>CM060370.1:198840244-200090244 GCA_030545235.1 Helianthus tuberosus | reverse complement strand
ATCTTTGTTGATGGTTTAATTTAGTGGCTATTTACTTGAATGTTATTAGATCTCTGTCTAGGTCTAGCTGTGCTTATTTTTTTTGACTTTTTTGCTAGTTAATTTAGTGCTTGGTTTTTAATTTACTTTAACATTTGTGTGTGTTTTATTGTATCTTAGTGATGCCCACCAACAGTAGGATAATCTCTCTTTAAGTCAAAGAATTAGACACCATTCGCACCATTAAACTCCATATTTGATGTATGTATGTTGTGTGAAAGTGTATTTTGTAAGTTTGTTTTATATATATTCCAGTTTATGCTAAATGAAAAAAGGGAAAGGGTTTATACATTTTAAGGTAAATTAGAGTAATCTGATTAATCAATGTGAAACTAACATAATGTTATGTTTATAGCAGGTGATTGCGCTCAAGCAGCCTAACATATCTACATAGGCCTCTTTCTTGGATTGAACAAGGACCATGTTGTGACCAAGAAGGAATGGGCTCCTCGCCCATGTGACTAGAAAGGCGTAAGTTTTATTATTTAGCCCTAATTAATCAATTTGAATACTTTTTTTCTAATATTGTTTAATAGATTACTGACTGATACTTTTTAGGTTGAATATTATTTTAGCCCTAATTAATCAATTCAAGTACTTTTTCTTTAATTATTTATTTGGGGATGAAATTAGTTTAGATGATGCAAATGGGTTCTTTTTGTTTGATGATATTCTTAATTTAAATTATACATAATGGCTCTTCAGTGTGTTTTGATTGTTAAAAGGCAAGATTGGAATTGGCCACCTCATACAGATTAATAAGAATTAGATTACATGCTTATGATTACTGATGTATACTTATAATACTAACATGCATCATATTTGTATTCGCCTAGAAAAATTGAACATGCTTATGCTTAAGATTACTGATGTATAGTTACATCACGTTAATAATTTAGATCATTCATGTGTTTTTACAATTGTTGTCTTACTTGAGGGAAAAAGTTCCAAAGCTACTTTATTGAGATTTCTATAGTTAATCTATAATCATGTAGGAGAAATTGTTGGCACGACAAGATTATATGATAATATGGAGAGTGTAGATAGGTCCTGATGGTAGTCTTTCAAGGCTTATAACCAGGTCTTTTCTCATATAATCTTAATTACTCTTTCGTTCAACTTGATTACATTTTTTTGTACTTTATATGATTACTGTAGGATATAGATATTTTTCATTTATACATTTTTGATCAAATATGCTCTTCTATAACATTCAGTCCGTAACCTCTTCTATTACATGTGAATTATTGGGCCTTCTTTAATAATTGTATTGTGTTCATTTTTCGGTAATTGATTTATTCATATTTTATTTTCATTTTATTGGTACTCCCCACTCTCCAGAGGTTATTCACTAGAGTCAATACGATGGAAAGGTACATTTCATGGCTAACATGACATGTTTTGGTAAATACAAAAGGGGGAGCAATATTTGAGAGAGTTCATGGGGATTGTGGAACATTATGACATTGCATGTTTGGTTAATACGTTATAATGAAAAGCTCCAGTGTTACTTCCTTTGTCATATGCATTTTTTCTGCTTGATTCATTTACAGTTTTAACCCTAGAAAGTATAGTTCTCATTTTGAACTACGTGTACATTTTAATGTTAAATTTCATTAGTTTTGTCCAACTATTAAAAATATTTTTTTGTATCTTATTATTTTTGAAGCTAAAATCTATGGCCCCAAGATTGTAATAACTTGACTTATTCTTCTGTTAACTAATCTTTTTAATTTGAATCGTTACGGCCTATTCATTAAGTAAAGATGTTTTAATATGCCGTAATGAGATAGTCGAAGTGTAGGCGAGTAGCTAAAGGCTCTGAACTATGCTCATAAGTGTTTTTGCAGGGTTAACTATATCATTGTATCGCTATAACAACTGAATTTTCCATATATACATTAAAGCTGAGTTTATTTGTTCACAGTTTTACATGATAAGCTATCCTTCTTTTACCTGGTTTCATAAGTTTGCTTGTGATCAAAATCCGATGAACGTAATTACAGACCTTATTCATATATAACTTAATGGTGAAAATAATAGGTTTGGCATCTATTAGTTGTGATCAGTTTCAGGACTCCCTGCCACAAAGGCGGCGAAAGGATGATCGAATCAATGCGTGGTTTCTATCACATGACATGTTGGTATGATTACAGAAACAATGTTATTGTATCCTTTTATTTTAAACATTTGTAACTTTTGACCCGTTATCTTTCTTGTTGTTGTGTAGGTGCGGGCATGAGTTATGTTATTTTTGTGGTGCTAATATGTTGATAGTAAACTAGCATTCAGATGTGTCATCGGATGCTATCGCAGGAGACGAAAGTGGCGATTTTACTTTGACTCATTACTCTTCTAGGGTTTCTTATTCTTCTTCAATTGTTCTTCAGCTCCTTCGTCATTGTGTGAATTCGATCGCTGTCTTCAGCATAAAGGCTAGATTTCATATATTAATCAACTAACATTCTTAATTTTCTTAGATTTTCTCACTATTCTTGTCACGACCCCCGACCCCACCCTGGACGGAATCAGGAGCCGCGAGCCAGTTCAGTGGTACCGGTGGTTATTTAGAAAAGTAGTGCAGCGAAAATTTCATCAGGATCGTGAGTTAGGAAAAATATCAGAGTTTAGAAAACACCGGATTTTATTTATTAAATAGATGGGATAAAACCATGTTTTGAAAGGTAGCTTAATATGGGATAAACCCGAATACATAAAACAACTTTTCTTAATTTAATTTAATTGATAAATTAAGCCACTTCTGTAAGCCTTTTGGTGTCGTATCCAACTCTTATTCCGACCTACCGTAATTACCTGAAACGCGTTTTAAAAACATTTGGTCAGCAGAAAATACTGGAGAGCTCATTCAGTTTGTACAAAAATGACACATTGTTATAGATTACAGCATAAGAGCGATTACGATGGCTACTATCTTATTGTTATATGGCGCCGTGTCACACCCTGGTGACGATGGTCATACCACTGATGTGTGCAAAATGCAACATATAAATTACATCAATTGTGGCATAAAACTGACCCTTTTTTAGTACTAATGTTGGAAAAAGTGTGTTTTTGTCTTCCTTTTGTATTTTCAGGATTAAATGAGCTCAAATTAACAAAAGAAGCAAAAATGCAGCTAAATCTAACATAAATACAAGAAAAGGAACAAACGTGGCATGCCCGACCTCCCCGAAAGCATCTTCCCAAGCAAAACAAGAGAGCAGAAGGCTTAACACGCCCCGTGTTTAGTGAACACGGGGGCGTGCCCAAGTGTCAGCATAAAAGACAAAGTTGTAGAAGCTTCCATCGCCCACCACGGGGCCGTTCTCAGCGGACAGGGGGTCGTGGTCAACTATAAGATTCACAGAATCCAGGCAAATCTTGATAGTACAGATATGCTTCTGCACACGGGGTCGTGCCCAGCGGACACGGGGCCATGGTCAACTAATGCAGACAAAAGCAATTAATGAAGACAGAGAAGAGGATGGACACGTGGCCGGGCCCGAGCTTCTGTTCAGCCTATAAATAGGAGTGCTTGGTTCAAGCTCAAACGATCCCTTGGCACACCACCTCTCTCACACTTCACCCACCACCCACCACCACCATAACACCATCATCCACCACCATCATCCATTGTCCATCATAGAGTTTGTGAGTCGTCTCGGGATCCAAGATTGATCGTAAGAGTTCTTGACAATCAAGGCCGTGTTTGCCTAAGTCTCATACATCACTTGGTGAAGACAAAGTGTCTAGTGTAATACTTTTTATTTTTAATCTGTTCGTACTTTTTAATTGGTTATGTATTAATGACTTTAATAACTAGTTTCTTATGTTGAAGGTGATTCTTCCTTATCGTTTGTCCGTGGTGTCTTGGCATTATTTTACTGTCTATATAAAATAAAAGATTTTCACCATTCATATCTCCACGGTCTATATGGAGGTATGTTGGCTACCTGGTCGGGGGTTAAGGGAACGGTTTGGTAAGAGTCTTGCCATTGTTCAGTGTATAGATCCTGCAAAGGACCTGGGTCAAATTTAGTAGGACCTCCTTCAATACTTAACGGTATTGGATGGCGGGGGTCCAAACTCTTTGATCTCCTCATAAGTTAAACTACTATTAAAACTTTAACCCGGCTACTTAGGACTGTATCCCTGCTGACTCAGACTACTTAGCCGAGGGTAACGCCGCCTTCAAAAGAGGGGCCTACCACATTATGCATTAATAACTTAATTAATTATCTTTCAATAATCCAACCCTTTAGGATTGTATCCCTGCTGACTCAAACTACTGGGTTGAGGGTAACGTCACCTCCAAAAGAGGGGCCTACTACAATAACTAAGATAATCTCTTAATAAAGTGCAAAAGTGCAGAAATAATCAAAGGTTACACTAAACACGAGTCGGAGCCAAGTGATTCATCTTGTCTATCTGTTTTATTTTTATTTTTATTTTTCAGCATTTTAGTTAGTTTTTATTTTCTTAGTTTAAAACATTTTTCTAAACTTTTGATTTGATTAGACGTTGAGGATAAACCGGTACTAAAAGCACTTGTGTCCTTGGACGACCTCGGTATCTTGCCAACACTATACTACGCTCACGATGGGTGCACTTGCCCATATGTGTGTTTAGTGTTAGTAAATATCGTGTTTTATAAATTTAAAACTTGGCTAAAAAGTGTTAAAAAGGGCTTAACATATACATTAAAAACTAATAACACTCACGCACGGGCCGTGCCTGGTCGGACACGGGCCGTGCCCAGCATTATCACTGACAGTTTTTATTTTCCGAGTTACAGAGGGCTAAACACGGGGCCGTGTCGGTGCAACACGGGGCCGTGTCCAACAGCAGTAACAGGGATCCGGAAAACAATCGCTGTACTTCCGACCACGGGCCATGTTCGCTGAACACGGGGTCGTGGTGAACCTTCTGACCAACGTTTTTTTCTGTTTTTGTTGCAGGACTTGGAACCCAGGCGCCACATTTGAACTTCCTACGTAGTGCATGAGCTCTAGTTCTAGTAGAGACATAAAAGAACCTTTAGAAGAACCCGAACGCTTTCTCAGAAAAAGACTTAAAGCTAAAAACCAAGAGAAAGTTTCGGGGGGCCCACTTCCAATGGCGGGCCAACGTGCCCTCATGGATTACCTACGGCCCACTGTACGTAATCTAGGCGCCGCTATCAATGCACCAAATGTCGAAGCCAATAATTTCGAACTTCGGCCGCATTTGATACAAATGCTTCAAAACTCCGCAACCTTTCATGGGCTTGCGGACGAGGATCCCCATCTACATATTACTAATTTCTTAGAAATATGTGATACCTTTCGGATCAATGGAGCATCAAACGACGCCATCCGCCTTCGAATGTTTCCATTTTCATTAAAAGACCGAGCTAAGGCTTGGCTTAACACCCTCCCAGTTGGCTCGGTAAACACTTGGGATGAACTGGCCCAAAAGTTTCTATATAAGTATTTCCCTCCTGCTAAAACGGCTAAATTAATGACTGAAATTAATACATATTCTCAAGAGGATGGGGAATCCTTATATGAAACTTGGGAAAGGTTCAAGGAGCTACTAAGAAAGTGTCCTCATCACGGTCTTGCGGTATGGCAACAAGTATCCACTTTCTACAATGGGTTGTTGCCACACACAAGACAAACACTTGATTCTAGCTCCGGGGGACTTCTAGGTAATCGTCGTCCAAATGAAATATATAATCAAATTGAGGAAATTGCTCAAACCAATTTTCAGTGGCACACTCCCCGAGGTAACAAATCTATTGCCCCGGGCGCCCATAAGGTTGATGAAAGCACTTCTTTACAAGCCTAAATCGAGGCCCTTTCTTCAAAAATCAAAAAGTTAGAAATGGCAAAAACGGCCTCGGTTATGGCTTGTGAGGGGTGTGGTGGACCACATGAAAATTGGAGTTGTATGAAAGAAGTAGATGATCAAACGGAAACGGTAAACTACATTGATAATAGACCTAGGCCGTCGGGTCCATCAACGGGTACCTACAACCAAGGATGGCGTAACCACCCTAACCTCGGTTGGAGAGATCCCGGCAATAGTAGTAACCAACAAAACCAACGAACTAACTTTCAACAACGACAAAACTTCTCTCAACAACAAGGTGGACGAGAAAGGCTTGAAGATACGGTATCTCGCCTCATCTCCGACGCCGAAAAGAAAAACTCGGATCGGTTTCAACAATTGGAATCGAATTTTAGAAATCAACAAGCTAGCATTCAAAACATTGAAAACAATTAAATCAAATAGCTCAAAATTTCTCCGAGAGACCACAAGGCGCGCTACCTAGCAATACCAAAACCAACCCAAAGGCACAAGTACATCTCATCACATTGAGAAACCGAACCGTGGGTCCCGAGGAGGCTTCATTACCACCAACTGAAAGAAGCCAAACCGCGACTCCACCCGCGCTCCAACCAGAAAAGGCTTCTCCACCAAATCAAGAGCCCACCAAGACTCCTCCGGTTCCATACCCCGGACGGTTAATTCGTCAAAAGACCGATGCGCAATTCGCAAAGTTCAAAAATTTACTAAAACAATTGCATGTTAATATTCCTTTTATTGAGGTCCTAACCCAAATGCCTATATATGCAAAATTTATGAGGGACTTCCTCACTCACAAAAGGAAAATTGAATCATTGCAAATTAGTTAACTTAGGCGAAGAATGCTCCGCTTTAGTACTCAACCAACTCCCACAAAAGAAAATTGATCCTGGAAGCTTCACGATTCCGTGTTCGATTGGGGAATCCCCCATTCGTAATGCACTAGCCGATCTTGGGGCTAGCATTAACCTCATGCCCGCATCAATGTTCAAACAACTCGGCCTAGGAACAATGAGCCCTACAAAGATGAGCATACAACTCGCCGACAGATCCGTCAAATTTCCACAAGGTGTCGCCGAAAATCTATTGGTCAAAGTTGACAATTTCGTTTTCCCGGCCGACTTTGTCATCCTAGACATGGAGGAGGATGCCGATGTCCCTCTCATCCTCGGAAGGCCATTTCTAGCCACCGCCCAAGCGGTGGTGGATATGAATGACGGAACACTAACATTGAAGTTTGGGGACGAGGAAGTGAAGTTTGGGGTTGGGAAAAGAGTAGAAGACGAAGACCCGATCAACTACATGAAGGTCATAGACTCAAGCTTGGATGACGCTCTCCGACGGTGTAGCACGGGATGCAAAACATCCCACTTGGGTGACATATGACCAGGCTTTGGGTCTAGCCAAGGACCCTTATAAACGTGGCACACCACAGAGGCATTCCGCGTAACTATCCTTAATTTAGTTTAGATTAATTTTTATGTTTTCTAGTTAGTTTTAATTTTCAGGAATAAAACACACTCAGGATGGCAAAGGATACAAGCGAAACTTGAACCAGTACCCCATGCAGGAAAACGGGGCCATCCGACAAAATTTCTTCATTACAACAAGTTCAGCACGGGCCGTGTCCGCCCAGCACGGCCCCGTGCTGCACAATCTGCAGAGATGCCCAGTTCAGGTAAACTGGACACGAGCCGTGTTCACCCAACACGCCCCTGTGTCCAGGCTTCTGTTTCTTTTGTTTAACTTTTGTTACTGGCACCTGAACATGGGGCCATGCCCGGACAACACGGGGCCGTGTCCAGGCGTCCAGTAACACAACTTTTTGCTTTTTCACACCTTTTACACATTCAATCAACCTAAAAACTTATTTTTGGGACACATTGAGGACAATGTGTAATTTAAGTGTGGGGGGGGGGGATGCTAAAACCTTGAATCTTGCAAGTCCTAATAACAAGCCTTACACAAAACTCTATTGGAACCGCTAATCACCCCAAAATTTTCATTTTTTTTACTTGTCTAGGTTTAATTTGGGAATTTCAAAATTCTAAACAGGTTATATTTTTACAAATTTACAACCGATAGCGTCGTGATAAAAAGAACCAACATAAGAAAATTATGAAAAGGCATGACAAGCTTAGTTAAAATTTAATTATATATACTTGATCACATAAAAACCCATTCCCACAAAAGTGAGTTTTGAGTCTTTATTGAGCATACAAATACATATCTTTAAATTAAATGCTCATTTTTCGTTTCTTGTGTGAATAGCCGCTTGGTTCTTACAACTCTAGAACTTGCCACGACGATACATTCCCGGTCCTTACCAACTTAAACCCGAGTAAGTAAATGATGGAGGCATTAGGACTAACCCTTTTTATTTCTACACCATTATTTTTCTTTTTTTTTTACCACCTACCCAAAATCCCCCTAGTTAACCCCTTTGAGCCTAAACCTTTTCATTTCTTAACCCAAACCAAACACCCTTTCACCCACCAAAACCTTTTTATTTTTAACCCTTTGTTTTAGTAACAAGCTCGGTTTTTCGTATGACTTTCAAAAAAAAAAATGTTGATGATGAAGCAAAAGAAATAAACAAGCAAGTTCATCAAAAATAACTTTGTTTGAATTATGGCTTCATCAAAATAAAAAGTTGAAAAATAGAGAAAGTCTTACGAAAACCGACGCTTGTTGCGCCTTTCGCCCTTTTACTAACCACTAACCCAACCACCTACCTTTAACCCAAGCCTAACCCTTCACCAAAAAAGTCCTCTTGATATTTACAAAGGTATATAGTTAAAAAGGGGGAGGATTGATTGCTTGGCAAGCCTATGGTAGGAGTAAGTTCCATGCCGCTCTCGAGTGATTCACTAAAATACATCTTCGGTCGAGTGTTGAGTGATCCCCCGTGAGGTATGTGAACTTGTATATAAATAGAATTTTAAGGGAGCATGTTATGCCCTAATAAGTAATTTATCTTATGAAAAGTTTTCAATAAATCATGATGAATAGGATTGTAAATAAAAAAATAAAACTTAGTAAAGAATCTTGGAGATCCCGACACTCTATGACAAGCCCAAAAACCTTCTCTTCTACCCATTCCATTTGGGAGTGTAAAGCCATATTATAAAGAGTTTTGCTTGAGGACAAACAAAGATTCAAGTGTGGGGGTATTTGATGTGTGCAAAATGCAACATATAAATTATATCAATTGTGGCATAAAACTGACCCTTTTTTAGTACTAATGTTGGAAAAAGTGTGTTTTTGTCTTCCTTTTGTATTTTCAGTATTAAATGAGCTCAAATTAACAAAAGAAGCAAAAAGGCAGCTAAATCTAACATAAATACAAGAAAAGGAACAAACGTGGCATGCCCGACCTCCCCGAAAGCATCTTCCCAAGCAAAACAAGAGAGCAGAAGGCTGAACACGCCCCGTGTTCAGTGAACACGGGGGCGTGCCCAAGTGCCAGCATAAAAGACAAAGTTGTAGAAGCTTCCATCGCCCACCACGGGGCTGTGCTTAGCGGACACGGGGCCGTGGTCAACTATAAGATTCGCAGAATCCAGGCAAATCTTGATAGTCCAGATATGCTTCTGCACACGGGGTCGTGCCTAGCGGACACGGGGTCGTGGTCAACTAATGCAGACAAAATCAATTGATGAAGACAGAGAAGAGGATGGACACGGGGCCGTGCTGAGACGGGGCCGTGCCCGAGCTTATGTTCAGCCTATAAATAGGAGTGCTTGGTTCAAGCTCAAACGATCCCTTGGCACACCACCTCTCTCACACTTCACCCACCACCCACCACCACCATAACACCATCATCCACCACCATCATCCATTGTCCATCATAGAATGTGTGAGTCATCTCGGGATCCAAGATTGATCGTAAGAGTTCTTGACAATCAAGGCCATGTTTGCCTAAGTCTCTTATATCACTTGGTGAAGACAAAGTGTCTAGGGTAATACTTTTTATTTTTAATCTTTTCGCACTTTTTAATTGGTTATGTATTAATGACTTTAATAACTAGTTTCTTAT
The DNA here is from genome assembly GCA_030545235.1 of Helianthus tuberosus. Taxonomy (NCBI): domain Eukaryota; kingdom Viridiplantae; phylum Streptophyta; class Magnoliopsida; order Asterales; family Asteraceae; genus Helianthus; species Helianthus tuberosus. The sequence continues at coordinate 200,080,316 of CM060370.1, read as the reverse complement.
GTTGAAGGTGATTCTTCCTTATCGTTTATCCGTGGTGTCTTGGCATTATTTTACTGTCTATATAAAATAAAAGATTTTCACCATTCATATCTCCACGGTCTATATGGAGGTATGTTGGCTACCTGGTCGGGGGTTAAGGGAACGGTTTGGTAAGAGTCTTGCCATTGTTCAGTGTATAGATCCTGCAAAGGACCTGGGTCAAATTTAGTAGGACCTCCTTCAATACTTAACGGTATTGGATGGCGGGGGTCCAAACTCTTTGATCCCCTCATAAGTTAAACTACTATTAAAACTTTAACCCGGCTACTTAGGACTGTATCCCTGCTGACTCAGACTACTTAGCCGAGGGTAACGTCGCCTTCAAAAAAGGGGCCTACCACATTATGTATTAATAACTTAATTAATTATCTTTCAATAATCCAACCCTTTAGGATTGTATCCCTGCTGACTCAAACTACTAGGTTGAGGGTAACGCCACCTCCAAAAGAGGGGCCTACTACAATAACTAAGATAATCTCATAATAAAGTGCAAAAGTGCGGAAATAATCAAAGGTTACACTAAACACGAGTCGGAGCCAAGTGATTCATCTTGTCTATCTGTTTTATTTTTATTTTTTAGCATTTTAGTTAGTTTTTATTTTCTTAGTTTAAAACATTTTTCTAAACTTTTGATTTGATTAGACGTTGAGGATAAACCGGTACTAAAAGCTCTTGTGTCCTTGGACGACCTCGGTATCTTGCCAACACTATACTACGCTCACGATGGGTGCACTTGCCCATATGTGTGTTTAGTGTTAGTAAATATCGTGTTTTATAAAATTTAAAACTTGGCTAAAAAGTGTTAAAAAGGGCTTAACATATACATAAAAAGCTAATAACACTCACGCACATCACCACTATTGGGTCCTTTCACCCAAGTAGTGATGATTATCACTGTTAGGTTGGTGAACCTAACCGTGAGAAATTAGTAATGTGCACAATACCCCACTTGCCAGTGATTTAAGATAACCACGACTTAATCCCTGTAATTATAACTCTTGAAAATAATTTGAGATTTAGTAAAACCATTGATAAAAAAGAGAATGACTCACATTATAAGTATGCAGTATTGATTTAACAAGCTTCTTGATTCTACTCCTTCTGATAATTAAGCATATACTTTATTGTTCTGAACCTTCTGATGATTTAAACAGCTTGTTTGATTGTAAGTGTATAGTTGGGAGTATTCTGATAGTTAAACATATAGTTTAACAGAATGGAATACGTATTTGTGTAAAACCATATCAAACCTTACGATGGTCACGAGATCAGAACCTTAACAAAATTCACAAAGTATAGTCTTATTCAGACAGCACTTTGGCATTCGTTTAACGAAATTCACAAAGAATAGTCTTGTGTAGACAACACTTTGGAAATCGTTATTTGGTTCCCGAATCGATCGGACAGAATATTGTATCGGTGATTATTGGTTAGAACACCAACGTATAGAGAGAAGAATAGAAGAAATGAGCAAAGGAAAATGAATCCTAAGCTTCCTATTTATAGTCAAGGGATAAGTTATACCCCTATATAGAATTTCCCTAGGTGTTATCTTCCTTAGTTGAACATTCCCTAGATAAAACATTCCCTAGATAACACTTTCCTTAGATAAAATATTCCTTAGATAATATCTACCCCATATATATATATTTTTCATGTATATCTATTTAGGTGTTTAATAAATCTTACTTAGCTGATTAATTAATCTTACTTAGCTTAATTAATCTTGCTTAGCTTAGTTAATCTTGCTTAACTGATTAATTAATCATACTTAACTTAATTAATCTTACTTAACTGATTAATTAATCTTACTTAGCTGATTAAGTTTAACTTATCTATTAGGGTTTCTTAACCGCTAAGTTATCTTAACTACTAAGTTTTCCTTAACTATTTACTTAATCGCTAAGTATTCTAGCTTAGTAGTTTCCTAGTTACAAGTTCTAATTTCTAGCTACAATGGAACTCGTATTAGTGTATTACTCAATTCAACTTTAACGATAATCACGAGATCAAAACTCACAACGAAAAGTATAGCCGTATACAGGCAACACTTAAACATCCGTTGGATCAGTTTCAATCAATCGGATATAGTACCGTGTCTGTGATTAGAGTTATTACTCTGATAACGAGCAGAGTTTCGGGTTTTAGAGTATAATACCCGAGCTATTACTTTGCTATAATAGAAGCTAAAAGAAGAAAAGAATTGAGTGACTTTCAACTGAACTCGAACTCCTTATTTATAGGGCTGGAAATGGGGCGTGTCGCGGCCCGTGTAAACACAAAGGAACATCTACGCGGCCCGCGAGGAAGTCTTGGTCAGCTGAGTCATCAGAGGTTTCAACACGTGTCATGCCACGTGGCCTTGATCGTTATCCGGTAGTTTGCATTGCTGTCGCGGCCCGCGTAAGCTTGGCTTAACTCTTACGCGGCCCGCGAGCGAACCAAAAATCTTGTTTTTCTTGATTTCTCCAAGCACGAAGGTATTTCGGGTCCGTTTCTCGCACTCGGGGTGTATTTAGGAGCGTTTAGGGTTACGTTAAGGGTCCTAGGAGAGTCGTTACAGCCTCCCCACCTTGTTTTAAATCTCGTCCTCGAGATTTGGGCTACGATATCTCTTTTAGAGTTATGTCACGTCTTAGTCAATAAGAATAGTTTTAAGATGAATACGTGTTTTACAATAAATAGAGCTCAATGGTTCAACTGAATTAATTCAAGAAGTCGATGTCAAATGAATGAGATGAAATGATATAGTTTCCAAGGTGATTAGGTTTAAGTCAAAAAGATATATGATCAATAGATGTGAATGTTTACAAGTTGTGAATGATTTTTAGAAACAATAGAATTCACTGTCAACAGAAAACTTACTTTGATTGTCAACTGAGGAAGTCTCCGTATCAACAAACTCGAATGAAATAGAAGTACGAAAATGATTTGTCAACTATTGAATTATGATATGAGAAAAATCAATGGGTTGACATTTATCGAATTACAAGGACACACCGATATGCAACAGAGTTTAGTGTATCATTGTCTTAACACATAGTTGTATTGAGACCACTTTCAAGGATGAGTCAAGCGAAAGGTATATATAGATTAGCTCAAGCTACAAGTCTATACCAACGCCACAAGGTGTCGTAGTGATCGAAATAATAATAGCGGTGACTGGACGAGTTCACCGTGTTTTAAATCAAATGAAAGTTCAACGAAGTAAGTCCGAATGTTTGTTTCAAACAAATCTAGTAGGATTTTCGATTGAAATTGAAATAATTGAATAATGTTTTTTTTTTTATTGAAGATGATAAAGCAATAAATACCACGAAAGGCTCGATTGATGATGTAAGAACCATTAAGAGATACACTGAAATATGACATGAATTTGTGTATCATTATCTTAGCACACGATTGTGTTAAGATTGCTTTTATAGGATAAACCAACAAAGCGGATTCAATATAAATAAATAAATAATTAAATCCGTATACGATGTGTGCAAACGAGATTAGCGCAAGCTTCAATTTTGTGAAAACGTCACCACAATGTGATCGTGATCAAAGAAACGATTTAATGAAGTCGAAGACCAAACAAACCTGTTATGGTTCAAAGTAATTGAAGGGCTTGTTGGGATTAATTCGAATATGATGGCCTTAATCTATCATACGGGACCTTGAATTGAACACGTATTGCGAGCAAGTTCAAACAATGGAACTTGGTTTAAACACAATGAGTTCATGTATCAATAAGAAAGTTCTGACATGGTCACAACAAAAACCATGTATACCATTCAAAAGAAAATCGAGTTTTTCAAGAAATTCATCGATTCGATATCAAAGAGTCATCGTTTTGCAAAAAAAAAACGTGGTTTATAATGCAAAGATCAAGTATAGCGGAACGATATTTGAGTTTTAATAAAACAACAAATTGGAATGAAGCCCTCGAATGGTATTCATAATTCAAACTAACCACATGCGCAACAAACAATGCATTTGTAACGTGTGGATTTACCAAGAAATGAAACAACCAAATAAATATTCGCGATTATGAAAGAAATCCTCATGATGACCATTAGGAGAGTAGAAATGCAAAAGTCTATTTACTATGTGCAGAGGTCTGAATTTTAACAAAAGGAATTTAAGAATCTTATCTGGAATTTTGTGTGATAACCGTTGTTAAGTGACATTACCAGGGAATGTCGAATAAAATGAAATAGGGGGATTGTAAAGGTATGTGACTTCTTTTGCAGCGTCAAGAATTAGATTAGACTATGCACCGATTGTTTTGAAATCTTGTTCTATCGTACCTCAGCAAGATTCATGTCATTTGTAGGATCACATGGCCAAGTGCTGCTTTTTGATTAGTAGTTCTTCCACTGACGGGATTCGCATTGGTGTCGTCATGCCCAATTATATTTTCCAAAGGTCTTGCCTTAAAAGTCGTGTGTAATATACTTCGACGTCTGTGGACGTATAATTTAAGTTTCATGTGTTTTCTTGTGCACTAGCATAACTTTACATGCTTCTTACTTGCGTTAAGAGTCTATGGTAACGCATTGGAAATTCTTATACTTTTGATGGCGTCCCAACTTAAAGGGTTTCCATTGTTTATATTGTCGCACGAGTTACGAGGTAGATGACAAACGAAATAATGTTTGATATCAGAATTATAGACATATGCAAGAGATTCCTGATAAAGAAATCTAGAATTATTATTGACACTTATGTTCGTGATTTATTTTAAATTGTCAATCGTTATGGCTTTTGGAATTCCTTATAGATATACATATCTATATAATCATACATACCATTCATAAGGTTAATGTATTTAACAGATTGATTTTTCCAAAAACAAGTCAGATATCAGGTCATGGTACTATTTAGGGAATTTTGTCACTTGTTTGACATATTATACTCCTTCTTACCCGGTTCTAGCCGGAGAGGTAACCTCATCTTGCCCGGTTCTTGCCGAGGTGGTAATTATTATGTTTCCCATAAATAATATCTTTTCAAGATTTTAAAAGTGCCTCTTTTATTAAGGCTTTCATCCAGAATCAAGGAAATTTGTATTCCCATAACATATCTTATTCTAGACCAAGTAGTATCAATAAACAAGAATTAACAACAATTAAGTGTTATTGCTTATTTATCGTACTTTGCAATGTTCTAATCATTTTCTTACGGCATACCAATATCTATCACATTATACTTATACAAGTAATTAGCTCATCTTGAAGCTCATATTAAGGCATCTTTCTTAAGTTCAAGTCTATATACTATCCTGAGTGCTACCAGAAAATATCAAGTTCCTAACTCTTCGTTTAAACTTAGGTATTTTATTACAACACCTAATTGCTTAAACAAGTGGCTCTGATACCACTTCTGTCACGACCCCCCGACCCCACCCTGGACGGAATCGGGAGCCGCAAACCAGTTCAGTGGTACCGGTAGTTATTTAGAAAAGTAGTGCAACAGAAATTTCATCAGGACCGTGAGTTAGGAAAAATATCAGAGTTTAGAAAACACCGGATTTTATTTATTAAATAGATGGGATAAAACCATGTTTTGAAAGGTAGCTTTAATATGCGATAAACCCGAATACATAAAACAACTTTTCTTAATTTAATTTAATTGATAAATTAAGCCACTTCTGTAAGCCTTTTGGTGTCGTATCCAACTCTTATTCCGACCTACCGTAATTACCTGAAACGCGTTTTAAAAACATTTGGTCAGCAGGAAATACTTGTGAGTTCATTCAGTTTGTACAAAAATGACACATTGTTATAGATTACAGCATAAGAGCAATTACGATGGCTACTATCTTATTGTTATCTGGCGCTTTGTCACACCCTGGTGACGATGGTCATACCACTATTGGGTCCTTTCACCCAAGTAGTGATGATTATCACTGTTAGGTTGGTGAACCTAACCGTGAGAAATTAGTAATGTGCACAATACCCCACTTGCCAGTGATTTAAGATAACCACGACTTAATCCCTGTAATTATAACTCTTGAAAATAATTTGAGATTTAGTAAAACCATTGATAAAAAGAGAATGACTCACATTATAAGCATGCAGTATTGATTTAACAAGCTTCTTGATTCTACTCCTTCTGATAATTAAGCATATACTTTATTGTTCTGAACCTTCTGATGATTTAAACAGCTTGTTTGATTGTAAGTGTATAGTTGGGAGTATTCTGATAGTTAAACTTATAGTTTAACAGAATGGAATACGTATTTGTGTAAAACCATATCAAACCTAACGATGGTCACGAGATCAGAACCTTAACAAAATTCACAAAGTATAGTCTTATTCAGACAGCACTTTGGCATTCGTTTAACGAAATTCCCAAAGTATAGTCTTGTGTAGATAGTACTTTGGCATTCGTTTAACGAAATTCACAAAGTATAGTCTTGTGTAGACAGCACTTTGGAAATCGTTAGTTGGTTCCCGAATCGATCGAAGATAATATCGTATCGGAGATTATTGGTTAGAACACCAACGTATAGAGAGAAGAATAGAAGAAATGAGCAAAGGAAAATGAATCCTAAGCTTCCTATTTATAGTCAAGGGATAAGTTTTATCCCTATATAGAATTTCCCTAGGTGTTATCTTCCTTAGTTGAACCTTCCCTAGATAAAATCTTCCCTAGATAACACTTTCCTTAGATAAAATCTTCCTTAGATAATATCTACCCCATATATATCTATTTTTCATGTATATCTATTTAGGTGTTTAATAAATCTTACTTAGCTGATTAATTAATCTTACTTAGCTTAATTAATCTTGCTTAGCTTAGTTAAACTTGCTTAACTGATTAATTAATCATACTTAACTTAATTAATCTTACTTAGCTGATTAAGTTTAACTTATCTATTAAGGTTTCTTAACCACTAAGTTATCTTAACTACTAAGTTTACTTAACCACAAGTTTTCCTTAACTATTTACTTAATCGCTAAGTATTCTAGTTTAGTAGTTTCCTGGTTACAAGTTCTAATTTCTAGCTACAATGGAACTCGTATTAGTGTATTACTCAATTCAACTTTAACGATAATCACGAGATTAAAACTCACAACGAATGACAAAGTATAGCCATATACAGGCAGCATTTAAACATCCGTTGGATCAGTTTCAATCAAACGGATATAGTACCGTGTCCGTGATTAGAGTTATTACCCTGATAACGAGCAGAGTTTCGGGTTTTAGAGTATAATACCCGAGCTATTACTTTGCTATAATAGAAGCTAAAAGAAGAAAAGAATTGAGTGACTTTCAACTGAACTCGAACTCCTTATTTATAGGGCTGGAAATGGGGCGTGTCGCGGCCCACGTAAACACAAAGGAACATCTACGCGGCCAGCGAGGAAGTCTAGGTCGGCTGAGTCATCAGAGGTTTCGACACGTGTCATGCCACGTGGCCTTGATCGTTATCCGGAAGTTTGCATTGCTGTCGCGGCCCGCGTAAGCTTGGCTTAACTCTTTCGCGGCCCGCGAGCGAACCAAAAATCTTGTTTTTCTTGATTTCTCCAAGCACGAAGGTATTTCGGGTCCGTTTCTCGCACTCGAGGTGTATTTAGGAGCGTTTAGGGTTACGTTATGGGTCCTAGGAGAGTCGTTACAATTCTTTTCTTTCATTTTTTTACCTCATCTGAAATCTCATGTCTCCTGGAATCCTCTGTCTCTTCCTCCAACATTGGGTGTTTTTTCATGCAAAATTCTTCCACACAAAGGTACAATTCCCTATCTAAGCGAACTATTACTCCTTATTTTGTTATGATGTTTATGGTTCTGGGATTTATGAGTTTGGTTGTATTCGTTGTTTTCAATTGTATTTCTATTTGGTTTTCGATGGGGTTTAATTGATTTTAATATTTGCTGCTAAATAATTGAAACGAGATTGGTTTTTCAAGAAATGGTGACTTCTACTTTTTTTCTAAAACTTATTTATTACGTTATAAGAATTTGAAGCCTGGCATGATTGTATGCTTGAGAATAATAAAAAATCAGATGATCTGCAGTAACATAACAGATCATTGATTAAATTTGTAAAAAACTGGACGACCCGCAGTAACATACAAGGTTTCAGTACCTTCTTTTTGTTCAAGCATGAACAAGTGCAGAAAAGAAGCATTAAAACCTCTAAAAGTAGACGAATCAATTTGCGCACACATGAAATGCACTTTTGGTGGTGGTGATGGTCAAAAGCATCTATTTGTGGCTTCTTTTTTCTTTGATCAAGTTGCTGATGTATTATTATTATGGGTGGAGATACAATAGAAAGTTTATTTGGCTAGGAAGGCTAGGAAGTGATCTTGACCATCCATTTAGTTAATCAAGGGCTAAGATTAAATCAGGGAAATTGAAGGGAAGAAAAGAGGCGCGTGAGTTTGTTTAGGGGCATTATAGTCAATCCAAGCCAATAATTTCTTTCTCCTCCAATTCCCCCCATTTTTTAAATGTTAATAACTCTTTCATACGAGGTTATTTTTTATAAAAATTGCAAAAAAAAACCAGCGTTTTTTTATCTTTAAAACGAGTATACGATTGCTATATTTAAAAAAAAAATTAAAAACCCAGTTGCGTAAAACGCAATAGAAAAACCCTCAGTATCGTAACACGCAATGAAAAAAACCTAAAAAATGACATTTTTCTAAAACGCAATGCACCAAAAACACAAAGAAATAAATTATTTGTAAAACGCAATGGCCAGAAAACACAAAGAAATGTCTTATTTCTAAAACGCAATAGCCTAAAAACTCAAAAGAAAATGCACTTTCTAAAACGCAATGGACTAAAAACACATAAAAATGTGTTTTACCTAAAACGCAATTCACCAAAAACACAAACACATGTCTTATTTCTAAAACACAATGACCAGAAAACACTTAAAATGTCTGTTTTCTAAAACGCAATGGACTGAAAACACATAAAAAAGTGTTTTACCTAAAACGCAATGCACCAAAAAACACAAAGAAATGTCTTATTTGTAAAACGCAATGGCCATAAAACACTTAAAATGTCTGTTTTCTAAAACGCAATGGACTGAAAACACATAAAAAGTGTTTTACCTAAAACGCAATGCACAAAAAACACAAAGATATGTCTTATTTGTAAAACGCAATGGCCATAAAACACTTAAAAATGACTCATTCTAAAACGCAATTGCCTAAAAAACAAAAGAAAATGTTCTCTGTAAAACGCAATGGACTAAAAACACCTAAAAAAGTGTTTTACCTAAAACGCAATGCACCAAAAACACTTCAAGAATGTGTTTTTCTAAAACGCAATGGCCAGAAAAACACATAAAAATGTTTTAGTTCTAAAACGCAATTGCCTAAAAACACCAAAGAAAGTATTCTCTCTAAAACGCATTGAACCATGACAATAGTTTTGTCTGTGCTGTGAATTGTCTGTGCTGTGAACTGTCTGAACCAATGCAGTTTCCAGAGGCAATTTACAGAAAATTAATTTTTCTGATGCATTTTTATTACAGCTCAACCCTAGCCAGGGGCTCTGCCCCTTGGACCCCCCCAGGGGCTGCCGCCTCTGGGACCCCGCTACCAGGGGCGCTGCCCCCGGACCCCCGCCGAGATCGTAAAACGCAATGACTAAATCAAAAACCCAGATCGTAAAAATGAAATTAAAGAATTTCTTACATGGATTGAAGTGATTTCTTCAACAATTGACGAATTTTGAATGATTGAAACACTTATCAGCGCTCGAATCGAACGGATCGAGTGATTATCTTCAAAATCCCCGGAAAAAACGAGATTTTGTATGAAATTAAACTGGGTTTTCTTCAAAAAAAGCTGAAGATCACGTTGATCGGGTGTTTGAATCATTGATTGGTGATGAAAATCGCACTATAATGTAGTGATTATTGAGATAGAAAGTGAAGAAATGGTTGAAGATGGTGAGTTTTGAAGTTACTGGGTTTTGAAAAGGAAGAAGAAAGGGTTGGATTGACTAAAATACCTTTTTTATTTATTTTAAATGTTGTCACATGTCCTAATCCTATTGCTTCCTACACTTCCTAGCCAAAATAAACTTCCTATTTGATCTTTTTCCTTATTATTATAATATAATTATTACATATTACTTGACAGGTTGGGTAACAATTAAAAAAAAAGGTTCACATCCAATGGTAAACTTTTAGAATGCGTTGTGTCAAGTTGATTAGACCTACTAAACTTGACTAACTGAGGACCAACTCCTGTTTTACCCCTCTTCTTTAAGGTAAGCTTTGTTAAGATTCTAAGTACTAACGGTTCTAAAATGTGTGAGGGTGCTAGACAAGTGTCAATTTTGTATCAGGTGATAAAAACAATAAAGCTTTGGTGATAAAACATAAGAAACAAAGAACCCTTATCAGGGTTTGTAGCTTTTATTATTATTATTATTATTATTATTATTATTATTATTATTATTATTTGTACTCAGTTGTGACCATCAAACGTTAATATTGACATATAACATGCCTTATCGTCTAAATGCAGTTTATTATATAAGAAACACATTAAGTAATGTGACGTTTAGACATGGTTTTTTTTTTTTTTTTTTTTTTTTTTTTTTGACAGGCTCTGCTGCTGAGACTCCCCTTAAACAATGTCTCTTTCAAGCCCGCTGACACTCCCTTCAAACTTGCTGATTACTTTAACATTGGAGGTGTTTTTCATGTTGGAAGCATATCTGATATACCAACCGGTGGTAGTCTTTATGAAGATACGTCGGTTATGGGGGTTGATTTCAAAGCTTATGTTGAAATTGTCTTTGGGCACCCATCCGATATTGTTCTCAGTTATCACATTGATGGCTACCAGTTCTTCGTTGTCGGGTCAGTACATGTTATTGTGTTTTTAAGTAGCAGATAATCGATTGTTTGATTTAGTTTAATGTGATTTTATTTATGTAATACATAATGGATGGCAGACAAAGGACACGAGCTAGCAGGAACGGTTACAACCTTCGAGACGGTGTTTTGGTACTCAACTCATATTACTTACATTTTTAATTTGTAATATTTGTATATCACCATTCATCTCATAACGATAACAATTCTATAGGCTGAGGTTGAAAAATGATCTTACAACCGAAGAAACCAATGAACAAAAGAAGCACATGCTTGCCGAAATTGGAACTTTCATGCTTGAGAATCCTGAAGGCAATATTAGACACTTAAAAGAAATACTGCAAATCTGCAAAAATGGAGATTGTTACATAATAGATCTTGGACTAAAGTCTTTACTAGCTGTTTTCAAGGATATCATCCCTGTGTATATCATTTTATTCATAGTTCCATTCGGATACTAGGTATGTAACCTAAATTGTTTTCTTTATCTTATAGTTTATCATTTTGTACTAATTTGGTAGTTTTTGTTAGAATTTATAAATGAAATACCTATTTTTTTTGTCTTTGTTTGCTTCTTCGTGGGCAGTGGAAATGATGACAATGAGCTACCATAACAGTGCAGCAAAATGGGAAGCATCACAGGGCGTGTTGAGTGTGGTTTTGGCCTGATTCATGATATAGAGGCTAATACACGTTCGGGATGTTTTGTAGGATCCTTCGTCGCTTCCGTATTGACGAATGTGTGGTTGCTCTTACCGGTGACATTATGCGTGTGTTGTTCCATTAATAGCTTGCATTACGAAGCAAGCTTACAAAGATAGATTATGACCCGGAATGGGCATCTTATTTAGTGATTAGAGTTGTGGAAGTTTTTTTTATTATTATTCCAATATATGTATTTGAGCAAAAAGTTTCTGATTTGGTTTAATTGATCTTTTGTTTAGGGTATGATCATTGGTATTCTGTAAAAATGTGGCTATATATGTCCGAGGTAATTGTAATTACATCTTTAAATGCAAAATTTATTGTTGTTAATGTACTCATTGTTTTTAGTAATAATATAGAATCTTACCGTCAATATATAAGAATAGCTGAAGTATAGCTACATTATCCAATTGATTTATTTCTTGGGTCTACGGTCGAGTTCAGACGAATAAGATCGACGACGAAGCACGTGAAGAATATGAGAGACGAGATAACGGTGATTAGTTGTACAACGGCGGAATCAAGCGACCATGGTGTTTTCAATGCTGCCTTCCCCTTAGTCTCTATCACTTTATTGAAATCCACCATATTCTCAACTAAGTTGCCCACCATTGAGTGCAATCGACTTTGATAGTTGAGCATCTTTAGATCTATTTACTTTGATTATATGTTTTTATTGATTTATAAGGTTTATGTGTTTGAATTAGTGATTTTGCTATCTTGATTAACTGCAGATGAGGTCAAAACTGAGGGAGATCCATGTGTAAGCCTAACTCTCCAACTTATAATGGTTTATGTATTATATGGAAGTTATTTAGCTTTAACCTTTTGTTAGTATTTGGTAATTAAATTATCACTAATTTAATTGTACACATGTCTATTTATAAATAACTGTTCTTTTGTCCATTTATAAATAATTGTAGGTTGAATTCACTACGCACTTCGGGCAACTTCAAACCGTTTACATGGAAAGAAAAGTTCTTTCATTACATAGTTTGCCCTAAATGGTTTCTGAAGACTTTTTATTGGTAATGTTCTCTATTTAAACTCCACTTAAAAATTTATTATTGCATTGTAAATACACTAAACAAAGATACTGGTTATTATTAGACATGAAGAAAGTTGTGAGCTTTGAAAGGGCCTGTGAGGTTAAAGGTGTTGGTTCAAAATCAATCAGTCAAGCGACAAGCAATAACTACTGTAAGATGTATGCACAATCTGTCTCGCGTGCAGTCTTTGGTCCGAGCTTGGGGATCAGAATGTCTCTGAAGAAAACCAGGCCATTCAATGACAACATATGTAGAAACACGAGTGAGAGCTTGACAACATTAATTCATATGTAAGTTTTTTCATGTTTTATTACTTGGTGTTGGTTATGAGGTGTGTAAAGTGGATTAAGTTGATGTTTTTGTTTTATACCGTATAGACCAGCTCGCAGAGGTATGTCCGAGGATTCAATCTGTTAAGCATCTTAACAAGCTGATGCTTTGTCGATTAGTACGTGTCAGTGGACCCCTATCAGGCTATCACCATAATTCGTTTGGGTATTTGGAAAACATGAGAGCCATGTGTGTAAAGGGGCTCACACTTTACCATCTCAAGAGTCATCTTCAGGTATCTATCTCAAAGTTTATATATTAAATTTACACCCTTTGTATATATGCATATTGCATAGATAACTAGGCGTTTGGTGGTAACTTTTTTTTCTTGAAAGTGCTTATAATACCTCATGAAGACAGAGTACTATATACATCTCAAAGTTTCTATATTAAATTTACACCTTTTTTTGTGTGTTTTTTTGAAGATATTTACACCTTTTGTTGCTTATCAAAATCAACCTTAAATGGTTTCCAAATAAGATTAAAGAGCGAGTACAGAGTACTATATATAATAACAATCAAGCTTATTCTAATTTCTAGATTTGATTACATGTGTAAATTGTTTTGTTGAATCCAGTAAGTTTTAAATTGTCTCGTCTTTTAACTTACGCTTACTTGATGATGTTTGGTATTTTTTTTTTCTTATTTTTAGTTTTTATCCTGAGGGTTTTGCTTTTAATCTAGGGTGAACCCGTCGCGAGCCGTAATCTGACAATGAATCGTGTAAAATTGCTACCGCATTCAGGTACACACAAACATGTAATATGCATATAATTGGATAATATATTGTTTCTACTTTATATTTGTTTTCGCCATTTTTAGTCGTTTTAGATTCTCAAAGGAAACTAATGGCTCTTGGAGTTCATTCTAAATCAGCAAATCCATTGATAAGTCAACTAAGCAACGCGCCATTAGGTGTTTTCCATGAAGAGGTTGGTTTTATATAATGTGCAGGTAGGAGAATATCAATGTGCATACAAGGTAAGATTTTTATGCTTCTCAGTTCTCTTAGATTCTACACATCAAATTAACTAAATGTGGCAAAACGGGCAGGTCAACGAGTTTGGTAACACTGTAGCAGGTCGACATTAGTAATTTGTTGCTGGTTAAAATGGGTTGGGTCGACCTAAACTGATCTCTCATATTTTTTAGGTCTTTAACTTATTTATTCAGTGTCTTAAATATGGCTATAAGAAGTATATTTTTTCAATAGATTTCTCATTTCTATATTCTTGATATGATGATTGGGGAGGTTTTATGCAATAAAAATACATGATGGCGACTTCGAATCGGTTATACATATTCAACATGTTTTCCTTTTATTGCTTTTGTTTTTAGTTTGAGTTGTTAGAGAAAAAGATAACCTCTTTCGTAAAGCATATCCAAATCAACCTATTTATAAGTAAACGGGTCGAAATTGTGACCTCTTTAACGTTTTTATGCATATTACATCTAGATTGGCACCGTAGGAACAACCAAGTGTATCATTTGCAAGCCAATTTATGAGTTTTTTTTCTTCTTGATTTAAATTTCATGAATTCTATCATGAAAGGTTTTTCATTTGTAAAAGTTTGATACTTCTGTTGCAGCAAAAAAGTCCACTTCTGCCGAAAAGGGTCTCCTTCGCTACTAAAACAGGACGGGTTTCAAGTTCTTAAATTATGCGCTGATTGCATAGGTTTGGTCCAGCGAGTCAGTGTTGTCATTGACCAGACATGTTCTTTTGTCTATTTATAAATAACTGTTCTTTTGTCCATTTATAAATAATTGTGGGTTGAATTCACTACGCACTTCGGGCAACTTCAAACTGTTTATATTGAAAGAAAAGTTCTTTCATTACAAACTTCATCTCAATGTCAGTAGATATTACAAACATAAAAGTGCGAAGAATTTGACAAGATTTGAAAAATGTGACATGTGAGATTGGGCTTAGGATTTTGACTTTACTTTACGGTTATGACAATTTTAATCTTAATTAAATCAATAATATATGTACACACATGATACAAAATATTTAAAAAAATAAATATAATCAAATCATATAGTTTGGTTTGGTTTTTTATGGTTTGTTTGTGGTATAAACCGTAAACAAAACCGTTCTCTATGATTTGAAGGTTTTTGGAATCGACCAATCGAAAGTTAAGAAAAAAACCGATCGAGTGAAACTATACTGATGAGCGGTTTAGATGTTTTCACGATTTTAAAATGAAAGTGTAACGACTTGTGCTTTTTTTCGTATTTTTTTTTCAGTTCATTGTAATTTAAACTTCACATAAGTAATAAGTAATGAAACATTTATTTTATTTCAAAGTTATATGTAAACACGGATATATAATACAATTTACTTTGAATATTCTCTGTAAAGCAAGTGAAGGAACAGTTAGACAGGGAGCTAGAGATAAATTAGTCGGGCCCATGTATACCGCTGGAACAAGATAGCTACCCCCAAAGTCAACTAATTCGTGTGGCGAGCTAATAATGGGATAATTCCTACTTTGGATGCGATGGCGGCAAAAGGTATGACTTTTCTATCCATGTCCTATTAGTTATGTGGTTCTTTACTAGACTTGGCTAACCACATTCTTATTCATTGTATGGCGACAGTACGTGTACCAACTCTCGGTAAAACCGACACCCTCATAATATTTTGATACTCTATTATATCTTAGATTGTCCCAATATGTCTTATATTATACTCCGTATGTGAAAACCGAGCCCTAGTTATGTTATAAATATAAAATAAATCAAAAACAAGAAATTATAGGGCTGAGGCGGGCCGCGACATACTATACCTTATCTTTACGCGGGCCGTATCAAGACCAGACTTGACTCCGCTGACTTCTTTAGTTCAAGCGGGCCGCGTAAGACCTCGTCTAAGTTAACGCGGGCCGCGACAGATCGTGAAACGCGGATACACCCAGAGGCTGACACGTATCATGATTGTGGCGGTCTAGTGAACGACTCAGCTAAGCTACTGCGTTGACTAAGCTTGACGCGGGCCGCGTAAGGGTCCCTTGTCTTTTACGCGGGACGCGACAGGACTCAATTTCACAACTATAAATAGGTAGCATCAGATTACAATTTCCGTCGCTCATTCTCAAATCTCATTCACGAATTCTGAAATATTAGACATAATATTTTGGGTATTATACCCCTCATTAGCGAGGTTCTGCTCTGTTGTAAGTATTATAACCCCAGTTTCGTAATAGTTACGCTGCCCGATTGATTTAGGGTTCCGTAACAACTGTCGTGGTTCTGCCCGACGTAGTTGTTGGAATACCGTCTCGGGGAGGGTATTATTAATATTTTCAAAGGGTTATGATACTAATCAATATATATATTTGTATAAATTATAGATTATATCCAGGAAACCCTCACGCAAAGTCTAAAATAGCCATGTGAGTTGATCCACTTTTTGTAAACCTTTTTGTGAACTGTTTTACAAAACCTTACATATATTTCCATGCGAATAACCGTATTGAGTATTTGTAAGAATACAATTATAGTGGGTATGTTGGGGTTTTGTATACAAAATTTGTTACCACCTGGTCAAGGAGTAACATTTCCACAAGTTGAGTATGACAGTACCACTGATGTTAATTGTTATATCTTGGAAACAAATGTAATTGCGGATGTGCCCTCAATACCGTACATTGTGACTTTTTATTTAAACTTGATTAAACTGGGATTCACTCACCAGTATTTTCTGCTGATAAAATGTTTTAAACACGTGTTTCAGGTAACTTAGTGTGAAGCCAATAAAAGTCAGCTGGAGAGCACTGAAGGCTTGGAAAAGTGGCAATAAAGTTACCTAAAATAAAATAGATGTTTTTATTAAATAAAATAGGATTTATTCCTATGAGAACATGTGTACTGCAAACTTGGGTTTTTCCCATGTATTTGTATTTATAAAATATGGTGGTTTACTCTGATAAAATATTTCCTAACTACGATCCTGATGAAATTTCCGCTGCTAAATTAATAAATATTGATACCACCTCCACTGAGCTCGCGGCCACCCGTTTCCGGGACAGATAAGGGATCGGGGGTTGTGACAGAAGGTGGTATCAGAGCCTAGCCATTGGTTCAAGCCAAAGAAGTGTTCTGCTAACACTTAAAGTTATATTTTGTGTTAGGAAATAAATTATGAAAGTATATGCATAACTGTATTTATTTGTTATTTGACTATTTGTTAGTCTACATTATGGGTAAGCAAAGAATTTCGGACATATATCGTCAACTAGATAGTTCACCAAAAGATAAGGGAAGTTCATCTCAAACAAATTCCTCAAGATACTCAGCAGATACTGAAGAAGGAATATTTGTCCGTAAAGCACAGTTTGAAAATCCACTTACCCCTAGTAAAAGAAGTTGGATTCTTAGAAAAAGTCAAGAGAACATGAAAAAGTCGCAGGAAACCCAGAAAATAGGCAGTAACCCACCTTGGGAAGATAAATTAGACGAAAAATGGGCAAATCTCTACATGTTAGCTATTGTAGCAGTAAATGCTAATTTATAAGTTAAATCACAAAACCAGTTCTAGCACCTGCGACACTTACAAGCCGGAAACATTAAATTATTAAATAAACCGTTAGTAAAATTCGAAAGTTCAGTTATAATCTAGCAATAGTTGTTTTAAATAAATTTTAGAAAATCCCTATCGAATCCAGGCACCTACACCCCATATCAGTAACCTGCACCCCAGATTCCAAACCCAGTCCTAGAACCTGCAACCCCAATGAGTGCTGAAAATGTACAAGAACTTAGGACATTTGGTAAGGAAATCTTAGAAGATAGTAAAAGAATGAGAAAGATGGGAGAGCAACTCGTATGAAAATTACGATGAGTACAAATATGAATTTCTAAATAAATCCATATCTGTAGATGTGATGGCAGAAACGGTAATAGTAATAATAATAATAATAAAATAAAATAAATATGTGTATGGATGCCTATTATTATTTATTTCCGTCGGTATTGTAAATTTTAATTTCAGTACTAATGTATAATAGATGAATAGAGTAAAATCGCAATGATCGACGTTTCTGACTAAAATTACGTATCATGTGATTTGCTGTATTAAATATTATTCTATGATATTAATATTTGGTAGATGTTTAAAAATTCAGATGGCCGACGAAGTAAATCAAGGAAATCTGAATAATGATAACCAGAGTAACATTAACTTGGTTAATGAGAATCCTAACCTCAATAACAATGGAAATCAAATGGATAATAGTGCTATCCAACACATAGTAGCACAGGGAATTATAGATGCTATGCCATTCATTCTTCAAACTGTTAAGGATGCTGATAACAAGAGTAAACATAGCAGTAAGCGACCAATTGAACCAGACCACAGCATAAACAATGGACCCTTACTTCAAGCACCCATTCCCAAAAGAAGAAGAACCATGCCTTATGGTTGTTCTTACAAAGAATTTTGGTCCTGCAAACCAATGGAATTCTCGGGCAACGAAGAGGCCATTACAACCCTACGCTGGATAGAGAAAACTGAGGCAGTCTTAAGGATAAGCAAGTGTGCTGAAGAAGATAAAATACTGTTGATACACTTTGTGTGGACGCGACTCGGCTCGGTTCGACTCGGCATTGAAGACTTGAAAGGACGTCAAAGACTTGAAGACACGAAGATCGAGACAAAGCTACAGCCAAGGGGGAGTTTGTTGGTGCACTTGTGTCTGTACTTTGTCTGTATTTTGTCATGATACAAAACGATGTCTTGCGTTAGTCTGGTTTACGTCTTAGGTTTGTTAATATGTGTGTTCGATGTAAGTTTGACCAAGTCAACCATCCTCCTGGTTTGATTTGGCCAAACAGTTGGAACATTGTTGTAAGATGTTTGTGTCGAAGGATGAGTCATCGAAGGATTGTTTATATCCTTCGATGAGCTCGAAGGATAAACCTTCGATGGATATAGATGGACCTCGAAGGATATCATCCTTCGAGGTATATGTGGATCCTTCGATAGGCTTCTGATCGATAGATGATCCTTCGATCAGTCTATCTGATCCTTCGACCAGACGAGCTGTGATGGGTATATATACCCATGTAATGTGTTCACTTCAGTAGGAAGGAAGTGTGAGTGAACTTAGTCTTGTAGAGAGCATATTTTCAGTTGTGGTCAAGGGTTGTAACCGTGTCCACTGAAATACAAGAGAAAACTTTGATATCTCGTGTGTCTACCTTTCTCTTTGTAGCTTGTGTTCTCATATAAACTACCGGTTTGCATTCTAGCTTGGATTCCGCACTTGCTAGTGTGTTAAACATAACAAGGATAAGGTTTAACCTCAACCTCCGAGGGACCTACAAGTGGTATCAGAGCCGTGGCTCTTTTCCTTGTTAAAAACCGAGTTTATACAAGACTTTGGTGTGTTTGGACAAAACTCACATGGTTTAGCACCCGTTTTTAGTGTTTTTCTCGCTTTTCCAGACGTAAAAACGTGTTCTAAACTAACCGGGTGTGTTAAAGGACGGGTTGGGTAACTTAAAAACTTGTTTTTGAGAAGGTTGGTAATTTCCGGCCAAATTCCGGCTTACTCCGGTGACCGGTTTCTGGATAAGAACCGTCCTTTTTGGGTAATATTTTATTGTTCAAATCTTGTTTTTGGTAAAAGGTATGGCCTGAGCATACCTTCTGCCGAAAGCTTTCTACCAACCAATCACCTTTTCACCAACCTGTCACTTTTGTCAACTGTGTCAGTACAGATCGAAGGATATCCTTCGAAGTCGAAAGATCATCTTTCGATCAAAGGAGGTTCGATAGATAATCATCCTTCGAACATCCTTCGAAGTCTGTGACTTATCCTTCGATCCAAGGAATCTTTTCGAAGGATATATCTTTCGATCTACAGCTCTTATTCGAAAGATAAGGATCCTACGATTGGAGAGTCTTTCGAAATCATTGTTCGAAACTCAACAGTGATCTTTCGAACACTGTTGATCCTTCGAACAAGTTCTGTTCCTTCGATTCTACTCTGTTTAAGTTTAACAAGTTTGTGTTTTTCAGGTCTTTCGATCAAGGATCCTTCGGCTGGTTGTTATCATTCGAGATATTAACATAGTTTGTGAAAATTAAATTTTTAAAAAGGGAAAACTTGTTTTCAATTTTTAAATCAATTTTCACTTAATATATTATTTTTTATAAAATGGGAACAAACGGTCAGTGGGATCCAACCGCGTGGACTCAAACAACTTTGACTCCAAAATCATCAGCTACGCAATCTGCGTCAGATTTCAACAAAACTGCATGGATGCAGGCTATTGCCCCACCTCAAGCTGCAATGATAACTGCAAATCAATGGGCATTGGTCACAAATCAAAGCAGCAGCATTCAAGCTATGATGCAGAACGACAGTGAAACTGGTACAAGCACAAAACCGCCAAAGCTAAATCACATCAATGATTGGGGATGGTGGAAAGAAAGGCTGAGAACTTATGTTCAGGGGCAAGGTCAAGATCTATGGATGTGCTTCTTCACCGCATTTGACAATGATTTGGAAGTTGCAGGATCTAATCCAGAAACTTACAGCACTATGTCTGATGATGATAAGAAGAAATTTGAGTTAGAAAAGAAAGCATTCATGATTCTCACACAAGCTCTTCACAGAGACATTTACCACCAGTTTGTTTACTGCACGACTACTAAAAGCTTATGGGATATGCTCACGTTACGATGTGAAGAAAATGCTCAATCTAGAAAGATCAAGCAAGAATTACTGAAGAAAGAGTTTGAAGGATTCACGTGTATGGAGAATGAGACTTTGGCAGAGTTATCTACAAGGTTCCATCACTTGTTGAGCGAGATGTTTGCTTTTAGAGTCACTGCCACTCCACAAGAAATGGTGAAGAGATTCGCTGATAGCTTACCAGCAAAGTGGAGCGGTTATCTTGAAATTCTCAAAGAAAATGGTGTTCTAGACACAATCACCGTTTATGAGTTAATTCAAAAATTGGAGAACAAGGATGTAGAAGAAAAGCTTAAGGCAAAAAGAACACTAACTCCTCAAAATCCAGAGATGTACTATGGGATTGCAGGAGGTATCAGTGGAGAAAAACCAGCCTCTCAACATGCGAAGCTTCAAACAGCCTTCATCTCAAACACCGGACCTTCCACAACAGATCAGTTTGATCCTTCAGCATACACGATGTATTCAAGACCAGTTTCGTCTTCTCTACAACAGGATGTGCAACCGACAGCTCAGCAGAAACAACCGCAACAGCAAGGGTTTTATGGAAGCTCTTCAAACTTTCAAGCCACTTCCAATCCGAACACAGTCAGATTAGACACTTCCAACTTTTCCAAAGTCAGTGTCGAAATAGCCAAGGAGCATATGGAGATGTTGAACACCTTGGTTAGTGCTTATTGTGGATTGGTCGCAGGTCAGATTGGGAATATCAATCTAACCAATGAAGATTATCAGCAAGTGGATAGAGAAGAGTTTGAAATGATGGATATCAAATGGGCTCTTGCTAGTGCAATTCGAAGAGCAAAGGAGTTTATGAAAAGGACGGGGAGAACCAACTTGAATAGCAACAACAACACCAAGTATGGTTTTGATAAGAATGCTGTCACTTGCTTCAATTGTGGTGAAAAGGGTCACTTCAAGCGGGAGTGTCAGAGGCCATCTCAACATGGAAACCAAAATCCTTTCAGAGGTCAAGGCAACAGGGCAAATCAGAACCAAGTAAGGAACAATGAGCGCACATTGGTGCCTGTCAACAACCAGAGTCAAGCAGGACCATCTAATGCCAACCAGGCACTTGTGGTTCAAGTAGATGAAGGTTGTGATTGGTCAATTCAGCTAAATGGTGATGCTCCAGATGGAACAGCATGTTTTGCTGAAGTGGTTAAGGATTTAAATCACGCCAGTGGTGGAGAATCTTCCACCAATGCTGGTGAATCTTCAGAAGATGAAGATAGTTCGGGTTATAGTGGGAGCATGGATGGGGAATCACTTGATGCTGGTGATTTATCAAGTGATGCTTTAGATTTGGAAGTTGATGAGCTTTTGGCTGAAGCTGAAGCATTATGCAAGAGGAGATCTATTCTTTGCCAGAAATCTGCTGGAACTTCCGAGAAGCTTGCTCAGTTCTTCTCTGAAGATGGATCTTTTTCTTTTCATCCAGCCTTTATGGCTCACGTAGAAGGTCAGACTTCTCAGGTATGTGGTACTAATTCTGACTCTATTTCTGTTCCTATTGAATGTGCAAAGTGTTTAAAATATGCTGAAAAGGAAAGTCAGTTTGAAATCACATACAAACACAATCAAGAATTGATTGTAGATCTTTCTAAAGCAACTGAAGCTAACTTGTTTTTAACCAGAAATGAAAAGGAATTTAAAGCAACAATTGCGTCATTAAGACATGATGTTTCGGAATTACAAAAGGCTGTTTTGCGAAAACAACATGCTAACAATAATCTTATTGACACAATTGAAAAGCAAATGGTAGAGTTGGCAACAGCTCGATGTGAATGTGAGACAATTAAGCAGAAACTGGAAAGCTATTCCAATTCCCGCTATGTATTGGATCACATCATTGACGTTCAAAAGAAAAAGGGGGATGCAAAATGTATTGGATTCAAATCATGTCCTCCCCCAATGAATCACAATTACTCCAAATTGCCTGATGACGAGGATCTGCCCCGTTTTGAACCTACTGTGCCACTCGGTCTAGATGACTTTGCAGCAGGCCTCGGGTTCACAACTGGTACATCATCCTCGGGTCAATCAGAATCTGAGAATGTGACAGATTCATCGTGTGTTAAGGAACAGAGTCCTCCCATTGTTGAGGATGCTGATTCTTCGGATGATGAATCTGAAGAAATTGTGAAACAACAGTCTAACTCGGTTACAACAGATATTCCAATCGAGAATCACATCCTGTGTGATCCACCAGTGAAACCGAGTAAGACTGAAATGTCAAAAGCAATGGAGTCCCTTGTATCTAGCCGTGAAGGGAATAACTTGTTGTACACGCTCAAAGGAGATAGCAAAATCTACTCTAACAAAGATTTTCCAATTAAAAATGTAAATCAAGATTTAATTGAGCAAATTTTTGAAGGATGCACTGATAAGTTTTTGGGGAACAAAAGTGGCAAAGTTGCCGTCACTCAATGTGATCCAATTCCGTGTGAACAAATTAGAAAACAATACGGAAACCAAAAACTACCAATTGAGCGAAAACAACAAGTCAACTCCGGAAAGGGTAAGGTACAGGGAAAGAAGGCTCAGAACAAGAATGTTCAAGCACCTAAAGTTCAACAGTCTAAGGCTACTCAACCTAAGGCTGCACAACCTAAAATTCAACAATCAAAGGTTGAGCAACCTAAGGTTCAACAACAAAAGGTGCAAAACAAAAGAGCTCCTGTTAAGAAACGAGAACCGAAAATGAACTTTGTTGGATCCACGGGTTCAGACAAACTTGAAACATTTCAGGATAAATCTAACATTGAGTTTATAAAACAAGTTAGAATTTTAAAACGAAATGATCAGAATAATTACACCCAACACACCAACGGATGTGATTTAGGTCCAAGCACGTCTAGATCACAAAGTTCATTGTCTGGTTCTCCGTCTGGTCATCAACATGTTTCTCCGAAGTTTGTAGAGCGGAGAACATGTTTTGAATGTGGGACAGTTGGGCATATTGTAAGATATTGCCCACACGTGCAAAAGCTGAAGTCAAAAACGAGTGCTCCCCAAGAAATCGATTACCAAAAACGATCAGTTTCCCCGAAACAAGATGTCACGGCCCTTGGCCCCGGTTTGACCCGGTCCAGAGCCGCGAGGCAGGAAATCCCGTGGTATTTAATTTAGCGACAGCGGAAGACTTTTTAACAGGATCAATTATTAATAAAACTGCTCGTTTATATATAATATAGGGATAATTCCCATAATTTACAAACACTTGATTTCACTAGGAAATCCTTTATTTCTTTAAAACATGTTTCTTTATTTATTTACATTGAGCCACTTTCTAAGCTTGTAGTGCTACTCGGCACTTTTCCTTTGCTCACAACAGATCACCTGAAACATGTTTGAAAAAGGTTTTGTCAGCGGGAAATACTGAGTGAATCATTCTATTTAGTAAAACATCCTGTTTATTATAATGTACAGTATTAAGAGCGATTACAATTGCCTCATCTTTTAAATTAACTGATCCAGTTGTCACTTTACCGGACTGTGACTGTGGACATATCACTTGTAGGGTCCTTTCACCCCAAGTGATAAATAATTAGTAGCTATGTGCACATCCCCCCACATACTGGCAGTAATTTCAGATAACAAAGACTTAATCCCTGTAACTATAACTTTGATAAAAACATGCTTTTGAAAGTAATTTGATAAAAAGAGAATGACTCACATTGTAGATTTAACGAGCAGAATATAAGCCTACTGATTAGCCTTGATTAACCTAATTTAATTAACAATGCACACACAATCAGTTAGTAGCTAATACAACATTTACGACAATTCACGAGATTAAACCTTCACAACGAGTTATTAGTGCAATACTTAATAATTCAGTGGATTCACAACGAATGACAGAGTATAGTCCGAATTCGAGCAGTACTCAAACATTCAAGTCGAAATCACAATGAATTAATAAAGTATAATCTCAATTTGAGCGGCACTTAAACAATCGTTGGATAGTTATAATCGATCGGACGTTGAATCGTAATAGCGATCGAGTTATTACCCTGATTGTAGCGTCGATTAGTGCACTGTGTGTGTTAATTGTAGTATACAGAACGTAAATTCGATTTCTGGAACGAATTCCTTCGTCGATCATATGCCAAATTTCAAGTCCCAATGTCTGCTATTTATAGCCAAATTTTGAGATGCCCTGCGCATCGTAGGCCAAACATCCCCTACGCATCGTATGCGTTTTAACCTGGCTGCGCATCGTAGGCAATAAACCCCTACGATGCGTATGGGTTGAAAAATAGGGTTATAGACTAGCCACGTCTGGGACTAGCTATGCTGAATCAACACTTTTGAATTTTCTAAATTTTACAACGAATTTTAAAGGATAATTATCAACTAGGGTTTACCCCCTTTTGAGTTTTAGGGGCCCTAATCCTGATTCTGAAAATTATGAAAATTTCAGGATTTGTTCAGAATTACTTGGGTTTCTCAATTAGGGTTTCCTATTGACCAAATTAAAATAATAACTAGGACTTTTAATGAGAGTTGTTACATTCTTCCCACCTTAATAAAAATCTCGTCCTCGAGATTTACTGGAATAAATGAGGATACTTTTTCTTCATTTCTGATTCCAGCTCCCAAGTGTATTCAGCTCCTCTTTTTGAATCCCATCTAACTTTGACTAAAACTAGTCTTTTATGTTTGAGAAACTTGATCTTTCGATCCTCAATTTGAAGAGGTTTCTCCACAAATTTCAGCTTTTCGTTTACCTCTATTTCTTGAAGAGGTACTACCAAAGATTCATCTGATAAACATTTCTTGAGATTGGATACATGAAATACATCATGTACTCCAGCTAATTCTTCTGGTAGTTGTAAACGATAAGCAACTAATCCTATACGTTGGATTACTGAAAATGGTCCTACGTATCTTGGACTTAGCTTTCCTTTCTTACCGAATCGAACAACTCCTTTCCAAGGAGAAACTTTCAATAGTACTTTATCTCCTACTTGGAATTCTATTGGTTTGCGTCGATTATCTGCATAACTCTTCTGGCGATCTCGAGCAGTCTTCAACCTTTCCTTGATTTGAGTAATCTGGTTGGTCGTCTCTTGCACTATTTCAGGCCCTGACAATTGACTTTCTCCTATTTCTGCCCAACAAACTGGAGTTCTACACTTTCTTCCATAAAGTGCCTCAAATGGAGCAGTTTCAATACTTGAATGATAACTATTGTTATAGGAGAATTCAATTAATGGTAAATGATCATCCCAACATCCACCAAAATCAATTACACATGCTCGGAGCATATCTTCCAGTGTTTGTATTGTCCTTTCACTTTGTCCGTCTGTTTGAGGATGATATGCAGTGCTTAAATTTAGTCGAGTTCCCATTGCTTGCTGGAAACTTTTCCAGAAATGAGAAGTGAAACGACTATCTCTATCTGAAATAATGGAGAGTGGGACTCCATGTAAAGATACTACTTCGTCTACATACAACTTGGCTAACCTTTCCATACTAAAGGTTTCCTTCATTGGTAGAAAATGAGCTGATTTGGTTAATCGATCCACAATTACCCAAATCGCATCATTACCTTTTCTGGTCTTGGGTAACTTAGTAACAAAATCCATTGTTATGAGTTCCCATTTCCATACAGGCATTTCCAATTGTTGTAGTAAACCTGAGGGTTTCTGGTGTTCTGCCTTAACTTGTGAACAAGTAAGACACTTAGATACATATTTTGCGATATCTTTCTTCATTCCTATCCACCAGAAATTCTTTCTTAAATCTTGGTACATCTTATTGTTTCCAGGGTGTATAGTATACCTAGATTTATGAGCTTCTTCTAAAATCTTATTTCTTAACTCTCCTTGTTTAGGTACCCAAATTCTTTTCTTGTGGAATCTCCAAATTCCATCATTTCCTTGCTCTAGTTCTTTTATATAACCTTTCATTCCTTCAGCATCGTCCTTGATTGCTGTTTCTTGAATGTTCTTTAATTGTTCTATTAAATCTACTTGTAGATTTAATCTAAGAGCACGGACTCGCTTTTGTTTTTCATGATACTTACGACTTAAGGCATCTGCAACTACGTTTGCCTTCCCTTCGTGATATTGAATATCACAGTCATAATCGCTTAGAATTTCCATCCATCTTCTTTGCCTCATATTTAATTCTTTCTGTCCAAATATATACCTCAAACTTTTATGATCTGTATAGATAGTAAACTTACTTCCGTACAGATAATGTCTCCAAATTTTCAAGGCAAAAATTATGGCTCCTAATTCTAAGTCATGAGTTGTATAATTTTCCTCATGCTTTTTCAACTGCCGGGAAGCATACGCAATTACCTTCTTGCGTTGCATCAATACACATCCGTATCCTAATTTTGAAGCATCACAGTATACTTCAAAATCTTCTGTTCCTTCGGGCAATGCTAAAATTGGAGCATTCGTCAATCGTTGCTTTAAAATCTTAAAAGCTTCTTCTTGCCTATGTCCCCATTCAAACTTAGTGGCTTTACAGGTTAACTTAGTCAAAGGTACAGCTATCTTAGAGAAATCCTTAATAAATCTTCTGTAATATCCAGCTAAGCCTAGAAAACTTCTAATTTCCATAGCTGTTTGTGGGACCTTCCATTTGGTAATTGCTTCTATTTTAGCAGGATCTACATGAATTCCTTCATGATTCACCATGTGACCTAAAAATTGCACTTCCTTTAACCAAAATTCACACTTTGAGAATTTTGCATAAAGCTTTTCCTTTCTTAACAAAGTTAAGAGTGCATGCAAATGTTTGCAATGTTCTTCTTGACTTCTGGAGTAAATTAGTATATCGTCGATGAATACGATAACAAATTTATCCAAATATGGTTTACAGATTCGATTCATCATGTCCATAAATGCTGCTGGGGCATTTGTTAATCCAAAGGGCATGACTGTAAACTCATAATGGCCATACCTAGTTCTGAAAGCAGTTTTAGGTATGTCTTCTTCTTCTTCTACTTTTAATTGGTGATATCCGGATCTTAAATCTATTTTTAGAAAAATACCTAGCACCTTGAAGTTGATCAAAAAGATCATCAATCCTAGGTAATGGGTATCGATTCTTAATTGTAACTTTATTTAGTTCCCTATAATCGATACACATTCTCATAGATCCATCTTTCTTTTTCACAAACAACACTGGTGCTCCCCAAGGGGATGAACTAGGTTGTATAAATCCTTTGCTTAATAATTCATCTAACTGTTTTTTCAATTCTAGCATTTCGGTGGGTGCTAATCTATAAGGTGTCTTAGCTATTAGTGTAGTACCTGGAATTAGATGAATTCTAAACTCTACTTCCCTATCTGGTGGTAACCCAGGTAATTCTTCTGGAAATATGTCTGGGTATTCTGAAACTATAGGGATGTCCGAAAGTTCCTTACTTTTAGTGTTAATGATTACTGAAATCATATACACCATTCCTTGCTTTCGTTCATAACTAGCAACTTTCATTACTGATATGAACTTTAGTGGCTTTCGTGGTTTATCTCCGGTAATTAAAATTACCTCTCCTGTGGGAGTACGGATTTCTACGGAATTCTTGTCACAAAGGATTCGAGCATGGTTGGCTATTAACCAATCCATTCCTAATACGACATCGAATCCGGCTAAATTCATAGGTAACAGGTTTGCAGAAAACTTATGACCTAACAGTTCTATCTTACCTTCTTGCAAAACCTTATCTATGTTAACAGAATTTCCGTCTGCCGTTTCGACTGTAAAAATTTTCCTAAGGGTGGTTAAAGGTAAATTAAGAGCTTGGCAAAATGAAGTATTGATAAAACTTTGGTTTGCACCAGAGTCAAATAATACTTTTGCATAAACGTCGTGGACCAAGAACGTACCGGCTATGACATCAGGAATGAGTTCAGCTTCTTGAGTGGTTAGCTGAAATGCTCGGGCATTCTTCTTTGTTGTTCCATCAGCTGGTTTGCCTTTATTGTCTGCGGTTTTTGTCAATTTAGGACATTCGGTTCGAAAATGACCTATTTCACCACAGTTGTAGCAGATTAGGGATTTCTTCCTGCAATTCTCCTCTTGATGTCCTGGAATTTTGCAAAAATTGCAATATCCCTTGCATCTTCCAAAATGCTTCTTTTTGCAATTTCTACAATACGGAGGAACTGAGGATTGCCCGGTTCCTCTTTTCTTGAATCGATTATTATTATTACCCACACGAAATCCTTGGGTAATCTTTTGCGCCAATTCCTTCTTTCTGTCTTCTTCTCTTGTTCGCACCAGTTCATCAGTTAGGGTATTAGCTAATTCCACAGCATCGTCAATAGTGCGAGGTCTCGCAGCTTTAACAATATTGCGGATTTCACTAATTAGTCCCCAGATATATCGAGAAATGAGTACCGGTTCTGGCGAAGCCAGTGTAGGTACCACTCGTGCATATTCAAAGAATGTCGAAGTATAACCGCGACACTCTACTCCTATCATACGATGATTTAGGAACTTATTTGCCATTTGTTCCTTTTCATATTCAGGACAGTATTTCCTTTCTACAAGATTCTTGAATTCTTCCCAGTTCATGGCATAAGCCATCCTTCTTCCTTTAGCTTGTAGCATCGTATTCCACCACTCTAATGCTTCTTCTTTGAATAAATTTGATGCATACATCACCTGATCTTCTTCTGAACACTTACTTATTGCAATTACTGCTTCGGTTTTCTCTAACCAACGCAATACTGCAGTTGCTCCTTCATTACCTGCAAATTCAGCAGGTTTGCAAGCAAGAAATTCTTTGAAAGTGCAACCAGGTGTTGCGGCTTTCATTTTCTTAGGAGGTGGAGCCTGTCGTAGATTATCATTATCATGATTGCTGCCTCCATTTACACTATGACTAAAATTATCTTCCTGAGTACGTTTACTAGGAATGATTTGTTGCGGTTCTACTGGATTTTTAACAGCAGCAACGAATGCTGGAATAGCATTGGCTATCCCTTGTGCAACAATATTTTCTATATCCTGTCTAGTCATATACTGATTTTCTTGATTTTGTTCAGATTGATTCCCTTCATTAACTGGTTCATTATTAGCATTTTCCATCTGATAATTATTAAAAATATATTTATTAGTATCGAGTGATGAATAAAACAATTTCACAGAAGCACATAAAATCTGGTAACACAGATATATATCAAAATTGTCGATGTTTCGACTTCTATTTTACTTTATATATATATTAGATAGGCATCCATACACACCGTTTATCTTACACTGTTTTATTTCCCATTTTACAGAGTTATATATTTAATTATTATTATTAATATACAGATATTCTTCCCAACCCTACTATTCTTTGGTCACAGGCATTTTAGTAACGACGTTCCCTTTCGTCGTACTTCCAGGTAATCCTTTCTCCCATATCCCTAATCCTATTTCCTGTATTTATCAGTTCTTCACTGTACTGACGGAGTTCGGCTAAGTTTTCGTAGCTCATTGGAGGATTGGGGATAGGATCTGGTTCCCACTGTGGAAGAAAAGAATAAGGACTGTTGACAATATTCTGGAATGGCCAGTCATTTGTCCACCATTCTTCCATTTGACCTAAAGGTAGAGTGTGGATCAGTGGATCTGGAATAGCTGGTTCCAGATTAACAGGAAGTTGGGTTTCTAGGGTAGGATATAGATTATTATGGATAGGACTAATAACATCACAATTTGCCAGTAGACGGTCGATTTCTTCTTGGAATGTGATTTCCTCAGCTTGTCTAGAATTCTCTCCAATTTCTACTCCTTTTTGTTTATAATCTTTCCTAATTCCTATCACTGCTGGATTTGAGCTTTCTCCGATTTCGATTCCTTTCCCTTTATCTATAGGGTTTTCTATTTTAGGGAGTTTCCTAGTAGCTGGCTTTCTTCTGCGTACTTTTCTCCATCCTACATATCTTCTCTTCTTTTTAAGTTTTGCTTTTTCCAGCGGTGGAGCTTGAAATTCCACGGGTTCCTCTATGTCAGCAATATAACCAGTAAAGTCGTGGGAGACTTCAATTGGTACTGGGTAGAGGTTGAGATTCTGAAATGCTTCTGATATCTCAGTCATGCTGGACAGCATATATGCAAAATGCACAAAAATGCTAAGTTAAAACTTTGGAACAAAGTTTAACAAATAAACATTAAGTTTATTGCATATGGATTTGTACAAAAGACTACAGGAAAGTGAACACACTATAATTTATTTATTTACTGGGTATTACTAGACCAGATTTTAAAATTTAGAGATTTGCATTCTCTGCTACGGTAGCTAGCATATAAAGGTTTGCCCATTTTTCATCTAAGGTATCTTCCCACGGTGACTTATTGCCTAATTCCTGGATTTCTGGATTAAACCTCACTTTCTTGGCTTGGGTTTTCTTTGTTTTCTCTTGTCCCTTTCTAAGAATCAAATTTCTTTTATCTTGGGTGAGAGGGTTTTCATAATTTGCTTTACGGACAAAAATCCCTTCATCTATATATGCTGGGTGTTTGGAGGAAGAGGTTCCTTTTCTTGTGGGTGCAGTATCTAATTTGTGATAGATAGCAGAAATCTTGTGTTTACCCATACTGTAACTTAACAATTAATCAGTTAATAAAACATATTTTCACAGAATAGCAATTAAATTTCCTAATTATTTTAATAGGCTAAAATCAATAGTAAGCTTAAATCAGTGGCTCTGATACCACCTTTTCCTGTCACGGCCCTTGGCCCCGGTTTAACCCGGTCCAGAGCCGCGAGGCAGGAAATCCCGTGGTATTTAATTTAGCGACAGCGGAAGACTTTTTAACAGGATCAATTATTAATAAAACTGCTCGTTTATATATAATATAGGGATAATTCCCATAATTTACAAACACTTGATTTCACTAGGAAATCCTTTATTTCTTTAAAACATGTTTCTTTATTTATTTACATTGAGCCACTTTCTAAGCTTGTAGTGCTACTCGGCACTTTTCCTTTGCTCACAACAGATCACCTGAAACATGTTTGAAAAAGGTTTTGTCAGCGGGAAATACTGAGTGAATCATTCTATTTAGTAAAACATCCTGTTTATTATAATGTACAGTATTAAGAGCGATTACAATTGCCTCATCTTTTAAATTAACTGATCCAGTTGTCACTTTACCGGACTGTGACTGTGGACATATCACTTGTAGGGTCCTTTCACCCCAAGTGATAAATAATTAGTAGCTATGTGCACATCCCCCCACATACTGGCAGTAATTTCAGATAACAAAGACTTAATCCCTGTAACTATAACTTTGATAAAAACATGCTTTTGAAAGTAATTTGATAAAAAGAGAATGACTCACATTGTAGATTTAACGAGCAGAATATAAGCCTACTGATTAGCCTTGATTAACCTAATTTAATTAACAATGCACACACAATCAGTTAGTAACTAATACAACATTTACGACAATTCACGAGATTAAACCTTCACAACGAGTTATTAGTGCAATACTTAATAATTCAGTGGATTCACAACGAATGACAGAGTATAGTCCGAATTCGAGCAGTACTCAAACATTCAAGTCGAAATCACAATGAATTAATAAAGTATAATCTCAATTTGAGCGGCACTTAAACAATCGTTGGATAGTTATAATCGATCGGACGTTGAATCGTAATAGCGATCGAGTTATTACCCTGATTGTAGCGTCGATTAGTGCACTGTGTGTGTTAATTGTAGTATACAGAACGTAAATTCGATTTCTGGAACGAATTCCTTCGTTGATCATATGCCAAATTTCAAGTCCCAATGTCTGCTATTTATAGCCAAATTTTGAGATGCCCTGCGCATCGTAGGCCAAACATCCCCTACGCATCGTATGCGTTTTAACCTGGCTGCGCATCGTAGGCAATAAACCCCTACGATGCGTATGGGTTGAAAAATAGGGTTATAGACTAGCCACGTCTGGGACTAGCTATGCTGAATCAACACTTTCGAATTTTCTAAATTTTACAACGAATTTTAAAGGATAATTATCAACTAGGGTTTACCCCCTTTTGAGTTTTAGGGGCCCTAATCCTGATTCTGAAAATTATGAAAATTTCAGGATTTGTTCAGAATTACTTGGGTTTCTCAATTAGGGTTTCCTATTGACCAAATTAAAATAATAACTAGGACTTTTAATGAGAGTTGTTACACAAGACCCACGTGTCTTGAAAGAAAGGGAAAAGAAGTTAAAGCAAAAGAATCAAAAGGTAATTGAAAAGGCCTTAAAATCAGAGGTCAAAGAAGAAAAACCTGTACAAGCAAAATCTGAAACTGTAAAACCAGTAAATGCTAAAACAATAAATTCAAATACTGGTAAAGGACAAACAGCTTGGAAGCAAAAACAGGTAATTCAATCATGGGAGCACCACAGGTTCTTTTTCCTAATCATCAAGTGATTGAAATCACTTTCCTTGACGATCAAGGACGACCCAAGTCCACAAAGGCTTGGGTCCCCCTCTCCAACTAATCTCTGAGTGAGTGTGTAGGATATTCCAGGAGGAACTTTCGATAGTCGTAAGATTGTTGATAGTGGAGAGTCCTTGCACAAGATAGGCGTCAGAAGAAATTGTTGCCTTTGATGGAGAGAAAAAGAAAGGGGAAACAGAGTTGTCTGTCGAAAGAAATTGATAACTTCGACAAAATGAAAATCATTCCAAAAGTGTGTTTGTTAAAGGCTTTAATCGGGTCCCTGGGATAGATTCAAATCAAAATGTACGCACCTGCAGCACGTCTGAAGTTCACAATCGACAAAATGAACGTGCAGTGTACATTTCTTCGTGGTGTGATTGAAGAAAATGTGTTCGTTGAACAAACCAACCGGGTGTGCGGATGCCTTGGCTTGGATTGAACAACCGCACACTACTTCTGAAAGAGAAAGACAAAAACCTTCGCTGGTGCAATGTGGAAGACCAGCCGGACCCAAAGGTTTCTGATCTTGTTGCTGTGAAGAGATTTCTAAGTAACTACAAAATCGACTTTGAAATCCACACCGGGTGGATATCCAGTTTGGGAGAGCACTCAGATTCCTTGCAATGCACGAAGCAGTTGAAGGATACGGTTTTAAATTTCTAATCTCTCCTATACTTGTCGATATTTAAGCTGCTTTTTGAATTATTATCTCGTACAACACTCTTTGGCCAGACAATGCTGTCATGGTTCGCACCGCAAACCGACATGCCAACTGATTTTTCCAAAATTCGATAAATCATTTCCGATTCAAAATTAATTTTGGTAAACGGCATTGAGGTAAAACATGAGTTAACCGACATCGGGAAATCGTTTTTGTAAATACCTTTGTGTTTTAAATTTATCTTAGTTTGTTGATTTTAGGGGGAGTAAATCCAAAATTTGAAAATCCAAAAACATCGAAAAATTTCAAAAACACAAAAACAATAGAAAAGCAAAAATGAGTTTCCTGGTGAGCAAAAGAGAAAATGATAGTACATCAGTGGTCTGTCTAAACCTCTTTAAACCTAAAATGAAAAATGATAAGCAGCTCTATATAAGATGTATCGGTAGGCTCACAATCATTTTAAAGTGTGCAGGGTGATATAAATCTTAAATCGACTGAAGACTAGGTGGTAACCATACATTGGCATATGGTCTTGGTACCGAAATTTCGTTTGATAGATTGCCGAGGTTCTGAGATATTCGGTCTTTATGCTGCTTATCATCTGGGTATCATGGTTGTATCTTTTACCAAAAAATAACGGGGACGCAAGTCTAGATCTTCCATGATACTATACATACGTGTACATACTGCATACGACCTCAATAAGTGATCAACAATCACATGTCCACAAAATAAGTGATGATAATATCACATTTATCCAGGAGTCAAGTTCGTCTCTCTGCTGTACGAAAGTACTGACCTGTTCACGGACTTGCTCCTGTGCCCTCATGCATCTAAAAATCAAGTTCCTCATCAATAAGTGATTCTATCACATAGGGCTTGTTTTCAAATCAAAATAAGTGAGAATCTCACATTATATACGGTCAAACAGATGATAATCGGTATACTCACCGGTAAGATGAACCCTCGTGCATACCTTGATACGGGAATGTGTCGTGATGTGGATGAACACCGGTCTGTAAGTATAAATCATACCTTAACGTATCCCCTCGCCATGATTACATCTGATAAGTTGAGCTTATGTGGACAACAATATCGATAATTGTTATAGGATGCTTATCTTAATGTTAACTAATTGAACAACAAGAGCGTTTTGACGTGACCGTTCACTGATATGATTCTCTTACCCTCGAAACTCGCAAAAAGAATGTCTGTAAATATTTGTTTACTGCTTTCGTTTCTGCATCTTTGCATATATTTATTTATTTGCTTTCCGTCTTTACTTTTGAAAAATGAAAAATTCCAAAAAGATTTTAGGTGTGTTTTAATATAAACTTTATAAAATCCAAAAAGATTTTGCTTCTAGTTTATTTTTGATTGACTGATGTTGGAACTCGAGTCTATCCTACCCAAATTCCTGATTATAAGCCGGAAAACAATTGCACCTTCATAAATGGTCGAAGTTAACACATTTTGAAAGTTAAAGGATTAAAATTGTACATTTTCTAAACTTTCAAACTGTTGTCGGTTGGTGTTTGATTGAGATTTGATCTCATATGTGTCTTTTGTTTAAGTGTTAACTATATTCCAAGCGGTTGTTCTCATTATGCGTTTAGCTTTCTTGCATGTGCAGATGCTAAAGGTGAGGAGAACATGTTCGATGACAAGCTTTTGAATGAAGACACGAAGTGGAGGCACTCAAAGGATAAAATGATCGAGTTGCCGCTGACCTCTCATCAACACCACAAGGATCTAAAGAATTGAAGTTCAAAAGATTCACAAGCATGACTCAATGGAGAGTTCATTCTAAGGGGGAGTTTGTTAACACACTTCCTAAATTAAATGGGGAGTTTGTTGATACACTTTCTGCTTACGACGAGTGAAGACTTTGAAGATCCTCCGACATGAAAGACACAGAAGACGAACAATCACAGAAGACGAACCATCACGAGTAGCGTCCAAGGGGGAGTTTGTTGATACACTTTGTGTGGACGCGACTCGGCTCGGTTCGACTCGGCATTGAAGACTTGAAAGGACGTCAAAGACTTGAAGACACGAAGATCGAGACAAAGCTACAGCCAAGGGGGAGTTTGTTGGTGCACTTGTGTCTGTACTTTGTCTGTATTTTGTCATGATACAAAACGATGTCTTGCGTTAGTCTGGTTTACGTCTTAGGTTTGTTAATATGTGTGTTCGATGTAAGTTTGACCAAGTCAACCATCCTCCTGGTTTGATTTGGCCAAACAGTTGGAACATTGTTGTAAGATGTTTGTGTCGAAGGATGAGTCATCGAAGGATTGTTTATATCCTTCGATGAGCTCGAAGGATAAACCTTCGATGGATATAGATGGACCTCGAAGGATATCATCCTTCGAGGTATATGTGGATCCTTCGATAGGCTTCTGATCGATAGATGATCCATCGATCAGTCTATCTGATCCTTCGACCAGACGAGCTGTGATGGGTATATATACCCATGTAATGTGTTCACTTCAGTAGGAAGGAAGTGTGAGTGAACTTAGTCTTGTAGAGAGCATATTTTCAGTTGTGGTCAAGGGCTGTAACCGTGTCCACTGAAATACAAGAGAAAACTTTGATATAACCTTTCATTCCTTCAGCATCGTCCTTGATTGCTGTTTCTTGAATGTTCTTTAATTGTTCTATTAAATCTACTTGTAGATTTAATCTAAGAGCACGGACTCGCTTTTGTTTTTCATGATACTTACGACTTAAGGCATCTGCAACTACGTTTGCCTTCCCTTCGTGATATTGAATATCACAGTCATAATCGCTTAGAATTTCCATCCATCTTCTTTGCCTCATATTTAATTCTTTCTGTCCAAATATATACCTCAAACTTTTATGATCTGTATAGATAGTAAACTTACTTCCGTACAGATAATGTCTCCAAATTTTCAAGGCAAAAATTATGGCTCCTAATTCTAAGTCATGAGTTGTATAATTTTCCTCATGCTTTTTCAACTGCCGGGAAGCATACGCAATTACCTTCTTGCGTTGCATCAATACACATCCGTATCCTAATTTTGAAGCATCACAGTATACTTCAAAATCTTCTGTTCCTTCGGGCAATGCTAAAATTGGAGCATTCGTCAATCGTTGCTTTAAAATCTTAAAAGCTTCTTCTTGCCTATGTCCCCATTCAAACTTAGTGGCTTTACAGGTTAACTTAGTCAAAGGTACAGCTATCTTAGAGAAATCCTTAATAAATCTTCTGTAATATCCAGCTAAGCCTAGAAAACTTCTAATTTCCATAGCTGTTTGTGGGACCTTCCATTTGGTAATTGCTTCTATTTTAGCAGGATCTACATGAATTCCTTCATGATTCACCATGTGACCTAAAAATTGCACTTCCTTTAACCAAAATTCACACTTTGAGAATTTTGCATAAAGCTTTTCCTTTCTTAACAAAGTTAAGAGTGCATGCAAATGTTTGCAATGTTCTTCTTGACTTCTGGAGTAAATTAGTATATCGTCGATGAATACGATAACAAATTTATCCAAATATGGTTTACAGATTCGATTCATCATGTCCATAAATGCTGCTGGGGCATTTGTTAATCCAAAGGGCATGACTGTAAACTCATAATGGCCATACCTAGTTCTGAAAGCAGTTTTAGGTATGTCTTCTTCTTCTTCTACTTTTAATTGGTGATATCCGGATCTTAAATCTATTTTTAGAAAAATACCTAGCACCTTGAAGTTGATCAAAAAGATCATCAATCCTAGGTAATGGGTATCGATTCTTAATTGTAACTTTATTTAGTTCCCTATAATCGATACACATTCTCATAGATCCATCTTTCTTTTTCACAAACAACACTGGTGCTCCCCAAGGGGATGAACTAGGTTGTATAAATCCTTTGCTTAATAATTCATCTAACTGTTTTTTCAATTCTAGCATTTCGGTGGGTGCTAATCTATAAGGTGTCTTAGCTATTAGTGTAGTACCTGGAATTAGATGAATTCTAAACTCTACTTCCCTATCTGGTGGTAACCCAGGTAATTCTTCTGGAAATATGTCTGGGTATTCTGAAACTATAGGGATGTCCGAAAGTTCCTTACTTTTAGTGTTAATGATTACTGAAATCATATACACCATTCCTTGCTTTCGTTCATAACTAGCAACTTTCATTACTGATATGAACTTTAGTGGCTTTCGTGGTTTATCTCCGGTAATTAAAATTACCTCTCCTGTGGGAGTACGGATTTCTACGGAATTCTTGTCACAAAGGATTCGAGCATGGTTGGCTATTAACCAATCCATTCCTAATACGACATCGAATCCGGCTAAATTCATAGGTAACAGGTTTGCAGAAAACTTATGACCTAACAGTTCTATCTTACCTTCTTGCAAAACCTTATCTATGTTAACAGAATTTCCGTCTGCCGTTTCGACTGTAAAAATTTTCCTAAGGGTGGTTAAAGGTAAATTAAGAGCTTGGCAAAATGAAGTATTGATAAAACTTTGGTTTGCACCAGAGTCAAATAATACTTTTGCATAAACGTCGTGGACCAAGAACGTACCGGCTATGACATCAGGAATGAGTTCAGCTTCTTGAGTGGTTAGCTGAAATGCTCGGGCATTCTTCTTTGTTGTTCCATCAGCTGGTTTGCCTTTATTGTCTGCGGTTTTTGTCAATTTAGGACATTCGGTTCGAAAATGACCTATTTCACCACAGTTGTAGCAGATTAGGGATTTCTTCCTGCAATTCTCCTCTTGATGTCCTGGAATTTTGCAAAAATTGCAATATCCCTTGCATCTTCCAAAATGCTTCTTTTTGCAATTTCTACAATACGGAGGAACTGAGGATTGCCCGGTTCCTCTTTTCTTGAATCGATTATTATTATTACCCACACGAAATCCTTGGGTAATCTTTTGCGCCAATTCCTTCTTTCTGTCTTCTTCTCTTGTTCGCACCAGTTCATCAGTTAGGGTATTAGCTAATTCCACAGCATCGTCAATAGTGCGAGGTCTCGCAGCTTTAACAATATTGCGGATTTCACTAATTAGTCCCCAGATATATCGAGAAATGAGTACCGGTTCTGGCGAAGCCAGTGTAGGTACCACTCGTGCATATTCAAAGAATGTCGAAGTATAACCGCGACACTCTACTCCTATCATACGATGATTTAGGAACTTATTTGCCATTTGTTCCTTTTCATATTCAGGACAGTATTTCCTTTCTACAAGATTCTTGAATTCTTCCCAGTTCATGGCATAAGCCATCCTTCTTCCTTTAGCTTGTAGCATCGTATTCCACCACTCTAATGCTTCTTCTTTGAATAAATTTGATGCATACATCACCTGATCTTCTTCTGAACACTTACTTATTGCAATTACTGCTTCGGTTTTCTCTAACCAACGCAATACTGCAGTTGCTCCTTCATTACCTGCAAATTCAGCAGGTTTGCAAGCAAGAAATTCTTTGAAAGTGCAACCAGGTGTTGCGGCTTTCATTTTCTTAGGAGGTGGAGCCTGTCGTAGATTATCATTATCATGATTGCTGCCTCCATTTACACTATGACTAAAATTATCTTCCTGAGTACGTTTACTAGGAATGATTTGTTGCGGTTCTACTGGATTTTTAACAGCAGCAACGAATGCTGGAATAGCATTGGCTATCCCTTGTGCAACAATATTTTCTATATCCTGTCTAGTCATATACTGATTTTCTTGATTTTGTTCAGATTGATTCCCTTCATTAACTGGTTCATTATTAGCATTTTCCATCTGATAATTATTAAAAATATATTTATTAGTATCGAGTGATGAATAAAACAATTTCACAGAAGCACATAAAATCTGGTAACACAGATATATATCAAAATTGTCGATGTTTCGACTTCTATTTTACTTTATATATATATTAGATAGGCATCCATACACACCGTTTATCTTACACTGTTTTATTTCCCATTTTACAGAGTTATATATTTAATTATTATTATTAATATACAGATATTCTTCCCAACCCTACTATTCTTTGGTCACAGGCATTTTAGTAACGACGTTCCCTTTCGTCGTACTTCCAGGTAATCCTTTCTCCCATATCCCTAATCCTATTTCCTGTATTTATCAGTTCTTCACTGTACTGACGGAGTTCGGCTAAGTTTTCGTAGCTCATTGGAGGATTGGGGATAGGATCTGGTTCCCACTGTGGAAGAAAAGAATAAGGACTGTTGACAATATTCTGGAATGGCCAGTCATTTGTCCACCATTCTTCCATTTGACCTAAAGGTAGAGTGTGGATCAGTGGATCTGGAATAGCTGGTTCCAGATTAACAGGAAGTTGGGTTTCTAGGGTAGGATATAGATTATTATGGATA
The DNA here is from genome assembly GCA_030545235.1 of Helianthus tuberosus. Lineage (NCBI taxonomy): Eukaryota > Viridiplantae > Streptophyta > Magnoliopsida > Asterales > Asteraceae > Helianthus > Helianthus tuberosus. The sequence continues at coordinate 200,040,231 of CM060370.1, read as the reverse complement.
GGACTAATAACATCACAATTTGCCAGTAGACGGTCGATTTCGTCTTGGAATGTGATTTCGTCAGCTTGTCTAGAATTCTCTCCAATTTCTATTCCTTTTTGTTTATAATCTTTCCTAATTCCTATCACTGCTGGATTTGAGCTTTCTCCGATTTCGATTCCTTTCCCTTTATCTATAGGGTTTTCTATTTTAGGGAGTTTCCTAGTAGCTGGCTTTCTTCTGCGTACTTTTCTCCATCCTACATATCTTCTCTTCTTTTTAAGTTTTGCTTTTTCCAGCGGTGGAGCTTGGAATTCCACGGGTTCCTCTATGTCAGCAATATAACCAGTAAAGTCGTGGGAGACTTCAATTGGTACTGGGTAGAGGTTGAGATTCTGAAATGCTTCTGATATCTCAGTCATGCTGGACAGCATATATGCAAAATGCACAAAAATGCTAAGTTAAAACTTTGGAACAAAGTTTAACAAATAAACATTAAGTTTATTGCATATGGATTTGTACAAAAGACTACAGGAAAGTGAACACACTATAATTTATTTATTTACTGGGTATTACTAGACCAGATTTTAAAATTTAGAGATTTGCATTCTCTGCTACGGTAGCTAGCATATAAAGGTTTGCCCATTTTTCATCTAAGGTATCTTCCCACGGTGACTTATTGCCTAATTCCTGGATTTCTGGATTAAACCTCACTTTCTTGGCTTGGGTTTTCTTTGTTTTCTCTTGTCCCTTTCTAAGAATCAAATTTCTTTTATCTTGGGTGAGAGGGTTTTCATAATTTGCTTTACGGACAAAAATCCCTTCATCTATATATGCTGGGTGTTTGGAGGAAGAGGTTCCTTTTCTTGTGGGTGCAGTATCTAATTTGTGATAGATAGCAGAAATCTTGTGTTTACCCATACTGTAACTTAACAATTAATCAGTTAATAAAACATATTTTCACAGAATAGCAATTAAATTTCCTAATTATTTTAATAGGCTAAAATCAATAGTAAGCTTAAATCAGTGGCTCTGATACCACCTTTTCCTGTCACGGCCCTTGGCCCCGGTTTGACCCGGTCCAGAGCCGCGAGGCAGGAAATCCCGTGGTATTTAATTTAGCGACAGCGGAAGACTTTTTAACAGGATCAATTATTAATAAAACTGCTCGTTTATATATAATATAGGGATAATTCCCTTAATTTACAAACACTTGATTTCACTAGGAAATCCTTTATTTCTTTAAAACATGTTTCTTTATTTATTTACATTGAGCCACTTTCTAAGCTTGTAGTGCTACTCGGCACTTTTCCTTTGCTCACAACAGATCACCTGAAACATGTTTGAAAAAGGTTTTGTCAGCGGGAAATACTGAGTGAATCATTCTATTTAGTAAAACATCCTGTTTATTATAATGTACAGTATTAAGAGCGATTACAATTGCCTCATCTTTTAAATTAACTGATCCAGTTGTCACTTTACCGGACTGTGACTGTGGACATATCACTTGTAGGGTCCTTTCACCCCAAGTGATAAATAATTAGTAGCTATGTGCACATCCCCCCACATACTGGCAGTAATTTCAGATAACAAAGACTTAATCCCTGTAACTATAACTTTGATAAAAACATGCTTTTGAAAGTAATTTGATAAAAAGAGAATGACTCACATTGTAGATTTAACGAGCAGAATATAAGCCTACTGATTAGCCTTGATTAACCTAATTTAATTAACAATGCACACACAATCAGTTAGTAACTAATACAACATTTACGACAATTCACGAGATTAAACCTTCACAACGAGTTATTAGTGCAATACTTAATAATTCAGTGGATTCACAACGAATGACAGAGTATAGTCCGAATTCGAGCAGTACTCAAACATTCAAGTCGAAATCACAATGAATTAATAAAGTATAATCTCAATTTGAGCGGCACTTAAACAATCGTTGGATAGTTATAATCGATCGGACGTTGAATCGTAATAGCGATCGAGTTATTACCCTGATTGTAGCGTCGATTAGTGCACTGTGTGTGTTAATTGTAGTATACAGAACGTAAATTCGATTTCTGGAACGAATTCCTTCGTTGATCATATGCCAAATTTCAAGTCCCAATGTCTGCTATTTATAGCCAAATTTTGAGATGCCCTGCGCATCGTAGGCCAAACATCCCCTACGCATCGTATGCGTTTTAACCTGGCTGCGCATCGTAGGCAATAAACCCCTACGATGCGTATGGGTTGAAAAATAGGGTTATAGACTAGCCACGTCTGGGACTAGCTATGCTGAATCAACACTTTCGAATTTTCTAAATTTTACAACGAATTTTAAAGGATAATTATCAACTAGGGTTTACCCCCTTTTGAGTTTTAGGGGCCCTAATCCTGATTCTGAAAATTATGAAAATTTCAGGATTTGTTCAGAATTACTTGGGTTTCTCAATTAGGGTTTCCTATTGACCAAATTAAAATAATAACTAGGACTTTTAATGAGAGTTGTTACACAAGACCCACGTGTCTTGAAAGAAAGGGAAAAGAAGTTAAAGCAAAAGAATCAAAAGGTAATTGAAAAGGCCTTAAAATCAGAGGTCAAAGAAGAAAAACCTGTACAAGCAAAATCTGAAACTGTAAAACCAGTAAATGCTAAAACAATAAATTCAAATACTGGTAAAGGACAAACAGCTTGGAAGCAAAAACAGGTAATTCAATCATGGGAGCACCACAGGTTCTTTTTCCTAATCATCAAGTGATTGAAATCACTTTCCTTGACGATCAAGGACGACCCAAGTCCACAAAGGCTTGGGTCCCCCTCTCCAACTAATCTCTGAGTGAGTGTGTAGGATATTCCAGGAGGAACTTTCGATAGTCGTAAGATTGTTGATAGTGGAGAGTCCTTGCACAAGATAGGCGTCAGAAGAAATTGTTGCCTTTGATGGAGAGAAAAAGAAAGGGGAAACAGAGTTGTCTGTCGAAAGAAATTGATAACTTCGACAAAATGAAAATCATTCCAAAAGTGTGTTTGTTAAAGGCTTTAATCGGGTCCCTGGGATAGATTCAAATCAAAATGTACGCACCTGCAGCACGTCTGAAGTTCACAATCGACAAAATGAACGTGCAGTGTACATTTCTTCGTGGTGTGATTGAAGAAAATGTGTTCGTTGAACAAACCAACCGGGTGTGCGGATGCCTTGGCTTGGATTGAACAACCGCACACTACTTCTGAAAGAGAAAGACAAAAACCTTCGCTGGTGCAATGTGGAAGACCAGCCGGACCCAAAGGTTTCTGATCTTGTTGCTGTGAAGAGATTTCTAAGTAACTACAAAATCGACTTTGAAATCCACACCGGGTGGATATCCAGTTTGGGAGAGCACTCAGATTCCTTGCAATGCACGAAGCAGTTGAAGGATACGGTTTTAAATTTCTAATCTCTCCTATACTTGTCGATATTTAAGCTGCTTTTTGAATTATTATCTCGTACAACACTCTTTGGCCAGACAATGCTGTCATGGTTCGCACCGCAAACCGACATGCCAACTGATTTTTCCAAAATTCGATAAATCATTTCCGATTCAAAATTAATTTTGGTAAACGGCATTGAGGTAAAACATGAGTTAACCGACATCGGGAAATCGTTTTTGTAAATACCTTTGTGTTTTAAATTTATCTTAGTTTGTTGATTTTAGGGGGAGTAAATCCAAAATTTGAAAATCCAAAAACATCGAAAAATTTCAAAAACACAAAAACAATAGAAAAGCAAAAATGAGTTTCCTGGTGAGCAAAAGAGAAAATGATAGTACATCAGTGGTCTGTCTAAACCTCTTTAAACCTAAAATGAAAAATGATAAGCAGCTCTATATAAGATGTATCGGTAGGCTCACAATCATTTTAAAGTGTGCAGGGTGATATAAATCTTAAATCGACTGAAGACTAGGTGGTAACCATACATTGGCATATGGTCTTGGTACCGAAATTTCGTTTGATAGATTGCCGAGGTTCTGAGATATTCGGTCTTTATGCTGCTTATCATCTGGGTATCATGGTTGTATCTTTTACCAAAAAATAACGGGGACGCAAGTCTAGATCTTCCATGATACTATACATACGTGTACATACTGCATACGACCTCAATAAGTGATCAACAATCACATGTCCACAAAATAAGTGATGATAATATCACATTTATCCAGGAGTCAAGTTCGTCTCTCTGCTGTACGAAAGTACTGACCTGTTCACGGACTTGCTCCTGTGCCCTCATGCATCTAAAAATCAAGTTCCTCATCAATAAGTGATTCTATCACATAGGGCTTGTTTTCAAATCAAAATAAGTGAGAATCTCACATTATATACGGTCAAACAGATGATAATCGGTATACTCACCGGTAAGATGAACCCTCGTGCATACCTTGATACGGGAATGTGTCGTGATGTGGATGAACACCGGTCTGTAAGTATAAATCATACCTTAACGTATCCCCTCGCCATGATTACATCTGATAAGTTGAGCTTATGTGGACAACAATATCGATAATTGTTATAGGATGCTTATCTTAATGTTAACTAATTGAACAACAAGAGCGTTTTGACGTGACCGTTCACTGATATGATTCTCTTACCCTCGAAACTCGCAAAAAGAATGTCTGTAAATATTTGTTTACTGCTTTCGTTTCTGCATCTTTGCATATATTTATTTATTTGCTTTCCGTCTTTACTTTTGAAAAATGAAAAATTCCAAAAAGATTTTAGGTGTGTTTTAATATAAACTTTATAAAATCCAAAAAGATTTTGCTTCTAGTTTATTTTTGATTGACTGATGTTGGAACTCGAGTCTATCCTACCCAAAATCCTGATTATAAGCCGGAAAACAATTGCACCTTCATAAATGGTCGAAGTTAACACATTTTGAAAGTTAAAGGATTAAAATTGTACATTTTCTAAACTTTCAAACTGTTGTCGGTTGGTGTTTGATTGAGATTTGATCTCATATGTGTCTTTTGTTTAAGTGTTAACTATATTCCAAGCGGTTGTTCTCATTATGCGTTTAGCTTTCTTGCATGTGCAGATGCTAAAGGTGAGGAGAACATGTTCGATGACAAGCTTTTGAATGAAGACACGAAGTGGAGGCACTCAAAGGATAAAATGATCGAGTTGCCGCTGACCTCTCATCAACACCACAAGGATCTAAAGAATTGAAGTTCAAAAGATTCACAAGCATGACTCAATGGAGAGTTCATTCTAAGGGGGAGTTTGTTAACACACTTCCTAAATTAAATGGGGAGTTTGTTGATACACTTTCTGCTTACGACGAGTGAAGACTTTGAAGATCCTCCGACATGAAAGACACAGAAGACGAACAATCACAGAAGACGAACCATCACGAGTAGCGTCCAAGGGGGAGTTTGTTGATACACTTTGTGTGGACGCGACTCGGCTCGGTTCGACTCGGCATTGAAGACTTGAAAGGACGTCAAAGACTTGAAGACACGAAGATCGAGACAAAGCTACAGCCAAGGGGGAGTTTGTTGGTGCACTTGTGTCTGTACTTTGTCTGTATTTTGTCATGATACAAAACGATGTCTTGCGTTAGTCTGGTTTACGTCTTAGGTTTGTTAATATGTGTGTTCGATGTAAGTTTGACCAAGTCAACCATCCTCCTGGTTTGATTTGGCCAAACAGTTGGAACATTGTTGTAAGATGTTTGTGTCGAAGGATGAGTCATCGAAGGATTGTTTATATCCTTCGATGAGCTCGAAGGATAAACCTTCGATGGATATAGATGGACCTCGAAGGATATCATCCTTCGAGGTATATGTGGATCCTTCGATAGGCTTCTGATCGATAGATGATCCATCGATCAGTCTATCTGATCCTTCGACCAGACGAGCTGTGATGGGTATATATACCCATGTAATGTGTTCACTTCAGTAGGAAGGAAGTGTGAGTGAACTTAGTCTTGTAGAGAGCATATTTTCAGTTGTGGTCAAGGGCTGTAACCGTGTCCACTGAAATACAAGAGAAAACTTTGATATCTCGTGTGTCTACCTTTCTCTTTGTAGCTTGTGTTCTCATATAAACTACCGGTTTGCATTCTAGCTTGGATTCCGCACTTGCTAGTGTGTTAAACATAACAAGGATAAGGTTTAACCTCAACCTCCGAGGGACCTACAAATACTGTTTGCTTCTAACCTGTTTAAGAATGCTGCACTAGAATGGTGAAACACTATCCTCCAATCAAGAGGAAGTGATAGGACCTACAATATGGAATGGGAAGAATTTAAAGACAAGGTAGAAAGGAAATTATGCCCACCTAATGAGAAGGAACAAATAGCAAACAAGTTCCTCAACCTTAGGATGACTGGTGTAGATAGTAAAGGGTACACTACTACATTCTTTGAATATGCTAGGATAGTGCCAACCCTTGCATCACCAGAACCAGTATTAATCTCCCGTTACATCTGGGGATTAATTGGAGAAATTAGACATGTAGTCAAGGCAACCAGACCCCAAACCATAGAAGAAGCCGTAGAACTAGCCAATACCTTGACTGATGAACTAGTTCGTACTAGAGAATAAAATCAGAGGAGAAACTTAACTCAAAGGCTTACCCAAGAATTTCGTTCTGGGAATTTCAACCGTAGTAACGTAGGTTCTACCCCTGCACCGTATTGCGGGATCTGCAAAAAGAAGCATTCTGGAAAATGCTCCACCCACTGCAATTTCTGCAAAGCACCAGGACACAATGAAGAGAGCTGCAGGAGGAAATCCAGTAATGGATTGTGTTTTAACTGTGGAGAAAAAGGTCATATCAAGCCAAACTGTCCAAAACTGGCTCCAGCTACGAACAACAAGAATACTAAAAATGCTAGAGCATTTGTTCTGACTGTAGATGAAGCCAAGATGATTCCAGATGTCATCGCTGGTACGTTTCTAGTTAATGATGTCTTTGCTAAAGTATTATTTGACTCTGGTACGAACCAAAGTTTTATTAATACATCATTTTGCAAAATTCTAAATCAGTCATCAACTAAAATACCACAAGAATGCTTAGAGACAGCTAATGGAGAAACCATTAGGATTTATGAAATCTTTCAGGGAGCAAGAATAGAAATTTTTAACCAAACGTTTAGGGTAAACCTTTATCCAATGAATCTAGCCGGATTTGATGTTGTTTTAGGAATGGATTGGTTAATAGCCAATAAAGCAATTATTTTATGTGATCAAAAGTCAATTCAACTAAATTCACCAAAAGGTAAAACGATCACAATTAAAGGAAATAAGCCATCTAGATCCACAAAATTCATCTCTGTGATGAAAACTGCAAGCTCTATAAGAAAAGGTTCTATAGTGTATTTGATTTCTATAATCACTAACACTAAAGGAAAATGTAGGAATGTGATAATTTGGAATAGATATATATATATGGTTACTTGAGAAGAAATTATTAAGTTAACATAAATAGTGAGTCTGGTATAGTTTAAACCAGTAGTTAAAAAAATGAAATTTGTTCTTATAAGTTCAGAAAATTTATATTTTGAGTAAATTATTTCCTAAACTTTTTATTACATTGGATAGAAATTTATTTTCTACCTTTATAAAAGGATAAAATAAAGTCATGAAAATAAGCTTGATGATTGGTACCATCGAATATATAGTTATTATTTTATATATGTGTGTATATATTCCGTAAGTCTAATATTAACTAGAGATTTGAAATTTTATACAAATATGCCTATACCCAATAGAATTTCTTGATAGTATATCCAATATAATATCTTCTGTGAGATAAATATAAGAGAAAATATCATTGGTGATTCATATAACATGAAGTTATTATAGAAATAAACCATGACACCTACTATGTTTTTAAATGCCATTTGTCTCAATAAAATATATATATATATATATATATTTGCAATGGAATCTAACAAATATATCAGCATAAATAAAGTTAGTCGTAAGCATACTTATTACACTGAACCTAGCCATAGTGTCAATGAAGATAATGATATATTTGAAACTTCATTCTCCCGCCAAAAGAAAACCACAACCATATCTATGCTTAAATGAAAGAGTTGTGATATTGATATTCACTGGTAACAACCAGGACAGTATTTAGACTTGAACTTAAGAAGAATGCCTTAGTATAAAGCTTTGAGATAAGCCAGGTACTTGCATAGATAAAGTGTGATGGTTATTGGTATCCTGTGAGGATAATGACTAGAACAGTGCCTGTATGATAAATAAGCGATAACAACTGGCGACTGTTATTTCTTGTTTATTAATACTACTCGGTTCTAGAATATTATCCAACATGAGAATACTGATTTCCTTGTTTCTTGATGCAAACTATAATAAACGATGTACTTTCAAAATCCTGATTTGAGAGAAGTCTATTTATAAGAAATATCAGGATAATTACATCTCCGGTAAAACTGGTCAAGGTGCGGTAGACTCTCCAGCTTGTCCGGATGAGATGGGGTTACCTCTCCGGCGAGACCGGGTGAGATGGGGTTACCTCTCCGGCAAGACCGGGTGAGACGGGGTATATGTTATGATAATGGAATTCCCTAAATAGTGCTATGACCTGATGTCTGACTTGTGAATCTGTTAAATACATTGACATGATGGATAATGTGCATACTACAGTACATGAAATATTATATAGACATGTATGTCTATGAGAAAATCCAGAGACTATATTGATTGACAATTAGGAATAAATCATGAACAAGGGTGTCAAATGATAAATTTAGATTCATTTATTAAGAATCTCTCGTATACGTCTCTAAATTCCGATATCAAACCCTATTTAGTTTGATCATCCGCCTTGAAATTCGTGTGACAAGATGAACGACAGGAAAGTTGGGACGCCATCGAAAGTATAAGAATTTTTCTTTGCAAATTATTAACGCATTAGGAAACCTATAAATTTTGCGAAGACACAACACATCTAAAACACTTACGCTAATAATTTACTTTCATTAAGAAAACCCTTGAGAAGATAAGAGTCTTAGAATATAGAGAATAGTTCTGGTCAAAGTAAAATAGAATTCAAAACAAGAACCAGAATATACATATTCCAGCAGATCTCGAGGACGAGATCTAAAATAAGGTGGGGAGAATGTAACAACTCTCGGTAAAACCGAGACCCTCATAATATTTTGATACTCTATTATATCTTAAATTGTCCCAATATGTCTTATATTATACTCCATATGTGAAAACCGAGCCCTAGTTATGTTATAAATATAAAATAAATCAAAAATAAGAAATTATAGGGCTGAGGCGGGCCGCGACATACTATACCTTATCTTTACGCGGGCCGTATCAAGACCAGACTTGACTCCGCTGACTTCTTTAGTTCAAGCGTGCCGCGTAAGACCTCGTCTAAGTTAACGCGGGCCGCGACAGATCGTGAAACGCGGATACACCCATAGGCCGACACGTGTCATGATTGTGGCGGTCTAGTGAACGACTCAGCTAAGCTACTGCATTGACTAAGTTTGACGCGGGCCGCGTAAGGGTCCCTTGTCTTTTACGCGGGCCGCGACAGGACTCAATTTCACAACTATAAATAGGTAGCATCAGATTACAATTTCCATCGCTCATTCTCAAATCTCATTCACGAATTCTGAAATATTAGACATAATATTTTGGGTATTATACCCCTCATTAGCGAGGTTCTGCTCCGTTGTAAGTATTATAACCCCAGTTTCGTAATAGTTACGCTGCCCGATTGATTTAGGGTTCCGTAACAACTGTCGTGGTTCTGCCCGACGTAGTTGTTGGAATACCGTCTCGGGGAGGGTATTATTAATATTTTCAAAGGGTTATGATACTAATCAATATATATATTTGTATAAATTATAGATTATATCCATGAAACCCTCACGCAAAGTCTAAAATAGCCATGTGAGTTGATCCACTTTTTGTAAACCTTTTTGTGAACTGTTTTACAAAACCTTACATATATTTCCATGCGAATAACCGTATTGAGTATTTGTAAGAATACAATTATAGTGGGTATGTTGGGGTTTTGTATACAAAATTTGTTACCACCTGGTCAAGGAGTAACATTTCCACAAGTTGAGTATGACAGTACCACTGATGTTAATTGTTATATCTTGGAAACAAATGTAATTGCGGATGTGCCCTCAATACCGTACACTGTGACTTTTTATTTAAACTTGATTAAACTGGGATTCACTCACCAGTATTTTCTGCTGATAAAATGTTTTAAACACGTGTTTCAGGTAACTTAGTGTGAAGCCAATAAAAGCCAGCTGGAGAGCACTGAAGGCTTGGAAAAGTGGCAATAAAGTTACCTAAAATAAAATAGATGTTTTTATTAAATAAAATAGGATTTATTCCTATGAGAACATGTGTACTGCAAACTTGGGTTTTTCCCATGTATTTGTATTTATAAAATATGGTGGTTTACTCTGATAAAATATTTCCTAACTACGATCCTGATGAAATTTCCGCTGCTAAATTAATAAATATTGATACCACCTCCACTGAGCTCGCGGCCACCCGTTTCCGGGACAGATAAGGGATCGGGGGTTGTGACAGTACGTATGGCAGTAGATTTGAGCGTGGGTAAAAATGCCCATGTGCAATAGCTATGAATCCATTAAGGAGGTGACTCTTAGTGCACATTAGATTGGTATGTCCGCACAAAGAAAACAAATCGTTCTTGATGTTTTCTTCTTAACATTTTGGAGATTATGGGAGTGTCGGAATGACAAGGTATTTAAAGGAATGGGTACTTCATTCTTCAAAATGGTGGATGAAATTAAGGAGGCTCCATTTGATTGGTATCATCACAAGACGAAGTCTAGGGAAGTATTGTGGCAAAATTGGTATAGTTTTTATGTTCTGATGTTTAAAGTTTTTTGTCGTCATACCATGTTTGGACACAATTGGCGATTAATATGCCTCTACCATGTACTCATTTACCTATAATTTTTTAGTTCAATATAATTTTTATAGGTTTATATTGAAAAGTTATTTCATTACAAAGTTCATCTCAATGCCGGTAGATATTATATGTTTGTGTTAAGCCACCCGTTAAACTCGCGGGATCTTAGGCTAGTCCCTAAATAAATCAAAACACTTACTTATCCTAATCAAATACAAAATCCCAACCAAATCAAAATACTTATCCTAATCAAATACAAATATCTGTTATAAGTTACAACTAAGGGGTTGTTTGTTTACTCTTAACGAGACTCTTAATAATTCGGACCTCTTACTGGTTCAGCACTTGATTCAGACTGTTTATTTGGCGAGCAAATGTCTGAATGGCCTAGACATTGCCTCTGAATGGTTAAACATTATACTGAGTCTGAATGTTTAAGACCTATACTCTGAATTAGGTACACATTTGCCTTTAAATAATTAAATATTATACTTACTCTTGATGATTCAGACATCTTACTCATTCAGCACTGAATCTTTCAAAAGTTTTCAAGTAGCCCCTAACTCTATTTTTTATTAGGGGTGTTCAAAACCAGATATCCGAAAATTCGGATATCCGAAATTTTCGGATACCAGATTTCACTATCCGAATCCGTATCCAAAATTTCGGATATCCGAAAATCCAATTTTTTATTTTATTTTTATTTATTTTCATTATTTTTTTCATATTCGAAAACGAATATTTTGGATAGTTTCGGATATCCGAATATAAGTTTTCGGATACTTCGGATATTTTTCGGATACTTCGGATATTTTCGGATATCCGAAAAAAATGAAAATTAAATTTTCGGATATCCGAAATATCCAAAAATTTTGAAAATCACTATCCGAATCCGAATCCGAAAAATTCGAATATCCGAATTTCGAATATCCGAAATTTTGGATATCCGATTTTTCGGATATTTCAGATTCGGATATCGGATATTTTGGATTGGATTTTCAGATACAGATACGGATAGTTTTGAACACCCCTGTTTTTATCACATCCAAATAACCCACATAAAATTCAATATCCTCGAACGCATCTAACCCCCTTTTCTTTCAAACCCTAACCCTTACAATCCTCTCGATCGATTGATAATTCAGTCTTCAATTTCTCCTGTAATAGGTCGTCGTTTATCGTACCCCTGTAAGCATCTTTTTCTCAATGAATTTGTTCGTTTAATTCACTGAAATTAGTTTATTACTAATTTAACTTTGCAAAACCTAACTGTTGGCGTTACTTTATGACTTTGATTATGTCAATTGGTTGAAAATAGTTCAAGAATGAATTAAATAGTTATTGTTTATGTGTTAAAACAATTAGGTTATCTGTTAGCAACAAAATCATAACAATCAGGATGTATATATATATGCACACACACAGTAGGTAAAAGAATTTGTCACATAAGTTGGTTTATTTTTGATGTTTATACAGGAAATTGAAGTTTTAGTGTTAGATTATTTGGACATTGGCCAACACATTCTTTACTTTGATGTATTTGGACCTTGGTTTTAAATCGCGCGCATCAGAGATTGAATCGCGCTCATAGTTGTCGATAGCGAATAGCGAAAAATAGCGACAAGGCACCTATAGGCTACGTAGCGAATAGCGACAAATAGCGACGGCTATTTTATAAATAGCGATTACACTAGAGAGATTTTTTGAAAATTTTTATATGTATATTACATCAAAATACCCTTGTATATATGCTATTTTACATGTATATTTAACAAAAACTAATAGTTAGTAGCAAAAGTTTAGGACTTAATGTTGGGTGTGTGAATGAAAGTCTCAAAAGGTGGTAAATACTTTGTCCCACATTGGTGTGTGAACAAAGTTAGTGGTTGTTTATAAGGTAAAGTCTTTACTACTCCATTGTAGCTTTATGACATGTTTTACCACAAGTCCTACCCGCGTGCAGGGGGGGGGGGGGGGGTGCAAAAAATTAGTTTCTGAACTGGAATTTAATTGAACTCGTGCGTGCCTACACGAATGCAGCTCTGAAAACCCGGGCCCGCGTGGGGCAGTTTTTGCACAATTTAACCTTCTGCTTTATTAAGCAGATTATGCAGTTTTTTATTAAAAAATGACCCAAACGAGAGGTGAAAAACTAAAATTTTTTTTTACCTAACTTCGCTATTCGTTGCTAAGACCCGTATAGTAGCCGCTATTAACAACTGTGATTGTATGATGCGTGGATCACATGATGTGGTCTGATGCGCGCCTTATGTAGTTGACTTGTTGGTACTCAAATTAGACCATGATTGCAATGGGTTTGAGGCTTCTCAAATTTGTTTGAACAAATTTGTACCATCAGATTGAACGAATTTGAGTATTGGAACAAATTAGACAACCGATTGAACGAATTTGACTAGAGATGATGAGGATAATCTATATTTTCGTGTTTAAAAGTGAAACAAAAGTTAAAATATAACGAACGCCTGCTGCATTGGCTTTTGGGATCAAAACGCATTGCTGTGCCACATGCTTAATAAAACCAAGATTTAGACTGTTTTTTTGAGCTGTTTGGATTAGCTAGTTATTTGGAGAACTTGTTTTGGATCAATGCTTTCAGTTTAGCATGAAAAATAAAAATATCTAAACCTCCTTTCTGTCAAATGTATATTGTTTGTGTTGTTTAATGTAAGACCGAAAAACTAACAAATTATGTTATTCAGACAAAGAACATGCTTATACACTAATATTAACTATTGAATGATAAAAGGAATCAGGATCATAGTTTTGCTCCAATTGGATTTTTACATTTGATCAAAGGATTTATTTATTTTTGGTCAAATTTGCCTTTTGTAAGTTTAAAGAAGTTTCTATTGCTTTCTGTCGCCAATTGAGAATTCAGTTTTAAATTTTGGTTCCAAATTTTCCATGAACAGATTGTTTCTTCTCGTATCACGCAAATAATCGAAGATGGTGTTAGCGGAGTTAGGTGGGAGCATTTCACGTGCTCTACAACAGATGAGCAATGCGACAATCATTGACGAGAAGGTCCTCAACGATTGCTTAAACGAGATCACTCGCGCCCTGCTTCAATCCGACGTTCAATTCAAGCTTGTTCGTGACATGCAGACGAACATTAAGAAGATCGTCAATCTCGATGATCTCGCTGCTGGACACAACAAACGGAAAATCATCCAGCAGGTATATATTGTCTTTTTTTTTCTTCATTTATGATTGAATGAAGTTTATGTATTATATGGTCTATGTAATCTGGAAATTAGGGAACATAACTTAAATATAGTTGACAAACTAATTAACATAACATTTAGAAGTTGAATTGGTTTGGATTTAATTGCAGTTCTAAACGTAAAATCATGTGCTATTAAAGTTTAAACACCAATACTGGGTTACATGCTTTTTGAGTGTCTCGTAATGCAACTTTTGCTATAGATGCACATAAAAGTATTGTTAGGTTTACTTTACTAAACGGCTTTTGTAGAATTATGAGTTAAGTACACAGATGGTCCCTGTGGTTAACCAAAATTTTGGATTTGGTCCCTAGCTTTTCAAAAGTACACAGATAGTCCTTGTGGTTTGCATTTTGTAACACATTTAATCCCCAACTAACAAATCTAAAGGTTTCAGCAGGTCCAAGTTAGGGACTAAATGCATTACAAAGTGCAAACAACAGGGACCATCCGTGTACTTTTGCAAAGATAGGGACCAAATTTAAAATTTTGGTCAACCACAGGGACCATTCGTGTACTTTACTCTAGAATTATTAAATTTTATCACTCATGACATTATAATGTAAGTGTACTTATTTATACTTATATTAATATACAATCTGTTAACGGGATATCAATGTTAATTCATTATCATTTTGGTAATTCATACAGTAACAGTTGAATCATTTTTCTTTCGTTTTGTAAAATTTGCTATTGTTCAATAACATTAGCTAGCTTTAGAAATAACCATCCGGTTTCTTCTGTTAGCTATGAGCGCTTTAGTTTCTTCACTACCGTATTGGATCCTTTATCGTTTTTACTTTCTGGTGTTTTGACAATGATTTATGTATTTCTGTTATAGGCTATATTTAATGAGCTCTGCAAGATGTTAGATCCCGGAAAACCGTCTTTCACACCCAAGAAGAGCAAACCGAGCGTTGTCATGTTTGTGGGTCTACAAGGTATGTTATTTATAAATCGTACCATCTCTTAATCATATATTAATTTTCCAATTTCCAATATCTTTTGTAAGTGACTGTATGTGCATGATTCAGGGTCTGGGAAAACTACCACGTGCACGAAATACGCATACTACCACCAAAAGAAGGGCTGGAAGCCAGCTTTGGTGTGTGCCGATACATTCAGGGCTGGTGCTTTTGATCAGTTGAAGCAAAATGCAACAAAGGCTAAGATTCCTTTCTATGGAAGGTTGGTTTTTTATCTTTTAAATATACGTTTAACTACTTTATTTCTGGCCGTCTGTTAAGTTCTCTGATAGTGAGATATGAGATAAATCCTAATTGTGTAAGGCTTAAGAAAATTTGCAATATGTGTGTAAGGATAAGTAAATTTAGAGATTCAACACGGTTTTGCAGAGTGGTGCAAATCTAAAAGTTTACACATCAAGACCTAGGCCTGTAAACGAACCGAACGTTAATGAACTGTTCTGTTCGGAAGGAAGTTCGTTTATTTAAATACACGAACGAACATGAACATACGTTTTGTTCGTTTTTTCATGTTCGTGAATGTTCGTTTATATTCGTTCATTTATGTTGGTTAAAATTTTAATAAATACATAAGTGGTTGTATCTATATAAATATAATAATTATACAGGATTTCTAATTACACACGCGCGCACACACACACACACACACACACACACACACACACACACATATATAGGGTAGGGTTCCTGTGAGAACTACCTTTATTGCGAGAACCGCGGGAACCAATGTGAACACAACAAAATAAGCCCACTACACCACCCAAAACCTAAAAAAACCTAACCCCCCCCCCCCCCCCCCCCCCCCACCCCACCCACACACACACACACACACACAAGCTAAATGCTAAAAACTAAACCCCCGAAAAACCTAAAAAACACACGCATTTTATTAAATTTTTTTTTAATAAAAGTCGCTAGTTTTAGTCTCCAGAATTTTTTTTATTGACGAAAAGTAGTGATTTTTATTAATTTTTTTTTTGTGCTTTTTAGATTTTTTAGGTATTTTTGGTTGTGTTCACATTGGTTCTCGCGGTTCTCGCAATAAAGGGTGGTTCCTAACGGATCCTTCTCCTATATATATATATATAACTAATGATCAATTGGGCTTCTTAGTAATAAGAATGGCTTTCGAATTGTACTTATCATAATTAATCACTATTTATATGGAAAGTATTTAATGCTTTTTTATGTTTGGTCTATTATGCTCATACGTGTTCGTTGTGTTTATTAAATTACGTTTGTATAAGTTTGTTTGTTCACGTTCGTGAACTGTTCGTTTAGGTTTTAAACGGACACGAACATGATCATTTTCTTAATGAACGAACATGAACCCAAAAATATGTTCGATTATATGTTTGTGTTAATGATAAGTAGTAATCTGTATGCTCAACGATACGTGATACTAAATACTAGAGGTGGTAACTTCGACTCATTTACATATATGGGTCAGCTTGGGTTGTGTTTTATCTCAAACGGGTTAACTAAAAATAGTTTAGCTAAAAGAAAAATGTATTAAAAGCTTTAAGTCTATCCTTAATGCATGCAGTCTCCTAAATCGCTTTAATATTTAGATAATTATTGTAACATTAATAATTATTAATCGTTTTCTGAAATCCAATGAATATGTTTGCAGTTATATGGAATCAGACCCTGTGAAAATTGCAGTTGAAGGGGTCGAGAGGTTCAAAAAAGAAAATTGCGATCTTATTATTGTTGATACAAGTGGTCGGCACAAGCAAGAAGTAGCCCTTTTTGAAGAAATGCGGCAAGTTTCCGAAGCAACGGTATACTTTCGTTGTCACGTTCATCAAATTGTTTATTTGAGTTTGAATTATGATATGAGTTTTCTTAAAGGATGGTGTTTCATGTTTGTCATCTTGCAGAAACCAGATCTTGTTATATTTGTAATGGATAGCAGTATCGGTCAAGCGGCGTTTGATCAAGCTCAAGCGTTTAAGCAGAGTGTTGCTGTTGGAGCTGTTATCGTTACTAAGATGGATGGTCACGCAAAGGGTGGTGGAGCGCTTAGTGCGTAAGTTTCATGTTTTAAGGCGTGTTGTATCGGTTTCTTTGTGTTAAAATTTGACTGCTTGTTTAATGTATCTTGTATTGAACTTATAATGTGTTTGGAACACTATGGGTAATTCGAAACATGGCCTGTGTCTAGGGCTGCAAACGAACTGAACGTTCAGCGAACGGTTCGTGACTGTTCGGCGGCAAGTTTGTTTGTTTAATAAATGAATGAACACGAACAAGAAATTTCATTCGTTTTGTTAAATGAACAAAAAGGAACAGAGGTTGCTTTCGTTCATTTATGTTCGTGAACGATTGGTAACGTGTTCGCTTATGTTCGTTCGTGTTCGATAGATCTTTAGTGTTTTCAATTTTTTATATTTTATTTAAATACTTCAAAATTCCAACAAATAAAATATTTATCGAGTATTAGTGTATTTTATATTCTGTTCATGAACGTTTGTTTGTGTTCACTTGTGTTCATGAACATTAGTTTGTTACCTAAAACTAACAAACGAACACGGACACATTCATTTCCTTAACGAACGAACACGAACAGAAAATCTTGTTCGGTAAGTGGTGATGAATAGTTCGTGAACACATATATTTCCTTAACAAACAAAGATGAACAAGCTCTTGTTTGTGTTCGTTCGGTTTGTTTGCAGCCCTGCCTGTGTCTCCAGTTATTTAAACGGGTTAAGCCAACTTAAAAAAACATGAATTACCAAACATGTCAATTATGTCGACCCGTTTAAACTCTGTATTGAAACTATAAATATGTAATATTTATATCAGCCAAATTCGACTTTTTAATTGTCTCATCATCTGTTCGTATCTTATATCCAGAGTTGCGGCAACAAAAAGCCCCGTCATTTTTATCGGAACCGGTGAACACATGGATGAGTTTGAAGTGTTTGATGTTAAACCGTTTGTCAGCCGTCTTTTAGGTATGTCATTCTCTTGATGTTTTTTACATATATGAAGCCCTTTACGAAATAAGGACGGAAAACTTGTTAATTTATTCATTACCTTTTTATTTACAATTTTGTCCTCTTTAACTAGGCATGGGCGACTTGTCGGGATTCATGGACAAAATCCATGAAGTCGTTCCAATGGACCAGCAGCCCGAACTTCTTCAAAAGCTGTCGGAAGGAACCTTTACGGTGCGGATCATGTATGAGCAGTTTCAAAACATACTCAAGATGGGCCCCATAAACCAGGTTCGTCTTTGCTTTTTCTTTAGCTGTGTTAAGGCTGATGTCTGTGTTATGATGATAAGTAGGGCTGCAAACAAACTGAACGTCCAACAAACAAGTGATTGGCGGGGCCGGGAAGTTCATTTGTGTTCGTTCGTTTAATAAATGAACGAACACGAACACGAAATTTCGTTCATTTATGTTTATGTTTATGTTTATGTTTATGAACGTTCGGTAACGTGTTCGTTTGTGTTCGATAGTTCATCAGTGTTTTTAACTATTATATTTTTATTTAAATACTTCAAAATTCTGACAATTAAAATATTTAATAAGTATCAATGTATTATATATTTTGTTCATTAATGCTTGTTTGTGCTCGTGTGTTTTCAACTTTTCATTTGTGTTAATGAACATTAGTTTGCGTTCGTTTGTGTTCATGAACGCTCGTTTGCCTTCGTTACCTAAAATTAACCAACGAACACGTTCATTTTCTTAACGAACGAACATGAACAGTAAATTTGGTGAACACATATATCTCCTTAACAAACGAACACGAACAAGGTCTTGTTCGTGTTCGGTCGGTTCATTTGCAGCCCTAATGATAAGTGAGTAACGATGGTTATTTTGCTTCGTTGTTTGTTTTTCTGATCAAGTTTAAGAGAGTGAACGCTATTCTGCGGTTACGTGTTTTAATTTGTTTGTGTATCGTGTAGGTTTTCTCGATGCTTCCTGGATTTAGTTCGGAGTTGATGCCGAAAGGCGGTGAAAAAGAAAGTCAGGCGAAGATAAAACGATACATGACAATGATGGATTCGATGACTGATGAAGGTTAGTTAAACGGTGTCAAAATGTGTCGGTTAGTCGGGTTGGGTAAGTAGTAAGTAGTAACGGGTTAAAATTCGGTTGAGCTGAAAACACGTCTTTTTTTTGTGTACAGATCAATACTGGTCGCAATAGCCTGAAAATACTTTTTTTTTCTTTTTAATTTTTTTAATAACTGATGTGTTAATTTTGAATACATGAACGGATTTTTACAATAATAAAATGAATCTTGACTTAGGGGTGCTAAACTGGTCATGTTCAACCTGACCCAAACCCGAAAATCATGTCATACGTATGAACCTAAACACGAGTTGAATATTCGCGGGTTGATTCGAACATGACCTGCTCAACAGGAATTTTTCTATTTTTTTTCTCAAATGAATATATTAAAATTGAAAATTCACTACAAAAAAACACAAATGTATATAATACAATGACATTGTAATTATAAAATCTTATGTCAATTCTCTTTTTAAGTTATAATTATGGCATAAAATACACACCCAATATTATTTATATCGTAAAAAATAAAATATAATATAAACGCGTTAAACGGGCCAACCTGCCAACCCGACCCGTTTTGCTAAACGGGTTTGCGGGTTCGACCTGAAACTGACCTGAACCCGTTTAGACTAAACCCAAACCCGCGAATTTCGTGTTAGGTTCGTGTCGTGTTAGAAATTCACACCCCTATCTTGAGTGAGACAGTTTAAGAAGTATGCATTGTAAATGTGTTTCCAACCTCACCTGTATGGCTTACTTGATTTAAAAAGGCGACCCAGATTGTCCCATTCAGTTTCTTGATAGGCTGATAGCTGTTTGGGTAATTGGTCAAAATGGGGTTCAGCTGAAACGAGTCATTTTTAGTACTGGTTAAAATGGGCTGGGCTGAGTTGGTTTGGGCTGCAAACATTTTCTTGTTTTCAGAGTTTTTATTAAACTGTATTATTATTAAATTTAATTATTGGATCAAAACAGTTTTGTACCCATCATAATGGATATTGGGCAACCTTTAACTTGTTTGTGTCGACCCATTCATAAGTAAATGGGTTGAATTCGTCACCTACAGAACATCCTTAATATTTTTTTCTATTTTTTGCAGAGTTGGATAGTACGAATCCAAAACTCATGAATGAGTCAAGGATGATTCGGATAGCAAGAGGGTCGGGTCGACAAGTTAGGGAAGTTGTCGAGATGTTCGAAGAGTATAAACGACTCGCCAAAATCTGGAGCAAGATGAAGGGTCTTAAAATCCCCAAGAAAGGAGATATGAGCGCACTATCCAGAAACATGAACGCGCAACACATGAGCAAAGTCCTTCCTCCACAGATGCTGAAACAAATCGGTGGTATGGGCGGGTTACAAAATTTGATGAAACAAATGGGTTCGAACAAAGACATGATGAACATGTTTGGTGGTGGTGATAAGTAGGCCACCTAGTCGGCTAGCTTAGCCACGACTTAGTTACGAGAGATGGTTAGAAATGTTGAAACTTGTTTTCGGTTACGATTTGTTTTCGACATTGCTCTTTGTAAAGATGTACATGATCATGATGAGTTCATAACTTCTGAATGCCTTGTAGTGCAAGTAAAAACATGTTGACTTTTATATCTATGAATTGAAGAGATTAAAATGATAAAAATGAAATTTTAATATCGAAACATGTTATGTAGTTGTGAAAACTGTATGTATTTGTAGGGTAAAGATCAAATAGGAAGTTAATTTTCGCTAGGAAGGATAGGAAGCCATAGGATTATGACATGTGGCAAATTTTAAAATAAAGAGAAAGGGTATTTTAGTTAATCCAACTCCTTCTTCCTTTTTCAAAACCCAGTAAATTCAAAAACCCATCATTTTCAAAACCCACCATCTTCAACTATTTCTTCACTTTCTATCTCAATAATCACTACATTATAGTGCGATTTTCATCACAAATCAATGATTCAGAACCCGATCAACGTGTTCTTCAGCTTTTTTTGAAGAAAACCCAGTTTAATTTCATAAAAAAATCTCGTTTTTTCCGGTGATTTTGGAGATAATCACTCGATTCGTTCGATTCGAGCGTTGATAAGTGTTTCTATCATTCAAATTTCGTCAATTGATGAAGAAATCGGCTTCGATCCATGTAAGAAATTCTTTAATTTCATTTTCATGATCTGGGTTTTTGATTTAGTCATTGCGTTTTACGATCTTTGCGGGGGTCCGGGGGCGGCAGCCCCTGGCGGGGTCCAAGGGGCAGAGCCCCTGGCTGGGGTTGAGCTGCCAGGTCAGCTCGGAATTTTTTTTCCGATTAAATTGCTGTACTAAAAACGCATCAGAAAAATTAAATTTCCATAAATTGGCTCATTTCGAAGACAGTAATTCGTAGACAATTCAGACAGTTCACAGTGACAGACAGTTTTATGTGTCCATTGCGTTTTAGAAATAAGAGAGTTTTATGTGGTTTCTGGCTATTGCGTTTTAGAAAAAAACACATTTTTAAGTGTTTTTAGTCATTGTGTTTTAGGTAAAACACATTTTTTAGGTGTTTTCAGTCCATTGCGTTTTAGAATGAGTCATTTTTAAGTGTTTTCTGGCCATTGCGTTTTACATATAAGACATTTCTTTGTGTTTTTTGTGCATTGCGTTTTAGGTAAAACACTTTTTTATGTGTTTTCAGTCCATTGCGTTTTAGAAAACAGACATTTTAAGTGTATTCTGGCCATTGCGTTTTACAAATAAGTCATTTCTTTGTGTTTTTTGTGCATTGCGTTTTAGGTAAAACACATTTTTATGTGTTTTCTGGCCATTGCGTTTTACAAATAAGTCATTTCTTTGTGTTTTTGGTGCATTGCGTTTTAGAAAAATGTCATTTTTTAGGTTTTTTTTTCATTGCGTTTTACGTAACTGGTGGTTTTTCTATTGCGTTTTCCGCAACTGGGTTTTAATTTTTTTTTTTAAAATATAGCAATAGTATACTCGTTTTAAAGATAAAAAAACGCTCGTTTTTTTGGTGCAATTTTTATAAAAAAATAATGTCGTATGAAAGAGTTATTAACGTTTAAAAAATGGGGGGGGGGATTGGAGGAGAGAGAAACTATTGGCTTGGATTGACTAGAATGCCCTTGAACAAACTCACGCGCCTTTTTTCTTCATTTCAATTTGCCTGATTTAATCTTAGCTCTTGATTAACTTAATGGATGGTCAAGATCACTTCCTATCCTTTCTAGCCAAATAAACTTCCTATTGTATTTCCACCCTGTATTTGTATATAGCTTATTGAATCATTTATATTGTAGGTAGTTTATATAGTATAGTTGTAATAATCATTTTTCATATATTGGAATTAAAAGTGATAAAAAGTGTTAACAATAAAAGTTGAATGTACTTTTACTTAAACCTACTTCTGTGTTTGTATGAACATTGCAAATGGATTAGGCAAAAAATAATTTATGTTAGGAGATTGTAATTGCATAATTGATTACAATCAAATTCATCTTATGATGGTCATATTCAGAATCATAAGTAGTTCTATTCATAAGGATGGAATGGGGCGTGCAACTCGGGAAGGGCCGGGTTGATGCGATTTGGTGCGGGTTGGGCTGGTACACCACCCCATCCAACCTGGATAGTTTGATCGAGTAGCGATGGCGAGTTTCACAACCAGGAAGAAGATAGGGTAGTGGGTTTGAGTTGGGTTGTATTAGGGTAATGAGGTGGCATATGCATAAAGATTGCATAATTAAGAAATCAGAACTTATCTACTTTGCAAAACTCCATCATTAAGTATTAAATATCAACACTCATCGAAGGGTTTGTAGCCTGTTGGTACCAAAAAGTATCGTAAGGTGTTTCCCCTTCAAGTGGTGCGAAATCTAGTCCTTAGTAAAACATTGGTGTAAAACTTAGGAGCAGATTTAGTGAGTGTGTGAGCTTTGCCATTCTTGAAAAAGTTTTAATAATCAAGATGCATCTAGGACCATTTATCATGTATTCATGGTTCACTAAGAGGCTGTTTGGCAACATCTGAATGGTTAAGTGCTGAAATAGTAACAGGTCTGAACCATTAAGTGCTGAACCAGTAAGATGTCTGAACCATTAAGAACCTGTATAATGCTTAACCGTTTAGAGGAAAATGTCTGACCAATTCAGATTAGAGGTCTTAACCATTCAGACTCTGTTAATGCTTAACCATTCAGAGGCAAATGTCTGAACCATTCAGACATCTACTCGTGAAACAAATAGTCTGAATCATTAAGTGTTGAACCAGTAAGAAGTCTGAACCATTAAGAGCCTCATTAAGAGGTAAACAAACAACCCCTAAGATAATAAAATAATGTATCCTATCCCCAGTTATGGCAACCTCCGATCCATTTACTCTACAAATAACGTAACACCGAAAATTTTTAAGGTAATTCAAAGATAGATATGAAATTTATTTTGTAAAAACATGCATTTACTTCGAAAAAAAATCTGACAAAAAAAAATATTTCATATTATCTTGAAAATCGTATTGTGTTACGATTAATTGAGTGGCATACATCAATTGAAAATTTAGGATTTTGTTATGAATATATTTATTACTAGGTTATATCCCGTGTATTACACGGGTTGAATAATAAAAAGATGTTATCATTATCTTGTTATACACAGTTATAGTAAAATACATTATACGTATAGATTGTGACTCACATACTAATATGAGTAAGTACTTAATTATATGAGTGATGATCATATAAACAGAATTAGGTAATAATAAGTGAAATATGGAACTACTTTGACATTAACTGAGCATTTTCTATGTGTTTCTATCTCAAGTTTTAGCCCTTGCAATAATAACTTTGAAACATCACATCCAATTATCCAAATAGCAGATCCCCTGAAGCAAGTCTCAGGATATAACAAAAAGACATAAGCCATAAGTTAATACAGTACATCACCTAAAAATGCTAAAAACATATTTTGACATAATAAGTGAATGATCAATACATACCTGATAAATAAAAAGTATATATTAACTATTCTAATAAATATTTACAATTGTACATATTATCAAAAAGGGTTGTATATCATCATTGGTCAACTCCAACAATGGTTTGAAACCTTTCTAGTCTTGACATCGGTTATCTGTAAATAAAACAATATAATTAGTAATACATCAATATGGTAATGTAGATTCAACTTTTAATACTTATGAAGCATTAGATCAGAAAACAACAGCAAATGAAGATCAATTTTAGTGTTTCCACGAAGAATGAATCAATCGACTAAAAAACATAAACAAATAGAATGTATAGTTAAACAAAACATCAAGTAATCGACAAAAATATCTTACCAATCAATTGTGTTCGGATGATGTAGACAGAAACGTGGATCTACAAGAAACACTTGTCTTATAAGAATGTAAATCAAACCAAGCAAAATTATGACATTTAAAGTAAGAATACAAACCAATCAGATACAGGAGACTAAAAACACACCATATAGATAAGAAACGAATTTGCCTACAATCGTTTGAACGAACGATTGGATGTCTGAAAGAGATAAACAACACAGATGAGAGATGGAAAGTATGGAACGTATTGGTAGAGATAAACAGCGGAGAGATGTAGTGAAATGGAAAGTTAGGTAAAAACGTAAAAGACATTTACGTTAGCGGTGCGTGATCCATTATAGTGATCATAAGAGGATTTCTAAATGAAGCTACCAAAAAGCAACTGACCTGCAAGCATCTGGTGTAAATAAGTGAAGCTATGTTTTATCTTTTTTCCCTTTGCGCTCCTGACGGTACATGTAGCGCGGACCACCAATATTGGCAATTTTAGGACGTATAAACCAGAACAAACTTCTGCACACGAATGTCCATCAAATAATTATAAAGCATCCAGTTAAAGATGTAGATGAGAAAAGTTGAACATGATTACAAACATATAAAAGCATCGATGTAATGATTTCACTTAGATAACACAATGTTCATTTTAATTTCTAGTTGAACTGGCTAATTATTCAAATCTTATTTCTAATAGAACTTTACATTTTGGTTGATTAAACATTATCTCCCCAATATCTATGCCAAAACAACAAAAACAAATTATGCATAATACAAACAGGGAACATTAATAAAGTTTAAAATTCAAAACCCCAACCATATAGATACAAAATTAACAAATTAACAAACAAATAAATATGGTATTCAATCTGAAAGTCAAAGATACTCACCTATTTGTCTTCTTCATTTTAAATTATCCCATCATGTTCCCTCACTACTCCCCTCAAATTACTCTTCAAATCACCACAACCCCTTGCAGTTCTCATCATCAAGATTAACACGGCGGCAAATCTTGGATCTATGTCTCGTAATTTTGCAGATATATAAAAGCAAAGAAAGATTGTTATCTCGAAATGGGTATTTTGTGTTAAAGGAGCCGCTGTTGAGAGATGATGGGAGTGTTGTTTAGGGTTTTGGAGTGGAAAGATAAAAACAACGAATGATGGCTAAATTTTAGTGATTGAATTAAATTTAAATCCGGGTCATAAAAGAATCTGGAGCACCACGTGTACAACCCAAGGGATATTAATCGAGGTTAATGGGTTTAGCGGGAAAACTCATCCAAGAACTCCTAAGCAATTGACACGTGTCATCATTTAGTTTACTTTATTATATGTATAGATTAATGTGGTTATCAACACCTAAAATAGATTAGGCTTGTTCCACAAGTTTTCCTATATTATATATAGTCTCATGTATCTCTTGTAATATACACCTCAATCAATAAGATCAATCTCTTTCTCCATATTGTTCTTTATATTCCTTTTGCTATTAGGCTAGTTTCACAACACGTTATCAGCACGACAGTGCTCACTTCAAAACGCTCAACATATCCAAAGCCCTTGAGGTCTTTGGTATGAAAAAACACGGAGAGATCTGCTGATGAAAGAAAACACGGATATCCGAAATTTCGGATACGGATTAGGATAGTGAATCGGATATCCGAAAATCCAACTTTTTATTTAATTTTTATTATTTTTTCATATTCGAAAACGGATATTTTGGATAGTTTCGGATATCCGAATATAAGTTTTCGGATATTTCGGATATTTTCGGATACTTCGGATACTTCGGATACTTTCGGATATTCGGAAATCCGAAAAAAATGGAAATTAATTTTTCGGATATTTCGGATATCCGAAATATCCGAAAATATTGAAAATCACTATCCGAATCCGAAAAATTCGGATATCCGAAATTTTGGATATTTCGGATTCGGATATCGGATATTTCGGATCAGATTTTTGGATACGGATACTTTTGAACACCATTTTAGGTACGTAAATCGCAACCGCTGACGATATAGTTTTCAAAATATGTTTTCTATTTATCTGCCAAAAAAAATTTAAAGATTTCGATTGGTAATGGATCGCTAAGTGGGACGGTGATGGTTTAATTATTTTCAAGTTCAATAGTCGAGTTGTATCAGGCTTAATGCAGTAAGCTTTTCGTCAATGCACCCCCAATAAGCGAAATAATAAAACATATTGGTTTTTTATAATTAATTAAGGAATATGGTATGTATGGTTTCTTATAAATATGAGAATGCATCAAATTCATTATTGATCTTTTCGGTTATTATCTTAAATCGGTGAAGATAAACTACTAATATGCTTATGAGTTTTCCTCGGAGTTCGTTTTATTTTAAAGAATTAATATTATGCACATTTTTAAATATGGTATTTTCAATCAATTACAACTTTAGGTCTAAGTATTAATTTAATTTGAATACATTCCTTTATAATATTTTTAAACGAGCTTGATAGAAGATTTAAATTAGTATTCATGATTATTTAATTAATTACAAGTAATATGTGATAAAACTTCTATCATTAATTGATTAAGAATATGCATAATATTTTGTTATGCTATCAGTAACAAAATTTTGAATTTGAAAGTCAATATATATTTACAATCAACAATCAAAGATAGCTTCCTTTTAATCTGTTTTATGTGATATATCTAGGGATTTATTGTCGCAACCCCGACCCCTATCCCGGGAGTATCAGTGGTATCGGTGTTTATTAATTTGGCAGCGGAAAATACATCAGGACCGTAGTTAGGAAATAATTTATCAGAGTAAAACACCACACTTTTATAAATAATAAATACATGGGAAAAAACCCAAGTTTCCATTACAAATATGTTTATAGGGATAAATCCCAATTTATTGAAGTAAAACTTCTTTCTTGTTTAGGTAACTTTTATAGCCACTTTTCCAAGCCTTCAGTGCTCTTCAGCTGTCTTCTATTTGGCTTTCACATTTTGTTACCTGAAACGCGTTTTAAAAAGTTTTATTAGCAAGAAATACTGGCGAGTGCATCCCAGTTTAATTAAAACAAGATTTTATATCTTTACAGTATTAAGAGCGATTACAATGTTTTTATCTACCCAATTACCACCCACGGTACTGTCAATCCTGACTTGTGGTCATGCTACTACTCACAGTGTAGTAACAAGTAATGTATACAAAACCCTAACATACCGACAATAATGGTAGAATCCATAGACTCAATCACTGCTAAATATACTTTAAAATAATTGAGGTTTTGTAAAAACAGTTTATAAAAATTGAATGTACTCACATTGCTATTTTAGATAATACAACTGCTTGCTGGTGACTCTCTGGTTATAATCTATTAAAATAAACAATGCACACGTGTTAGTAAGATAACCCAATTTACATTAGCTATACCCCCGAGACAGAACTCTAACGACCGAGTCAGGCAGAGCCTTGACATGCGTTACGGAGCTCTAGATCAATCGGGCAGAGTAACTAATACGTAACCGGGGGTTATAATACTTACAACGAGGCAGAGCTTCGCTTTTTAGTGGGTATAATGCCCGGGTATTACTTTTACTATTCAGAAATTGAGAAAGAAATTTCAGATTTGAGCGATTTGAAACTGAACGTCGAGCTCCTATTTATAGGGTCTGATCAGGGGGTTCTCGCGCCCCGTGAGAGATACAAGAGGGGGCTTCGCGGTCCGCGAGGCCCTAGACTAGGGTTATAAGCTTGGCGAATCAGCGGTATAGGCTCAACATGCGTTGGCCACGTGGCGGACTGGGGTGCCACCTGGTGGCACCGGGTCGCGGCCCGCGAAGACTTGTCCTACGGGAGTCGCGCCCCGCGAGGACATTTTTTATTTGTTTTTATTTGATTTTTTATAAATATAAAGGTATTTTGGGCTTATTTCTTGTGTACGGGGTGTATTTTAGGACGTATAGGACATGTTTAAGGGTTTTAGGAGAGTTGTTATATCCTCCCCACCTTGTTTTAGATCTCGTCCTCGAGGTCTACTAGAACAGGTGTGGATATTTCCTCTGCATCTCTGACTCGAGCTCCCAAGTGTACTCTGGTCCTCTCTTGGAATCCCATTTTACTTTGACTAGAACTAATCTCTTGTGTTTGAGATTCTTGATCTTTCTATCTTCAATCTGTAGGGGTCTCTCTACAAACTTAAGTTCTCATTTACCTCTATGTCCTTAAGAGGTATCACTAATGATTCATCTGCTAAGCACTTCTTGAGATTACATACATGAAATACATCATGTATTCCTGCCATTTCCTCTGGCAGTTGTAGCTGGTAAGCTACTGGTCCTATTTTTCTAATAATCTCAAAAGGTCCGACATACCTGGGGCTTAGCTTTGCCCTTTTAATAAATCTGACCACTCCTTTCCATGGAGAAACTTTTAATAATACCTTATCTCCCACTTGAAATTCCAACGGTTTCGTCTGTTATCAGCATAACTCTTTTGACGATCGCGTGCTGCTTTTAGTCTTTCCTTGACTTGAATAATCTTGTCCGTTGTTTCTTGTACTATCTCTGGTCCAGATAGTTGCTTTTCTCCAATTTCTACCCAAAAGACTGGAGTTCGGTACTTTCGTCCATAAAGTGCTTCAAATGGTGCAGCATTGATACTGGTATGATAGTTGTTATTGTAGGAAAATTCTATTAATGGTAAATGATCGTCCCAATTTCCTCCGAAATCAATTACATAAGCTCTAAGCATATCTTCCATTGTCTGAATTGTCCTTTCGCTTTGTCCGTCCGTTTGAGGGTGATAAGCAGTGCTTAGATTTAACTTGGTTCCCATTGCTTTTTGAAAACTAGTCCAAAATGAGGAGTAAAACGGCTATCTCTATCAGAAACAATAGATAAAGGAATTCTTTGTAATGAAACTATTTCATTTACATATAACTTGGCTAATTGTTTCATACTGAAAGTTTCCTTCATTGGTAAAAAATGAGCAGACTTGGTTAATATGTCTACAATCACCCAGATTGTATCATTACCTTTTTGTGTCTTGGGTAATTTAGTAACAAAGTCCATTGTTATCAATTCCCATTTCCATATCGGCATTTCTAGTTGCTGTAATAAACCTGAGGGTTTCTAATGTTCAACTTTAACTTGTGAACATATTAGACACTTGGCAACAGAAGTTGCTATATCCTTTTTCATTCCTATCCACCAGAAATTCCTTCTTAAGTCTTGATACATTTTATCATTACCAGGATGTATCGTATACTTAGACTTATGGGCTTCTTCTAAAATTCGGTGGCGTAGGTTTCCTTGTTTGGGTATCCAGATCCTTTTCTTATGGAATCTCCAAATTCCATCTGTTCCCTGTTCTTATTCCTTAATTATTCCTTTTAATTTTTCAGTATCGTCTTTGATTACTGATTCTTGTACTTCTCTAATTTGCTCATTTAAATCTATTTGCAGATTTAATTTGAGAGAACATACTCGTCTTGGCTTTTCATGATACTTTCGACTTAAAGCATCAGCTACTACATTAGCCTTTCCTACTGGATATTACATTCATAATCACTAAGAATTTCCATCCAGCTTCTTTGTCTCATATTTAACTCTTTTTGCCCGAAAACATATCTTAGACTCTTATGATCGGCGAAAATGGTAAACTTGCTACCATAAAGGTAATCTCTCCAAATTTTAAGGAAAAAATTATGGCTCCTAACTCTAGATCATGAGTTGTATAATTCTCTTCATGATTCTTAATTTTTTTAGAGGCATAGGCTATAACCTTTTGACGTTGCATCAACACACATCCATAACCTAACTTAGAAGCGTCACAATAGACTATAAAGTCTTCAGTTCCTTCTGGTAACGCGAGTATGGGTGCGTTGGTTAATCTTTGCTTAAGAATTCTAAAAGCTTCTTCTTGTTTTGGTCCCCACTCAAACTTAACTGATTTGCAGGTCAGTTTCGTTAAAGGAATAGCTATTCTAGAAAAATCTCGGATAAACCGTCTACAATAACTTGTCAGTCCAAGAAAACTTCTCACCTCCGTTGGTGATTCAGGGACTTTCCATTTAGTAATTGCCTTGATTTTTGTGGGATCAACATGAATTCCTTCATGATTAACTAAATGTCCAAGAAATTGTACTTCTTGTAACCAAAATTCACATTTTGAGAATTTGGCATAAAGCTTTTCTTTTCTCAGCAAATTTAAAAGTATAAACAAATGCTTTGCATGATCTTTTTTACTCTAAGAGTAAATAAGAATATCATCTATAAAGACAATTATGAATTTATCCAGATATGGTTTACATATTCTGTTCATCATGTCCATAAATGCGGCTGGGGCATTGGTTAAACCAAATGGCATGACTGTAAATTCCTAATGACCGTACCTTGTTCTGAAAGCAGTTTTAGGAATGTCCTCTTCCTGTACTTTCAATTGATGATATCCTGAGCGTAAATTGATCTTAGAAAAGAATCGAGCTCCTTGAAGTTTATCAAACAGATCATCGATTCTCGGTAGTGGGTACCGATTTTTAATCGTGACCTTGTTCAGTTCTCGGTAATCAATGCACATACGCATTGATCCGTCCTTTTTTTTACAAACAAGATTGGTGCTCCCCATGGCGATGAACTAGGCTGTATGAAACCTTTTTCCAAAAGTTCGTCCAATTGTTTTTTCAATTCCTGCATCTTCGCTGGTGCTAAACGGTAAGGTGTCTTAGCAATCGGTGCTGTCCCTGGTAGTAGATGAATTATGAATTCAACCTCTCTATCTGGTGGTAATCCAGGTAGCTCTTCTGGGAAAACATCTGAGAATTGAGATACTTCGGGAATATCTTTCAATTCTTTTTCTTTAGTGTTAATGATTATGGAAATCATATACACTAGTGATCCTTTCCTTGCATAGCTTGCTGTTTTCATCACAGAGATGAATTTTGTGGACCTGGTTGGCTTGTCTCCTTTAATTGTGATATTTTCACCCTTTGGTGAACTTACTTGTATTGACGTTTGATCACATAGAATACTGGCATGATTGGCTACTAACCAATCCATTCCTAACACGATATTAAATCCGGCCAGATTTATTGGATAAAGGTTAGCAATAAATTTATGGTTTAAAATTTCTATTCTTGCTCCTTGCAAGATTTTAGTAATCTTAATGGATTCTCCGTTTGCTGTTTCTACCAGACATTCTTGTTGAAGTTTAGTTAATGGTTAATTGAGAAGTTTGCAAAACGAAGTATTAATAAAACTTTGGTTTGCACCAGAGTCAAATAATACTTTATTAAAAACATCATTAACTAAAAACGTACCGGAAATCACGTCCGGAATCATCTTGGCTTCTTCAGCAGTCAGAACAAATGCTCTGGCGTTCTTGGTAGTTTTGCTGTTTGTGGCTGGAGCTAGTTTCGGACAGTTCGGTTTGATATGCCCCGTCTTTCCACAGTTGAAGCATAGCTTATTGCTAGGTTTCTTCCTGCAGTCTTCTTCCTTGTGTCCAGATATTTTGCAGAAGTTGCAGTATATGAAGCATTTTCCTGAATACTTTTTCTTGCAGTACTTACAGTAAGGTGCAGAAGTAGAACCTGTACCTTTCCCACGGTTGGAATTACCGTAGCGAAATTCCTGGGTAAGTTTTTGGGCTAGGTTCTTTCTCTGGTTTTCTTCTTGCGTACGTACTAATTCACCAGTCAAGGTATTTGCTAATTCTACCGCTTTTTCTATAGTTTGTGGTCTAGCTGCCTTGACTACATGTCTAATCTCACTAATTAATCCCTATATGTAACGGGAGATTAACACTGGTTCTGGTGAAGCTAGGGTTGGCACTATTCTAGCATATTCGAAGAATACAGTAGTGTAACCCTTGCAGTCCACTCCAGTCATTCTAAGGTTTAAGAATTTATTGGCAATTTGTTCTTTTTCATTGGGAGGACATAATTTTCTTTCAACCATGTTCTTAAAGTCAGTCCATTCTATATTATAAACTATGTCACTTCCCCTAGACTGGATAATAGTATTCCACCATTCTAAGGCTGCATTCTTAAATAGATTAGAAGCAAACATAATCTTATCTTCCTCTGCACATTTGCTTATTTTTAAGACTGCTTCTGTCTTTTCTATCCAACGTAGAGCTGCAATGGCTCCTTCATTGCCAGAGAATTCTATTGGTTTGCAAGACCAGAATTCTTTGTAAGAACAACCATATGACATGGTTCTTCTTCTTTTTGGAATAGGAAATTGGAGTAGCGGTCCATTATTCACGCTATGACTGGGTTCAGTAGGTGGTCGTTTACTTCCACTATTAGTTTTATTATTTTCTGCTTCCTTAACAGTCTTGATAATATATGGCATAGCGTCTATAATTCCTTGTACTACTATGTGTTGGATGGCACTGTTAACTATTTGGTTCCCATTATTATCGTTATTCTGGTTTTCCTGATTTACTTCGTTGTCTATCTGGATTACAAACATTTATCAGGTATTAATATAACAGAATAAGATTTAACGGCAAACAATCACACAAACAAATTGATCAAAATCATCGAGCATTGCGACATTTACTCCTTTTCATATATATATATATATATCTATTACAATCTACAACTGGAATTGAAACATACTACTAGTTATGCATCAATAGGTATCGGGTTATTTATTTTAGTGGATTTGATTTTTTTCTACTGCTACACACACATATATATATATATATCCATATTATTATTATTATTATTATTATTATTATTATTATTATTATTGTTATTATTGCTTGGGTTGGTTCCAGTATTGCATCTCTCGCTCGTCGTACTTCCACACGAGCTTCTCTCCTATTTGTTTTATCCTCTCTCCCTCCTCTACTAACTCCTCACCAAAGGTACGGAGTTCCTGCACATTCTCCTCACTCATGGATAGTAGTGGTGCGGGTACTGGGTCAGGGTTATGAGGTATAGGTTCTCCGTATGGGTATGGGTCGCCTAACACACTTTGAAAATACGGGTCGTTATTCCAAAATGGATCTGCGGGATTAAGGTTGGTATACTGTGCTATGGGATCTGGCATTGGTTCCCTGTGGATAGAGTTCCTGATAATCCCTATGGTCATCTTCCCATGGATCATATGCTAAAGGATGGGGTGCTGGGATTCTAGGTATCTCGTTTGGGTCAAATGCTGGTATGGGAATCTGATCTCCTTGGTTAGGTTCTATCTCCATTGGTTGGGTGGAGAATAGTGGCAATGGTTGTGGTGCAATTATCTGATCTAGGTTTGGATCTGCTGCAGTGGTGGCTAGTATATGAAATTTTGCCAATCGTCTATTGACTATATCTTGGGTCTGGGCGTTCATTTCTCTATTGGCTGTTGCTAATGCCCTTTGTTGTTGCAATTTTCTCATTCGCTTCCTTCGCTCATGTGCTCCCCTACTGAACCATCCTCTCTTTTTCGAAGGGAATGGTTCCTCGGATTGCACCTTAAATATGAAGATTCCTTCTTCAGTGTCAGCAGAATACCCCAAAGGAGTAGGCTGTGATGAAGTTCCTTTACTTTTGGAAGAATTAGCTAGGTGACTGATGCGTGTGAAGTGTTATATATTTTAGGTGTATATTTTAAGCCCCTTTAACACTTATTTTTAGCCAAGTTTTAAATTTATAAAACACGATATTTCACTAACACTAAACACACATATGGGCAAGTGCACCCATCGTGAGCGTAGTATAGTGTTGGTAAGATACCGAGGTCGTCCAAGGACACAAGAGCTTTTAGTACCGGTTTATCCTCAACGTCTAATCAAAATAAAAGTTTAGAAAAATGTTTTAAACTAAGAAAGGTAAAAACTAACTAAAATGCTGAAAATAAAAATAAAAATAAAAACAGATAGACAAGATGAATCACTTGGTTCCGACTCGTATCTAGTGTAACCTTTGATTATTTCCGCACTTTCGCACATAATTAAGAGATTATCTTAGTTATTGTAGTAGGCCCCTCTTTTGAAGGTGACGTTACCCTCACCCCAGTAGTTTGAGTCAGCAAGGATACAATCCTAAAAGGGTGGATTATTGGAAGATAATTAATTAAGTTATTAATGCAATATTATGGTAGGCCCCTCTTTTGGAGGTGACGTTACCCTCGACTAAGTAGTCTGAGTCAGCAGGGATACAATCCTAAGTAGCCGGGTTATAGTATTAATAGTAGTTAACTTATGAGGGGATCAAAGAGTTTGGACCCCCGCCATCCAATACCGTTAAGTATTGAAGGAGGTCCTACTAAATTTGACCCAGGTCCATTGCAGGACCTCTAAACGCTGAACAATGGCAAGACCTTTACCAAACCGTTCCCTTAACTCCCGACCAGGTAGCCAACATACCTCCATATAGACCGTGGAGATATGAATGGTGAAAATCTTTTATTTTATATAGACAGTAAAATAATGCCAAGACACCACGGACAAACGATAAGGAAAGATCACCTTCAACATAAGCAACTAGTTATTAAAGTCATTAATACAAAACCAAATAAAAAGTGCAAAAGATTAGAAATAAAAAGTATTACACTAGACACTTTGTCTTCACCAAGTGATGTAAGAGACTTAGGCAGACATGGCCTTGATTGTCAAGAACTCTTACGATCAATCTTGGATCCCGAGACGACTCACACACTCTACGATGGACAATGGATGATGGTGGTGGATGATGGTGTTATGGTGGTGGTGGGTGGTGGGTGAAGTGTGAGAGAGGTGGTGTGCCAAGGGATGGTTTGAGCTTGAGCCAAGCACTTCTATTTATAGGCTGAACAGAAGCTCGGGCACGGCCCCGTGTCCAGTGGGCACGACCCCGTGTCCACATCCTTCTCTTTCTTCATTTAATGCAGCTTTGTCTTATTAGTTGACCACGCCCCCGTGTCCGCTGAGCACGACCCCGTGTGCAGAAGAATCTTTGTACTATGCAGATTTGCTGGATTGTGCGAATCTTATAGTTGACCACGGCCCCGTGTCCGCTGAGCACGGCCCCGTGGTGGGCAATAGAAGCTTCTACCACTTTGTCTTTTCTGCAACATATAAATTACATCAAATGAGGCATAAAACTAACCCTTTTTAAGTACTAATATTGGAAAAAGAGTGTTTTTGTCTTCCTTTTGTATTTTCAGGATTAAATGAGCTCAAAAACGCAAAAGAAGCAAAAAGACAGCTAAATCCAACATAAATACAAGGAAAGGAACATTAGTGGACTGCCCGAACCCTCAACGGCACCTTCCAAAGCAAAAAGGAGAAGACAGAAGGCTGAACACGCCCCGTGCTCAGCCAGCACGGGGCCGTGCCCAAGAAGCAGCAGAAAAGACAAATCCATAGAAGCTTCCATTGCCCATCACGGGGCCGTGCTCAGCGGACACGGGGGCGTGTCGAAAGTATAGCAGGCGCATTTATTGTAATTGCGAATTACAATTAATGAGGAGAGAGATTGTCAGACAGACACGGGGCCGTGTCCAGCACTCTGTTCAGCCTATAAATAGGAGTGCTTGGATTCATTTCATCTCATCCCTTGGCACACCACCTCTCTCACACTTCATCCACCACCCACCACCATCACAACACCATCATCCATTGTCCATCGTAGAGTGTGTGAGTCGTCTCGGGATCCAAGATTGATCGTAAGAGTTCTTGACAATCAAGGCCATGTTTGCCTAAGTCTCTTACATCACTTGGTGAAGACAAAGTGTCTAGTATAATACTTTTTATTTCTAAACTTTTGCACTTTTTATTTGGTTTTGTATTAATGACTTTAATAACTAGTTACTTATGTTGAAGGTGATCTTTCCTTATCGTTTGTCCGTGGTGTCTTGGCATTATTTTACTGTCTATATAAAATAAAGGATTTTCACCATTCATATCTCCACGGTCTATATGGAGGTATGTTGGCTACCTGGTAGGGGGTTAAGGGAACGGTTTGGTAAAGGTCTTTCCATTGTTCAGCGTTTAGAGGTCCTGCAATGGACCTGGGTCAAATTTAGTAGGACCTCCTTCAATACTTCACGGTATTGGATGGCGGAGGTCCAAACTCTTTGATCCCCTCATAAGTTAACTACTATTAATACTATAACCCGGCTATTTAGGACTGTATCCCTGCTGACTCAGACTACTTAGCCGAGGGTAACGTCACCGCTAAAAGCAGGGCCTACCACAATACTGCATTAATAACTTAATTCATTATCTTCCAATAATCCAC
Organism: Helianthus tuberosus; assembly: GCA_030545235.1. NCBI lineage: Eukaryota > Viridiplantae > Streptophyta > Magnoliopsida > Asterales > Asteraceae > Helianthus > Helianthus tuberosus. The sequence goes on along the minus strand of CM060370.1, from coordinate 200,003,560 downwards.
CCTTTTAGGATTGTATCCCTGCTGACTCAAACTACTGGGGTGAGGGTAACGTCACCTTCAAAAGAGGGGCCTACTACAATAACTAAGATAATCTCTTAATTATGTGCAAAAATGCGGAAATAATCAAAGGTTATACTAGATACGAGTCGGAACCAAGTGATTCATCTTGTCTATCGGTTTTTTCTTTTATTTTTATTTTCAGCATTTTAGTTAGCTTTTAATTTTCTTAGTTTAAAACATTTTTCTAAACTTTTATTTTGGTTAGACGTTGAGGATAAACCGGTACTAAAAGCTCTTGTGTCCTTGGACGACCTCGGTATCTTACCAACGCTATACTACACTCAACGATGGGTGCACTTGCCCATATGTGTGTTTAGTGTTAGTGAAATATCGTGTTTTATAAATTTAAAACTTGGCTAAAATAAGTGTTAAAAAGGGCTTAAAATATACACCTAATATATACAACACTTACCGCACATCAAGTTTTTGGCGCCGTTGCCGGGGACACAAGGATTTTAAGAAAGTTAGGAATCAACGGCCTAATCATCTTTTATTTTTCTTTTTATTTTTTTTTAGGATTTTCTTAGTTTTTCAGCTTCTGCAGAGCTCAGCACGGGCCGTGCCCGCTGAACACGCCCCCGTGCTCAATCATTGGAACTGGCAATCCTGTTTTACATCAGACAGTAAGCTGAACACGGGGCCGTGCCCACTCAACACGCCCCCGTGCCCAAGTTTCAGTTACTGAAAACAGAACCGTTAGATCCCGGCGGTTGGTAATTTCTGACATAAACATGAGTGATAGTAATTATTTTTACTTTCGGCACTCTTATGGTACGTGGTGTCCATTATGTGGTGGCGAACATGAAGAAGTAAAATGCTACTTCCTAAATTATAGGCCCCACTACATGGACCCACCAACTTCTCACAACCTTAAGAGGGGCGAAAGTAAAAATAAGCACTATTTCTCCCTCGAATGCGCCCAGCCAGATATTCTAGGGGAAATGCTCCTTGACGAGTTATTTCAACTAGAAGAGCTAGTTCAGAATTGGTTAGAAGAGCTTAGGAAGTATTTTATTAATCCACCCCAAGACGATAACCATGAAGAAAAGTTGGAACCGCATTCCGACAACCTCATTGCTCCCGAAAATACCTTCGTACCTAGCAAAGACTTGGACGATAGTCGTCCCTGTGTCGATTGTGCCGTGAAGGACTCTCCATCGACTTCGTTCGGTGCATACATAGACCTGAGCGATTCGGCATACACCTTCTTTAACAAGAGCCCGGGAAAGGGTTGGACTTGTCCACCTAGAATAAAAATAGGAATTACCCTCACCGACAACCTCTTGCGTTCTCGCCTTAGTCTAGGACAATTAAGGTATCTTAGGCACTTCGGGGTTGTTCCAACCAGTCAGGAACCACCCGATACTAACAAGTGCCTTAAAAAACTAGACAACTTCATAAAACAGTCCCTAGACACGGGGCCGTGCCCAGCCAACACGCCCCCGTGTCCATCGAAAGATTCCATTCTGATCAGTACGTCAGAATACGGACAAACTGTGTCAGAACTCCACCTGCACACGGGGCCGTGTCCACTGAACACGGGGCCGTGTCCAGGATGCTGTCATTTTCTATAAATGCAGCCAAGAATTCTGCACATTTGGACCAACTTGGGACAGAGATTTGCAGGAATTTTCTCTCAAACTATCCTAGGTAAGTCTAAAAGAAGGTTCCAACAACCCATCTTGTCCTTTCCTCTTTTAGCCATTTCCTTCTTCTCCATCTTTCTCCAAGAGCTACCATTGAAAGTTTGGAATTCCTCCAACTCTATGGTAGGGATGAATGAGTTTTGTTCAAGGAATCTTGGTAAAAACATGTTATGAAACATTGTTTTAAGTTATTAGTAGCTAAAAAGGCCCCACGAGTTCAGAAAATAACTTAAAAATCCAAGTTTCCTTGTTCCAAAACTCTGCAGAAAGATGAACACGGGGCCGTGCTCAGTGAGCACGGGGCCGTGTCCGGTTACTGTTTCATTAAATAAACTATTTTTAGTTTATTTTTCGTAGGATGCCGAGTGAAAACAGCAATACATCTTCTGTGCATTCGTCAAACAGCCAAAGAGGAAGAAGACCCTCCATTGAAGCTACACTTGTGCACTATGTGATAGCATTAAGGGAGGCTCTCGACGAAATGACTTCAGTAGAGGAGGTCCTACTTGACCGTATTAACGATCTTACGATGGGACTTGAAAGCAGCTTCCAAGAAATTAACCTCTTGCACCAGAGGTTAAATATTCTTGTAGCACCTCCGATGGAACCAGTCCTTCCACAGCAGGATTGGAACCTAGCACTCGGAATCAACAACCCTACCGGGTGGGAAGACTTGCCAGCAGAACCTCCTGTGGAACACCTACAAGAGATCCCGGTGGAAGTTGGAACTCCTCAAACTAATGCCAATGAACCTTCCTTTCTCCTACCAAGGGAGGTGGAAGAATGGCTCGCCGACATTTGAGGAGAACCGCACGCGGAAGATGGAGTTCAAAAAGGCCTTGGTTAACCAAGATTAATTGCTTCTTGGAAATTTTGCTAACTAAAATAAAGTAAAGGCTAGGACTCCATGGTTTGTTATTTCCTTGTTTTATCTAGTTTAATTTAGGATTATGTAAGTTCTCTCTATGATGAAATGAAATGATGGTTTTAAGGTTTGGATGGTTTGTAATGAATAAAACACACTCATGGTGGTAAAGGATGAAAAGGGGAACGAGAAAAAGGATCCCATGCACAAGAACAAGGCAACCCGACAATTCTCTCCATTCCAGAAAGTTCAACACGGGCCGTGCTCAACTAACACGGCCCCGTGCCGAACCACCTGCAGAAAAACGCCCAGTACAGGTACCTGGACACGGGCCGTGTTCACCCAACACGCCCCCGTGTCCAGACTTCTGTTTCTCTTATTTTAATTTTGTTACTGGCACTTGAACACGGGGCCGTGCCCGGATAACACGGGGCCGTGTTCAGTGCCCAGTAACACAAATTTTTGCTTTTTAAACATTATTTTACACATCTAATCAACCTAAAAATTTATTTTTGGGACACATTGAGGACAATGTGTAATTTAAGTGTGGGGGGGATGCTAAAACCTTGAATTTTGCAAGTCCTAAATACAAGCCTTACACAAAACTCTATTGGAACCGCTAATCACCCCAAATTTTTTCAAAAATTTCATTTTTTTACTTGTCTAGGTTTAACTCGGGAAATTCAAGTTCTCAAAAAGGTTATATTTTTACAAATTTACAACCGATAGCGTAGTGATAAAAAGAACCAACATAAGAAAATTATGAAAAGGCATGACAAACTTATTTAAAATTTGATTATATATACTTGATCACATAAAAACCCATTCCCACAAAAGTGAGTTTTGAGCCTTTATTGAGCACACAATTACATATCTTTTGACTAAATGCTCATTTTCCGTTTCTTGTGTGAATAGCCGCTTGGTTCTTACGACTCTAGAACTTGCCATGACAATACATTCCCGGTCCTTATCAACTTAAACCCGAGTAAGTAAATGATGGAGGCATTAGGACTAACCCTTTTTATCTTCTACACCATTATTTTTCTTTTTCTTTTACCACCTACCCAAAAATCCCCCTAGTTAGCCCCTTTGAGCCTAAACCTTTTCGTTTCATCACCCAAACAAAAACCCTTTTACCCACCAAAACCTTTCTCATTTTTAACCCTTTATTTTAGTAACAAGTTCGGTTCTTCGCAAAAAAAAAAAAAAAAAAAAAAAAATTGATGAAGCAAAAAGAAAATAAACAAACAAGTTAATCAAAAATAACTTAGTTTGAATAAAAGCTTCATCAAAATAAAAAATTGCAAAAATACGAAAACCGACACTTGTTACGCTTTTAGCCCTTTTTCTACTAACCACTAACCCAACCACCTACCTTTAACCCTAGCCTAACCCTTAACCCACAAAGTCCTCTTGATATCTACAAAGGTATAAAAGTTAAAAAGGAGGATGATTGATTTCTTGGTAAGCCTATGGTAGGAATAAGTTCCATGCCGCTCTCGAGCGATTCACTAAAAATACACCTTCGGCCGAGTGTGAGTGATTTCCCCGTGAGGTATGTGAATTTGTATATAAATAGAATTTTAAAAAGGCATGTTATGCCCAAATAAGTAATTTCTTTTATGAAAAGTTCTAAATAAATCATTACGAATAGGAGTGTAAATAAATAAAAATAAAACCCAAAAAGATCTTGGAAATCCCGACACTCTACGACAAGCCCAAAACCTTCTCTTCTACCTATTCCATTTGGGAGTGTAAGCCACATATTAAAGAGTTTTGCTTGAGGACAAGCAAAAGTTCAAGTGTGGGGGTATTTGATGTGTGTAAAATGCAACATATAAATTACATCAAATGAGGCATAAAACTAACCCTTTTTAAGTACTAATATTGGAAAAAGAGTGTTTTTGTCTTCCTTTTGTATTTTCAGGATTAAATGAGCTCAAAAACGCAAAAGAAGCAAAAAGACAGCTAAATCCAACATAAATACAAGGAAAGGAACATTAGTGGACTGCCCGAACCCTCAACGGCACCTTCCAAAGCAAAAAGGAGAAGACAGAAGGCTCAACACGCCCCGTGCTCAGCCAGCACGGGGCCGTGCCCAAGAAGCAGCAGAAAAGACAAATCCATAGAAGCTTCCATTGCCCATCACGGGGCCGTGCTCAGCGGACACGGGGGCATGTCGAAAGTACAGCAGGCGCATTTATTGTAATTGCGAATTACAATTAATGAGGAGAGAGATTGTCAGACAGACACGGGGCCGTGTCCAGCGGACACGGGGCCGTGTCCAGCACTCTGTTCAGCCTATAAATAGGAGTGCTTGGATTCATTTCATCTCATCCCTTGGCACACCACCTCTCTCACTCTTCATCCACCACCCACCACCATCACAACACCATCATCCACCACCATCATCCATTGTCCATCGTAGAGTGTGTGAGTCGTCTCGGGATCCAAGATTGATCGTAAGAGTTCTTGACAATCAAGGCCATGTTTGCCTAAGTCTCTTACATCACTTGGTGAAGACAAAGTGTCTAGTATAATACTTTTTATTTCTAAACTTTTGCACTTTTTATTTGGTTTTGTATTAATGACTTTAATAACTAGTTACTTATGTTGAAGGTGATCTTTCCTTATCGTTTGTCCGTGGTGTCTTGGCATTATTTTACTGTCTATATAAAATAAAGGATTTTCACCATTCATATCTCCACGGTCTATATGGAGGTATGTTGGCTACCTGGTAGGGGGTTAAGGGAACGGTTTGGTAAAGGTCTTGCCATTATTCAGCGTTTAGAGGTCCTGCAATGGACCTGGGTCAAATTTAGTAGGACCTCCTTCAATACTTCACGGTATTGGATGGCGGAGGTCCAAACTCTTTGATCCCCTCATAAGTTAACTACTATTAATACTATAACCCGGCTATTTAGGACTGTATCCCTGCTGACTCAGACTACTTAGCCGAGGGTAACGTCACCGCCAAAAGCGGGGCCTACCACAATACTGCATTAATAACTTAATTCATTATCTTCCAATAATCCACCCTTTTAGGATTGTATCCCTGCTGACTCAAACTACTGGGGTGAGGGTAACGTCACCTTCAAAAGAGGGGCCTACTACAATAACTAAGATAATCTCGTAATTATGTGCAAAAGTGCGGAAATAATCAAAGGTTATACTAGATACGAGTCGGAACCAAGTGATTCATCTTGTCTATCGGTTTTTTCTTTTATTTTTATTTTCAGCATTTTAGTTAGCTTTTAATTTTCTTAGTTTAAAACATTTTTCTAAACTTTTATTTTGGTTAGACGTTGAGGATAAACCGGTACTAAAAGCTCTTGTGTCCTTGGACGACCTCTGTATCTTACCAACGCTATACTACACTCAATGATGGGTGCACTTGCCCATATGTGTGTTTAGTGTTAGTGAAATATCGTGTTTTATAAATTTAAAACTTGGCTAAAATAAGTGTTAAAAAGGGCTTAAAATATACACCTAATATATACAACACTTACCGCACATCAGGTAGAGAAGAAGGTTTTTGGGCTTGTCGTAGAGTGTCGGGATTTCCAAGATTCTTTATTTAATTTTATTTATTTACAATCCTATTCGTCATGATTTATTTAAAACTTTTCATAAGAGAAATTACTTATTAGGGCATAACATGCCTTTGTAAAATTTTATTTATATACAAGTTCACATACCTCACGGGGATCACTCAACACTCGGTCGAAAATGTATTTTTGTGGATCACTCGAGAGCGGCATGGAACTTACTCCTACCATAGGCTTGCCAAGCAATCAATCCTCCTCCTTTTTAACTTATATACCTTTGTAAATATCAAGAGGACTTTGTGGGTAAAGGGTTAGGCTTGGGTTAAAGGTAGGTGATTGGGTTGGTGGTTAGTGGTTAGTAGAAAAAGGCGAAAAGCGTAACAAGTGTCAGTTTTCGTGGGACTTTTTATTTTTTTTTTATTTTGATGAAGCTATTTATTCAAACAAAGTTATTTTTGATGAACTTGTTTGTTTATTTTATTTTGCTTCATCATCAACACAAATGTTTTTTTTTTTTTTGAAAAGTCATATGAAGAACCGAACTTGTTACTAAAACAAAGGGGTAAAAATGAAAAAGGTTTAGGTGGGTAAAAGGGTGTTTGGTTTGGGTTATGAAATGAAAAGGTTTAGGCTCAAAGGGGCTAACTAGGGGGATTTTGGGTAGGTGATAAAAAAAAGAAAAATAATGGTGTAGAAATAAAAAGGGGTTAGTCCTAATGCCTCCATCATTTACTTACTTGGGTTTAAGTTGGTAAGGACCGGGAATGTATCGTCATGGCAAGTTCTAGAGTCGTAAGAACCATGCGGCTATTCACACAAGAAACGAAAAATGAGCATTTAGTCAAATGATATGTAAGTGTTTGCTCAATAAAGGCCCAAAACTCACTTTTGTGGGAATGGGTTTTTATGTGATCAAGTATATATAATCAAATTTTAACTAAGCTTGTCATGCCTTTTCATAACTTTCTTACGTTGGTTCTTTTTATCACGACGCTATCAGTTGTAAATTCGTAAAAATATAACCTTTTTAGAACTTGAATTTCCCGAGTTAAACCTAGACAAGTAAAAAAATTGAAAATTTTTGAAAAAATTTGGGGTGATTAGCGGTTCCAATAGAGTTTTGTGTAAGGCTTGTAATTAGGACTTGCAAGATTCAAGGTTTTAGCATCCCCCCACACTTAAATTATACATTGTCCTCAATGTGTCCCAAAAATAAGTTTTTAGGTTGATTGAATGTGTAAAAGGTGTGAAAAAGCAAAAAATTTGTGTTACTGGGCGCTGAACACGGCCCCGTGTTAGCCGGGCACGGCCCCGTGTTCAAGTGCCAGTAACAAAAATAAAAACAAGAGAAACAGAAGTCTGGGCACGGGGGCGTGTTGGGTGAACACGGCCCGTGTCCAGTTACCTGAACTGGGTCTTTTTCTGCAGACAGTGCAGCACGGGGCCGTGTTGGGTGGACACGGCCCGTGCCGAGCTTACTGTAAATGAAGAATTTTGTCGGACGGTTCTGTTTTCCTGCATGGAGTGCTGGTTCAAGTTTCCCTTGCATCCTTTGCCATCTCAAGTGTGTTTTATTCATTTCAACACCATCCAAAACACCAAATTAACTAAACCATTATTCATTAAACATAGAGAGAATTACATAATAGTCCTAAAAATTAAAATATTAGCTAGCTAGGTCAAAGAAACACAAGAAATCCAAGAAGTTTCTAGCCTACTATTTATTCTACTTAGCAAAATTTCCGAAAAGATAGATCTCTCGGTTAAAAGTGGCTTGACAACTTCTTCCTACGGGTATGGGCTCCTCATACATCAGCGAGCCACTCTTCGATCTCCCTAGGGAGAAGAAAAGCGGGCTCATGAGCATCGGGTTGAGGAGGTGTAACTTCCACCGGCATTTCTTAGAGTTCTTCAAGAGGAGGTTCTGCTGGAATGTCGTCCCAACCGGTAGGATTTTGAATTCCTAGTGCGAGGTTCCAATCCTCTTGAGGGAGGATTGGTTCCATAGGAGGTGTTACCAGAATGTTTAACCTCTGGTGCAAGAGGTTTATTTCCCGGAAACTGTTTTCCAACCCCACCGAGAGATAGTTTATACGGTCAATGAGGACCTCCTCCACTGAAGTCATCTCGTCAAGTGCTTCACGTAGTGCCATTACATATCTTACGAGAGTTGCTTCAATCGATGGCCTCCTTTTCTCGTCGACTGTTCCTTGAGTGTGCAGAAGAGGTTCCGCTGTTTTGGCTAGACATTCTACGAAAACAAACCAAAAATAGTTCGTTTTAATGAAACAGTACCACGGGCACGGCCCCGTGCTCATTGAGCACGGCCCCGTGTTCAACTTTCTGCAAATTTTTAGAACAAGGAATCTTGGGGTTTCAAATTATTTTCTTAACTTATGAAGCTTTTTTGAGCAGAAATAACTTAAAACAATGTTGTGTAACTTATTTTTAACAAGATTCCTTGAACAAAAATTCAATAAACATCACAACAAAGCTTGAAATCAAGCTTTAATGGAGTTCTTGGTGCAAGAAAGATGAAGAAGAAGGCAATAGATAAAAGTGGAAAGGACAAGATGCTTGTAGGAACCTTCTTTTAGAACATACCTAGGATGGTAAGTCAGAAAATCCCTCCAAATCTCTGTCCCTGGATGGTCCAAATGTGCAGAGTTCTTGGCTGCATTTATAGAAAACGACAGCGTGCTGGACACGGCCCCGTGTGCAGGCAAGATCCTGACACGTTTTGTCCGTATTCTGACAAAAGTCAGAAGGGAATCTTTTGGTGGACACGGGGGCGTGTTGACCTGGACACGGCCCCGTGTCGGAAGGCTGATTTATGAAGTGCGTCTATTTTTAAGGAACTTTTCCGGATCGGGTGGTTCCTTACTGGATGGAACAACCCCAAAGTGCCTAAGATACCTTAATTGATCTAGATTAAGACGAGAACGCAAGAGGTTGTCGGTGAGGGTGATTCCTAAGCTATATGTAGGTGGACAAGTCCAACCCTTTTCCGGGCTCTCGTTAAAGAAGGTGTATGTCGAATCGCTCAGGTCTATGTATGCATCAAACGAAGTTGATGGGGAGTCCTTCACGGCACAATCGACACAGGGACGACTATCGCTCAAGTCCTCACTAGAGTTAGAAGTATCATTGGAAACAATGAAGTTGTTTGAATGCGTTTCCAACCTCTCTTCTTGGTTATCGCTTTGGAAAAGATTATTGAGGTCTCCCCTAAGTTCTTCTAACCAATTAAAAATTAGATCTTCTAGTTGAAATAATTCATCGAGAAGCATTTCTCCTAGAATATCCGGTTGGGCGCATTCGAGGGAGCGATAGGGATTATTTTTACTTTCGCCCCTCTTAAGGATACTAGGAAAATATGGGTCTATATAGTGGGGTTTATAATTTAGAAAAAAAGCATTCTAATTCTTTATGATTACCACCACATAATTGACACCACATAGTACCATAAGAGTGCCGAAAGTAAAAAGTATCAGTATCACTCATGTTTGTGTCAGAAATTACCAACCGTCGGGATCTTACGGTTCTGTTTTCAGTAACTGAAACTTGGGCACGGGGGCATGTTGAGTGGGCACGACCCCGTGTTCAGCTTACTGTCTGACTTAAAACAAGATTGCCAGTTCCAATGATTGGGCACGGGGCGTGTTCAGCGGGCACGGCCCGTGCTGAGTTCTGCAGAAGCTGAAAAACTAAAAAAAAAATCCTAAAAAAAATGAAAAATAAGAAAAACGATTAGGCCGTTGATTCCTAACTTTCTTAAAATCCTTGTGTCCCCGGCAACGGCGCTAAAAACTTGATGCGTGTGAAGTGTTATATATTTTAGGTGTATATTTTAAGCCCCTTTAACACTTATTTTTAGCCAAGTTTTAAATTTATAAAACACGATATTTCACTAACACTAAACACACATATGGGCAAGTGCACCCATCGTGAGCGTAGTATAGTGTTGGTAAGATACCGAGGTCGTCCAAGGACACAGGAGCTTTTAGTACCGGTTTATTCTCAACGTCTAATCAAAATAAAAGTTTAGAAAAATGTTTTAAACTAAGAAAGGTAAAAACTAACTAAAATGCTGAAAATAAAAATAAAAATAAAAACAGATAGACAAGATGAATCACTTGGTTCCGACTCGTATCTAGTGTAACCTTTGATTATTTCCGCACTTTTGCACATAATTAAGAGATTATCATAGTTATTGTAGTAGGCCCCTCTTTTGAAGGTGACGTTACCCTCACCCCAGTAGTTTGAGTCAGCAAGGATACAATCCTAAAAGGGTGGATTATTGGAAGATAATTAATTAAGTTATTAATGCAATATTATGGTAGGTCCCTCTTTTGGAGGTGACGTTACCCTCGACTAAGTAGTCTGAGTCAGCAGGGATACAGTCCTCAGTAGTCGGGTTATAGTATTAATAGTAGTTAACTTATGAGGGGATCAAAGAGTTTGGACCCCCGCCATCCAATACCGTTAAGTGTTGAAGGAGGTCCTACTAAATTTGACCCAGGTCCATTGCAGGACCTCTAAACGCTGAACAATGGCAAGACCTTTACCAAACCGTTCCCTTAACTCCCGACCAGGTAGCCAACATACCTCCATATAGACCGTGGAGATATGAATGGTGAAAATCTTTTATTTTATATAGACAGTAAAATAATGCCAAGACACCACGGACAAACGATAAGGAAAGATCACCTTCAACATAAGCAACTAGTTATTAAAGTCATTAATACAAAACCAAATAAAAAGTGCAAAAGATTAGAAATAAAAAGTATTACACTAGACACTTTGTCTTCACCAAGTGATGTAAGAGACTTAGGCAAACATGGCCTTGATTGTCAAGAACTCTTACGATCAATCTTGGATCCCGAGACGACTCACACACTCTACGATGGACAATGGATGATGGTGGTGGATGATGGTGTTATGGTGGTGGTGGGTGGTGGGTGAAGTGTGAGAGAGGTGGTGTGCCAAGGGATGGTTTGAGCTTGAGCCAAGCACTTCTATTTATAGGCTGAACAGAAGCTCGGGCACGGCCCCGTGTCCAGTGGGCACGGCCCCGTGTCCACATCCTTCTCTTTCTTCATTTAATGCAGCTTTGTCTTATTAGTTGACCACGCCCCCGTGTCCGCTGAGCACGACCCCGTGTGCAGAAGAATCTTTGTACTATGCAGATTTGCTGGATTGTGCGAATCTTATAGTTGACCACGGCCCCGTGTCCGCTGAGCACGGCCCCGTGGTGGGCAATAGAAGCTTCTACCACTTTGTCTTTTCTGCTGACACTTGGGCACGCCCCCGTGCTGGCTGAGCACGGGGCGTGTTCAGGCTTCTGATCTCTTGTTTTGCTTGGGAAGATGTTGTCGTGGGGTCGGGCATGTCACATCTTGTTCCTTTTCTTGTATTTATGTTAGATTTTGATGTCTTTTTGCTTCTTTTGTTAATTTGAGCTCATTTAATCCTGAAAATACAAAAGGAAGACAAAAGCACACTTTTCCCAACATTAGTACTAAAAAAGGCTTAGTTTTATGCCTCATTTGATGAAATTTATATGTTACATTTTGAACACATCAGTGACGATAGGCGTCAGACGTACCTTGATCACTCATACTGTAAACTAACAAATTGTCAAATAACACAAAACAATAATATATAGATATACACATAATCACGTAGATTATTTCCTAACATAAATGATAAAATTTTGTTGTTAGCAGAACACTTTCGTGGCTTAAATCAGTGGCTGTTGCTCTGATATCACTCTCTGTCGCAACCCCCGACCCCTATCCCGGGAGTGGGCGGCCACGAGGACAGTATCAATAGTATCGGTGTTTATTAATTTGGCAGCGGAAAATACATCAGAACCGTAGTTAGGAAATAGTTTATTAGAGTAAAACACCACACTTTTATAAATAATAAATACATGGGAAAAAACCCAAGTTTCCATTACAAATATATTTATAGGGATAAATCCCAATTTATTGAAATAAAACTTCTTTCTTGTTTAGGTAACTTTTATAGTAACTTTTCCAAGCATTCAGTGCTCTCCAGCTGACTTCTATTTGGCTTTCACATTTTGTTACCTAAAACGCGTTTTAAAAAGTTTTATCAGCAAGAAATATTGGTGAGTGCATCCCAATTTAATTAAAACAGGATTTTATATCTTTACAGTATTTAGAGCGATTACAATGTTTTTATCTACCCAATTACCACCCGCGGTATTGTCAATCCTGACTTGTGGTCATGCTACTACTTTGTCACACCCCGATATTTCCACGTATTACAGGTGGGCCCGGTGGGGAGTATCGTGACGTAGTTGATATCGTCATAGTCAAATAATCACATATTAATGCACAACGGAAGTCTAAAATAATAATACAAACCGAATATGAAAAGTATAATAACGTATTATACAACGGATTGTAGATGGATCCACAGGCGGATCTAAAACAGAAAGAAATATTGTTCAACAGATTTTAAGTATCAAAAGCTTGCAAGACTCTTTATTTAATACTCAGGAGTTCCAGCCCATTACGCTTAGTACCTGCACTTAACCTTTTTGGGAACATACGTCAGTTTACACTGGTAAATACAATTAACTGACTCTTTTTGAAAATTATTTAAGAAAATTGATTTAAATGCACAAGGCACAAATATTCTTTTATAACTTGGGACAATTATTAAAAATAATCTTGTATACAGATTTATATGTTTGTCGTACGTTCAGGATCCGGGATAGAAGCCGGAATAAGATTAATAGACACACCACATAATATAAACCCATGACGAATTATCCTCAACAGGCGGGTATATCTTTTTACATATGAATGAGCCAAGGATATCCAGGACACGGTCATTAACCCCCAAAGGCTTAGATCAAACAAAACAGATTAAACAGGTTATCTCAATGATTTAAACACTAATCGATTAAAGATTCAATACCCGACCAAGCGGTATTATTAAATACCGTATCCCAAGCCCGTATAACGGAAATAAGTTAAAAGTATTTACCTAAGCTAAAAGTAATTTTATTCTCAATCGTATATCAAATCAGCAAGTACAAGTATCTTTTACTGGGCTCCTAATCTGGAATGAAGGTTTTAATAACCTATTAGATTCCTAACGGGTCTTATTTAAGTTATAACTTAGACCGGTTAGTTTTAAAGAAAGGTTTACGGTTCGAAACGCAAGATTAAGCGAATACCGGATTAGAATGTGATTTAGACCCAACAAGTATGAAGACTTGTATAAAATGGGTAAACTAAATACATTCTGGATTTTGAAGTAAAAATGATAAGGTTTGACCCGTTTCGGCTAATTTACGCAAACTAGTTACATAAACCTTACCGAACGCGTATATGCATAACGGGTAACCAAACGAGTCATGAACATGTTCCATAAGTTATTATGCTTAAAATATGTTATGATAGTAGTAGGATATCTTCCATTATGCCCAAAACGAATTTAAAACTCATTTAAGCCTCGTAGGGGTATTTTGGTCATTTTTAAAGTTTATAAAAAGGTTTAAATGGTAATCTGAGGTTCTGGTCTAAATTGATCAGTAAAAATATTTATCTTAACAAGTTACATCAGTAAGATATCACATATATGTGAAATTTATCATTTATGGCCAAACTATGCACCGTAGGGGCATTTTGGTCATTTCACATAAGCTTTAAGGTCAAATTTGGAAATCTGAGTTCAAGACTTATACTTACTGTTAAAGTATAAAAATTTATTCATAAAGTCAGTAGGTAATAAGTCTTAGGTGCTAAATGTGGTTTTAAACCATACTATGCGCCTAAATCGCATAAAAGTCGGTATTTGACGATATTCGGGTTGTTTAAGGGAATCTGAGATTTTGACCAGTCTCTACTGTTTAAAATAATTTATTTAATGTATAAAATCAGTAGAAAAATGTTTGACACGTAAAGGATGTGCAAAACTCATTTTATTAGCGAAAATGGCATTATCGTCAATTACCGAGTCTATGCAAGAACTCTATGTTATGATCAGTTTAAAATTTAAAAAAAAAATTCCAAAAACCCCTAAATATTATATCTTAACAGTAGGTGGCAAGTTGGGTGTCAAAAATCGGGTTTAAATATGACTTATGCCATAAATGTCATTAAATTAACAAAAAACTTTCATTTTACGATATCGCGCATAACTTTCATTTTAGACCAGAAAATGATGTCAAACTTTTAGGACATACTAATATATCAGTAATAAAGGTTTTTGTCCACTCATATTTCCAAAAATTTCGTTTTTATAACAAAAGGGCATTATGGTCAACTTTTAAGCATTTAATGGTAACATGCAATGCACTAGGATTTCTATGGAACCAAGTTGTATAACCTCAGAGGGTTATACTAACCTATAATATGGTCCTAAAGGAACCCTAAGGCACAACTATACTAATCAAATTGGGTCAGAACTGAAAGTCAAAGCAAAAGTCTACTTTTGCGATTTTCGGTTGTGAACCGAGTCTAAACTCAAAATTGTCGGGTTGAACATGCCTAAACATGTTCTTATATTATTTACCAAGTTATTTTAGTGTTAAAATATGTTCCATAACTTCTACATTATCAGTTATGAATTATTTTGTAAAAATTGACTCATTTGACTTTTTATTAAATAGTTTGACCCGACAATTGACCAAGTAAAAGTGATAATCAGTAGGTGCCCTTTTAAGGGTTTATTACCTACATAATTACCAACTCATAGCTACTTTCAATTCGAATAGTGGCTAAACCGTTAGTGATTAATCACAAAGTCAAAGCTTAATTACGCTAACTTTGACTTTCGGTCATTAGGCTAATAAAACTTTAACTATTGAAGCTAAGAGCACTTACTAGAGTCCTTAGCACCAATTTAGAACTTTGAGAAACCTTCCTAGAGCTCCAGGAGGCTTCAGAGAGTGAGCTTTGAAGTAAAAACTCAAATCTGCAAATGAAGAACACAAAGCATGCTCCTTATATAGGAATTTAGAGGCTCTAGGATCAATCCAGCTGCAAATCTAGAGTAACCAGATGATCCCAAGTGTCCCTAGGGCAGTAAAAACCAGTTGCTCAGTCCCTGGTATCCAAAACAAGCATGCAATGGCGGTGGAACAGGCTGCAACATGCATCTGTCCCTTTTTTTGGTCGCTGGCACCTCTTACGCTGGCACCGCTTACGCGGCCCGCGACGATGGGGAGTTCCGGTAAAAAGTTTGCAATTTCAGTCCCTGGTCCAAATTTAATTTAAATAACTTTCTTTTATTGCACTTATGACCCCCATAGTTAACTTTCAAGTGTCTTGGGTCATTATTTAACTTCGTTAAGCTCCCGGTTAGTTACTAGATCACCCGAAAAGTTCCTTAAGTGCGTAGAAACTCCATGGAATCATTATTCATTATACATGGAAGCATAATGAAGTATGACAAAGCTTTGGGATCGTTAAAAGGTCACTCAGAGGTAACATTTAACATGTTGACACATTTAACCCCTGTGCTTTTTAAATTTTATATTTTTAAGCACAACGGCTTCTTATGTCCGCCAATGTCTTCATTCATGAATACGAACATCTTATGAGGTCATTCAGAGGCACGAGTTTGGCATGTTGACACATTTGATCCTTCTATACACATACTTTCATCGTTTGTCCACTTTAGTCCCTTGAAAACAATTCATTACACGTCTAAAGCTTATGACACGTGTCTTTATTATATTGGACATGATTTTGCTAGGTGTTACATACTCACAGTGTAGTAACAAGTAATGTATACAAAACCAACAGTAATTGTAGAATACGTAGACTCAATCACTGCTAAATATACTTTAAAACAATTGAGGTTTTGTAAAAACAATTTACAAAAAGTGAATGTACTCACATTGCTATTTTAGATAATACTACTACTTGCTGGTGACTTCCTAGTTATAATCTATTAAAATAAACAATGCACACGTGTTAGTAAGATAACCCAATTTACATTAGTTATACCCCCCGAGACAGAACTCCAATGACCGAGTCAGGCAGAGCCTTGACATGCGTTACGGAGCTCTAGATCAATCGGGCAGAGTAACTAATACGTAACCGGGGGTTATAATACGTAACCGGGGATTATAATACTTATAATGAGGCAGAGCTTCGCTTTTTAGTGGTTATAATGTCCGGGTATTACTTTTACTATTCAGAAATTGAGAGAGAAATTTCAGATTTGAGCGATTTGAAACTGAACGTCGAGCTCCTATTTATAGGGTTTGATCAGGGGGTTCTCGCGCCCCGCGAGAGATACAAGAGGGGGCTTCGCGGCCCGTAAGGCCCTAGACTAGGGTTATAGGCTTGGCGGATCAGCGATATAGGTTCAACACGCGTTGGCCACGTGGCGGACTGGGGTGCCGCCTGGTGGCATCGGGTCGCGGCCCGCGAAGACTTGTCCTACGGGAGTCGCACCCCGCGAGGACCTTATTTATTTGTTTTTATTTGATTTTTATAAATATAAAGGTACTTTGGGCTTATTTCTTGTGTACGGGGTGTATTTTAGGATGTATAGGACATGTTTAAGGGTTTTAGGAGAGTTTTTATATTTATATAATTTATAAATTCTTATTATTATTATCTGTTTTCTTGATATCTTTGTATTAATTGGGGTTTTGTTTATTCTATGATAATTATCGTTTGTTTATATGCATGGATTGAATATATAAATATTTCTCTAGCAAAATATATGTTCCTAAATTAATTAGGATTTTTGGGATTTTTTTTATTAGCTGGAACAATTATCAATCATATTTGTTTTGCTATGTTATGTTTTAAAGCCTTGGAAGAAAAATATCTTGCTGCTATATGTATTTATCTCTAACCTAATTAAACATTAATTTCGTTTTTTAAATCCCACGATAGATATGGATCTATTTTCATACGTGCCTTGTATAAGATTTGAATATATACAAAATTTTAGTGTGAGCTACTAATAATATAGTACATATACAATAAAAGATATTTGATACACTTAGAAAGATTTAACAATCTATATCTATATTTATAGATAATCATTAAGTTTGAATTTATACGTATAATCCCTAACTTTATTTATTTTATCATGATAACTTTATTGGGTTAATAATTTGTAAGTTGTATAATACGTGAACATGTTAAATATATGTGAGGTAAAGACGTTTTTTTTAATTGACAAGTTATAAAGAGAATGAGAACTTTGATAGTGGTATTTATTATAATAAATATTTGTATATATAATATACGTATGATAGGATAATACATTAACCATGATGTCTCTTTGCTTATAAGAGATTAAAAAAGCCATAACAATTTATTATAACTCATTTTATATGGTGACATTTTAGAACATCAGGTGTTATATAATTTTTTACGTATGCATTTTATCTGCTATTATTTATTTGTTAGATAGTATGGAGCAAAACAACTAAACCAGAGTTATGGTTTATTATCATTGTCATGAAAGAGTATTAATGTGTTTAGATATGACACCTAAAGTGTAACACTCTCTAAATCTCATTATAATTTATGAGAGGTTGATATATATTTTAGACGACAATTCTTACATGACTCGATTATGTAACTATCTCTCTAGTTATATTATGTGGAAAGAAGAGTATTTATAAGGAAAAGTAGATAAAATATTTCCATTTGTCACACCTAAGATATGTTCCTAATGTAGCAATATCATTAAGAGAGTATGAATAGTTTGAAATGGTTTCATACCCGTGTTATACCCATGTGATTGAGTAAAGAAAGAAAATGAAAATCCATGATAGTTTTCAGATTTATCTTCATCCCTTAAGTAAATGTGATTACATATTGATCATTGTAAAGGGAGTGATCATGGAGACAATTGGGAAACTTATAATGATGAGATCGATCATTTATAATTGTAATGATGGTCATGTTAATAATGAGATAGACCACCAAAAATGGCAACTAAGGATTGATTATATAACATAATGGTGTAAACTTTGAAGTTATAATACATTCTCTTGTATCTTACGTTTTGTATTACACACGTGCAAATAATACGTATATGATCTTAAACCAGAAGTCTATGGATCATATTTATTCAATTAGTTGGCATGATCGGTTAGACCACACCGAGTCATTGATGATATGAAACTTAATGAGGAACGTTAGCTTATTCCTAAAAATTAAACATGTCATGTTTGCTCTCAAGAGAAGTTAATTATTTACCAACCAAAGTAGGATGTGAATCCCTAAATATACTGGAATGAATAAAGGATGTATATCCAAACATGATAGCATTTAGTGTTTTTTTTAAATCGATGCATTGTCTAAATGGTTATCAAATCCACAACCTGAAGTTTCTGTGATTGTTGCTTAGCTAATGTGATAGCAAGCATATTATTCCAGACTGTTATTAATGATTATTGGAATAACTGTTGAACATCGTATAACTTATGTTTACATAAGAATTTCTTTGTTGAGACGATCACTAAATATTCAAAATTGATTGCAAAACAAATGATCATAAGAGCAACAACTCATTTGGGTACATGCGATTTTACATGTACAAAATTAATTCACATCAAGACAACAAGTCATAATACTTTCTCCCCGTATCGTTGGTTTTTTGTCAGGAACCAAAGATGTCCCATCAAAGATTTTGGTTGTGCGACATATGTTGAAATTGATCCACCACGATGCACAAAAATTGTACCTTAAAAAGTGGTTGGGAATATATGATCATGAATAGAGTCATTGATGAGATATTTAGTTACGACTCAATTATTTGATATCCATATCAATGGATTAACATTCCCAACACAGGGGGAGATAAAAAGAAGTTGGAAAAGAAATGAGTTGCTATGAATTATCATTGATCCTAAAAACTAAAAGTGTGAACCAAAAGTTCAGATAATAACTCATTTACAAAGATTAGCGAATCTATTACCAGACACATTCACTGACCTTAAAGAGGTGATTTATATCACATATGCCAACTGCTAATGCTCCAATTAAGATGAGTGTCCCAGAAGGACAACCATATATTTGTGATGGGTCTATTGCACGTCTAATGCGTGGTAGACTAATCGATTTCAATAATAAAATTCCTCAAAAGTTGGAGCAAGTAATTAAGATGGTCAAGTCGGGGTTATATTAATAGGGTCTCCTGAAGAGACATTAGACATGATGGTTCAAGAAGAACCCCAGGTACCTGAAAATAAAGAGATCTCGTTATATTGTATCATGTATATGAAATATATGGAATCGAAACAAAATCGACGTCGTCATACTTTTGTATATAATATAGCGCTTGAAATGATAAGGATCAAAATTTAAGATCTGCCTATGAGAAATGATTGGCCAAAATGGATAGACGCAAATGAGGCAGAGTTTAATTCTCTATTAAAAATGGAAAGTTTTCGGACCAACAGTTCATACAACTGAAGTTGTAAAACGTATTGGATACAAATGGGTCTTTTATGTGAATCATGAATTGAAATCAAATTAAGCAATATAAGACAAAATTGGTGGCACAAAATATTTGCAAAGACCCATGATTGATGATGAGGAGACACATTCTCCAGTGGTGGAGCATTGAGTTTCCAATATCTTATTAGTCTGGTAATATAAAGAGAGAATTGACATGCGTATTAGAAATGTTATGTATCATTTTGATACTGAAAATTTACATGAAAGTCCTTGATGGATTTAAATTGTCAAATTCATGTATATACTATCGAATTGAATATAACTGGAACTCCGCATGAGTATCCTAAAGCAATTGAGTGCTAGAAGGTTAATTAAAACATCTTATGAATGTAATTCTTGTGCACCAATAAACATACATAGAAAAACCTTGTGATTATATCATTTCAATGTACAGAGTACAAGCATGGTACAATATGAATTTTACAAATGAAGCAAGTGTTCAAGACATCCTTGCATATAATATAGAAATCAATAAGAAGGTTTATGTAACAGAACTCCTAAAAAAGTATATGCACATACGTTGTTCAAAGTGAAAAGAAGTATGTGAATGATGGTAAATACCTGAAGCATTGGTTTCAAAACCTCATGAATGTATCTTTATAAACTTAAAAAGATAGTGTGGATAAAATAGTCGGGTTGGGTGTTGTAAAATTCATGAGATATTCTGATAAAGAGCAATATGAGTTTGATAATATTATCCATCTTTATCAAAAGTCCTTTCCTAAAGTTCACTATGATCGCAGTTTAAAGTGATGATGTCTAGGCACCATCGAGAGAAATTGTCAAGATTTTAGAGGGGGAAATTCTGAATGACCCTGGCACAGTCTAGTTACTACTCAACCTGCAGTTCGAGTATATTTGTGATCGTATTGTTATCCATCGATCAAACTACAACTAGAAGATACTGGGACATTTTAGTATGGACAAAGCTCAACCTTAAAGTATGTTAAAGATTGTTCAGTCACTTGTTATAAGAATGACTATTATCATCTCGTACCAAAGTAGAGCTTTTCAGTCTAGAAGTACCATAGTTATGCATATGTGCATTAATATGTTTTTCTAGATATGTATGTTTATAATATCTTTCACTTGAGCTTATTGTCATGATATAACCTTTATCAAGCGAAGAGACATTGGAATGAGTTCAAAGAAATATTTTAGGTATAAACGATATTTGATTATATTTTACTAACCCATCGAAACAAGTTTGGTTAGTCTTGTAGATGCAGGAATGTAACAAAACACAATCGTGGACATATGATATTTTTTGAAAGGAGGCACCTAAAGTTTCGTTAGAAGATTATACAACAATGCTCAACATAAAGGATTGCACATTAAGGGATCGAGCGACAAATCATTGGCTACAAAAGCTTTCTAGGAAGATGGACACACGTCACTTAAATGATACATGTTAAAATGAGGGGGAGACTTATTCAAGTTGCACTCTTTTTCCCTTGACTAAGTTTTGTCCCATTGGGTTTTCTTAGTAAGGTTTTTAATGATGCAACATACATGATCCAGAAGTATCAGGGGGAGATAATGCGCATTACACGCTGCACTCTTTTCCCCTTAGCTGTGGTTTTGTCCCACCGGGTTTTCCTAGGAAGGTTTTTAATGAGGCAGCATCAAGCGTATTATGTTGATAACCAAGGGGGAGTGTTATGAATATATATATTATTAATGTGGTTATCAACACCTAAAATAGATTAGGCTTGTTCCATAAGTTTTCCTATATTATATATAGTCTCATGTATCTCTTGTAATATACACCTCAATCAATAAGAGCAATCTCTTTCTCCATATTGTTCTTTATATTACTTTTGCTATTAGGCTAGTTTCACAACAGATTTCTCTTTTTGTGCTTATTAAAAAATAGAATCGTAACAAAGTTAAGCCTAAAATAACATTGACTAAGGGACTGTTTGACAACTTCTGAATGGTTAAGTGCTGTCTGAACCACTAAGTGCTGAACCAGTAAGAGGTCTGAACCATTAAGAGCCAGTATAATGCTTAACCATTCAGAGACAAATGTCTGAACCATTCAGACATCTGCTTACGAAACAAACAGTCTAAACCATTAAGTGCTGAACCAGTAAGAGGTCTGAACCATTAAGAGGTAAACAAACAGCCCCTAAAACAATGTTTTTATTAATAATGGGATTGAGCATCTCTTACAAATAAAATAGTTATATTGGATATAAATACCCTCAACTTTCACCAATAGGTCAATAGCATTCTCAACTTTCAATTTATACCACAACACTTCCAACTTTCAACTTATTTTACTATAACACTTCCAAGCTAACTCAACCCTAACCCAGTTAGCTGATGGCATATGCCACATCACTAATCAAGTGCCACGTCAGCAAAAGCACGTCATATGACACATCAGATGCCACGTCAACAGAAGTGCCATCAGCAAAAAATGTCACACCAGATGTCACATCAACAAAAAAACTAACTTAGTTAGGATTTAGTTAGTTTGAGAGTGACAAGTTGAAGATTGGAAGTGTTGTAGTATAAATCGAAAGTTAACAGTGTTATCGGCTAAATGATGAAAGTTTGTAATAAAATATATGTTAAATGCTTAAAATAATTCACTTTAGCATGCTAATAATTAATTGTATAGTCATATATTCACACCTACCTTTTTAAACATCACATATGTATTTTATTCATTTTATTTCAGTAGAAATATTACAAACCACGACCACTAGTCCACAACCTGCAAGCAGGGGGGACCTAGAAGCCAGAAAGGAGTAAAATCCATTGACGGTCTAACCCGATCCACCAATATTAATAAGCCCTATAAATTTAATTTTATAAAATGTGATTCCTACATAACAAGAGCTCATACACAACAAACAACTATGGATACATTCACCCTTAAATTCAAAAAGAAAAAAAAAAAACCATTTAATACTTAAAAGTAGAATGTTAAAAATACAATTATTTGTATGTAGGAATATTTCTAGATGTCTCTATACCATTATATCAATAAATAACAAAAGTATACCTTTATATCTATGTAGATCATGATATGTATGTAGGAATATTTCTAGAAATCTCTATACCATTATATTATATCAATAAGTAACAAAACTATACCTTTATATCTATGTAAATCATGTAAATACTTTATATATTCACTTACTTTGTATTTTTTTTCGCGCTTATAATCGAGATCTCTAAAAAATAACAAGTGCGCTATGTATTTATAGTTTCGAAGAAAACTCAACAAATTATAACTTAATCATGATTTTTAGTAAGTTTTAATTACTATAGAATTACATATATGTGCCTCTCATAAACAAATTATAACTTAATCATGATTTTTTTAGTAAGTTTTAGTTACTATAGAATTATATATCATAAATATAAATGTCAAATGACTACATTAATAATGAACATTTAGGCCATTTGTAATGATTTAACACCCTTGCCATCGTGGCAACGGTTTGGACGTGAGCGAGCATGAAACATTGTCACAAGAGGGCGTTATGAGCTCTTCGTGAATGAAGTAACAAGCGTAAAGGGATTTGTCTTGTGTAATTTTTTTTGGAGCCAATAAAATCTCTTCATTTAAAGAGGGTGTGGTTTTGGGTTAATGCATTACACATAATCTTATACAAACATATTTTGATGATATATGAATAAACTCTATAATCTTATTTTAAACCTATTTTGACTGATACATAATATTAATTTTACCCCCTATAATTATAGCGGCAGTGTTTTTGCAATAATGATGTCGTGGTTGGATAGTCATGGTTGTATTTTTAATACATTTTGTAAAGGAAGCAGGCAGTCACTTCTGCTTCTCAATGGCCCCATCACCATTTGTTTCATTATTAGACCATGTGTAGTGGGGCGTTTTTTTTTTTTTAAATTCAAAAAAAAAAAACGCCCGAAAACGCCCATGCACTATTACATGGGGCGTTTTTTTAAGCAAAAAATCAAAAAAAGCCCCTTTGGCGTTTTTTAAACCACGCCCAACACCCTTCTCTTTGTCCAATCAGATTTCATCTCCCCTTATCCTATCCAATAAGATTTTTTCTTTTTTTTTCTTTATTTTATTTAATGCCCCAATAATGCCCCATCCCCACTACACCCATTTTAGAAAACGTCCAATAATGCCCCTTTGCTGACTGGACCGCCACATGGCGTAAAATGCCCACACTTGGGGGCATTATTTTCCCCTTCCACTACACATGGTCTTAGCAAAATTTATTTCATTTTCATATGCTACAGTTATAGAAACAATATTTTAATAGTTTCAGAAATAGAAAATTAAATAAACAATATCTTAATAGTTTCAGAAATAGAAAATTAAATGTGGCACCCACAAAAGATTCGATATTAATTTTTTTTTTGAAAGATAGGCGATATCATTAGAAAAGAGGCTAAAGCAAGGTGCTCAAGCCAAAGATGTTGATTCAGTTCTGTTTGAACATAATGGAAAACATGAAAACATACCTTTGATTGCATCAGCACAGGCTAGCAAAGAATCCAGATGGAGTCGCAGCAATTAAGGTTTGACATGATTGTCATCTTGGTCTGGTTCCTCCTTAGGGTGCTGACTGATGATGGTGAAGATGAGAACCGAATAGGGGATTCGGTTTAGGAGAGGAGGTCAAATATGATGTTAGGCTTATGGGGTGTCTAATTGTGTAACTGTCTAACCCCTTAACCTCCACATAATTCTCCTTATATAAGCACCCAGGAGGAAACCCTAATTAGTTAATAAGGGTAATATGGTCCATCAACAATTACCAACTAATTATTTAATAGGATTGTTATATATTTTGATCTATATTATGTAAATGATTATAATGGCTATAGATTAAATATTAATACATAATATATTTAATCTTACATTCTCCCACTTAGCCGAGTAATCATTTACTATGAGTATTAGATAAGCCTGATCAGGAGTTAACACTCATTTTAGCCTTAAACAAGTACTATAGCAGAGAAATACAGCCGTTGAATCATTATGCGACTCAGGACCCCCATTAATCATACTATAGCCTTAATTTAAAACCTAATCATCATGATCAAAATACGCATAAGCCCTTTGTTTGATTTGTAACTTTATTTGTCTTATATGCCATTATGTCGACTTGACATATTCTTAGAGACGTACAAAATCAAACTGATGAGGAAAATTAACTAATACTTAGTCATTCATAGTACGATATGCAGTTGCGCATGGCTATTAACTAATACCCGTCTATGAGCTCTCTTAATAAGACTTATGGGTAATAGCCATTCAATTATAGGATCCTTAAGCATATCATGAATGAATTCGATACAAACTTAGTTTCCTCAATTCGTTCATAAACGAATAATTAATTGCGTATCGAAATTTAATGCAGCACCTCTTGAACTGTTACTGTTCAAGGAGCCATGGTAGCTGACTTTATCACACTAAGTCTTCAAAACATTAATTATATGGAGTTAATAAGCTTATGAGTCCACTGATAAATTTCCAACAACATTTAG
The DNA here is from genome assembly GCA_030545235.1 of Helianthus tuberosus. Taxonomy (NCBI): domain Eukaryota; kingdom Viridiplantae; phylum Streptophyta; class Magnoliopsida; order Asterales; family Asteraceae; genus Helianthus; species Helianthus tuberosus. Next base: position 199,978,455 of record CM060370.1, on the reverse strand, counting down.
TGACTATATTATGTCGTTATAACTTAGGTTGTTAATATCAGTGCATTATGACTCCTCCATGAGATATGTTTTGTCTGCTGACATAAGGATATACCCGAAATTACATTTTATCATCTTTGAATATCACAAAGTTATAATAATAAACCGGTTTTAATTCTCACTTCTTCTTCAAATTATAGCTTCTCGTTTCTTTTAAAGATATTATAATACTCCATTAGATGCTTCACATTAATCTAGACATATCTAGTGTGTTGCAATGTGAGTAATATCTAAACGAGTATAGACTTAAACTTACATAAGGCTTCTAATTAATGAAGCGTAAATAATCTCATTTATCCTATTATCCTCTAAAGGAGAGCAGTGTTTAGTTACATATGTAAGGACCCATTTAATGTTAAACTTATGGAACAGAAGTAATATCCCATTGGGTCTATCTCAGTATGTTATGATATCAATCACGTAAGAGATATCTCTGAGATTTATTATATCAAAGTTTGTGTTAACAATGCTTTGACTTATGTAACATATACTTGTCAAAAGAATGTCATCTATATAGACAAGTTTATTTTAGTTGCTCCCACTCATTTTGAGGTACATTAATCCACTTGGTTGTTGATGAAAATAATTACGTTAGCTTTTCATCACATTATGATGTTTGCATTAACCCATACATGGATATTATTGGCTTACAAATAAAGTGTTCTTTAACCTTCAGTTTGAAACTTTAGGTTGTTATCTAATGAACATGTAAATGTGTCAGCCATTGTTAGGGAAAATTGTTTTAATGTTCATCTAATGCAGCTCAAAATTATTATAAGCTACTAGAACAGTGATGATCCTTAAAGAAATCTTTTGTTAAGTATGTAATAAAGATTCTTTAATAATTTATCTCTTCCTGAGTACAACCTTTGACAATCAATCAAGCTTCTTCGTGTCTTAACGCTTATATTAGGATTTGGTTTAGTTATGAACACTCTTAGGCAATTCAATCAAATCCCAAACGTTATACGAACACATAAAATCAGTTTTACTAGAAAACTGTTTTATTCCATTAAGAATATTGATTGACACTAACGGCTTAATTTGAAGAGACAGGATCAGTAAACTTTCCCAAAACCATTTCAACTTCAGTTAGGGAGGTTATGTAATCATCAAAATTAGTAGGTTTTTAAACCTAGATGACTTCCTGAGTTGATTATTGGGTTCATTAGAAGTTTCAGTTTTTATGGATTAGCTCTTGGTTAGGTTGCTATCATTTTCATTCTAAATTTATAAGAGTTGGTGCAGTATGGTGTACAAGAGGTGTAATCGGAGTTAAATTCGGAGTGAAAGAAATTTAATGACATTCTTCCCCCGGCCTCTTGTATTCCTTGCAAATCATGATAAGGACTTTGACTGCTCCCACTAACCTTAGGGATCTTTAGGAACTCAGCATGCTTAGGGTCAATATGTAACGACCAACTAATTCTAATAGAGAAACAAGTTAATGACGTTAGTCGTTGTAGTTTCTCTTGTTGAGGATTATGTAAGTTCAGGAAAGAAATCTAAGTGTGCCCACAATTAAGCAACAATGAAACTTTTGTAAGAGTGGCATTAGATTTAAGGAGACAAGTTTTGATAGAACAGTGTCAAGATGGAGCAGTGTCTTGTACAAGAGGTGTAAATTTAGGTAATGTAAAAATTTCACCCCCCCACCTCTTGCAACTATTGCAAGTTACTATTAAGACACTTAATGCTCCCACTGATCTTTAATATCTCTAGAATGCTACAAGAGAAGTTTCAATGAGCTACGTGACGTGGGAACCTATCATATATACGTTAGACTTTATTTGATTTCCTTAATGTCCAGATGTCATAAGAAACTTAAGGACATATCTAATAGAAATCTTATTAAGTATACATATGAATAGATTTCTTCTAAGACTGTGGGCCATATGCGACAAAATTTAGATACAAGTTGATAGTCTTTTAAATGATAAATGAATTATGTCTAAATATTCCATTTGGAATAAGTTCCACGAATGTCAATGAATGACTTATGATGGACCCATACTTATTCCTTAAGCCAAGTCATGCTTTAACGTCATGATTTTAAAATCACTTAGAATGAGATTAGTTGAATAATCATCCTTATTAACCATGTCATGATTTCTCATGAATTTCGGTTGTAATGGATGAAATTTATAAGTCTCATTTTCCTTTTGTCCAAATCTCATTTGCATAATGACAAAAGTTGTGAAAATGTAAGGTATCATCTAGTTTCATCTTAGTAATGTTTCTATCCAGATATTTAGAACAAATAAGATGAGAGTTTAAGGTAAGTATGACTTTATGTTGACTATGCAAACCTCACAACCTTCATGACATAGCCTAAGTAATGATACTGTACTCTGATTAATAATCAGAACATGTAATGTATCGAAAAGCTTTGTTAGAAGACTGCTTATTATGGTTCTTATAGCGTTAACAATTAATTTTGTCACTAACTCTCATATTAGTTATTTGTCAAGTTCTGGGAAGGAAACGTATGGAACTAGAGTCAACTAATCATGTGTTAATTGGAATATTGAAATTACCAGACTTAAATATCATTAATAAGTGACTATCTAATTAATTTACCCAACTGTTCTTTAGAATAATGGATAGTCTCGTTGCTTATGCCTAGTCTAATGACATAATTATGCAGTGAGATTTTCCCTTGAAGAACCTTAGAGTTGGGATTAGCACTTGTAATTTGTCTATGGACCTTAGAACAATCCTCTTTTAAACTATTAGTGGTTGTAAGGTGAATAACATCTTATTTTCCAGTTTCAAACATTTATTTCTTTGTACATATGTTGCTTATCAACACACTCGTTATACTTTGGTACTTTTGAGTGTTATAGTTGATTTATAATGCATCAAATTGTACAAGTGAAAATCTTAGTATGTAATGTACTGGAAAAAATGTACTTATTTCCATGCGTAAGCCCTTAACTTTATGGGTCATGGTTTTGTACATTATAATGTATTCACATATACCACTTAACTTTATAGTTTAGAGTTTCAAATTAAGGCATGCATCTTAGGAGTTCTAGTGATTATTCCATAATTATCGATTAGTCTTAGGAAAGACTTAATCTGGAATAACTTTAGTGATAGCATTTACGTTAGAGAGTTCTTGATTATCATAAGAGACATCATGTTCGATTTATCCTATTCATCATGCTCTAACTTTCTTCTTTATAATCTTTATCAGAAGAGAGCAATAGGATTATCGTGTCTTAGGAAATAATCAAGGATTTAATTTAAGAGCTAATTCTTATAGAAACTGTAAATAAAGCAAACATTTTAGGTTTAGGAATTAGAGTGGATGAGATATAGACTTATAGAAGAAAATTATAGTGAGTAAAATTATGGGTACTAAGAATAAGGCAGACGAAATGATCATAAAAACTAATTAAGGATCATTAATATAAGGATCATTATTTGAAGAGGTTGTGATATGTCTATTACTAACATTAAAATAATAGACTTAGCTAAAAAAAAATTCTACTTAAACGAAGACAAAACAGCTTTGGCCAGAAGTGTAATCATTTAAGCATATGTGCAAAGTGGTTGTAACAAATCAGCTTTGGCCAGAATTGAAACAATCACTTTAGTTATGCACTTGTTGAGTATGCCATCTATGAATGAATTAAATCAGCTTTGTCAAGAAAATAAGACATTCATGCTTATGATGCATACACAACATAGCTTTCGTAATACTTGAATGATAAGTAGATGTATCAAGTCAGCTTTTGGCCAGAAACGATATATCAGAAGCTCATTCAAGTTAAGCTATTTTGGTTTTGTAAAACATTATTTGATCCTTATTAATTAACTAAGTAATTACAAAAACCAATTATTTAATAGCAAACATGTTACACCTTTATACTCATGATGACACAAATATATCCATATAATTGTCACACCCCTTTTTAAGGCGGAAGCACGAGGTGTGATCCTGAAAGGATCTCATAAAATAACTCCAAGATGCCATTGACATTACATATTTAAAACATAACTTAAGTTAAGAGTTTACATCACTCGATAAATAATTGTTTGAAAAGTTTACAACTTAATTCAAAGACAAACATAAAGGTTTTGATCCTTATATCACCACACAGGATGGGACATAACAACCAAATCCCACAAAATAGGGATAAGAGTCTTGACACAACACAACTAAAAACATAAGCGACATCCAGGAGCAAGAGTAAGACCGCACGTACATCCACTTTAGTTACCTGAAATACATGTAAGTTTTGGAAAATCGTCAACATAATGTTGGTGTGAATTCATGCAGTTTTGTGTAAAACATTTAAGCATTCGTGGTAGAAAACATGGTATGTAATCGTACTGAAATAAGTATTTCTGTAAATGTAAGGAAATCGAGATCGCTAATGGTTTGCAAGGCCATTAACATATGCAACGACATAGGAAACATCCAAACCATAGGCATTTTTACTTGTCGATTCACGACTAGAGACACAAAAGCACTCTTGGTAAGAGTGTGGCTGCCTGAAACCCATTAGATCTAACCTTTTGTTTCGCGGTCTATGTATGTAATTGATTAATGGTGCTTATGGAAACCTATACGTCACATGATCTATGTATCATTCCTTAGTTTTTGTATTCTACATACCATAGTACATGTATTTTCCCCAAGTTTAGAAAACAAGTAAAATTTTAAAAGTGGGGACATGAACTCACAATTTTGCGTATCCTGCGTCGTAAACTTCACCGGTTGGTTTTGTAGCGTCGTGACCTATACGTGTTCTATTTACGTTAGTCACAAGACTTGTATCACACAAGTACAAGTCACCCTCTTTTGTTTATGTATTTGTTCTTTGTATGTTCATTCTTTGTGAGGGTCGTGCCCTTCTTTGTCGGGTCTTGCATGTACGTTGTGTCTTGTACTTTGAATATGCAATGTTTATTTATAAATATATATATTTTACCTCTCAAATATATATTCGTTTATGTAGTCTTTATCAAGGTAAGAAGTGTTAAAGATAAATTATATTTTCAACTTTTCATATATGTTACTTATATTATTTTCCACAAAAGTAAATATAAGTATTTTGTGAAATACTATTATCAATATTATTTTTGTACAAGTATTCTTAGGAAAGTATACTTGTATTTTATGTAAATACTTGTGTATTTTGTATTATCCACCAAAAATCAATACTTTGCCTTATATCACTTTTCGGAATTATATTTCTTAAAAATAATGTATTTTTAAGACTTGTATGAAATATATATTTTGTCATGCCATAAAATATATATAATCATTCTCGTTATTCACCCTATTTTGTATAAATTCCATTACTTGGCAATGGTTATATATTTGTCCAAATATATATATATATATAAGTCCATAAGTGTCCATAAATTGTCCGAGTTCAATAATGTGTTAAGGAATATATTTTTGTCAATATATTTTCTTGTATTTGTCCATGTAGTTACTTGTGAGGAGTTTTGTATACTTGTATACTTTAGTATTCTCATGTATTTGTATGTGTATTTTGGTATTTATACCTCATGGGAGTATTTAGTGTATTTTCAAGTTTCTAATACACTACTACATATAATACACATAATATACACTTAGCACAAAATTTGGTGATCACTAAATATATATATTTTTCCTAAAATAGATATACTTAATATAATTTTTACTTGAAGAAATCATTATCTTCTAACTTGTAATTTCATACAAAAATTAGGGAAATCTTGGTAAATATTTTTAGGTGAATTTTTGGGGGATAAGTTTCACCATAACTTATATTTTTCTAAGTGTCAAAATTTTATAAAATTTTTGACATAGTTTCCCCTAAAAATGGAGGTTTCCCATGTTTTCAAAACATGTGTTTATTTTCTTTTCAACACCAAAAAACAATTTTCAACAATATTCACCAACAACATATACTAATTTCTTAATATGAAACATCATGGTGAACTTGATTTTTGTTAAAAATGTGTAGTCTTTTAGATCTACACTTCACATACAAGGATCTTTTGAAATCAAGTGTTCTTGTAAATTTTTAACCAACTTTTTATGAAACTTTATTTTACTAACCAACTCACTCATGAGTTTTATGGTCTCAAAGTCTTGAAAATAATATTCTAAAACCATTTTTATGTTTCTTAGAAAGATCACTACGTTCAACAACATGTTTCACCATGGATCTTTCAGGATCCATGCTTAACATCTTTAGATCTTTCATAAACAAGCTTTATGTTAAACTTTTAACAAACTTTTCATGGGTTTTAGTTTCAAAAGTTAGTTTTATATACACTTTATTACTTCAAGATTTCAAGTTTATGCATGAAAATTCATTTTCAAGTTCACATAACGCTTCATATATTCATCTTCAAGTTTAACCATGGATCCTTCAAGATCCATGCTTAAACTTGTTAGATCTAAGCTTCTAACAAGCTTAACATACTTGATCTAAACATAAACACAAGATATAACATCAACAACTTCATTACACACACTAAAAATTAATATAATCACTTGTCTTCTTCATGAATATGTTAGATCTTCTCATTTTTAACTTTAAAAGTTTAGTTGTTTAGATGGTGAGACTTGTACATAACATAAACATGAAATAATATAGTGATCAAGAGGCTTAATACTAGCTCTAATGGCTAGGGAAGTGGCACAAGCATGATGAAGATGAATATGGAAGAAAATGAGAGGTTAAAAGCTTCACAAAGAGGTCCTTCAAGTTCTAGCACTTCAAGCCTCCTTAGATAGCCTCCATACACCTCCTAGTGACCTTGGATTGCTTTGTAATGAAGCCTCCATACACTTCAAGCCTCCTTAGATAGCCTCCATACCCCCGGATAGTGTCCGGTTGTTCGTTTCGTTACGGTTCGTTAAAGTGCTAAATTGCGAAGTTTCACTAAGTATGAAGCTCTTTTTTTGGCAATTTCAATTCCCAACACTTTGTAAGTTATTCTTGACAAGAAATCATAAATTCTGCATGATATTATAGTGTTAAAATGCTGTTTATAGCTGAATTATTGCTGATTTATGCAGAATTCTGCATTTAAAGTGAGTTTCGGGAGTCTTTTAGTGCATAGTTTTGCTTCCGGAAAGTTTATATGTTAACCCTTGTATCCATACTTGGGTTTTAATGTATTTTAGATGTTGGACCTACTCCTAGGCCCTAATTCTATTGTTTGACTGCTTTCTGTAGAATTGCTGACACAGTGTGTCTTACTGGTGAGTTTACTAGTCTTTCTAACGCAACGCTTAAAGTGATGCACAAAGCAATATTTGAAATATAAAACATGCATGAATTCATACGTATAGCATGTAATCAGACAATGTTGACGTTTAAGCACATAATTGCAGATAATAAATAATATTAAAATAGTACGGAAATTACCGGTTTTATGCCAGTTGTCACAGTCTCCCCCCGTTAATAGAATTTCGTCCCGAAATTCAGGCTGAGTTATCTCCCGCAGGAGCTTTCTCGAAAAGATGGGGGTACTTGGCTTTGAACCGGTCTTCGCGTTCCCATGTATACTCAGGTCCGTGCTTAGAGTTCCAATGTACTTTGACAAGCTTAATACGACTCCTACTTGTTTTATGGATCTTCCAATCCATTACCTCAACGGGTTGTTCTGTAAATCGGAGCGTGTCGTCGATATGCACCTCATCCGCGGGGATGATAACTGTTTCTTGGGTTGGACTATTTTTAAGGTTTGATACATAGAACGTATCATGTACGCCATTAAGTTCTTCCGGTAACTCCAATCTGTACACCACGGTACCAATCTTTTCCAAGATCTTGAATGGTCCAATGTATCGTGGATTCAACTTTCCACGTTTTCCGAACCTTGCTACACCTTTCCAAGGTGAGACCTTCAATAAAACTTTGTCTCCCACCTCGAAATCTAAGGGTTTCCGTCTTCGATCAGCGTAGCTCTTTTGTCGATCACGAGCCGCCTTAATGCGCTCTCGGATCTGCATGATCTTGTCGGTTGTTTCTTGAACAAGTTCAGGACCAATCAGCTGTTTGTCTCCAGCGACTGCCCAACACAACGGTGAGCGGCACTTGCGGCCATATAGAGCTTCGAACGGTGCAACTTTTATGCTCGTATGATAGCTGTTATTATAGGAAAACTCAACTAAAGGTAGGTGAGTATCCCAGCTGCCGCCTAGATCCATAACACATGCGCGAAGCATATCTTCCAGTGTTTGTATGGTCCGTTCGCTCTGACCGTCTGTTTGTGGATGGAAGGTCGTGCTTAGATCTAGTTGAGATCCAAAGGCCTCCTGGAAGGATTGCCAGATCCTTGATACAAAACACCCATCTCTGTCTGAAATAATTGAAATAGGCACTCCATGACGTGCCACAATTTCTTTAATATACAACTCAGCAAGCTTTCCAGTGCTATCCTTCTCTCGGATTGGTAGGAAGTGTGCTGACTTCGTTAATCGATCAACTATCACCCATATCATATCATGCCCTCTAGGGGTCCTGGGTAATTTTGTTACGAAGTCCATCGAAATTTTCTCCCATTTCCACATGGGTATCTCAGGTTGTTGCAGTAGACCAGACGGTTTCTGATATTAGGCCTTAACCTTAGCACAGGTTATGTCACGGCCCCCGGCCCGGTTTGACCCAGTTCAGGAGCCGCGGGACAGAAAATCCCGTGGTATTTATTTAATTGAGATGACAGCGGAAGATTTTAGCAGGATCTTTTTAAAACTGAAAATGCCCGATTATTTTATTTCATAATTCGGGATAAAACCCCGGTAGTTTACAATAAGGTGATTTCACTAGGAAATCTTTATTTTACAAAACATGTTTCTTTATTTGTATTGAGCCACTTCCTTAAGCTTGTAGTGCTTCGCGACACTTTTCCTGGATCACAACAGATCACCTGAAACATGTTTGAAAAAGGTTTTGTCAGCGGGGAAATACTGGTGAATCATTCTTTTTACTAAAAACGACGCGTTGTTATAATTTACAGTATTAAGAGCGATTACAATGTTTATACATATCAACCATCTACCCACGGTATTTGTCACTCGACCACCTATTGGCTAACCCGTTGTCCAATGGTGACGGTTATCAAGTATTGTATACAAACCCCCACATACCGGCAGTAATTGAAGATTACAAAGACTTAATCCCTGTAATTATAACTTTGAAAACATTTAGGGTTTTGTAAAGCAGTTTGATAAAAAGAGAATGACTCACATTGCAGATTTAATTTGAGCAGAGTTTAGCCTACTGATAAGCTTGTTAACCTAATTCAAATAACAATGCACACGAACTAGGTCAGTAACTAATACAACATTTACGATAACTCACGAGATGAAAACCTTCACAACGAATGACAAAGCGCGATACTTAAACATCCATCGAATTCACGACGAATGACAAAGCATAACCCTAATTTGGGCAACACTTAAACATCCATTGGATAGTTTTCATCGATCGGACATTGAATCGTAGTAGCGATCGAGTTATTACCCTGTTATCGCGGCAGCGTTTCGTGATTGTGGGTGTTTTTTGTAGTATTTGGACGATATCTCAGTGCATGAATCGAATTTTAACGTCGAACCAACGCAGGAAATCAAGTCCCACACCCCTCTATATATACCTGGAAAACAGCCCCCCTCGCGTGGCACGAGGGGCTGTCGCGTGGCGCGAGGGGTGCTACCCTACCATAGGGTAGCCCCGTGTCTTGGTAGGCTTGCTGAGTTGGTCGTTCGTTCGAATTCTTTTTACACGTAAAACTGTTTAGATAATACTAACGAGAATTTACCCCCTGAGTTTTAGGGGCCCTAATCCTGATTCCGATTGTTCTGAAAATTTTAGGGTTTATGCAGAATTACTTGGGGGTCTCAATTAGGGTTTCCTATTGGACAAAATAAAATAATAAATAGGACTTTTGATGAGAGTTGTTACATCCTCCCCACCTTAATAAAAATCTCTTCCTCGAGATTTACTGGAATAAGTGAGGATACTTCCGCTTCATTTCTGATTCCAGCTCCTAAGTATATTCAGGTCCTCTTTTCGACTCCCACTTAACTTTAACTAGTACCAATCGCTTGTGCTTGAGAAATTTGATCTTTCGGTCTTCTATTTGTAGTGGTTTATCTACGAATTTTAACTTTTCATTTACCTCTATATCTTGAAGAGGTACTACCAGTGATTCGTCCGATAAACATTTCTTGAGATTGGATACATGAAATACGTCATGTACTCCAGCTAACTCTTCTGGTAGTTATAAACGATAAGCAACTGATCCTATACGTTGGATCACTGGAAATGGTCCTACGTATCGTTGACTTAGCTTTCCTTTCTTACCGAACCGAACTACTCCTTTCTAAGGAGAAACTTTCAAAAGTACCTTATCTCCGACTTGAAATTCCAGTGGCTTGCGTCGATTATTGGCATAACTCTTTTGACGATCTTGAGCAGTCTTTAGTCTTTCCTTGATTTGAGTGATCTTGTCGGTGGTTTCTTGTACTATTTCAGGACCGGATAATTGACTTTCTCCTATTTCTGCCCAACAAACCGGAGTTCTTCACTTTTTTCCATACAGTGCTTCGAATGGGGCAGCTTCAATGTTTGCATGATAACTATTATTATATGAGTATTCAATTAAGGGTAGGTGATCATCCCAATTTCCACCAAAATCTATCACACATGCTCGGAGCATGTCTTCCAGGGTTTGTATCGTCCTCTCACTTTGCCCGTCTGTTTGAGGATGATATGCCGTACTTAATTTTAGTCGTGTTCTCATTGCTTTCTGGAAACTTGTCCAGAAATGAGAAGTGAAACGACTATACCTATCCGATACAATGGAGAGTGGAACTCCATGAAAGGATACTACTTCGTCTACATACAACTTGGCTAACCTTTCCACGCTAAAGGTTTCTTTCATAGGTAGAAAATGAGCTGACTTGGTTAATCGATCCACAATTACCCAAATCGCATCATTACCTTTTCTGGTTTTGGGTAACTTAGTAACAAAGTCCATTGTTATTAGTTCCCATTTCCATACAGGCATTTCTCATTGTTGAAGTAGACCTGAGGGTTTCTGGTGTTCCGCCTTAACTTGTGAACAAGTAAGACACTTAGAAACATATCTAGCTATGTCCTTTTTCATTCCTATCCACCAGAAATTATTTCTTAAATCTTGGTACATTTTATTATTACCAGGATGCATGGTATACCTAGATTTATGAGCTTCTTCTAAAATTTTATCTCTTAATTCTCCTTGTTTAGGTACCCAAATCCTTTTCTTATGGAATCTCCAAATTCCATCATTTCCTTGCTCTAATTCTTTTATTCGTCATTTCATTCCTTCAGCATCATCCTTGATTGCTGTTTCCTGAACATTCTTTAGTTGTTCCATTAAATCTAATTGTAGATTTAATCTAAGAGCACGAACCCGTCGTTGTTTCTCATGATACTTACGACTTAAGGCATCTGCAACTACATTTTCCTTTCCTTCGTGATACTGAATATCACAGTCGTAGTCGCTTAGTATTTCCATCCATCTCCTTTGTCTCATGTTTAACTCTTTTTGCCCAAATATGTACCTTAAACTTTTATGATCCGTATAGACAGTAAACTTACTTCCATACAGATAATGTCTCCAAATTTTAAAGGCAAAAATTATGGCTCCTAATTCTAAGTCGTGAGTTGTATAGTTTTTCCTCATGCTTTTTCAATTGTCTTGAAGCATACGCAATTACCTTCTTGCGTTGCATTAGCACACATCCTAATCCTAGCTTAGAGGCATCACAATATACTTCAAAATCTTCTGTTCCTTCTGGTAAAGCTAGAATTGGAGCATTTGTTAACTTTTGCTTCAAAATCCTAAAAGCCTCTTCTTGCCTAGGTCCCCATTCAAACTTAACCGCTTTACAGGTTAGCTTAGTTAATGGTACAACTATCTTGGAAAAATCCTTAATAAACCGTCTATAGTATCCAGCTAATCCTAAGAAGCTTCTAATTTCCATAGCTGTTTGTGGAACCTTTCATTTGGTGATCGCTTCTATTTTGGAGGGATCTACGTGAATACCTTCATGGTTCACCATGTGTCCTAAAAATTGCACTTCTTGTAGCCAAAATTCACACTTCGAGAATTTGGCGTAAAGTTTTTCTTTTCATAACAAAGTTAAGAGTGCATGCAAGTGCTGACAGTGCTCGTCTTGACTTTTGGAATAAATAAGTATATCGTCGATGAAGACAATTACAAATTTATCCAAGTACGGTTTACATATTCTATTCATCATGTCCATAAATGCTGCCGGAGCATTTGTTAATCCAAAGGGCATGACTGTAAACTCGTAATGACCATACCTAGTTCTAAAAGCAGTTTTAGGTATGTCTTCTTCTTGAACTTTCAACTGATGGTATCCGGAGCGTAAATCTATCTTAGAAAAGTATCTAGCTCCTTGAAGTTGATCGAACAGATCATCAATTCTAGGTAATGGGTATCGATTCTTAATTGTAACTTTATTCAGTTCTCTATAATCGATACACATTCGCATTGACCCATCTTTCTTTTTCACAAACAACACTAGCGCTCCCCAGGGGGATGAACTAGGTTGTATGAATCCTTTACTTAGTAATTCATCTAATTGCCTTTTCAGTTCTAACATCTCTGTGGGTGCTAACCGATAAGGTGCCTAGCTACGGGTGTAGTTCCAGGAATTAAATGAATCCTAAATTCTACCTCCCCATCCGGGGGTAATCCTGGTAACTCTTCTGGGAATACATCTGGGTATTCTGAGACTACAGGAATTTCCTTAAGTTCCTTACCCTTAGTGCTAATGATTACCGAAATCATATACACTATTCCTTGCTTTCGTTCATAACTAGCAACTTTCATTACTGGAATGAATTCATGGGTTTACGTGACTTATCTCCTATAATCACGATTACTTCTCCGGTGGGTGCCCGAATTTCTATGGAGTTCTTATCACAAAGGATTCGAGCATGGTTAGCTACTAACCAATCCATTCCTAACATAACATCGAACCCAGCTAAATTCATTGGTAATAGGTTTGCATGAAATTTATGACCTGAAAGTTCTATATTTTCTTTTTGCAAAACCTTATTTATGTTAACAGAATTCCCATCTGCCGTTTCGACTGTAAAAATCTTCCTAAGGTTGGTTAAGGGTAAGTTAAGAGCTTGGCAGAATGAAGTATTTATAAAACTTTGGTTTGCACCAGAGTCAAATAATACTTTTGCGTAAACGTTGTGAACTAGGAACGTACCAGCTATCACATCTGGAATGAGTTCTGCCTCCTGAGTAGTTAATTGGAATGCTCGAACATTCTTCTTGGTAGTTCCGTCGGCCGGTTTGGCTTTATTGTCTGCTGGTTTGACCAATTTAGGGCATTCTGGTTTGAAATGTCTCGCTTCTCCACAGTTATAGCATACCCTTGTTTTCTTTCTGCAGTCTTCTTCGCGATGTCCTACAACTTTGCAAAAGTTGCAGGTTACATTGCATTTTCCATAATGTTTCTTTCTGCAATTCCTGCAGAACGGCGGAGTTGAGGATTGCCCCGTTCCTCTTTTCTTGAAGTTGCTATTATTACCCACACGAAATCCTTGGGTAATTTTCTGAGCCAGTTCCTTCTTCCTATTTTCATCTCTTGTGCGTACCAGCTCGTCAGTTAGGGTGTTAGCTAATTCTACCGCATCGTCAATAGTGCGAGGTCTCGCAGCTTTAACGATATTACGGATTTCGCCAATCAATCCCCAAATATAGCGAGAAATAAGTACCGGTTCTGGCGAAGCCAGTGTTGGTACTACTCTAGCATATTCGAAGAATGTCGAAGTATATCCTCGACAATCTACACCCATCATTCGATGGTTCAGAAATTTATTTGCCATTTGTTCTTTTTCGTATTCCGGACAGAATTTTCTTTCCATAAGTTGCTTAAATTCTTCCCAATTCATGGCATAGGCCGTGTTTCTTCCTTTGGCTTGAAGTACCGTATTCCACCATTCTAGCACTCCTTCTTTAAAAAGATGCGACGCATACATGACCTTGTCTTCCTCAGCACATTTACTTATCATAATTACTGCTTCAGTTTTCTCCAACCATCGCAGTGCCGCAGTCGCCCCTTCATTGCCTGCGAACTCAGCAGGTTTACAGGCAAGGAATTCTTTGTAAGTGCAACCAGGCGTTGCAGCTTTCATTTTCTTATAGAGCGGGGCCTGCCGTGGATCATTATCGTGATTAGTATGATTACTGCCTCCATTTACACTATTACTGAAGTTATCTTCATGAGTACGTTTGCTAGGAATAATTTGTTGAGGTTCAACAGGTTTCTGAGGAGCAGCAAGGATTGCTGGAATAGCATTGGCTATTCCTTGAGCAACGATATTTTCTATATCTTGCCTAGTCATAAATTGATCCTCCTGGTGTTGCTCAGATTGGTTAACCTCGTTAACTGGTTCATTATTAGCTTTTTCCATCTGATAATTAATATATATAATTTATTAGTATAGAGTAATAACAATTATACATAAAACAATCATACAAATTTCACAATACACATATATATCCAAAATTATCGATTTCTCGATTTCCCTTTTTATATATCATATTATGCATCCGTACACACTGTTATCTTAGAAAGGTTTTATTTGTAGGTTATTTACAGACTTATTTTATTATTACTATTATTATTATTATTATACAATCACAGCTTCACAACCATCCTATCCCTGGGCACCTTAGAAGCGACGTTCCCTCTCGTCGTATTTCCAGGAGATTTGCTCTCCCACCTCCTGAATCCTATTCCCTGCACCTATCAGCTCCTCGCCAAAATGACGGAGTTCAGCTAAGTTTTCATTGCTCATTGGTGGGTTTGGTATAGGTTCTGGGTCGAACTGAGGGAAAAAGGTATAAGGGTTATTTAGGAGGTTTTGAAACTGCCAGTCGTTGGTCCACCACACGTCCATTCCTAGAGGTTGAGTATGGATTAAAGGTTCTGGAATGGCTGGTTCTAAGTTTATTGGAAGTTGAGTTTCAGCAGGATAAGGGTAAAGGTTGATATTGATAGGTCTAATGATATCACAGCTTGCCAGTAGGCGATCTAATTCCTCCTGTAATGGCAACTCCTCGACTTGTTTAGAACTTTCCCCACTTTCTATTTTTACTTGCCTAGAACCTTCCCCGATCATAATTCCTTTTCCTTTATCTATGGGATTCTCTATTTTAGGAATTTTCCTAATTGCTGGTTTCCTCCTGCGTACACGCCTCCATCCTACGAATCTTCTCCTTTTCTTAGGCTTTGATTTCTCCGGAGGTGAAGCGTGGAATTCCATAGGTTCTTCCACATCGGGTATGTAACCAGTAAAGTCTTTGGAAACTTCTACTTTCACCGGATAGAGATTGAGATTCTGAAGGACTTCAGATAACTCATTCATGCTGTTTAGCATATATGCAAAAATGTACACAAAATTTCACAGATAAACATTCAAGTATTATTGCATACCATGTGACTAATTTAATACAAAGGACAACTGAAAATTAAAACATACTAGGGTTTATTGTAAACTTATTTATTTACTGGGTAAAGTTTTCTTTTAGAATTTCTGGATTGTAGATGATATGGGTGCTCGAATTGGGTCAGGGTATTTAAAATTTTGCATTTACTGCTACAGTGGCTAACATATAGAGATCTGCCCATTTTTCATCTAATTCGTCTTCCCATGGTGGTTTATTGCCTATTTTCTGTGTCTCCTTAGGCATCATTACTTCTCTTGGTTGTGGTTTCTTTCTTTTCTCCTGACTTTTCCTAATAATCAAACTTCTTTTGTTAGGAGAGAGTGGTTCCTCAAATTGTGCCTTACGAACAAATATTCCTTCCTAAGCATCTGTTGGGTATTTTGAGGATAAAGTTTCTTTTTCTTTCGGTGAAGTATCTAATTTATGATAGATATCCGAAAGTCTTTGCTTACCCATACTGTAAACAACATTCAAATAATAAAACATGTAATAGCAATCAATAAAATTAAGTATTTTCAGAATACTTAATTGGCTTAAATCAGTGGCTCTGATACCACCTTTTTCTGTCACGGCCCCCGGCCCGGTTTGACCCGGTTCAGGAGCCGCGGGACAGAAAATCCCGTGGTATTTATTTAATTGAGATGACAGCGGAAGATTTTAGCAGGATCTTTTTAAAACTGAAAATGCCCGATTATTTTATTTCATAATTCGGGATAAAACCCCGGTAGTTTACAATAAGGTGATTTCACTGGAAAATCTTTATTTTACAAAACATGTTTCTTTATTTGTATTGAGCCACTTCCTTAAGCTTGTAGTGCTTCGCGGCACTTTTCCTGGATCACAACAGATCACCTGAAACATGTTTGAAAAAGGTTTTGTCAGCGGGGAAATACTGGTGAATCATTCTTTTTACTAAAAACGACGCGTTGTTATAATTTACAGTATTAAGAGCGATTACAATGTTTATACATATCAACCATCTACCCACGGTATTTGTCACTCGACCACCTATTGGTTATCTCGTTGTCCAATGGTGTCTGTGACTATGGTCATATCACCCCTTGGCTAACCCGTTGTCCAATGGTGACGGTTATCAAGTATTGTATACAAAACCCCACATACCGGCAGTAATTGAAGATTACAAAGACTTAATCCCTGTAATTATAACTTTTAAAACATTTAGGGTTTTGTAAAGCAGTTTGATAAAAAGAGAATGACTCACATTGCAGATTTAATTTGAGCAGAGTTTAGCCTACTGATAAGCTTGTTAACCTAATTCAAGTAACAATGCACACGAACTAGGTCAGTAACTAATACAACATTTACGATAACTCACGAGATGAAAACCTTCACAACGAATGACAAAGCGCGATACTTAAACATCCATCGAATTCACGACGAATGACAAAGCATAACCCTAATTTGGGCAGCACTTAAACATCCATTGGATAGTTTTCATCGATCGGACATTGAATCGTAGTAGCGATCGAGTTATTACCCTGTTATCGTGGCAGCGTTTTGTGATTGTGGGTGTTTTTTGTAGTATTTGGACGATATCTCAGTGCATGAATCAAATTTTAACGTCGAACCAACGCAGGAAATCAAGTCCCACACCCCTCTATATATACCTGGAAAACAGCCCCCCTCGCGTGGCGCGAGGGGCTGTCGCGTGGCGCGAGGGGTGCTACCCTACCATAGGGTAGCCCCGTGTCTTGGTAGGCTTGCTGAGTTGGTCGTTCGTTTGAATTCTTTTTACACGTAAAACTGTTTAGATAATACTAACGGGAATTTACCCCCCCTGAGTTTTAGGGGCCCTGATCCTGATTCTGATTGTTCTGAAAATTTTAGGGTTTATGCAGAATTACTTGGGGGTCTCAATTAGGGTTTCCTATTGGACAAAATAAAATAATAAATAGGACTTTTGATGAGAGTTGTTACAGGTTAGGCACTTTCCAACGTAAACAACAACATCGCTTTTGAGTTTCGGCCACCAACAATACTCTTTCAAGTCTTGATACATTTTGTCCGATCCTGGGAGGATCGAGTATCTCGACTTGTGAGCTTCATCGAAGATAACCTCTCGAATACCGCCATAGAGCGGAACCCAAATGCGTCCCATAAAGTATAAGGTTCCCTCTTCGTTTGGCACCAATTTCTTCTCCATACCTCGGAGATATTCATCTGTGAGATTTTCCTTCTTAAGGGCTTCTTGTTGGGCGTCATGAATGCGTGCAGTGAGATTCGTTCGAATAGTCATTTCCAATGCTCGAACCCTTAGGGTCTTAACCCTTTCTTTTCTACTTAATGCGTCCGCTACTACGTTCGCCTTTCCAGGATGGTACTTAATCTCACAGTCATAATCGTTCAGCAACTCAACCCATCGTCGCTGACGCATATTTAATTCCTTCTGATCAAATATGTGCTGTAAGCTTTTGTGATCAGTGACGATAGTACATTGAGTACCCTATAAATAATGTCGCCAGATCTTCAAGGAGAATACCACCGTGCCTAGCTTCAGGTCGTGAGTGGTGTAATTCTTCTCATGTACTTTCAACTGTCTTGAAGCGTAAGCGATGACCTTTTGGCGTTGCATGAGCACACAACCCAATCCTTGACGCGAAGCGTCGCAGTATACCACGAAGTCTTCAGTGCCTTCGGGTAGAGATAGTATTGGTGCATCGCATAGCTTGTTTTTGAGAAGTTGGAAGGCTTCTTCCTGCTTATCTCCCTATTCGTACTTCTTATCCTTTTGAGTAAGGGAAGTCAGCGGTTGAGATATCTTGGAGAAATTCTCGATAAATCTGCGGTAATAGCCCGCTAATCCCAAAAACTGTCGAACTTCAGTCGGTGTCTTGGGAGCTTCCCAATTCTTTATCGCTTTAATCTTCGCTGGATCTACATGGATACCATTCTCGTTTACCACGTGACCAAGGAACTATACTTCGTGAATCCAGAATTCACACTTTGAAAACTTTGCATAAAGCTTCTCCTTCTTCAGTAGTTCCAAAATGGTCCTGAGGTGTTGCTCGTGCTCCTCTTTAGTTCGCGAATAAATCAGAATATCATCGATAAATACAATCACGAATTTATCGAGATATGGTTTGCAAACTCGATTCATCAGATCTATAAACACTGCTGGTGCGTTCGTCAATCCAAATGGCATCACAAGGAACTTGTAGTGCCCATAACGAGTCCTGAACGCAGTCTTTGGTATGCTCTCCTCTTGGATTCTTAACTGATGATAGCCAGACCGAAGGTCAATCTTGGAGTAGTAGCTCGATCCTTGTAACTGATTAAATAAGTCGTCAATCCTGGTAGTGGATATCGATTCTTGACAGTGAGCTTATTCAATTCTCTATAATCGATACACATCCACAAGGTTCCATCCTTCTTCTTTACGAACAAAACGGGAGCTCCCCAAGGCGAGAAGCTCGGCCTTATGAATCCCTTATCCAACAACTCTTGGAGTTGTGTAGATAATTCTTGCATCTCGGATGGCGCAAGTCGATAGGGTGCCTTGGCTACAGGAGTCGCGCCTGGAACCAAGTCTATATGGAATTCGACTTGTCTTTGCGTAGGTAATCCTGGCAAATCTTCGGAAAAAACGTCAGGAAATTCCTTCACCACAGGAATGTCTTCGAGTTTCGGCTCCTCAGCCTTCTTATCTACTACGTGCGCCAAGAATGCAACACATCCTTTTCGTAAGCATTTCTCCGCCTTCATACAGTTGATGATTCGCAAGGGTGTGTCTCTTTTCTCTCCATGCACGATGAGTGTTTCATCATTCGCAAGAGGGATGCAAATGATTTTCTCGTAATAAACAACTTCAACCTTATTCTTGGACAGCCAGTCCATTCCGACCACCACATCGAAGCTACCCAATTGAACAGGTAAGAGGTCGATACTAAATCTACACTCACCAAGTTCCAATGTACATCCCCTAACAACTTCGCCCGATTCAACAAGTTTACCATCGGCTAGTTCTATAGAATAAGGTATGTCTAATCTACTAGATTCTATTCCAAGCATACGTTTAAATTCCACAGACATAAAACTATAATCCGCACCAGTGTCAAATAGTATGGATGCAAAGTTATTGTTAACGAGAAACGTACCAGTGACCACATTAGGGTCCTCGCGTGCGTTCTTTGCTCCAATCACAAATGCTCGAGCTTGAGCATTGTTTTCCCTTGGGCAATCTTTCTTGAAATGCTCTTTGCTACCACATCCAAAGCATCCTTGGTTCTGCCCAGTTCCATTACCATTTCTGTTACAAGTACCATTGCCATTTCCATTACCGTTCCCATTACCAGCACCGTTTCGATTTCCTTTCCCGTTCCTATTACCATTTCCATTTCCTTTTCCCCAACAGTTCTCGGTACGGCGACCCAATTTTCCACACTTATCACATTTTAGAATGCGACAAACTCCCTCATGGTGACGCTTGCACTGATTGCATTTGGGCAGAGTGCCCTGGTATCCTCTGGTAGTAGCGTCATTCACAACTGCAAGTGTTTTTGTCTCCTTGGGTGGATTGGGGTCACGTTTCTTGTTGCTGGAACACTTGTTACTGCTACGAGTCACTTGGCTCAGATTCGAATGCTTCCTCTTCTTGTCACCAGACGACTCAGCATGCGTCTCGGTTTTCTCAGTAGGTTTCAGTGATAACTTCTTCATACGGACAGCATCTTCAGTAAGGCTGACCGCCAGAGTTACAGCCTGAGTGATCATTGTTGGTTTTGCCGCAGTTACCATGCTGCGAAATTCCGGAACCAATCCCCAGATGTAGCGTTCAATGCGCTTAAATTCAGGAGTCACAAGATAGGGGATCACTCTTGACAGATCTTGGAACCTTCGAGTATAACCAACAATGTCCGCACCATCCATGGACAGGTTCCAAAATTCAGTCTCCAGCCTTTGGAGTTCAGCACGGGAGCAATACTTTTCACTCATTCTTTCTTTCAACTCATCCCAAGTCATACCATACGCAGCATCATCACCCAGAGTTTGGACTTGTAAATTCCACCAAGTCAAAGCCTCATCAACGAACAACCCAGTAACAAAAGTGACTTGCTGGTCCGCGGTACACTTGCTCATGCGGATTGTGGAATCAGTTTTCTCCGTCCAGCGCACAAAAGCCACTGCACCTCCAGTGCCGTCGTAATTCAGTGGCTTGCAGTCGAGAAACTGCTTGAAGGTGCAGCCTGGAATTCATCCAACCAATTCACAAATGAGCAATCAATGAAACAATCAAGCAAAGACCGTTCATAAATCTCATCATGTTTTAGCAAATCAGCTTAATGTTACCTTGAGTTGTGCTTCCTCCAGATGAATCTCCTTGATCATTTCGTCTAGTACCGCCTGATCCTCTGTTGTGCTCAGTACGGTTTGCCTCGTACTGGGCGATAGCTTCGGAAATCCTTTCTTCCAGCAGAGAGTTCAGTTCTTCAATAGTCCTCGGCATCGGAGGATGAGGGGGTTGATCAGAATCTCGATTGTTCACAGATTTCCTGGGTGCCATGTTCTTTCAAAACACAACACAACAAGGTTAGACATTTGTTTGATATCATCATACAAGATAGTAGGAGTACATATACACATGCATATACCCACATAAGTAACATCGAACAATCTGCCAAACATACAAATCAATTCAATTCATACAGCAACAAACATGTATAAACGGATAAATATTGATGTGTCTTAAGATATTCACCGAGTTTTTATACATATCAGGACAACTTGTTACATCATTGTTTGTGAAGAAAACAAAATGCATAAGGGTTACATCACCCCATAATACAAGTTTATTACATATAAAAGACAAAATATCTTTCTTCACATTGGCGGTTCTTGTCTTCAAGTTGTACCCAAATCTCGGTTGTAGTCTTCATACCCAAAAATACTGCCCCATCAAAGTACCTGCAAAAAAATCCTATTGGGCTGGTGGAGAGGGTGGGGGTGTAGGGAAGATCAAACTATGAAGATAAGTCACTTCATCCTCGAGCTCATGAACTTGACGGATGAGGGAGCTGACCTGAGTAGGAGTGTGGGGAGGTGTAGAGACATGAGTAGGAGAAGATAGTGCAACAGACAAAACGTCATCGTCACCACCAGTCGGGTAAACTCTTAGCCCAGCAGCAAAAAGGGCCGAATATATCACTGAATCGAAGGAATCAGCATCAGACTCAAGGTCAGAGTCGGAAGGGATATCGATAACGAACATAACAGGAGAGGCCACATCATTATCCAGATCTTCAACGAATGACCAGTCCTCAGCAGTGTTAGCGGCAAAAGGAATAGCATGAATGGGAAAAGGCTCCACGAGATGCTCACCATCGGGATGTTCGATGATAAGCTGGTCAGGGAAGGGTAAAGGTAAGGCTAAGACATCGTCGAGATCATCATCATCGGATATCATCTCAGGGTCGGTCTCGGAATTAGACGTGAAAACCTCCGGAGCTGAAGCAATCTCGTCGTCAGAGACAATCATCATCGGGTCACGTTCTTCAGATAGGCCGCTACTTTCAGACGAAGACATGTGTACCTGTAATATTTCATTCATGGTATATGTATATATATTAATTACTACTACCTAATTAATATACAAATAGTTATACACATTGTTGCAAGTAATCCTTGGTTAGAGACAAGTGCTACCCCAGTGCACCCTAAGTCTCGTAGTGTCCTTATTTGACTTTTTGAAAACATTTTCAGGTAGTGGATGTCGCGGAAAGTTTTATGCAATGAAAACTTTTGAAAAGTTGTTTTCGTAAGAGGATCCTAAAGATTGTAGTCTAGACTCGAGAAGGAATCCTGGTTCACTACAATCGCAGCTCTGATACCAATCTTTCATACCCCTTTCTAAGGCGGAAGCACGAGGTGTGATCCTGAAAGGTTCTCATTGCATACGAATGGTAAACATACTACTTGATCATAAAATAACTCCAAGATGCCATTGATATTACATATTTAAAACATAACTTAAGTTAAGAGTTTACATCACACGATAAATAATTGTTTGAAAAGTTTACAACTTAATTCAAAGACAAACATAAAGGTTTTGATCCTTATATCACCACACAGGATGGGACATAACAACCAAATCCCACAAAATAGGCATAGGAGTCTTGACACAACACAACTAAAAACATAAGAGACATCCAGGAGCAAGAGTAAGACCGCACGTACATCCACTTTAGTTACCTGAAATACATGTAAGTTTTGGAAAATCGTCAACATAATGTTGGTGTGAATTCATGCAGTTTTGTGTAAAACATTTAAGCATTCGTGGTAGAAAACATGGTATGTAATCGTACTGAAACAAGTATTTCTGTAAATGTAAGGAAATCGAGATCGCTAATGGTTTGCAAGGCCATTAACATATGCAACGACATAGGAAGCATCCAAACCATAGGCATTTTTACTTGTCGATTCACGACTAGAGACACAAAAGCACTCTTGGTAAAAGTGTGGCCAAGAGTGTGGCTGCCTGAAACCCACTAGATCTAACTTTTGTTCCGCGGTCTAGGTATGTAATTGATTAATGGTGCTTATGGCACCCTATACGTAACATGATCTATATGTCATTCCTTAGTTTTTGTATTCTACATACCATAGTACACATATTTTCCCCAAGTTTAGAAAACAAGTAAAAGTTTAAAAGTGGGGACATGAACTCACAATTTTGCGTATCCTGCGTCGTAAACTTCACCGGTTGGTTTTGTAGCGTCGTGACCTATACGTGTTCTATTTACGTTAGTAACAAGACTTGTATCACACAAGTACAAGTCACCCTCTTTTGTTTATGTATTTGTTCTTTGTATGTTCATTCTTTGTGAGGGTCGTGCCCTTCTTTGTCGGGTCTTGCCCGTACGTTGTGTCTTGTACTTTGAATATGCAATATTTATTTGTAAATATATATTTTACCTCTCAAGTATATATTCGTTTATGTAGTCTTTATCAAGGCAAGAAGTGTTAAAGATAAATTATATTTTCAACTTTTCATATATGTTACTTATATTATTTTCCCCAAAAGTAAATATAAGTATTTTGTGAAATACTATTCTCAATATTATTTTTGTACAAGTATTCATAGGAAAGTATACTTGTATTTTATGTAAATACTTGTGTATTTTGTATTATCCACCAAAAATCAATACTTTGCCTTATATCACTTTTCGGAATTATATTTCTTAAAAATAATGTATTTTTAAGACTTGTATGAAATATATATTTTGTCATGCCATAAAATATATATAATCATTCTCGTTATTCACCCGATTTTGTATAAATTCCATTACTTGGCAATGGTTATATATTTGTCCAAAAATATATATATAAGTCCATAAGTGTCCATAAATTGTCCGAGTTCAATAATGTGTTAAGGAATATATTTTTGTCAATATATTTTCTTGTATTTGTCCATGTACTTCCTTGTGAGGAGTTTTGTATACTTGTATACTTTAGTATTCTCATGTATTTGTATGTGTATTTTGATATTTATACCTCATGGGAGTATTTAGTGTATTTTCAAGTTCCTAATACACTACTACATATAATACACATAATATACACTTAGCACAAAATTTGGTGATCACTAAATATATATATATTTTTCCTAAAATATATATACTTAATATAATTTTTACTTGAAGAAATCGTTATCTTCTAACTTGTAATTTCATACAAAAATTAGGGAAAACTTGGTAAATATTTTTAGGTGAATTTTTGGGGGATAAGTTTCACCATAACTTATATTTTTCTAAGTGTCAAAATTTTATAAAATTTTTTACATAGTTTCCCCTAAAAATTGAGGTTTCCCATGTTTTCAAAACATGTGTTTATTTTCTTTTCAACACCAAAAACAATTTTCAACAATATTCACCAACAACATATACTAATTTCTTCATATGAAACATCATGGTGAACTTGATTTTTGTTAAAAATGTGTAGTCTTTTAGATCTACACTTCAAATACAAGGATCTTTTGAAATCAAGTGTTCTTGTAAATTTTAACCAACTTTTTATGAAACTTTATTTTACTAACCAACTCACTCATGAGTTTTATGGTCTCAAAGTCTTGAAAATAATATTCTAAAACCATTTTTATGTTTATTAGAAAGATCACTACGTTCAACAACATGTTTCACCATGGATCTTTTAAGATCCATGCTTAACATCTTTAGATCTTTCATAACCAAGCTTTATGTTAAACTTTTAACAAACTTTTCATGGGTTTTAGTTTCAAAAGTTAGTTTTATATACACTTTATTACTTCAAGATTTCAAGTTTATGCATGAAAATTCATTTTTCAAGTTCACATAATGCTTCATACATTCATCATTTAAAGTTTAACCATGGATCCTTCAAGATCCATCCTTAAACTTGTTAGATCTAAGCTTCTAACATCCTTAAAATACTTGATCTAAACATAAACACAAGATATAACATCAACAACTTCATTACATACACTAAAAATTAATATAATCACTTGTCTTCTTCATGAATATGTTAGATCTTCTCATTTTTAACTTTAAAAGTTTAGTTGTTTAGATGGTGAGACTTGTACATAACATAAACATGAACTAATATAGTGATCAAGAGGCTTACTACTAGCTCTAATGGCTAGGGAAGTGGCGCAAGAATGATGAAGATGAATATAGAAGAAAATGAGAGGTTAAAAGCTCCACAAAGAGGTCCTTCAAGTTCTAGCACTTCAAGCCTCCTTAGATAGCCTTCATACACCTCCTAGTGACCTTGGATTGCTTTGTAATAAAGTGAAAATGGTGATTGTAAGTGGGGGTGTTTGAGCCGAGACCAAGAAGGAGAACAAGGAAGAAGATGGTGATTTTGTGAGATGTTGGGCAATGGTTACTACTAAAGGTCCCTTATAAAAAAGTTTCCAACACATAATATTCTCTTGGATCTTATGCACTTAATGAAGGGGACAAGTTAAATAAAATAATCAAAAGGTATGTGGGGTCCTTTTGGGGCTGGTTATGGTGAAGGGGGGGGGGGGGGTAAAATGTAAATTTTTGGAAGTTGAGGGTTTAAAGTGCAAACGAGAAGGTTTAAGTTAGTTTAAGTGTGTTTAGGTGTTTTTATGATTTTTAAGGTGTTCTAGCACCAATACTAGTTTAATATCATAAAAACATTACATCTAGTCAAATTTTGATGTCCCGGATAGTGTCCGGTTGTTCGTTTCGTTACGGTTCGTTAAAGTGCTAAATTGCGCAGTTTCACTAAGTATGAAGCTCTTTTTTTGGCAATTTCAATTCCAAACACTTTGTAAGTTATTCTTGACACGAAATCATAAATTCTGCATGATATTATAGTGTTAAAATGCTGTTTATAGCTGAATTATTGCTGATTTATGCAGAATTCTGCATTTAAAATGCTGTTTATAGCTGAATTATTGCTGATTTATGCATATATATGACACAAATATATCCATATAACCATCAAAATCGTAAACACATTTCACGAATTACTTTTTTTTCCTTTCATCGTTTGTCAGAAGTAATTTTGAAAGTACAATACATGATTAACCGCTTATTAATGAAAATATAACATCTAAATCACTTTTTGAAATGAAATTTTGACAAGAAAACCTTTAAAAAAATAGACAAGTTTCATAATAATTATAGGGTTATTATATTTTATCACCCCCAACTATTGGCTATTGGCCGCTGCCACCCCCAACTATCATTTTGACTCCTGTCACCCCCAACTTAACACTTAGTGTGTTCTGTCACCACGTCGTTAACTGATAACTAACTTTTGATCCTGTTATTACACATTTTTGGTGTCATAGGGATCTTGGTAAGGTTTTAGGGATCTTAAGACACCCCCCAAAAGTATAATAACATGATCAAAAGTTAGTGATCTGGTGACAAAACACACTATGTGTTAAGTTTGGGGTGGCGGACGTCAAAGTGATAGTTGGGGGTGGCAGCGGCCAATGGCAAATATTCAAAGGTGATAAATTCCAATAACCCATAATTATATACATTTTTTTAAACTTGAGAAAAGATACCATCCTATTCAAATGATGGAGTATTTATTTGTAGCTCTTATATTTGTTGTTTTGTGAATGTATTGCAAGACATGAAGTAGAACAATGGGCCTAGAGAATGAATAGAAAACGTGTGGGTGTGATGCATCATATAAAGTCATCATCGTATGAATATATATATAATCACAAAAACATTAAAAGAATTTATAATAAAATAAAATAGAATTAAATGAATAAAAAATTGTCATTTTGTTGGGACAACAGCCTGGGATTTTTATGTCTTGTCTAAATTTCAGGCCCCACTCCATTATCACAAACTTTATTCATTCCTAATTAAATCCTAAACCCTTCATACTTCTTTTTAAATAAATAAATAACATATCCAATCCATATGATTGCTTTAGAAAGATTAAAAAGTAAGTTTTTGATTTTCATATTCATAATCACACTTGTAATTTGTTAAGGGTGAGCGGAGTGGGGCGGTAAACTCACTCGGTACCGCACCCACATCCACCGCCAACATAGTTTACCGATCAATGTTACCGAAATGGGGGGAAATTCGGTGAAGGTTTACCGAGTCGGTGAGAGGGAGGGAAGGGGGAGAGAGATGAGTGTGTGGTGGGGTTCATTTATTCTCAACCAATCACACATTTCCTTTTTTTTAAATAGTTTACCTAAACTCCATTAGGTAAGCCACCGCCAACGTTTTTGAGCATTAGGTAAACAATTTAGGTGAATTGACGTGACACTGTCTGATTGGGTGAATGAGGAGTTTACCAATTTCAAATAGGTAACCACTTCCTTCACCCTAACAAATCATATAAATCTCATGTGTGATGAGTCTATAAATTTGTTTCGACTTAGATGATTCATTTTTACGTAGTAGTTTCACAATGAGTTTAGATTCATTTCTTAACGAGTTTTGAGTTACAACTTGCGTTCTCAAACCAAACTTATAAAGAGAAGCGAAGATGAGCTGAGGTGCAGAAGATGCCGAAGCAAAAGGGGTAAAAATAACACGTCTTAATATAGATATAGTTTGTTTTTCAATAAATTATGAATATCAGAGCCGTTTCTAGTACATGTAAGAGCATCCACAATAAGGGAATATGTTGGTGTTTTTAGGAAGAAAAAAAGTGATGTGGAGGAGAGAGGGTGTGAGGTGGAGGAGAGAGGGTGTGAAGATGTTGGTGAGGAAAAACGAGAAAAAATGGATGTGTGTGAGTTATGTGAGCGTAGAGAGAAGAGATGAGAGAGGAGAGAGAGAAAAAATGTGTTTGTGAGAGGGGCAAGTGAGAGAAATGCTCTCATTGGTTGGGCAGGTGCCACATTAGTATCAAAAAATACCACCTAAAAACACCTCTATTGGTGATGCTCTAAGTTCAGGAAAAGAATACACATTTCAAGAATTAGTTTTCTTCCTAGATTTAGTTTAATCTATATCTATTTATACGGTTTACAAACACTCGTACCCGTTATTTACCTCTTATAACACAATGTATTTATCATAATCAATCATCACACAAACGTTTTCGATTGTACAAGGAAGAAAACATTTGTAAAATTATAACTAGAATAATGAAAATCAAATTTAATATCACAACAAATTATATTTCTAAAATTAGAATTACTCCACAAGAGATATGGTGCGGTAGTACGCTGTTTTTCGTCTATCCTAGATGTGGAGTATTCAAATCCTGTAACATGTAGGTTATTAACAGTTATTTTTTTTTGAACGGTCAAAGAATCATTCAAATGGGCTACTAACGAAATTCACCACATCAGGATAAACTCACCCATGAATACTCGCCTGAGCCCTGAAGGCACGACAGTACACTGAGGCAAAACCCCCTCAGTTCAAAGATCGAACTAGCGATCGCCGCCTACTCGCCTAGTCTCCCATCATCACTAGGTTCCGCTGAAATTAAATGGTGGGGGCAAGAATCGAATCTAGGTCACTTGAAACACCAGATCTCTCCCTTACCACTATAGCTTATTGACAATATTGACGGTAAATAGGAGTGGATTAGGAGTATATTAGTTTGAGGTAAATTTTTTTTTTTTTTTTTTTTTTTTTGTATAGGAGAATAAAAAGGGAGGAAGAAGTGAAAGTAGGGGAATTACAGTTAATCCTCTGCAAGCGCACGCTTGATTGGCTCCATTACACACGCATCCAACTGTCTCTTTGGTCCTTTTGCTTTCCGTCTGCTGTCCTTTTTTTTTGTAAATTCTGACCATTGATCTGGAAGGAAGGTATGGTAATTCTATTCACCCATACCATATCTCCACTTGTACTTACTCTATTATTATTATTACCAAATACCAATCTTGCATATGTATATAACTTCATATTCAATCACTTACGAAGTACATTATCCCTCAGTTAGTTAATTATCCTTGTGAAAATCATACTTAGGGTGGGGTATGGTTAATCACTCTAGGGTGATTGAGTGATTTTCTACCCAATAATATTATGTCATGTCAACTCCCCATTCCACTCTCCATTTTACACTCAATCAGGAGGTATGATTAATCACTTTAGAGTGTTTGCGTTATATATTTTTTAATTGGTTCTTCTCTCCTCTCTCTCTCCTCCATCACTCTTCTCCACATCGGTGACCATACCCCGATTTCTCACCCTCTCTCCTACTCAAACACCCTAACTCAATCATGATGGTGTGGTCACCGATCGGTGACACCCACTCAAACACCCACTCCCCGCACATCATACCCCCCACCCTTACTAGTCTATGAAAGTGTGTAGAGGTATTATTATTATTATTATTATTATTATTATTATTATTGTTGTTGTTGTTGTTGTTGTTTTTATTATGTACACACACTTCTATAAAAATTGGGTTTGGGTGTTGCGATCGGGTTTGGGGGTTTGGGTATTGATGATGATCTATGGTGGTTGGGAGTTGTGGTGGTGATGGTCGACGGAGGGGACGAGAGATGGGTTAGGTTGGGTTTGTGTGGGGGTTTGGTTTTTATGGTGGTGGTCGTCGGAGATAGGTGTGGTGCTGGTGATCAGAGACTTGGTGGTGGTGATCGAAGAAGGAGGAAGAGGTGAAACGGGTTAGGTAGGGGACGCAAATTAAGATAGAGAGGGATGGTTGAGGGATGTTTATGAAGGAAGGGGGTAAAGTTTGGTGAAATGACCATTTTACCCCTAGCTATTTGGTACTTAACGACAAATTCCAACCCCGTTAGCACCAGGGACGTATTGTGTAGCGCTTTTCATAATGTGGGGACTCAGGCTTCCAAAACTTTATGTGAGGACTCATCGTGACTTCGCCCCTAAACCACAGTGACGCAAATTGCACTTAACCCTTATTATTATTGTTGTTGTTGTTGTTGTTGTTATTATTATTATTATTAACTCAGACTAAAAAAACTGTATTTCAAACTGAAATGAATTCGAGTTACGAATTTGAATTTTGTTTTCGCTTTTCGAATAAGATTAGCCTTTAACCGAATTTTGAATCCGTTTGGATTTGAATTCGGATTTGTGAATTGTGATTTTTAAACTGGTTCGATCAAAATATTCGAATTTGAATTGTATATAATATTTTATTATAACTTTTAAAGTAAACTATACGTATGGTCCCTATGGTTTACCAAAATTTTGGATTTGGTCCCTAGTTTTTCAAAAGTACACAGATGGTCCTCGTGGTTTGCACTTTGTAATGCATTTAGTCCCAAACCAACAAATCGAAAGGTTATAGCATGTCCAAGTTAGGGACTAAATGTGTTACAAAATGCAAACTATGGGGACTATCCATGTACTTTTAGAAAAAAACTGGAGACTAAATGCGTTACAAAGTGCATACCATAGGGACCATCTGTTTACTTTTTTGTAACACCCCTAAAATATAAACTCTTTTATTACAAATATGTTGTCGGTAAATAAGCAAAATAAACTAACTAGGAATGACACTAACCTAGTTAGATAGTGACTCATGAGTGGGTTAAACACTTAAAATAAAAGAAAAACGAAATTGGAGGAACTAAATGTGTTAAAATTGAAACTTGATTCAATTTAATAAAATAAAATACACCAAACACACACAAGAGTGTGTGTCTGGTCGATTGAAACACAGGGGGCGACATAGAGCTCCCCTTCAAACCCTAAATCCTCACAAATCTCACAAATTGAAGGTCAAGATCAATTCCAAAACGAAATTCGAGCCTGGATTAGTGATCTCCATTGTAAGGGGGTCATAAGTTATGTGAAATTTGATAGAAAATCTCTACTTGAAATTCTCATGAAGTTAGGGAATTCGAAATCTGTTGATGCATGATTGTTATATGGATAGAATAGGAACGATATAGTGTCTAGGAGTAAACCCTAGACGACAATATGTGAAATCATGTTTAAATTTCTGAAAATTTCATGAACACCATGAAGGTGATTAGTGGGTTTTGTGGAACTTGATAAACACTAGGATTTTGATTGTTGTTCTAGTGTAATCTAAATTCTATGAAGTGAATTCTGATTGATTAATGTTAAATTTGATGCAAAATTGCCCATTTAATGTTAATCTTGGTTAGATATCAAGCTACGAAATTGATAATGAATTGTGGGAAATTTGTGCCTTTAAGGTGTTTGTGAGAATGCCTCAAAGAAGGCTTAAATCTGGAAATTGGGTTAAAACGCGTATTTATAAATTTCGGCAAACTATGCGTTATATGTTAAGAAAAGAGTTCTAAACGGGTGTGGTTGAACTCTATAGGAAAGGATACCGGAGCGTCAAGTAGACAAGCCGGTGGCGACTTGCGTTTGAAGGGCGTGCTTTGAAGGTATGTAACTTGTTATGTTACAATATGTAAATTAGATATTTAATTGTTCATAGCTGTATTTAGAATAAAGGTTGGTAATAGTTGAAGTGACATTGTTCACTATTTGATTGAATGAGTTGAAATTAGATTAGGAAGCGTTTGGTAGTCATTAGAAACGGAGGATTCCGTAATTGAGCCAAACGGGTCGAATAATTGGCTAGTAGTAGTAAAAGTGTGTTTTGAATATCATTAGGCGAAGACGGATCACAAGAGCGTGAAGCCATAAGTTGGTAGTGAAACGCCGGTGGCCGTAAGCCCCGGAAGTTGGGGTAAATACGCCTTGTAGCCATAAGTTTGTTACTAGTTAAATTAGTACAAAAACTGAACGGGTCAAATAAATACATTGTGCATTTATTGGTTCCCGGCCGCACATTCCATTTTTGACTGAATGATTATGATAGACGCGTCGGTAATTTTATTACAGACGTATAGGAAAAAGAATCACTTAAAACGGACTATCGGATTGAAAGTTATGAACAATGGAAGTTGGATTTGTGCTAAAACGTAGAGCTGGGAATTTGCAGCTCAAAACATGAAACAGGCTGTGAAAAATAGGGTGTCGCGCTACGCGACACCGAATTAACAACATCGTCACACGACGCGACGGCAGTGGCGGGCCGCGAAGGCTGAGCCGGTAGCCGTCACGGGGCGCGACAGCCTTAATACGCAGCATTTTGTTTGTTTTTCATTGTTTAAGCCATAGAACTTGTTTATACTTGATTTTAAGATGTCAAAACTAACAATTTATGTGGTTTTGACCATAGGTGATGATGGACTTAATCCGTATGGCGATCAAGCATATTTTGAAGAACCGAACACACACTTTTGAAGCTTCCGCGTTAGATTAACTTTGTTTAGACAATGTCTATGTTGTAAACAATTACTAATCGTGTTTTGAAGGTTTAAACTAGTCTAGTAGTTAACTAGTTTGTTTTCACTTTAAAACTTCAAATTTTGTACTTGTGTTGAATTAAAGTGCCCATTTTATAAAATCACGCTTATTTTCAATAAAATTCGAGTTGAAATTTGACGGTTGTTACACTTTTGAAGTAGGAACCAAATCCAAAATTTTGGTAAACCACAGGGACCATCCGTGTACTTTACTGTAATCTCTATTTACAATGTATATTTTATTTAGTATCGAAAAGGGGAAGTTGAAACAATTTTAAGAGAAGGCTTTGAAAAATTGGAAGAGTTGGTAGAAGAAAGGGAATTAGAGGAAGAGGAGGTGTGGTCGAAAATGGAACGCTTGAAAGGTTTAAAGGAGTTGGAGACTCACAAAGCTAAAGGTCTTTAGCAAAGGAAAGAGTCAGATGGGCTTTGTATGGAGATGAAAACACGTTTTTTTTTTCATGCATATATCAATAGTAGACAGGCTAGCAACAATATTCCAGGTTTAAGGTTTAATGGTGGAAGGGGAGTAGATAATGAAACCGTCTTTGGTTCAAATAGAGGTTATGATTTACTTTAGAGCATTCAAAGAAAAAGTTGTTTCGAGACTAAAACTTAATTTCCAAAACATTAGGAGACTATCGGAGGGGGACGCGGCTTCCCTTACGATTCCATTTGGTGTGGAAGAAATCAAGGCAATGATTTTTGATTGTGGAGTGGATAAGGCTCTGGGCACGGACGGTTTCAACTTCAGATTTATCAAAAGGTATCTGAATTTATTTGAGCTTAGTTATTTCACATTTGTTGTATGCAGATGATGCTCTAATTCTTGGAGAATGGTCTAGAGACAACATGGTAGTTGTTTCAAGAGTTATGAGGGTCTTTTATCTATGTTCGGGTCTCAAAATAAATTTACACAAATCAACTATTTATGGTATTGGGGTGGATCCTTTGGAGGTATCTTCTTTGGCGGATATCTTGGTTTGTAATAGAGATGAAAATCTCATAACATATCTGGGGATAACAGTGGGGGCAAGCATAAAGATGCTTAACAACTGGAAACCAGTTATTGAGGTTTTTGATAAATGGTTATCAGTTTGGAAAGTTAAGACGCTCTTGATTGGGGGAAGACTCACTTTGATTAAAGCAGTTTTGGAAAGCCTTTCGATTTACTTTTTCGCATATATAGAAGCAAAAATGAGAAAGTTTCCATGGGCTGGTTCTAGTACAGAGAATAAAGTTAATTGGGTGGCGTGGGATTAGGTAACCCGTAGTAAAAAAATAGGGGGGGGGGGGGGGTAGGGATAAAGGGTCTTAAAGAAGTTAATGAAACTCTTATATCAAAAAAGGGTTTGGAGGTTTAGGGGGAAAATCAGAGTATGGAGGAGGGTTGTTGAAGCTTGTCATCTATAAACAATAACCGAGGCTTCCTCCTTCTAAACGATAACACCTCGGGATGTTGGAAAAATAAATGGGAAGGTTTTACATAATTATATTTTGGGCAATGTGGGGAATGGGGGCAGTATTCTATTATGGGTAGACACATGGATGGGAAATTAATCGTTTAAGGTTAGATGTCCTCATCTGTTAGACCGAGAGTTGGACAAATCATGTAAAGTGGCTGTCAGGTTAGCTTTGGAGCATATTTTCATGGATGTCAATTGGAATCGGTCCAGAGCGCCGGAGTCAGTTTTGGAATTAAAGGAATGGCAAGAGTGCTAGGATACAATCTCATTGGTGGTCTGTCAAATGAAAAAGATACTTGGAAATGGATGGGAGATAATTCAGACAATTTTACGGATAAATCGGTAAAAAAATTGATTGATGAAGACATGGGGAGGTTCCTTTACCAAAATTTAAGTGGTGCAAATAGGTCTCCCTTAAATGCAACATCATGGCTTGGTGGAACAAATTTTTACGACATGTATGTTGTCAAACAGAATATGGATGAGTCTTAGTGCTTGGTGCAACATCCCTTCGTTATACGTTTTCGACTTCAACGACCTCATGGAAACTCACGGCTTTTTTTTTACATATGGGAAAGAAGGCTAAGAAGATTATCCATGGCCTTATTATAATCACTTGTTGGTGTATTTGGAAAGGGGGAAATGAGATAGTTTTAACAATACTAAGCATGGTCCGCATGGTCCTCCTTTAGTGCAATTCGTTGGGAGGAATGGTGTAAATATCCCTTGCATATGTTGTAATTGTGTGTCTTTTACCCGTTTGATTGGCGGTTTGTTGTATCGTTGGTCTTTTG
Source organism: Helianthus tuberosus (assembly GCA_030545235.1). Classification (NCBI taxonomy): domain Eukaryota; kingdom Viridiplantae; phylum Streptophyta; class Magnoliopsida; order Asterales; family Asteraceae; genus Helianthus; species Helianthus tuberosus. Next base: position 199,943,899 of record CM060370.1, on the reverse strand, counting down.
TTTGTTTGGGGCGAAGGCGTGTTAATGTAGTTTTTTTTCGTAAATTTTTTTTATTCCAACCGATCCGAATTCAGATTGATTATTTGAATTTTATACTGTTCAAACTTGAATTCACTTTCAAATATTAAAATTCAAATAACTAAAACACCAATTTGATGAAAACCCCTAAAAGTGTGTGTGTGTTTTTTTTATATTTTGAATATATATATTTTTGAAGCTTGATTAATTTCGCTGGCTTTCCCCGACAAATAAATATTCCCAAATTGATAGGCATCTGAATCGAATTATGATGGAAACTGGTAAAGAGTTTACTTAGCCACAAGATGCATAATTGATAAATAAAATTTACATGATAATTTTCACAAGCATGGGTACAACTACAAGTGTACAACCTTACAAACAAAGATAACTCACTTAGAGGCCGTTTATTTAGCTCTTAATGTGGCTCTTAACGGTTGAGACTTCATACTGGTTCAACACTTAATTGTACAGACTGTTTGTTTCACGAGTAGATTTCTGAATGGTTCAGACATTTGCCTCTGAATGGTTAAGCATTATACCGAGTCCTGAATGGTTAAGACCTCATTGGTCAGACATTTGCTTCTGAACGGCTAAACATTATATTGACTCTTAATGGTTCAGACCAGTTACTTACTGGTTCAACACTTAATGGTTGAGACCTCTTACTACTTCAACACTTAACTATTTCAGAAGTTTCCAAACAGCCCCTTAGTAGAGCAAGTGATTACGATTCAACACATGTTTAACCCTCTTAGATAATATGAGGACATGGTTTGATTGTCTTGTTCAAATTCGACACATGTCGTTTACTCTTTATAAAAGCACTCATGATTTAGTAGTAGCTGAGTTTCATGGTTCAGTTTATCGTATAATAAACTTACCAACAATCTTTTAGCCTAAACATATCAAGGTATAAACCCACTTATAACCAAAAGGTATGTTCATAAAAATATATCACATCTACAGATTTTCATATATTATATTGAATTATTATATACTATTACCAAAGTATTAAAAGTATGAGTAATTTTGGTAACCACCACGTACTATGGTGGGTTGTACGTTTGATCTAATATTCTAATCTATATATCTTTCTGTGCAACATAAGGCTTCCCATGTTACTTACCTTCATGTACCCTCTTTAGTGTGGTCCTCCCTTGCACCGTATCCATGTCCTACCTATGCTCACGGGTAAAATCGTCTGCATTACTTCTATTGCACAAACCATGACCGGGTGGAGCGTTACAGGACGGGGGCCAGTCCCTTTTACGACGATTAAAATGTCTAGATTTTTTTTTTGTGCAAGTGTTTTCCTTTTTGCGTTGGAAGCTTGGAAATTAAAGGCATGAGGGACACTAAATATTGGAACTTAGTTTTCATTTTTGCAACCCAATGTTAATTTTTACTAGTTTATATTAATCATTTTGTTTGAATGCCTTTTCTTTTGTTTCAAGATTTAATTTTTACTAGTTTATGTTAACTATTCTTCTATTAGAGCACTTCCTTTGGAATCTTTATATTAACCCCATCTCTAAAATTTGAGGAAAATTTTGTAGTATTTATTTATTCTATCATTCCATCCTATTCCCTAGTATAGACCAAGACAAAATTTAGGGACCACTTCCTGTTCTCCATATTTAAGGATTATTATTAGTTCACTATCTAATAAACCCATATTTTGTCGGTGATAGAAAGAGAAAATGAAATAAAATATATTATAATAAATGTATATTATTTAATTGGATAGAAATAGATATAGGGAATGAAACATAGAATGCTTTTAAAAGATTAATAAAATTTAGAAATATATGTGCATTTTTGTTAAATTACAGTGATGAGGACAATGAATCCAATATAAATGGTAGAAAAGTTTCAAGAATAGTTCTATTCTTTATCGATCAAAACCTATCGCATGACGCGATCTAGTTTTTGCAACCCCCCCCCCCCCCCCCATATAAATGGTAGAAAAGTTTCAAGAATATTTCTATTCTTTACCGATCAAAACCTATCGCATGACGCGAAGTTTCAAGAATAGTTCTATTCTTTACCGATCAAAACCTATCGCATGACGCGATCTAGTTTTTGCAACCCCCCCCCCCCCCTAAGTTTAGTTTATGCTAATCATTCTTCTATTAGAGCACTTCCTTTGGAATCTTTATATTAACCCCATATGTAAAATTTGGGAATTTTTTTTATCGTTTTAATTTATTCTTTTATTCCATTTTGTCCCCTAGTATAGATCAAGACAAAATTTAGGGACTCACTTCCTGTTCTCCATATTTAGAGATTATTATTAATTCACTATCTACTAAACCCATATTATGTGGGTGATAGAAAGAGAAAATGAAATAAGTTATAATAAATAAGTATTATTTAATTGAATAGAAACAACTATAGGGAATGAGACATAGAGAGTTTTTAAAAGATTAAAGAGGGTGTTTGGGATTACGTTTTGAAGTGATTATTTGATTATTGCGTTTGTAAAACATAAATAATCTAAAAAAATGTTTGGATGAAAAAGTGATTATCTGCCTCCAAAACGCCATTTTGGAGAAGCATGTACCTACATGCTTTTTTCAAAATGCAGTTTTAAAAACGCAAAATCTATTTTGAAAACGCATAATCTATTTTGAAAACGCAACACCAAACACCCCCTAATGAAATTTAGAAATATATATGTGGATTTTTGTTAAATTATAGGGATAGGGATTATGAATCCAATACGAATGGTAGAAAAATCTGTCACATGACCCGACCCAGTTTTCGCAACCCCCCTACCCAAACCCAAAATAAACATTGATAATTAGTCTTCTATGCATTTGCTGTATATTACCGATCCGTTAGCTCGTAACGAACATACAACATAAAGTAGCTATTCCAATCTCATTGTTAACACGATGATAATTAGTTGCGCTTGTTTTCTACACTTTAAGCAACTATCTTTTATTGAATGCATGACAACGCTTACTTCTACTCTAGAATACCAATAATTCTCAATTATTCATCTTTGCCCAAGATTTAACCTATGACCTCTCCTTTAAGAGACATATACCTCTATCAAGTGGGTTAGCCTCTTTCATATATATCATCGTTTTCGTTCAAAAGACAAAGTAAGCTAGCCTAACATTATCCTTTAAACACTATCTAATATTTAGACATCCTTTCTAAATTTATTTTGTTCCATAACTTTTCGTGAAAGAAATACTATATGAAATATAATCTATCTATATTTTCTATAAAATGAGAAATCCAAGTGACATAAGAAAAGCTGATGTGTCAGCAGGAGAGCATGTCCAACAAGGCTTTTCTTATGTCATTATTACATCATAATGCCTAATATATAAACCACTTTAGTTTAATTTCAGACCACTGTCATGTGTATTCAAATGGTCTGGCCCACATTCCAAAGGGCAAACCACTGCCCTTCTATAAGAAAGTAGCAGATGCCTCCTTTGGCAAATGTATACCTAGCAGCAGATGTTTTGAAATTGTGGGTAATTTGAAATTCAAAATGCATGGGGATATGTAATTTTCAATTAATGCATGTCACTCACTCACTTCTGTCAATTATCTTCTTATATAAATGTGTTATCTATTTTTGTATTTTCAAACCACATTTCTAATGTATCTCTCCCTCAAATCCATTCTTCTCAATACTCGGCATTTGTTCATAAAGGATAACAGAAAACTGAAGCTCTCTCTGTCCCACTTTCAGAAAAATTTTTGGGGATATATGGTTTGCCTTGATCATGGTAATGTGATATATTTGATTATGTTTGTTTTTCTTTTTGATTTTTACTAAAGTTTTGTTATCTGAGTTATGACTAAATGATGATTGTGAATGATCTGCTGCAGATGATGATGATGATGATGATGATGATGATGATTGTTCTACGGTTGTTTCCAGTGTTATTGTTTCAACATCGTTTAAAGTACGTGTTTTTTGCTATGTGTTTTTTGCTACTCCAGTTTTGAAATTTTGAATTCTTAATTTTGAAGTGATATACTCTAATTCTCGCTTTATATTTCAGTCTAATCACAGTTGTTTGAAATTCATACAATCTGCTGCGGGTTATTATAGGTTTGTATTAAAAGAAACACAAAGTTAAATTAAACACAAAGAAAGATTATTAATAATGTACATTTAAATGATGATTATATATATGATTTTGGGCAGATGATGATGATGTAGAACCCGTAGTAGTTCCTACTAAACGCAAGAAAGGATCTGCTACTGCTGTAAGATAAGATTTTATCTTACTAGAGTAATGGTCTTTCCTGCCTTTTTTGTATTAAAAGAAGCATAAAGTTTGGTTTAAAGCTGCTCTTTATGAACAAAGTTAAGGATTACGTATATGAGGACAGGGCTACTCTTCAACAGCTGAAGAAGTGTTTTCATGTACTGTATCTTGATCTGTTCACGAGAGATCAGGTTTCAAGAAACCTGATGTTAATGCATTGAGTACTTCCTTGGAGTTCATGGCGATTGTCGAAGATATACATTGATTGAGTTTAAAGCTAAAAGCACTAAAATTTAAGCTAAAAGCACTAAATTTTTGCTGTTAGGTTCGTAAATTTCTTGGTGGTGTTGTTAGATTTTAAAGTTTCGTTGTAATTTTAAGCTGAATAAGTATTATTATGTAATTTTTAATATCATCTGATTATTGCAGATTGGTACTTTTGATGTAGAAGTGAAATTGTTTCTGAGTTTAATTAGATTATGTTGATATTGTATCAATTTCTGTTAGTGTATAGAGAACATCTGCTCTAAATCATCATCTACTGATCTAACGGCTGTTTGACTTGCTACTGTTGTCAATTGCCAACATCTGTTGTTGCCAACATCTGTTTGACTTGCTACTGTTGGAAACAAGAGAGGCTTTAACAGATGTTCGCAATATCTTTGTATTCCAAATGAATAGATTTTTTTATCTGAGTTATGACTAAATGATGATTGCTGATGTGTCAATTTTTTATCTGAGATTTTTATCTGAGTTAAAATACATTTAATTTCAAACTACTATTCTATATTTAAATGTCAAAGGCCTGGCCCACATTCAAGAGCGCAAACTACTGCCCATAGCCAAGAAAGTATAACTTAGAAGATGTTTCCTTTGGCAAACATATACCATAGCAGTGGTTTTGAAATTGCCGGTAATTTCAAATTCAAAATGCCTCAGGATATGTACTTTGAAATTAATGCACGTCACTTAATCACTTCTGTCTTATGGTAAATGCGTCTTATAGGTAAATGAATAGGTTAATTATAATTATAATAACGTGTTTAATTTTATATTTTTCCCATGTAAATGCATTAAAAGCCTAACGAGTGTCGCATCATATTCTTTAGTCATAACCGCCTTCATTGGGTATATAAAATACACTGGGCAGTGGTTTTGATCATTACCGTTTTCATGCATCTACTCAATCATCTTCAAAAGTTTGTTGACGAGATTTTCACAAGGCTCTCTGCAGAATGGAATAATTTGGGTTTCAAGTGATTGTTGACGAGATTTTCACAAGGCTCTCTGCAGAAGATATTGGCCGTTTCAAATGTCTTTCCAAGAATTTTTATAGCGAATTGTCAAGTCATGCATTTCAGATGATGCATGCTCTCCGAAGTGGAGATTCAGTACAAAAGAAACTACTATCCTTTAAAGACACGTCAATTGTCATTGACGACGTAGTTGCTGGTACTTTGGATGTTGTTAGAAGCAAAACCTTAAGTTTTCCTAACAATGTCCACCCTAGCAACTTACGTATTCTATCGTCATTTAGTGGTTTGTTGTTAGTTTGCAATGAAGGGATTTGCTGTCAGTTGATTCTTTGGAATCCAACTACCAGGCGCTATAAGGTTTTGTGTGATAACTACTTCAATTACAATCATCATCGAAACTCTGATACTGGTGGAATTTATTTTGATCAGTTCAATGATCTGAAAGTGCTGAACATCAGATGTTACCGTAATGTAACTACTGCTCGTGTTTACTCACGACGTCGTGAGTCATGGAAAACAATAAATTTTGGCAGCGTAAACAATTATGGTTCAAGTGGTTATTCATGGTCTATAGGAGTTTATGCTGATAAAACCATATATTTTATGGTTTCAAATTATTGGTATCCACTAGGTGAGAGGAACATCGTTTCTTTTGATGTTCTGAGTGAGACTTTCAGAATGCTTCATTTTCCCGAGAGTATTGTAGTCAATCCTTGCCAAGGGCATTTTTTGACCATCGCAAAGAGGCTGCATTTGATTGTTATTGGAAAGTCTGCGGAGCTAACTGCTGATTTGCTCAGATATGAAGAAGAAGGCTGGATGAAGGTGTTTGTTTTCAATAATCCTCGTGTAGTTGATTATGTAGATAGGCGCCGAAGGACTAATATAATTGAAGACAACAAGTGGCTGATAACAAGCATCTGGGGGGATATGATTGAAGCTGATCTGAGCAACGAACTTCTGAAATACCTCCAACATGTTGACAACTACAATGGTCCGAAAGGAGCTTTACTTATCGAGACTACTGTTTCACCAATTGATTAGGAATTAGGATCCTGTATTTTATTGAATGCTATTTGCTGTTTTGACAATTGTATTTTTTATATAATTAGTTGTGTTAAAATTATTAATCATGTTTGTTATTTAAATTAAGTAAATGAATATTGATGTTTGAGAGTGTAAAAGTTTGTAATATTGGCAAAGGTCTGTTTAAATGATCAAAGCTCTGTTATTGCGAACAGATGTTTCAAAATAAAACAGTGGTTGATACATATGTTGACTTGGGTCAACAGATGGATGAACTTTGTATGCTGTTTGACACTTGTAGTTTTTATATAATTAGTTGTGTTAAAATTATTAACCATGTTTGTTATTTAAGTTAAGTAAATAAATATTTAGGTTTGAGAGTGTAAAAGCTTGTAATATTGACAAAGGTATGTTTAAATGATAAAAGCTCTGTTATTGGGAACAGATGTTTGAAAATAAAACAGTGGTTGATACATCTGTTGACTTTGGTCAACAGATGGACGAAAACAGATGTTTGGAACTACTGTTGAGAAAACTGTGGGTGAAACCGCTGTTTGGTTAAAATAGTGGTTTAAAACCACTGTTGGGTTAAAATAGTGTTTTGTGGAGGTTGAAGGGGATTGAAATGACTGATGGGTTAAAATATTGTTTTTTTTTTGGAGAAGGAAGATTCTTGAATCACTGTTTATATAATGACTGTTGTTAAAGCTCAGTGTTTTAATCAACTGATAGGCTATCCACTGATAGTTATAGTCAGCTACTGTTTTCATTTTCAGCACTGTAATATTGGCAAAGGTATGTTTAAATGATCAAAGCTCTATTATTGGGAACATATGTTTGAAAATAAAACAGTGGTTGGTACATCCGTTGACTTTGGTCAACAGATGGATGAAAATAGATGTTTGGAACTACTGTTGAGAAAACTGTGGTTGAAACCGCTGTTTGGTTAAAATGGTGGTTTAAAACCAGTGTTGGGTTAAAATAGTGTTTTGTGGAGGTTGAAGGGGATTGAAACGACTGATGGGTTAAAATATTGTTTTTTTTTTGGAGAAGGAACATGCTTGAACAACTGTTTATATAATGACTGTTGTTAAAGGTCAGGGTTTTAATTCAGTGATAGTCTATCCACTGATAGTTATAGTCAGTTACTGTTTTCATTTTCAGCACTGTAAACTACTGATATTGATTCATCAGTGGTTTCCTAACATCTGTCATCCATTATTCATCAGAGGTTCTCACGTGGATAGTACTTAGCCGTCAGTTCTTTTGTAACCGCTGCCATGCCATCATTCACTTTTTCCACCTATAAAACCCTGATCAAAACCCCAGGGGTTTTGACTGTCGAGTCGAATTCAAAATTCCTTTCAAAAACAGTTTTCATCAAATTCTCTCAAATCACTCATCTTCTTCCTTCGTTCTTAACTACCTTTGATTTATCATGGATCTGCCATTCAAAATCCGTCATAACTACGTGTGTACACTTGCAAAAACAAGTAAACACACAGGTTTTCATTCCGTGATTGATGCACTTTCATCTTCAAAGTACAAAACTTTGTTGACCTGCAATGAAACCATCTACGTGGATACCCAACGAGAGTTCTGGAAAAATGCAAAGCTTGAAACTAAGGACAAAAAGACCTTAGCTATTACTTCATCAATAAGGGGAATTCCAGTGGTCATCACACCTCAAACCATTTCAGAGGTTTTTAAAATCAATGATCTTACTGGTAAAAGCTCTTTCCCAAAAACAAAGTACTAAACTGATTTCACTGAGAGAGGGTATGAAGAAGAAATGAAAAAGGATACTTTAGAAAAGGGTAGTTTTCCTCCTGCTCCGAGGTTTTTATTCCATACCCTCCTGATGTGTGTGTCAAATAAAACAACACCTTCTAATGAAATACCATTGAAAATTCAATTCCTGGGCTATGCTATCATGGCTGAACAAAATTTTAACTACTCTCAGGAAATTTTCAATGATATGGTTAAGATTGTTAATAAAAAATCATTTTTATTGTTTCCAAGGTTTTTAAGTTTTTATCTTCAAAAGAAATTTTCAAAGGATAATGCACATGTGCTTATCCAAGGAAATCCTATTCAAATAAACAGTCTAACTTCTGAAACATTCACAAGGCTGTCAAAACCTTCAAAAACCCAAACAGAGGTACCTGAGCAGAATTTAGCAGCAACAACTGCTCCTCAGGCCCCTGTTGTTGAGCCCACTGCTCCTGGTGTTCACAGAAGCACAACCCCATCTGTGAAACCTACACCAAAAATCACCAAAAAAACAAAAAAGAAAACTATCCAAAAGCCCCCCAAACAAACCAAAAAGGTGACTCTGGAAGACGAGATCCCAGAGGTAACACCTGTGACAACACAAAAGTCACCTGAAACCATTGCTGCTACTTCCTCACAGCAGATGGAAGAAAGATCTCAACCTGAGCCTAAAACTCCTCCTGCATCCTCTCAAAAGGATCAGGTTGTATCAACCGGGACACCACAATCAATGATACCTCTGTTGGATGCACTTGATATAGCTCAGATAAAAATCAGTTCTTCTCAATCACCTGTCAATGAGAATATGCCACAACAAGTGACCGAGTCTGGTGTCTCTATCTTTGTTAACCCACCAACAGTTGAGGAGGCTACACTGCAGGAATTACAAGTAATTCCTGTCAGTAGTTCAAGTGGAGCAGCTACTACTGGTGTTGAACCCACTGGTTTACACCTGGACAGTAGTTTCATTAGTGAGACTCCCTTGAAGGCAATTTCTTCTTTGGGAACCATAGTGTCCACTGGTGTGTTTCCATTATACGCTGGTGACCTTAAAATGGTAAGCTCTACTGAAGAAAGAAGTCCCCAGTACCGAGAACAAGGGGCATCAGTGGATGATTTTTGGGAAACTTTTCCTGTGTCAACCACTGATACAACCACCACTAGTGGGAAATCAGATGATCCCATTAACTTGGGTGATGGTTTAAAGTACAAAGAATTGACGGGGAGGGTTGATAAACTTGACAATCTGTTACAGAAATCAAAACTATGCTGCAACAGTTGTTACAAGCTCAAAAGGCTACACCCACTACTGCACCATCATCAACATCTGATCCATCCGCTGCTGAGCTATGGCATCTGTTTCAACCTCTGTTTCACAAACAAAGACAATATGCAGATCAACAGCATGAAGTTCAACTTCAAATGGTCAGAAATGTCATGGAAGCTAGGTACAAAGATACTCAAGCAGATATCAAAGCCATTAAAGCTCGTCTGCTTCAAACTACTGGCACTGCTCCTGCTTCAATCATCTATGTTGAAAATCCTGATGATGTCAAAAAGGGGGAGAAAACTAAAGGGAAGAAGGGAAAATAATATGGTTTATACATGCCACCAGATCGAATGTCCAAACTTGTGGTAGAAATACCAAGTCCAGATGGTTCCAAAAAGGTTGATGAGACTCAAAATGCATTTGTTGCATTAAAGGCAAACATGAAAGGGTCTAAAAGGTTTGAGGAGGAGAAGGAAGTTTTGATGGAAAAAGAAGAGCAGGGTACTTCTAAACCTAAAAGAAGACAGCCTACCAGAAAAGTAAGCCAACGCAAAACCACACCTTCCAAAACCACCAAACAAACTCCTCAAATTCCCAAAAGTTCCTCTCATCAAACCTCCAAACCAACATATGTTAAAACTCATGTTGTATCAACAGTTGTTGGTACTTCAGCTGTTTCAACAGATGTTATCTCAACAACTGCCATCACTACTACATCAACCCACACTCAATCCACTGCCATACCAAAAACAATATCACCACCACAAAAACCAGCTGCCAAAAAGCAGAAAACAACAGTTGACACATCAACTGTTGTAGTGACCACAGTGGTTGAAAAACCAGTTGTTTCAACAGCTGTTAGTCAGATACCAACTACTTCAATCACTGCCACTGAACCCACAAATACACCACCAACTTCTCCAAAGCACAAAAGGAGAAAGATAACAAACATTGTACTGAAGATGACACTTCCCCAACTCTAACATCTACACAACCACTGTCCCTTGTCACCATTCCAAACCTTGTTCCATTATCTTCAGTTCAACTCTTCAATCAAAACACTGCCATTGACCCTGCAGGAGTACAATATCCTCTAGATCTTCCAGCAGTCAGGGAGGAAATCAAATCCTTCTACTCTGAAGATGATCCTGAAAAGAGGAAACTCCCATCTGTTCAAGGTTATCCTTTGGCAAGAAATATAGAAGAATATCTCAAAATAAAGGCCCAACAAGCAGAGGATATATCTAAAAGAGATACAGAGGGAAAGTCTGATAAAGAGATTCAAAAAAATTATCAATACCTGCTCACCAAAGTTAGAACTTTAGAGCAGTTCTCAAAAGTCTTTTGTCAGAAATTATCAGAAAAAGATGATGAAAGCATGAGAAATGACTATCTTGAATACATAATAGCATACAAGAAGTACAGGGCAGAAAAGTATCAATACAAAGAATTGACCATCAGTGAACTACAAGAGGAGACAACCAGAATTCAAAAGATGATTCAAGACAAGGTAAAGCAAACTCCTCCGGTTTGGGCCAATTACAAGAAAAATGTAACAGAAACAACCTTGAAACTGAAAAGAATGAAAGAAGAGCTGATAACTGCTGATTATGGGTCAAGGAACCAGGTTACAAGCTAGGTGGAGAGAAGAAAAGGTGTTTGCTACTTACAAAAAGTTGGAAGAGTTAAGGAAGAGAGATCCCACTGCTCCTAAAAAGCCTGATGATCCGGAAGCAGTGGTTCCAGTCAAACAATAAAAATTGCCAATCAGGAGACCCACTGCTCCACATGCTAGCATCCTTTATCAAAGAAGGAAAGAAAAGCAGATGGATGAATTAACAAAAGAAGACAAGGCTCACGAAGATTATGTTGGACTCTGTATGCCCAAGACACATATTAAATTGATGTGGCTAGTACGTTATGATCCAAGTCGAGTTATACCCAATAACAAGCTAGACAAACACTTATATTATTTATTTGTGATATGATCAAACAAATAAATATTAACACTTACAATATTTAGAAATTGGTTTTCTAAATACTTACACTTGACAAACTAATAAATTATATGGATAATTTATTTTGAGAGAATATTTTATTTTGTTATTTAATGGGTTAAATAACATTTTAAAAGGTTGTATAAAGTCTTGCATTTATGTAGTGTTATATTTATAAAAGTTATAAATATATAAACCAAGACTTGAATTTTATAAAAGAAATATTTTTTTTTATAAATAAGTGCCCCCCCCCCCCCTTTGTCTTACTAAGATGAGATCTTGATCCAATCACAATTCATGCTTTTGCATGTGTTAGAGAAGATGTGATTGGGTGGTCTAACCAAGACTTTTGGTCCAATGGGGTTTCATGCACTTGCATGTGTAAGTTGGCACATGATTGGTCATGGTGGGTGGCAATTCTCTCTCATGGCTCTATAAATACTTGTATGACAAAAATGCAAGAGATGAACTGGTAAGAACTAGAGAAATAGCTCTCTAATTTTCGGTCATCATAAGTATCATTCAAGTGTTCGGTTTTGAATTTTAGTGTTGAAATCCTAGCTACAATCGTAGTGTTTGTTGGAGGCTTGGGGTATACAAGCTTGAGGCCTTCTACTCTTGAAGGCAACCATTTAAGAAACATCATCCGTTTCATTTCTCATTACTCCAAGAAGGTAGTTTTCTAAATATCCTATGGTTGTGTTTGATAGTATGCATTTTCATATATGGATCCGGGTTTTGGGATTTTGCATATAAATGGTTTTATATCTTATAAAAGTAACATGTTTTAAACATTATTTCCGCTGCGTTTTTATTTCATATGGATGAAATTGCTTTGATAAACATGTTAAAATCCCTTCAATGGTATCAGAGCCGCTTATATGAGTGTATACTTCAATAGATTAAAAAATTTCGGGTTTGAATAAAACCCCATGGCCGAAAATTTTAACATGGTTAACCCTTTGTTTTTCAAGATTATTTTCTTACATGCATAAGAGAATCTTGAAAAATTTATTTCATATGGATGATTTGTTTGTTTGGACAAAACTTACCTTTTCGGTTTTTTGAACACAGCCGAAAATGTTTATAAAAGGGAACCATTTTTTTATGCTTCTTGAAATTAATATATATATATATATATTTGGATATATATTTTGGTGCATATGACCTAGCCATGACCTTGTGTTGAATGATTGTGTTCTTATTTATTATTTCAATGGGTTGTAATAATTATTATTTTGTTCTTCCATTAGAAGATATGTAATTTATTTATTTTCATTTGGTACGTAAAATAAATAGATTAGGTGCATTTTATTTTACTAGAAAAAATATATTAGGATATATTTTGTAAAAGAAGATGCACACAAAAATACGGTTTTGGTTTGGACCATAATATTCGGTCCAAAGAACTTCATCGTTCTCAACGGGATTTTAACCCGATAACCAAAATACATTTTTGAAGTCCAAAAGAGTTTGGGGCTGAATATAAAAGACTTTTGGAAGCTCAAAGAAGGTGGAGAAATCACAACACAAGAAGGAGACTTGAAGCATTTGGATGCGGGATCAAGTGGGAGTTAATCAGCACATTACTTGTGTCATTTTTCACCCCTTAGGAAGGACCTTTTGGCACACTTGTTTCGGCTAACAAGTGTTGTCAAAATAGTTGGCTATGGTTATGCACCTATTGTTATGAATGATGTGCTTGTTTGGTTGTTTATTTTGTTTAGATGATATGTAGATATGCATGACTTAACAAACTAATAATCAACAACAAGCGTAAAATTGGTTCTTGACAAAATCATTAAAATGTTTAATAAAGGTTTTATTAAAAATTAATGGTTTTATAATAAAATGGGTTTTATTAAAAAGAACCTTGAAATTTTATTTTCACTAAAGTACCATTGATTTGAATGCATGCAAATGTATGGTACATAATATTTTCTAAACTAGAATTTTGAAATATTAAAAAAACCTTTTAGAAAACAAGTCAAACACCATCCTTTTATACAACACTCGAAACACTTGGGAACTCTTATTGTGGGATAAAGGTCACCTAACCACATTTGAGGGAACTTGTATGTTCGAGGTGGGTTTACGATGTTTGTGGGATAAAGGTCACCTAACCACTTATGTGTATAAACTCACACGTGTGTATAAGTTGGACGACTTGATTTGAAAACCATGAACTTAGGGTCACCGAAGCATGGGGAACAAAGGTGTTGATGGGATTAAACATGCCAACTAAACATAAAGATGTTTAACCGATCCCATATGGCTAGAAATTGCAAAGAGTTGCAATTGTTAAACGTTGACTACCTTGTTAATTTAAATAGAGGGATAAAGGTCACCTAACCAGTATTTAAATGTAACGTTGGATTCTAGATTTTAATTATTAATTGTCTTTAAGACACAAAAGGGTATTAATGATTAAAATATAATAATATCGAAAATACTAAAATTGAACTTGTTAAATTTTGTAGATGGCCGCTAACAATGCAAACCCGACTAACCAAATCGTCCGAAACCTATCACTAAGAACCATCCTTGAAAAGGATCGTCTCAACCATAACAACTTCATGGATTGGTTTCGAAACTTGAGAATCGTTCTCAAGCAAGAGAAGATATCCTATGTGTTGGACGATCCTACTCCTGATGAACCTAACGTGGAAGATGTGGAAGCCTACAATGATTGGGTTAAGTATACCGAGGACTCCATGCAAGCCTCATGCCTCATGTTGGGAACTATGATTCCCGAAATTCAAAAGGATTTTGAACATCACGGGGCATACGACATGATTACCCAGTTAAAGGAAATGTTTCTACAACAAGCAAGGGTAGAACGCTTCGAAACTGTTCGGGCACTTCATGCATGTCGAATGGAGAAAACTCAATCGGTATCATCTTATGTCCTTAAGATGAAAAGCCACATTGATCGCCTCGAAAGGCTAAATTGTCCCGTCTCTAAAGAGTTGGTTACGGATTTGATCCTCAACTCTTTAACAAAGAAATTTGAAAGCTTTGTAATGAACGACAACATGAATGGATGGGACAAGAGCATTGGTGAACTTTATGCAATGCTCAAGACGGCCGAAGCAGGAATGGGCAAAAAGGCTTTACCCGTCCTAGCAATCAATGAAGGAGGCAACAAGAAGAGGCCCCACCCCGACTCTAAAGCAAACTATGCTAAAAGAAAGGGACACGTCAAAGGAAAGGGAAAAGGAAAAGCAAAAGCAAAAGCAGAACCCGCCAAACCAAAAGAGAAGAAGCAAAAGGTTGCTACCAATGACCCATGTTTTGAATGTGGTGAGATAGGATATTGGAAGAGAAATTGTCCGACCTATCTCAAAGAGTTGAAAAACAAGAGGGATGCAGGGCAAACCTCAGGTACTATCTTTATGATACATGTTGAGCTTAATGTTATTTCTTCTAACAGATGGGTACTAGATACCGGATGTGGAACTCATATTTGCAATTCGTTGCAGGGGTTCAGAAGAAGTAGACATTACAAGAAGGGAGACACTAGTCTCTTCATGGGCAACGGAGCAAAGGTTGATGTCGAAGCTCAAGGAGACTACATTTTAGAGCTTCCAAGTGGTTTGGAAGTTATTTTGAAGAATGTTTTATATGCTCCTAGTTTGACTAGGAACATAATTTCTGTTTCCCTTTTAAGACAATGTGGTTTTAAATTTGAATTTGTTAACCGAGACATTTATGTTTCTATGAATGATGTGTTTTATTTTAAAGCTATATCTTTAAATGGTATTTATGAATTAGATCATGATAACGCATCATACGATAGCTCAATGTACCAAGTAACCAACAAGAAACTCAAAATGGATTTGAGTGATTCCTACCTTTGGCATTGTCGCCTTGGACATACAAGCAAGAATCGCATGCATACACTTCAAAGAAATGGTCTTCTGAATACAAATGAAGATAATTCATTTGATGTATGCGAATCTTGTTTACAAGGCAAAATGACCAAGACACCCTTTAATGGAACTTTTGAAAGGGCTAAAGACTTACTAGGTATCATACATTCAGATGTATGTGGTCCTTTTAAGCCGATGACTAGGAATGGTGAAAGATACTTCATTACCTTTACCGACGACTATAGTAGTTATGGATATGTGTACTTACTAAGACACAAGGATGAAGCATTTGAAATGTTCAAAGACTTCAAAAGTGAAGTAGAAAATCAACTCAAGAAAACAATTAAAGTCCTTCGCACCGATAGAGGAGGTGAATACCTTAGTGGTGCTTTTCAAGATCATCTTAAGAGTTGTAGGATTATCTCATAACTTACTCCACCAGGAACACCACAACACAATGGTGTGTCCGAAAGGAGAAATCGAACTCTATTAGATATGGTTCGATCAATGATGGCTAGAAGCACATTACCTCTATCGTTTTGGGGTTACGCTTTGCTCTCCGCAGTCCGTATATTAAATATGGCCCCAACCAAGAAAGTGGAAAAGACACCTTTTGAAATATGGCATGGAAACCCTCCATCATTATCATTCTTAAGGGTTTGGGGTTGTGAAGCTTATGTTAAGCAATACACTCCAAATAAATTGGAAGTCCGATCTACTAAGTGTATCTTTGTAGGATATCCTAAAGATGATATAGGATATTATTTCTACGATCCAACCGAGCAAAAGGTATTTGTTGCTCGAAAGGGTAAGTTCTTAGAAGCTAAGTTCCGTATAGAAGGAACTAGTGGTAGAACAGTGGAACTTGAGGAGAATCAAGAACCACAAGACGATACACGTTTGGTTGATACTAGCACTCAACAAGAGGTTGTTGAAAACGATCAAGAGGTTGATCAGAACACACAAAATGTTTGCAGATCTGGTAGAATTAGTAATCCACCTGAAAGATATGGATTTTTCATGGATGGATGCTACATGGTAGATTCAGATGAACCAACCACATACCATGATGCAATGTCAAAATCCGATTGTGACAAATGGCTTGAAGCCATGAACATAGAGATGCAATCCATGTATGACAACCAAGTTTGGGAATTGGTTGTGCCACCACTCAACTCCAAAGTAGTTGGAAGTAAGTGGGTTTTCAAGAAGAAAATAGATATGCATGGTAACTTGGATACTTACAAAGCAAGACTTGTAGCAAAAGGTTTCACTCAAACTCAAGGGATTGATTATGATGAGACTTTCTCGCCTGTGGCGATGCTAAAGTCAATCAGGATATTATTTGCCATAGCTGCATATTATGACTATGAGATCTGGCAATTAGATGTCAAAACGGATTTTCTTAATGGATATCTTGATGAAGATGTCTATATGGTTCAGCCTGAAGGTTTTGTCGATCCAAAACATCCTGACAAAGTATGCAAGTTAAAGAAATCAATCTATGGATTGAAACAAGCATGTAGAAGTTGGAATCACCGTTTTGATGAAGAAATTAAGAATTTTGGATTCATCAAGAACAGTGATGAAGCTTGTGTGTATAAGAAAGCTAGTGGGAGCATCATCACTTTCTTAGTACTGTATGTCGATGACATTCTACTATTTGGGAATGACATTCCAACCATGGAAGGTGTAAAAGTGTAACACCCTAGTTTCTATTTAACGTTTATCGTGTAAATACCAACAATTAAATGTGTAGTTAAGACTACACATACTATAAAAATACGGGTTTATTAAAACTTTTACAATTCATAAGTCATTCTACATCACATGATCGAATTCGTTATTTAAATTTTTACAACGTAGCAAAGTGCGGAAGCGTGTGTCTTTATCGTGTTCGGTTCTTCGTTGAGCTTGATCGTCTTCCGGCATCCAAGGTGTACCTACATTTCATAAACATGAAATGCTTTAGTCTTACGGGTGTTTAAAACGTGTCTAAATGAGTGCAAGAAACAATTGATCACCAAAACAAAGTTTTAAATCTGACCTCCACCGTAAATTACGGTGGGACCGTAATTTACGGTGGCTTCTGGGTATTTAAGTTTCTACCGTAAATCAGAAGAAACTTCCCGTAAATATATTGACTCCACCGTAATTTACGGTGGGACCGTAAATTACGGTAGTCTCTGCATTCAGCTTCTCATTTTCGTCGCAATTTGACACGAAATCTTTCGTATCTTTCAAACCGCTTATCCGTTTGACCTACCGTTTCTTCCTACATGTTTGTAATTTGATCCTCCATCATATGGAGTTAAAATCCGGCATCCGGCTTGATAAAATTCAAGACTTTTAAGTATTCGGCTTATTACTCTTTTACCAAAATTTGACCCGTTTACGCATTTTATCAAACAAACGTATTTGTTTGATTCCTATATCACATACAACTCTTTAATTTAATATTACCTACAATTTTAGGTTCTAATCATAGGTTTATTACACAATTTTAACCCGTTTTCACTCGTATGCTTATTTTGACCCGTTAAGGGTTCTTAAGCACTTTTGAGCCTAAAATCGCTTTCAATTGCTTCTATAATTATTCTAAGTATTCATTTAATCATAAAACTCATTTCCAAACAACTTTTAAAGGTTGTTTGGTCAATTTAGCCACCAAGGGCGTTTTGGTCCATTTTAGTCCTTTATTAACAATGAAGGACTTTTGAAAGTATATTGGACCCGTAATCCCCCTTTTAACCTATGATTATGTTTGAAAAGTCATTAAGCTTTCCAAACGTCATGTTCATTACATAAAACATTTGGTTTACCTAACAAGTAACCAAATGTCCGTTTTGACCTCTTTTAACACTCTTGAACCATATGTTCTAAATGAGTGTTACCCTATTTCACATACCTGGCGCAGATCAATATATTGACCCGTTTTTAATACCTTGCTTTTATAACCGCTAATTCATAGCGTTGCTAACACCAATTTGATATTTACACCTGAAATAATATAGCTCGACAATAATCATTAGTCGCTATGGTCAAAGGGTGATATTTTCACCTTTTGACCCATTTGGTCTAAGTGACCGATTATGTTGGCGAGATGATATTTATTACCATCTCATCTATACGACTCGCTTCGGTTTACACCGTGAGGCCATTTCACTTATTAATTGATTTTCTTAACGCTTTTTAGCCTGTTATGGCTTACGCCTTACAATGTCTTTCAAAACCAATAGTTATGGTCAACGCGTGACCAATTTACCTTTTTACCCTTATTGTTTGTTTTGGTTTACCCTATAAGGTAACCATTCAAAGGTTCATTTTCCATTTATCATAAAATGATCGAATTACCGATTTAATTCCTTTAAAACCATCAACATGATTTCTTGTCGTGCTTGACTACCTTGTTCCGTACGTTTACACGTCGGAACATCATACCTCAATTATGTATTTGTCTCTTTTGTAACTAATACGAGAAGGGAGTATTCTAACATATAAGACTAGTGTAAGCTATACTTACTTTGCATCCGAATTATGCTTTTCCGCCATTCTTGCTTCGTTTGACCCGCTTCCTTTCCAAGCCTCCACCTAGCTTGTCAAGCGTCAAACTATCATCATAATTCGTAAGACGGTTATATTAGTCATCATTAATTATGACTATTCCATCTTACATATTTTCTATCACAATTACCATTTGATCTTATTAATGGTCGGTTTGACTATTTAAAAGTCAAATCACTAATTAACACATATGATTTGCACTATCAAGTTCACAAGACTCAATTAGGCACATTATCAACACTTAGTTCTCATTTAGGCATTTTAACAAACACCTAATGTGCATACATTTTTACACATTTACAACTAGTTCATCACTAGTTATTTTCACCAAGATTAACATCAAAATTCACCACTATCACTTATGATCAAATACTCAAATTTGCAAATTGTTTAAGTATCTCCCGATTACTTAACATGCATGATGATTCCAAGCATATCTATATCATCTATTTCATCATAACATCAAAACCCACTTATCTAAGTGTGTTAATTCACCAAGTTCATCAATCTATAGCATGATATGTATGATTTTCACTTAGGGTTTCGTTCCTAAGCAAGTATACATCACTAATCTAGCCATAGCTTCTCTAATCCATGCCTAATTCGTGATTAGGGTGATTATCAAATTCTTACAACTTCATGAATGTTAGAAATTCGACATACCTTACGATCCCCTTGACTTGGTGATCGTTTCTACGTATTCAAATCCGAGTTTGGCCTTCAATTGATCCTCCAATTTGAAGAATTTGTTGAGTTTAGGGTTAGCTCCCATGGAGCTTGTCTCCTGAGCATTCTCACGCACGCACACACACTCTTGTGTGTGTGTGGTGTTTTGTTTTTAAGTTTATAAATTCCATTTTCAAGTTACCCGGCTTTGGTCCCTCGTGTTTGGTTAGTTATTAATTAGGTCACAACCTAATTATTTTCAATAATATTCCCACTTATTAACTAGGTTTAATATTCCTAGTTTACTTAGCGGGTTCGGGAATATTTATTGACTAAGTTTATTTTAGGTCCCGTTAATTCGGGCCTTCTAAGCTTTTATTTCTTAAAAGCTTTTATTCATTGTTTATTTATTATTAGGATTAATTATTTAAATCCTAATATTTACCGGGTAAATTTTACCACCAACAGTATTTTACCCGTCTTTACTATTAACGTGGTTTGATTTACCAAGGCCGTTTTCGGGGTGTTACAAGTCTACCCCCCTTAAAGAGGTTTCGTCCTCGAAACCTTTTCTTACTTAATTTATCGAGTTCAACTCCATGCATTTGCTCTCGATAATCAATTAAGCATTTCTCATATCTTGACAGATTGTTAGTATTACCAGAAAAGTATGGTAATATTCTTTTGGTTATTAATCATCTACATATCTTACATGACATAATGCAACTTGAAATAACGTAATCTCGTTATTTCCACTAGTTTAATTAACTTAGCGATATTCCTCGCTTTCATATACTATCGAATTCTTTATGAATCCATTACTTTGACCCGTTTAAAGGTCTCTAGTGAAATCTTTCACTTCTAGCAACAATTTCTTTTATTTTCAAGTTTATTTATTCGGTGTAGTTATACCGAATTTACCGTTTACAAGCGAACCAAATTTCTTAACTTGAACTGCTGACCTTGGTCGGTTTCACTAACTAGACTTATTTGTCCAGTTCCTTTTTACCGTTTGCTTTGTTATAATGTGATTCTACTTCACATTACATTTCTTGACCATGATTGTGTTACATCATGTTTAATTTATATCAACCTTTCATTTTCGAAAATATCTCACCTTTCGAATATATTGTCTTGCGCCTAACAGTGTCAAGACTTGTATCTTTCATACTTATCATTTAAATTCCTATCAGAATTTATGTTTGTAAAAACATTATTTCTTACTAAAACCGAAGTTTTAGTTTTAGGATCTTCTCTTTAACTTCTGTCAATTATCCATTCCAGGATATTGACAGTCCAAAATTTATCCTTTTACGGCCTTTGTTTTATGCGGGGATTCTCAATTTATCCGTCGCTTTGTCTAATTAACCCCGTAAGTTTTATCGTTTTGCTCTATAGGCTATTTTATTAGACCTTCACCTCTTTAAGGCTAGGTCCTTATAATCTATTTCCTTCTAGTCGTGACCCGTAGGTCATATTAGTCTCGTAGACTTTTCCATTGTTTATAACCCCAAGGGTTATATTGATCCCGTAGATCATTCTTTACGCATGTCTATATTGAAATATATATATGGTGTCAAAGCACTCTTTTTTTTTTTTTATGTTTAAAAATCATTTGTTTTCACCCTTGAACTTCATTTGACCTTGACCGTAGTCTAAGGCTTCATTTGTTTACTTCCGGGCTAATTCCTCCGACTTTATGACTTCTGACGTTATTTATGCGTCAGTTTGTCTCAAGCTTACCGTTATCCGGCTTGCGCTTACTTATGCCATTAAGCATTTATACTTTATTCAACTCGTTCAACCTCAAAATGGTTGAATATAATTATCAAAATTTCTGTTTACGAAATTTTATGGTCTTTTAGTCATAACTCATAATCCGAGTCTTTTTTTTTTGACTTTAAATTCATGTCCTCTTCTCTCGGTTTACGCATGTGTTTAAATCCTTACCCATCCACCGGGTGTTATACCGAAGTCGTTATTATTGCAACCCTCCCGGTATGCATTAAGA
This sequence comes from Helianthus tuberosus, assembly GCA_030545235.1. Classification (NCBI taxonomy): domain Eukaryota; kingdom Viridiplantae; phylum Streptophyta; class Magnoliopsida; order Asterales; family Asteraceae; genus Helianthus; species Helianthus tuberosus. The sequence goes on along the minus strand of CM060370.1, from coordinate 199,922,202 downwards.
CCTCACTTCATTTTTATATTCCGACTTTGTCTTTAAGTTGGACGTTTTACAAATACGACCCGTTAAGGGACTTATTTGCAATTTCCGGGTTCGAGCGTAAGTACACTCCCTCCCAATACTTGTCTAACATGCTTGCGTTTTCTGGGTTCGAGTGTAAGTACACTCCCTCCCAATACTTGTTTAACATGCTTGCGTTTTCTGGGTTCGAGTGTAAGTACACTCCCTCCCAATACTTGTTTAACATGCTTGCGTTTTCTGGGTTCGAGTGTAAGTACACTCCCTCCCAATACTTGTTTAACATGCTTGCGTTTTCTGGGTTCGAGTGTAAGTACACTCCCTCCCAATACTTGTCTAACATGCTTGCGTTTTCTGGGTTCGAGTGTAAGTACACTCCCTCCCAATACTTGTCTAACATACTTGCGTTTTCTGGGTTCGAGTGTAAGTACACTCCCTCCCAATACTTGTTTAACATGCTTGCGTTTTCTGGGTTCGAGTGTAAGTACACTCCCTCCCAATACTTGTTTAACATGCTTCTTTGTCCCTTCACTCGGGCTCATTATTCTAATGTAATACGCTTCCGTCACTCGGTTGCGCGTTTACATTATTATCAAATATTTTGCTTGTCTGATTCATTTGGGTACTTTTTACTTAGTCCCATTCACCCCGCCATTACCACATCGGACATAACTGCGCTTATTATAAGAAGCTCATGCTATCATGTGTTCACTACTTACTTGGCCAGAGTAAGCGATCAACACGTGGTACGCGTGACCTTATTATAATTACCACATCACGTCCCATGTAAGTAACTCCTCAAATTGTCTCCATGTTTATGGGTTCATTTGGTAAAACTTTATTTAATTGTTAGTTAACAATTATTAGTTTTAATCGTTTATCCTTGAACATGTACAATGTCCCTTTTTATAAACATTTATTCACATTCATTGATGTGATCATTACTTTTCTCAATAGGATTTGTATTGAGAATACTTACTTGGATGATCACTCTCGTCCAAGTTTCTATATAAACAAGTCTTGTTATTCATTTGTTATTCATCATTGTGAATAACACATTTCCTATTAAATTTCTCTTGGAAATCAAGTTTTCCAAGTTCTATCATATGTGTATGCAACCGTTATTACTTACGTGTTTGTTGCATATAACGACTCGTGCGATTAAATTTAAAAGTGTGCACCTGGTGATGCTTGCCCTAACGGGCTTCTCTTGTCATTAGTCTTGTTCGCGACCGTTACGCGATTTTGGTCCTTAATGAGTATGCTCTTCCTGTCATACCTCGGACCGTTCCATCATCATATCCATAATTCGTTTGACTCTCATCGTCTTCAAACGCGAGTGTCCTTCATTTAAAACATTCACAAAAGTTAGTAAAGTCAACTTCAATAATCGCCCGTATTATAATACAAGGCATTTTCTACTATACACGTCAACGCGCGTATTTTCGTCAACCCTAACAATCATTTAAATTGGGGTAACGTATACCACACGATAGCTCTATGTGTTGTTTACAACACTTTAACATACTAACTAATAACGTACTTGTACTTACCGGATTTGCGATCAAGCTTCGAACCGAACACTATTCTTTGTCAAGAGCACAAGGTTTAAGTCCAAGCATGGTTCCTCCCAACCATACTCGAATCTCTTAAACCAAGGCTCTGATACCAACTTGTAACACCCTAGTTTCTATTTAACGTTTATCGTGTAAATACCAACAATTAAATGTGTAGTTAAGACTACACATACTATAAAAATACGGGTTTATTAAAACTTTTACAATTCATAAGTCATTCTACATCACATGATCGAATTCGTTATTTAAATTTTTACAACGTAGCAAAGTGCGGAAGCGTGTGTCTTTATCGTGTTCGGTTCTTCGTTGAGCTTGATCGTCTTCCGGCATCCAAGGTGTACCTACATTTCATAAACATGAAATGCTTTAGTCTTACGGGTGTTTAAAACGTGTCTAAACGAGTGCAAGAAACAATTGATCACCAAAACAAAGTTTTAAATCTGACCTCCACCGTAAATTACGGTGGGACCGTAATTTACGGTGGCTTCTGGGTATTTAAGTTTCTACCGTAAATCAGAAGAAACTTCCCGTAAATATATTGACTCCACCGTAATTTACGGTGGGACCGTAAATTACGGTAGTCTCTGCATTCAGCTTCTCATTTTCGTCGCAATTTGACACGAAATCTTTCGTATCTTTCAAACCGCTTATCCGTTTGACCTACCGTTTCTTCCTACATGTTTGTAATTTGATCCTCCATCATATGGAGTTAAAATCCGGCATCCGGCTTGATAAAATTCAAGACTTTTAAGTATTCGGCTTATTACTCTTTTACCAAAATTTGACCCGTTTACGCATTTTATCAAACAAACGTATTTGTTTGATTCCTATATCACATACAACTCTTTAATTTAATATTACCTACAATTTTAGGTTCTAATCATAGGTTTATTACACAATTTTAACCCGTTTTCACTCGTATGCTTATTTTGACCCGTTAAGGGTTCTTAAGCACTTTTGAGCCTAAAATCGCTTTCAATTGCTTCTATAATTATTCTAAGTATTCATTTAATCATAAAACTCATTTCCAAACAACTTTTAAAGGTTGTTTGGTCAATTTAGCCACCAAGGGCGTTTTGGTCCATTTTAGTCCTTTATTAACAATGAAGGACTTTTGAAAGTATATTGGACCCGTAATCCCCCTTTTAACCTATGATTATGTTTGAAAAGTCATTAAGCTTTCCAAACGTCATGTTCATTACATAAAACATTTGGTTTACCTAACAAGTAACCAAATGTCCGTTTTGACCTCTTTTAACACTCTTGAACCATATGTTCTAAATGAGTGTTACCCTATTTCACATACCTGGCGCAGATCAATATATTGACCCGTTTTTAATACCTTGCTTTTATAACCGCTAATTCATAGCGTTGCTAACACCAATTTGATATTTACACCTGAAATAATATAGCTCGACAATAATCATTAGTCGCTATGGTCAAAGGGTGATATTTTCACCTTTTGACCCATTTGGTCTAAGTGACCGATTATGTTGGCGAGATGATATTTATTACCATCTCATCTATACGACTCGCTTCGGTTTACACCGTGAGGCCATTTCACTTATTAATTGATTTTCTTAACGCTTTTTAGCCTGTTATGGCTTACGCCTTACAATGTCTTTCAAAACCAATAGTTATGGTCAACGCGTGACCAATTTACCTTTTTACCCTTATTGTTTGTTTTGGTTTACCCTATAAGGTAACCATTCAAAGGTTCATTTTCCATTTATCATAAAATGATCGAATTACCGATTTAATTCCTTTAAAACCATCAACATGATTTCTTGTCGTGCTTGACTACCTTGTTCCGTACGTTTACACGTCGGAACATCATACCTCAATTATGTATTTGTCTCTTTTGTAACTAATACGAGAAGGGAGTATTCTAACATATAAGACTAGTGTAAGCTATACTTACTTTGCATCCGAATTATGCTTTTCCGCCATTCTTGCTTCGTTTGACCCGCTTCCTTTCCAAGCCTCCACCTAGCTTGTCAAGCGTCAAACTATCATCATAATTCGTAAGACGGTTATATTAGTCATCATTAATTATGACTATTCCATCTTACATATTTTCTATCACAATTACCATTTGATCTTATTAATGGTCGGTTTGACTATTTAAAAGTCAAATCACTAATTAACACATATGATTTGCACTATCAAGTTCACAAGACTCAATTAGGCACATTATCAACACTTAGTTCTCATTTAGGCATTTTAACAAACACCTAATGTGCATACATTTTTACACATTTACAACTAGTTCATCACTAGTTATTTTCACCAAGATTAACATCAAAATTCACCACTATCACTTATGATCAAATACTCAAATTTGCAAATTGTTTAAGTATCTCCCGATTACTTAACATGCATGATGATTCCAAGCATATCTATATCATCTATTTCATCATAACATCAAAACCCACTTATCTAAGTGTGTTAATTCACCAAGTTCATCAATCTATAGCATGATATGTATGATTTTCACTTAGGGTTTCGTTCCTAAGCAAGTATACATCACTAATCTAGCCATAGCTTCTCTAATCCATGCCTAATTCGTGATTAGGGTGATTATCAAATTCTTACAACTTCATGAATGTTAGAAATTCGACATACCTTACGATCCCCTTGACTTGGTGATCGTTTCTACGTATTCAAATCCGAGTTTGGCCTTCAATTGATCCTCCAATTTGAAGAATTTGTTGAGTTTAGGGTTAGCTCCCATGGAGCTTGTTTCCTGAGCATTCTCACGCACGCACACACACTCTTGTGTGTGTGTGGTGTTTTGTTTTTAAGTTTATAAATTCCATTTTCAAGTTACCCGGCTTTGGTCCCTCGTGTTTGGTTAGTTATTAATTAGGTCACAACCTAATTATTTTCAATAATATTCCCACTTATTAACTAGGTTTAATATTCCTAGTTTACTTAGCGGGTTCGGGAATATTTATTGACTAAGTTTATTTTAGGTCCCGTTAATTCGGGCCTTCTAAGCTTTTATTTCTTAAAAGCTTTTATTCATTGTTTATTTATTATTAGGATTAATTATTTAAATCCTAATATTTACCGGGTAAATTTTACCACCAACAGTATTTTACCCGTCTTTACTATTAACGTGGTTTGATTTACCAAGGCCGTTTTCGGGGTGTTACAAAAAGCTTGGATTAGAAGTTGTTTTTCCATTAAGGATCTTGGTGAAGTAGCCTACATTTTGGGAATAATGGTCTATAGGGATATATCAAGGCGCTTTATAGGTTTAAACCAAAGTGCATACATTGACAAAGTCTTGAATAGGTTCCAAATGGAGAACTCTAAGAGAGGTTTTATACCTATTCAAAAGGGGACAATATTGAATACATCTCAATGTCCAAGCTCAAAGGATGAGCAAGAGAAAATGAAAAGAATCCCATATGCATCAGCTATAGGATCCATCATGTATGTAATGATATGCACCAGACCGGACGTCTCATGCGCCTTGAGCATGACGAGTAGATACCAGCAGAATCCAGGTAACAGCCATTGGATGGCTGTTAAAAGCATATTGAAATATCTTAGGAGGACTAAGGATATGTTCTTAATATATGGATCTGGTGAGGAGGAACTCGTTGTAAAGGGTTACACGGACGCGAGTTTCCAAAACGATCGAAGTGATTCTCGATCACAATCGGGGTATGTCTTCATTTTAAATGGAGGAGCAGTCTCTTGGAAGAGCTCAAAACAAGACGTAGTAGCATTGTCCACTACAGAATCAGAATACATCGCCGCTTCATTGGCAGCCCAGGAGTCTGCATGGTTAAAGAAATTTATAGCCGACCTAGGGGTGGTCCCTACCATTCAAGACCCACTAGAGATCTTTTGTGATAACGAGGGTGCGATTGCTCAAATCAAAGAACCTCGTGCGCACCAAAAGACTAGACACATTAAGCGGAGATTCAACTACATAAGGGATGAAGTTGAAAAAGGAAAGATATGTATCCGCCAAGTTCACACCGATCAAAACATTGCGGATCCACTCACGAAGCTCCTTGACAGGGCAAAACATGAGGGCCATACATGTGCCTTAGGACTTCGATATTCTAGTGATTGGATTTGATCTATTTTGTATTTGGATATTGAAACAATTGTTATTTTAACTCTTTTATGGTATTTTGAGTTATGTTTCATATTAGCATGTTTAAATCCATGAATAAGTTGCTTATTCTAAATGTATGTAGTCGACCATAATTGTGGGAACAAATATGAATGTAAGACTATTATGAACTTGGATTGGTGGATATTCATTTAGAATGAATATAGAGCAAAGTGTTGCTGCCGAAGTTCATAGATATTTGTGGGATACAAATATTGGACTGACTCGCTCTGAAATATTACTGCATGGAATCATTTGTGATTGATCATAAGTAAATTTTGAGTAAAGGCGAATATCATAGTATCCTCTGACCTGAGATACATATTGGGTCTTGATATTCACCAAATATTATGCCTTTACTTATTTCTTCGCTGTCAGTAATATGGCAGTACATAAGGCTAAGCTCAGGTGTGGTACAAGGTGATTGTGAGAGACGTATGTAGTCAAGAAGGGATTTGTTCCTCTTATTCGTTGAGAGTAAGATGTCTAAGGCCTGATAAAGTTAAATCGACAGAGAGTGATCACTCTATGTCTCTGGATTTAACATGACATCTGTAACGAAAGGATAAATGATAGATTCACCGAAATCATGTTCAAGTAAGGGACTTGAAAGGGATGATGTTATTGAATGGCAAATATAGTCATACGTATTGGGGGTAGTAAACCGTAGTTAGGCGTCATTTACTACTTGCATCAATCTTCTATGTATCTTGTGCAAGTGGGAGATTGTTGGACTCTGTATGCCCAAGACACATATTAAATTGATGTGGCTAGTACGTTATGATCCAAGTCGAGTCATACCCAATAACAAGCTAGACAAACACTTATATTATTTATTTGTGATATGATCAAACAAATAAATATTAACACTTACAATATTTAGAAATTGGTTTTCTAAATACTTACACTTGACAAACTAATAAATTATATGGATAATTTATTTTGAGAGAATATTTTATTTTGTTATTTAATGGGTTAAATAACATTTTAAAAGGTTGTACAAAGTCTTGCATTTATGTAGTGTTATATTTATAAAAGTTATAAAGATATAAACCAAGACTTGAATTTTATAAAAGAATTTTTTTTTATAAATAAGTGCCCCCCCCCCTTTTGTCTTACCAAGATGAGATCTTGATCCAATCACAATTCATGATTTTGCATGTGTTAGAGAAGATGTGATTGGGTGGTCTAACCAAGACTTTTGGTCCAATGGGGTTTCATGCACTTGCATGTGTAAGTTGGCACATGATTGGTCATGGTGGGTGGCAATTCTCTCTCATGGCTCTATAAATACTTGTATGACAAAAATGCAAGAGATGAACTGGTAAGAACTAGAGAAATAGCTCTCTAATTTTCGGTCATCATAAGTATCATTCAAGTGTTCGGTTTTGAATTTTAGTGTTGAAATCCTAGCTACAATCGTAGTGTTTGTTGGAGGCTTGGGGTATACATGCTTGAGGCATTCTACTCTTGAAGGCAACCATTTAAGAAACATCATCCGTTTCATTTCTCATTACTCCAAGAAGGTAGTTTTCTAAACATCCTATGGTTGTGTTTGATAGTATGCATTTTCATATATGGATCCGGGTTTTGGGATTTTGCATATAAATGGTTTTATATCTTATAAAAGTAACATGTTTTAAACATTATTTTCGCTGCGTTTTTATTTCATATGGATGAAATTGCTTTGATAAACATGTTAAAATCCCTTCAGATTACATTATCAAAATGGTTTTTCAGACATTTACGGAAGAAAAACAAGACTCAGCACAATCTAAACTTTAAGTTTTTATACTCTAAACTTTAAGTATTTATTGACTGACGTATTTATTTTATTTATAAGTCTATATAAATATAACTATAATCATCGTTTATATTTGTTATGCATGGATTTCTAAGAAACGACCCGTGTTTGCACAATCTAAACTTTAAGTTTGTTAGACATCTTTTAGACATCTTTTATTAACTTTGTTAAATATCTTTTATATTTACTTATAGTTGTCTTTTAGCTATAATAAATAACACGTTTTGGTACAATATCTATACACATATCTATATGTTCTGTCAATATGTGTTATGCATGGTTTTCTAAGAAAAAACCAGTGTTTGCACACGGGTCTTACCGCTAGTACTATATAATAAAAGAAACCAATAAAAGGACACATGTTATTCATTGAAGGCATCTGTTTTTATAGATAATTAATATCAATTAAAAGATAATTATACAATTAAATTTAATATAAAGAGTAAAATGCACGGATAGTCCCTGTGGTTTTGCAAAGTTTCACCTATAGTCCCCAACTTTTGGAAATTACACTCATAGTCCCTGTGGTTTATGACTTTGTTTCTCGGATAGTCCCTGGGTGTAACAGACGTTAACTAGCAACGTTAAGTGCGGTCATGTGCTGAACATGTGAGGCTAATTTGGTCCATTAATGTATTAAACCCTCCTTCCACCTCATTAAAACCATTGTCAGTTGCATTCCCTCCCATTTATCACCCAACACACATTCTCTCTCTATCATTGGCGATCATCTTCATCATTCCCAAAATTGACACCGATCAAACCCTAATCGTAACCAGCAATGGAAGATGATGATCCGCAAAACCCACGGAGACACAACACTTGGAGAATAAGGAGTCCAACAGAGGCGTTTGTAGCAGAAAATGTCTATGGTAAGTATCCAAAAACCCTAACATGATTCTGTTAAAAATCCAAAATTGATCTGTTCTTTTTGTTGGTTTATCAAACGAACAGGAGGCTATGACAACTTGTTCATCTTAAAAGTGTATTATGGTGGTATTTTCACAAAGCTGCCACGGAGAAGATATGTTGACTGTAAGGTTAGCTATGTTGACTACTGCAACATAGATGAGTTTTCTGTGCATGAGATAGATTTTATGGTCAGGGACCTCAAGATTTATATCCCAGATGTTGAAATTTACTACCATTTTCAAATACCTGGGCAAGATTTAGACACTGGTTTGACACCTTTAGGAAATGATGCGGATGTTTTGTGTTTAGGCAAATATGTTGCAGCAAACAAGGTTATTAGAATGTTTATAGAACATGGTTTTACTCGGATTCCAGATTACCTTAGCCCTCCAAAATCAACTTCTATGGTTATTGAACAACTAGAAGATGCAGGGCCTAATATACCTAGAAAGAAGTTGAAGGTAGCAAAAAAATTAAGGCTTGATGAGGGTTCTAGTGAACCAAATAGCAGAGTGGAAGTTAGTAACCAGAATGTAGAGGTCAGACTGAATGGGATTGAAGATATTGACAAAAGAATGCAAGTTCAGGGTAATATGGTTAGTTTAGAGGGTAATGTGGGTAGTTTACAGGATAATGTGGGTTCTTTAGAGGGTAATGTGGCTGCTCATGATGGTGCAGGTGTCAATGATGGGGCTGGTGTCAATGAGGTCAATGTGGGTAGTGCTAAGGGCAATATGGTTAGTGAACAGGGTAATGTGTGTATAGTAGAGGGAAATGTGGGTACTGTCAATGAAGGTAACATTTATGAAGAATCATTCAATGGAGGGTTTTCATATGACATTGAAAATGCAGACTTCTCTACTAATTTTCCTGTTGACAATACAGATAATCAGCATGGACATGAACCTGACAATGAGGTTGAGGCTAAATGTGAGCATGAGGGAGCATGTGATAGTGAGTCTGAATGTGAGCATGAGGGATCATGTGATGGTGAGTCTGAATCTGAGGAGGATGAGGATGATGACTCAGAAGATAGTGATTTTAAAGCAGACTTGGACTTTATGATGGAAGATGCTGCTGTTGACATGAGAGAGTACTATGAAAATGTTGACCATGGTGAGGAGTTTATGGGTCCTGTGAATGAGGATGATGGTAACAATGATGGGAATGATAGTGATGACCCTCTTGCTGGTGAAAATTTAAATTATGATTCATTGGATAGTCTGACAGAAGACTCAGAGGGGGAGTTAAGATGTAGAAGGCGTAAGAAACTTAAAGAACTCAAAAGGAAAAAAGAGGTGAAAACACAACATCAAAAGTGAGGTTCTATGTGGGTCAGATGTTTGGTACTGTCAAAGAGGCAAAAGACTTGATTAATAAACATGCTATTGAAACAAGGAGGGCAATATCTTTTATTAGAAATGATAAAAAAGGCTTAGGGTTGTATGTGAAGGCAAGGTGCCTGTATTCACAACTGGGCCAATCAACACTGGGCCAAACAGTGGGCCTGACAGTGGGCCTGGCAATGGTAATGTAATGACTACTGGGCCAATCAACTCAAGTGGTACAAGTGGGAAAAAAAAGGGGACTGGGTTATGTAATGACAAGAGAAAAGCTAGGTTAAACAGTGTCAGCTGTCCTTGGGTACTTTATCTTTCAAAGTTAGATGAGGATGATGAAACCTGGGTTGTCAAAACCTACAAACCAGATCACAAGTGCTTGCAATCCAGAAAAATACAACCTTTCACTTCTAGTTTTTTAGCTAAGCAACAGTGGGTTCTAAACCAGATAGAGTCAAACCCTAATATTCCTGTTAGAAGTATCCAAGAGGAGCTGGGGAGAAAATACGAACTTGGAGTCTCCAAAATGAAGGTAATAGAGTTAGATCTATAAATTAATTTGTATGTTTATTAAGTTTTTCTAATGTATTTGTATGTTGTAGGCATTCAGGGCAAAACTAAAAGCTACTAAGGCATTGCAAGGGGACTTCAATGAACAATATTCAAGTCTCAGAGATTATGCTATGGAATTGATGAGGACCAATCCAGGTACAACTGTCAAATTTGCTGTTAAGCCTTGTGGTAACCCAAGTGCACCCACTAGGATCTTCAAAAGGGTGTACATATGTTTGGGTCCATTAAAACAAGGCTATAAAGAATGCAGACGGGATTTCTTGGGGTTGGATGAGGCATTCATGAAGGGCCCATATCCTGGGCAAATGTTGACTGCTGTTGGCCAGGATCCAAACTTTGGTATATATCCTTTGGCTTATGCCATTGTTGAGGCTGAGACAAAAGATTCATGGAGCTGGTTCTTAGAATGTCTTCGAGATGATTTAGATCTACCAAGAGAAGCAAACTACACCTTCATATCAGACCGCCAAAAAGTATGTTTCCATTTTTATATTGTGTGCTATTGTTTTCACATTCAAGGATCAAACATTGTATTATATGTTTCTTACAACAGGGGATTATTCCAGCCATCCAAACTGTGTTTCCTGCTGCAGAGCATAGATTTTGTTTAAGGCATATACACCAAAACATGAAGCAGCAGTGGAGAGGAAAGGCCTTCAAGGACTGTCTATGGGATGCTGCAACTTCCACAACAGTTCAAGATTTTGAATTGAAGATGCTTGAAATTAGAAACTATAACCAAGAAGCCTATGACTGGTTGGCATCCATTCCTCCCATTCACTGGTCCAGATCTCACTTTACAGGTATAAGTTTGTATATAAACTGTCATATTTACAACTTTCCTGACACTGATCCATTAACAGGTAGGGCCAAGAATGATACTTTGTTGAACAACATGTGTGAATGCTTGAATGCACTAACTGTGTATGGGAGAGATAAGCCTATCATTTCAGCTTTAGAATATGTGAGGGAGTATTTGATGTAGAGAATTGTCAATGTCATTAGGGTATTAGGCAAGTGCAATGGTCCTCTTACCCCTCATGCTACTGAAAGACTAGCATAAATTAAAAAAACAAGCAGTTAATTACAGTGTTAAGTGGGGTGGTGGGACCAAGTATCAGGTCAGTAGGAGGGTAACTTCATTGTTTAGTGGTACTAGGCATTCACAGTATGTAGTTGATGTTGTATAGAGGGTCTGTAGTTGCAGGGAAGGGGAAGAATCAGGAATTCCTTGTAGACATGCTGTTGCTGTAAACTGGGACATGGCTTTGAATGGCCAAGCTGTTGGTCCACCAGAGTCTTGGGTCCTTGATTGCTATTGGTTGGACACATGGAAAAGGGTGTACACGCACATAATTGAACCCATCAATGGTAGAGACTTGTGGCCAAAATCACCTTGTCCAACTACCTTAACCCCACCCTTGCACCACACACCAATTGGCAGACGTAAGAAAAAGAGGAGAAAAGATCAGGTTGAGTTGCAGGATGATGCTGAGAGGGCAGGACAAAGTTCACAAAGGAAGAAGAGGAAAAACAGTCAAGGTGATGCAAATGATGAAGTGGACAATGGTGGAAAGTTAACAAGGAAGTGGAAAACAGTTACTTGCAAGAAATGTGGGGAGAAGGGTCACAACTCTAGGGGTTGTGGTAAACAGAAGAGGGGGAAACAAGCAAAGCAGGCCAGGAAAGGAAACAAGTCAAAGGAGGGGAAGAAAGGGAACAAGTCAAAGGAGGGGAACAATGTTTGAAGTCTATGTTAGTTTTTATGGTTTTTAAACTTTTGGCAGTCTTTTGGTTGTAATGGTAGCTTATATGCACTAGAATTTTGGATGTTTGGCAGTATTTTGGTTGTCTTATGGTTGTAATGGTAGACTTGATGTTACGGATATTATGGTAGACTTGTGCAAATTAGTTAAGTGTTATATTTCGCAGTATTTGGCACCATTTGTTTAGTTGATGTTATATTTGGTCAACAAAATGCACACTTGCACAGTTGAGTTATTATGGTCATTGATTCGTCCAACTACTACCCTTTACTGCACATTTAATTTGCACAACTGATGTTATATTTGGTCATTTAAATGCACACTTGCACACCATTCATTTATTCGTCCAACTACTAGCCTTTACTGCACATTTAATTTGACCTATTCATCATTTATTTGACCCATTTGCTACATGTCAAAATATATGCAGAATTCTTCACCAATTTTGGTCATTTATTTGACCCATTTGAACCATGTCAAAACTTTTGCACATTTTGGTCATTTTTTTGGCACTTTGTTTGACCCATTTACACAACATTTTTCAACCAAAACAGTTTTCATTTCATACTAAACACTTACATCAGTTACATTCAATTACATCAACCAGACATTATAATCAGCCCTAGAATCCCTAAAATGAACAACAACACAACAATGAGCTTGTTCTTCAACCTATTCTTCCCATGTAGTCGTGCAATCTCAAGTTCAAGTTGGTTTTTGTTTCTTAGTAACCCAGGTATGATACACACTGAACGACTGCACATTGGGGGGTCTACCCACCCAATGAATCGTCTGCATCCAGCGTTCTGTAAAAAGAAATTGAAGATCAGAGAAATGAGAATGATGTAAATACAGATCAATTTCAGAAACTAACCATCTTAGGGCATGAGTAGAATCGTCGACCAGGGTTTAAATCAGTCCAAGAAGTCAGAATCTTTGCTTCTTCTCCACAATTGCACAGCACCATTTTTGTCGATCAGGATCAGGGTGTTGAACTCAGAACTTGTTAAGATTCTGTTTGATGTAGGTTAGGGTTGGGGAAAATGATTCAGTGGGTATAAAAAACAGGTGGAAGGAGGGTTTAATACATTAATGGACCAAATTACCCTCACATGTTCAGCACATGACCACACTTAACGTTGCTAGTTAACGTCTGTTACACCCAGGGACTATCCGAGAAACAAAGTCATAAACCACAGGGACTATGAGTGTAATTTCCAAAAGCTGGGGACTATAGGTGAAACTTTGCAAAACCACAGGGACTATCCGTGCATTTTACTCTAATATAAATTTAATCAATTCATATAGGAGATAATATAATATTTTAAAATATGTATTAGATTTCAAAATTATTTATCCTGAAATTAATGTAAATGATTTATTTATTTTATTAAACTAAAGTAGTTAAGGGTAAAACCTATTTTAAAAGTGTTTAAAAGGGGTTTATTGGTTCTATCCTTTTATTTTCGTTTTCAATTCTTAACTAATATACGGTAATCACTATGTTTACGTGACATTTATAAGAACCATCGATCATTGCAATCACCCCATCGATCGTGTATCGAGTATATCCGTTAATTTTTTTAAAGATATAATTTTTTATTAGATTCATTCAACCCGTGTAATAAACCAGGTTTTTTTAAATATGTAGCATTTTTTAGAGTAAATTGTCATTTTAGTCCCTGAGTTTTTGTCCAAGTTGTCATTTTAGTTCAAACAGTTTTTTTTTCTCCACTGGGTCTCTGACTTTTTCTTTTTCTTGCCATTTTGATCACATTGCCTAACTTAGTCTAAAAACCAGGTTATAATCAGGGGTATTTTTGGCATTAAATTATTACGAGGTTTATAAATTATGTTGTAAACTACCTTGTTTATCACTACACAACAGTTATGCTAAAAATACCCCTGGTTATAACCAGATTTTCAGACTGAGTTAAACAATGTGATCAAAATGGCAAGAAAATGGAAAAGTCAGAGATCCAGAAGAGGAAAAAAAACTATTTGTACTAAAATTACAATTTGGAACAAACCTCATGGACCAAAATGACAATTTACTCTATTTTTTTACTATACAAAATTACATTATGCAACTCGTGTAATACACGGGGTTTTAAAAAATATAACTTTTATTATTATATAGTATATAAAATTAGATTTATTCAATCCCTATAATACATAGGGTTTTTAAAGATATAACTTTTTATTGTTTGGTATATAAAATTAAATGTACTCAACTCGTATAACACATGGGGTTCTTAAAAATGTAACTTTTTTATTATTTAATATATAAAATTAAATTTATTCAACCCGTATAATACACGGGGTTCTTAAAGATATAACTTTTTTTATTATTTAATATATAAAATAAATTTATTCAACCAATGTAATAAACGAGATTTTTAAATATATATTGTTTTATTATTTGGTATATAAAATTGCATTTATTCAACCCGTGTAATAAACGAGATTTTTAAAGATATATTTTTTTTATTATTTGGTATATAAAATTACATTTATTCAACCCGTGTAATACACGGGGTTCTAACCTAGTATAAGGTATAATTAAAGTATGTTAGTATTTTTATTTTTTTTATAAAATATTATAAGAATAGTCCGTAAGTTCTTACTATATTCGATTTACCCATACGATCAACCCAGTATTTGTTACATCACCTGTCAAAGTAACATGATATCACCATCTCTCACATACAACATACCCTAAATTTGTATTATAAGTAACTTCTCTTTCTACTCTCCTCCTTCACCCTTCTCTCTCTCTCTCTCTCTCTCTCTCACACACACACACACAAACACACACTCAGTCACACAAATATTCATGAAGGTAGAAGATGCATATGTAGTCAATATATACAAGTCCTCTTCATGTTTTTCCACAGCTTTCTTGAACTTTTTAGTTTCACATGGCTTGGATTTCTTCTTGGAATTGTGATAAAAAAGCTCAAGAAAGTTGTGGGAGGACATGAAGGTTATGGACTTAATTCTACAAATTTTATGTTAATTAATGGTGGATCTATAGATACATTTCGATTTTTTACTTACAGCTACAGGAGTATCACTAAGAAGTCTTCAACTTAGGTTTATGGACTTAATTCTGCAAATTTTATGTTAAGTAATGGTGGATTTATAGATACATTCTTATCTCTGCAATTGTATCAGAAAAGGAGGAGGCTCGGTTGCTACACGACTTTATTTCTGTAAGTTCGTTATTTTCTTAGAACGGCTAACTCACACACTCTAAACCTACAAATAAATTTTCAACAACACCTTTACTATATGTTGATACCGTTAGATTACAAGCCGTTTCGTGTAAGTTTGTTATCTACTAGATTGTGTTAATTTGTGTTTTAGTGGTATTGTCTGTACTAGTTACTAGGGTTTTGAAGTAAAAAGGTGTACGTTTAGTTTTCTTTGGTTAGGTCTCTCCTTGTTTAATTTAATATGTTTCATTTAATTTTACTTGTAGGTACTTAAAATTTATCAATTGTTTAGTTAAATTTACAGATATAAAAAACCTTTAATAATGGTTCCATAGCAGTTTGACCTAAAATCGGTCAAAACCAAAAGATAGTTTACCCACCTTTTGGTAGTTTTTAATATATTTAGGTTAACTTTTATGCAACACTGTTCATCAAACTAAATTTATATATCTTTATATTCAATCATTTAAAATTAAAAAAATATGTTTACTTTTCTGTAAATCAGCATTAATTAACTTGTAAAATTACTGCATACAAATACAATAACACAGTTTATATATATTGAAATTATATTTGTTTTTTTATTCATTTATGATTGTTTTTATATTTAGGAATTCTTGATAGGTAAAATATACAAGATATGTACAATAAAGGTATAATTTTGATGTTTGTTATATAAATGTAATGTTTTGTAGTATGTTATTAAGTTTATATTTTTTAGTTTTTAAAATTTTGTGTAGTAGTATTTAATAGTATTTATACAAAAAAGTTACTAAAATATATCAATTTATTTCTTTTATACTGTTTTAACTTTCCCCAAAAAATGACAAGAGACATCCTAGCTCCCACTATATGTTAACTCACGAAGGGTCTCTTTCAATTTTTTTTTAAAGTTTTATTGCATAAAATATCTATCAAGATAAATTATTTAACGAGAATAATAAAATAATAATTAAAAAGGCCAAAAAGAAATGGGGTACATTTGTCCAAGTTGATATGGTGATGGAGAAAGAACCTATATTTCTAGCACTTTCCAGATTAAGATAAATTTTCCTTTTGATATCTTAGACTCTTATTAGTTTAGTTTCCTTTTTGTTTTAGTTACTTTCTTTAATTGTTTGTTTGATGCAAACTCCTCCATAAAAGATACCTATTTCCTTTACATTTGGTTAATAATTATTCATGTGAAGTAATATATTTTTCCTTTTTTTCAAAAAAAGTTTCTATATGTATGCTTTGTATAAATTTGAAAACCGTTGGGGACGGTAACGATCTATTATGTTGGCTGGCCAACTCCCTGTTTCCCCTTCACAGACGACACTCACTCTCCTCCCCTTAAACAGAACCCACCCAAACTTGCCCTTACAAAAGGAATTCTCGTTCACGAGCGTCCTCCTCCAACACAACCCTTTTAGTAGGCCGGATCCACGTTATTCCACGGGCGCCTATGGATGTCCTTTGAAGAGGGTCTTGTTATAATAGTTTGTCTCAAGCAAACCCTAACTATTCAAAAATCCTAATTTTTAATTTCAACAATTCATCTAAAAACGACACACATTATGAACTTCAAACAAACCAAATTGAATCATACAAAACCATGTGACACAAGTATTAGAATATACACACACAGGATGAGAATCATTACAGAACAATAATTATTGTAAGAATAAAAAGAACAACTCAAAATCACCAAATTTTGGGATTTAAGGTTCGTATATTTTTTTAAATTGTATGTTTCTTACATTCATATGTGTAATAATATATATACATAAAAAAATCTGTATATTTTTACTTACACATAACCTACGTACATCTAAGTAATTTACTATACACATAATCTAATATGCGCGCACACACACACGCACACACACACACACACACATATATATATATGTGTGTGTGTGTGTGTGTGTGTGTGTGTGTATAGGGACAAGAATAGTGTGCAGTAATTCCACGAGGTGTGTGGATAAAGATGGATGGGTTGTAAGTTAGGGTACTCGGTGTGGAGGTGGGTAGTCCTCAAAGGATGCTCTGTCATGTAGAATGGGTGTGAGGATGAGCCTAAAGGGGATAGACCTAGGGAAATGGATAATGGGCCTATATATATAAATATATAGGGTAAGGTTCATTTAAGAACCACCTTTATTATGAAACCATGAGAACCAATGTGAACACAAAATAAAATCTAAAAAAAATAAAAAAAGCACTCAATTTTTTTTTTAATATTTAAAAAAAATCGCTATATTTCGTTACAAAAAAAAAACTTTTTTTTTGAGTAACAGTTATCCATACACATGTGCATATGTATCATTACTTCGACAAATTCCGTAATACATTATCAGTAATAGAAAATTACACTTTAATTTACAATACCATTCGTAATACACTACTTTTTATATTACTAATATTCAAAATGCACATGTGCATCATTATGTATAACCATGATATAACGTGTTTTGGTACAAACAATTTGTGATTTTGAATGGGGAAGTAGGCCCATATACATTTTTTTTGGTTAGTTATATCTAGTGGTTGATGGTTTGGTTATAGTTGTCAATTTATGATGTAATATGTTGATTGGGTGGTATAAATGGTGTTTATATACATGTAATAAAGTGAAAATATTGGTAATAGTATTGTATTAGGGATGGTAGGAGGTAATGATATTGTATTATGGATGGTAGGAGGTAATGGTAGTGTATTATGGATGGTATGATAGATGAAAGGGAAAGTGTATTCAAAGTAGTGTATCAAAACACCTTATTTCATGTTGATACATATAGATGCACATGTGTATTTCTAATATTGGTAATTTAAAAAGTAGTGTATTACATATGGTAGTGTAAATGAAAGTGTAATTGTCTAATATTTGTAATGAATTACAGAATTTGTCAAAGAAATGACAAAAATGCACATGCTCATGTTTGTGTATTATGGATGGAATGATAGATGAAAGAGAAAATGTATTCAAAGTAGTGTACCAAAACACCTTATTTCATGTTGATACATATAGATGCACATTTGCATTTCTAAACGGGTCTACATATTTACACACCTTTATGCCTATTTTGACACCCTTCAGGACGCCTCGTATAGACCTATACGAGGCGTATAGGGTTACTTTTCCGACCATCTCTGCAACAAAGCACAATGTCAAATCAGTCACATCAGACGGGGAGTATAGGTCTATACGAGGGATGGATACGAGGCACTAAGACGCCTCGTATAGACCTATACGAGGCGTCTTCGACAGGTGACAAAAAGATATACGAGGGGTCTAGAGCTATACGAGGCGTCGATGGCTTATGAAAAAGTGCAACATACAGTGTATGGTTTGTCCCTAGCATCCGACGTTTAAAACATTTGCTTGTTCTTCTTCTTTCATTCTGCTTCTTCTTCTTCTTCTTCTTCTTCTTTCATTCTGGGACGACATTTAATTTGTGTTCTTATCATCCCGAAGTGTTGAAATGTCATCATACTGGGACGGCAACTATGTCTTCGGGCAGTATTATAGCGAGAACTGGGTGCCCGAAAGCGATCCGGTAACAGTACAGGTACTTAAATGTTTTAATTAGTTTTTGTTTTAGTTTATTATTTACTAATGATGATACGGTTCTTTATTTTGGAGGAGTCTTGCGTTCCCGATTCTAATGAGCAAGAGGAGGTTGTGTCTAGTATACAAGGAGAACAAAACAAACCGTTTCTAGATTTGAACAATCATCCCCCTGTTGATGAAACACCCCCTGTAGATGACTCATACCATGCTTGTCAACCAAGTTATCTGACGCAACAAGGGTATCCGGATTATAGATACGGGTGTGAATACGGAGGAGACGGTGGATACGGAGGAGACGGTGGATACGGAGGAGACGGTGGATACGGAGGAGACGGTGGATACGGAGGAGACGGTGGATACGGAGGAGACGGTGGTTACAGAGGAGACAGTGGATACAGAGGAGATGGTGGATACAGTGGATACGGAGGAGACGGTGGTTATGGTGGATATGGTAGATATGGTGGTGAGACACCTCCCATCCAGGACAGTCCGTACTTAAAAAAGCAGGTATTAATTACTATTTTTGTATTATTTAATTATTTAATTATTATTATTAGTATTATTATTAGTATTATTATTAATATTATTATTATTATTTATTTATTTATTAAAATTATTTATTATTATTGTCGATGTTACAGGTTTTCAACTCTTTAGATGAACTAAAGAATCGGATACAAGAAATAGCAAACGCGGATGGTTTCGTTATTGTCACCCGTCGATCAAAGAAAACCGGTGGAATAATCCGGAGGGTATGGCTTGAATGTGATCGTGCTGGTGAGCACCAGACTACAGCAACACTTAGAAAAGCCGGAAGCAAAAAAACCGGTTGCCCGTTTTACCTGCTGGCTGTGCGAAACCACCCGTATGAAACCTGGGAGATTAAAGACGGAAAAATTGAACATAACCACGAACTTTGTGAGGACCTGTCGGCCCACGCGTTTGTGCGAAGGTTTACTACAAGCGAAATGAAACTGATCGAGCAGCTGACAGCTCAAAACATGGAGTCGCGCAAAATATTTCAAACGATAAGGAAGCAGGACCCCGACAGGTTTCATGTTCTGAAAGACGTTCAAAACGTTGTGGCGAAGATTAGAGCCGAACAAAGACAAGGATTGACTCCCATGCAGTCACTAGAAAACAAGCTGATAAACAACGACTTTATTTACGAGACACGGGAGGAACCCGGAACAGAGATCGTAACAGAGATCCTCTTTCTTCATCGGTACTCGAGAGACATGTGGCGTGCATTCCCCCACGTCATGCTGATCGATGCGACGTACAAGACAAACATATACAATATGCCCTTTATCCAGATTGTTGGTATGACGCCTACCAACAAATCGTTTATTATCGCTCATGCCATTGTTAGTAAAGAACGGGGTGATAACTTTGTGTGGGTGCTTGAGAGGGTCAAGTCAATGTTGGATGAATGCATGGAGCCACGTGTGATTTTAACCGATAGAGACCTAGCCCTTATGGGCGCGTGTGCTAAAGTATTTCCAAACGCCTCCAGGCTTCTTTGCAGGTGGCACATACAACAGAATGTTATGAAGCACTGCAAGGGTGCCTTCACAGACGAAGACTGGAAGAAATTTTTGTCATTCTGGGGGACATTGATTGAGTCTCCATCCATACTCATCTACGAGTACCACTTGCGCAACATGCGACAACGACTTGTGGAGTGCAAACGTTCTAGTAAGTTTTTATAATAACATACGACTCACATATGCAAATTTTATTAAATTATTTTTACGTTTTAGGAGTCTTCAAATACGTGTACGATAACTGGCTAAAAGACTATAAGGAGATGTTCGTCTTTGCGTGGACCGATAAGAGGCGCAACTTTGGTAATCGTACCACAAACAGAGTTGAGAGCCAACACGCCAACTTAAAGAGATACGTTGAAGATAGGAGCTCGCTCGACCGTATAGTTGGTTGTGTCCATGATATAGTTGAGACACAGTTCGGTGAAATAAGGAAGACTTTTCGAGATAGCATCGAAAAAACAATGACCCACCACAAACACCCGTTGTTTCAACACCTACTTGGTAAAGTATCTCATACAGCCCTTGATTTGTTGAGGGGAGAGGCAATTAGGAAGCTAGATGTCTTGGAGCGCTTTCATTCATCATGTGGTTGCCAAATGTGGCACAGCTGTGGGTTGCCCTGTGCTTGCAGGATACAAAAGTACATGCTTGAAGGTAATAATTGTTAAACGTACAACACTTGTGTGATATATTTCCGTTAATCATGTGACTTAAACAATGTTGTTTTTAACCGTGCAGAGCGTCCGATTCAACTCGAAGACGTGGACGTCTTCTGGCGGAGACTTAACTTCCAAAGTTGTAAATTGATAGACGATGACGTGGACGTGGTCGAAGAGCTAAATATTGTTAGACAACAATTAGAGTCGCACCCCCCAGCTCAGCAAAAAAGCCTGATTTCAAAGATTAAAGCGGTGTTGACTCCAAAGAAATCTACCAAGAAACCACCGGTTGTCCAACAAAATACTCGTGGCCGACCAACAACAAAGCAGGTACAACAAAGGTTGGACGAGGCATCTCGTATAGATGAAGAATTGAGGAGAAGCTCATTCGGTGATGCAAACACGTGCTTTGAAGGTTCCCGACAAAGTAAGTACGACAAACCTCGTCACAGCTCGTACGTTCCGTCACAGGCCTCTCAACAGTCGGTTATAAGGTCCACTTTCTTCCCGATACTAAGTCCTCCGGCTAATCAACAACCATTGTTCATAACGCTTACACATGTAAACGAGAACCACTTCATACATGTTAAGCTGGAAGGGGATTATCCAATGCCACCAGCACACGGGCTATGGTTGACCAACCGAACACCCCATACGAAACAATGGGAAGATATGTACTTGCCACGTCTAGAATGGTATACATCGATAATGAATCCTCCGCCAAGATCAAACCCCAGTCTTAATTACATCGATAGTGATACGGAAGAATGATTTTTGTAATTTGAATGTATTTTTTTATTAATTCCTATAATTTTCTACAATTTCTATAATTTTTTTTATAATTTGTATCATTTTTCAATAATTAAAACAGTTTAATATCATTTTTTAAAAAAATTAAAAATATACGACGCGTATAGAGCTATACGCGTCGTATAGGTATGCCCAAAAGACCATTCTGCCCCTGTTATGCCCCCAATCTAGGCTTATTTCAGGGGCTAAAAGGTCATTTCCTAATCCACAGACGCCTCGTATAGATCTATACGAGACGTCTATTTGAGCGGGTTTTTGAAATTTTGAATTTTGAAAATTTGAAAATCAAAATTTGAATTTTTTGAATTAGGACGCCTCGTATAGAGCTATACGAGTCGTCTACAGTGTCTGCAACAATTCTTTTTTTAAATTTTGAATTTTGAAAATATTTTATGTTAATTACCATTTTGCCCCTGTAAAGCCCCCAGTATAGACCATTAACAGGGGCTTAAAGGTAATTTTGAAACCCCAGACGCCGCGTATAGAGCTATACGTGTCGTCTTGTGAGGCGGCAACTTTTTGAGATTTTTTGTTTTTTAATTATTAAAAAAAGTTTATTAAATGACCATTTTGCCCCTGTAAAGCCCTCAGTATAGGCTTTATTCAGGGGCAAAATGGTAATTAACCATTCCAGAAATATCTTTTTGGAATGGTTAATTACCATTTTGCCCCTGAATAATGCCTATACTGGGGGCATACCAGGGGCTAAATGGTCATTTAATAAAAAAGGAAGACGCCTCGTATAGAGCTATACGAGGCGTCTAGGCCTCGTATAACACAGGGGGGGTCTAGACGAGGCTGCTTTTAACCCCCAAACAAAAAACAAACACACATACGGAGAATACACCTCTATACGCCTCGGATACGTATTTCGACCGGATTTTCGAAGATTTGAAGCATCACCGGTACGTATTTCGCCCCGTAGTTTAGTATTGTTGCCATGTTTTTGCCTTTAGACCGTAGGTTTGCCCTGAAATTTGATTTTTGTGGGGTTTGGGGGTTTGAGTTTTGAGGTTGAAGATGAATGTGGAAGAACAGGACGCCGAGTATAGCCCTATACGAGGGCTATACGAGGCTCTGTGTTTTTTTTTTTTTAATTAATTATTATTATTAGTTTTATTATTATTGTTATTATTAATGTTGTTATTATTATTGTTAATGTTATTATTATTATTATTATTATTATTTATTATTACTATTATTTATTATTATTGTTATTTATTATTATTTTTATTTATTATTATTATTATTATTTATTATTACTATTATTTATTATTATTGTTATTGTTATTGTTATTTATTTTTATTTTTATTTTTATTTATTATTATTATTATTATTGTTTATTATTATTTTTATTATTATTATTTATTAATTATTATTATTAGTTATTATTATTATTTATTAATTATTATTATTTATTAATTATTATTTTTTTTAATTAATAATATTTATTAATTATTATTGTTAATTATTATTATTATTCTGATTTATTTATTATTGTTTTTATACGTATACGTTATTTACCTGCAGATTGATTATGGAGGGCGACGACATTCAGATAGATCTTGGTGAGCCACTGCCGATTCAGCCGGTTCAGGAGGGTCCACGACGGAGGCGGCGGCCGGCTCTGGATACGCTTCAGGGTTGTCCGTACCTAGAGTTTCCCGACGGCACCGATGCCGCCCGCCATTGCCAGAAGCTCAGGAGGATGTACATTGGATCGCATGCATCGATCGACTGGGATGCGATGGACCAGCTTGCTGAGACGGATAGAGTGCGTCGGTTTATACCTCTCGATTCGCCGTGGCATCGTCTTTTTGATTTGGCGCACACGCCGACCTACAGGGAGCTGCTGGTCGAGTTCCTTTCGTCATTCACATTTCACCCTCCTGGGGTCCCAGTGGCGCTTCCGTACCCAGATGCTCCCCCTCCGCCTGAGATTTCTTTCAGGCTCGCTGGCGTTTTGCGTACGATGACGCTAGCAGACTTTGCGGTGCGTTCTGGTTTATACATGCAGGGGGAGATCGAGACTGAGATTTACACAGCGGGGCAAGTGGTGGTTGACAAACCCATTCTTCTAGGGTTTTGGCAGGTGATTGCGGGGCCAAATACTTGGGAGCACGACAAGTCGAAGGGGAGGGTGTCGTTTGTTAGGGACCCACTGTACAGGTACGTACGTTTATTACGGCAATTATTGTGATTATGTGCATTGTTTATTAATCTCTGTTTCTGTATTTCGCTAACACTATCTGCAGGTATCTGCACCATTTGCTCGCTACTTCGATTTCGGCGCGCGGCTACAGCCGTGAGTGGTGTACGACCACAGATCTTTTTTTCCTTTATTGTTTGTTGTATAGGAGGCCGTGCGCGCTAGCACACGGTCTAGCCCAGTACTACGCCTCCGCCCATCACCGACAGGAGCGCGGATTTTTGTATGGCGGGGCGTACGTGACCGTCATTGCCCGTTCATTTGGCCTCGTACTGCACGAGGACCCACATCTACGGACGCCGCCAGTCATGCCGACGTGGATGGGCATGCAGTCGCTGTGGGGGATGAGGGTAATCAGGAGGTTCCCAGTTGGCCCGCGGTTTAAAAACCGCGACGGGGGCATATGGACAGAGGAGGCCCTACCAGAGCATTTCGAGCCCGTTCATCCTCCTGCTGATGTAGTGCCCGTGGAGGAGCCTCCGCAGGATGTAGACGGTGCAGCGATGCCACAGCCACCTGCCGGGGCGCCTCAGTTTCCACGTCACGCTATTCCAGGTCATGCCCCAGGACCTGCGCCGCTACATCCGGAGGTACGAGCAGAGCTTGACAGGCTCAGCGATTTGATAGGTTGGGTGGTTCGGGAGCTGCAGGATAGACGCGAGAGAGAGGGGTTACCCGCGATACCGCTCCCACCACCTCGAGCACCACATCAGCAGCAGCAGCCGCAGCAGCCAGATTCGGATTCGGATTCGGATGCATAGACCTGTTGTTGTTTTTATTTTTATTATGGATGTACAAACTTATCTTATATATTTTTGTTATGGATGTACAAAGTTATCTTATCTATGTCATATTTATGTTTGTTTTCAATTATTCGGTTACTTAATGATTGTTGTCTTAAATTGAGATAATACGGAAACAAAATATGTTTTGAATATAATACGGAAACAATATATCCCCTGAATATAATACGGAAACAATATTTGAACGAGATAAAATTTTAATCGGAAGAATAATATTTAAAAAAGTAAAATGTAAAAAACATTATAATATTTAATCGATATAATATATTTAAAGAGCCGATTTTTAAAATAGTTCATTTTTAAAAATCAAAAACTTTTTTATAGTGTAAAAAAAAACATAACTTTTTTTAAAAACAAAAAAATTTTCAACCAAAAAACACATTTTCAAAAACTATCCAAAAAACCATACCAAAACCCACCAAAACACCCCTCATTTCAGCCAAAAAAAATTCCCAAGTCTAGACGCCTCGTATAGCTCTGTACGAGGCGTCTAGAATCCTTAAACTTTGTGCCTGACACTCTCTCAGACCCCATTGAATTCAGTGTTTAGACGCCTCGTATAGACCTATACGAGGCGTCTAGGGCACAAAAGGTGTGAAAATAGGCGCGATGGGTGTCCAAATATCTCCAGCCTTCTAATATTGTTAACGTAAAAAGTAGTGTATTACACGTGGTAGTGTAAATGAAAGTGCAATTGTTTAATATTTGTAATGAATTACGGAATTTGTCAAAGAAATGATACATATGCACATGTGCATGGATAACTGTTACTCGAATTTTTTTTTTTGAATTTTTTTTATTATTGATGAAATATAGCGATTTTTCCAAAAAAATAGTAAAAAAATTTTTGGGTGTTTTTTAGACTTTTTTAGGTATTACTGTTTGTGTTCACACTGGTTCTCACAGTTCTCACAATAAAGGGTGGTTTCTAACGTATCCTATATAAATATGTGTGTGTGTGGTGTGTGTGTGTATGTATGTATGTATGTATGTATGTATGTATGTATGTATGTATGTATGTATGTATATAGGTGTGTGTACATAGAAGAAGAGAGAGGGCCGGCAACGTCGTCTTGGGGAGGACGTTCAAGACGTTGACGCCCCCATGGAAATGGTGTACAACGCCAATGGTTTGGAACATACTACTAACGCTACAACACCCTTATGGATACCAACTTATATTTGATTTCCTTTGAAGTTGTATTTTTCTCTTGTTACTAAAAGGCATCTGATTTGTATTTTTTATTAAAAGGTGAATTTCATAGGTACAACTGAAAGGCGAATTTTCTTTAATCCTGTTGTTTGTAACACATATGTGTTTCTAAAGGTTTTGTTTTTGCTAATAAGCCACCGACCCCATTGGTAGGCAACAATCTTCTAGTCAACATGTTATACTATGACTTTCCATATACAACATTTTAGGGAGTATTGCATAATACTATGTCTAATTATGAGTTATCATATAACCTTTTTTTTGTTGTTTTTTTTTAAGTTTCAAAGTATAAAAAACAGGTTAGATTGCATAAATTTGTGATGAATTTACATATATTACAAACTAATGAACTATAGAACGTACTGCCATTTGGTGTTAGAGTTACCGTTTGGTCGCAAACTCAACGCTAAATGGAGCTGTCAAAACTTTGCAACACATAATTTATGTTGCCTGACCGTTGCAAATTTAGCGTCAGAGTTTGTCCAACCTAAATATTCTTTTTTAGACCATGTGAGTGGGGCTTGAAGATCAAGCTTCTCTCTTGGGCGTTATGTGACATGTGTCATCACATTCAACAAAAGACATTATGGGCTTTGAATTTAAAAAGTAACTAGCAATAAGACCTGCGAGTTTTGCAGCGCGGGTACGTCGTAAACATCGAATGGATTAGTCCAAACGTTATGTGATGCGTTAATCATATGAAAACGCGTGTTTCAACATATCCTATTGAACTCAATGTAACCTATATAAGCATTGCGATTAGATCAAAACATAAAGTAAATAAAATTTGTACCGTATTATATGTGACCCGACTCAAACATAGAAAACGTAACACATGTAACAGGAAAATTGACACGTAAAATTAAAAGAGATTAATTATAGCTTTTGAAAAAAAGGGAAAAAAGAAACCCCGATTTGACTCCACTCGATTCGAAACAAATTTTACGAAACATTCGTAAAATAAGCACGAAAACATATTATATTTGACCTGACTCGTTTCCCAAAAAAGTTTGCGTCGAAACATACACCAACTTGAATTTATACCGAAATGCCATAAAATATGTACATAAAAATGATTTTTTTTATCGAAAACGTATTATATTTGACCTGACACATTTTCAGAAAAAATTTACCTCGAAACGTAGAGCAAATCGAATTCATACCGACATATACATAAAAATATGCACGTAAAAAATTGTTTTTTTTAAGTAAAGGAGCTATAGGGGTAAACTCGAAACAAATTATTAGTAAAAATCTTAATAGGTTAAATACGTTTGTAAAATTGTGCCAAGTAGCACCAATGCTACACCATTGTCAACGACCACCAACATCAGAAAAGCTCGTAAAAATAAAATAAATAAATAACACTGAACGAAAAACAGACGTAAGATTGTTGAACCACACGACCTTTGTGTCATTATAATTGTTATGGGTGAAATTCTGAGCCCATATCCTGACAATATATCTTGATTTTATGATAGATGATTATGATCAGGATACCAGACCAGGATATTGGTAAGATTCTGAGGCAGTATCCTGACTATTACTAACAATTTTCTTGTAAACGTTGGTTACAAGGGACTAACGTTCATGAGGACCAAGTCATCCTGAAGACCCGCTCAAATTGGTTAGGATAAGGACGTTGAGGGCGGAAGAATAGCTCTTGTAACGATCAGCATTGAAGAAAGGCATATTCTTCGGGAGTTATGGAAGCTAATTAAATGCTATTAATGTTGTAACGTTCACCAAGACTTGTTTTCCTGAAGACTCGGTCTAAATGGTTAGAAAAGAGACGTTGGAGCCAGGAGAAATAGTCTACAACATTCAAAAGGGAATATTCCAAAGTATCCCGGAATAATAGGATAGTTTGTTGGTTCTTGTAACTATATATATGGATGGCCAGATCTCATAGGACACTTCACTTGAACTCACTCTACTTCTAACTCTCGAACACTTACACTCTCTCTTGCAACCACACACTAACACTCATCACTTGCAATCATTGTAACACTTAGTAGAGATCTGAGCATTATCCTGCACTGTATCCTGGTTATTCAAGTAATAAGAAGAACAAGGCAGCCGACGATTGTCAGCTCCCGAGGTTTTATGCCGGAGATCAAGATTGATCAAGGGCTTTCCTTGTATATCTCGTGTCACCCTTTACATTTATGCTCCTTGTTTGATTATTGATATAGCTTGGTATCCTGAGCTATATCCTGAAAACTTTTTTTGTAAACAACTAGATCAACAGATTTTCTACAAACTCTGTTAGCACACTACCTCACAAAACTAATTTGATCACTTAATTGCTTAGGTAATTTTTGACCAAAACAATTTGGCGCCCATCGTGGGGCAAGTGGTGCTATTCATATTAAAAACCTTGCTAAAATCTTTACTCGGTTTTCTTTTTTTGAAACTTTCTTCGCAACTATTTTCAATGGCCTCAAAATCAAACGTGAGCTCTTCTACCGTGTCTGCTACAACCTCTGCAACAGTTGGTTCGGTGCTTTCACCACCTCCAAGGACGCAAGCTTCTTCACAGGCTCAAGCTCCCCCAAGGAGGACCGAAATCACACAACTCGGGATGTTATCCCTACTCAGAATGTTCAAGGATCTGCTACTTCAGGTAGAACCCCTATTATGGCTTCTAATGATGAAATTCTTACATTGTTTGGTAATATACGAGATCAGATGAAGCAACAGCAGGAGACTAACCAAATGTTGATAAGAGAAATACAACTCTTGAAATCTAGCTCGAGTAGGCCTGCTGAGGATACTGTCACTCCTTTGCAGCCCAGAGCGTTGAACTTCAGTTCGGCAGTATATACTGAGGATAACAGGGGCAATATTGTACCTAGTCATCATACTCCTGAGATACCCTCATCAATCAGGGTCTCAACTGTGAGAGGACCAGGATATGCTTCAGGATATGGCCAGGATCCTCAGGCTGGTAACGTATCTAATACTCTTAATACTCTTGCTACTAACAGTTTTGGATCCTTGCAGGATACAGGTGTGACCTCCGCACTCTCTAGGGAGCTTCAGAAATTAAAAGACATGATATCTAGTGTACCTGGGGTAGTCCAGCCGATTCCAGAAGTATCCCAGGATAGCCACAGGATAGGGAAAGGATGGAGATTAACCCTATCCCTCTGGATCTCAAGGAAGCATGCCTTTGCAAGGGTTTTGGCTCCACTTTGACAGGATCAGCCTTAAAATGGCTCTTAAATGTTCCACCTTATTCAATTACATCGTTTGCTCATTTAGTTAATTTGTTTAATAGTCAATTTTCTTGCAGTAGAAGTTTTGAGAAAGTAACCAGTGATCTCTACAGGATAACTCAAGGTCCACAAGAATCCTTAAGGGATTATGTGAACAAGTTTAGCAGGGAGTCCTTAGATATCCCACATCTTGACGTTGCAACAGCTGTGCAGGCTTTCAAGATGGGGTTGCAAAAGGATTCTCAATTTTATCAGGATCTTGTAATAAATCCTTGCAGGAGCCTGGATGAAGCTCGAAACGGGACTTTAAGATATATTCGATTGGAAGACGATAAAAAGATGCAAGAGAGTATGAATTCATCCTTAACCTATGAATCAACTAACAGGAAGTCAGAATCCTCGTATAAGCCGTATCGTTCTAAGCCATATGGCAGGAATGATAACAAGAAAGTGAATGTTGTTGAGGATGAGGATCCTGAGGAGTATCCTGAATTCTCAGAAATATTGTTTTTCTGTTAATATACCTGAACTAATGTATGCTATGAAGGGTTTAGGATATAAAGCAAGGTGGCTCCGAAAGAACCAGCAAAAGGCTGATTGGAAGGATAAATCCAAGTGGTGTGCCTTCCATGAGGATTTTGGACATGTTACGGAGGATTGCATAGCCTTGAGAAAGGAAATAAGCTACATGTTAAGCAAAGGATATCTGAAGGATCTTCTGGGAAGAAAGAAGAATAAGGGTCAGGATACTGAGAAGGATCCTGAACTAGCAGCATCACCTCCCGCCGATGCCAAGATAATTAAATTTATCTCAGGAGGATCCGACATTTGTGGAACCTCTTATTCTGCGGCAAAAAGACACGTAAAGGAGGCTAAGGCAGAACGAGGAGACAAGCCGACCAGGATGACAACCCTCACAACCGATAAATGGATAACGTTTGATAGTAATGATAGGGATAGTGTCCAGGATCCCCATCATGATGGTTTAGTAATAACTTTATATATTGCTAATCATTTTGTGCGCAGGATACTGGTAGATAATGGCAGCTCCGTCAACATAATTCAACTAGAAACATTGAAAAGGATGAATATTTCCCAAATGGAGATCACTTCAAAATCCACTGTACTTGTAGGGTTCAGTGGAGAGGCTAAGAATACAGTGGGAGAGATAAAACTGCCAGTATATGTTGAAGGAGTCAACTCAATGCAACGTTTTTGTGTCATGGACTCCTTATCCTGCTACAATATCATATTGGGCAGGCCATGGATCCATGATATGAAGGCTGTGCCATCAACCTATCATCAGTGTATCAAGATCCCTACCCCTTGGGGGGTTGTTAAGGTGGAGAGTGATCAACAAGAGGCAAAGGAATGTTATTCTTCCTCGATGAAATCCTCAACAAAGCCCAAAGCAGGATAACAATTAAAGACACGAGCCCAGGATATCATGGAGGCTTCAGATCAGGATGTAAAGAAAATTATCCTGGACTAGGATAATCCAGATATCTCGGTGCTCGTAGGAACCAATATCCCTCAGGATATTGAAAATCAGTTAACTAACTTTTTGAAATGCAGGATGTCAACATTCGCATGGAAGCATGAGGATATGACAGGTATTTCCAAGGACATTATAACTCACAAGCTTGGAATTGACAGGTCTTTCAAGCCTGTCTGGCAAAAGAGAAGGAAGTTTGCTCCAGAACAAAACGTGATTATTCAAGAAGAGGTTGAAAGATTATTGAAGTCCAAGATGATCAGGGAAGTCAAATTTCCCAAATGGCTAGCAAATATGGTCGTGGTTCAAAAGAAGAATGGGAAATGGAGAGTTTGTTTAGATTACACAGACTTGAACATAGCATGTCCTAAAGATTCATTTCCTCTGGCTCATATAGACTCGATGGTGGATGCAACTGCCGGTCATGAGATGTTGACCTTCATGGATGCATCCTCAGGATTCCAGCAGATCCAAATGGAACCTTCAGACCAGGAGGATATTGCTTTCATGACACCAACAGGTATTTATTGTTATACTGCTATGCCTTTTGGTTTGAAAAATGCAGGTGCAACATACCAGAGATTGGTGAACATGATGTTTAAAGACAAACTGGGGGACACCATGGAGGTGTACATTGATGATATGGTAGTAAAATCCAAGAAGGCTGAGGATCATCTCCAGGATATTAAAGGAGCATTTGATATCCTGGATCAGTATAACATGAAGCTATATCCTGCCAAGTGCCATTTTGGAGTGGGGGCAGGAAAGTTTTTAGCATATATGGTGACTAAGAGGGGGATAGAAGCAAGCCTAGAACAGATTAAAGCTATCCTGGATCTCAAATCACCATCCAACATGAAGGATGTGCAAAGGCTAACTGGAAGAGTTGCAGCATTGAACAGGTTCATATCAAGATCCTTAGAGAAATGTAAGGAATTTTACGATGTCCTGAAAAAGAACAAAAAGTTTGAATGGGGAGAAAGACATGAAGCTGCCCTACATGAACTAAAGCAATATCTTTCAAGTGCACCTCTACTTATGAAGCCTGAGGATGGTGAACCTTTGTCACTATATCTTGCAGTATCAGGGAATGCAGTAAGTGTGATGTTCTGGTAAAGGATCATGAAGGTCAGTAGTATCCTTTTTATTATGTCAGTAAAAGTTTATTAGATGCTGAGACTAGATACTCACACCTAGAAAAATTGATATTAGCCCTAGTTATGGCATCAACTAAGCTTAGACATTATTTTGAGACACATAGGATTCATGTTAAAACCAATTATACTGTTAAAAATGTTCTTAGGAAACCTGAAATGTCTGGTAGGATGGCTAAGCGGTCCATAAAACTGAGTGTATATGATCTAGTATATGAACCTAGAAACGCTATAAAGTCTCAGGCTCTAGCAGACTTTGTGGCTGATTTCAGTAGTGATATTCAAGATGAAGTAGACTTAAAAGTACAACAACTAGGAGAAACCTCCGAATCCTGGACATTATATACTGATGGTGCATCTAATGTGAGAGGTGTAGGATTGGGTATACTACTAAAATCGACACAGGGGGATATATTACCCCAGGCTATTAGATGTGAATTTCCTGCCACTAATAATGAAATAGAATATGAAGCTTTGATTGCAGGATTAGAGTTGGCCAGGAATATGAATGTTAAAAATTTGCAAGTATATGTTGATTCATTGTTAATTACTAACCATTTCAATGGATCCTATGCAGTCAAAGGTGAAAGATTAATCGAATATCTTGAAATTGTCAAAAAATTAGCAGGATATTTCGAAGTTTTTACACTTGAACAGGTACCAAGAGAGGATAATACTGAAGCAGATGCTTTGACAAATTGGGGATCTATAGTCAGGATACCGGAAGGAACTCAAATACCAATACTACATATCCTGTATCCTGCGATGGAACACTTCAAGCCTCAGGATAAGAAAGTATCAAGTATCTAGGATCCTGACGATGAGTATCCTGAGAAGAATCCTGAGTCATGGATGGCTCCGATCATAAAATACCTTAAAGAAAGAGACATCCCAAAGGATGAGAATCCTAAGGCTTTCAGGATGAAGGTATTGTTAGGGGAGGATTTTCTAACAATTAGTGATCCTTACTTGTTATCCTAATTAATGATCCTCACTTCTGTGACAGATAGTGATCCTCAGGAGAGCTTCAGGATCAGGATCATGGATCACCTTAAGGATCCTCATACTAACGATTGTTTGTTTGTGTTTCGTATTATTTTGCAGGAGTAACGAGCTTGACTTGGTCTTGGCAACGTTACTATGGAATATTCCACGGGTATTTCGCACACGTTTGACTAGAAATGGACGTTGTGGAGAACGTGGGAGCTTGGCACAAAAGTCGGATAGTTTGTTATTATCGTTAACTTCTATTTTTAAAGGGGTGACGAGCTAGAATTAGAACACTTAGCCATTTTCAGCTACACACACTCTCATACAATCGCACTCTTGAAGCTCTTGACGAACACTTATTAGTTTTCACTCATTTTTACACATTTCACCATAGTGATCCTTGTACCTAGCTCGTTACTATCCGAAGTTGTAAACATTTATTAATTTATTTGAGCTTGGTGATCAGTAGTTTCCATCACCCGGGGTTTTTTGTGCCGGAGATCAACTCTTGATCAAGGGCTTTTTCCCCGTATAAATCCTTGTGTCATTTGTGCAATTTACATTGAAGCGATCCTTATCATTGTTCCACATTTCAAGCATCATTCCCCGTAACTAAGAGTTTGGTTGCATTATCCTCATCAGATTTTTTGACCAAAACAGTTTGGCGCCCACCGTGGGGCAATTGGTGCTTCATTCCTAAGAAGTTTTTCTGTTGGTGATCATTCCGGTTCATTGCATACAAATACATGGCTTCATCATTGAAGAATACCTCTACTGCAATGTCTGCGGTCAATTCATCTCAGGGCATTCCACCTTTGCCTCCACCACCTTCTGGACCTCGGAAAAATGCCGAGAAGAAACCAACTCCCATTTTCTCCAAACCTCCAACTTCTTCTGCTTCTTACACTCCCACTACTAGTGACATGTTTACTTTGATTTTGCAGATGAAGGATCATATACAGCAACAGGATAAGACCAATGAAAGGATTCTCAAAGAAATCGGAGATCTCAAGAAACAAAAGAAAACGGCAGAGGATCATTCCCCACTGATGCCCAGATCTTTGAATTTTGATACTCCGGTGATTACTTCTCAGCCATCAGTGGTTCCAGATGTTCAATATGTGGGTGGACCAAAAGGAGTGCACTACGGAACAACAACAGTGACCCAGGCATCAGGTTCATATTTCCAGCTAGCGGGATCCTATCCTCAGCATATGGGATCCCTCATGAATTCAGGAGGATACTCAAGAGCGCAGCAGATTCAAGGATCCTCCGTTGTTCCAGGACCATCCCAGGTTCAAGGATCTTCCTTTGTTCCAGGATCATCCCAGGTTCAAGGATCTTCCTTCGTTCTAGGATCGTCCCAGGTTCAAGGATCCTCCTTTGTTCCAGGATCATCCCAGGTTCAAGGATCCTCCATTGTTCCAGGATCATCCCAGGTTCAAGGATCCTCTATTGTTCCAGGATCATCCCAGGTTCAAGGATCTTCCTTTGTCCCAGGATCATTCCAGGTTCAAGGATCCTCCTTTGTTCTAGGATCGTCCCAGTTTCAGGGATCCTTCCAGATGCCAGGATCCTTGAGGAGTTTGCAAACAGGAAGTTCAGATGTCCATCAGGGAGATTTTATTCCGATGCAGACCAATGCTTCTACTGGTCCTTTGATCATTCCAGAGCCCCAATAATATGGATTAACATCCATTCTTCCTAATTTGAATCCAATGGGAGGTAACACTTTTAATAATTCTTATACTACTAACCATGGCCTTATGCAGGATCCAGGTATCAATCATGCCATGGCCAGAGAGTTGCAAAAGTTGAAGGATATGATATCAAGTGTTCCAGGAGTGGTCAAACCTATCCCAGAGATTGCAGATGGGAGCCACAAGATATCTCGTTTTGCACCACCAATCTGTGATGCTGAGATACCCAAGAGGTTCCATGTCCCAACTATGAAGCTGTATGATGGTTCGACGGATCCTGAAGAACACATAGCGCAATACAGGGAGAGGATGGAGATCAATCCAATCCCAGAAAGGTTAAAGGAAGCATGCATGTGCAAGGGATTCGGATCCACTCTTACTGGATCAGCTCTCAAATGGCTGCTAAGTCTTCCCCCCTACTCTATTACCTCATTTGCTAATCTAGTTAACCTATTTAATAATCAGTTTTCTTGTAGTAGAAAGTTTGAACGATTAACTAGTGATCTATATAGGATAACCCAGGGTCATAATGAATCATTAAGGGATTACATTACCAAATTCAGTAAAGAATCCTTAGATATTCCCAACTTGGATATAGCCACGGCTGTTGAGGCCTTCAAAATGGGATTGCTTAGGGATTCATTGTTCTATGATGATCTTGTTATGACACCATGCAGGAACCTGGATGTGGTAAGAACCCGAGCACTTAGGTTCATCCGGCTAGAGGATGACAAAAGGATCCAGGAGAGGTTAGCAGGATCCTCAAAGCAAGAGAAGCAAGGATCCTCATTCAGGAACAACAAGTTCAGATCCTATAACAGATCTGATAACCAGAACGTGCATGCTGTTGATCAAGAAGAGGATGATGAGGATTGTCCTCCAATTTCTGAATATTGTTTTTCTGTTGATAACAATGAACTAATCCTTGCGATGCAGAATCTAGGTGATAAAGCCAGATGGCCCAGAAAAAATGACAGACCAGCTGCAACCAAAGATAAATCAAAGTGGTGTGCATACCATGAAGATTTTGGGCATCTTACAGAAGAATGCATTGCACTAAGAAAGGAAATTGGATACTTGTTGAGTAAGGGGCATCTAAAAGAGTTGTTGGGTAGAAAAAAGTCAAGGACTCAGGATCCTGAAAGGATCCCTGAGAAAGCTCCGGCCCCTCCAGCAGATGCACAAGTAATAAACTTTATTTCTGGAGGATCAGACATTTGTGGCACATCCTTCTCAGCAGCTAAAAGGCATGCAAAGGAAACTAAAATGGATAATGGAGAAAGACCCGTTCGAACATCAAGTGTCTCCGAAGGAAAAGTCATAACCTTTGATGAGGATGATCGTGTTGATATCCAGGATCCTCATCACGATGGTTTAGTTATTACTCTTTTCATTTCTAACCATTTTGTCCGCGGGATCCTTATAGACGGAGGAAGCTCAGTGAACATTATCCAGCTTGATGTTCTAAAGAAGATGGGTATTCCTGAATCAGATATCATACCAAGATCCTCCGTGCTAGTGGGATTTAGTGGCGAAACTAAGAATACCTTGGGGGACATTAAGCTCCCAATATACATCGAAGGCCTACATTCTTATCAAAAATTTTGTGTTATTGACTCTTTATCTTGTTGTAATGTTATCCTTGGCAGGCCCTGGATACACGATATGAAGGCAGTCCCATCTACTTACCATCAATGTGTGAAGCTCCCTAGTCCTTGGGGAATAGTCAAGATTGATAGTGATCAGCAGGAGGCTAAGAATTGCTATACTTCATCGATGAAACCAGCCTCAAAGTCAAGGGAGCAATAGCAATCAAAGTATCCTCCAAGGGATGTCTTGGAGGCAAGAGAGCAGGATGTGGTAGAAATCCTCATGGATCCTCATGATCCTGAATCCAAAATCTATATCGGATCAGGGATCCTTGGCGAAATGAAAGAAGACCTCGTATCCTTCCTCAAAAGGAGAAAGACTACCTTTGCATGGAAACACGAAGACATGACAGGCATATCTAAAGATGTAATCACTCACAAACTTGGCATTGATAGGTCCTTCAAACCAATCCATCAAAGGAGAAGAAAGTTTGCACCGGAAAGAAATGCCATTATCCAGGAAGAGGTAGAGAAATTGCTCCGGGCAGGTATGATTAGAGAGGTCAAGTATCCAAGATGGTTGGCCAATGTGGTTGTTTTTCAAAAGAAAAACGGAAAGTGGAGGGTATGTGTCGATTTCACAGATTTAAATAAGGCATGTCCCAAGGATCCTTTCCCATTACCCCACATTGACTCCATGGTGGATGCAACCGTGGGTCATGAACTGTTAACTTTTATGGATGCTTCATCTGGATTTCAACAAATCCAAATGGAACCATCCGATCAAGAGGATACAGCCTTCATGACTCCAACTGGTATATACTGCTATATTGCTATGCCGTTCGGACTAAGAAATGCAGGTGCAACATATCAAAGGCTGGTGAATATGATGTTCAAGGATTAGATTGGACAAACTATGGAGGTTTACATAGATGATATGGTGGTAAAATCCATAAAAGCTGAGGATCACCTAAGGGACTTGGAGGAAGCATTCGATATCCTTGATAAATATAATATGAAGCTTAATCCTTCAAAATGTCACTTTGGTGTTAAAGCAGGTAAATTCTTAGGATACATGGTGACCAAGAGAGGCATTGAAGCTAGCCCGGAACAAATCAAAGCAATAGTGAACATCAAATCTCCGGCCAATGCTAAGGATGTCCAAAGGCTAACAGGCAGGATAGCAGCTTTGAACAGATTTATATCCAAATCCTCAGAGAAGTGCAAAGAATTCTATGATATCCTAAGGAAGAACAAGAAATTTGAGTGGACTGAGAAGCATGAAAATGCCTTAAGAGCTCTCAAAGATTACCTATCCTCAGCCCCGGCCTTGATGAAACCAGAAAAAGGCGATGTGCTATCCTTATATCTTGCAAATGTCCTCAGGAAACCAGAGATGTCAGGAAGGATGGCTAAGTGGGCAGTGAAGCTTAGTGCCTATGATATAAGATATGAGCCTAGGACAGCCATCAAATCCCAAGCATTAGCCGACTTTGTGGCTGATTTCAGTAGTGATTTACAAAAAGAAGCTGAGTTAGAAGTACAGCAGCTAGAGGAGACCAAGGATCCTTGGATACTCTATACTGATGGATCCTCAAATGTCAAAGGCACAGGGCTTGGAATACTACTAAAATTGCCACAGGGGGACATAATACCCCACTCTATAGCTTGTGAGTTCCAAACCACTAACAATGAGGCTGAATATGAAGCCTTAATTGCTGGTTTGCAAATTGCTAAGCATATGGGGATCAGGTATCTTGAGGTACATGTAGATTCATTGTTAATTACAAACCACTTTAATGGATCCTATGCTGTTAAAGGTGAAAAGCTAACCAAATATTTAGAGATAGTAAAAAAATTGGCACTCTCTTTTGTTTCCTTTAGTCTGACACAGGTACCAAGGGAAGAAAATACAGAAGCTGATGCATTGGCTAACTTAGGATCATCCTTGAAGATCCCGGAGGATATCAAGATCCCTATTATCCATATCCTGACCATCGAGGATCATGTGGCTATGGAGATAGGAAATAATTCTGCAATTATCCCTAGTGAGGATACTCAATCCCATTCAGGATCAGGATCATGGATCTCACCAATCATGAGATACTTACAACATGGAGAGATTCCTACAGGAGAAAACCCTAGGGCTTTCAAAATTAAGGTATCTCAATTCACAATTTTAAATAATATGTTGTATAGACGATCTCTTGCAGGACCATACTTGAGATGCATTGAGGATCCTGAAATCCAAGAAGTTTTAAAAGACTTCCATGAAGGAGATTGTGGAAACCACACTGGGGGCAGGGCATTATTCTCAAGGATCCTGAGGACAGGATACTACTGGCCAACCATGAAAAGGGATGCTGTGGAGTATGCTAAGAGATGTGATCCTTGTCAGAGACACAGCAATATCCTTCATCAACCAGCTGAATTATTGCATCCTATATCCTCCTCTTGGCCATTTATGAGATGGGGTATGGATATAGTTGGTAAGCTCCTAAGGCACCTGGTGGAAAAGTGTTCATGCTAGTTATGACTGATTACTTTTCCAAGTGGATAGAGGCTGAAGCTTTTGCCCAAGTCAGAGAAAAGGAAGTTATATCCTTCATTAAAAGAAATATTATAACCAGATTTGGAATTCCTTCTGAAATTATATGTGATAATGGTTCCCAATTTATTGGGGGCAGAACCACTAACTTTTGTGACAGTTGGGGGATTAAGATGATAACATCAACACCAGTCCACCCACAAGCTAATGGTCAAGCAGAATCATCCAACAAGATCATTATCAACAATTTGAAGAAGAAGCTTGGATCCAAGAAAGGGAAATGGGAAGAAGAACTACCTTATGTGCTTTGGGCTGATAGGACAACCCCTAAGAATGCAACTGGTCAAACGCCATTCTCTTTGGTATTTGGGGCAGAATCAGTGATCCCAACAGAAATGGTGGTTCCAACTGCTAGAACAAGTACCCGTGATCCTGAGGAAAATGATGAGAACTTGGCTCAAGACCTGGATACTATTGAAGAAATCAGGGATCTGGCTAGGATAAGGATGACCAGTTATCAACAAAGAATGGCTGGTGCCTACAACAAAAATGTCAGGGTCAGGAAGTTTCAAGTTGGAGATATGGTATTAAGGAAAGCATTTCAGAATACCACCAATCCTGCTGATGGGAAATTGGCTCCAAAGTGGGAAGGCCCTTATTTGATTGAAGCTGAAGCAGGAAAGGGGGCATATAGATTGCTAACCATGGAAGGTGATTTGCTACCAAGAGCTTGGAATGCTGTCCACTTGAAGAAATATTTCATGTGAGCAGGATCCTCATGGCACAGATGATCCTTACGTTAGGGGTATCCTTGAAGGATCCTTAAAGTATCGATGATCCTTACTTTGGTAACATCCTAATCTTGAACTATTTCATTTCTTTATTTTCTCATATAAGGATAAGGATCATGTGTCCTTTATCCATCTCTCACGTGATTTTAAGTTTTGAAAGTTCAGGTATCCTTAGCAAAATATTGGTTATCTGCAGAAGCAATCCGTCCTTTGGGTTTAACCCCAGTTATTTGGGCTTGACCCCGGTTCCGCCTGTAGCGCATGATGATCCTGGTATAGTTCAAGGCAGTGGGACCAGTACTCGCTTTAGGGGCTGATAATTCCATTGTACTGGCTATACCTAGGATCCTACGTATAATGGTAGACGTACCATACATCCGTTCCTAAGGTTTCTAACATTTTCACGTTAGCTAAGGTTTTGGCATTTTCATGTCACTAAGTTTGGATAGTCGCCAGTTAGGGCCATACTCCAGTTTACATACGATCCTTGGGCTTGTCCCCAGTTATCCTTGGGCTTGTCCCCAGTTATCCTTGGGCTTGTCCCCAGTTGCTAATTCTTATCTTATATTGGCTTAGTCCCAAGTTATGCTCTATTTCAGGTCCTTGAAGATAAGCAACTAGGGATCCTTGATCCTTAATTCTCTCTAAGGTTTATCTTATAGTTATCCTGATTATGGTTAGGATCCTAACTTGGATCCTCAGGTATGATCCTTAACTATTTTCAATTCTATTCATTGTTTATTTGAATAACCCTTAAAATTTGACAACTAAACTTGTGATCCTTAAAATATATTACTTTTTGGGATTCTTTAACTATAGGGTATTTGATCATGGATCATATCCTAAATATTTTCAATCTGACTTATTCAAAATTGTTTATTCAATAAGTGTACATCAAAACAAAGGAGAATTAAAGAATAAAAAAGGATAACAATACAAGATAAGCGACAAAAGATTAAGATTTTATTTATTAACAAAAGACTAGCCCTTTAAAGGTTGTCAAAATTACTTACCCCAAGCATCTACCAGCAATACGTGGCCCGTCCGCTGGGGTAGGTAAAGGGTGTCCATGATAATAGGTTCAAAAGTAGTGCAGGAATATAAAGGCGGCAGGATCACAATGGCTTCATCCCCCAAACAGAGGATCCCTCCACCATTTGCAATCCTGCCTATTGTCCAAAGGATCATACATGATCCTTAATCCTAAAAACTATTGTTCAGTACAAACCATCAAATTGTTCTACAAAACAACCATCAAACCAAAAAAAATTGGGCTCCGGCTATGTCTAGAAGTTTCCATCATCGCCCAATCATGCATCCTAAACCTTCCCTGCATCACCACCTCCGGCTCCACTTGCTTCACCACCTTCACCCTTGCCTCCAGCCTCAATCGCCAAAACTTCCTCAGCCTCTTCATCATCTTCAAGATCAGCCAACCTTGCTTTCCAGCCCTCAACATCCCAGCTGCTTCTGTCGAAGTTAGGATCTTGAGCTTCCTGGGCCATCTTCAGTTTTGTCTGATACATTGTGATGGCAGCAGAGACCTTTGCACCTTCTATGAGATCATGCTTTTCATAGTCAAGGTCGATCAGAAGTTTAGCCGTCTTAGTCTTGGCATCTTGGAGTTCCTTCTGAAGATCAGCAATTTTGAGGTCCTTTAGCACTGCAACTTGCTGGAGGTCAGCAATCTTCTTATCCTGCTCCTCGACGCTTCCCACATAGTCCTCAATCTCAGCGAATTTCTGCAAAGGGGATAAAAGATAAGGTCTGGACCAAGTGATCCTCAAATCAGCAGGATATGCCAGCAGGATATACAAGCAGATACAGTGATCCTTACATCATTGAAGTACTCGAGGAATTGGTGACGGATCAGAGGCAGACCCTGTAGATCCTCAGCCTCAGAGGTTTTCCTCTTCTTGCCACCCCTTCCTTTAGTGGGTGCCTTGGGAATGGAGATGCTAGGACTGGTAGTGGACCTCTTCTTCCTGGGTCTAACACTATCAAGGTCAGCCGTGTTAAATTGAGAAGCAGGCTTGGTGGATTTTCCAGCACCTACACAACCAAAACAAGATAAGTATCTTTACTTCACTAATATTTCACTATTTATTTAAATTTTTAAACAAAGATACTTACTTGACATTGTGACAGAACCTGAGGATACCTCCTGAGAGTCTTGGGTTGTTGTCTTGAAAGTTCTTGTTTCAGGATCAAGTTTCTTGAAAGCGATGAGTCTCTCTTTGGCAGCAGGAGACAGTCTGAGGTGTGAGACGGTGATAGCTGCATAACAAGAAAGCAAAAATATATAAGTGATCCTTATGTCAAAGGAAAGTTCTCTGGTGATCCTTCTCAGGATCCTCCACCCTACCATGGGTAGCCCATTTTTTGGGTAGATCCTTTCCGTCATCAAGAGAATCTCTCTTGACGAAAAAGAAACGCCGCTTCCAATTAGCATCATTCTTGGTAGCTTTGAAGATCGGGTGTTCCACACCAGGCTTACGTTTAAACAAATAACGATGAGAACCAAAGGTAGTAAGATCATACAGCTCTCCCAGCTCTGACATTCCTAGGTCTATCCCTTCCTGCTCGATGATCCTTTCGAGGATATACAAAACCCTCCAAATCATCGGCATGGCTTGGATATAAGAGATGCCGGTTAGGGAAAAGAAAGATTGGGTGAAGGCTGGAAAAGGATATGTATAGCCTATGGTGAACAGAGTGACAGGAAAAGCAACCCACTTGTCGGAAATGTGATCACTCAGGGCATTGGGATCAAAAGACTTAAACTCGGTGTTCGCCGGGAAGCAGTGGCGGATCCTATCAATCTGTGTATCGTTGAAACAGCAGCGTTCTTTTATGGAATCTTCGATGATCCCCTGGCTTTTCAGTGGGCTGTTTTTCGGGTGATCCTTAGCTGGGGAGTTCCGGAGCAACATCTTTGATAGAATGGTGGAAAGAAACGGAAAACAGAGCAAAAGAAGGAAGAAGATGAAGAGAGAATACCTGTTTATCTTCGGAATGTAGTTATAAAGGGAGTATCTCTGAAATTTTAAATGCAATCGATCCTATCTATATCTCCTATTTATAATCATGATTGTGCAGGGTTGTCACTTCTGTGACGTCATGGTTGCAACGGATAGTTCTACAATAACGGCTATATTTACGATAGTTAGTTGCGGATAAGATCAAGAAAATATAATTCGCTCATTTTACATATCACTCCTTATATTTTGGGGGCAATTGTTAGGGGAGGATTTTCTAACAATTAGTGATCCTTACTTGTTATCCTAATTAATGATCCTCACTTCTGTGACAGATAGTGATCCTCAGAAGAGCTTCAGGATCAG
This sequence comes from Helianthus tuberosus, assembly GCA_030545235.1. Taxonomy (NCBI): domain Eukaryota; kingdom Viridiplantae; phylum Streptophyta; class Magnoliopsida; order Asterales; family Asteraceae; genus Helianthus; species Helianthus tuberosus. Next base: position 199,879,229 of record CM060370.1, on the reverse strand, counting down.
GATCATGGATCACCTTAAGGATCCTCATACTAACGATTGTTTGTTTGTGTTTCGTATTATTTTGCAGGAGTAACGAGCTTGACTTGGTCTTGGCAACGTTACTATGGAATATTCCACGGGTATTTCGCACACGTTTGACTAGAAATGGACGTTGTGGAGAACGTGGGAGCTTGGCACAAAAGTCGGATAGTTTGTTATTATCGTTAACTTCTATTTTTAAAGGGGTGACGAGCTAGAATTAGAACACTTAGCCATTTTCAGCTACACACACTCTCATACAATCACACTCTTGAAGCTCTTGACGAACACTTATTAGTTTTCACTCATTTTTACACATTTCACCATAGTGATCCTTGTACCTAGCTCGTTACTATTCGAAGTTGTAAACATTTATTAATTTATTTGAGCTTGGTGATCGGTAGTTTCCATCACCCGGGGTTTTTTGTGCCGGAGATCAACTCTTGATCAAGGGCTTTTTCCCCGTATAAATCCTTGTGTCATTTGTGCAATTTACATTGAAGTGATCCTTATCATTGTTCCAAATTTCAAGCATCATTCCCCGTAACTAAGAGCTTGGTTGCATTATCCTCATCAGATTTTTTGACCAAAACAGGTATCACGTTTACTATTATAAATGATGTTTTGTATAAAAAGTCTCTTGCAGGACCATACTTAAGGTGCTTGGAGGGTCCTGAGACCAATGAGGTACTTCAGGATATCCATGAAGGAGATTGTGGCAACCATACTGGGGGCAGATCACTATTCTCGAAGGTATTAAAAACAGGATACTATTGGCCGACTATGAGGAAAGATGCAGCAGAATATGCTCGAAGATGTGATGCATGTCAAAGGCACAGCAATATACTGCATCAGCCTGCTGAACCATTATATCCTATTGCTTCCCCTTGGCCATTCATGAAATGGGGTAACATAGTGGGGAAGTAGCCAAAGGCTCCGGGAGGAAAAGTTTTTATGCTAGCGTTGACAGGCTATTTTTCCAAATGGGTTGAAGCTGAGGCATTTGTTCAAGTCAGAGATTAAGAAGTAGTATCTTTCATAAAAAGTAATATCCTGACCAGGTTTGGGGTACCAGCTGAGATAATTTGTGATAATGGCTCTCAGTTCATCAGCAAGAGAACTACTGATTTTTGCAAAAGTTGGGGGATCAAGATGATTACATCAACTCCAGTACATCCTCAAGCAAATGGATAGGCGGAATCCTCGAACAAGATAATTGTCAACAATTTGAAGAAAAGACTAGGTGCTAAGAAATGTACATGGGCAGAAGAATTACCCTTTGTCTTATGGGCTGATAGAACAACAGTAAAAAGTGCAACTGGTCAGACCCCATTTTCTTTAGTATTTGGGACAGAAGCAGTGATCCCGACAGAGATGGTGGTACCTACAGCAAGATCGAGCCTCTGGGATCCTGAGGCAAATCCTGAAGCCCTGTGTCAAGAATTAGATACTGTGGATGAGACAAGAGATGCGGCAAAGCTAAGGATGGCAGCATATCAACAGAGGATATCTAGAGCATATAACAAGAATCTGAGGACTAGAAGGTTTCAAGTTGGAGATTGGGTGTTAAGGAAGGCTTTTCAGAATACTACTAATCCTGCTGATGGGAAGCTTGCCCCAAAATGGGAAGGAGCTTATGAAGTTTAATCAGAATCTGGGAAATGAGCATACCGACTCAATAATATGGAAGGGGGTATGTTACCAAGATCCTGGAATGCCATACACCTCAAGCTCTATTTCAAGTGAGTTAAAATTTAATTTCTAACTCAGGATGGTATAAATTCTATCCCTTTTAAATATGTTTGAATTTATTTATTCTTTTGAACCCAATACTAACTTAAGCATCAGAGGGGTGTTAGCTTGATTTGAAGTTGGTTTGTAGGATATGCTTCAGGATATTACTCTAGGATATATGCTCAAGATGAACCGAAAGATTAGAGGATTGGCCCCCTCTCTCACGTTTAAGGGATCCTTATCCCTTCAAAGGTTTAAAGGTATTCACCTTACTCTCGAGTTGGGTTTAAACACCCTGCCTGGAGCGCAAGTTATTCAGAGATAGTTCAAGATAGCGGGACCAGTTCATGTAAAAGTGGCTGACAATTTCGTTATTATTGGCTATATCCTGGATCCTTAAGGTATATGAGGATTGATCACCCTCTCTCATGAAAGGGTATTTTCATACTCTCTAAGGTTTAAAGGTTTTCACCTTTCTAAGTCTTGGAGTTTATACACTCCCGCCTGTAGCGCACGAAAACAAGGGTTTATCCCCAGGATACTAAGGGTTTATCCCCAGGATACTAAGGGTTTATCCCCAGTACATTAAGGGTTTATCCCAGTAAATCTAAAGTTTTCAGACAAGTTCCAAAGATATGACAAACTACGATTGTGTTTACACACATTCTTCTGTTGGTGAAAAGTTACGAAGTTTAATCACTAAGTGATGAGATACTCAAGTGTGTCATATACTGAAGCAATATCCTGCACAGATAGGGGACATCCATGTTGGGGATATTGCAAATGATTCAAAGGTTGGAAATGAAGGTTATTGACTAAGTGTTTCTGGTATGGATTTTCACTTTTCCTAAGTTTAAAGGCCTTATCTAAATGATCTAAGCTTTTATAAAGTCGTATTTAATTAAGTTCTTATCTAACATTTTGAATAAACGTGATGAAAGTGTTGAGCATAATATCAGTATCCTGACCAGGATATTTGGTCAGAATATTTAGAACGTATTTTCAAAACAAGAAACACAACAACAAAGATAAGGTCAAAAGGATAAGTTTATTAACGGTTCAAAAGGTTGTATTCTTGGCTTCATCTCGAAACGAGACCCATCCACTAAGAATATAAAGCATATATACTTGTTCTAAAGCATGCAGGAAATTAAAATTGTTCTGAGTACAGGACGACCAGATGATTCAGACCCTACAAAGAAAAATACAGGTATCATTAAAGACAAACTAACCAGGATACATGTTTAGTATATGTGAACAGGATTTGGATATTTACCTTAATAAGAAAGGAGGTTATGGGCTCAATGGATTCCATGAAGCCAAGGTCATCATAAGAGAAACCGTCGGCAGCAGCAGCAGAGGGCTTAGAGTTGGTGGCAACAGATGGCTCATTTTTCAACTGTCAAGCTCCTCTAGATAGAAAGTAGCAGGGTCCTTGGTGGAATCTGCGTAAAAGGGAGTAATTATAATTTCATTACATAATATTCTGAAATTACCAAACATATGCAGGAATATTTAAAACAGATACCCTTACCAAACATGCCAGAAGATTACCTACTTATGAGAAAGTATAACCTTGGAAGTTGCACGAAGTTGCATCAACGTCTCTATGTCATTAAGAATGTTGAACGAATGAAAAATATGTCCGTTGGAATCGGGATATCCAACAGTTATATTTTTTGGGACAATTGTTATGAGTGAAATTCAGAGTCCATATCCTGACACTATATCTTGATTTTATGATAGCTGATTATGATCAGGATACCAGACCAGGATATTGGTAAGATCCTGAGGCAGTATCCTGACTATTACTAACAATTTGCTTGTAAACGTTGGTTACAAGGGACTAACGTTCATGAGGACCAAGTCATCCTGAAGACCCGCTCAAATTGGTTAGGATAAGGATGTTGAGGGCGGAAGAATAGCTCTTGTAACGGTCAGCGTTGAAGAAAGGCATATTCTTCGGGAGTTATGGAAGCTAATTAAATGCTATTAATGTTGTAACGTTCACCAAGACTTGTTTTCCTGAAGACTTGGTCTAAATGGTTAGAAAAGAGACGTTGGAGCCAGGAGAAATAGTCTACAATGTTGAAAAGTGAATATTCCAAAGTATCTCGGAATAGTAGGATAGTTTGTTGGTTCTTGTAACTATAAATATGGATGGCCAGATCTCATAGGACCCTTTACTTGAACTCATTCTACTTGTAACTCTCGAACACTTACACTCTCTCCTGCAACCATACACTAACACTGATCACTTGCAATCATTGTAACACTTAGTATAGATCTGAGCATTATCCTGCACTGTATCCTGGTTATTCAAGTAATTAGAAGAACAAGGCAGCCGACGATTGTCAGCTCCCGAGGTTTTATGCCGGAGATCAAGATTGATCAAGGGCTTTCCTCGTATATCTCGTGTCAACATTTACATTTCTGCTCATTGTTTGATTATTGATATAGCTTGGTATCCTGAGCTATATCCTAAAACTGTTTTTGTAAACAACTAGATCAACATATTTTCTACAAACTCTGCTAGCACACTACCTCACAAAACTAATTTGATCACTTAATTGCTTAGGTAATTTTTGACCAAAACAATAATGAGAAAAATTAGACCGTAGCGTAAAACGTAGAAAATGATAACTAAGTCGATTTAGGACCCGCACGTTGCGATGAACTTGTCAAACGAAGAAAAACAGACGAGTTGCGACGGGCCTATCAAACAGAAAAAAATAAACGAAAAAAACATTGAACCCCACTCGCACGTTGCGGCGTGTTGACTCGCAAATTTAGAACGAAACGTAAAACGAAAAATTTGCGAAAGATAAAAGTATGAGGGACTAAAGTTGAATACAAAAAAGTGTTTGTGTTAAATTGCAAAAGATGAAAAGCTTTGGGTTAAAAGTAAAAAATTTAAAAGGGTTAAAATGTAAAAGATAAAAAACTTTTAGGTTGAAAGTGAAAAATCATTTTTTTTTTGGAAAACACCCTATGCATAGGGTACAACAATATGAAGCAAACATATGTTGCTAATTTATAGTGTGAAAATGTAGTGCTATAATGCCACGTAACCCCTCATTCAATCATTACACAATTATTTATTTTTAATTTCTTTTCTTATATTTTTTCTAGAAAAATAAAACATAACATATTTCATTAAATAAAAAAATCAGATTAACATTAATTAAAATACTAAAAAACTAAAGACAAAACATTCAAAATTACTAAAAATAAAACATACGAATGCCCGTATGTTGAGCCAAGCTCGTGTGAGCTTGAACTCCTCGTCTTTTAACCAAGATTGGTTGGTCTTTTTCACCCGAGGAGGGATGGCCTTTTTTTAGGCGATCTTCTTCCACGTTGAGAGGCCTCAAGTTCGTGCTCGACTTGTGTCTACGACACCGTCTCGATCTTGGGCTCGTCTTCATCTTAGAACGATAAGTATCCCCCAAGTTGATGTTCGTATTTGATGCAAAACCAAGTTGCCCTTGAAAGTATTGTTGGGCATACCCCATAGTATTCGGATCGCAATCTCAGTAATTGAAGGTTGGTAGTGGTTGGGTGATGTTTGGGCGAGATGAATTTAAGTTGGTTGACTGAGACAGAACACCAAAAGTGGGGCGGAATGGATACATGGTATGTTTTTATAAAAATCTAGAGTGACATATTGTAGAAATGTGTTAAAAAGTGGGTTGAATGGGGATTATATAGGTGTTAAATGTAAATAATAAAAATGGAAAATATTTTTTTTATTATCGTTGCATAACGGTTCTTTTTTGAAAAGCACAATTTCACCGGCGTTTTTATAATCACCAACCCAAATTTCGAAGATCACGTCGTCGGGGTCGGTGTTTGGGCGTTTTCCAACGTAAAGTGGCAAAGATCACGCCACTTCACACTATCACTACACACGGTGTTATTGTAATGAATAAGGTTTGGACATGTTTGCAGGGAAAGGACAAATGATTGCCTTGAATTTGCTCTCACTTTTGTGTTACTCAATGGTTCCCCTACCCCAAATTTAAGTTTAAGAAAGAGGTATATCAAGTTGATGCATTATACCCTTTGTATTTTACTAGTGGAATGCCTTGTCCGCGTTGCGGAGCGTTACACAAAATATTTCTTAGTTTGATGGTATTTACGCTTTTGTTTTGGTTATTTGTACATACTATTTATAATGCGATCTCAACAAAATAATATGGAGACATAGATAAAAATACTATCGTTAAAGGAAAAAAACATTTATAATCTTTAAGAACTATAAAGTAACTTTATTAGCATAAACTGAGTTAAGAAAAAAAAAAACCGGGTAAAATTTGGGATGGCTCATTAGATTTAGCACAACTCAACCACTACACCACAAACCTTTTAATACTACACTATGCTTTTAGATATATACTATCGTTAAAAATGAGGCTGACGTCTTTTTTATCCAATAATATTATTTTGCCAGTTCTCACCAATAATTTTCGTTCCCTGTTTCGGCTATTCTAAATATAATGTAATGTAAGAGATATGTGTTGCCAAAGTTATTAATCTATTATCTATTATCTATAATAAACATAAAGATTTGGGCTGATGTGGCATTAGATTAGAGCATCTAGGATTTCATTTTGGCGGGAAAATGTTCGGATCGTGAAATGGGACGCGGATCCTATTTGTTGATTTAACCGACCCACCTTTTTCGGATCTATTATAAAAGACAATTTATCAATTTTTTCTATACCAAACCCTAGACGCCACAGAGAGAATCCATCTCCACACCTTCATCTTTTCCAATCAACTTCTCAATCTTGCCGCTAAACCCTAATTGGAATCAACTTCTCAATCTTGCCGCTACAAACTCTCTCGCCTATCAATCCGCCATTGTTGAAATTTCTACTTGGAATCGCAAATCCACAGCATCTTCATCGCTGTATAGCACCGTCATCACCATCTTAGGGATTCCGACGAAGTTGAAAGAGTTGCTGGTTACTGGATTGCTTAAATCTTGATTCTCATCTCTATGTCCTGCGCATACACTGTTTTTCATTTTTGCTAATTCTGCTATTCGATTTCTTTAACAGGTAACATCTTAATAAGCTGCACACTGGATAGTCCATGTCTCAAATTTTCGAGATTACTTTGTTATTCATCCATGTTTTGTATGAATCTGATCCCAATCCTAAATGATGTGAGTTATATTTATGAGTTTTTGCGTTATTTTATATATTGTTGTTGCTCTGTACCAAATTTTAGATTTATGTAGTACTTTTGTTTGGATTTTGTGTTAGTTAATATTTGCCAACTTATCTAAATTTGTGATGATTTGATGAACGAGAAACATGAGGATTTAGCTTCTAGATTGTTGTTTCTATGCAGAATTTGAGTAGTGAGACTATGGGGAGTGGGGCGACTCCCACCCCAAGTCGCCCCCCAAGTCGCCTGCTACACCACCCCCTATGGCAACCTCCTTCAAAATTTTGGCCTGCCCGTCTTCCAGAGAACGCCCCAAACCAACTTTTCAAACAACTTTTCAAACAACCAATCAAAAAACCTTAACTTTTCAAACAACCGATCACATCTTTCTTTGGCATCTTGAGTTGCCCCAAACACCACGCCCCCTTTTTTGCTCAAAATCCTCTGATCTGACGTGGCGCCACGTGTCGCAAGACGCCCCCTCTAAAGGTCGCCCCACTCCCTTCAGTCTGAATTTTAGGGTTTGAATTGGATTCTTGATTGTGAAATGGGGTATTTTTAAAAGGATTGATTTTGCATATCTCTTTTGATACATATTGTTAATCAAAACGATTCAAGCAACATGAGTTAACTTTGATTAGTTCATGGAATTTTGTAACATGCTTTAAAACTTAAGAGTTTTAAATTAAATTTGTGATAAAATATCATATATTATTTCAAGTTTCGTGAGGTTAAAGAACGGTGAATAGAATGGGACCCAATTAAAATCATGGAACTCGGATATGAAACATGTAAGATGAAACCCTTTTAGTATATAGAGTCAAATGGTTGGTGGGTTAAGCGGGTCTCTTAAATATCTATATATCTGATCACATGAAAACTTCCAGCTAGACCACATCTTACATATATTTGCTTTTTGTGTTCAATTTTGCTTTAATGTCTAAGTATTGTGAAATCACATTCTTAGTCCCAAACTAAATTATTGATATGGCATTGATATAATGGCAGTTTTATAAGATCTATGCACCTGAACCCGACCACGACCTGTTTAGCATGAAGTTTAATATAAAGGAGCTTTTTGTTGAGGTCCTTTTTTGGTTTTTTCTATTCTTTACCAATTAATTTTATTAGATTATTGTAGAGAGACATGCCGGGACTGGTTCCAATTGAGTTTGAAAGCTCTTAGCGTTTTCCGTGATCAAGTAAGTGCATGCTCTTAACTTTTATAAAGATTCTATTTTTTTACGGTTAACACGTTTACGGATCAAATTAAATTATATTTTTTTTAATTTCATATATGTGTTTAGTTTCTGATGTATAGCTTCTACTCTTTTGGACTATCCGAAAAATACCAAATGTCCAGCAGGCGCCATTAAATTGAGTTTGAAAGGTCTTACCGTTTTCCGTGATCAATTAAGTGCACACCAATTTCCACAGGTTATTTTAAACAGTAAAATATATTAAATTTTGTAACATTAGCATTGATTTTTGGATATGTAATTACCATATCTTTTTTGTCATATTTTCTAGGATGCTGGTCGTATGGCTCACTCCGTTAGGCTACACTCTTACATCAAGGTTTAACCTCATTCCCGTTGTCCTTTATTAGGTTCATGCTTAGTAGGCGTTTTTTTGCAATAAATACATACATCATGATTATTATTAAGTTTTTTTGATTTAGTATGATTATTATTTTATAACAAATAATAGTAACTATGCTTACAATCTAACCCGTTTTCTTTACGGTTAAGTTGTTAAATATATGTAGATATACCAGACATGACAAACGCTCCAAATTGTATGGTTTGATCTTGTGTCATCTGCATGATACACACCTGAATACGAGTACAAACATGGTGGTTCATATTGCAAGTGAGGTAATTCTCTTAACTTGTGGTTCATATTGCAAGAGAGGTAATTCTTCCAACTTTAGTGGCAAAATAGGCGAGTCGCGTGGTAACGAGGAATAATGGTTCAGTTTATATGGGTTGTATTGGCATGAAACAAATTTAGATGTGAAAGAATTGTGACTTGAAGGTGAAATAAACAGTTTGGGTTTTTGTGACATCTATTTCGAGCTCAAGCCCTAATCCCTAAACGAAAGGAGTTTCGTCACAGCCTAGCATGTAAGTTTTTTTTGGGATTGGGGGGGGGGGGGGGGTTGTTATTTAATTAAGGATTTACATGTTTTTTTTTTATTCGATTGAAGTGCATTTGGGTTGTTTTTTTACCCATAACATGTCAAATGTGTTGAAAGTCATCAAAAGCGTACTAAAATGCATTAAAAGCTTTTACTTTCTCAGGTGTTGATATACATACCTGGGTGTTTATTTACTTAAATATATTATATATGTTCTACCCAAACGAACAAAATAAAGAAAACCAAAAGTAGTTTATTCTAACATTGTGGTCAACAATACTCATATTTATGTTCTTATACTTTAGACTGTATTTTCTTTTTAGTTTCTTCAAGATAATAAAAAAAATACTTAGGTAACAGGTTGTTTGTTTCTTTTTTAAGCATTCCCGGGTGATAACCTAGTTTTGCTATAAACACGACTTGGAAAACAAAATATATTTCAAGGCACTAATTAAGCTTCCATAAAAGGTTCTTTATATCACCTATGTAATTGCAGATGATGTTATATCAATAAATGGGCTCTTTCAAATATTGAAAACCCAAAACTCATTTTTAAGATGCTTTTTCTTTGCGTGGAATTATGTTAAACTTCAAAAAAGTTATTATAGGGTGAGTGTAAGCAAAGTGGTGGTGGAGGCTCAAAACAGAAAAGGAAGCCTTATGGCGTCGAGTAATATGGGCGATACACCATAGGCCGAGGGCATGGACTGAATTTCCAGGAAAAGCTTCAATCGCTGGACCTTGGAAAAACATTCTATCTATTTGGGAGCCTCTTTCAGTAGCTGATGTGGATATGAAGCATGCTATTTCAGCGACTTTAAGGAATGGTAGAAACATATCTTTCTGGCTAGACAGGTGGGCGGATTCAGTTCCATTCTACTTGAAATTTCCAAATTTGTTTAAATTAGAATTAGAAAAAGAATGTATGGTGGCTGACAGAATGAACAATGGACAGTTTGGGCCCGAGTTTGTTTGGGCCTGGTCTCGGCCTAAACTAAATATGGAGGAATCAATTCAGCTTCAACAGGTTATTGGCCTGATCATCGGGTATGTGATTACGTCTGGGGGAGACAATTGGGTTTGGAAATACGAAGCCAATGGTACTTACAGTGTGGCCAGTATCAAAAATATCATCGGGTCTTATAATCGTTCCAATCCGATAAGAGTTTTTGAGTGGAATAGTTGGGTTCCGAAGAAAGTTGGGATTGTTGCTTGGCGGGCCGAGATGGAAAAGCTACCGACTAAACATGTGTTGTCGGCTCGGAACGTGCCGGTTTTGGATCAAAGGTGCGTGATGTGTTGGGATTATACTGAGACGAGTGAACATATTTTTGTATCTTGTCAGTTTGCACAATTGGTTTGGCAAAATGTTGCGGGTTGGTGTAAGATACCTCCTATTTATGCGTTTGGGCTAAAGGACCTACTTGACTTGCATAAAACAGCCTCCGGTTCAAGGATTAGGAGGAAAGCTTTTCATGCGGTGGTCTTGGTAACAATTTGGTGCTTATGGAAGACGAGAAACGATATTGTTTTTAGACAGACAACTCCGAATACCACGAAGTTGCTAGATGAGATTAAAACAATGGCGTTCCTATGGGTTAAAAATAGATCTAAATTGGCGTCATTATCGTGGGAGGATTGGAGTCGTTTTAATTTTGGTGGCTAGTCCTTTCAATTGTAATGGTCTAATGTACTGGTGTTAAACTTTTGTATATTTGGTGGTAGCATCTTGCTACGTGTTGAATAAAATTTTTGTCGGCTGTTCAAAAAAAAAAAAAGGGTGAGTGTAAGCCAAAATAATTTGTCTTCATGTGTGTAAAATTTTTTATGAGCTAGCTTCATTACTTTCAATTACTTAGGCCTTTAGAACTAGAATGGAGCTATAAAGTCAGATTCCATATATTGGCTCCAATTATAGGGAAATGTACAAGTAATTAAGCGTACTTTTTGGGACTCCTACTAGTTACAAAAGTTGAATCTTATGTTTTAAACATTGCATTCAAATTTCAACCGTTTTACACATAATTTTTATCACTTAAATACAATTACATATTCACTCATACAATACAGGTATTTGAACTCATATGGTACATACATTTTAAGAAACTTTGCCTTTATTGTCTAAATAAGAGCACCGAGGGCCTACTTACCAAATCAATTAGGAAGTAATAAATTGTAAACATACATTCTTCGACGAAACAAAACCACATTCTACGCCAACGAGGATTGGTGTACATAACTCCAGCAAATCCCAACAAGAACACAACCCATGTTGAACCTAAACTTGCAACAAACCATACCGTATCGATATCATACCATTCGTCATTGTCTTCTTTAGCTGATGGAACGCCCATTGGTGGTGTTGTAGACGGGCATCTCTTCTCGAGTGGAGGTCCACATAGAAGTGGATTCCCTTCATAGCTTGCATTGGTGAAAGTGCTAAATTGTCCTTTCATATCTGGCAGTTTACCTGATAGATTGTTATAAGAAACATTAAACACTGCTCGGAATGGCAGGTTGATCAATTCTGATGGAACATCACCACTCAGATTATTTGAAGAAAGGTCCAAACTCTCTATGCTTTCAAGATTTGAGAAGTTCACTGGAATCGGACCAAACAGGTGATTGTTCGACAAGTTCAAAGTGCGTATCTGGTTTAATAACCCTATTTGCTTTGGGATTTCACCTGTCAACATATTACATGATAGATCTAAACCCGTCATATATTCAAGGACATTACCTTTGTAAGGCCTAGACATGCTTTTTGTAGTAAAATGAACTTCCTCAAGAGATCCCAATGCTTCTTGGTCATTGTGTACAGAAAGCTCTTTACCTAGAACACTTGCATGTCTGTAGAATAAGTCCCTAGGATATGACCACCAATATGAAGGTACTAAAGCAATGTAACTTGGACCGGTAACAATTTTTAAGCAGCTTGGAATTGAACCAGAAAGGGAGTTACCAGATAAATCTAACAAACTCACAACACGCGGTTTGCATAATTGCTTTGGAATACGACCACTAAAGTTATTTTCTCTCATAAGAAGAATCCTTAAGTTATGTAGTTCGCCAAAATATTTAGGGATCCTTCCGGATAAGTAATTGTTGCCGATATCCAGAGTTAAAACATTCGTCAAATTACGAAAGGAGTTGGGTATTGATCCAGTAAATCTATTGGAACCCAAATGAAGATGCTCCACATATTGCAAATTTAAGCAGGTTGGGATGGGCCCCGAGAAAAAATTATGTGAGATGTCAAGAAATTCGAAAGAAGCCGTTCCACAAGGAAATTGGCCTTCCAACATATTATTATTCATCAGAAGTTGAGAACTGTCCTCCATGTTGCTTATCCAAACAGGGACAATACCTGTGAAAAGGTTATTACTAATATCCAATAAGGTGAGATCGCTGGTGACATTTCCTATTTTCCCTGTGAAATAGTTATCATTTAGGTGAAGCATTTGGATTCTTCCTATAGTTAGGTTTCCTGAAAGTACCTCCCCATACAATTTATTGTTTGATAGATGTAATAAAGTCAATGCAGATGTATTTGTAAACAATCCCTTTGGTACTTCTCCTGATAACTCATTATCGGATAAATCCAACGCGAATAAATCATTCAAATCACCAACCGAAGATGGGATAGGACCACTTAAAGAATTTCTGGACAAATTTAAATGAGCTATATAAGGAGAGAACTTTTGTATACTGCTCGGAATAGTACCAATGATGTGATTTGCAGAGATATCTATCCACCATGCATTCGCATTCTCGTATAATGGAAAACTAAAAGTACCACTAAGTGAATTATTCCTTAGATTAAGAACTTCTAGCATGGGGTTATTGTTAATCAACCAATTTGGAAAATGTGCCTTCAAGGAGTTGTGAGATAGGTCTAACACGCGTAACTCGTTTTGATGAATTAGAAAACTAGGAAAAACACTTCCTTTAGGCCTGTTTATATTGCAATTAGGTAACATCAGAAATTTTAGCTGGAAAAGTGGAATCCAACCTATAGGATCTTCTGTTTGCATCTCAAATTTGCCATTGTCGCTTATAGACTTAACAACCTTGAGGTTTTTAAGATTGGAGAACGCACTGAATGAGAATGAACCTTCAAAGTTGTTATGACTAAAATCAATATACTCAAGAGCTGTGAGATTAGCAATAAGTGGTCAATCAGGCATTCCCGTGAATTGATTTGAAGAAATATCCAATAACTTAAGAGACGATAGTGTGCTAAAACATCTAGGCAGGTTTCCAGTTAACATGTTGCGACTAAGATCCAACTCCTGAAGGTTCTTCAACTCACACAAACCTGCCAAAATAAAAGGAACCATGGCTTACCCTCTAAAAGCAATAATGACTTGTTGCATACGAATAAATGACTACAGGTCCAAGCAAATGTGGCAATGTGTGGTGTGATTTTGTTAAATCAGGTGAACTTTCTATCAATACATTTTTTAAAACAACTACACTACTTAATCATTCTCACTTCTGATAGCTTACCATGATCCGGTTGTAAGGATCCATTGAGTGTATTGTTGGCGAATGAGATAACCTTAAGAGAAGATAACAACTTTATTGTTGAAGGGATGCTTCCAACAAAGTTGTTGTAACTCAAATCTAAGACCTCCAGATTGTGGAAAGATGCCAATGCTGGATGACAAAACGAGCATATTATATATACATGGGCGAGTTGACAACAAAAAACACTAAAATCAGTTTTATTACTATAGTGTCTAATAGTGATAGAGGTATTATAAATTAAAATTACTTCAATAAACATGCCTTGGATGGGAATAGGACTTTTCAACCAAAAAGAACTACTAAGATCAAGAATCTTGAGGAATGGGATGACATTCAAACATGATAGGATTCTCCTGCCATCATAGAAATCAATATCTGCAAGTGCTATACTCTTTAAGCTCTTCAACCTTGATAAGCTCTTACAACCTATAAATGTGGGTCGTTTAAAAAAAATAAATCAATCTAATAAGCTTGTATTTATGCAAAATTGAGGATCAAGTGATCAGAGTACAAAAACATTATCTTTTGGACTGTCTACCAGTTACCATAGCGAGGAGAGGCTAAATTTTCATTTACCTAGAATATTTGGTGCCCCATCGAGCCAATTAGAACTTAAATCCAACTTCTCCAGGCTAGTCATTTGAGTTAATTCTGTCATGCACAATGAAATGTTTTTCTTATCTAGACGAAGTTCTAGAGGTATATCCTAAAATTTAGTTATATACGAGTGTTTAGTAATTTTTTTTCCATAATTATGACAAACCTAGAATAATTTGAAAATGCAACAACATTGTTCACAATTTAGGTGGATCGTGACAATAGTGTGTCTTGAACACTAACTTTATTTCTCTTATACATACAATGATCACTTTTTCCAATCATATACGCCAAACTCTAAGAATTACGTTGATAAAAGCGGTCTTAGAAAGTATTCCGAACTACTATTTCTCTTTTACAAAGTGCCAGTGCAAGTGGTTAAAGATCTTGAAGCAAAGATAAGGAATTTTCTTTGGGGTGGGGATGATTCGGTAAAGAAACTTCATTGGGTGGCGTGGGATCGGGTGTCGCTTCCAAAAAAGAATGGTGGTCTCGGGCTAAGCAGATTAAAAAACATTAAGGGGCCGTTTGGTAGCCTCTGAATGGTCAATAAGAGGCTACCTCTTAATGGAACCATTAAGAATTTTACCAATGAGAAAGTAGAAGAATATGACATGTGATGATTTACCATTCAGATGTTACATCTTAACCATTCAGACTTGAGGTTACCTCTTATTCATTCAGAGGTTTTAAACCATTAAGAGGTAACATCTGAATGGTCATTAAAAGGCTACCAAACAGCCCCTAATATTGCGTTGTTATCTAAATGGGGGTGGAGATTCTTGGTTGACAAAGACAAGCTATGGACCCAAACAATTGAAGCTTTACACACGGTAAGGAATAAAGATGATTTTCTGCCTATAAAAAAGTCTCTTTCGGGTGTGTGGTACGATATTGTGCAGGTGTTGAACAAAACCAAGGTAGACGGAACGCCTTTGAGAAGTTTTTCAAGGCGTCGGTGGGGAATGGCCTCTCTACGGCTTTTTGGCTGGACCCGTGGATCAGCAACAGACCTCTTAAAGAAATGTTTCCATGTCTTTTTCAGCTTGAAAAGGAAAAAGGTTGCACAGTTAACACGTGTTTTAGCGATAATCATCAGCTGAGATGGAGATGGAAAAGACCTATTATGTCCGAAGTTGAGGTCAATGAACTCGTGAACCTGTGCTCGCTTTTTCTTCCTGTGACCTTGAATCAGTTGGAACTGGATTGGAGCCGCGGATTGTGACTTCAGCACCAAAGCGGTAAAGAAACTTCTCGACTCCGAGAGGATATGCTCGGAGATATATGTTCCTGAAGATTGTAATTGGATTCCGAAAAAATGTTCTATTTTCATATGGAAGGCTGAGATGGGTAGAATTGCGACAATGGATGAATTAAGAAAAAGGAATGTTGGTGGAGGTGACGCGGCCTGTTCCTTGTGCGGTGAGGCGGATGAAAGTATTGAGCATATCTTCACTAATTGCTTTTATGCATCAATGTTGTGGTCGTTCATTACTAGTTGGTGCAAGTGTCAGAATTTTATGGTTTTCTCGTTCAGGGATTTAATCGAAGCCCATAATCATGTGGGGTTGAATGGTCAGAAAAAAGAAGTCGTTAAAGGGCTTATCAGAATCGGTTGTTGGAGCTTTGGAGAATGAGAAACGAAGCTAGGTTCAATAGCAAAACCGTTAGTTTAGAGTACATTATTAGGGAGGTTAAAAATTTAGGCTTCTTGTGGTATAACTCGAGATCCAAAAGAGAGTCTATCCTTTGGTCTGATTGGTGTAGATTTGTAAATATGTAACGTCTGTTGTTTGGGGCTGCCTGTGTTTTGAGGTAGCGGTTCGTTTTTAATGAAATTTACCTTTAAAAAAAATATACGCCAAACTCTGCTTTTTATTATGAATTTGTTGTGTACTTATTTTTTATAGAAACACTAGGGGTGGATTTAAATAAAAAGTTTGTTTTGCCTAAGAAGTATTTTAAAACTCAATATTCGCCTCAAACGAACTCCGATTGAATTCATTCGAGTATTGTTTGAACCAGCATGCCGAGCTTTACCATCCTAGCTTTTAGGTTTTAGCATTCAAGGTTTAGTTTTTAGGTTTTAGCCTTAAGGTTTGACATAGGGTTTAGAGTTTAGAATTTAAGGTTTAGATTTTAGTGTTTAGCTTTAGATTTTAGTTTTTTTAGTTTTTTTTTTTTTTTGCTTTTAGGCTTTAGCTTTCAGGGTTAGCTTTAGTGTTTAACTTTAACGTTTAGGGTTTAGCTTTGGTGATTTGGATTTAGTATTTAGGGTTTAGAGTTCAACGAACTCCGCTGGAATGAGTTTACTTGGTATATAAACTTACAAATGACACGTCTCATTCATTGGAAACATCTAGTTTTATCTTCTACCAATTAAATCTAATGGGTTGAATAAATGTAAGTTTATATCCTAAGTAATAAAACAGTGTTGCTACATTTTGTAGATACATCTAGTGAGTCTTCGATTTTGATTGAAGTCGATGATGTTCCTCCGTAGTCTAGAAGAACATCAAGATATAAGTGACATTGATATGCTATACTACATGTTATGCGGAATGGATTCGTTGCAAGAATACATGTGCCATAATGTAAAAGCCCAAACACAAGGCCCACTTTGTTTGGAACCATATATGGAAAAACCATCGTTTGGATCATGTTCATTCAAGACCTACCATGAAGACCATCGTTTGGTATGGTTCCAAACGATACTTACAGTATCCTTTGGATATTGATCACCATCGGTTGGTTAATGGTCATTATCGCTTGGTTCTTGTATCTGTTGGTATATATACATCAAACAAGTGTCCCTTGCAATTTTATGCTTGCAAGAGCAAATAGAGAGAGAGTGTGAGAACAGAGTGTTAGTGCTTATTTGTGTAAACGTTGTAACGAAACTCCGCTCTAATTAATACACGTACCTTTAATCGGTGATATCTTATGTTTATTGATTAACATTATCACTCGATTTGTGGTGTAACTTGGAATCCGCACTTGTTACACTATTCGAATCAAGAAGTCGTTGTGTTCAAGTTCAAAAATCTGGACCTACAAGTGGTATGTGTGGTGGAAGTGACATCATCATGCCCCATATCAAATGATAGTGTCTATTATTCAAAATATCGTAATTATTAAGATATTCCCGACAATGGATTAAGTCATTAACCAAACAAAAGACGGGCCCAAGTCTCGTCAGTGATCCATAGTGTTTGATTTATTATTTGTTTGAAAAATCCATACCGTGTGAGAAGCTCATATCTTTTAGCCCATTATCATTTAACTTATCATTATCAACAGGCCCACTATCGTTTGTTAGTCATCAAGGCTCACTAGCGTTTCCAATTTCACTTCAAACTATCGTTTAACCCAGGCCCAAATGAAAGTCATTTTACACTCGGCCTAATTCAAATGATGGTGATATAATGTTGATGTTAACTATCGTTTGAGGTACATTACCATCGTTTATTTTTGAAACCTAAGCCCAACCGCTACTGTTTTCAAAACCTGGCCCGACTATCGTTTAACATCTCAAAATTCCACTATCTTTTGAATTCATTATCAATTATTGTTTGGATTGCTATCGTTTGGATTGCTTTGGGCCATTATTAACCATCGTGGGATTGGGTAAATAACATAAACCCAAACAATCCAAACCCGAGCAACTCTTCATTACAATTCGATCCGTCATCATAGGCTCAATCAATGTTACAATCCATTCTAGAAATAACCCTCCTCCATAAAATAACCCTGACGTGTCTTGGGTTTAATCGCTTATACCGTCACAATCCGCAATGATTTCAGCAAGTCAGCCGACATTCATTGCTAATCAAAATCAAAGCATTCAATGTTTAATGGTAAGCGACAATGAGACAGGAAGCGGCAATCGTCCACCAAAACTCTTTCATATAAACGATTATTCCAGTTGGAAAGAGAGATTTCAAACCCATGTTCTTGGACAGAACACAGAGCTATGGACTTGTTCTACTACTCTATTCAATCAAGCACTTATGGAAGCCAGATCTAATCCTCTGACATTGGGTAATCTACCTTAAACAAAGAAAAAGGCTTATAATCTCTAGAAGAAAGCCTTTTCCATCCTCACCCAAGCTCTTACAAAATATATTTATCATTAGTCTATCTATTGTACAACCACAAAAGCCTTGTGGGACGCATTACAAGTTAGAGGTGAAAGAAATGCATAGTCTTGAAATATCAGACATGATCTTCTCAAGAAGAATTTGAAGGATTTATATGCATGGAAAATGAAACTCTAGGATAACAAGCAACTAAGTTTAATCATCTGTTGAGTGAGATGTTTTCCTTTAAAGTAGTTGCAACTCCTCAAGAGTTGGTTGCAAGATTTGCAGATGCATTACCAATGAAATGGAGTGGATTTATGAAAATCTTAAAGAGAACTGGCAGTTGGACAGATTGACAATTTATGAGTTCATCCAGAAGTTGGAAAACAAGAATGAAGAGGAGATTAGAAAAGCGAAAGAATACCGGCCCCTCAGAATACTGAAATGTACTTTAGACTTGGTGGCGGGATTCGTGGTGAAAGTTAACCCGCTCAACACGCAAAGCTTCAAACTTCTTTTATTTCAAATGCTAATCCATTCGTACATCCACAACCTCAAGCTGCTCTTAGTGCACCTTCAGCTTCAACCTTTGTACCTCCACCTTTCGTTGATCCGAATCGTTCAAGTCATCAAGCTTTCTATGGAAGTTCGTCTAACTATAATGTTGGACCGACATCTAATCCAAATACAGTTCTTCTCGATACCTCAAACTTCAGCAAAGTATGTGTAGAAGTTACCAAAGAACGCATGGAGCTTATAAACAGTATCATGAGTTCTTATTACGGATTACTTGGGGGTCAGGTTGGCAACATCAATTTGACTAGTGAAGATTACGCTCAAATAGACAAAAAGGAAATGGAGATGATAGATATCAAATGGGTCTTCGCAAACGCAGTGAGAAGGATTTTATGGAAAGAACGGGAAGAACAAGTCTTGAAAGCAGGAAGGGTACACCGTATGGGTTTGATAAAAGAATGGTTACTTGCTTTAACTGCATAGAAAATGCATACTTCAAGAGAGAATGCCCAAGGCCGCCACAACAAGGAAATCAGTATCCTTTCAACAGGCTCCAAATATCTAACAATAAAGAAAGAGCAATGGTTCCTACTCACAATGCCAACCGACCCCCGATTGTTCAAGCTGATGAAAATTGTGACTGGTCCGTACAATTGGGTAGCGGCGGTCGAGGAAGAACTGCGTGCTATGCTGAAGTTCTCAAGAATGTTAGCGATGGGGATTCTTCAGGAAAAGATGATAGTTCTGGACACAGTGGTAGTTCGGATGGAGATGATTCAAGTTCAAGCGAGGATGGGTCTGAAGGATTATCAAGGGAGACTATTGATGCTGAGGTAGATGGGTTACTGATTGAAGCTGAATCATTGAAGAGCAAGAATGTAGTGTTGGTACAGAAAGTAACTAGTTCATCTAATGAATTATCCAAGTACTTCTCAGAAGATGGATCTTCTACTTATCATTCTGCATTCATGGCTTGTTTGGATTGTCAATCTATTCAGGTAAGTGTCGATAAACCTATCTCTTCTAAGTGAGTTAAATGCATAGAATTAAAGGTAAATACTTAGAATTAGAAGGTAAATTTGAACATACCAAGAGTCAGTATCAAAGTTTGATTATTGAATTGGCAAAGTGCATTGAGGCTAACACAACTTTATAGAAAAATTAAAAATAGTTTAATACAATAATTGAAACCTTAAGAAAAGATAACCTTAAACTTAAGAAAATTGTTTTAAACAAGCAAACTGATATTAATAATTACATTTATATCATTAATGAAACAAAGAAAGAGTTAGCCCTTGCACGATGTGATTATGAGACGACAAACTGAAGTTGGACAACTATTCCAACTTGAGATATGTTTTAGATTACATCATCGATAGCCAAAAGAAGAAATGGAACGTGAAATGCATTGGGTTTCAAGCTTGTCCTCTACGAATGTGACACAACTACACCAAGTTACCTGATGACGAGGATATGCCACATTTCAAACCCATCGTTCCTCTAGAACCTGTTGAGTTTACAACTGGTCTAGGTTTCACTAAGTATGCATCCTCTAGTCAAAGTCAATCGGTAGAGGACAAGGATTCACCATCAGTGAACAAACAGGATTCTCCCATATGTCGTTAGTTCAGATGATAAATCAGATGAGGATGAACCAGAGCAGTCAACCAGTGTAATCAAAGAGGCAAACATACCTCTTGAGAATCACATTATGTGTGATCCTCCGACGGTACCTATTGAGACTGCTCCAATTATATTTGTTGAGATTCCTGTGAAGAATTTTGAAAGTGTGAATTTGCTTTATATGTTGACTGGTTCTAATAAAATTTACTCAAACAACGATTTTCCAATCAGAATTGTCAATCAATCCTTGATGGATAAAGTTTCCAAGGATTCAACTAGTAAGTTTTTAGGTAAGTCAAGCCCAAGAGTTGTGGTAACTCAGTGTGCTCCTACTCCAAAAGCTGAAATCAGAAAATAATTCGGGAATCAAAACTTGACCGTTCAGAAAAATCAACAAAAGCAAAATCATGCTAAGTCAGAAAAGATAAAGGGCAAAATAGCTCAGAACAAGAAAAAGGTTCAGGAATGTGAACTTTGTAAAATCTCGAGGGTCTGATAAAATTGAAACTTTTGAAAACAAGTCCAACACGGATTTTGTTAAACATGTCCAGATTTTCAAAAGAAATAAACAGAACAATTACATACAACACATAAATTGTTGTGATTCACGACCTAGTACCCCGAGGTCACAAAGTTCATCTTCAAGCTATCATCATCATGATGCTCCGAGGTTTGTCGAGTGGAGATCAAGCTTTGAGTGCAATGAGTATGGACACATTGTCTAGAACTGTCTATATCTTAACAAATTCAAGGGACATGTGGACTCGCCCCGTGGAAACACTTAGCATCCACAATTTGTTTCACCCTAACAAGACCCTCGTCTTGTAAAACAGAGAGAAATGAAACAGAAAAGAAAACGACAAAAGGAAGTTCAGAAGATGTTGAAACCAGAGGTTCTCAAAAGACAATCTGTTAAAACCAATGTTAAAAATGGAAAACAACTACAGATTTGGAAACCAAAATCGGTAAATATTGCAAGGGGGAGCTCAATCAATTCCTAATCATCATGAAATTGAAATTACGTTTCACGATTATGACGGATGACCAAAGTCTACAAAGGCTTGGGTCCCCCTCTCCAACTGGTTGTTAAGTGAGTGTGCAGGATGTTCCTAGAGGAACTATTAATAGTCTTAGGATTGTTGATAGTGTAGCATCCAGGCACAAAATAGGCAACTAAGGCGTGGATACATTGTTAAATCAAGGAGTAGATGTTGCCTTTGAGGAAGATAAAAGAAGATCATGCCTAGTGAAGGAATGATGATGAATGAAGTTGAAAACTTTAACAAGATAAATCATTTACAACGACGGTTGTTCAAGGCTTTGATTAGGTCGAGAGGATAGATTACATTGAAATATACGCGCCTGTAGCATGTCTTGAAGCCTTTATGATATTCATGGCTTATACTTCCCACAAGAAGTTTAAGGTCTACTAGATGGGCGTGCATTGTGCATTTCTCCATGGTGTAATTAAAGAAAAAGTGTTTGTTGAACAACCACCCTGGTTTGCGGATTCCTTGGCGTGGTTTGTCCAACTGCTCATTTTTCATCAAGGAGAAAGACGAAGACCTTTGCTGGTGCAGAAGTATGTGGATGACATCATTGTTGGATCGACCAATGATGATCTGTACAAGTGTATCCTACAAGCCCTCTTGCACATTACTAGCCGAACCCGAAGGTTTCTCATCTTGATGCTGTAAGAGGTTTTTCAGTTATTTGAAGGGTTTTCAAGCCACGGGTCTTTGGTACCCTAATGATAATAACTTCGACTGGATAGCTTATAGCGAATCCATTTATGGTAGCCGCAAAATCGACTTGAAATCCACAACTGATGTCCATTTTTGGGAGAGCACTAATACACCTGGCAATGCAAGAAGCAGATGCAAAACTACGGTTTTGAATTCCTAACCTCTCTTATTTTTGTCGATATTTAAGCTGCTTTACAGATTACTAAAGAATTTGTATAGCACTCATAGACTAAACAAATCGATCACAAATATCAGTTCACGCGTGATTATTTCAACAAGAAACTCATCGATATCGTTTAGGTCCACACTGACTGCCAACGTGCTGACTTATTTACCAAAGCTTTTGGTAAGTCACACTATGATAAATTAATCTTGGTAAACGACATTCAGGAAAAACAAAAGTAACTCCTCATCGGGAAATCAATTTTGTATATATTTTTCTTACGAAAATCCAAAACGATGTTTTTAGAATTTATTTTACTTTTTGAATTTTAGGGGGAGTAACTTCTACCAGAAAAATACAAAACCATTGATAAACATTAAAAAGGACAGAAACAAGAGAAAAACAAAAATGAGTTTCCTGACGAGAAAAAGATAGTACATCAGCGGTCTGTGGAAACCTCTTTAAACCTATAATGAAAAACGATAGGTAGCTCTACTAATGATGTGTCAGTAGGCTCACAATCATTTTAATATGTATAGGGCGATATAAAAATAAAGAATTGAAGACTGTTTGGGAATCGCTCATTGGCGTATGGTTTTGGTACCGTAATTACGTATGATAGATTGTCGAGGTTCTGAGATATGTTAATATGTATAACGTTTGTTAATATTGTTTGAAATCAATACTTAGAGAAATTTTCAAGTGAAAATTCTCTAAGATTGGTTAAAATCCTAGCTTTTGTTCTCATTATGCGTTTAGCTCTGTTGTGTGTGCAGATATGGCATCCAAGCAAGCTAAAGGCAAAGAGAACGTGTCAAATGATAATCTATGGGAGGGAGAAAACGACATGAATGCAATTAGTAGATTAAGAGGATCAAGTTACAGCTAACCACTAATCTCGAGGATTCAAAGCTCTAAAGATCGAAGATTCACAGGCTACATTTAAGGGGGATTTTGTTGATGCACCTCTTGCTTGTAACCAGTGACAACTTAATGAAGATTCGAAGATGTGAATACTGAACAATCACAAGTTGCACCTAAGGGGGAGGTTGTTGATACATTTTGTGGATACATCTAGTGAGTGTTCGGTTTCGATCGAAATCGATGACGTTCCTCCATTGTAGTCCCGAAGAACATTGAGATACAAGTGACATTAATATGTTATACTACATGTTATGCGAAATGGATTTGTTATGAGAATACAAGTGCCATAATGTGAAAGCCCAAACACAAGGTTTACCTTCGTTTTGAACCATTTGTGGAAAGACCATTGTTTGGATCATGTTCATTCAAGACCTACCATCGTTTGGCATGGACTTGACTCTACCTTCGTTTGAAGTCGACATGAAGACCATTGTTTGGTATAGTTCCAAATGATAGATACACTATCGTTTGGATATTGATCACCATTGGTTGGTTAATGGTCAATACTGCATGGTTCTTGTATCTATTGGTATATATCAGATGACTGTCACTTGTAATTTTATGCTTGCAAGAGAAAATAGAGAGAGTGTGTGAGAACAGAATGTGGGTGCTTATTTGTGTAAACATTCTAACGAAACTCTGCTCGAATCAATACACGTGCGTTTAATCGGTGATATCTTATGTTTATTGATTAACACTCTCGCTCAATTTGTGGTGTAACTTGAATTCCGCACTCGTTACACCATTCGAAACAAGAAGTCCTTGTATTCAAGATCCTAAATCTGGACCTACAAATAGTTACATCAATCCTTCTATTTTTCTAATAAAATATTATCCTCAAATTTAAATTGTTAATCTAAGATATTTTTTAATAAAACAAATTATTTATCATGAAAACTAAACTTTGTATTGATATATTATTATTTATTTTTATTTTCATTATTAAAAAAATATTATTTCGATTTTACTACATAGTTTATAAATAAATTTGTTGGAATTGGTACCCACATATTATTACTCAAATGGCAGCTAGTTTGCTTCTTGAATAATGAATCTTCTTTTCAAGAACCATCTTCGCAATCACCTCATCCATCGCATATCGAGTATACCCGTTAGTTTTTTTAAAGATATAATTTTTTTATTATTTGGTTTATAAAATTATATTTATTTAACCCGTGTAATACATGGAATTCAAACCATACAATACACGGGGTTCTTAAAGATACATGATTTTTAAAAATATAACATTTTCTACTAATTGGTATATAAAATTAGATTTATTCAACCCATACAATACACGTGGTTTTAAAGATATAATCTTTTTATTATTTAATATATAAAATTACATTTATTTAACCTGTGCAATAAACGAGGTTTTTAAAGATTTACTGTTTTATTATTTAATATATAAAATTATATTTATTCAACTCGTGTAATATATGGTTCTAACCTAGTTATATATTGTATTAATTCGTGCATGTTGTAACATATAAGGTAAATTAACAAAAAAACAGTAACTAGTTCATACGATTCAAGAGCAATACTCTTAACAATAACAATGTCTGAATGACCCTGTATAATACTTGAAGACGTACCTTGAGGTGGAAATGGTCCAGATAGCTCATTGCCACTGAGATCCAAGTTTTTAAGCGATGGAAGAAATTTTAGAGATGATATAATGCTCTCATTGAAATTATTTTGTGCAAGAATTAAAGTCTCCAACTTATTCAATCTCAAAGCCCTTTCAAAACCTGCATTTAATAAAGTCTCTTATTACAATCTTTGATCAGTTACGTGAAATCACTCTATCTCTTAGAATAGAGGTAAGGTTTGTCCATATCTCTCCTGTCTACAGTGGCGGAGCCACATACTTGGTAACGGTGTCCGCCGACACCATTCAAATTTGCGCTTTATATGTATCGTATAATAGAAAAAATACGAGCCACACCATTGTTTTTTACGAACGACACCATTGTTTTTTTACAAGCAACACCACTGCTTTTTTTAGAGTCACTTTTATTTATTCCTAAACATTTTACATAATAAACATATATCTAACTTGTAACAATGATGGTGGAAACAAATAAACATGTTGGATATACATTGGTGTTTATTGAAATTATCATTAGTTCTACCGGTTGCAACGGCAAGTGTTGAAAGATTTTTTTCTGCTATGAAGCATGTGAAGACGGATTTACGAAATCGGATGGGTGATGAGTATTTGACTGATGCTTGCATTTGTTATATTGAAAAAGAGTTCTTTGCAGAAGTTGCGATTTAAGACATTATGAATTGTTTTCAAAACATGAAAACATGTAGGGAGCAACTATGAAATGTATTTTATTATATATATATATATATATATATATTATAAATGACTTTGTATTTTTATTTTGTGGTATTTCAATGACATGGCACTTTTATTATGATATTGATTTTTATTATGTAATTTGACCCGACTCGACCGGACCCGATCCGAAAATTTGGACCCCAAATTTTCACAAATATGGATATCGAGAATAAAATGACACCATAGGAAAAAATTCCTGGCTCCGCCACGTGCCTAGACCTTACTTTATGACTGAGATTTTACTAGGAACTGGATTTGAAATGTACCATTAATGGCGCACATAGATAGATCCAACATTTCCAAGTTTTCCAAAGCCTCAAGTTCTGAAATGTATGTCAAAAAGGGTATAAGTATCTTTTGAAATATGCATCAATTTGTGAACTATGATTACCTATATATATATAAGAAAGTTGAAGACAAAATACATGCCATTGGTAGGGAAGGGTCCTTCCAATCTAATGTGGCTGAGATCTAAAACTCGAAGTGAAGTTATTGCAGTCAAAGAAGGAAGGATAGCATTGTCAATTTGAGAATTCGAACTGAGATCCAATATCTCTAACTTCTTCAAACTCGAAAACTTTTTAATCTCTACAAAATAGAAACAACTTTAGCACCCAAATAGTAGTTTGTCAATATTAATGAACTAAATACAATTAACAAAGTTTGTTAACAGTGATATATGACCTTTTGACCTTTTCTTTTTTGTCTTTTTTTAGTTTTTGTTTTTTTATGCCTTTTTCCTTTAACTTTCAACATTGACAATTACAACCACTTAACTTTCCAAAGACTTTGTAATCGAGTTTTAGGTGCTTATTTTTATGAAAGTGTCGGTACAAACCCAAGTTGATTTATGTATCGACGTAAATATTTCCGGAAATGAATTGGATCGAATATGTTATTATGCTTATTATTATGTACGTTTTCAGTAGGTTACGTTTTGACATAAATTTTCTTCGGAAACATGTCGTGTCAAATATAATAAGTTTTTATGTTTATTTTTATGTACCTTTTCAGTTGGTCTACATTTTGACATAAATTACAATTAGCAAGTTGTGTAAATAATGTTTTCATCCTATTGGTTTTTTTGTTTCGTTGTTGAGTTTTTTTGGCTCATTCTGTTCACTCACCTTCAAAATTTTATTTCCACATTTTTTTCACTCTATCTCTCACAATATGTATCTATGTATATATAGAAAGAGATAGAGGAGAGGGGTGTGTGAATATTAACACCTTTTTTATGGACTTTATTATTTTTATTATTTTTATTTTTCTCTATGTTTAGTGTTTTATTTTTACGTTCTTTTTTCATTAAAATTATATTTAAGATAACGTTTACGTTTCCATTGGCAATTAAGTTAAAACCAGCTCGTCCGTTGTACAAATTAAATTTATTTTTATGGCCTTTGGTCGATGTAAAACATGTGTCGATATTCTTTTGAGCATATTTCTTTGGGTTCCTATACAGAGCGATCGAAACCCCACAGCGTAGCGCGGGTAATCTTACTAGTTAAAAACATTTATAACGATCAATTTGTGACATGTAACAGGGTCGGACTTATCTTCATATACTAATAAACAAAAATCTTTTTTTGACACATGTCACTTTCTGGTGTTTATCTCTCATATTAAATAATAATAATTTTAAACAAAATATTAGATAGGAATAATATTTAGATAAGGATAAATGTTTGTTCTTATTATGATCATATTAAATAATAATAATAATAATAATAATAATAATTTTAAACAAAAAAAATAGATAAAAATTCAAACGTTTGTTTTTATTATAATCATAGTAAATAATAATAGTTTTTTTAAACGATTGAAATTATGGTAAATTAGGAATTAAAACGCATCGCTATAATGGTAGGCGTACTGTTATAATTGGTTTAAACTCATCATTTATTGCACATTGCATCAACGTGTAGAAAGAACACCATTTTTAAATATAACAATTCTATACTTCATTATACGAGTTTTTTAAAGATATATCTTTTTTATTATTTATTATATAAAATTACATTTATGTAACCCGTGTAATACGCGGGGTTCTAACCTAGTAGTATAATTAACCTAGGCTTGGGCCTAGGACCTTCAAAAAAAACAGGGTCTCCACTTAAAAGAAAATTAATATGCTAACTATTAATATTATTGCAAACTTATTGTTTAAGATTTGTTTGATTCCTTATACAAACAAACCACTATGTATTATAATTGTGTTAGATTTTTGTTTGGTTTCAAACACGGATAAAGGAGTTTCGTTTATAATAACCAAAGAAGAAAAAAGGGTCTCAGAATTTCATTTCGTCTTGGGCCTTCAAAAAGTTTGAAACGGCCCTGAGCGGAACGGATTTTTGATCCGCCAAGTATTGGGGATTACTAAGGGATAAAACCGTCATTTAGAATACCATCATCAACCTAATATAACATAGTACTAATTGAGCAATAAAGTATATGATACCTTTGTTGAGAATCCGATTATCAAGATAATTCCATGATAAATTGAGGCTTCTCAGCTCTTCAAAGTGAAGAAATAGAGAAACATTCAAAGACCATAACTTTTTCATACTGTCTTCGGATTCAACCATCGAGCCAACATTCAAGTTCTCGTCGAGATACTGCAAAGAAAGGGTTGTCACACGCCCAGTGGTCGTGTTACACTTGACCCTCTCCCAATCACAACACTCTCCATGACCAACCCAAGTGCGAAGAACGACATCTGCTCCATATTCATATGTATTCATAAGCGAGGCTTTGATTTCTAGTAGCGCCTCTCGTTCCTCTTCAACACAAACCCCTTGTGATCCAAGGCCCAGAAATATAGTTATCATTGACATCACCAACAACCAAGATAACCATACTTTATGCTCCATTTATTTGCTATATGAATGACTTGTTTGTTTTTTCTTTGGTTGGTTCTTAAATAGAACAAAAAAAATAGAATAACAACATTTTTTTTATTTAATACAATATAAAATAAACGTTAAAAAGGAAAGTCTTAATGCTTATAATAATAGCAATGCGCCCCGTGCAAGTATTGAATAATGATAGAAAATAAAATTTTATTCTTTTAACAATCTTAATCTGTTGAATGTTTAATGAAAGTCTTATACCATTGAATAATGATAGAAAATAAAATTTTATTCTTTTAACAATCTTAATCTATTGAATGTTTAATGAAAGTCTTAGACCATTGAATAATGATAGAAAATAAAATTTTATTCTTTTAACAATCTTAATCTGTTGAATGTTTAATGAAAGTCTTAGACCAAGTGTAATTACGCTAAGCTTCCTCGTCAGCACCTCACAAGCGCCATTACCAACGCCAAACCATTACGGCCTTCGCAAAGGGCGGCGCCAGGGGCTCTCTACCATTCCCTGGGTGGGCGTGAAGATTACAAGAGATGGGATCCATCCGTAGTTAATCAATTACACATATTTTTACTTTATTTTTTAATTTAAATTTTAGTTACTCTACTATACATTTCTGAAAGGGTAAGTTAGTTAAAACCTTACTGTCTATGGGACAATGACACGACAAGAACTTTAGCTTTTTAGTTTGTACCTTGTGTGTAACTTTTATACCAAATTACCAATTTAAGACACTTGAAATTGAGAGGCATAGTTTTGTCTCTGTTACTTTTGTGTCTCCTGACCCATTAATTAAATTGGATTTACTTTTACATTTGACTTTTCCTAAACAAAGTTATGTATTATTTGAATTTTTTAATGCAAAATTACTTGAATAGTCCCTAAGTTTTTTATCTAGAGAAAAATGCCCGGATAGTCCCTGTGGTTTCACCTTTTTTCACCTATAGTCCTTATCTTTCTAAAACTACTTGAATAGTCCCCAAGTTTTCAAGTTTTGTTCTCGGATAGTCCCTGGGTCTAACTTCAGTTACTTTTCTCTGTTAAGTGGGTGTTAAGAGGATGTGAAATGACAAAAATACCCTTTCCTTAAAAGGCCAAACCACAGGGACTATCCGGGCATTTTTCTCTTTTTATTTATAAAACCCCACCACCACACTTCATCTTCAACCTCCACCCACCATCACCTCCTCCACCCTCCACTATCACCCTCTCTCTCTCCCTCTCCAATTCCGGCGAAAGTCCGGCTACTCACGGTGGAACCAGGGTAATTATATCATTAATTAATTAAAGCTACAAGCTTAACTCATGTGGGTTGTGAGTCGTTTGAATTGACGGCAGTGAAGGAAACACAAATTAAATAGCTCTGATCTGAAAGAAATAGACTGAATAGATGTTGATCTTTTGTGAGTTGTTTGAATTGATGGCAGTGAAGGAGATTACGGCGGCAGTGAAGCAGATCTGTACCAGAATGGATGCGTCTCCGGCAGTGAACCATCGGATGAAAGCTCAATCACTTGCCGAATTACCAGATATTCCGTCGGTAACTGACGGTGATGAAAACGAAGAGATCCGGTAACCAATCGATGCCGATTGGCCAAAATCAACTTGAAGTGCAACTCACTGTAACTGAAAACCTCAACTTTCAGGACGAGCAAGTTACAGGGTATTAGTTTTGTTTTCCCCTGTTTTATGAGTTTATTTTAATTTACATTACATATCCCCATTTAAAACTGTTAAATTAGTTGGATGATTTGGAGAAATCCATATATAGTAATGACAGACAGACAGATTAAAAAAAGAAGAAGTAAAAAACAGAGTATAAATGTGTACTAAAAGAAATGATGACCAGATTTCCACTTTCCACTGAGTTTAAGAATTTTAATAGAACGTCTATATGAAAAAAATTGGAATGAGCCTATAAACAAAATTGTAAAAGTTCATTACAAATCAGTTTAGAGATAAATTTAGAGAAATTTGGGTTTCACCTAAACCAAATTGAATTGCCAAACCCCAACGTTCAGGAAGAGCAAAATTCAGGATATAAAAATGGTCCCCTGTT
Organism: Helianthus tuberosus; assembly: GCA_030545235.1. NCBI lineage: Eukaryota > Viridiplantae > Streptophyta > Magnoliopsida > Asterales > Asteraceae > Helianthus > Helianthus tuberosus. The sequence continues at coordinate 199,848,699 of CM060370.1, read as the reverse complement.
TTTTTTTTCTTGAATTACCATTCAATGTCACTGAAAATCCCAACGATAAGGTTCAGATTTCACATGTTTCCTAAATTAACTAACATATTCCCATTTCGAACTTATGAATTCGTTATTCAATTGGTACTGATTTGTGTCAACAAAAGTCAAAACCGGTTTCCGTTAGGGTTTCTTCAAAGAAAATTGCAGAGAAGAAGGTGATGGTGATGGTGATGGTGGAGGGTGGAGGAGGGTGATGGTGGGTGGAGGTTGAAGATGAAGTGTGGTGGTGGCGTTTTTCTTTAAAAATGTAGAAGATGCCCGGATAGTCCCTGTGGTTTGGCCTTTTAAAGGAAAGGGTAAATTGGTCATTTCACTCCCACTTAACAGAGAAAACAAACTGAAGTTAGACCCAGGGACTATCCGAGAAAAAAACTTGAAAACTTGGGGACTATTCAGGTAGTTTTAGAAAGATATGGACTATAGGTGAAAAAAGGTGAAACCACAGGGACTATCCGGGCATTTTTCTCTTTTATCTATCTTGAACAATAGTATCTTTTTATTTTGTTTTTACGTTAGTTATAACGGGAAAAGATCAAATAGGAAGATTAATTTCCCTAGGAAGGATAGGAAGCAATAAGAGGATGACATGTGGCAACTATTAAAATAAAGAAAAAGGGTATTTTAGTCAATCCAACCCTTTCTTCTTCATTATCAAAACCCAGTAACTTCAAAACCCACCATTTTCAAAACCCACCATCTTCAACCATTTCTTCACTTTCTATCTCAATAATCACTCACATTATAGTGCGATTTTCATCACCAATCAATGATTCAAACACCCGATCAACGTGTTCTTCAGCTTTTTTGAAGAAAACCCAGTTTAAATTCATATAAAATCTCGTTTTTTCCGGTGATTTTGAAGATAATTACTCGATTCGTTCGATTCGAGAGCTGATAAGTGTTTCAATCATTCAAAATTCGTCAATTGTTGAAGAAATCACTTCGATCCAGGTAACAAATTCTTTAATTTCATTTTTACGAACTGGGTTTTTGATTTAGTCATTGCGTTTTACGATCTTGGCGGGGGTCCGGGGGCGGCAGCCCCCGGTAGCGGGGTCCCAGGGGCGGCAGCCCCTGGCGGGGTCCAAGGGGCAGAGCCCCTGGCTGGGGTTGAGCTATTGCGTTTTAGAAATAAGAGAGTTTTATGTGTCCATTGCGTTTTAGAAATAAGAGAGTTTTATGTGTTTTCTAGCTATTGCGTTTTAGAAAAAACACATTTTAAGTGTTTTTAGTTATTGCGTTTTAGGTAAAACACATTTTTGAAGTGTTTTTAGTCATTGCGTTTTAGGTAGAACATATTTTTAGGTGTTTTCAGTCCATTGCGTTTTAGAATGAGTATTTTTTAAGTGTTTTCTGGCCATTGCGTTTTACAAATAAGACATTTCTTTGTGTTTTTTGTGCATTGCGTTTTAGGTAAAACACATTTTTATGCGTTTTTGGTGCATTGCGTTTTAGGTAAAACACATTTTTATGGGTTTTTAGTCCATTGCGTTTTATAAAGTACATTTTCTTTTGAGTTTTTAGGCTATTGCGTTTTAGAAATAAAACATTTCTTTGTGTTTTCTGGCTATTGCGTTTTACAAATAAGTCATTTCTTTGTGTTTTTGGTGCATTGCGTTTTAGAAAAATGTCATTTTTTAGGTTTTTTTTTTCATTGCGTTTTACAATACTGGGGTTTTTTCTATTGCGTTTTACGCAACTGGGTTTTAAATTTTTTTTTTTCAAAATATAGCAATAGTATACTCGTTTTAAAGATAAAAAAACGCTCGTTTTTTTGGTGCAATTTTTATAAAAAAATAATGTCGTATGAAAGAGTTATTAACGTTTAAAAATTGGGGGGGAGTTGGAGGAGAGAGAAACTATTGGCTTACTTGACTAGAATGCCCCTGAAATAAGTCACGCGCCTCTTTTCTTACTTTCAATTTCCCTGATTTAATCTCAGCCCTTGATTAACTTAATGGATGGTCAAGATCACTTCCTAGCCTTCCTAGCCAAATTAACTTCCTATTGTATCTCCACCCTAGTTATAACATCTTTTATTTTGAATTGAATTAATGGTAAACAAATGCAATCGTTTCTCCAACCCTTCATGAGACTTATCATTGTTTTTAATATTTTGTTAGCTCCTAACTTCGTATGTTAAAACTGATTAGTAACTTGTATTGATTACTAATTGTCTATTTAGATTAAAATTTCTACCTAAAATCATATATTTAAATGCTTGTGGAAATTATGTAAAACTAGTAAATAGAACCGCGCGCGTTACGACGGCGGTATATTGCAAGTATCGAATGGATTAGCGCAACTGCTATGTAACGCGACCGATACGCAACAATCAAAAGGGCTTATTATAGCTTTAGAAAATAGAAAACATACGAAACGCAGAGTAACTCGAATTTATACCATCGAAAGAAAATATATTATATTTAACTACACTCGGTATGGTATGTAAAAAAACGTATTATACTTGCACTGACTCATTTCCTGAGATAAGTTTTCGTCTAAATAGAGATCCACTCGAATTTCTACTGATACATACATAAAAATCTGCACGTAAAAAGTTAATTTTTTTCAAGTAAAAGAGCAAAAGGGGCAAAGTCGAAACTTTTGAAACTCAAAGTGGTTAACGACAAATTAGTTCTTTAACGAAAAATTGGCAAACAAAAATCATTAAAAAAGTTACATCTAAACGTAGATCAACTCGAATTTATACCAACACGTACATAAAAATCCGTACCTAAAAACTTTTTTTTCAAGTAAAGGAACGAAAAAGGATAAAGTCGAAACTTTTGAAATTCAAGGAGATTAACGACAAATTAGTTTTTCAACAAGTAAAGGAACGAAAAAGGGTAAAGTCGAAACTTTTGAAATTCAAGGAGATTAACAACAAATTAGTTCTTCAAAAAAGAAATCAGCGAACGAAAACCATTAAAGGAAATAACATGTTAAAAACGCATATTATATATTGTATATGGGTAAAGCTAGAATATTAGAAACATGAGTGATTAAACGTTGACGTTTGTAAAGCCAAGGGACTAAAATTGCAATGTGATGAAACTTTGGGAAAAAACGTAAAAGTAAGAGAAAAAGAGTTAAAAATGTAAAGTTTGAAAGTATAGGGGATGCCTGTAAAATGAAATAGGGGCTAAAAATAACACTTTGCAAAGTTGGGGGTTGGATTTATTATATTGTATAAAGTAAGGGCTAAAAATATCATTTTTTAATGTTGAGGTGTTCTTGTATTTTTCGAAAAGTGAAAGGGATGGCCTTGTATTTTAATGAAAAGGGGAGAGTCGATGGCGTAAAAGCCACCGACTTGGTGCTTTAAGATTATGTAGAATAGGGTATTGGCAAAATTCTTAACAAAATTATTTTTATGTTTGCTTTTCAAAGTTCTAGTAAAATATTTCATGTTATTTTAATACTTTTGTCTTTAACCCGACCCATATTATGGTATTTCACTTGGCCATTAAAATTTCCGGATCCCGCACTGCTAGCGAGACCTTTGTTTTATGATATTTCACTTGGTGAAGAAACACGGTATCACCGCCGGGATGATTGGACCGCGCTCTACATAAGGGTGAAGAATCACACCTTGTTCTTCCTCTTGATCCTAGATCTGCAATGGAGAAGAGAAGAAAGTGGAGCTGTAGAGATTGCCGGTAGGAGAAGATTCTCCTGTTTCCGGCTACAAAAAGTGTGGCGGCTCCATATGCTCTGCCCTAATAATGAGGTGAACACCTCTTTATATAGGGGGATATGGGCCTCCCCTAACCTCAATGGGCCAGGCCCAGTTAGGGGTTATCTCTACAAGCCCCGACCCAAAGTAGTGTAAACTACATCGCGTTGGGCCTCGCGGTTGGGTTAGTAAGCAACAATAATAAATAATTAATATAAAAGCAACAAGTAACGGGAAGTCTGACCGCTCGGGTCGGGTTTAGTACCGTACCCCATCAAGTCCCCCAGTCTAGTGCTGCTCCCGCGTGCAAGCGTGGTAGGAGTACTAGACTTGTTAGGAGTGTTCGAAAGTAAAAGATTGCGTTTTAGGCTTACCTGTCGCCCGGGTGCGGGAAAGTTGTTGGCCATGCTTGTTGCATCTGTCTTTCGCTGCGAGTAGAGATAATGGAGCGTTGAATATTACATGATACTGGTTGGGCAAACCTGGCGCACGCTGTTTGATTGCGGGCGGTTGCTATTGGTGCATTGCCATGAGCTTGCCAAGGCTGCGCGTACGTAGCTAATTTTAGGTTTATTAGTTGTGTTTATGTTTCGACCATAAGGGTTAATCTTCTTAATCCTTCCTGAGCTTAGCTACGGTCCTTCCTGTGTATGAAGGACCCTATCTTTAGTCGGAGTAGTTTAGAAGGAGATGGGCTGATGGGCCTTGGGCCTGAAGACGACGACAAAGAATATCCGCTATGTCCCTTTGGTGCCAACTAATTGTGTCTTCTAGAAGCTCTTTGGTGCTGGCGCACCCTGATTGGAACCACGTAGGCGTCTTTGCGTTGCTTCTGCCTCACGCCCGATTGTTAATCATGGAGCGCGATAGAATACAACCTGTTGGACGCTGATTGGCTTGCCCTTCTGCCACTCGTACCTTTCATGCTTCCTGAAATGAACATGCGCCGCCACCCTTGCCCGGCCTTTGGTGTGTGTCCGACCAGCTGGCGCAAGGCTTAGGGATTGAGGGCCTTCATTCAGGATGCTAAGTGCTGAATCTGATCTTCAATCCTGTTTGAACCTCGCACTCGGCTTAGGTTTTGTCCAAGCAGCCCGCGCGTGGTCTGTAGATTAGTTTGATTAACGTATAAGGAGTATGGTCTGCGCGGCTTTTTGGGACCATACCCCTTTAAGTCCCCCCAGTCCAGTGCTGCTTCCATGCGCGAAGTGAATGGTTGGAGCTCTGGACTCAGGAAAAAGAGAAAGGAAATGCGTGCTGGTCTTTAAAGAATTTGCTAGGTCTTGGTAGCTGGCGCGCGTGTAAGTGTTTGTCAATTACTACGGCGCGGCTACCAGGCTTGTTAATTGATACCCGTTGCTTTTGAGAGCTGGCGCGCATGATCATTGGTTGATGAAGCATGCGGCGCAACCCTTGCTAACTTCAACTTGCAGTTTCGTTGTAATTTTAGGCGAGAAATTTCTCGAAATTTAAATTCTGACAGGGTGCAAATGTCGTTGTTGGTGACCCTTGAGTTGGCTGCTGACGCGGCGATCATTATGTTGTCACTGACGGTTTGCCTTTGTCAGGTGAGTGTGGCCCAGCTTTAGCGGTGCGCACACAGTCGTGTGGCTATTGTAAAATATTCACCCTATGGTGTGACTTCTGTTGGTTAGCGCAAGGTGCGCGCGTGTCTTAAGCCATGAAGCGTATGTATTTATAGTGTTTGAATCTTTGTAAACTGCTGTCTACAATAGTTGCACTTGTTAATCCACTTTGAACAGGTTATCGCGAATGAGAATTGGCATAAAGTTACGTCAGGAATAATGAAGTGGAGACCCGAGCCTGCGCTAATCCTCTGGTGTGACACAACAACAATGTGGCATGAAGCAAAGAGATGTGGCTTGTCTTGAAGATTGTAGGTGTAAGCGAAACTTTATTTCAGCCAATGCGTTTTTGCGTATACCCAAAGTGGTGCGTGCATTTGTAGCACAGTTTACGTTTTGTAAGCGTTTTCATATATGGCTAAGCATGCGCGCGCGGGTGACACACACGCTCGTATGTAAAGCAGCAGGGTCGCGTGGAGATTAGCGTGCTTACATGTGTAGCAGCAAGACTCGCATGGAGGCTGAGATGATCGTATGTAGAACAACAGACTCGTATGGGGATCAACGTGTTGGTTTGTAAAAGAGCTTGCGCGCATGGAAACTTACGTGCTCGTAAGTAATGAAGTACGCGCGCGAGGCGACTAATGGGCTCGTATGTAGAGGAGCGTGCGCGCTTGGCGAATTGCGTGCTCATATGTAACGGAGCATGCGCGCGTGGCGACTTACGTGCTCAGATGTAAAGGAACATGCGCGGTTGGTGACTTACGTGCTCAGATGTAAAGGAGCATGCGCGGTTGGCGACTTACGTGCTCGTTTGTGAAGGAGCATGTGCGGTTGGCGACTTACGTGCTCAAATGTCAAGGAGCATGCGCCAGTCGGCGACTTACGTGCTCATAAGTAATGGAACATGCGCCGGCCGGCGACTTACGAGCTCAGATGTAAAGGAACATGCGCGGTTGGCGACTTACGTGCTCAAATGTCAAGGAGCATGCGCCAGTCGGCGACTTACGTGCTCATAAGTAATGGAGCATGCGCCGGCCGGCGACTTACGTGCTCGTACGTAAAGGAGCTTGCGCGGATGGCGACTTACGTGCTCGTATGTGGAGCAGCAGGCTCGCATGGAGGCTGAGATGCTCGTATGTAGAGCAGCAGACTCCTATGGAGACCGGCGTGCTCATAAGTAAAGGGCGCTTTTTAGGCTTTCATCGGCGTGCGTGAGGATCGCTCCCTGCGTTTCACCGATTGAATGTATTGCCTATCCTGCAAATAAGTTGACGTGGTAAATTGTAATAAAGAATGATGTGGAAAGCGTTATACCGAAACTTCATCCTTAGGAGGTGTTTGTTCCGTGCATCTGTACTTCGCAATACTTTGAAAGCAACTTCGAACTTCGGAATGGTGTTGGACTATGCGGGTATCAGTTTATTATTGCTAAATAGATGTTAGTAGCATAGAATAATAATAATAATAATAATAATAATAAGCAATGATACGAGGGTTTGCTCATACACCTAAATACGACGCGTGTAACGGGTGTCACGCGATTGCTAAAACAAAAGACAACATAGGTCTGTATAATATCAGTAAAATCTCATTTCTATGCTTTTTACATGTGCCGGATACATATATTTGACATGTTATTTGAAAACGTCCACTTGTTAAATATTTTGTTTGAAAACATCAATGTCATGGCAATGGAAATTATGACCTTGGCTGTCATGAGAGTTGTAAAAACTTTATCGGTGCTATCATAAAGTTGTCATGAAAGTTTTAATTGTTAATACTAAAATCCTTTCTTGAGATGGGTAATACTTGGAAGCTTATATCTGAGCTATTCAATAAGGGGCAATTTCACTTGTGTGAATGTTTAAGTTCATCCACGTCCCATTATTTTACTATTATCAAATAGTAAATTTTTTTTTTGTTTGCTACTAAATAAAATGTTAGTTAAAATGTTGGTTGTGCATAACCAATACGAGCATAATATATATAATGCACTTTATCACTTTTTGTCAAAGTAGAAACTCGACAAAGAAAGTACCTTTTTGCAAATGGTATCTTATTTAACATAATTATTATTAAATTGGATTTATTAAATTGGATTTGAAGACAAATGTTTATAGGATGGCAGGTGGTACTACTGACATGATGATGACACACACTTTGCTTAAGTCAAAAACCATGAACTGGATAATAGCAAGTATGTCGACTTGTCCTTTCATTTTATTGAATGCTTTGCTCCAAACTTTGTAGAAAACGAAAGTTTTAGAAAAGTCTCAAATTTATTTGATAATGCGTTATGGCAGACAAAGCGTCCGCCAAAGGGAGAAACGTGCCCGCGCGGTGATCTTGTCCGGTGAAGGGCGGAGCATGTTCACGCTGCGGGAGTACCCGCGCATGTAGAACTTCCATGAAGAACTACCCACGCTTGAAGAAGTCGTTCACGCGGCGGGACCGTAGCCGCGCATGAAGAACTTCCATGACGGCATTTAGAGGAGATGATTTAGGACTTACAAATCTTGTTGTGCACGTCGTGCAACCGTACCCGCGCATGAAGAAGTTGCTCACGCGGCGGGGCCGTACCCGCGCATGAAGAACTTCCATGACGACATTTAGAGGAGAAGATTTAGGACTTACAAATCTTGTTTGTGTACGTCGCGCAACCGTACCCGCGCATGAAGAAGTTGCTCACGCGGCGAGGCCATACCCGCGCATGAAGAACTTCCATGACGGCATTTAGAGGAGATGATTTAGGACTTACAAATCTTGTTGTGTACGTCGCGCAACCGTGCCCGCGCATGAAGAAGTTGCTCACGCGGCGAGGCCATACCCGCGCATGAAGAAACTTCCATGACGGCATTTAGAGGAGATGATTTAGGACTTACAAATCTCTTGTTTGTGTACGCTGCGCAGAAACTAGTTGGGCAGACTAACGAGGCTTCATTTTGGTTGTCCGTGAGTAGATGGCAGAAATAGATGGTTGCGCGTGGTGGCGGAGTCAGGTCTCACTGCGCATGGTGGCGGAGGCGTAAGGTGGTGTGACTAAGATGGTAGTCTGCCGGAGACGTGCGGAGTAAGATTGGCCGCGCACGACGGTTGGGCATGACCAAATGTTGCGCATGGCTTCAGAGGTGTAAGGTCGAGTGCCCAACTTGTAGTTTACACGCATGCTAAAAAACGGTGGGTGTTGGTTTCTTGTTTTTGAGCCAGAGCCAGAGCCACGTTAAACTTGGATAGAAGAAAAGTTGGAAGGAGTGAATATATGATAAATGGTGGTCCCCTGATGTCCAACACCCCCTGACTTTAAAACTGTATACATCCAATGTTGGATGTTTGTGATTCCCAAATGCAAAAAATGCTTGTACATCTCGCATCAATACTTGTACCTTTAGCTAGTAGGTGTACAATTGTAATATCATGGTGGGATTTAGTGTTTCGAGGAGAAACAAAAGAGAACTGTGCAACCCACACTTGTACGTCATGCCTTACCACTTGTAAACTTGCTTTTACCACATGAGAGATGAATAATGTGAAACATGATTTAAAAACATAGTTGTTCACACTACAGATCTCGACGTAAAAAAACCTCCTTTCCAGGTTTGAGATCTGGATTTGACGAAAAAACTATGGCGGCCATGTATCTCATGTTTTATGATAAAAAAGATAACAACACCATCTCATCAGATCTGAGTTTTATCGTGAATAAAACTTGAGTTTCAGATCCAGATTTGAGTTTTATTGCTAAAAAAAATAGAGTTTCAGATCCAGATTTGAGTTTTATTGCTAAAAAAATAGAGTTTCAGATCTGAAACAGATTCTAGTGCAGATTTCTCAAGAACACAGATCCTAGATTTTACCGTAGAACGAAAGACGTGATTGCTGTGGAGAGTTTATATCGGTGGGCGCCAATGAAGAAACACGGTATCACCGCCGGGATGATTGGACCGCGCTCTACATAAGGGTGAAGAATCACACCTTGTTCTTCCTCTTGATCCTAGATCTGCAATGGAGAAGAGAAGAAAGTGGAGCTGTAGAGATTGTCGGTAGGAGAAGATTCTCCTGTTTCCAGCTACAAAAAGTGTGGCGGCTCCATATGCTCTGCCCTAATAATGAGGTGAACACCTCTTTATATAGGGGGATATGGGCCTCCCCTAACCTCAATGGGCCAGGCCCAGTTAGGGGTTATCTCTACAAGCCCCGACCCAAAGTAGTGTAAACTACATCGCGTTGGGCCTCGCGGTTGGGTTAGTAAGCAACAATAATAAATAATTAATATAAAAGCAACAAGTAACGGGAAGTATGACCGCTCGGGTCGGGTTTAGTACCGTACCCCATCACTTGGCCATTAAAAAAACCTGGTCTTAGGCATTGTCCCCCTTTCTTATATGTATCTTTACTTTCACCGCAATTTACCATATTGAAATTCGATGTCACAAAGCGTTGGAATCGCATAGGTATAGCCTTCTAAGATGAATTATCACAAAGCGTTGATATTCGATGTTACAAAGCGTTGAAATTCGATGCTAATTAAAAGTCAACTTATTAAGTGAGGGAGGTAACATCTACAATCATCAACATATGATAACATGTACTTAATGGAATAAAAAATTATTTGATTAAAAATTTAATAATTAATTAATTGATTGACTGACTGACCTCCAATTCATTATGTGGTTACCAAAACCTTAAAATAGGGAAAATCATATCTATTTTTTAAGGTTTTAAGAACGTGGAAACTTTTTTTTAACGTCTAGATCACCTGGTTAGGCCTTTGGCCTTTGATCATCTAGGTCATGAGTACGAATCCCGCGGTTAGCATATTATTACCAGTTTGAACCGATGTCATAGTTTGTCCCCCCGTAAAATTCGATCCTAAAACCTCCCGGACATGAACCCCATATAATGTTTGGTTATCTTAAATCTAGAGTTTTAGAGAGCATTTCTATGAAGGTTTTGGAATTTCATTATCTTTATATATACAATAAACAATTTATATTCCTCATATTAGAAAACTTTGAATATTTTGTTATCTTCTTATGTAATTTGCTCTAAATATATGACTAATATACCTATGGAATTTTCTTAAATGGCAAATTAAGTTGATCCTAAATACTTTATACATGCATCTTGAAGGATTTAAATACATACTAATTTATAATATAGAATGCATAAGATAAAGGTATTTTAAGATACCCAAGAGTTTTTTTTTTAATGCGTAAGATACAACCTAAAATGAGGGTATTTTTAGTCTTTCAAATACTAATTACAATTTAATCCTCTCATTTTAATTACACTTTAATCTCACATCTTTAACAAAGTTACAGATTATTAGTTAATAGTTACACTTTATTCTCTTATAAAAAACAAACTACCTCTATGATTTTTAATTGGTCATAGCTTTTTTTGTATGTTAATATCTTTTATAAAAAGAATTACACCTTAAAACTGAGTATCTTATTCTTTTTAACTTGAGAACACTAAAACTTTTATAAATTAATAATGTTAGGACCGAGAACTTTTATTAATTTAGCGTGGTTTTACGTATGACCTTTAAATTTCTAAGTTTAATGTACATTCACAAATTAATTGAATTTGTCAAGTACATTGTTTTTTAATACAAAAAGTTAATTCATGGTACCAAAAAATAAATTATAAAAACAAGTTTTAATGCACATTTCTTAAGTGCATTGCAAGCGACAACAACTCTTCACAATTTTTTGTTGTAATACTAGAAGACAATGCCCCAACTCTTATGTGCAATGAGGAGATTTTAAATATAAACTCAAGATAGATTTGAAGTTCAACAAAAAACAAATAGATTCATTTTTTACTAGATAATCTTAGAATTTGGAATCTTTTAGTAATTATTATTTATAGTTTCGTTGGGACAAATATATACACACTAGGATTTCAAAAAAGTTAGGGTACACGGTATGGCTTCGGTGAGTTTCATCGGGGAGAGAGGTTGCCGAGCGGGAAACGGTTGCCGGCGAGGAATCGGTGAGTGGGGAGTGTTTTCTTCGGTGACGAATCACCGCTGCGGGGAAGAGGAGGGAAGGAGGAGAGATGGGGGTTTAATGGTGGGTCCCAATCCTTTCAACCAATCACAATTTTTTTTTAAAATTCTTTACCACTCTCCAGGTGTTTGAACCTTTGCCAGTGATTGAGTGCAAAATGGGGAGTGGAATGGGGACTTGACATGACATGATATTATTGGCTAGAGAATAACTCAAACACCCTAAGTGATTGAACGATACCTCCACCCTTACTATCTTATTATTATATTGATTGGAGTCCAATTTTGTACTGGTCCCAAGTTGGGACTGAACAAATTGTTAATTTTACCGAGGTTATTAATTTATAGAGGTTTTACTGTATAGTATTGCTATAGTTTTGTAATTAAAAAAATTGATATGTTACGTGATTAACAGTGTATAAGGGTGAGCAATAACCGAATTGTTAACCGAAGTCGAAACGTAAACAGACGAAACCGAACTGAAATGGAAAAACTGAATTAACTGAAACCAACTAACCAAAACCGGAATTAAACAAAACCGGTTATCGATTTTTTCAGTTCCATCGTTTAACAAAAAATAACCGAACCGAACCATTCATATTTTCATATATTTTTAACTTTTAGACCTTTAATTCATGTATTTCATATTTATACCTTTAGTTGATATATTTATACTTCCATATCATGTATTTAAACATCCATTTCATGTATTTATACATCAGTTTCATGTATTTCTAAGTAAAAGTTTTAGCCCAAATATAGTTTTGTCTATTAACCAAGTTAATCAAATCAAACCAACAACCGTCAATCTAATCCAATAAACTTAAATAATTAACCGAAAACCGTTTGGTTAATAAAATAGACTAACTGATGACTTCGTTTTCGGTTGAGGATAATAACTGAACCAACCGAACAATGCACATACTGACAGTATTTGTGTTTCCCATCGTATTGCGCAGGCACCCTTCTAGTATTATATAATCTATTATTCAACTTGTATGGTATATAGAAAATGCCATTTGATGAACATGATTAGCACATTCAAACCCCTTTGATCGCTTGCTAGTTTAGGTTACCTAATTCAATATTCCCTTGTATTGAAAATTTCATTACATTGTATTTTGTTTTCCTGTGAATCGAATTTTATCATTTCGTTCCAACGTATAGACACCAAAAGGTTAATTAGCAGTTATAACGACCAAAGTTATGCTTTTAGTGTTAGGCTGTGAGGTATGGGGCACTATGCCCCTTGCCACCTCAGCCAAAAAGACATAATAGCGCCCCCTACCATATCGCGGGCGCCAGCAGGGGGCGCTATTGAGGGTATGTGAATGCAATGGCGAGCAATAGTGACATATCTGTGTGTGAAGGAGGGGGCGCCATTGATGGAAAAGGGGATTTATCCCATACCCTTCAAGTTAAAGGGGGCGCTATTGATGAGGTGTAGCTGAGGTGATACAATAGAGCCCTCAGGGGTTCCATTCCATACGTTTAACCTTAGAATTAGTAAAACACCCGCATTTTTCCATTTATAATGAAGAATGAGTACTCTATGTTAATTAATTGCCTATTTGTGAGAAGTAGGAAATATATGCACATAACTTCTGTTTGATGAAATGGCTATTTTTGAGACAGAATAAGAGTTAAAGTTCATGATCCGATTTGAAATTAATTTTGGAATTCATGCTATTAGACAATTACTTTGAAATGGGACTTATATGTTGTATAGTTACAAACCAAAAAGTGATGAGGTAATTATGAAAAGCTTGATCTTACAAAATAGAAAGTTAGATTCTGGGTCAAGAAGGAAGTAAAGGGTAAATCATGAAATAGATAATTTCATGAGAATTAGGGTTGTTCAGAAAGAAAAAACTGTAACCAAATAAAAACCGTAAATCGAACCGTAACCGTAACCGAATAAACCGATCCAAACAACAAATTCGGTTTTTGATTTGGTTTCTAACCGAAACCGAATTGTGAATATGGTTTTTGGTTGGGTTTTTGGATCCACATTTTTTTTATTTGGTTTATTCGATTTATTTGGATAACCGAATAAACCGTTAATTTAATTAATTATTAAACAAAAATAATAATGTTTAATAAACTATATACAATTTATTAGCCTAAAATACAAAGTCTAATATCTAAGTATATGTATTCCCATGGTTTGAAGATTTTATTTATATTTTGTGTCATTAGACTTGTTGACTATTTATAGTTTCTATGGTCTATGCTTTGAAGTTTTAACTTTGTGGTTGTGTGTACGACTATTTTATGGATATGTTTGTTTATTTTGCTATGTCTTTTATTTATATATTGTTAGGTTTAAATTCGTTGCTGATTGGATGTTCGGAAATTAGAACACAAACATAAATATAAATTAGGATAAAAAAGTACTTAGGTACCATTTGGTTAAATTTAGTTTATTTGGTTTCTAACCGAAACCAAACCGAATTGAATTTGGTTTGGTTTGGTTCGGTTGGCATATTCCTAATTTGGTTTCGTTTGGTTTTTGGTTTGGGGTATAGAAATTTTGAAAACCGAATAAACCAAATAAACCATAAACCAAACCGATAAACACCCCTAATGAGAATTGCCTTGAATTAATCAATACCTCTGATGTATTTGTGTTTCGAAAAATTCATAGGATTGGAAACACAGCAATGACATGATCAACTTGACACATGTATAATCTATATGTGAATTTGACCCATGGATAATCTATATATTTGGATGAGAATTAACCTAAAGTTAGACTATAGGAATTAGGAAGTCAATCTATCATGCATAATGGCTTCACTATAAAAGTGAAAAACGTTCTGTTACGTAGGCAAAACTGGTTTCATTAACCAAATTCAGTAAAGTGTTTAATGGTTTTATATATACACACACACATATATATATATATATATATATATATATATAAAGCTAGGGAAAAAACCCTACATTTTGAGAAAACCCAACCTCCCGACATTTTTTTTTTTTTTTGAAAAAAATAACATATGTAATATACATGTTTTTAAGAGTTTTGGGCCAAAAAAAAACAAAAAAGCGCCGAAGGATTATTTAAAAAAAAAATAAACAAATTTCAGCAACTTTCGTGACTAACATGTGTTAGACAAAAAAATGTTGAAACTTGTTTATTTTTTTTTAAATATTCCTTCGGCCCTTTTTTTGTTTTTTTTTTTTTTTTTGCTCAAAACTCTTAAAAACATGTATATTACATGTGTTATTTTTTTCAAAAAAAAAATGTCGGGAGGTTGGGTTTTCTAGGGTTTTCTCTAATTTTTAGGGTTTTCTATATAACCCTACCCTATATATATATATATATATATATATATATATATATATATATATATATAATGCATGAGGGATGGACATTTTAAGATATCCAAAAAATAAGAACTTTTTCCATCTTGATTTATAAATACACCCCTAAAATGAGGGTAAATTGGTCTTTGAAACAGTAATTATATTTTAGCACTCCTTAATACACTTAAATTCCTAAGTTTTAACATAATTATAGGTAATCAGTTACACTTTTACCCCTTCACAACAAACTTATAATTCTTTTACGTATTCTTGTCATATATTATAAACTATAATGTTTTAAAAGAATCCAAAAGTACCGCGACAACCTACTCATTTTTGTTGACGTTTCGATAGTTGTTTTGGTCAGTTTTGACGTGTGGATTAAAAGGTACAAGTAGATGATGCCTTAGTGTACAAGTGATTAAAGCCCAACGTACTTAGTCATTATCTCAGAATGTTTAATAGCTACAGAATGTCAGGTGATTAAACACTGTCAATTTAATACTCTCATCTATATTACACTTTAATATATCATCTTCAACAAAATTATAGATAATTAGTTAGTTGTTATATTTTATCCACTTATAAAAAATTAACTCCCCCATGATTTTTAAACTGACATAACTTTTTAGCACGTTAATATATATATATATATATATATATTTAAATTACACCATATAAACAAGTATTTTATTCTCTATAATTTCAGTATTGTATTGCTATAGTTTTTTAGTTAAAAATTGATATGTTACGTGATTAACAGTGTCTAAGAGTGAGTAATAATTGAATCCTTAATCGAAATCGAAGCGAAATCAACCAAAAATTGATTAACCGAAACCCCAATTAACCAAAAACAGTTATCAAAATTTTTGTACCCTCATTTAAAAAAAATTAACTGAACCGTACCATTCATATTTTCATGTATTTTTAGCTTTTATACCTTCATTCATGCATTTCATATTTATACCCCCATTTTATGTATTAATACACCCATTTCATGTACCTATACACCCATTTCATGTATTCATACCTAAATTTTATGAATTTCTAATCAAAAGTTTTAGCCCAAGTTTGGTTTTGGCTATTAACCGAAATTAAATGAATTAAACAAAAAACCGTCAATCTAACTGAATAAACCAAACCAATTAACTAACAGATTCGTTAATAAAATAGACTAATCGATGACCTCGATTCGGGTTGATGATAATAATCTAACCAACCGAACAATGCACAATGTGGCAATGTCTATGTTTCTAGCCGCATCGCGCGCGCACCTGTTGGTCATTAACCAAAATCGGTTATCGGTGAGCAGTAACTAAATCGTTAACCTAAACCAAAACGAAAATAGACGAAACCTAACCGAAATCAACCAATAACTAAATTAATTGAAAACTGAAAATCGAATTAACCAAAAACCGGTTATCAATTTTTTGGTATTTTACATCTCGTTTAACCAAATTTAAGTTGACCAAATCATTCATATTTTCATATATTTCTTGCTTTTATATCTCCGGTTTATATATTTCGTATTTTATATCTTCACTTCATGTATTTATATAGGGATGGCAAAAATACCCGAGCCCGACAGGTATACCCGACACAAACGGGCCGGGTATTGGGCCGGGTATGGGATTAGTTTTAAAAAAAATTCACGGGTATGGGTCGGGTATGGGATTAGGTGATACCCGACCCGATTACCCGAAACCACATACCCGTTTACCCGAACTATATACCCGATTTTTTAAATTTATACCTCATTTTCCATTAACCCTTGTTTATTAGTGATTTATTTTTGTATGTTTATAATGTGAAAAAATAAATTTTCTTTTAGTATATGCATTTGATAATAGTATTTATATTTTGTATGTTGTGAAGTATATGCATGTGAGTGTATGAGTATTATAAAGTTATTATTAATTTATGATAAAACTTATATGTATTTAATGTGCATTTTTAATTTATAATAGTTGTTGTATAAATAAAATAATATAATAATTACAATAGTAAAAAATTGTATCTAGAAATCACAATGTATATCTTTTAACAAACTAATGGGTAAACCCGATACCCGTGGGTATACCCGATACCCGATGGGTAATTACCCGACAAATACCCAATGGGTATTGGGTCGGGTATGGGACGCGATTTTATAACCGGGTACGGGTATGGGATTACCAATACCCGACCCGAACAGATCCTACCTTATTAAATCCCACCAATAACATATCATACCTTATCATCATCATACTCATTAAATCCCACCAATAACAGATCCTACCTTATCTTTGCTATTGATGAGATTTATTGAGTATGATGATTATTATTTCATATATTTATACTTTCATATTTTGTATTTATATCTCGGTTTTATATATTTCTAAGCCAAAGTTTTAGCCCAAGTTTAGTTTTTGCTATTAACTGAAAATAAATGAACCAAACCAAAAACCATTAATCTAACCTAATAGACCGAAGTGATTAACTGAAAACTGATTGGTTAATAAAATAGACTAACCAGTTATTTTGGTTTCGGCTTCAGTTGAGGATAATAACCGAAACGGCCGAACCATGTACAACACAATAAAATGGATTACCTGATTACTTCACTTTTGATGTATATCCATGACAATGATGCTACAATAAATATTATATGAATAAGAAAACTAAAAAAAACGAGTATCGCAATTCGATGTGGTCCCGTCGCATCGCGTGGACATCCTGCTAGCATATATATATGTGTGTGTGTGGAAATTAAATACGAAAAAAAGTTAAATAAAAAGAGTGTTATGTGCTTCCTTGTGATTGGGTGAAAATGGTTTGTGCGATGTGCACATCACCCCGCACCCGCTGTTCTACCCACACCCTTAACCCATCACGCCCCTATAACACCCTAATAGGGAAGAGTTTAACGCCTAAGCACGGCTGACATAGCTTGTGGCGTTAAACCATATAACACACAGTCTAAAGGTAGAAGAACAACAAGCAGGAACATCATCATCTCACCAAGGTAAGTGTCTATCCAAAAACTCAATTATATATCTGTACTTAAAAATGATTTTGCAGGTTTAACTATCTAATTATGTTAAAACTTTGATGGAAATCTTGAAATTCATATGAAAGGGGTATAGTTCATTCAATAAGTAGGAGTTCAAAATGAATATAGAATTGTGAGGAAATATGTTTAGGGAATGTTTCCATACATCTCAATATCTCATACATGTCTAAAATGCGTTTGAGCAAGAAGGGAAAATTAAGGTAATGGGTTAAGTGAGTTGTTAAAACTTAAAAGAATGGATTTTTAGGCTTATGTAGGGCCTGCCATAAGCTAAGTTGAGCCCAACTTAGCGTACACTGGCAGGGTTTTTTATTACGCTATCAATTGCATGTTACGCCACTCACTACACCACACCATACACCAACCCGTGTAGGCTACACGGGGTCATTTTTGTGTGAATTGTTTTACGTTTAGACCTTACTCTAATCTTGAATGACAATATGGTTATGCCAATACTTACTATGTATAATGAATCTTAAATAGGTAAAGCTCCCGTTTAGTGAAGTTGGAAATTGAAAATCTTGGGACGGATCAAGGGTGTAACACCAGCTTAAAGTTATAATTTATCTTCTAAGGAATCTTATTAGAATATTAAACCTGTACTTTGTATTTCATTATTAGGTAATTATTGTAATTATGTCACATTAGTAACAAAACATAAGTTTAGATGGTTATCAGTTAGTTTGGCCAGTTATTAAGAGACACACCGACCAAAGGGGTGTGCCTCTTCGTGTTGTCGTTTCACATTGTATGAATAACAAGCCTAATTGTTGGTTTGTCAGCTATGAAATGTGGATGACACAATTGAAGATGAAGAACCAGCCCAATTGATGTCATCATATTGTTATTCAAACCCTACAAGTCGCGTTTGTGCACATTACATTGAGAGAGAGAGAGGGGGGGGGGGGTCACTTTGATAGTTGAAAATGTGGTTAGAGAACCAAGAGATAGATGAAGAATGGAAGTTTTTATTGAGAATACGTAATTCGTTCGAGAGCGAAGTTCAAGCTTGGGTGACAATTTCTAACACGACCGATAGGTTTTTGGGATGTCATATCAACCCTGTTTAATAAATGGGTCATATTCGAGTTGACGTGTTTAATTAGAAGGATTGGGTTTGGGTTGATATGTTTAGCTTGTTTAACAAATCATGTCGATCCACCAACCCTTTACGGTCCGTTTAACCAATTTATTACAATTTACAACCCAACAACGGGTTTAACATGCTTACAGCTCATTTATAGCCCACCAACCTGCTTGATTCATTTATATTATCATGTACGGTTAGATAGTTTTTCGTGTGTTCATGGTGATGTTGATGTCTTTGACACTAATAAATATACAGGTTGTGTTTGGTTTAACAATTCGTTTCGCCCACCTTATATAACCTAACACGATTCACTCCGCTAGTTTGAAACCATAGTTCATAAGGAAGTTCAAAATTTAGAGTAGCGCACGGGATCATGTAATATACCCCCCCCCCCCCCCCCCCTACACACATCCTTTTACTATCATAGCTTATATTCTCTAACGTACCAGGGAAAAATTAAATAAGAGGAATCATGACCAAACAACTTTATAATTAATATGATAATCAAAGCAAAATAACTTAGGGAGGGAATATAACTTAATTTATTAGAAAATTTTATTGCTTATAGCGTGTAGGGAATATAATTTATTGACAAAATGCTTATGGCCGGGTTGGTATGTTGAAAGTTCTAAAAGTTGATGACATGATCAAGAATACTAAGGGGCTGTTTGGCAACATCTGAACCAATAAGTGCTGAATGAATAAGAGGTCTGAATGGGTAAGAGGGTCTGAATGGGTAAGTGCTGAACCAGTAAAGTGCTGTTTGGTTCCATATCTGAATGACAGTGTAAAATGACATTTTTACCCCTCCCCACTTAAAACCAAGATCAAACTAACAGAAAAATTAGGTTTGTAACATGAAACTTATTAATCAAGCAACCAAACAGTAATCAATTATTACTAACCCTATCTAATTAACAACAAAATAAATAAGATGTAACGAGACCATCGAAAATGAAAGTGAAATCAATTTACGAAATCAAGTAAATAGAAATGAGATTTGGCTCATAATTCAGAAATGCATAAAATCAGAAACAACTACAAAGCACATCAAAATTGAAATCAAATTCATCTGTAAATCGAACTCCGGTGACAATACGATTTGGATTTGAATTGATCGGTTAACTGAAGTAAATAAATATAGAAGAGGTTGAAGAATTATTACCGGTTAATTGAAATCAGACATCACCCCCCCCCCCCCCCTCTTCCCCTTTCTCTCCCTGACCAATCATCGTCGCCTTCAACCACCACCTTCTCCGACATCAACTACTAATAAACCACCGTAGACCACCGTCAACAACCTCCGCCGTGCCAACACCACCGCTACCGTCTTGAACACCATCCATCATCATCTTGTACGTCACCACAACAGAACCATCTTCTCCAAAAATAAAAAATAAAATAGGAAAAGAGTAGAAATCAGAAATCAGAACCATCTTCTCCGCTCGGTGGTGAGGAGAGGGAGGAGGAGGGCGGCGGGAGGTGGTCAGGAGAGGGATGGGGGCGGAGGTGGTGTTGATGAGAGAAGAAAGGGGGAAATGGTGAACCCTAGCTTTTGTTACAGAGAAGAAGAGAAGGAAAGGGGTGCAAGAGTCTTTTTTTTTTCTTTCAGCATGTTCTTATCCCTGGATGGTACAGACTAGATGGTACCATTAAGAGGTTGGTATTTTACCAACCAAACAGCTAACCTCTGTCCGAATAAGAGGTCCAACCTCTTAATGATTCATTAAGAGGCTTGCCAAACAGCCCCTAAGATATCGAATACAAGTTCGCTTGATCTAAATGCAACCCCATGTTCACATTTGATAATTAATTTATTGGTCAACTTGTGAGCCATATCGCAAATATCAAAGTATGCAAGTAACGTCCTTGCTAAATATACGGAGTGGAGGGACTTGAAAAGGGGGTTATACAATATGTGGCAGTCACGTCAGCAAGTGTGAGAAAAGTGGTGTGGTAGAACACGTGGCATACATGTTTTGTATTTAAAAAATAAAAGAAATCTATTAAATTTAGATAAAACAAAATTAATATTAATCTAGTGATGTGCAGTGATTCGATCGCGTACTATATATTTCCTCCTCTTGGGTTCTGAGGAGCACCCTTCGTCTTTCAATATAAGTTTCAACCACTTTCTGAACCGCTGAAATTATTAGAGTTGGTACCTCGTCATTTGACGAGAATAAAAGAAGCTTCTCAAGTGGAGACGATGATGAAGATGATGAACTTGAGCCTTCCATTTTTGTAAAATGATGTTAAATTTGAAAGCGAATATATATTTGAGTAGAGAGAAATGGTTGGATTGATTGTGTGTTTTTTATAAATTTGGGTGAAAAGATAGTGAATATATAGGTTTTTTTGAAATACTTTTTTTTCTTTTTTAATCATACTAGCCATTCAACGACTAGTTAGACAACAACCAATACAAAGCGGCCAGGTCATCCCCACCATTGCCCTCAACGCCGGTCGAAAACTTCAAGCCCTCTCCCCAACGCCGTTGACCATGCCATTTCCAGGGTGGTGTGCTCGACGTAGCCTGACTTCTACGCCCACACCGTATAGTCTAACCATCTACTATTAGGTCAATGATTTTCATGGTCAAGATTTCTATTAGGTCAATGATTTTCACGGTCAAGATTTCAAGAAATCGTAAGGCCATGGACTAAGATCCTGGTTCAAATAATAACTAATGGTAATGGACCAAAAACACAAAGGCCCAAAGGCCCAAGTAAAAATTATTTTCAGCCCTCCAGAGTCCAGACCATAAGGTGGCTATTTTTAAGAAAGTTTGATTTACATAACCTTGCACGTTTATTAATCATGTTTGATTAAATATAACTTTGCACGTTTATTTTGCTTCATCCACATCATTGATCATTGTGTTTGTGGAATAATGAAAGATAAGTATTTTATAGTAGTTTACATATCATCTCTTGTAATTTAAATCTATTTTGAAAATTATTTTTTACTCTTTTGTGAGTTGTAATTTAAATCTATTTTGAAAATTATTTTTTACTCTTTTGTGAGATATGGGATGAAGAACTTGAACCACATAAATGAATCAAACGTTACCTGATATATTATTTAGATATATACAGGTCGTTCCAACGTTTTTGGAGGCCCTAAGCGAAATACAAAGTAGAGGTCTTTAAATTTGTATAATTTCACAAAAAAGAACATCCATCTAAGAATATAAACTAAAATCACCGTATTCATAAAGGTATAGCAATTTGCTGGCAACAGACAAATGGGAATTGAAAACGACAATGGCGCCTCTAATTAAGGGATTTTACAATGAATAACCAATACGTTGATGTATGCAGTTACACATATTAGTTGAATTTTTTTATTAAAAAGTAGGCCTTTGAAATTGAGCCTTTTTTCTAATAGAAAACTGGTTTTATTTTGCATTTTTTATCGTTAATATGAGCCTTAACACACATATTATATATAATGATAAAGT
This sequence comes from Helianthus tuberosus, assembly GCA_030545235.1. Taxonomy (NCBI): domain Eukaryota; kingdom Viridiplantae; phylum Streptophyta; class Magnoliopsida; order Asterales; family Asteraceae; genus Helianthus; species Helianthus tuberosus. Next base: position 199,826,459 of record CM060370.1, on the reverse strand, counting down.
ATAATGTACATTACGGCTTAACCTACATTAACCTACGCGACCAAATACATAACGCGCGTAATTATTTTTTTCACCATCATAACGTGCGTGATTGTACTCCCCATGCGTGATTATCACCTCCCATGCGTGATTATCACCAAATAACTGATCCCATGCGTGATTATCACCTCCATGCGTGATTATAGTCCTCATCTGACGGTTACCATTGTCGCGTACGTGAAGTATGATAAGGGCTTTTGTATGTTAACCTTTCCCTATATATAATAACTTACTAAAAAATGAAGGCCCATATTTTTTGATGGCCCTAGGCATGTGCATAAGATGAAAAGCCTAACGATCCGGCCCAGCCCTGGATATATAATTATTTGGTAAGCCTTTTATACCCTATTTGTTGACATTAATACAAAAAGGCCCAAGTCACGACAGTCAAGCTTTAACAGGTCCTAGTTTTTAGAAGTCGGAACTGTCTTAGCAGGCCCTTATTCTGGTTTCTAGCATGTACAAATTCACATGAAGTATTAGTGTCCTTTTATAGTTACAGGCTTTTAAAAAATATTATAATGAAAATTGTTAAGTGTACCACATGTTTCAGTTGTTTTGGCCTTTTGGGTGATGTTTTTCATAGTCGGACGCCACACCGGTCAGTGACCCAGTAACATTGTCGGCCCGGTTGAGTAATTATGGGTCGTCTGCGGCAAGCCGGTTTGGACGCTCAATGGTTGTAGTGGTAACCCGGTTAGGCGGGTTGGACAAGACTTTAATTTTTCTTTTTTTCTTTTTGGGATATTGGCCTCTAATAATTCGTACTAGACGTCATTGGCCATTGGCAGTCCCACCTTTTTTTATTCCACCTGACAGTCTCACCTTTCAACTATTTTTCCTCCACCGGTTCTCAGTTAAAAAAACTTAACGGAGTTAAGATTTTTTCCGAATTACAAACTGACTTTTTAGGGTTTTTGATCAGAACGATGATACGAATCGAATGATGTAAAACTTACATTGAAATTGTGCTCTAAACGACGAAAATAGTGCTTTAATTCGGGTGTTTAAACTTCCAATTAACAAAAATCAAGTCATTTGGAGCACCGTTTCGAAGTAAGTTTTACATTAATAGATCCGTATCCTCGTTCTGATCAAAAGCCCTAAAAAGTCAGTTTGTAATTCGGAAAAAACTTAACTCCGTTAAGTTTTTTTAACTGAGGATCTGTGGAGGAAAAATAGTTGAAAGGTGAGACTGTTAGGGGGAATAAAAAAAGATGGAACTGCCAATGACTAATGACGTCTAGTAGGAATTATTATTAAAGGCCAATATCCCTTTCTTTTTTATATATTTTTGGGTTTCGATGGGTTTAGTGGGTCGCGAGGTGGATTTGGTTCGTGGGTTTACCGGGTGAGCTGGTGGGATTAAGATTAGTTGAATTTATATATGTTTTGAAAAGTTGTGGGATTTAGACACATGACTACTTGTTGTGTTGGTATACACACTTAAAATTTATATAGATAACTATAGGTTACTTATATAAGATAACTTATCTTTATTTATTGAATATTATATACGTGTGTATGCACATATGTGTATGTATATGAAAAGGTAGCACTCCAATAGGTTAGACCAGGCAAAAACAAACTGGTCATGCCACACACGTCCAAACAGTTAACCCGGTAGTCGCCCCAGCTCTTGTATGGTGCTTCATGTAACACCTCGCAAAATCATGTCCAATGTAGTAACGACACGTGTCATGAACCTTAAACGTGTAACGAAGTGATTACGAGGGACTAAAGTTGACAAGCGAAGGAAGTATGTGTGTAAAAGGATCCAAAGTGTCAACATTTGAAAATTTTGCCTTTCAACGATCCTATACGATGTTTATGCCCTTAAACGAATAAATTGTGAAACGTATGAAACCGTTTGTGGAAGAAAGTGAAAGTTTACAAGACGCGAGGGTAAAATGTGTCAACATGTTAAAGTAATACCTCTGAGTGACCTATTAACGAACCCGGAGCTTTGTAACGATTAATTATACTCCCAAGAACAAGTGACAAAAATTTCACAAGGTTTCGATATCGTTTGAGATAAATACGTTAACTTTTGTAAATAAAGGGTTAAAAGCGTCAACGAGGAAAAAGTTGTGTTTTCAGTTATCGTTTAACGAAACCGGACCTATCAATGCTTGGTTATATCTTATGGATCATCAAAATATAAATTATATGGGTTAAATGTGCTTAAAATGAAAGATATTACGCTTTAGAAGGTCCAGGGGGTGAAATTGTCAAACTTGAAACTTGCCGAGCTGGTAACCTACCTGGTGGCGTCACGCCACACCTATGTAGAAACCATGATCTGGGTAGAAACCATGCACAGGTGCAGGTTCTGCCATTTCCTTCACCATTGCATGTTTTGATTTGATTCTATGGACTGTTTGATGATTTTAAAAACCATTTTGGACACCTGTGATCATCAGAGAAGAGCCCTAACACCTGTAATGATCTGGTAGCAACCTCTAGTAGTATAAATAGGTGAAGATTGGGCAAGCATTCTCACTTACAAGTTCAATTTTCTTAACTCTCAAACTTTGGAGCTTTTAAAATCATTCTCTGGAGCATCCTACCTTGGAAGGAAGCTCTCTTAGTCTAAATTTTCGTGCTAAGGAATCTTGTAAGTGTTCTTAGTCTCCGTAATTAAGTTTTCATTAGTGTAATGACCGAAAGTCAAAGATATCGTAATTACACTTTGACTTTGTGATTAATCACTAACGGTCCAGCCATTATTCGAATTGAAAGTGGCTATGTGTTGGTAATTATGTAGGTGTTAAACCCTTAAAAGGGCACCTTCAAATTATCACGTTATCTCAGTCAATTGCCGGGTCAAACTTCTTAACAAAAAGTCAACCGAGCCAGTTTTTGCAAAATAATTCACAACTGATAACGCTGAAGTTATGGAACATGTTTTAACACTTAAATAACTTGGTAAATAATATAAGAACATGTTTAGGCATGTTCAACCCGACAATTATGAGTTTAGGCTCGGTTCGCAACCGAAAGTCGTAAAAGTAGACTTTTGCTTTGACTTTCAGTTTTGACCCGATTTGGCTTAGCTTAGTTATGCCTTAGGGTTCCTTTAGGACCATATTATATGTTAGTATAACCCTCTGAGGTTATACAACTTGGTTCCATAGAAATCCTAGTTCATTGCACGTTTCCGTTAAATGCTTAAAAGTTGACCGCTATGCCCTTTTATTATTAAAACGAGATTTTTGGAAATGTGAGAGGACAAAAACCTTTATTACTGATATATTAGTATGTCCTAAAAATTTGACATCCGTTTCTGGTCTGGAATAAGAGTTATGCACGATATCGTAAAACAAAAGCTTTTTGTTAATTAAATGGCATTTTCCGCATAAATCATGTTTAAACCCAAATTTTGACACCAAACTTGCTACCCACTGTTATAATATAATATTTAGGGATTTTTGGAAATTTTTGTCAAATTTTATACTGATCATATTATAGAGTTCTAGTGTAAATTCGGTATTGACGAAATTGCCCTTTTCGTTGATAAAATGAGTTTTACATAACATTTTGATACCAAACATTTTCCTACTGATTTCATATGTTAAATAAAATATTTAAGCTTCAGAGACTGATCAAAACCTCATAATTTTATAAACATCTTGAATAACGTCAATTATCGACTTTTACGCTTATTAAGCGCATAGTATGGTTTAAAACCATAATTAACGCTTAAGACTTATTACCTACTGATTTTAAAAATTAATTTTTATACTTTAACAGTAAGCTTAAGTCTTGAACTCAGATTTCCAAATTTGACCCTTAAAGCATATGTGAAATGACCAAATGCCCCTACGGTGCATAGTTTAGCCATAACGATTAAACACACATATGTATGATATCTTGCTGTTATAACCACATAAAATAAATATTTTCACAGAAGGTTTTGGACCAGATCTTCAATTTATATTTAAACCTCTTTTATAAACTTTAAAATGACCAAAATACCCCTACGGGGCTTAAATTGATTTTAAATTCGTTTTGGGCATAATGGAAGATATCCTACTGATATCACAACATAATTTAAGCATAATAACTTATGGAACTTGTACATGACTCTATTTGGTCAACCGTTATGCATATACACTTTCGGTAAGGTTTATGTAACTAGTTTGCATAAATTAGCCGAAACGGGTCAAACCTTATCATTTTTACTCCAAAAGCCAGAATGTATTTAGTTTACCCATTTTATACAAGTCTTCATACTTGTTGGGTCTAAAACACATTCTAATCCGGTCTTCGCTTAATATTGCGTTTTGAACCGTAACCCTTCTTTGAAACTAACCGGTCTGAGTTAAAACTTAAGTAAGACCCGTTAGGAATCTAATAGGTTATTAAAACATTCGTTCCAGATTAGGAGCCCAGTAAAAGCTACTTGTACTTGCTGATTTGATATACGGCTGAGAATAAAATTACCTTTAAGCTTAGGTAAATACTTTTAACTTATTTTCCGTTATACGGGCTTGGGATACGGTATTATAATAACACCGCTTGGTCGGGTATGAAATCATTTAATCGGATTGTGAGTAATAAATTTACATAACCCGTTCTAATCTGTTTTGTTTGATACAATGCCTCAGGGGGGTTAATGACCATGTCCTGGATATCATCGGCTCATTCATTTGAAATGGCCACGGCTTAAGCATGGGGTGTAGGCATACACCTGACAGTTGCGTATGTAAAAACGGTATCTCACTCTCTTGTGGGCCTATACTTGTGATGTGTCTATTAATCTAATCTGGTTCTTCTAATCGGGTCTTGAACGGACGACAAACATGCAAATCTGTATACAAGATTATTTTGAATAATTGTCCCAAGTTATAAAAGAATATTTGTGCCTCGTGCTTTTAAATCAATTTTTATAAATGCTTTTCAAAAGAGTTAGTTAATTGTATTTACCAGTGTAAACTGACGTATTTTTCAAAAAGGTTCAGTGCAGGTACTATGCGTAATGGGCTGGAAACTCCGAGTATTAAATAAAGAGCCTTGCAAGCTATTAATACTTTAAGTATGTCGAACAACATTTTATTTTCTGTTTTAGATCCGCATGTGGATCCACTTACAACCGTTGTGTAATATTTTATTATACTTTCAATTCGGTTTGTAATATTATTTTAGAGTTCCGCTGTGCATTAAACTGTGATTATTGACTATGATGATATCAACTACGTCACGATACTCCTCACCGGGCCCACCGGTAATACGTGAAAATATCGAGATGTGACACTTCAGTATATCCTAATTAACAGGGACCCACTTCATAACCACTTAGACAACGACTAGCCCAGCCAGTTCCACGAGTCAACATCTAAAGGTATAAACAACTCTCTAGCCCACAAAAATCAGGTATCCTGCTCTCTATACCGAACCATCATTTTTATCTCTATATTACTCCCTCTTTCTAATACTTATCATAACGTTGGAGGGTGGTCACAAAAAGACCCTCTCTAAGGCGAGGCTAACCAGCGTCTAGTTTGCAGGTCTATGAATCGTTTTCACAGTTATTGTCCCCAAAGCCGCTTTCAACCTAAGATTCTCCTGTATTCCGGCCATCGGTGCAGGCTTTTGAGTCTTCATGTATGTATGTATGTATGTATGTATGTATGTATCCCCTCTTATTTTGTATTTAGTTTCAAAACATCACCGAAACATATGCCTTGTATTTTTTTGTTTATTTTTTCTTCTATGTCTAAATTAAGCTATAGTATTTTTTTAATATTAAACATTTATAACGTATTCTTAAATCGGGTCCGACCAATGGACCCATAAGGTGACTAGTTTGAGGTCCGATGTGATTATTTTGAGCACATTCGTTTTGAGACATTTATAAAGGGAAAAAAGAATATTTATTTACAGAAGATTATGAGGTGGATATAGCGATGTAGTTGGGCAATGTACAAACGTACTTGCGATCAGTCTAATCAACCCCTATGAGCCTTGTGATAAATGTAACATTTAAATTTAATTTAAAAACGTATCAAAATGTAACAAAGAGCCAATTTAAAATTAGCATTGGTTATTTCCAAACTGGATATAGAAAATAAAGTAGATAATTTTGTTGGGCCCCCAGCCCAGCTGGGTAATCCCATGGGGTTTGGTTGGGCCGGTCTCCGGTTCGATCCCCGGTTGTGGCATTATGGGGGTGGTCCCAATGATAGATCGTATCCTACCGAGGCATGGTGCGGTCTTGAGGGCAACCCGGTTTTACCCAGCTGTTACCCCAGCGAGTCTCTCGTGTGGGGGCAGTATGGTTTCCGGGCGGAAGTCAGCATGCGCGGCGGCCGGGGCCCGATCGAACATCGCGTCCGAGAGTGCGGGGCTGACGGGGGATTGTCTTCGACATGAACCCGGTGACCACTGGTCCAGTACATAGAAAGTCACCTTCCAAAAAAAAAAGATAACTTTTGTAATTGCTTGTTATTGTTATTTTATAACTCGCAATAAGACCCGCATGCGTTGTGACGCGGGTATATCGTAAACATCGAATGAATTAATTCAAACATTATGCGATGCGTTAACCATATGAAAATGTGTGTTTCGACGTATCCGTTTGAACTCAATGTAACATATATAAGCATTGCGATTGGATCAAAACCTAAAGTAAACTGAATTTATATCGTACAATCGTAACGTATTATATGTGATCCGACTCATGAATATAAAACATAACGGGTATAAAGGAAAAACTGACACGTGTAATCAAAAGGGATTAATTAAAGCTTTTGAAAAATAAGAAACCACAATTTGACTCCACTTGGTTGGAAACAAAATTTACGAAACATCCATAAAATAAGAACAACATATTATATTTGACCTAACTCATTTCCCAAAAAAAATTAACGTCAAATCGTAAACCAACTCGAATTTATACCAAAACATACATAAAAATATGCACGTAACAATGTTTTTTTAAACGAAAATATATTGTATTTGACCTACTCGTTTTCAGAAAAAGTTTACTTCGAAACGTAAAACAAATCGAATTTATACCGACACATACATAAATATATGCATGTAAAAAATTAGTTTTTTTTAAGTAAAGCAAGTACAAGGGTAAACTCAAAACAAACTATTAGTAAAAAACTTAATACGTTAAAAACGTTTGTAAAATCGTGCCAAATTGCACCAATGCCACACACTGCCAACGACCACCAACAGCGTAAGAGCTTGTAAAAATAAAATAATAAAAAAGAAAAATAAAACTAGACGAAAAAAACGTTGAACCCCACACGCACGTTGGGTATGTTTGGCAAAAGCAGCTGGTGGCTGGATGTTGGTAGCTGTAGCTTTTTAGATATATTTGGTGTTTGACAAAGTAGTTGGGACTTTTAATAAAATGTATAAAATGACCCAAATCGACATAACTAAAAATTTAAAAAGTTTGTGCATTAAAAAATTCATTATCTTTAGAGGTTAAAATAGTTATTTTTTCCCCTAAAAGCTTGTAGCTCCTTCTAAACGCTACTAGTAGGAGTGTTCAACCAAAAGCTTCAAACTCCTAACCTAAAAGCTTCAAACTCCTTCAACTAAACAAGGTTTTTTATTGAGTATGAGCTTTTTTTTTAAAAGCTTAAAGCTAGAAGCTTCTAAAAGCTCTATGCCAAACATACACGTTGTGGTGTGTTAACTCTCAAAATTTAAAAACGAAAAACTAAAACAAAAAATTAGCGAAAGATGAAAAGTGTGGGTGACCAAAGTTGAAAATAAAAAGTGTTGTGGTTAAAATTAATAAGATGAAAAACTTTGTGTTAAAAGTAAAAATTTAATGGGTTAAAATATAAAAATGAAAACCTTTGAATTAGAAAAGAAAAATCTTTTTTTTTTTTTAAAAAAAAACTTTCAATGCATAAAATACAAAACCATATAGCATCACCACTTTATTAAATTATAGTATGGAAATGTAAAGTATAATGTATTTACATATATTTAAACAAACTGAAGCTAAAAGAACATAAAACCCATTATTCTTGCTCAAATATATAATAATAATAATAATAATAATAATAATAATAATAATAATAATAATAATAAGAGAAAAATGCTCGGATAGTCCCTGCGGTTTCGCCTATTTTCATCTTTAGTCGTTAACTTTCTAAAATTACTTGAATAGTCCCCAACTTTTCATTTTTTGTTCCCGGATAGTCCCTGGGTCTAACTTCAGTTTGTTTTCTGTAACACCTCGGAAATTTACGTCCTATGATGTGTTGACACGTGTCATAGGTTTGAACGTGTGAAAGAATGTTCTTGAAGGACTAAAGTTGACAAACAATGAAACTGTGTAAATATAAGGGTTCAAAGTGTCAACAATGAATAAATATACTTTACAATAACCCTACATGATGTTTATAACCTTAAACGAATGGATCATGGATCATACGAAGCGAATTGTGAAAGAAAGTGAGAGATTACAAACTACAGGGGGTTATAATAACCTATTAGAATCCTAACGGCCTTTAATTAAGCTTAAGCTTAGACCGGCTAGTTCGAGGATACGGTTCTTACGCACGATTAAGCGAAGACCGGATAGAATGTGATTTAGACCCGACAAGTTCAGAGACTTTCTTAATATGGGTTTATTATTCACATTCTGGATTTTGAGATAAAACCGATAAGGTTTGACCCGTTTCGGTTAATTTATGTAAACTTGTTACATAAACCGAACGCGTAATAAGCGTGACGGGTATTCATTAGAGCCATCTACCGGTTTCCTAAGTTAATTGTGCCTCAAATATGTTGTGACATCAGTAAGATGTCTTTCATTATGCCCGAAACGTATTTAAACACAAACTAGGCCCCGTAGGGGTAGTCTGGTCATTTAAGAGTTTATAAAAGAGTTTAAGCGACAACCTGAGTTACAGGTCTGATGTGAACAACAAACATACTTAATTTGATGAGTTATAACAGTAGGCTAAAGCGTATATGTGAATTTTATCATCTTTAACCAAAATATGCCCCGTAGGGGTATTTTGGTAATTTCACATAAGCCGAAAAGCTCAAAAACGAAGTCTGAGTTTATCAACCTTTGCTTACTGTTAAAATATCATAATTTGCCTCATATATCAGTAGGTATCAACCCGGGTATGTCCAATATGATTTTAAGACATACTATGCGTTAAAAACGCTAATTATGGCGATTAAAGGCCATTTCCGGGTTCGATACTTAAATCTGATATTTTTATATTTCCAGAGGGCTTAAAATAATTTATTTAACATATGTGATCAGTAGAAAAAGGTTTGGAGTCGTTTCGATAAGTAAAACTCATTTTATGGCCCGTAAGGGCAAAACCGACAATTACCGGATTAAGCCTACGACTACTAGTTATGCTCAGCCTAAAATTAATTAAAAATCTTTAAAAATCCCAAAATAATATATTACATCAGTGGGTATTAAGTTTGATACCAAAAAGTCGGCTTAACTAGGCTATACGCTAATTACGCCGTTTTATTAACATAAAGCATTAATTTTGCGATATTGAGCATAACTCTTAATCTACAAGTCAAATTGATGTCAAACTTTGCATACAAGTTTATATATCAGTAACTAAGGTTTCTACACTTTTACATTTTCATAAATCTCGTTTTAAGGTGTAAAGGGCATAATGGTCAACATATGAGCAATTAACGGAATCATGCGTATTAATCGGATAACTAATGAACCGAGGTGTATAATCACAGAGGGTTATACTAGCATGTAACCTGGTCCAAATGAAGCTCTAAGGTATTTCTAAAACATACCTAAACGGGTCAGAATTGAAGTCAAAGCAAAAGTCAAAGCTTTGCGACTTTCGGTTCCGAACCGGGTCTAAACAGGAAATAGTCGGGTCGAACATGTTTGGACATGTTCTTACACTTATTACTAAGTTATAACAATGATCAAACAGGTTATATATGTTCTAGATAGCTAATTATGCATAAATGACCTTTTAAGCATTATGTTGACTTTTTGATTAAAGGTTTGACCCGACATTTGACCTGGTTAGGATGGTGATCAGGGGAAACCCTTTTGGGGTTTTATTACCCTCATAAATAACAACCTATAACTACTTTCAATTCGAGATATGACTGAGCCATTATAGACTAATCTCGAAGTCAAACCGTAATTACGACGGTTTGACTTTTAGCTAATTAACTAAGCTAAAAGCAACTAGAGAAAGATTAGAACACTTACTGAAGTCCTATGCACGAGATATGATCACTTGGAAGCAAGCTTGAGCTCCAGAAATGATCCAAGAGTGCAGGAGAAGTTGTGAGGAAAATGTGCAACATTGGAGGCCTTTTATACTAGTTGCAATGACCACAACAAGTTGACAACAAAGTCTAGGATCCATCCACATCTGATTAACACTTGTTACTAGTGCCTAGGGATGTCTAGGGGTCGTTTACAAGTGAGAACAACCGGCTAAGTGGGTTAAAATTGCACAAAACAGGCAACAGCCCGTTTTTTGGAGCTGGGGACACCCCTGCGCATCGTAGGGGTCTTAGGCCTACGGTGCGCAGGCCTTCATCAGAGGGTGAAATGTTGTTGTTTGTTGGTGCTTCGAAAGGGCAACCTCTTTTCCGAGTTTAGGGCCTTGTTTTATCACTTTGGGGCCTCCAATATTGGTCTTTAACTGTTGGATACCCTACCATTTGAGTTTGTTTGCTTTGGATCCAAAAACAGAACCCGAAAACAAAGGTTTACCATTCTTTTCTTCGTAGGAGTCATATCATGCTTTTGAAATTCCTTTATTGGCAATAATTCTCTGAATTGTGTCATGAAAGATGTGTAGTAATATTATATCGGGTCTTGGGATTTATAATTGAGGTCGTTCAGAGGTAACAATTTAACATGACGCCACTTTAAATCCTACCGAATTATCTTTATTAAATTCGGGTTTACAACGCGTTTTGTCTTACATGACACGTGTCGTTTTATTATTGAACCCAAAATTTTCGAGGTGTTACATCCTCACCCCCTTAAAATAAATCTCGGCCCGAGATTTACCGGAATAAAGGAAGTATTCTCTGCCTAATATTGGCAACTTACAGATGGTTAGGAATTTGTATGATCTTTTTTTTTTGTTGTTTCCAATGCATCTTTCAGATCTTGAATATTGGACTTACCAATCTATTGTCCTAACAATAGATGTTTAACATTCCATCTTTACAAGGTCTCCAAGGAGCAGCCTTGACGCCTTTATCCTAACTATTATAGAATAGCTGATCTTAAGGTGAGATGGTTATTCTTAATCGTTGTTAAAATAGGGTTGCGGTAACAATGCATAAGCAAAAATGAACCGTCTTTCTTATCCAACTCTCAGAATATCGAGTTAGGCTATATGAATCTCCTATCTTAAAATTTACTTAATCAGGTTTTCGGTTCTCCCAATTATGGTACTATCCGTCTTGGAGATTTCATAATAATACAGCCTTAATGGGATATAAATTTTAATTCTACCTGCCTCCCTGGGGTAAGCAGGGTAACCTTAGGAGAAGATAATCGAGGTATAAGGAGGTTACAGAGATTCCATATCTCAGGCTCCAGTTCACTCAACAACGCTTGTGTCTAATAAGTGACACATTTATGTTATGAGTCCACATATTTCTTTACCAGGGAATATGTATTTGGACAATTCTATTCTGGATATCTTCTTTGAATACCATTAGTTGACTTTAGCACAATATGACCATTGGGATATCTCAGGGGTTCCATGTATTAAACCTCCATGCTGATCAGACATGGAAATAATCTATGGGACACACTAGGATACGCCAACCCTCATATGACACTTTTATCAAACATAGTTTGGCATTCGCAGGCGATAGAAAACAATGAGAAAATAATTAAAATAATATACGTTGTCGTACTCTATGCAAAGAAAGAGTGCTCTTAGATTTTCGGAAGGATTCCTTGCCGAGTTATAAGAATCGGTTACTATGGTTTCCTTGGTAGTTATACCTTGTGAATGATAAAAAAATTTTTTGCTAAGTTTATGGTTCATGAAGATTTATTATTGCCTGTATAAAAAAAACAGGACACTTAGCAGAATTTATTATTGATAAATGATAAGGAAGTTTATTATACAAATGCTTATATTAAATTAGAATGGAGATTTTCACAAACTAGGCACCTAGCCCAGTTGGCTAGGCGCGCGAAAGGGTGCGGCCGGCCTAGACCCAGGTTCGATTCCGGGGACGGCCAGTTCCACCATTTTTTTATGTTTAATTTTAATTAATCGTACGGATACGCGTAATTACGAGGGTCGACTCATAAGGAGTCTTGAAAATTAATTGCTTCTTATCACTCACAATATGGGCTTGATTTTTAAGGCAACCAATCGATTTTTATCACTATGTTGAGTCCTTAAGTATGCAACCAAAAGTTTGCTACAAGGATATTAGAAAAGAGTGATTTCTAATAGGTATTAATATCAATATAGGATTTGTTGGAGCATTTTTCGACGTAACATCGTCACTTTCTACCGGGCATTAAATGACCGGAGTCTTAATCAGGTGGAGACAACAGTTCTCAACCTTTATCATTCATAATATATTTATATGTGCCAATATCAAATAAGTTTCTGCATAAACTGTTTGATAAGGAAAGGTACATATTATACTATTATTATTCTGCATCATCTCTTGGGCGTTCCTCCTTATAACTCTTGCGTTTGTTCTCCTGGCCTACTCGGGCTTCCTCGCGTACTTAGGGCAGTTGGTCTTTATGTGCCCCTTCTCGTTGCAGTTGTAGCATGTAGCATCTTTAATCTTCCCGCAATCAACAGTCTTGTGCTCCCTAGACTTGCATATCCCACATGCAGGTGGTCCTGATTTAGAATTGGACTCCATTCTGCATTTTCCAAAGTGGCGTTTCTGGCAAGTCGAGCACCTTGGCTTTTCCTCTGTCCGCTGACCATTCCTTCCAGACCCAGACCTCTCAGAGTCAGTGTTTCCCTTGTGTTTCTTCTCAGATCCTCGTGAGTTATCATCCTCACGCTTCTTCTTACTTTCTTCAGATTTCTTTAGTGACCTTAGTCTGACCGCATCTAAAGTAAGGGACAGAGAGAGGTCAGCTACTGACCTAAATGTAGTAGGTCTTGAAGCCTTAACACTGGCTTTGATTTCTGGGGGTAAACCCCCAATGAAGCGTGCAATTCGCTTGGGCTCTGGTGTTACAAGGTAAGGGACCAGTCTGGACAGGGTATTAAAACTGGTGAGGTAAGCTTGACAATCTAAGTTTGTCATTACCAAGGATAAGAAATCTGACTCAATCCCCTCAACCTCATGTTGAGGGCAGTAATTCTCCTTAATGAGATTAACAAACTGTTCCCATGACATGTTGTAGAGCGGAATCTTCCCAGCAGCTTGAATGAGAGACTTCCACCATGCCAGTGCCTCTCCTTTGAACGATTGGGATACGTACTTCACGACATCCCTTTCAGCGCAACCGCTGATATCGACAACTGTGTCCATTTCATCCAACCAAATCATACAATCAACCGCCCCTTTTTCCCCAGTAAAATCTCGGGGCTTGCAGGAAACAAAGTACTTATAGTTACAGGATTTGGTATGCGGTTCATTATCGAACACTATCCTCTTGGATGGAGCACTGTGTTCATTAGATGAATGTCGATCGTCATATTTCTTTAACTCATCTTTCTTTGAGGGCGGCTTGTTATCAGGCTCTGGAGGAGTTTTAGGGATGGATTTAGGGTGGGGTACAGATGAGGCTTCACTATATGTCTCACTATACTCCTGGAATTGCTCCTTCACAGCTTTAGATACAGCTGAGTCAATCAATGTACGAAGTTCTCCTCTGGTTATATTAATCCTTTCATCATCGCGATTTTCCAGAGGGTGACTATTCCCTTCTTCGACCCCGCCATGTAGTCTTAATTGCTACATAAAAATTAAACAAGGACAAGGTTTTTACGGAAGTTTAAACAGTTTTATCTTTTTGAACGATTTATTAACCATGTTTTTAATACACATATTGGTTAATTTTGATAAATATATAATTATTCAGGATATTTATTATACTCCTAAATTATAAGTTAATAATAGCACAAAAGGCCTAGTCACTTAGACAAGTTTAATTTATAGGCCTTGATTTTATAGAATCGAGGCTTCAAGGTTTGAATCAAAGTTCATTACCTTTTTCTTGACAGGGAGTTGTAGGCTACCACTGTCTTTTAGCCCCAGAGGACGTTAGTTATAGCCCGTGGGCACTTCATCCATAAGGGATGATTATATGAATAAGGGAATTTAGTATATCCCAAAATGACTTATGTGATTTTATCATATCACATTTTGTCGAGCACGTTAATATGCTTTCATATTTTTAATAAGGATTTGAATCTCTTGAATAGGTTCTACCATCTTGGCCTTGTATGCCGTGACATTTAGGCTAGGTTTTACCTTTTAGATTCTTTTTAATAATTAACGCAGAGCAATCCTAAATTGAACTGTTAACAAGGATCTGAATCTAATTATGGAACTACCATCTTGGCCCTGTCTTAATGTGACACATGGCTAGGTTTTGTCCTTTTTAAATTTTGCCATTCTATTATAATGGTAGATCTTATAATATAGGAATGATACTTTAAATATAATCGTTCCTTTAAAAATTTAACAAGTATATGGTTGCCCTAAACGGGACTTCTATAGCAATTGACTCGCCCATGCAAGGGCTAATCAGAAAAATAACAAAGGAACCAAATAAGGTAAAATGAAACAAATTTGGATTTTTCCTATGTTCTTGTCTAGACTCAAGAATGTGCAATTGTGTAACTGAGATTAAACACAAAAGACTAGTGTTTAATTCACTCAGTGTTGGCTCTGATACCAACCTGTCACACCCCGAATTTCCACGTGTCACCGGTGGGCCCGGTGGGGGAGTATCGTGACGTAGTTGGCAACATAATAGTCAAACAACACAATATATATGAATGCACAGCGGAAGCAAAAGATATTTATTATTACATTCCGAATATGAAGAAATATTCAGTATTACAACGGAAGTAAAGGATCCACAGGCGAATCGATATAAAGTAAAAACTGTTCAACAGACTTTGACATCTAGAGCTTGCGAAACTTGAGTAATGATGCCTGGAGTAGCCAGCCTATTTCGTCTAGCACCTGCACTTAGCCTTTTTGGAAAATACGTCAGTTTACACTGGTAAATACAACTCAACTGACTCATTTAAAAAGAGTTTAATAAAATTGATTTGAATGCACTTCGGCAAAACATATCTTTATAACTTGGGACAATTATTTATAAATAATCTTGTTTACAGTTTTACTCATTTGCCGTCCGTCGGGACAGATTAGCTGACACGCCATAGGTATAATGCCCACAGGCTATCATCCTCTAAGTGGATTACCAGTTCCGGTATAATGCCCACAAGGATGATACCCCTAAGTGGATTACCAGTTTTCACATAATGCATCTGCCAGGTGTACGCCTACACCCCGTGCTTAGGTCATGGCCATTTCGTAAAATGATGCCAAGGATATCCGGGACATGGTCATTTAACCCCCAAGGGCCATACATCAAATAATACAGAATAAAGCGAGTTATGTAATACATTAATCACAATCCGATTTACATGTCTACATACCCGACCAAGCGGTACTTTTATAGTACCGTATCCCAAACCCGTATAGGGAAAATAAGTTAAGAGTATTTACCTGAGCAAAGTATAAATCCAATACAGTAATTGCAAGTACTTTTACTGGGCTCCTAATCTGGAACGAAGGTTTATAATAACCTATTAGAATCCTAACGGCCTTTAATTAAGCTTAAGCTTAGACCGGCTAGTTCGAGGATACGGTTCTTACGCACGATTAAGCGAAGACCGGATAGAATGTGATTTAGACCCGACAAGTTCAGAGACTTGCTTAATATGGGTTTATTATTCACATTCTGGATTTTGAGATAAAACCGATAAGGTTTGACCCGTTTCGGTTAATTTATGTAAACTTGTTACATAAACCGAACTGAACGCGTAATAAGCGTGACGGGTATTCATTAGAGCCATCTACCGGTTTCCTAAGTTAATTGTGCCTCAAATATGTTGTGACATCAGTAAGATGTCTTTCATTATGCCCGAAACGTATTTAAACACAAACTAGGCCCCGTAGGGGTAGTCTGGTCATTTAAGAGTTTATAAAAGAGTTTAAGCGACAACCTGAGTTACAGGTCTGATGTGAACAACAAACATACTTAATTTGATGAGTTATAACAGTAGGCTAAAGCGTATATGTGAATTTTATCATCTTTAACCAAAATATGCCCCGTAGGGGTATTTTGGTAATTTCACATAAGCCGAAAAGCTCAAAAACGAAGTCTGAGTTTATCAACCTTTGCTTACTGTTAAAATATCATAATTTGCCTCATATATCAGTAGGTATCAACCCGGGTATGTCCAATATGATTTTAAGACATACTATGCGTTAAAAACGCTAATTATGGCGATTAAAGGCCATTTCCGGGTTCGATACTTAAATCTGATATTTTTATATTTCCAGAGGGCTTAAAATAATTTATTTAACATATGTGATCAGTAGAAAAAGGTTTGGAGTCATTTCGATAAGTAAAACTCATTTTATGGCCCGTAAGGGCAAAACCGACAATTACCGGATTAAGTATAAAAACTTGTCTACGCTTGTTTGATTCGACAACTTTCTGTTTTGAACCGATTCGGAACCGAAAGACGCAAAAGTTTGACTTTTGCTTTGACCTCAGTTCTGACCCGGTTTAGATAGGTTTAGACATGCCTTAAAGTTCCATTAGGACCTAGTTACATGTGTATAACCCTCTGCGTTTATACCACATAAATCCTTATTTGTCCGACGTTTCCGTTAATCGCCTAAATATTGACCGTAATGCCCTTATGACCATAAAACGAGAATTTTGGAAATATGAAAGTAAAATAATCTTAGTTACTGATTATTAAACATGTCCGTAAATTTTTACATCAGTTGGACATATAGATTAGGAGTTATGCTCAATGACGTAATTAGAACGCTTCTTAGTGATTTAACGGCGTCATTAGCATAAAGCCTATCTAAACCCCATTTTTGACACCAAAACTTTTACCCACTGATGTAATATAATATTTTGGGATTTTTGAAGATTTTTAATTATTTTTAAACTGATCATAAGCTAGGATTAGTGCCTTGATTCGGTAAATACCGAATATACCCTTTTCGGCCATAAAATGAGTTTTACAAATCCATTTGATGCCAATCTAATTGCTACTGATTTTAAATATTAAATGGAGTGTTTTGAACCTGTTTAACTGATCAGGAAACTCAGAATCCTATTTTAACCCGTACGTCGCTTAAAACGGCTTTATACGCGTATTATACGCATAATTAGGGTTTAAAACTATTTTGGCATATAAGACTTATAACCAAATGTTATAACCTGTTAAAATAAACTATTTTACTGATGTATTCAGACCCGGTTCACAGAAACTTAATTAATTCCTTTTATAATCTTTAAAATGACCAAAATACCCCTACGGGGCTTAATATGAGATTAAACTCGTTTTGGGCATAACGGAAGGTATCCTATTGATATCACAACATATTTAAGGCATGTTAACTTAGGAAACCTGTTTAGGACTCTTATGGTTACCCGTTACGCTTCATACGCGTTCGGTTAGGTTTATGTAACTAGTTTACATAAATTAGCCGAAACGGGTCAAACCTTATCGGTTTTATCATAAAATCCAGAATGTGTATAATATACCCATATTAAGCAAGTCTTCAAACTTGTCGGGTCTAAATCACATTCTATCCGGTATTCGCTTAATCGTGCGTTCGAACCGTATCTTTAAAACTTACCGGTCTAAGCTTAAGTAAAGACCGTTAGGATTCTAATAGGTTATTATAAACCTTTGTTCCAGATTAGGAGAACCGGTAAAAGATACTTGCACTCGCTGATTTTGATTTATACTTGCTCAGGTAAATACTTTTAACTTATTTCCCTATACGGGCTTGGGGTACGGTATATAAAATACCGCTTGGTCGGACATTGAATCTTTAATTGTATGATGGTTAAAGTATTGAGATGTTTCGTTTAAATTGTTTTGTTTGCTTAAAGACTTTGGGGGTTAATGACCGTGTCCCGGTTATCCCTGGCATCATTTTACGAAATGGCCACGACCTTAGCACTCAGGTGTAGGCGTACACCTGTCAGTGTCTCATTTAAATAAAGTGGTGTGTCTATTGATCTTTAACCCGGCTCGATCCGGGCTACTGAACGCATAAGGAACATGTAAATCCTTTACAAGTTTATATAATTAAATAAGTAACCCAAGTTATAAAATATTATTTGTGCCTTGTGCCTTAAATGCTTTTTCTTAAACTTTTTTCAAAATGAGTCGGTTGATTGTATTTACCAGTGTAAACTGACGTATTTTTCTTAAAAAGGTTAAGTGCAGGTACTGCGCGTAATAGGCTGGCTTGTCTCCTAGCATCCACAATAAGTCTCGCAAGCTTGGATGTCATAGACTGTTGAACACTGTTTCCTTTTATTTTGATCTACCTGTGGATTTATATTCGACTACTTGTGATACTTAATATTACAATATCATTTGGTTGAAATGAATCTATACTTTGCTTCCGCTGTGCATTGAAATATTGTGTTGTTTGACTATTATGTTGCCAACCACGTCACGATACTCCCCTACCGGGCCCACCGGTAACACGTGGAAATTTGGGGTGTGACAGGTTGGTATCAGAGCCAACATTGAGTGAATTAAACACTATCTTTTTGTGTTTAATCTCAATGACACATTAGCACATACCTTGACATTCTGAGTCTAGACTTAACATAGGAATATTCTCAATCCTCATCTAGAAATTTTTGCTTCCAATTTTTATATATCAGATACGTCGCCAAGCGAAGAAGCCGTAATAGGAATTCTCCACACCCGGAGCCTTAAATTGCTGACCTTCGTACACCGGCTAGGACGAAACATGCAACCAAGGAGAAAGCATTCAGAAATAAAATGAAGAAGAAACTCCTTTTGCTAAAGATCGTTTCCTTAATAGTCCTTCTAAGGACATATTTATTTTTCAGTCCCTTCTAGGACAACATTATTTCTTTCAAGTCCCGCTTAGGGCAACTCTGTACTGTTATTTTCATATAGTGGATTGATTAAATTTAAGTTTTCATTCTAAACATGAAATATGAAATAAATGGGAAATAACATTCCTTTTATATGATCTACCTTTATATAAAATGGCAAAATCTAAAAAGGACAAGACCTAGCCACGCATTATTTTGAGATAGGGCAAAGATGGTAATTCCTCAACTAGATTCAGATCCTTATTAACATCCTGAGTTAGGATTGTTCTGCGTTTATTATTAAAAATGAATCTTAAAGGTAAACCTAGCCTATATGACGAGGCCAAGATGGTAGGACCTATTCAAGGATTCAAATCCCAGTTAACATCTGAAAATATGTTAACACTCCTGGCAGACGTGATTCATTAAAATCACACACGTCATTCTTATTATTGGATTCTTCAAAAGATTCCTAATCCAATGTAATGATCTCTGAATCATGGGTTTAGATCATCACTTAAGATGATCATATTTTGACCATACGAGGTAATATAGCGCCTACAGGCCCTGCTCATTTCCATATGAGCCAAAAGACAGTGGTAGCGATGACTCCCTGTCAGATAAAGGAAATGAACTAGGTTCAAACCTTCATGCTTTGATTCTCTGAAATCATAGCTTATAATTTATAAATGTCCTTGTGACTAGGCCTGTTGTGCCAGTATACCTACATGCTTTGATTCTCTGAAATCATGGCTTATAAATTAAACTTGTCTACGCGACTACGCCATTTGTGCTATTATTAACTTATAAATTAGGGTTATGATAAAAATCCTAAATAAAAATAAATATCATTCCTTTCCTGCCAGTATAATTATTAAAAGAGAATCTTAAATGATTTGATCTAGCTTGAATGTCATTGAAGACCTAGTTAAGATGGTAAAACCTGTTTAAAAAGAGATTCAGATCCTTGTTAACATCTGAAAATGTGTTAACACTCCCGACAACCGTGATGCGATAAAAATCACACTTGTCATCCTTATATTAGGAATTTTTTCCAAATCCCTTATTTAGCGTAAATGATCAATAGGAATCATGGCTGGTAAACGTCGAAAATGATGTACGCATCAAAACATCCATTTGGGATGTATACCTGCGGGAAAAGGTGTATACATGAAAAGATAGTTTTATTTCATAAATTCTTGTTAAGACAATGAACTATGGAATTTTCCGATCCAAAGGAATCATCGATTATGTTTTAGATTTTTCCCTAGTGACAAGGCCCTGCGCCATCAAGAGTCCTTGGGAACAAGCTCTTGTGCTATATAAAATGTCAGTACGACATTGACAGTCGTGATTTATGTCCCCTATCTAATAAATATGAAGGATTATATTCTGTTTACACACCAAGGATGGTTTATTTAAAAACCTAGGCAGAACATAATCAATTAACTTAAATACTATCTTTTGGCCTATATGGTTTATTTACACCATAACTATTTAATCAACAAATTCGACAATTCACCATTTAATTAAATCAAATATTACTACTGGTTTGTAGCCTTCAAAAATTCACCATGGCTGACTCCTCTGAAGCTCACAATCGTCCAGTTAATCAGAATGATGATGTAAGACTGAATTTAACGGGCGCCGAGTTACAGGCTATGTTAGATACAGCTGTAAACAATGGCGTGGACCGTGTGTTAAAGGATCATAAGCGAAAGTGTGATAATACCCCAAATAAGGGTTATAAAAAGGGTAAGACCGGTACAAACTATACCCGGTCCAAGCCAATGGAGGCAAAACCCGAATGTAAAACCTGCAAGAAGAAGCACTTCGGAAAATGTTTCTATGATCGGACTAGAGGATGTGTCATCTGTAAGGGGGCGGATCACAAGACCCATGAATGCAAGGACTTGAAGAACAACCAACAGTCGGGTGAAAAACCCAGATGTAAGATCTGCAGGAAGCAACATGTTGGAAAATGCACAATCGACCCACGTGCTAAATTATGTGGAATTTGCAAAACCAAGGGTCACAAGACCTTGGATTGCAAGAAATTGGAAGATGCGACCTGTCATAGCTTCGGCAAAAAGGGCCACATCAGTACTAATTGCCCTAAGGCTGCCAAGGGAGAAGTAACTAAGTCTGGGAAGGATTTGAAGGACAGACAGCAGACCGGTGAAAAGACCAAATGCAAAACCTGTAGGAAATATCACCTCGGGAAATGCAGATATGAATCTCAGCCTCTACCCTGTGGAATCTGCAAGTCCAAGGAGCATAAGACATTGGATTGTAAGAGATTGGGAGACGCAACCTGCTATGGTTGCAATGAAAGAGGGCACATTAAGACCAACTGCCCTAAATACGCTAAAAAGCTTGAGGAAGTTAAAAAAGATCAAAACGGGAAGTTCTCAAAGGGATGCTCAAGAGACTGTTCAGGATAACAAGGTCATAACAGGTACTTTCTATATCAATAACGCTCATGTTAGAGTATTATTTGATTCAGGTTCAGATAAGTCTTTCGTAGACAATAGATTTTGTAAATCATTAAATCTGCCTGTTAAAACTCTAAGCGTTAAGTATAAAGTAAAAAATTGACCGATAATACCTCAGAGACTGCTCCAGCAATATTAAATGGATGTTTTATATCCATTAGGAATTACCCTTCTCCGCTGTCCTTGTTTCGTTAATAGGAGGACTCGATATAGTACTAGGAATGGATTGGTCGTCTTGTGACCAAGCCCATATTGTGGGTGATAAGAAGCAATTAATTATCAAGACTCCTTATGAGACAACCCTCATAATTACATGTATCCGTACGATTAATTAATATTAAACAATATATAAATTATACCTTACATACCTCAAAAAAAATGGTGGAACCGGCCGTCCCCGGAATCGAACCTGGGTCTAGGCCATACCCTTTCGCGCGCCTAGCCAACCGAGCTAGGTGCCTAGTTTGTGAAATTTCCATTTTGATTAAATATAAACACATGTACAATAACTTCCTTACTTCTTACTATAAGTCACCTACTTATCTTCCTTATGTTGACTAAGTATTAGAATCCAAGATTTTACCTCTATGTTTTAGTTACTCTTGGCTTGCTTATGTTTACTAGAAAGGATGAAGTAGAAACCAATAAGTATATCAGTGGTTATGCTAGAAAGAACATGGTAAGGTATACATCACAGTCATTCGATGGCAATACTCTTAATTAGTAAGGACATTAATGGAATCCTCAGGAAGGATCCTCTTATACATCGTGAGATGGTCCAAGTTTTAAGGACCTTATTAGAAAAACCTAGTATCCGTTTCGCGAAATGGGAAAAAGATGGAATAAGAATTTTCTGACTCTCGCCATAAAAAAATTCTAGATTGTCGACAGTAAGTCGCAAATTTTAATTCATTGGCTGAGTTAGTGCTCTATTCAATTTACCCAAAATCTAAGCTTAATGCAAATGATTATTGGTGGTTAGTATCGAAAATAAAAGGGCACATTAAGGTTTCAACGCCTGCTTATTATAAATCCATTATGGATCAATCTCAGCTACTCATGTTCTATATATTTAGAAATAATCAGTCAAAGCTGAGACTGCCCTAAAGTTATC
Organism: Helianthus tuberosus; assembly: GCA_030545235.1. Taxonomy (NCBI): domain Eukaryota; kingdom Viridiplantae; phylum Streptophyta; class Magnoliopsida; order Asterales; family Asteraceae; genus Helianthus; species Helianthus tuberosus. The sequence goes on along the minus strand of CM060370.1, from coordinate 199,803,721 downwards.
TAAGATTTTACCGCTAAGTTTAGAAGGATTAAGAATGGAGGCGTTTAACCCTCTTGTTGGATGATTAGTGGCAGCTCACATTAGGAATGTCACCAGATAAATCCTTATTTGTGATTTTATTGCTAGAAATTACAAGTGGTTTCTGGTGCTGTTAAGTCTCTCATAAGACCATAAACTTATCAAACTTTTAGAAAATTTTCCCTGTGAGAACCCCAGATGTTAAGGGTAAGGTAGAACCTTCAGGCAAATCATAACAACCATTTCTTTTGTTCTTATCAGAAACCTTCAGTCGTAGAATTTTAGAAGTATCCTTTCTCTAAAAGGAAGTGCGACAGTGTACATAGTAGATATCTCTTTAATCTCTATCGATTCCGAATACCAGATGGTATGATAAAAGCGCCATATGAGGATTGGTGTATCTTAATAAGTTCCATAGATTGCTTCCATGCCTGATCAGTATGGAGGTTTAATGCATGGGACCACAAAGATATTCCGAGAGGTCATATGGTACTAAAGTCAGCTAATGGTATTCAAAGGAGATGTCCAAGTTGGAATTGTCCAAGTAAATGTTCCCAATTAAGGAGTTCTTGGACTCGTAACCTAAATGTGTCACTTAATTGACACAAACAATGGTGGATGAATTGGAGCCAGAGATTTGTAAAAATCTCTGTAACCTCCTTGTACCTTGATTATCTTCTCCTAATATTACCCTGTTTACCCCTGAGAGGCAGGTAGAGTTAAGGTAAATTCCGTTTAAGGCTGTGTTATTATGAAATCTCCAAGACGGCTAGTACCATCATTGGGAGAATCGAAACCCTGATTAACTAAGTTTTTAAAATAAAGGGTTCATATAGTCTAACTCAATATCCTGAGAATTCGGTATAGTTAATTATGAAAGACGGTTCATTTTGCTTATGCATTTTTACCGCAACCCTAAGTAGGCAACAATTAAGAAATTGCCATCAACTTCCCAGGATCATCAATTTGTTCGACTAACTGTAAGGATTAGCTACTCCTTAAGATTAGTTTTGAGCAATGGTTGGAATAACCATCTCACCTTAAGATAAGCTTTTCCATAATAGTTGCTATATAAGTATCAAGGTGGCTCCTTTGGAGACCTTGTATAAATGAAATATCAAAACATCCGTTGGATGGGCGAGACTTTGGGAAGTCCACTTATCAGGATCTGAAAATTTCATTAGAGACAACGAATAAGATCGTACAAATCCCTAATCACCCTTAAGTTGCCAGTATTCGGCAGAAAATCAAGAATTAATAAGAGTGGCAACCCTTCAAAATTCTTGTTGAGGAATAAGGTTCAACAAAAGATATCACCCAGGATGGGTGTGTCAATTTTTTTTTAAAATATCAGGCTAGTTAAGCTCTGAATATATGGAATCATTCGAAGGAAATCGAATGTATCAAGATTAAGTAGCTTATAAGCTAAAACCTACTTAAGGAGCTTGGCGGAGCTCGCAATATATTGCACACTAGTGACTGAATGATGTGTTTCGTCAATAAGTCAAGAAGCGCTATCAAATAATGATATGCAGATTTATGATGTGATGAGCATCCTGTATCGATTGAGGATCAACAGGTTAAGAAGCTTCGAAGGAAGCATGTACCGATTGTAAAGGTCAAATGGGATGCCCGTAGAGGTCCCGAGTATACGTGGGAGGTTGAGTCCACGATGAAAGAAAAGTACCCTTATCTGTTTCAGTAAATCTCGCGGTCGAGATTTCTTTTAAGGGGGTGAGGATGTAACACCTCGGAAATTTACGTCCTATGATGTGTTGACACGTGTCATAGGTTTGAACGTGTGAAAGAATGTTCTTGAAGGACTAAAGTTGACAAACAATGAAACTGTGTAAATATAAGGGTTCAAAGTGTCAACAATGAATAAATATACTTTACAATAACCCTACATGATGTTTATAACCTTAAACGAATGGATCATGGATCATACGAAGCGAATTGTGAAAGAAAGTGAGAGATTACAAACTACAGGGGGTTAAATGTGTCAACATGTTAAAGATATACCTCTGAGTGACCTTTTAGCAAACCCGAAGCCTTGTAACGATTAATTATGCTCACTAGAATGCACCATAAAAATTTCACCAAGTTTCGTTACCGTATGAGAAAGTTATGATAAAATTCGTGTGTGAGGGTTAGAATCGTCAACATTGAAATTTAGGGCTTTTCGGGTGATCACAAAGTTACCCGAGGACTTGACAAAGATGGTATAAGCCTTAAAGCCCCATATGTTAATTATAAAGTCTTAGAATGCAAGAAAACCAAGTGAAAACGACCTTTCGGGGGACCAGGGACTGAAATGCAATTAACTGAAACTTGTTTGGCTGGTCTTCATCACACTCGCGTAGCGCGAGCATGTATGCCGCGGCAGTCGCGCTACGTGACTGCCTTGTCTGATCAGAATGTTTTGCACAGCTGTATGTTGATGTTTTAACCGACTTTAATCACTAGTATGGCATACCATGGGCGTCCTAAAGTGGTTTATAGGTTGTAGATGACACATGTATTCATCCTTGATCAATTGTAGACTCATTTGTCAACAATCAAAGGAGTTTGGATCAATTTATAAAGCTCCTAATGTAGATAACTTTGAACATTCATTCCATACTTCATCTCTGAGCATTTCTGGAACTCAAGACCATCTACCAAGCTTTCCAAATCGTTCATAAGACTTGTGTAAGTATGTTTACTGATTATTAAACATGTCCATAAATTTTTACATCATTTGGACATATAGATTAGGAGTTATGCTCAATGACGTAATTAGAACGCTTCTTAGTGATTTAACGACGTCATTAGCATAAAGCCTATCTAAACCCCATTTTTGACACCAAACCTTTTACCCACTGATGTAATATAATATTTTGGGATTTTTGAAGATTTTTAATTATTTTTAAACTGATCATAAGCTAGGATTAGTGCCTTGATTCGGTAAATACCGAATATACCCTTTTCGGCCATAAAATGAGTTTTACAAATCCTTTTGATGCCAATCCAATTGCTACTGATTTTAAATATTAAATGGAGTGTTTTGAACCTGTTTAACTGATCAGGAAACTCAGAATCCTATTTTAACCCGTACGTCGCTTAAAACGGCTTTATACGCGTATTATACGCATAATTAGGGTTTAAAACTATTTTGGCATATAAGACTTATAACCAAATGTTATAACCTGTTAAAATAAACTATTTTACTGATGTATTCAGACCCGGTTCACAGAAACTTAATTAATTCCTTTTATAATCTTTAAAATGACCAAAATACCCCTACGGGGCTTAATATGAGATTAAACTCGTTTTGGGCATAACGGAAGGTATCCTACTGATATCACAACATATTTAAGGCATGTTAACTTAGGGAACCTGTTTAGGACTCTTATGGTTACCCGTTACGCTTCATACGCGTTCGGTTAGGTTTATGTAACTAGTTTACATAAATTAGCCGAAACGGGTCAAACCTTATCGGTTTTATCTTAAAATACAGAATGTGTATAATATACCCATATTAAGCAAGTCTTCAAACTTGTCGGGTCTAAATCACATTCTATCCGGTCTTCGCTTAATCGTGCGTTCGAACCGTATCTTTAAAACTTACCGGTCTAAGCTTAAGTAAAGACCGTTAGGATTCTAATAGGTTATTATAAACCTTCGTTCCAGATTAGGAGAACCGGTAAAAGATACTTGCACTCGTTGATTTTGATTTATACTTGCTTAGGTAAATTCTTTTAACTTATTTCCCTATACGGGCTTGGGGTACGGTATATAAAATACCGCTTGGTCGGACATTGAATCTTTAATTGTATGATGGTTAAAGTATTGAGATGTTTCGTTTAAATTGTTTTGTTTGCTTAAAGCCTTTGGGGGTTAATGACCGTGTCCCGGATATCCCTGGCATCATTTTACGAAATGGCCACGACCTTAGCACTCAGGTGTAGGCGTACACCTGTCAGTGTCTCATTTTAATAAAGTGGTGTGTCTATTGATCTTTAACCCAGCTCGATCCGGGCTACTGAACGCATAAGGAACATGTAAATCCTTTACAAGTTTATATAATTAAATAAGTAACCCAAGTTATAAAATATTATTTGTGCCTTGTGCCTTAAATGCTTTTTCTTAAACTCTTTTCAAAATGAGTCGGTTGATTGTATTTACCAGTGTAAACTGACGTATTTTCTTAAAAAGGTTAAGTGCAGGTACTATGCGTAATAGGCTGGCTTGTCTCCTAGCATCCACAATAAGTCTCGCAAGCTTGGATGTCATAGACTGTTGAACACTGTTTCCTTTTATTTTGATCTACCTGTGGATTTATATTCGACTACTTGTGATACTTAATATTACAATATCGTTTGGTTGAAATGAATCTATACTTTGCTTCCGCTGTGCATTTAAATATTGTGTTGTTTGACTATTATGTTGCCAACCACGTCACGATACTCCCCTACCGGGCCCACCGGTAACACGTGGAAATTTGGGGTGTGACATTTTCTCTGTTAAAAGGGTATGAAATGACAAAAATACTCTTTCCTTAAAAAGGCCAAACCACAGGGACTATCCGGGCATCTTCTTCATTTTTATGTATAAAACCCCACCACCACACTGAAATTACCACTGCAACTTATAAACGCTCGCTGACCATGAAGACCTGAATCAACAACAACAAGACGTTAATCACAACAGATTCAAGTCTCCAAACCACAAAATCCCCCCCAATTAAACCACATCCAAACCTAGAACCACACAATCCTCAATTAGATCTCAAAATTCACCACTAAATCGACTCAAAATGAGCACATCAGCGTGCATAAAGCGAGTAGATCGATCCGCATTGGTCGCATTTGCTCCCGATGCACCATTCTTCACCGCCGGAACCATGGCCGGAGCTCTGGACTTGTCGTTCAGCTCTTCTGCAAATCTCGAAGTGTTCAAGCTTGATTTTGGATCGGATGATCGTGATTTGATACTAACCGGTGCTATAGCTAGTTCTGAACCGTTTAATCGGTGTTCGTGGGGGAAATCACTGGCGTCCGGTTCGGAAGAGTTCTCGCTTGGTTTGATTGCTGGAGGAGCTGTGGATGGTGACATTGGTGTCTGGAACCCTAGGGTTCTTATGAGGTACTTCTAATTGTGAGCGATACTGATCGGTATTTGACCGATATTGACTGTTATTTTGGATACTTTGGTTGATGTGGAGTCGAGAAAGAGATTAGATCATGTTTCAAATATTGTTGATGGTGGAGGGTGGAGGAGGGTGATGGTGGGTTGAGGTTGAAGATGAAGTGTGGTGGTGGGGTGGGTGGAGGTTGAAGATGAAGTGTGGTGGTGGGGTTTTATAAATAAAAATGAAGAAGATGCTCGAATAGTCCCTGTGGTTTGGCCTTTTTAAGGAAAGGGTATTTTGTCATTTCACACCCTCTTAACAGAGAAAACAAACTGAAGTTAGACCCAGGGACTATCCGGGAACAAAAAATGAAAAGTTGGGGACTATTCAAGTAATTTTAGAAAGTTAGGGACTAAAGGTGAAAATAGGTGAAACCACAGGGACTATCCGAGCATTTTTCTCTAATAATAATAATAATAGTTCCACACTACTATACATAAGTATATAAACTTTCATGATTAAACATTGAATAAGAATAAGAATTAGCATATGAGGAAGACATACAAGTTGAAAGGTCAAATATAAGATAGAAAATCCATATGAGGTCATTCAAAGAAATTAAAATTATCCATCATGTGCTCTAGTGGTTCGAAAGATTGGATTGTCTTTAGAGACCCAAGTTCAATTTTTACAAGTGCCATATTTGGTGGAAAAAGGCAATGAAGGCTAGTTCTCCCAGACCTTAGGTCAAGAGTTCGAGCCCGAGACACTCTGGGTTTTAGTCCACCGTGCGTTACGTCAGAGAGATTCTCTTTTGTGGCGGCGCAAGCCCCTGTCACTGGCAGTGGGTGGTATGGTTTCCCGGGGAACTCTAACGCCAGTATGTGCCCCGTTAAGACAACATAGTCCGGCCAGAGTGAGGTTAGGGTCCTCTGTTTGGGAGGGTGTGAGATCTCTCTCAACTGTTATACTACTACACAAATGGGCAAAAGCGACCGAAATTAACGACCAACAAAAATGGTCGAAGATTTAGCGACTGGATTTGCGGCTAAATCAAAATTGGTCGCAAACTTTGCGATCAAAACAAAATCGATCACAAAAATAGTGACCAATCCCAACTCGGTCACAAATTTAGTGACCAAGCCCAAATCGGTCGCAAACTTAACAACCAAAACAAAAGTTGTCATAAATTCAGCGACCAAAACAAAATATGTTGCAAATTGAGCAACCGAGTATTTTTCGGTCGCAAATGTAGCAACCAACTTTTTTCGGTCGTAAATGTAGCGATCAAAAAAATCGGTCGTATATCGGTCGCAAATGTAGTGACAATTCAAAACGTTCGCAAATTTAGCGACTAAAATAAAACGTGGTAGCAAATCTAGCGACTAAAAATTTCACTTGTAAAATGATCGCAAATTTAGCGACTGAAACAACATTAGTCGCAAATTTAGCGACCGAAACAAAATTAGTCGCAAATTTAGTGACTATAACTTTTTGGTTGTAAAACAATCGCAAATGTAGCGACCGAAATTGTTTTGGTCGCAAATGTAACGACCGAAATTATTAATGTTGGTGCATTCATCTGTCATCTTCGTCTTATGTCGAGTCTCTGGTTGCGTTGCGGATTTGGTTTCGTAATTTGTATGTTAGCTTGAGATGTCTGATAGCTTGAGATGTCTGTTAGCTTGAGATGTCTGATAGCTTGAACCGTGTATGTGTCATTTCAAGCTGTCTAGCATAGGTTATAAATAGGCATGTTGTGTAGTCATTTAAAGGTAACAGACCAGAAGCTAGGGATTGATACCGAGGTGCTGCCGGTATTCCTTGTGTTTGTAATTGCTACTAAATCAATACACAAGATGTTTAAAGTGATATTCAAGTTGTTTCGAAATCGGTTTCTTAGTTTCCGCATCTGAAACGGATTAAATCTCTTCTGAACGACTCGTTTGGGTCTCAAACCGATCCTACAAGTGGTATCAGAGTCAATGAAAAAATCAAACTTTGACAAAAAGAATTTATTTTGACTTTATTTAGTTTGTGTTTGTGACTTTGTCAAAGTTTCTGAATATTTTTTCTTAGTAATATTCGTTATTGTCCAATAAGTGATGAGAAATCTGATGATGAAAATGTAAAAATGAAGAAAAAGAATTTATTTTTGAAGTTAAAAGAAAAGTTTCAAGAAACTGTTCTACAATCAACTGAAAAGGGAGAATGCTCTAAGCAAAAACCTTTGAAGAAGAAAGTGGAACAAAAACAAAAAGAGAAAATTTTGAAAATGGTTCAAAAAGAAAATAAAAGTTCATCAGATCAATCATCCAATCGCAATCAAAAATTACAAAAAGTAAAAAATGAAAATTCAAAAATTGTTGGTAATGAGTGGTGCAGGTCGGACCACAGTGCTCAAAAGCCAAATCCAGCAAACAAGAAGAGGAAAGATTATCACCAAGCCAAACAGTGTTTTGATCTAAGTGTTTGGACTAAAAATGGTGATTGGTACGATAACAGAGTGTGTTACAGATGCGGTTATCAAGGACACATTGCTGTTAACTGCCACAGTTGGAGTTTTAAGACGAGGAGATGCTTTAACTGCAACATGATTGGCCATATTGCTAGAGATTGCTCAATGAGATCAATGAGAAGATCAAGGGCTGAATCTCAGAAGCAGGTGAAGAAATCAGTCAATGTCAAAGCAAAGCCCAAAGAACAAAAAGTTCAAGAACCTAAAGTTCAAGAACAGAAAGTTCAAGAAAAGAAAGTTAAGCTTTCTCAGGGGCAAAAAGACAGACTGAGGAAGAAGAGGAAGAAGGCCAGAGAGTATCTGGAGAAGATTTTGTCCTCAGATACAACTGGTAAAACAGATAAAAGTTCTGATAAATCGTCTTGCTCACCAAAGAATGACAAATCAAGCAAAACGGATTCATCAGATACAAATCTGAGAACGAAAGAGGAAAAGAAGAAGAAGAAAGTTGATGGCAATGAATCTGTTTCTGTGGAAACAAAGGAGCCACATGTCGGCGATGAATCTGGCTCATCAAAGTCAGACAAGCCACATTCAGGCGATGAATCTGGTGTGGTAAAGCCAGAAGAGCCATGTGTTGAGGTAAAAAATGAGAATTCTGGTCTAACAATGGATGATGCAAATTTTCCACCATTGTTGAACAAGAATTCAAAATCACCCAAGGACCGTCAGGCTTGGGTGAATCTGTTTAAATAGAAAAACCTGACTTGCCGGAGCTCCCAAGTTGGTAATCGCGGAGCATGAATCGGCATCTTTCATTGTGTATGAAAATTGTTTTTGTATAAGTGTGAATTGCCGGAACTCCTAGGTTGGTAAGTGTGGAGTAGGAATCGGCACTTTGAGAATTCAACCAACAGATGATGATTGGTTGAAAATGCTTGATTGGATTGATCTTACAAGTGGTAAATCAGGGACACTAAGTTGTATCTGATTTCCTACAAGTGGTTAAAAAACAGTGTGATGAACCAAACCCCTAACCTACAAATGGTAAAATCAACAAAACTAATTTTCCGGAAAAACCATTTGATTAAAACAAACTTAAGTGTTTTGAAATCAATGGGAAAATAGTTTGTTGTGAGGGGGAGTTCTGATTGTTTATGCCAAGTGGATGGAGAATTGAGGCAATTCGATATCAGTTGTCATGTTCTTGTACAGTTTGTTTTCAATTTTCTTTAGATGTATTTGTATTTTAGGGGGAGTAAGAAATTTCAGAAAATCCAAAAACATTAGTAAATTTGAAAAAGCCAAAAACATGATAAAATGAAAAATGAGTTTTGTTGTCAAAAAGAGGAAATGATAGAACATCAGTGGACTGTCACAGCATGCTAAAGAAATGGAGAGATAAAATGTGATAAACGATCTTACTAAAGATGTGACGGTAGGCTCAGCTAGACTAGTAGATTTGCGATAACGATACAAACTTAAATGAAAAAGCCTAGTTCTAGTGGGAAACATGGTCAAAAGCATAGTACTTAGTTTTGTCCTTCTTGATTGTGTGCCTACTCAGTAATCGCTGATTGTCGAAAGACATAAAACTGGTTAAGTTTGTGAACTTTCACAACTTTGCTGAAAAGTCACTGTGATTGTGCATTTCATTTTGCAAAGACTTAAACTTGTTTTATTTCTTTATTTTGTTTAAGCATAGGACATCCTCTGCGTATATGTGAGTATCGACCTGGATGTTGTTGCCTAAACGTTCTGCTTTATTTTCTTTGGTGTTTCGTTTAAGCTTTGGACCTCCTCTGCGTATACGGAAGTATCGACCTGGTGGTTAAAGCCTAAACAACTTCAACTTGTTTTATTTTTCTTATTTTGTTTAAACATTGGACTTTCTCTGCGTATACGGAAGTATCGACCTGATTGTTAATGTTTAAACATTCTGCTTTGTTTTCGCACAAATCACAGTTGATAAAAGTTTAAAGGCATTACTTGAGTTAGTGTATTGCATGATGAGGGGATATGCTGAGATCGTGGGGTCCATAAGAATTTAGTGAAAATTAATATACCTTAAACGTATCGGTAAGCATTTCGAAAGTTTTTAGATTGAGTTTAAGTGGACAACAATATCGTCAATCAACGTGAATCGCTTAGAACTTAAAATGAAATCAAGCTTAACGGTGTTAGTGATTTGTCTCAAAAACTGATATGATCCTCTTGCACAAACTCACAAAAATATTGTCTGTACATATTTCTTTATTGCATTTCATTACAGTAAAAAATCCAAAAAGATTTCAGAGTGTTTTAGCACATATTTTGAGAAATTCAAAAAGATTTTCGACAACTGATGTTGGAGAGCTGATTTTCAAAATTCTGAGTGTTGAACATGATGAACTGGTTTGGGAGTGTGTGTATTGAATTGAAAATTTTTTATTGGAGAAAGAAGTTGAGATTAGTTAATCAGGGTCATTAATTTGAACTTGATGGAACTATTTCTAATAAGTTTTCTTATTGATTTAAGTGAAAACTTATGTGGTGGTGAGAAAATTTGTGCAGGAAATGAGCTTAATCAGAGATAAAGCCAGTGATTGATCTCAAGGTGATAGCTAATTCCAGACGGCGATCCCATCATGATGAGAGGGGGAGTCTGACGAGGTTAGAGCCAAAGAGAAGATCCTGGTATTTGCTAAGAAAGAAAAGAGACTGATAAAGACTGAAGATGCGAAGACTCGACACTTAAGACTCGTCAACATCTGAGGGGGAGTCTGTTGGTGCATTCATCTGTTGTCTTCCTCTTAAATCGAGTCTCTGGTTGCGTTGCGGATCTGAAATTGTAATTTGTCTGCTAGCTTGAGATATCTGATAGCTTGAGATGTCTGATAGCTTGAGATGTTTGATAGCTTGAGATGTCTGATAGCTTGAGATGTCTGTTAGCTTGAGATGTCTGTTAGCTTGAGATGTCTGTTAGCTTGAACCGTGTATGTGTCATTTCAAGCTTTCTAGCATTTAGTATAAATAGGCATGTCATGTATTCATTTGAAGGTAACAGACCAGAGGCTAGGGATTGATACCGAGGTGCTGCCGGTATTCCTTGTGTTTGTAATCGTTGTTATTTCAATACACAAGACGTTTAAAGTGATATTCAAGCTGTTTCGCAATCAGTTTCTTATTTTCCGCATCTGAAACTGATAAAATCTCTTCTGATAAACTTTATTTTTTTACCTTCAAATAAAGTTCAATAAGTGACAATGTCACAAACTTTGACAAAGTCAAAGTTGAAGATTGTGATGAGAAATCTGATGATGAAAATGAAAAAATGAAGAAAAAGAATTTATTTTTGAAGTTAAAAGAAAAGTTTCAAGAAACTGTTCTACAATCAACTGAAAAGGGAGAATGCTCTAAGCAAAAACCTTTGAAGAAGAAAGTGGAACAAAAACAAAAAGATAAAATTTTGAAAAATGTTCAAAAAGAAAATAAAAGTTCATCAGATCAATCATCCAATCGCAATCAAAAATTACAAAAAGTAAAAAATGAAAATTCAAAAATTGTTGGTAATAAGTGGTGCAGGTCGGACCACAATGCTCAAAAGCCAAATCCAGCAAATAAGAGGAGGAAAGATTATCACCAAGCCAAACAGTGTTTTGATCTAAGTGTTTGGACTAAAAATGGTGATTGGTACTATAACAGAGTGTGTTACAGATGCGGTTATCAAGGACACATTGCTGTTAACTGCCAGAGTTGGAGTTTTGAGACGAGGAGATGTTTTAACTGCAACATGATTGGCCATATTGCTAGAGATTGCTCAATGAGATCAATGAGAAGATCGAGGGCTGAATCTCAGAAGCAGGTGAAGAAACCAGTAAATGTCAAGCCCAAAGAACAGAAGGTTCAAGAACCTAAAGTTCAAGAAAAGAAAGTGAAACTTTCTCAGGGACAAAAAGACAGACTGAGGAAAAAGAGGAAGAAGGCCAGAGAGTATCTGGATAAGATTTTGTCCTCGGATGCAACTGGTAAAACAGATAAAAGTTCTAATAAATCGTCTTGCTCGCCAAAGAATGACAAATCAAGCAAAACGGTTTCATCAGATACAAATCTGAGGACGAAAGAGGAAACGAAGAAGAAGAAAGTTGATGGCAATGAATCTGTTTCTGTGGAAACAAAGGAGTCACATGTCGGCGATGAATCTGGCTCATCAAAGTCAGACAAGCCACATTCAGGCGATGAATCTGGTGTGGTAAAGCCAGAAGAGCCATGTGTTGAGGTAAAAAATGAGAATTCTGGTATAACAATGGATGATGCAAATTTTACACCATTGTTGAACAAGAATTCAAAATCACCCAAGGACCGTCAGGCTTGGGTGAATCTGTTTAAATGAAAAACCTGACTTGCCGGAGATCCCAAGTTTGTAATCGTGGATCAGGAATCGGCATTATTCTTGAAAAAGTTTTTGAAATTTTTTAATTTGATAAGTGTGAATTGCCGGAACTCCCAGGTTGGTAGTGTGGAGTAGGAATCGGCACCTTGAGAATTCAACCAACAGATGATGTTTGGTTGAAAATGCTTGATTGGATTGATCTTACAAGTGGTAAATCAGGGACATTAAGTTGTATCTGATTTTCTACAAGTGGTTAAAAAACAATGTGATGAACCAAACCCCTAATCTATAAATGGTAAAATCAATCAACAAAACTAATTTTCCGGAAAAACCATTTGATTAAAACAAACTTAAGTGTTTTGAAATCAATGGGAAAATAGTTTGTTGTGAGGGGGAGTTCTGATTGTTTATGCTAAGTGAATGGAGAATTGAAGTAATTCTCATCATGTTGTCACATTTCTTTGTACAGTTCATTTTCAAATTTTCCCAGAAAATCAAAATTGAGATATATTTTGATTTTAGGGGGAGAAAAATTTTAAAAAAAAAATTAAAAATTTGAAAATGCCAAAAACATTGAAAATGAAAAATTGAGTTTTGTTGTCAAAAAGAGGAAATGATAGTAGATCAGTTGGACTGTCACAACATGCTAAAGAAATGGAGAGATAAAATGTGATAAGCGATCTCACTAAAGATGTGACGATAGGCTCAGCTAGACTAGTAGATTTGCGATAACGATACAAACTTAAATGAAAAAGCCTAGTTCTAGTGGGAAACATGGTCGAAAGCATAGTACTTAGTTTTGTCCTTCTTGATTGTGTGCCTACTCAGTAATCGCTGATTGTCGAAAGACATAAAACTGGTTAAGTTTGTGAACTTTCACAACTTTGCTGAAAAGTCACTGTGATTGTGTATTTCATTTTGCAAAGATTTAAACTTGTTTTATTTCTTTATTTTGTTTAAGCATCGAACATCCTCTGCGTATACGTGAGTATCGACCTGGATGTTGTTGCCTAAACGTTCTGCTTTATTTTCTTTGGTGTTTCGTTTAAGCTTTAGACCTCCTCTGCGTATACGGAAGTATCGACCTGGTGGTTAAAGCCTAAACAACTTCAACTTGTTTTATTTTTCTTATTTTGTTTAAACATTGGACTTTCTCTGCGTATACGGAAGTATCGATCTGATTGTTAATGTTTAAACATTCTGCTTTGTTTTCGCACAAATCACAGTTAATAAAAGTTTAAAGGCATTGCTTGAGTCAGTGTATTGCATGATGAGGGGATATGCTGAGATTGTGGGGTCCATAAGAATATAGTGCAAATTAATATACCTTAACGTATCGGTAAGCATTTCGAAAGTTTTAGATTGAGTTTAAGTGGACAACAATATCGTCAATCAATGTGAATCGTTTAGAGCTTAAAATGTTTAAAGCTTAACGGTGTTGGTGATTGATCTCATAAATTGATATGATCCTCTTGCACGAACTCACAAAATATTGTCTGTAAATATTTCTTTATTGCATTTCATTACAGTCAAAAATCCAAAAAGATTTTAAGTGTGTTTTAGCATAAATTTTGTAAAAATTCAAAAGATTTTCGACAACTGATGTTGGAAAGCTGATATTCAAAATTTCAAGTGCTGAACATGATGAACAGGTTTGGGAGTGTGAGTTTAACATGAAGAAATTTTGATTTTGAGAAAGAAAGTTTGATTAGTTAATCAGGATCATTAATTTGAACTTGATGTAACTATTTCCAGTAAGTTTTTCTTATTGATTTAAGTAAAAATTTATGTGGTGGTAAGAAAATTTGTGCAGGAGATGAGCTTAAAGATAGATAAAGCCATGGATTGATCTCAAGGTGATAGCTAATTCCAGACGGCGATCCCATCATGATGAGAGGGGGAGTCTGATGAGGTTAGAGCCAAAGAGAAGATCCTGGTATATGCTAAGAAAGAAAAGAGACTGATAAAGACTGAAGATGCGAAGACTCGACACTTAAGACTCGTCAACATCTGAGGGGGAGTCTGTTGGTGCATTCATCTGTCGTCTTCATCTTATGTCGAGTCTCTGGTTGCGTTGCGGATCTAGTTTTGTAATTTGTATGTTAGCTTGAGATGTCTGATAGCTTGAGATGTCTGTTAGCTTGAGATGTCTGATAGCTTGAACCGTGTATGTGTCATTTCAAGCTGTCTAGCATAGGTTATAAATAGGCATGTTGTGTAGTCATTTGAAGGTAACAGACCAGAAGCTAGGGATTGATACCGAGGTGCTGCCGGTATTCCTTGTGTTTGTAATTGCTACTAAATCAATACACAAGATGTTTAAAGTGATATTCAAGCTGTTTCGAAATCGGTTTCTTAGTTTCCGCCTCTGAAACGGATTAAATCTTTTCTGAACGACTCGTTTGGGTCTTAAACCGATCCTACAATTAAAGTCGCAAACACACTCGCTATTTGTACAAAATAATAAAAGCTAATAAAGTGAAATTTAATTTGGTTGCAAAAACAGATGCAAATAGAGCGACCAAACTCGTTTCGATCGCAAATACGAACACTGCTTTTTTAAAAATAAGATATATAAAAGAATTAACTTGGTTGAAAAAACGGTTGGAAATAGCAACCGAAATTAATTCTGTTGCAAACATACTTGCCAATTTTGAAAAATATTATAAAAAACAATATAAGTTAAAGTTGTCACAAAAACGGTCGCAAATATTGTTACCTTCGGTCATTCGGAGTAAATATCAATTAATAAGGAGTAATTCATGTTATATTAGTCAATTACGTCTATCACACCCCAACCGATGGCGGAATCATCAGTCGCGACACTGAGCGAAACAGATTGTCCAAGAGAATCCATAACACTATTAGTGACGATATATTTAACGTTCACGTCCCATACCATAAACATATAAAGCATAAATAGTTAGTACAGACATTGTTCTCAAAGACAAATAATTGTTCCGACAACTCAGATTTTATTGAATGACGTTTCTAGACCACCTACTTCGTTCATCAAGCAAGCATAGCATCCTAAACACCTGTCACATACATTAAAATAAAGTCAATACACATAGTGTAAAGGTGAGTACAGAAGTTTAATAGCATATAGTATAGCGAAAGCGGTTTACGCATAACCAACATGTAACACGTAGATATGTGAAGCAAGTAAGCTATCGACATTGAAATATGCAACCGACATGACTGCGAGTTCTAGAATGCGCAACCCATTATCACCACTGTGACCATGTGAAGTAAAACCCTTAACAACCCCTGTACACGACAGGTGCTGAGTCCAAACTATAGTACTATCGTTGCTAAGGTGTCAGGCAACAATCACTGTGTAAACATAACATACAAGCATTCATCGAAAACACGTATAACATGCAGAGTGGTTAGCGTTTAAAAGTGTTTGTGTTGTGTGTCGATGTGATTTGATATAGGTAATGTATGTAACACCCAAAAGTGCGTTAAGCAAAAAGGGTTCGAGTATACTCACTGAGCGTGTTTAGTAAATAAACAGAGTCTTGGATTGAAGGGAGCGCTCGGGAGATTAGCCTGATTAGAGAACGATAATGTAAGCGTTGAAGAGTGTGTAACAATGCGTCGAGTGAAATGATTGATCGGTTGTTGGTTCGATCGGATGACCGTCCGAACGGATGGTCATCCGGACGGATGACCATTCGGTCGGTTGGTTATTCGATTGAGGGCATGTGATTGTAAAAATATTTGAACTTTTGAAGTTTTCGTTGTAGTATAAATAAAGTCATTCGATCGGATGGTCATCCGGTGTAACGACCCTCAAAACACCCTAGAACAAACCTTAACCGTAACCCTAAACGCGTACGACGAAAACCGAAAGGAGAAAATCAAAAATTTTGATTTATGGTGTCCTCGCGGGCCGCGAACAACGAAGAGAGATCTCTCACGGGGCGCGAGAGACTCATCTCAATCCGGACATGTTGATGGACAAGTGTCGTTACACATGTCAAGACCACACCATGACTAAGCAAACCCTAAACCGCCCCATGGTCCCTCGCGGGCCGCGAAAGAAAAGAGACGAGGCTGTCGCGGGGCGCGACAGACCTCCGTTTTAGCTGTAAAAGGGGCAGACCTCTGCTTTTCATTCTCGTTCAATTCTTTTCTTTCTCTCTAAACATATAGTGCTATAATACTCGGGTATTATACCCCTAAAACCCTGAAACTCTGCTCGTTATCAGGGTAATAACTCTAATCACTGACATGGTACTATATCCGATTGATTGAAACCGATCCAATGGATGTTTAAGTGCAACCTATATACGGCTATACTTTGTCATTCGTTGTGGGGTTTGATCTCATGATTATCGTTAAAGTAGAATTGGGTTAATACACTAATACGAGTTCCATTGTATCTAGAATTAGAACTCATAACCAGGAGGCTGCTAAACTGGAATACTTAGTGATTAAGTGAACTTAGTGTTTAAGTAAACTTAATGGTTAAGTAAAACTTAGCAGTTAAGTAGCTAATTAAGTAAATTAATCGACTAAGTAAATGATTTAATTAACCAGTTGAGATTAATTAAGCTAAGTAAGATTAATTAAGCTAAGCAAGATTAATTAAGCTAAGTAAGATTAATTAATCAGCTAAGTAAGTTAATCAGTTAAGTAAAGTTAAATAGCTAAAGTTTAACAACAAGATATACATGAGGTAGATAATATATAAATAGATATATATATGGGGTAGGTATTATCTAAGGAAGGTTTTATCTATGAAAGGTTCAACTGAGGAAGGTGTATATGGGTAAATAACACCTAGGGAAGTTCTATATGGGATAAGACTTATCCCTTACCTATAAATAAGAAGCTTAGGATTCATTTTTCTTTGCTCATTTCTTCTATTTTTCTCTCTATACGTTGGTGTTCTAACCAATAATCACCGATACGATATTCTTTCCGATCAATTCGGGAACCAACTAACGAATGCAAAAGTGATGTCTAAATAAGACTATACTTTGTAAATTTCGTTAAGGTTCTGATCTCATGACCATCGTTAGGTTTGATATGGTTTTACACTAATACGTATTCCACTCTGTTAAACTACATGTTTAACTATCAGAAAACTCCGATCCATACCATACTATCAAACAAGATGTTTAATCATCAGAAGATTCAAGAACTATAAAGTAAATGCCTAGTTAATCAGAAGGCGTAGAATCAATAAGCTTGTTAAATCAAGACTGCATGCTTATAATGCGAGTCATTCTCTTTTTACCAAATTGTTTCCAAAACCCTATTTATTTTCAAAGTTATAATTACAAGGATTAAGTCTTTGTAATCTTCAATTACAGCATGTATGTGGGGTTTTGTATACATTACTTGATAACCGTCACCATTGGACAACGGGTTAGCCAATGGGTGATATGACCATAGTCACAGATACGGTCGAGTAACAAATACCGTTTGGGGTAATTGGTTGATATATAAACATTGTAATCGCTCTTAATACTGTAAATTATAACAATATGTCTTTTGTACAAATTGAATGAACTCACCAGTATTTCCTGCTGACAAAACCTTTTTAAAACGTGTTGCAGGTGATTACAATAGATTGGAATAAGAGTTGGATACAACACCAAAAGGCTTACAGAAGTGGCTCATTTTATCAATTTAATTAAATTAACAAAAGTTGTTTTATGTATTCGAGCTTATCCCATATTAAAGCTACCTTTGCAAAACATGGGTTTATCCCATCTGGTTAATAAATAAAATCCGGTGTTTCAAAACTCTGATATTTTTTCTAATTCACGGTCCTAATAAAATTTTCCGCTGCAATACTTTTCAAAATAAACCACCGGTACCACTTGGCTACTTCACGGCTCCCGCTCCCGTCCAGGATGGGGTCGGGGTCTTGACATCCGGTCGGATGGTCGTTCGATTGGATGGCTATTCGATTGAAACTGATATTCTTTGAAGTTTTGATAAATTGTTTAAGTGTTGAACTCATCAAATCAAGTTACCTGGTCGAATAGCCGTTCGATCGGATGGTCGTCCGATCGGACGGCTATTCGATCGAGCAACCTTCTGTTCGAAAATTTTACAAAGTTTTCTAAGTTAAAAGTTTAGCGGTTTAACGAACACGGCGTGACGACGTGTCAAACAACGGAAACCACATCAAGTCCAGCTCGGTCGAATGGATGGGAATCACCCCATTTGATCAGAATCAACTGTTCTTGACGAATTTCATGTTCAACCCGAGAATCGGTCGTCTCTCTGGTAGAAATCCGTTCTCAGTCCGGTTCCCCATTAGAGAATGAGTAGAGAGCCTGAACGAGTCCAGATTCTAACGGTTTTGGGTGATAAGTGAAAGATGTTGAAGAAAAGTTTGAAATCAGTTGTTAGATGTTTAGATTTAGGCGAAATTAGTGTAAAAACATTGTATAAATCCTTTAGATTCGAACCGTTCTTGCTGAGATGAGGTCATTCAACAGTGTTCATCGGAACCCGTGATGACGTCACCCTGGAACAACCCAAATCAGATGATTTCATGGTGAAAGTGTAAGATTTGTTGGAGAAGATGATGAGAAAGTGTGTGATGAAGATGGAAGTACAAGATTTAGAGTGAAAACTTATAAGAATCGCGAGGAATCGAGAGAAAAGAGCCTGAGAGTGCGTGGGTCGGACGGAGCTGTCACATCAATGAATAGTTGATGTGACAGGGGGTATTTATAGGTGAGAGGGTGAAAGGAGGTGGAAGGTTAAGTGGGTCGGACGGCCGTTCGATCGGATGGCCATCTGATCGGATGGTCATCCGGTCGGATGCCCATTCGATCGAATGGTCGTTCGATCGGTTGGCTTGCGCGGGTTAGTTTTCCAACTTTCGTTTCGTGCGTTGGGCGTTGCGTTGCGCTTAGGCGAGTTGTGGGTAAGCGATGCGATAGTATTAATCAATAGTTACACAAATAACATAACTAACACATAAAAGCATACAAGTAAGTAAATTTACATTTAGAGTTTGCGATGAGATTGCGTTGCGATAGAGTTGCGATTGCGTTTGCGAATAACATCCCAAAGCAAATATAAACATGCACTAGTAAGCACATAATAACACACACATAGAACAATACCATTAACTGCGATTCGAGTTACGATGCGATAGTGATGTGTTAGCGTTTAGTAAAATAGCCTTTAGTTGCATTTATCGCATTGTTACTTCACATATTAACAAATCGTAGTTTAAAATAGCGTTAACTAACATATCGATTATCGAATTTCGAGAGTACAAGCAATAATTAAGCAAGAAAAGACAGATCTAAATAACAACCTAACTTTGACTTTGACTTCGAAAAGTCGGGTTGACAACGTCTAACTAGTTTATTTTGATCAATTAGGGGCAAATAGAGAAGATTAAGAGAAATTCGTCTTAGTTATTATCAATTAGAGATAATTAGGATTGATTAGATACAATTAGGTATTAATTAGTGTTGATGAAGGACAATATTGCTCAATGATGGTCGATAATAGTTAACGAAAGTGAACTAAGTGCAATTAGGGTTAGTTAGGACCAATTAGAGGGCGGGATTTGTAGTTCACGGGAAATTAGTGTTATCAGTCGGGGATCATTAGCTTCAACTAGTGTTAATAAGGGCCAATTTTAGTTACTGATGATCGATAATTGTCAGTGAAGGCTATTTTATGTCATTATTCGTCAATTATGACCAATTCATGCCAATATGGGTTAACATGGCCAATTAGGGTTGATTATGTTTAAGTATGGGTCATTGATAGTCAGTGAGGATCGATGATAGGTAATTAAGGCCAACTAGTGTCCATTAGGGTCAATAGGGGTAATTTAGGTTGACAATGATTAATAATCATGAACAAGGATAAACTAGAAATAGTTATGGTCAACGGTAATACATATAATGACGTGATATAACTCATTATGTTCTGTTAAACTTATGGGGGTTTAATATAACTTATTGCCATTTATCATTCAATATGTTTCATTAGGTTAACCATGGTCAATATTGGTCAATAACGATATTGCTTGGTATATTGCAATTATGGCCACTTGGTTTCCATTGGGTCCAATTAGGGTCAATATATGTTCGTGGTTACCAATTAAGGTCAATTACGGAAAACAAATTTCAATTAGAATCAACCATGATTAGCTATCAACAATCATGGTTACTTAGGGTCACTATCATTTGATTCAAAAGAACTTATCATTCAATGAGAAACTTGAATCTGTTCTTAATGGACACAAATATACTATGCGTCAAAAGTAGGTGTGTAAAATGAATCAAATAGCGAAATTTTGGATTAGTTGAATTTATTTATTCAAAATTGTTGTTTTTCTTACTTGGATTTGTATTCGATTCAATTTGCATTTGATTTTGATTATATGTCATATCATAAATTTCATATTTTTATGTGTTTATAGTTTCATACATATGGAATAAAAAGTTTGAAGATATGTTTATGTTCTACTATATCATAATCCCTTTGGTTATCCATACGTAGGGGTGCAAACGAGCTGAGCTACTTGATCTCGGTTCCTAAAAAGCTCGAAACCAACCAAGCTTAAATGAGATTGAGACAGAGCTTCGCTTATCGAGTTTGAGACGGCCCGCAAGCCTTATTGAGCCCACTCTTTATATACTTTTTAATTGACATACTTTTTTGAAAAGTTAGTGTGTTGCAAAACACACTCACTTATCTATGTATTTTGTATAGTATTTGGATAGGTTTTTAGTTGTGTTTGGTCATTTTAGGTATGTATTTACTTAGTTTGTGTTTTAGCATGTCCCGGTGCATAAAAGGAGCTAAAACGGTGAAGAACGAGCACCCCGGAGCAAACAAGGAAGTGCAAGGGACAAAATGAAGTTTCTGAAGATTTAAAAGGTTGGCGCGTCGCGATGTGATGGAGCCTAGCGGCTCAATGAATTTACTGATTTACCCTTAATGAATCCCAATAATTACCCTTCCTTGCCAATGATTATTTTGTTGTTACTCAGCCCTTAGGTGACACACGATGATGGTGTGGGTGTGGCTCGCACCACGCGAGCTGAGGGAAAGTCAGTCGAACTCTATTTTTTGAATATAAAAACCTTGAGTCAACGCTAGCTGCCATACATGACTTACTAGACTAAAAAAGGCCATCTTAGCGAAATTTTTGAGCAGGCGAGAAGGAGTGGAAGATAAAATTTGGAGCTTGATAAAGTTTGAAGTTGTTTGTAACGTGTTTGATCATAATTCTCGTTTAGAATACTTTAATCATGCTTTGTGCTTCTATGTTTCTAAACTCTTTGACTTGTTTACTATTTTGCATGACAATTGTTGGCTAGACTTGTTAGCTATCGGGGTTTGGATTGAATAATGTAATGAGTTTATTGTTTTCGGGTTTGACATTACACGTATGACTTGATTGTTAATAAAAGACTTACCTTTATTGATTAATGATGGATGTGTGTTCTGATTTTAATTAATTGGATGTTTGTTTCCTGTGAATTGGTTGATCTAATTGAGTCGCGAATCATCTAGGTTAGTTTTAGTTCATTCTAGATCCATTGTCACTTGTAGTTTTGTTTCTAGTCGGTAAGACCGAGAGGCAATATGGAGACACAGGTTGGTTAACTAACAAAAGTCAAAGTACTACCTAATCTTGAGACTGGGAGGTGATAGATTAGCTGGATTCCCCATGTGCCATTGATTGTTGGGTTTAGATAGTGAGAGACCGTGTTTGACCCTTTCCATTGTGGTTTAATGTTTCCAGGTTATTAGTTAGTTTAATTAGATCAATTTACTTTTATGTTCTGGGATTGTGGATCATAGTCTTTCATAGCACTTTAGTTGATAGATTCGAGAGATGAGCCATTAGAGTTCCTTAGTAATCCATAGTGAGGTGAGAACGGGATGAGATCTAAACTACATAAATAGTGAGCTTATTTGACCTTTATGAGTGTTAGGTAAAGTTGACGAGACCGGTAGGAGACTCAGCCTATATTTAGTTCCTATTGCGTCGTATATTTAGAACCGATGTTATACGTTAGTCCTTCCCGTTAGCAGTTAAGTTATTTATTAGGATTCCTTACCTTGGTAGTGCTTTCCCATCCCAGTTTCCCCTTACGTGTTCTAAGTTGCATTTTGGTAGTTTAAGTATCTCAGTTAATTCACTTACTTTAATAATCAAAACTCCCAATCAAATAAACCAATTAAGTAATTAGTTGAGTCAGAGTCTAGTTTAGCGTCGCTAAAGTCTCATGGATTAAATATCTGAACTTCATTAGGCTTTGTTACAGTTGATAGCTATACCTATGTGTCTTGTGGTCTAGCATTAGAAGAGTCTATAACAAAACTAGAGTGTCTAAATTAGGTTAATTTTATAGATCATATTTTTCACATCAACGACCAATGAAATAAAAGTCTGGTTACTCGGGTTAACCCAATGGCAAAAGGCAATCCCATACGCCAGCAACCGCAGACAACATTGGGTAGCATAAACCCACTATCTCCAGTTCCGAGGAAAACTCGTCTCTCGAAGGCCCACCGCGGTAAAACCCGGTTGAAATCGGATATGAACTTGAAACCTACGCCCTCAAACCCAACGGTAAAACCCGGTTGAGATCGGATTCGAACTTGAAACGTGTGCCCTTAAACCCAAATCTTCACTTCTCATCAATGCCAATTGAGCTATAGTTCATATTAAATATATAATTAAAAATAATGCTCACAATTGATAAAATTATGAAAAAACAACCGAAGAAGATCCGTTAGAAACTAGCATTTAGATAGAGAACCTGAGAACTAGTGTGAACACAAACAAAACTACCTAAAAAACCTTTTAAAACACACATTTTTTTAATTTTTTCCATTAAAATCACGACTTTTTATTATTGGTTTGGCAACTCGACCCACTTAAAAAAACGGTGTGGACTCGACCCAAGCCTCCGGTTCGAAGTATTAATGCCCTGAAATTGGTTTAGAAGTGACTTGATTTAAAAAAAAACTTGTCAAAAAACTAATTTCTTTTTGTCATAGACCGATTTGAACCCGACCCCAATCAATTTGATAGGTTCAAACATCTCCCTCCTAAAACGGTTTATAACCCGAACTAGTTTTTTACAAACCGATTTTTTTTCTTTTTTTAACGAACACGGTTTTTAAATAAATGGATTTGTACACCTCTAACAAACAACCTTAGCATTTTAAAATATATTATTTTTTCAACTTTATATACGTAAAGACATAATTCAGGGTAAATTACATTTTTCGTCCTTTATGTTTATAGCAAGTTGCAATAGATGATATAAGTAAATTTCAGTTTTAGGCCCCCACTCCCTCCCCACACGCTGGTATAACGATTTTAAATCACCTGCCCGCAACGCGGGAAGCTTTAAGACTAATTTACAGAAAATTTAATATTGTGGTTGGTCCAAGGTTTGGAGTCCTAGTTGAACAAGTGCTTTAGAGCATCCGATGATATGGGTAAAATAGGAGAATCTGACATATTTAAGGTAGTGAACCGTGAACGACCATTATTATTCGGTAGACTTGACAGTAGGTTAGTAAATGCTCACAAGTGATATCAAATCCAAGCCCTTCATCGCAACGCGCCTCAAAATTTTGTCAACAGATCCTACGGTTGAGAATTAATCATCCATTTATAACGTTTGTAGCAGACAATAAATAATCATTTACCTTCCCTGTACTCCATCCCGCCAAAATCTAGCCCACAATTCTAAGAACAACCGTAGTGGTAAACAAGAATAATGCCCCCAACATGGGGCATTATACGACACGTGACATCCTAGTCACATATGGGGCATTATAGCAAAAGAGGCGTAGTGGGACATTATTCCAATAACGCCCATTCAATCATTTGACAATTATTTTTTTTTAATTTAAAACATAAAGTCTTCATTAATTTAAAATAAAAATTACAATACTTGAAAAAAAAATACCAAAAAAAAAAACAGAAAATTAAAAAAACCGAAAAAAAAGAAAAAAAAAAAATAAAAAAAATAGATGATCTAAAGTCCATATTTTTCTCGTATTTTTTGGCGACGCATTTGAGCCAAGATCAACGCGTCGCCTTGGAGGTGGTCGATCGGTTTGGACAAAAACTCAATGTCCTTTTCCATTTGTCTCGCCTCTTGCAAGTCGTTGAACTTTTTGGTTTCAACCACTCGGTCTTTCATAATCTCCCAACGTATGGATGCATGATTGTATAAAAATAGGAGAAAGTGGGTGTTTTTTTATAAAAAAATAGAAGAAAGTGGGAGAGAAAGTAGGAGGATTTTGTATAAAAAATTGAAGAAAAAGGGTTGATATATATATAGTGGGTAAAATTTTGAATTAAAAAAAAAAATAATAAAGTTTTGACCGTTTGACAACGGTCGAATTCGCAAACCCAAGATCAATTCAGCGTGTTTATTAAAACGTCGGAGCAATTTTTTTTCAAAAAAAACGCCCCGAAACGCCGCATGTAATGGAGGTTTAGGCGTTTTCAGGCCTTTTTTTTTTGAATTTAAAAAAAAAAAAACGCCCCATTACGGGGGGACTAATTCTAAATTCTTTTTGCAATCCAAACACTAAAATAGTATATAACATAAAATTATTCTAAAAGTGCTCCTAAAAAATTGTATAAAGACACAATGTATCGTAAAATATAACATAACGTGGAGCAAAATATAACGCAAATTTGCGAAGAAAAAGACGCAATAAGTCACAAAAAGACTCAATGACACAAATATAAAAGACTTTGTATTTGATCCAAACTCATATTATATATGAAGAAGTTAATTTTCTATTTCTTAAATAAATAAATACCATATGACCTTCTAATGCATTGGCGGCTACATAACCTTTCTAATGCATTGGCAGCCCTATAACCTTTCAATGTGGAGGTTATAGGTTCGAGTTTTGCATGGAGCAAAATTGTTTTGGGTTGAGCTAGGGGATTTACCATACTAGGGCTTCGAGGGGTGTGTTTCCTCTGAAATGGTGGTAGGCTGAGTCACCAGCACCGTCTGCGTACGCAGATGTGGATAGCCTCCTTGATTTATCCGGGTGATCGGGATTTTGTTGATCGTTAAAAAAATAATAAGTATCATAGTTGATCAATAATAAGTTGAAATAATAATTCTACATTTTGTGAAATAGGAAAAGAAATTATATCTTTCAAGTAAAATATAACTTTTTAATACAATTTCAAAGTTAAAAATCATGAATATCTTTTCTTTTTAATCATTGATGTTCTTCAATATTTCAAAAACTCCGTTCATGACTTCATTGACCATTTTTTTTCTTTTAATCATGAGTTTACATATGTTTTCAGTAAAATGTAACTTAATGATGAAGTGGTGTACTTTATAACAACTAATGAATATACTCTCCACAAGTTAAAGTCAAAAAGTTTTTGTATTACATAAAAAGAAAACTCATTTTTGTGAAAACATGTTGAAAAGTGAATAGGATGTCAAACTAAAATCCAACCTCTTTAGCGGCTAAGTATAGTTTTTTTTAGTGGTAAATTTGGATCACTAACGGACATTGGAGTATCATCGTGTCACCAACGTAACCACCCAATTATATTCATCTCCAATAGACTATAATGCCTATACACCAATTTAGGAGAAAACACAATAAATATTAATTGCTAGTTTAAAGTTGAGATAAACTTGTATTTACGTGGTTAATTTGTATTTAACTTTGGTTGATCATTTTTATTCTTATAATTTTCTTTATTCTTCTATGTACTAACTTAAGTTATTAAATTATGTTATATTTTATTGTTTTTTCAAATTTGGTGATCATATTATTCCAATTTTCAGACAGAGCCGATCAGGTTTTTAATATCAACCATATATGACATGACTTCAAAGATTAAGTTGTCGTGTACCAGAAAGTAAAAATAGAATTGAAGTCAAAACATATTGGGAAAACTGTTAACATCATTTATTATAGCACCAAGTATATAGTTCATAATAGATTTGAAGACAAAAAGAATTGTTTAAATTTGTTTTGGATTGGCTTTCATCATCCGACACTCAGTAGTTTTTGTGTATATTTTGTAGTAGAAAAAGTTTTTTTTTTACTATCTAAAACCGTAACAAAAAGATAATTAATTATATCATACCATAAAATTTTACAATGCATAGTAGACAATCTTAAGGAAAAATGATGATATCTCATTTCAAAACTAATAAAAATCATCACTAGGGGGACACATGCCATTTCTTACAAATTAATAATAATCACGTTAACTAGGAGAAAGAATACATGAAATTAATTAAAAACATACTAATAACCCTACTTAAACTAATAAATTAATCCATAATAAACCGGTACATTTGAGACGACCGATGAGTGAGATTTTACTAGGCACGTTGTTTAGCAAACAAACTGCTAGAAAATAAAACCCTTCTTGAAACAGGTCAGGACGACGATGATGAATCCGCTTTAGGCGAGTAAAGCGGAAACAAAACCAACAACTCGGGTTCGGACCCTCGGGGTGTACTAAGCGGGCTGGGGTGGAAATAAAACCCTTTTTCCGCAATCGCCCTCTCTTCTTCCTCCACGGGCGTCCGCGGGCTCCCACGCCCGTACACATCCAATGTGGACACGGGCGATGACATCATCGTGTCGCCACCGTTGTAGCTCCTTTGTCTCCCCGGAGGGAACACGATCCCAAACGGGCCGAACCCGTTGTTAAGAGTTATCTCGAGTTTTCCCGCATTTTGTCTTCGTTCATGTAGTTTGAATTCCGATCTTCGGTTAGGGGGTTCGGGGCCGTTTTGGGGGGTGGGGGCGGCCCCGGTGAGCCGTTGCACGACGGCTCGGAAGTTCGATGGGTCGGCTTGGACGAAAGTGGTGGTTGGAGGGGAATTGGAGTCGGAAGACATGATGGATTGGAAGATTGGTGAATGAAGAATGATGGTGGTGGGTTTGTTTATATATGGGCTGATGGGCCAATTTGAATTGCACAATTGAAGTGCTGTAAATTGTCAGGGGTTAATGAGAATGATGAGATAGAGGGAAAATTCAAATATGAAATACCAACAATTTATTATGAGTATTTAGTGATATAGTCCTATAGTTATTGATGGTATCATCTTTTGTGTGACAAGGGTTTAAATTTTAAGCTAGTATTTATGTTTTACTTTATTATTTTTTTTAAAAGATAGATTTATGTTATTTTACTTATTAACAGAGAACATACACTCTCTTAAAATTCATGTATTGCTTATTTTATAAAACTTGAATCCGCACTATTTTAACAGAGATAAATACCTGATGTGGGTAAACGACAAGATCATCAGTCAAATTTAATTTTCTTTATGTTTTAGTTTAACAAGTTCATAAACTAATCTATAGCCCACATACTTGGAAAAAAAACACTTAAAGAAAATGATGGACGATTAATATAAAGTGGCAGGTAAACGAGCATTCTTTTTTTCTTTTCTTTTAATCTATATGTTTCCTTACCGTTAAAAAAATAAAAAGTTAAATGTCATTTTAGTCTCTGTGGTTTATGTCATTTTAACAGTTTGGTTCAAATGTTTCCTTTTTTGCATGTGGGTCCAAAAATGTTTCACCATTGTCATTTTAGTCAATTTGGTTAAATTCATTCATTTTTTCTGTTAACGAGAAGGACAATTCGGTCATTTTATACGGCCGAATTGCCCTTTTAGTTAACAGAATTATATATAAATTGACCGAATTGTTCTTTTCGTTAACAGAAAAAAATGGATGAACTTAACCCAGTAGACTAAAATGGCAACGGTTAAACATTTTTGGACCCATAGACGAAAAAAGAAACTTTTGGACTAAACTGAAAAAATAACACAAAACACAGGGATCAAAATGACATTTAACTCAAAAATAAATAAAAGTAAAATGAATCATCTCATGTAAACGCCAAGATCGTATGTATATCTTGTGTTTTTGCAATTTTTAATATGAATTGTGTACATTTAATCAATTAATATTGTAGTGAAATAAAAGTTAAAAGAAGGTGAAAGTTTGGGGACTGAACCCAGTGAAAGAAAAGGTCCAGTCAAGTCATATCAGAAGAAGCAATGAGGTCTGGGTCAAGTCATGTCAGTCGGTGGCTGGCTGGTCTGGACCCTGGACCCTGGTTTGCTACATGCCAATTTTGCCAACATTTGTCCTTGTTTTCCCAACATATTATCCAATTTTTGTATGTACCCTTTGCCAACGATACCCGATCGTCGGGTAATGTCCATTAGTCAACACAACCAAAATGTGGGTGGGCTACGTGCAGTAGTACTCCGTTCTTTGTCTTAGAATAAACAGTTGGTCAAAATTTACACTATATACGGGCATGAAGCATCACATGACAGCCACGTCAGCAGCGTCAAAAGGGGTAGCATGGTGTAAAAGAGCACAGGGTGGAATCGGTTGTGGATAAGTTAATGTGGCACTATAAACATGTTTCGGCTATGTCTAATGGACTTACTAAAACGTTTCTCACGTTACTGCTAGGCAGAAGTGTCACACTTATTAGATTTTGTCACGTTCTTGCTGGACAGAAGTGTCACGCTTACTAGAATTAGAATATGTAATGGTTTCATGAGAGTTTCATTTTCTTTTATAAAAAAGAGATGGTGAGGCGGATGCTTGTGTTTGTTTAAAAAAAATTAAACCATCGAACAAACAGACACACACGTTGTTGGCATACTCACGCAGAAGGCCCTCATGCTAATAGGCGGGTGTTCGACGTTCTTTTGAGCTAATGGGCTAATGTGGTGCAACGCATTAGCCCGTTCGACATATATAATCTTAGGTTAGAACATTTAATTTTTGAATGTGGGGTTCATGTTAAACTTTAATGTTGAACTTTAGTTGGTTCTAACAAAAAGTTTTTTTTTTTTAATTAAAACTTTTATAGATGATTAATAAATTATGTCTTTTTATAAAAATCATGATATAGAAATAATGATATAACTTCAATAAATCGATTTAACAACTTTTGAAACCGTTTTAAACTCCCCTAATAAGTAAAATTTTAAAATATTTGAACATTTTTATTTTCTTGAGACAAAACATAAGGCAAATCAATAGATAAAGCTGGAGGGTGTGGTATAAAGCCTCTAGGGGCTTTATCACACCACGTCCACGTCACGTTACACAGGGGGCTTTAAATGCCCTTTATTTAACTTGCAGGATGTGGTATAAAGCCCTCCTATAAAGACCATCAACTTCGAAAATGCCAAATTTGCTCGTTAACGTGCTGGTGGAAGGAAAATCCCCGCTCCCCGTACTTGCGGCGGTGTGGTCGATGGCGCCCCAGGGTGCTATGGTGGCTGAGGTGGCAGGGTGACGTTAAGCCACACCCCGGATCTAACCAATTCGACATAGGTTCATCTAGGTACCTAAACTTGTTTTTGTACGTATTTATTTATGATGTCTCATTTGTATAGAAAAATGTTTTCTTACGATTCAACTTTAGTTTCATCTCGTTTCTTTTTTACTTTTTTTTATAGGTTTTCGGGTTATTAATACTATTATAACACGGGGGTGAGAATCAAATAGAAAGTTTATTTTGGCTAGAAAAGATAGGAAGCAATAGGATTAAGACATGTGACAAAATTTAAAATAAAGAGGAATGGTATTTTAGTCAATCTTATCATTTTCTTCTTCCATCTTCTTCCCAGTAACATCAAAACCCATCATTTTCAAAACCCACCATCTTCAACCATTTCTTCACTTTCGATCTCAATAATCACTACATTATAATGCGATTTTCGTCACCAATCAATGATTCAAACACCCGATCAACGTGTTCTTCAGTTTTTTTTGAAGAAAACCCAGTTTAATTTCATACAAAAACTCGTTTTTTTTTTCCGGTGATTTTGAAGATAATCACTCGATCCGTTCGATTCGATCGCTGATAAGTGTTTCGATCATTCAAATTTCGTCAATCGTTGAAGAAATCGGCTTCGATCCATGTTAGAAATTCTTTAATTTCATTTATACGATCTGAGTTTTTGATTTAGTCATTGCGTTTTACGATCTTGGCGGGGGTCCGGGGACAGCGTCCCTGGTAGCAGGGTCCAAGGGGCGGCAGCCCCTGGCGGGGTCCAAGGGGCAGAGCCCCTGGCTGGGGTCGATTCAGACAATTTTTGATTTGCTACTCTCTGGTTCAGACAATTTACAGATAGTTCACAGACAGTTTTATGTGTCTATTGCCTTTTAGAAATAAGAGAGTTTTATGTGTTTTCTGGTCATTGCGTTTTAGAAAAAACAAAATTTTTAACTATTTTTAGTCATTGCGTTTCAGGTAAAACACATTTTTGAAGTGTTTTTAGTCATTGCGTTTTAGATAAAACACATTTTTAGGTGTTTTCATTCCATTGCGTTTTAGAGAGAACATTTTTTTTGTTTTTTTAGGCCAATGCGTTTTAGAAATGAGACATTTTTAAGTATTTTCTGGCCATTGCGTTTTATAAATAAGACATTTCTTTGTGTTTTTGGTGCATTGCGTTTTAGGTAAAACACATTTTTATGTGTTTTCAGTCCAATGCGTTTTAGAAATAAGACATTTCTTTGTGTTTTTGGTGCATTGCGTTTTAGGTAAAACACATTTTTATGTGTTTTCAGTCTATTGCGTTTTAGAAAGTACACTTTCTTTTGTGTTTTTAGGCTATTGCATTTTAGAAATAATACATTTATTTGTGTTTTCTGGCCATTGCGTTTTACAAATAAGACATTTCTTTGTGTTTTTGCTGCATTGCATTTTAGAAAAATGTCATTTTTAGGTTTTTTTTTTCATTGCGTTTTACGCAACTGGGTTTTAATTTTTTTTCGAAAATATAGCAATTGTATACTCGTTTTAAAGATTAAAAAACATTCGTTTTTTTTGGTGCAATTTTTATTAAAAAATAATGTCGTTTGAAAGAGTTATTAACGTTTAAAAAAAATAGGGGGAATTGGAGGAGAGAGAAACTATTGTCTTGGATTGACTAGAATGCCACTAAACAAACTCATGCGCCTGTTTTCTTCCCTTCAATTTCCATCATTTAATCTTAGCCCTTGATTAACTAAATGGATGATCAAGATTACTTCATAGCCTTCTTAGCCAAATAAACTTCCTATTATATCCTAACCCTTATAACACATATTTACTTATGGTGTCTCATTTGTCATTTGTATAGAAAAATGTTTTCTTACTATTCTTCATCTCGTTCCCTCTTTTACTTTTTTTATAGGTTTTCGGGTTATTAATACTATTATTACATAAGGCAAATCAATAAATAACCAATTCGACATAGGTTCGTTTCCTTTTTAACTTTTTTTTTCATCCCGTTCCCCTTTTTTATAGGTTCTCGGGTTATTAATATTATTATAAGGTTATGGGGTATGGGGATAGTGGTTTGGGTTATGAATTACCACATGGGACATGATTCGCATGGTACAACATCCTACTCTCGATCCATGTATAACGAACATGGATATTTCCATGGCAACCATGATCCTCTTTGTCTTAATTGGAGGAATTTGATTGGTGTGGAGGATGGTGGATGTCATGCTCCATATCATATAGGGTGGCACATGAGGATGATAGATAAGAGTGGAGTGATGTGGCGCTGACTTGGAGGGTGATGATGGTGATTAGAAACATTACCATACCATATAGCCTAACAAGTAACAACCGGTTTATCTAATATTGGAAAGTGAATTATATATTTTAAGTGGAATTAAAATTAGAGAAACCTATTCGGATTCGGGTTGTTTCATTTTTTTATACTTTTCAGGTTATTTATACTATTATAACAGCCTTTTTATCTGATATTGGAAACTGAATTATATATATATATATATACAGTGGCGGAACTAGACCTTCAACTCAGGGGTATCCCAAAATTTTTTAGGGGTGTTCTCGTACTTGTTCAGGGGTGTCCTGTGTATAAAAATCAGAAAAAAAGGGGTGTCCTGTGTATAAAAATCGGAAATTTTTTTTTTTTTACACTACTGGTCAAAACTTGAGCCGTAGCCCGGGCTACGCCCGTTAAGCCTACAGGTCCGCCCCTGTATATATATATATATATAGGGAGAAGATCATGCGAGAACCACCTCTTATTGCGAGAACCAATGTGAACACAACCAAAAATGCCTAAAAATAGCTAAAAATCACACAAATTTTTTTTTTAATATTTTTTTATAAAAAAATCGCTACTTTTCGAAGCAAAAAAAAAAAAAAACAAAAATTCTTTTTAAAAATTAAAAAAAAAAAAAAAAAATTTTTTTTGGCTTCTAAAAGTAGCGATTTTAACATAAAAAATATAAAAAAAAAAATTTTAGATTTTTTTTTATTTTTTTAGGTTTTTTGGGGGTTTAGTTTTTAGCATTTTAGCTTGGGGTGGGGGGTGGGGGGGGGGGGGTTTAGGTTGGGGTGAAGCGATTTTAACATGGGCAGGCCCATTGTCCCTATAATTTAATATATTAAATAATTCGAATTAATTTAATATATTAAAATATAATCTTTCTATACTAATAAATAAAAATCCTCTTTGGACACGTGTCATTCTCTGGTAATTTCTCACCCTTATTTTTTATTTATCTCTTTTATTAAATAATAATAATAATAATAATAATAATAATAATAATATTAAACATCAATTTAACTAAACCTATTTATCTCTTTTCTTTTCATAATCTGAAAGTGGTTTTTTTTTAAGGGTGACTTTCTATGTGCAGGACCTAGGTCACCGGGTTCTTGTCGAAGACAATCCCCCGTCAGCCCCGCCTCTTGGACGCGATGTTCTATCGGGCCCCGGCCGCCGCGCAGACTGACCTTCGCCCGGAAACCATACGGCCCCCACACGAGAACCTCGCTGGGGTAACAGCTGGGTAAAACCGGGTTGCCCTCCGGATCGAACCATGCCTCGGTAGGAATGATCCATCATTGGGACGTCCTCCCCCCATAACGCCGCAGCCGTGGATCGAACCGGTGACCTCCAAGGAGGAACCGGCCCAACCCCGCCACATGGGACCAACTGGGCTAGAGGTTCGGTCTAAAGTTTTAATCTTTGACAATTTAATTCTAAAGTTTCAATCTTTGGTATTTTAACCCCTTTGATTAATTCGATTTTTCACTTCTAATTCAAAAGTTTTCATCTTTTGCAATTTAACTCCTTTAATTTTTTTACTTTCAACCCAAAGCTTTTCATCTTTCGCAATTTAATCTCAACGCTTTTTTTACTTTCAACTTTAGTCTCTTATATACTTTTCATCTTTCATAAATTCTCCGTTTAAAGTGTCGTTCTAAATTTACGAGTTAACACGCCGCAACGTGCGTGTGAGGTTCAACGTTTTTGCATCTATTTTTTTCCTGTTTAACATGTCCGTCGCAGCGCGTCTATTTTTCCCGTTTAATAGGTCTGTCGCAACGTGCGAGTCAGAGATCGACTTAGTTATTTTTTCTCGGTTTTACACATAGGTTCATGATCATGTGAGAAACATTTGCCTTTCATCTAA
Organism: Helianthus tuberosus; assembly: GCA_030545235.1. Lineage (NCBI taxonomy): Eukaryota > Viridiplantae > Streptophyta > Magnoliopsida > Asterales > Asteraceae > Helianthus > Helianthus tuberosus. The sequence goes on along the minus strand of CM060370.1, from coordinate 199,770,277 downwards.
CATGATATATATAACTAATGAATCCCCCGCCGCATTGCGGCGGGTGGTAATAGAGGTGCACAAAATAACCGGTTAATTAACCGTAACCGGTTATTAACCGAAACCGTAACCGGTTAATAACCGATTTAGGAATAACCGGTCCAGCCGGTTATTTAACTGTAGGTTAGTAACCGGTTACAAGTTTTTAGTATAATAACCGGTTATTAACCAGTTTTTTTAAACCGGGTTTTTAACCGATAGACTGGTTAACCGAAAAAATAACCGAAAAATTCAAAAAAAAGGCAAAAAAAACCGGTTTTTAACCGAAAATAACCGGTTAAATAACCGAACCGGTTAAAGTAATTAACCGGACCAGTTAAAAAAATAACCGGTTAAAGTAATAACCGGTTAAAGCATTAACCGGTTAAAGTCAAAAAGTCAAATTAACCGGTATAACCGGTTAACCGATCCGGTTATTAAAATTAACCGGTTTGTGCACCTCTAGGTGGTAATTCTTGTTTAATATATACAAACACCACTCCATGTCTGATTCGAATATTGAATCGGTTATATTGAAAACCAATGTGTTGAATATTATCACCACTTCACCAGGGCAGGCCCATTGTCCCTAAAACCTGGCCCAAATGTTTTTATTTGTATCTGGCCCAATTTGCTGATTTGTTCGATAATGAATCTGCTATAAGAACCTGTGTTTGGATAGTTAGATTAGATCACGAGGGAACTTATAAGTTATAAGTCTATTTCTTTAGTTATTTTTCCTAATATTATAATGTTCTTTGGAATATAAAATTTAGACCACAAACCTAAACAATAAAATCTGTTATATACTAAAACATTAACACATAAATGTGGCTTTATGTTTCAGAAACAAAATAACATATTTATTCATTGTTCGCTTGAGATTGATTATTAAACCTTACAGAATTTGCTTTATCTAGTACTAGTGGGCATGCCCGTGCGTTGTCGCGGATACTAATGATCTCACAAAAGTCACCAAAATCTACATCCCATTCGGCATATTGATGATAAAGATGACCTTAAAAGCTACAATATTAGAAAGTTTCCCCTATTTTTATAATTTATTCATAGTTTAAGTTAAACAGATACTTAAAAATTGCTTCCAGTATGTTTATCTTTAACATATCAGATGGTATTATCCACAACGTTTGGCGGAGAAAAGAACAGTCTAAAAGTCTCTCAAAGTGTAATTTGAATTCGTACAATCTTCTAAATCGTTTTATTCAATAAGATGTTTGTTTTAATAATATATAACACAAACAAATTAAACTTTGCGGTGTCAAAACAGGTTGGGTTGACAACCAGACACTTTTAGTCCTTCACTTCACTAAGTTTCTACACACAGTTAACTTGTTAAAGATGACCTTAAAAGCTACAATATTAGAAAGTTTATTACAAATTTTAATAAACAATTTAGGAGGTTCAAGGTTGTATGGCTTAAATATACACTATAAACAGCTTTTAACCTGTTTCACTCATTCCACCCACTCCATTTTAGCTTTACCTTTTAATATGTCCCCTTTGAGATGATACATAACGTAAATCAATCCAGATAAAAGAAAAATAATATGACCAAAGTTGGCCTATTCTCACATAAATACGCAAAATTTCTCTCAAGCGAACAACATTATTACCCTTTTGAGAACTCAGTGCTGGAAAAGGCGGTCAGGAAGACGCTTATCTTGCCCAGTCTCATGAGCAAATGCACATCATCATTAGTTGTAGCCCTATTAGTAGGCTAAGAGACTAAATCATATGACGGGAATTCAGTTTATAAAACTGAAACCTTTGATGCACGTTCGTCATCATCAATTAGAATGTAAAAACTAGTACCATCTTTATTAGTACTTTTTATAATACTCTCATTCAATCTTAACCTCTTTGGTTTTTCTTTTTGAATGACCAACAAAACCAAATTTTATTAATACGCCAACTAGCAAGAAGCTAGAATTTACATCCTGAGGAAACAAACGAGACAAACAACAAAACTTAACAAACTATAAACCAACCAAATTGAAACGCTTCCAATCCTCCCACAACATACCCAGAGTCTTTCACCGATTTTTAATCCAAATATAGCTTAAGGTTTTTTACTTTCTCAAGTACCTTCGATACTGCTGTCGTTATCTCGTTATCAGAAGGCTTCATTCCTCGACCTCCAAATGCTCCACAATATCGTATAAATGACCGCGTGAACTGTTTCTTCCAAGCCCTTGACCCACCTAGAACCGTATGCATCCCTAATGTCACAGTTAGTTTCTTTACTCGCGTGCAGCCTTAGATCACTGTCTAAGTAAGCCTACCTGACTTATTGTCGTTAGGTTTTAGTGATGAAAGTTGCTAATGGCAACTTTGGGTCGCACGAAGGTCGCTTGTAATACTTGAACACAAGTATACAACTGAAAGGCTTTGTATTGCACAAAGAAAGATTACAAGCTGCTAGGGATGTCTAAAATGAGACCCCATTGTACCTATTTATACTAGTTGGAGGCTATGTATAGTGTTCTAAGTCTAGAACACTCTTTACAAAAATCTAGTACATTTCTAGATAACTCTATACAAATATCTTTGATATTTTGGCTGAAATTCTAGAGAGTTCTTGGCAGATTTTTAAGGCTGATTTGACCAACCTTTTCTAGCAGATTCTAGGTCTTTCTTGGCTTGATTATCATGTATCTTGTGTCCCCATGTTGCTGGAAAAATACGGGCTGTTCCGGAGCCTTCAGAGCAACCATTGACATGATTAGATAGCCCCAGAAAGTTCTAGAATGCTGAATTTTTATGCTGAAATTATGCGCGGGTGACATTTAGATGTCATCCACATGGAACATGAAAGGCAGAAATTTTCCACAACTTAAATATTAAGGTCCAAACTGAAGAAGTAAAGAGACAAGCTGTGAAAGTATATTCCACGAATTCAGGATAAACCCCATATAATCTACATGTCAAGTCTTAAACTTGAATGTTATGGTAGGCCAACGGATCACACGTTGGAAGGCGGTTAAGGGAAGCTCTCTTAGCTACAAAGCAAACTTTTTTTTATCAAACCAGGTGAAACAATTACCCCCATGTTATACTCGCAAAATCCCCCAACTCAATGAACTGATTGAAAGCTGTTGCCTGCGGTGCCACATAGTCAGAGTTCCGCCTTTCGTCAACCGTCCTTATGATGTATTGCAAAATACATCTAGATTTCGTTCTCTAGTTTGTATAAATTTCGAGTATATTTTTGTCGTTTTGCATTTAGTTTTGTATATTATCGAGTCGTGTGTGATTTGCAGGTCTCCGGAGGTAGAAAGGGAGTGGAAACGAGAACAACAGGAAAAAACCCTGTCGCGCAACGCGATAGAGAGAGGAACACCTTTCGCGTCACACGAGGGGAGAAAACTCAAACAAAAGTCATCGCGTTGCGCGGCGGGCCCCATTTCACGAAAATTGTTTAGGGTTTTGAGATTTGAAGGTGATATGTTATAATACGAATTTGGATGATAATTATCATCATTCTAGAACCCTTGGATGAATTAAGCTAATCAAGAGACAATTTTGGGAGACGAGAAGCTTCAAGTTGAAGATTTTAAGTATGTGGATCAAGATTCTCGAGGGTTTCCACCTCTGGTTTGGTGTTTCTTAATTGCTTTTGATTTTCACCATGTTGCCTTATTTTGAGAAGATGATTGCTTTTGCTTTTGAAACCATGCTAGGCTAAATACTTTGTACTGCCTAGGTCAATGATGATTATACTATATATTTGACTCTACTATTATCGGTTTTGGACTTGTCATGTGGATTTAATAATAAAGTAGACAACTTGGTTTTAACCATAGGTTTCTCATTGAGAAGGGTCGATGGTCCTTTAAGTTATTCCTTAAGTTTAGCATATGAAGATCCCGGTTCCACAACAGTTCCATTACCCATAGAAGCTTGTCATTTATGTGTAGGATTCGGACCTGGGTGGTACTTTCTCATTATCTGATCACATCTTCAGTCTAGTTCGTGTCCGTGTCCGTGTTAGCTTTAGTCAATCTTATAATTAAGTTCAGTAGATTGTTAGAAAACCCCCCTTTTAAAACAACAAAACAAATTTAGTCGAGTCAGTTTTAGATATCTAATCAAGTCTAGTAATCGTAATTAGAAGAGTCTTGTGGGTTCAATACTCGGACTTACTTTAGTTGTACGACATTGACTAGTACACATACCGATTATGTGGTCTAGGTTTAGAGAGTCTTAGTTTATACATTTAGAACTTAGAGTGTCTATGTTAGGTTTAAATTAGTTAGTTTATATAGACCAATTTTTTCATATCAAGTTTTTGGCGTCGTTGCCAGGGACCTCTTTGGTGACTGCGTTTATTAGCTTTGATTTGACTTATCTGCTACATCTGTGCTAATGTCCTTTTGTTCTGTTATGAGATAGTCTAGAGTCTTCTCACCTTTCTTGTGTCTGTTTTGCAGTGAATGCCTCATTTACGCTCGCAGGGAATGCCCCCAAGACCACCACCTTCGGATAATCTTACGCTCATGGTTTACACACCAAATGTTATTACTTATTCTTCTTCTTCTTCTTCTTTATTCTCAGCCCTTTCTGGATCTACTCTCCAATCTAAAGCATCCCTCTTTGATTTTCTTCCCAAATCTACCACATCCATCTCCACTACCTAGTCCACCACATGCCCATCCTATATTGACCGAACGTAGGATAATTCACCAGCAGTCCACTCAGGGCTTCACTAGAGTTAATTCTCCAATCACTTATCCACCAATCACAAATGATAATTCTTGGCAGATTCCCTCATGCATCATGACCGCCTTTGCTAACTCTTGCCAGTTCCATCGTCGTGATGATGAGGATGCTCCTGCCCACATAGCCTGCCTGACCCGCATCTTCGGTACTTTCAAGCTCCAAGGTGCCATGGATGATTCCATATTCCTTTAGCTGTTCCCATTCACTCTAGCTGTACGAGCTACCACTTGGCTCAACTCTCAGTCGATTGGTACTTTTACCACATGGGCAACACTTCGTGAAAGATTCATGAACAAATACTTCCCACCTTCTAAAACTTCTAGGCTTCAGGACCAAATCCACTCGTTCCGGATGTAACCCGATGAGCCTTATTATCTTGCGTAGGAGCATTTTCGATCACGACCGGGAATGTAATGCTATATGGTCGTTTCCATTTAAAAAATAATTACAAATACCAAAAACAGTTTGTGATTACTAATGCTCTGCTTGTTTGTTTTTTCTAATCTTTGTTTTGCAGGCATGTCAGGTGAGCCGTCTTCGAGTGTGGGTCTGAAAATGAAGAGAGGACTACAGGCTCACCGATGGGGAGATGCGGCTGAGTTGGTTAAATAAGATTGGGTTGGACCACATGTTCTCCTAAGGGGTCACAATAGGAGAGGAATTACAGGCTGGTGTTTCGACACGTAGGTAGAGGCCGCTGCACATGAGTGAGTTACCTGGCCGACAGTATCCCCGTAGAGTGCCACCACCGGTACCACTTACTCTAGATACACTTTGTGAGAGGATGGATAGGCGGTATGGTGAGCTGCGAGGGTTGGTTTTAAGTGGACAACATAGGCATGAGGATGCACTTAGGCACATGATGAGCTCTTTGGGCATTAGTGTTCCAGATTATTTTAGAGCTGAGGAGCCTGAGAGACAGGAGGATGTGTCAATTGGAAGACATGCACAGTGTCACACCCCGACCCGAAACGGATATGGTGCGGGGCATTATGATTGTCCATAGCTCATTACACTATTATAAGTTTAATATTCAGAACATGTTCTGACTTTAAATTTGTCACACTTTACATGAAATTACAAACAAATCATACAATAGACATATTTACCAATATATAATAAAATCCAATTCATTAATCTAAGGCATGTCCTACGTGTCTTTGTCTTCAACTCTACTTGCTACTCGTGTACCTGTATCATGCGTAAAAAAAGGGTTTGGGGTAAATACAAAGTTGGTGAATTAATCTACTTTTGACAGTAAATATCTTCCTTTATTATTTGATGTATTTTACTTAAAAGAAATTATTTAAAAATATTTGGACATGCAATTTCATGTGTAGTAGAAACATCCATAACATCTTATAATCACCACAATCACAACAACAATCAACAAAGCACCACAATCATAATATAGATACAATGGAAACAATGATACTCAAAGACTGTAGCGTGCATTAGTCTCAAGCCCTGGGGAACGAGTCTAATACTGGTGGAGATACTAAGTTCAACCCATGACTGTGGGGAATCTAGTCTGCCGTGGATCCACAATAGAAACCTATGACATAAAGCGAGTAAACACATAGATAGATACAAACGAAAGGATAATCAATTGATTTTAGGAAATTGAGTTCTCCTATTTGGGGACTTAAATATACATACAATAATTGTCAAAGAAAACTAACCGAAACAATAATTATATAATTCTATAATTTATTAACAAGGCAAAATCATAGAATTACCATTTTAACGGGTTTTAAATTTTTGATAATGCCAATAATTAAATATGTTCATCAAACTCCTCTAAATATTATAATATAACATTTAATAATTATCCCAAATTTTATTTTAAAACAAAAATTTTATAGTAGGATTTATTTGTTTAAACAATTCCACAAATTCTTTAATTACATAATTGTTAAAAATTACAGAGAAATTCCATAAACATTTTTTAATCATTATATAACCTTTTAAATCAGTATGATTATTTATAAAATTTATTTATGATAAACTTGCATTTTTTAGAGGATTAACATACGAGATCTGGAGAAAACGCCCTAAAGTGTGAGAACGATGAGAACGGATCCTGACCCAACACGTGGCAGGGGGCGCTAAATGATATGCAGGGGGTACGATTGTCCTTTTGTACGCTCCCCCCTTATTCGCGTTATAAATCTGCTTCAAATTAAAACTCCAAAGACTTTCCTATTAGTTGTTACCTCCTTTCCAAGCTTTCTCAGATCTATGGCGTTTAATGTGGATTCTGTTCGACAAAGTAATATTCGAAGACATTTCATATTTTTGTTTCAGCAAATCTTGCAACACACATACTGCATATATATGACGTTTTGTTCTTTTATTCTTGTTTCATTGTTTTTTTTTTCAAATTAATATTGCATAATGTGTTGTATGTTTTCAGTGGCGTCGTTCATGTATCCAATTTATTCGCGTTTTAGTTGGTAGTTAAACAATTAGTAAGAACTGATAATTGGAGTTTTCATTATTAATTTTAATTGCCATTTGTGATCTAGTATATTTCTTATGTTTTTACGATCAATGGCTTTTTACACCTGATTAGTTTTGAATATTATTTAGTAGTATTTGTAAACATCAGTTATTACTATTTGTTAATTTGTGTAAACATCAGTTTTGTTAACTATGGCGTTTTCATTATCATGTTATTTTTGTTAATTATTCATACTGTTTTTAATTATTCATCTCATGGCGTTTTCATTATCACGTTGCATTAGTATTGTTAATTCATTATATTTGTTAATCAATAAAGTAATGGTGTGTGTATTTTGGCGTTTTTATTATGGCGTTTTCAAATTATGTGTTTATTATGTCTTGTTTTTTATTCAATTAATGGCGTTATCATCTATAATGTTATTACGAGACATTTTCTATTTTAATTGGTGTTTTTCTGACATTTTGTTCCTCACTGTGTTATCTCAGACGAAGTTGCTTCCTCGAGTGAAAGGCTCTACCCTAAAACTGGTTTACCATTTATCATTTCTGACGTTAGTGAAGAAATAAAGCCCAGAATGAACATGATATTCACAAGCCTCGTTGGTTATTATTCAATGTATGTTACGTATGCCAAGGCTTGTGGTTTTTTCAGTCTAGAAAGGGACTGAAAAGATAAACGCCAAAGGTGTATTACATATTAAGTATTACATGTGTACGAGAGCTGGGGTATATAAGGACAAGAAGGTTGATACGTTGGACCCCCATCAAAAGGAACGTTTAGTGCGATCCAACTTTTCAAAGAGGACTGATTGTGGTGCACTGTTATGTGTAATTTTTGAGGCTGGATCATTGAAGGTCTATAAGTTTGTCGCGGAGCACAACCACGATCTTGTTGAACGTCCTGATAAGCATTTTCTTCCAACTGAACGACACCTCACACAGCTCCAGAAGCATGTTATACACAACATGTCTAAGTTGAATTTGGGTCCAGTTAAGGCGTTTAATGTTATAAAGACTTGTTTTGGCGGTTCTGAAGACGTTGGTGCAAGTAAAGTTGAATTTAAGAACTACAAGAGGCAAGTTAATTTGTTTATAGGTGAATACGACGCCGAGATGGTTGTGAGACATTTGGATGACAAAAAATAGTCCCAGCCTAATATCTCGTATGATTACTTCACAGACGAAGACAATCGTTTGAAAGGACTTTTTTGGTGTGACGATCAAGACAAACGTAATTACCACGTGTTTGGTGATGTGATTTCGTTTGACGCCATGTATCGTTCCAACAAGTAATATTTTATAATCCAACTTCTTCTGTTCTTTTGGCGTTTTCACTGGCATTTTATGAGTTTACATGCAATGACGTTTTATGAGTTTACATGTAATGGCATTTTATGAGTTTACATGCATTGCGTTTTATTATTGTTTCAGTTCTCATGGCGTTTTCATATGCAGATACGCTATGGTGTTTGTACCGTTCACTGGTATAGACAATCATCACTGCAATGTTACATTTGGTGCTGCATTATTGGCGTCGGAAACTACTGATACGTATATTTGGTTGTGGCGAGTTTTTCTAAAAGTTGTTGGTTTTCAACCAAAAGTTGTTGTCACTGACCAAGATCCAACAATGAAGAAGGCTATTGCTGCTGTATTTATTGACGCGAGGCATCGGTTATGCATGTGGCATGTGATGCATAAACTTTCTTTGAAGGTTGATTTCCTTTTTTTTAAGTTTGGCGTTTTAAGATGTATGGCGTTCTTTAACCTTTTGTTACTGTTTTTCATGTAAGTTTCTCTGTGTCTAATATATATGTTTTTTCCCATGGCGTTTTCGTGTTATACATAGGTTGGTGTTAGGCTATGCAATTCCACCAATTTCAAAGAACGTATTTGTGGTGTTGTGTGGACGGATATTCTTACACCCGAAGAGTTTGAATCAACATGGGAATTGGTTATCAGAGAGTTCAATTTAGCAGATAATGACTGGCTATCTGATATTTTTGCACTCAGGGAATCTTGGATCCCTGCATACTATAGAATGAAAGAGCTGTCGGGCCTTATGCGAACGACATCGAGGTCGGAGAGTGAGAATCATTTTTTTGGTCAAGTGTGAAGTTCAAAAGCTACTCTTGTTGAGTTCATGACTCATTACGAAACTGCAATAGAAGCACAACGTCACACGCACCGGAAAAATGATCATGAATCTCGATACAAACGCCCCCAGTTGAAGAGTAATTACCAAGTGTTGGAGGGCCAAGCTGCTGACATATACACGAAAAATATTTTTTGTGACGTTCAAGCTGAGCTAATCGGTATTGCGGATTGCATAAATCAACGTTACGAAGAACAGCCCGATGGTTTTGTTAAGTTTTACGTAAATGATTTCCAGCAGTCTTGTACATCCTTATTTGAGGTAAATAATGGCGTCTCAGTTTTTTTTATATGGCATTTTCTGTACGTGGCGTTTATCATATTCTATTATAACATTTAATTTGTTTTTTTATCCACTTTTTGAAATCTTTGATGTTTGGTTTTTTTGGCGTTTCTAAGATGAATGGTATATAGGAAAATATGGCGTTTTTGGGTTTGGTGTGGTTATTAAAAAGTCTGAGATGTTGTTTTTATAGGAAGTTGTTGGCGCGTATTTTAGGCGAGATTTTATTCTGATAAATGCTAGTAATTAAGTTCCGTCATTTAAGTTGCTATTTGTTCAGCTTTATCGTTTAAAAACAAAGTTTGGCGTTTTATATATAATGGTGTTTAGACTAGGATGATGGTGTGCTTTGTATTTTAAGGCGGGAATTTAATGACGTTTTATTCATGAGTTTGGCGTTTTGTGTATGGAAGTCAAAAGACTTTTTTACCCTTAATGAAGCGCGTCCACGTAATAAAATTGATGTTATTTACGAAAACGCCACCGCGCCATCTAGTCCATAGATTGTTTTGATCTGACGATCCATAACCGTTCTCACTGTTCTCACATTGTTCACCGTTTTCTCTAAATCCTGACCCTATATATATATATATATAGGCCAGTTAACATACAATAGGGCTTATCGTACATTACGTACGCGATAACCCCAGCCGTCAGATCTTCATCTCCCATGCGATTTCATACCTCCATGTGAACTGTACGAACTGTGCGAATTCAATCTTCCACATGCGATTTTGTCCATCTACACACCCCATGCCATTTTTCACATTACCCCATGCTAACCATTTTTTCACATGCGATATTCAATCTTCCACATGCGATTCTACACACCCCATGCCATTTTTCACATTACCCCATGCTAGCCATTTTTTTCACATGCGATATTCAATCTTCCACATGTAATTCAACACACCCCATGCCATTTTTCACATTACCCCATGCTAGCCATTTTTTCACATGCGATATTCAATCTTCCACATGCGATTTTGTCCATCTACGCACCCCATGCCACTTTTTCACATTACCCCATGCTAACCATTTTTTCACATGTGATTTCATTTGCATGGGATTTCAAACATGCGATTTCATTGCATTTTCAAGCCATGCGATTTCATTTGCCTTTTTATAACATGCGAAGATTGAATTCGCACCAGATCCGCACCAGATCGAACGGCTGGGATGATCGCGTACGTATCGTACGATAAGCCCTATTGTACGTTACAGTTTTTCTATATATATATGATAGGGTTCATGAGTGAACAATGATGTATTTGTGAACAAAATGAACTTATCTTGACCATTGATTTTGCAGATCTAGATTTTTTCTTTAGTGGCAAGATTGTAATTATCTTTTATAACTTACATGTATTTTAATAGAGACAAGGGTATAATTGTATTTTTCTCTCTTCATTTAATTAATTTTAAAAAGAACATAAGAGTTTATCTAAAAAATATTAGCCCTTTAATCTCTTATAATTAAAATAATGGAGAAATAATTAAAAATGAGAGAGAGGTAGAGAGTTTAGAGATGAGAAAATTAAGGGATTTTAATTAAAAATATTTGGCTAATGTCAGTCTTACCCTTTTAATCTAAAAAATGATCAAGGACCAAAATTAGTTAACTCTCAAGAATTTGTATTTGTGAACAAATGAACCTAATCCTATATATATATAGGAGAAGGATCCATTAGGAACCACCCTTTATTGCGAGAATCGCGAGAAACAATGTGAACACAACCAAAAAATACCTAAAAACTACCCTAACAATTTTTTTTACTATTTTTTTTTGAAAAATCGCTATATTTCATCAATAATAATAAAAAAATTCAAAAAAAAAAGTTTTCGAGTAACAGTTATCTATGCACATGTGCATTTGTATCATTTCTTTGACAAATTCCGTAATTCATTACAAATATCAGACAACTACACTTTCATTTACACTACCATTCATAACACACTACTTTTTACATTAACAATAATAGAAATTCACATGTGCATCCATATGTATGAACTTGTTATAACATTAACAACACTAAAAATGCACATGTGCATCTATATATATAAACATGTTATAACGTGTTTTAGTACACCACTTCGAATACACATTCCATTTCATCTATCATACCATTCATACTACACTACCATTACCTCCTACCATCCGTAATACAATACCATTGCTTTTTACCATCCATAATACGATATTATTACCAATATTTCACTTTATTATTTGTACATCAACACCCTTTATACCATCCAAATAACATATTACACCATAAAGTAACAAATATAATCAAACCATCAACCACTAGATATAACTAACCAAAAGACATGTATATGGGCCTACTTCATCATTTAAAATCACAAACTTTTTGTATCAATTGTATCAAAACACCTTATTTCATGTTGATACATATAGATGCACATGTGCATTTCTAATATTGGTAATGTAAAAAGTAGTGTATTACATATGTTAGTGTAAATGAAAGTGCATTTTTCTACTACTGGTAATATATTATGGAATTTGTCCAAGAAATGATACATATGCACTATGTACATCCATAACTGTTACTCGAAAAAAGGGGGTTTTTTTTTGTAACAAAATATAACGATTTTTATTAGAAAAATATTAAATTTTTTTTGTGGGTTTTTTGGATTTTTTTAGGTTTTTTTTTGTTCACATTGGTTCTAGCGGTTCTCGCAATAAGGGTGGTTCTCAAATGAACCTTACCCTATATATATATACATAGGGGAAGGTTCATTGGGGAACACTAAAAAAGTGGGGAACAGCGGGGAACAGGCTCAAACGAACTCCGATTGGACTCATTCTAGCGGCGTTGGAACCGGCTCGTCGAACCCAAACTAAGATCTCTTAACCCTAAACCCTAACTCCTAAACTCTAAACCCTAAAGCTAAAAAATAAGGCTAAAACCAAAGCTAAACCGTAGAATCTAAACTATAAACCCTAAAAGCTAAACCCTAAAGGCTAAACCTAAAGCTAAACCCTAAACCCTAAAGATAAACTCTAAACCCTAAAACTAAACCCTAAAGCTAAACCCTAAGGCTAAATCCTAAAAGCCAAACCCTAATATATTTAGGGTTTAGGGGTTATGATTTAGGGTTTAGGGGTTATGATTTAGGGTTTAGGGTTAAGAGATCCTAGTTAGGGTTCGACGAGACGCTTCCAACGCCGCTGGAATGAGTCCAAACGGAGTTCGTTTGAGTCAATTCCCCACTGTTTTGGTGTTCCCCAATAAACCTCACACTACACACACATATATATATATATATAGTGTGAGGTTCATTGAGGAACACTAAAAAAGTGGAAAACTGGGGAACACTCTTAATAATTTAACTTAACATGTTAAAAATTAATTTTTTAAAAGTCTTTTTCGACGTTTCTCCTTATATACTTGTAGAAGCATTTTTAATAAAAAAATCAAAACTAAAAATATTAAAAAAAAAACAATTAAAAAAAGGCTAATTTTTTTTTTAGAATTTTTTTTATTCGACTACTTTCTCCTCCTTTTTATAGAGAAAAGCGCTGAAAATTTTTAAAATTTTTTAACATGTTAAGTTAATTCTATAAGATATAACTGTTTTTTAAACATTTTTTTATATTTTTAGTTTTTGATTTTTTTATTAAATATGTTTCTACTTGTATTTATAAGAAAAAGCGCCGAAAAAAATTTAGAAAAAAAATAATTTTTAACATGTTAAGTATAATTTTTAAAAGTGTTCCTCTGTTCCCCGCTTTTTTAGTGTTCCCCAATGAACCCTCCCCTATATGTGTGTGTGTGTGTGTGTGTGTGTATATATATATATATATATATATATATATATATATATATATATAGGGCCAGGATCATTTCAGAATCATAAATATTTACAGAACTTCTAACAAGCAATTTTTTTATTTATATATTTTTATATTTAGGATAATTTTATCATTTATTATGTGTATTTTTACGATTATATACATGTTAACAGTAATTTTATCATTTTTTATATGTAATTTTATAATTACACATATGTAAACTAGTTTTTTTTACATATATGTAATTAGTTATGACACATATATATAATTTTGACAATTAAACATATGTAAACTACCTTTATCATGTATGAAATCAAAGAAATACATATAATAGATGATAAAAAGATCCTAAATACAAAAACTTATATATAAAATGATTGTTTATTAGGAGTTCTGAAAGTTCTGTAGTTATTTAGAGTTCTGAAATGAACTCAACCATATATATATATATATATATATATATATATATATATATACCTATACTACTTTAATAAGCATATAGGAAGGATAGAAATGGTCATTTGCCACTTTACAACCATTTGAAGCCCATTGTACAACCTTTAAAGCATGAAAGTGTTGAAAACTTCTTTTAACATGATCTGGAATCCCGCTCATCTCATTTGGGCAGCCAAAGTTTTTCATTTAACTTTTGAAATCCCGCTCATCCCCACTTCCCCATACATCTGTCTTTTCATTTCACAGTCTCTTCTTCCTTTTTATCTCTCTCCCTCTCAAAACCATCTGCATCTCTCATTTTTCTATAAACATGAACCCTAAAAGCACCAAAACAGAAACAAAGATTAACCAAAACACTGATAAAAAAAGCATGGACGGAAGATGCGATTAGGGTTTCACATATCTCACTTCTTATCCGCCTCCGCCTCTCTCTCTCTCTCCCCTCACCCTCTCTCTAGCGGCGATTCAAAAAAGCAAGCGATTGATGAAGATTTCACCAGATCCGTTCTGATTCTGCTATCATCGGCGGCTATAGATGGTGGTTGTCTGGTTAGGTTAGCCATTCCGACTACTCAACATCCCTAAGGTAATTTTTTTTTGTTGATTATGGTTATTTCCTTTGAAGATTTGATGAAGATTAAAACATGTGTTCACCACAGAACGATGGAGAAGAGGTGCAGCTGAGACAATAATGTTATAGTTTATGGGAATACGAACAAGGTAATTTTGTTCTGTCCAGTTTCTATTTTTTATAGTTTGTGTCATTTGATTTCCAGCTCTTCTAATGTACACTTTAATGTAAATTGATAGTGGTGGACAATTATGTTAACTTTGGTATTTGGTGGTTGTCATCCATTCATTGTGCATGCTTACTATGAAGGTATGTAATATTAGAAGAAGGTATGTATGGATAATTAATATGCGTTCTTTTTTTTTTCTTTTTTTGGTTCCTTGACTTCCCTTCATATTATTAGAATTATTTAGAGTCAAGATCTTAAATGAAAAATTGGTTACAATGGAAAAATATCTTATTAAATTTACTGATCCACTTTAACGAGAAGCACAATGCATCCCAAACATAACGCATCCAGATGCTCCAATTGGAGGAGAAGATAGTTCAATAATTAGTAAAACGGTATCTTTCAACTTTTTATTTTGTAATTTTTTTAATCCTGCTTTCTCTCTTAATTTGTAAAACGGTATCTTTCAACATGATATTTTATAGGTGGGTACACCCTGAAATTTTGCATTTTCTATCAAAGACCATGTACAAGTCTGGATAGATTGGATCTTTTTTATTTTGATCCAGCTGCGGATGTACTATTTTTAGTTCATGGTATTATTTTGTTAATTTTTGTTGTAGAAGCTTAATCTAATGTTGGGTTTCTAATACATTGTTAATAAGAGTTGAGACTAATAATTATAATTTATACCATTTAACATTGGACTCATCTGGTGAGTTAAGAGTTCATTTAACACCGGCAACCAAAAAACTTTAACAGTTTTCCGGTTCATATATATGTAGATTCTTTTATTTATCACATGATCTATATTTTTTTGCATCTTGATCAAAGTAAGATTCTGAAAGTGGGCCTCTAATTCTGCATATGTATATAATATGCAAGCCTAAAAGCTTTAGTCCAAGGCTTTAAGATATGTTGTTTTGTAGAAAGTAAATTTATTGCAGGCCAACTGTTTGATGAAGTGCCTAGCTGAATGTTTTACTAACATTGTGTGTTTTGTATAGATTAAATGAAATGAGGAACTTTTAGGGAATGGAAAACGAAGAGGATTTGTGAAGAGGCATCTGATTGTGTATAATATGGTAATAGTATATTTGTTGATTACTGTAATAAAGCTTTTCAGTTTTGCATAATTGATGTTTTAAGCCAAAATGTTTCTCAATATATTATATAGAGTCAGGGGTGCAATTGTCAAGAACTAGAAATCAAGATGTATTGTGCTTTCAGATTATTTTAAAGTTAAATTCTACTTTGAGAAGGTTGGATGTAAACTTATTTTGTCTTTTGTATGTGGTATTCTTCTTTTTTACAATACAGAGCATGTTATTTTTGATACAACATATGTTTCTTAAATTGGATTTATATAGTCTTTAATTCTTGCAGCTGACTACCAAAATGAAGGGGAGGTTGGGGAGGCACTAGCTGATGCATTTAAGAAAGAGAATAGAAAGGTGAGAGGGCGATCAATAGACATATTTGGTTTCAGATAGACCAGTAGAGCAGAGCATTCGATAAATGGTATAGTTGGGTGAATGGATTTAGGGGAGTGGGCCCTCAACTGCAGGTATAGTAGTATAGTTACAATTTCCATATAAATTAATATTTGATAGTTTAATTGTTACACAAAAACATATCTTATTATTATAACTTCTAAATCTGGGTTGTATCATATTGCAGGGTGGAAGTGTCCATACATAAGGGTATTGTAATCTCGAAACAAATGCTGGTTATGTAAGGTTAACTAAATTATACAGCAGGAATTACAAGAATACTAAACGGGCAGCGGTGGGATTTTTGTTTGATTTTTTCTTGAATTCCTTATTATTTTTTCAAGACTTAAAACTTTTCTTTACTACTGAAACAAAAAGGTGGGATTTTTGCCTGTTGTACATTGAATTGCAGCAAAGTTTCAAGATTTAAGTGTCCCTTTTTATAAATTAAAAAGATTAATTGAAAAAAAAAATGTGTAGTTATGAACAATTTATCAATAACTATGAGTTTATTGATATACAAGGCACTGATTTTGTTCTTATAATTAGTGATTTGATTTTATAGTCTTGAACTGGAAAATTTGAAGGTATATGACTACACTAGGTGATAGTGGGCTTGCAGCAGCCATTAATATCATCACAGCTTTGATTTGCAGAACTGTATGTATTTGGTTGTCGATCACTGGTAAAAGAAAATTTGCCATCACGTCGTTTCACTTTGCAAGAGTTTGGTTATGAAGGATGCATTTGTTTGTATGAAGTTGAAGGATTTATCAAATTGGTACCAATAATTACATTAGATGAAACTGAATTGGACCCATGAAGTAGTTACAAGAGTCTCAAAACCTTGAGATGTGCCTTATTGGCGATGACTGCTGAGCTCACAATAGGCAGAAATCAGAAAATTCAGGTTCATTGTTTCTCTTTGAAATACATCATTAATATACTATTTGTAAATAAACCATATAGAATGATTGCTCCCTTTTGTTTGTGTGGCTCAAATGTTGTTTGAATTTGGTATAACGAGCACAAGCACAAGGCTGCAAGCACAAGTTGCGGGTGTTGCTTATTCTCACTCGATGACTAAGCATACCAGTCAAATGGCAGTTTTTGGAGTAGACATGATTAGTACGGGTGTTCACGGTCCGGTTTTTACGGTGGTATGAAACACGCTTATTAGTTTTTTTTATTAAATGATAGAGTAAACTAATACGTGTACTACATTTATGCATTCAAAGACCGCAACATTTGGGAAAGAAGCTCTTAGGTGTGGAAGACGTGAGTAGATGGGTGAGAAGGCAACATAGTGAGTGTGCTTGGTGCAAAATTCTCTGCGGGTTTTGTTGCTAGCTGCCATCACATATCTGCTTCATGTTGCAGAAAAATTGAAGATAAGTAGAGGTATTTACTAGAAGTTAGTATTAATGTGCTAACTTAGTTGTGTTTAATAGTGGGAAAGGCATAAAAGGACCTTTAATAGTGGGAAAGGCATAAAATGACCTGCTATGTTTGTGGAAGCCTTGGAGAAGATGATGGAGGATCTAACTGTACAAAAGATGGTATGTTCATAAGTTTATAGTTTGTATGTTTAATTGGTCTGTTAGAAAATATTGGGTATTTGGACAAGATAATTATTATTGATATATTGCATATACGAGTCAAAATAATTAATTTTTATTGTGGATAGATTGATTTTGATTATCTGATTATTTAGAGCCAAACATTTAGTTTCTGATAATTAGTTTCATACCGGATACAACAAAACATAAGGGGCTTTTGGGAGTGAGATATGTTCTTGAAATAAGCAATCGAAACACCCCATATATTGAGAGCAAAGTCAAAAGGACTTATATATCCTCTTTTATGCCTAGGCTAATCCATCTAACCATTTTCATTGATAAATATATATGAAAACAGATGATTGTTAAAATGTTTAGTGATAATTGTCATTTAATTTTGTAGAATATTATAGGTTGTTGATATCCTTACTGGATATTGTAGGCTATGATCACAGTCAAGAATTATGGTTGCGAGTCAGGGTCAAGGCTACAACACTTGGGAAACCTGTGGTTGATTCTTGCTACCGTAGATCTAAGAGGCAAATTATACAGGTATGTGAATTTATATAAGGATTTTATATGAATGGAACTATATGAATTATATTGATTAATGGTGGTGATTGGTGTAGGCTGCTTAGACAAAATGCAAGGAGATTCTACATGGATGATGTCCACAGATACCCTCCTGGGGCCTAGGCCCCCTTTAGTTTGACGGGTCAGGTGCCGATTCTAAAGAAATTCTCATTGTTGATCATACAACTTCCTATGCATTTTCATGTATTTCAATATTGTGGGGCCTCATAATGTTTTCGCATATGATTCTTTTATACAGGTTTCTGTAGGCTACTTCCTATCACACCTTGAAATTGTTGGGAATAATCTTGATCGGGTCAACGGTACGGGTCAAATAATTAGAATTGGTCAGCAGGGTTTTTATTTTACATCACGTCGCAAGAGTCTGTTTAAGTTAGGGTTTGAGTATGAATGTAAGCAATCAATTTCAACAGTAAAAGTTTGCTTCTTAAATCCATTTCATTCACAAAACAGCACTTTTATCTGAAGGGTTGAACCAACAGAAGACTTGCAGCACTGAAACCTGATGTTGTTGAAGTGTTGATAGAGAATGACGAAACATACTTTGGGAGCAACAAAGGTAACTCAGCGAAGATGAAACACTTATACGACTGGTATACAAGGACACTTTCGTCTTTGTAGCTGGAAAATATGATGATTAAAACAAAACAGTTTTGTAAAAAGGTTGACTTTGTAGGTGAATTTTAAAAGGTATTAATCAAAACTGATTTGGTTGGTTGAATTTTAGGAATATCAGTTTTGTATACACTGGCTGACTGTACACACACACTCTTAAACAGAGTCATTATTTTAATCAAGTTATTTTAATCGAATCAGTGTGGAAAGGAGTGGCCTTAGGAATTTTTTAATTATCTAATTATTCAATGGGTCTAATGAAACCCGATTCCTTGTACCATTTCAAATGTATGAATTTTTTTTAATTATTTAATTATTATCTATAAAGCTCTTGACACACCAATGCTACGAATAAAAAAAGCCAAAAGAAATAGTAAGCAATATATCACAAGAGGATTGATAAACTAACAGAAAACGAGTATCGCGTCATGAATTGTAACCCCGCCAGTTTTGAAGTACCTTAACTGAAAATTTAGATTTTAGTTATGACCCAACTGAACTGAACCTTCTCATGCACACCCTTAGAATTACTAACAAGTGTTGTGTTTTCCGTTGCATCGCGAATTTGGTTTTGGTTGTGGCTCAAAACCGAACCGCCCCGTATATAGCCCTAAATCACCAACCAAAGTGATATGTTTCCCGCCGCATCGCGCGGGTAAACGACTAGTATATATATATATATATATATATAGGGGATGGTTCAAATGAAAACCACTTTTATTGTGAAAACTCGAAAACTAACTAAGAAAAGCCTAAAAAACACACAATTTTTTTTAATAAAAATCGCTGGTTTTTATATATGAAAAAAAAACTTTTTTTCAAAAATTTTTTTTTTTTTGTAGTGCACATGTGTAATAATACACATGTGCACTACAAAAATTTTTTTTTTTTTGAAAATTTTTTTTATATAAAAAAACCTGCGAAAAATATTATGCAAAAAAAAAAAAAAAAAAAATTGGTATGTTTTTTTGGCTTTTTTAATTAGTTTTCGAGTTTTCACAATAACTAGTGGTTTTTATTTGAACCTTCCCCTATATATATATATATTGGTGGGTGTGTGTGTGTGAATATGTATATATAGCATGCTTGTTTGTGTAACTGAATTATATCGTACATATATCAAAATGATGAAGTGTAGATACCTAGACATTAAATAGCATGGCCTACTTTCGAAATAACATAGATATTTTCCTTCCTAAATAATAAAAGAAGTAGTAACATGTATACAAACATTCTTCAACGAAGTCCAACCATCTTCTACGCCAATAAGGATTGATGTAAAGAAGAATTGCAAATCCAAGCATGAACACCAACCATGTGGAACCAAAACTTCCATAGAATGATGTCATATCAACATCATGCCATTTTTCATATGTTTCTTCCTCATTAAATGGATAGGTTTCGTGTGGTTCAGTCGTACATTTATACTCTAATGGTGGTCCACAAAGAAGTGGATTCCCTTCATAGCTCTCTTTGGTAAATGTACTAAATTGTTCTTTCATTTCCGGGAGTTTACCTGATAAATTGTTGTAAGAGACATTAAAAACAGCTAAAGAGTGTAGCTTAATAAGTTCAACTGGAACTTTCCCTGTCAAACCATTTGAAGAAAGGTCTAAGCTCTCAATATCTGTGAGATTTGATAAGCTCACTGGAATTGGTCCTGTTAACACATTGTGAGACAAGTTCAAAACACGAATATGGGTTAACAATCCCAACTCTTTAGGGATAACACCGGTTAATTTATTACAAGATAGATCTAATCCCGACATGATATTGAGAATGCCTCCCTTGTAGAAGAGAGTGAGGGTTTTTGTTGTGAACTTAATTTCGTCTTGTGTCTCAAACAAGTTATCAGAGTCATGGATATTAAACTTCTTATTTAGAATGCTCCTATAATTGTAAAAAGAATTCCTAGGGTATGAATGGTAGCTACTCTCCATGAAAGCCTGGTACGTTGGGCGAGCAATATTTTTTAGACATTGAGGTATTTGACCAGAAAGAGAATTACTAGATAGATCAATCAAACTCACACTGGTTAACTGGCACAACTGCTTTGGAATAGAACCACTAAACTTATTTTTTCTTAACTGAAGAATCCGTAAATCCGATAGTTCACCGAGAAATTCAGGAATCGTTCCTGACAAACTATTGTTGCCAATGTCCAAAGTCAAAATACTAAACATACTACGAAAAGAGTTGGGTATTGATCCAGTTAATAAATTAGAACCCATATGAAGATGCTCAACAATTTGCAAATTTAAGCATGGTGGGATGGTACCGGAAAAATAATTTTCTGAGATATCGAGAAACCGGAGTGAAGCTATTCCACAAGGAAACTGACCTTCCAACCTATTATTTCTTGCCACAAATTCTTTCAAGGTACCGTTGCCTATCCAGTGAGGAACCAAACCTGTAAAAAGGTTATTGCTAATATCCAAAACTGTTAGTTGAGACAATGTACTCGTTTTGTTGGGCGCACTTTGAATTTTCCCTGAGAAATAGTTACTATCCAACTGAATGCTCTCAATGTTACCGAAGCTTAAGTTTCCTGAAAGTACTTCACCATGCAGTCTGTTATTAGATAGCTTTAATAAAGACAATTCAGAGAGGTTCGTAAGCAATCCTGTTGGTACTTCTCCGGACAATTGATTACTAGATAAATCTAGTGTTTTTAATTGCCACATATCACCAATTGAACCCGGTATGGCACCCTCTAAAGAATTCCTGGACAAATTCAAATTAGTTATATAGGGAAGGAACTTTTGTATATCTTTAGGAATAACACCTATCATGAGATTTCCAGACAAATCCAGCCACCATATATTAGGATTCCTATAAAATGGCATAAGGAAATTATGGCGAAATGAGTTGTTCCTTAGATTAAGAAGTTCAAGCATTGTGTTGTTTTTAATCAACCAATTAGGAAGTTTTCCTTGTATGGAGTTGTGAGACATGTCTAGCACTTGTAACTTGTGTTGGTTAACTAGAAATCCAGGAAGAACACTTCCTTTTCCTCTATTCACATTGCAATTAGATAGCACAAGAACTACCAACTGGAACATAGGAGTCCAACCTATAGGTTCTTCTGTTTCCACCATGAAGTTGTCATTGTCACTTGTTAATTCAACAACCTCAAGCTTTGTATGATTAGAGAATGAGCTAAAAGAGAATGAGCCTTCAAATTTGTTATGACTAACATCAATGTACTCGAGAGATGTGAGATTAGCAATCAAAGATGGTAAAAGCATTCCGGAGAATCGGTTTGACGAGATATCAAACAACCTAAGAGATGATAGCGTTTTGAGACATTCCGGCAGGTTTCCACCAAACATGTTACCACTAAGATCTAGCTCATGGAGGTTCTTTAACTCGCAAATCCCTGTCAAATTAAAAAAAAAGTATGATTCACTCTTTAAGAGTAAAAACGGCTTGCACTAGCATGGACATTTGTTGACAAAAAGGTTAACTAACTATTAGGTTGTGTATAAAATTTTGCTTTTGATAACTTACCATGATCGGGTAATGATCCATTGAGCTTATTCTTAGAAAATGATACAGCTTTCAGAGAAGATAGTAACTTTATGTTTGATGGGATGCTCCCAAAAAAATTGTTGTTACTCAGATCTAAGACCTCCAGACGGTGGAAAGATGTGAAAGCTATATGGAAGACAATTAACAAGAGAGGATTAATTATGTATATTACTAAACAAAGACTGAAAATCTATTACAAGTAATGTTTTATCAGTTACTTTCAATTGATTCTTGTGTTGGTATGTTGACAAATATATTTTTATTGAACCTAAAAATATAATTTGAACTTGTGGCTTCGATCTCTTCGTGAAGGGAGTAGTGCTTGTTTGTTTAACCACAAAATAACACCTTTGTTTAACAAGAAATATTATTTAAAAAGAGTAAGTTCAGTTTCAAAACCATAAAAGAAAAAAAGAAAAAAAAAAAACGCATTATTTTGACAAAGGACTAAAACAACATAAAATGTTGCAATAATTCAAATGTGACCATTGGTTATTACTCACATGTTGAAGAACTGGTGTCATTTGTTTACATTAGTATCATCGAGTCATAGGGAGTCTTTTTAGTTTTTCACTCTTTTGGATGTTACTTTTTCTTATAGGCTATATTTAATTAATCAAGTTTGTTTCTGTACAGAGATATATCAATTTTTTAATTAATAAAAGGGTTTTAAATAATTAGGTATAAGGACATATTTACCCTTCACTTAATGGTTAAAATTAACTGGATTAGGACAAAGGACAAACCATGTAGAATTTTGAAACATTAAGTACAAAACTCGTTAATTTTAAAGGCAAATGATGTCACCTGAAATTGAGTATAAAGATAAAGGACAAAACTTTCAGTTCACTCTAAAATAAATAATTTTAGTTATGTTTTACTTTGAATCATGGTTGTAAAACAAAGTCTCTAAAGCTGAGAATTCCCCGAGTAGTCGCTACAAGTTGGTTGCTGAGACGACTTTCTTCATCTCCGCCTAATTATTCGGAATCGATCAAACGTGGTCAAACTCGACCAGAATCGGATCTATAGGTCAATTCAGGCCGAGTTTGACTTAAAAAAAAAATAAAACATAATTTATATGCCTATCATATTAAAGAAATGCATATCATTTTCATGCATTTTGTTATAAATATTAGTAAATTTATGTTATTTGACATATATCTAATTTCTAGAAACTAATTTCTTTATAAGTTAATATGTCCGAGTACTCTCCACCTAGGCCGAGTACTATCAATTTCCCGGTTGACCGACTAGGGAGCGCCTCGGGACTTTTGCAACCATGCTTTGAGTTATTTTTTATTTTTTATTTAAATTTAATAATTGGTTATGGCGTCAGGCGTGGGAAGCGTACGAAGCTCGTAGGGTTTTCAGTGATTGGCAAATTGTAACAAGTAAAAGAAAAACAATGAAAAAAACTGATTTGCTTATGTTGAGGAGAGAGTGGTTATGGTAAGTTTGACAAATGTGGCTAAGATACACTCCACCTTATCAACCACACTTTCATTATACAGCATTGATGCAGCTCAAAAGCACCCACAACATACTTCCCTCATATTCCCCAATAACTAACAAAGGAAAACGAAAGAAGCTGACCTTCCATCGGCAATGTTTCATTGAAATTATTTGTACTCAAGAGGAGAACTTCCAAGTAAGGCAAATTAGGTACTCCTGAAAACATCAGTCAATTAAATAAAGCTATAATTTAAACTACATTCAGTAACCACAGTAGCAGGTCAGCAATCCACTTAAGTTATTTGAGATACTGAAATGGTGTTGGAGCAAGTGACAGAAACAAACCATTAGCAAAAAGTCTTCCTCCCTCAATGAAGCAACTCTCCAAAGAAAGAAATCTTAGGGATGGAAATGCAGCAATGAACCTCATGTCGTCAATATTGAAAATGTTGGAATCAAGGTTCAAGTGCACGAGGTTGCTCATGGTACCTGAATAGTTCATGCACACGAGACAAAACAGAATGTCGTCCAATTAAGACTTTGGCTGAAACAATTCTAATTCCACTACACCAAGGAAAAGATATTATCTTGGTATGTAAATATCGTGTTGAGTTTCTACACAAAACATCATCAAGATTTTTTCATGTAGCATTTTTTCTCAAATACTCGTCGTACCCATACCCATACCGTACCCGTACTGATTTTAGGTACTCGGTACATGTATTGGTACCCAATTTTATTTATTTTGCTATTCGGTACTTTCGGTATTGATACGGGTAAAAAAAGGTACTTGTACCGAATTTTATATAAAACTTTAAAAGTTTTTTATATTATGTTCTATTTCATATTATTGTATTTATAGTACTCATATTAATTCTACATATTTGGTACCCATATCGTATTGGTACTCTTACCAGTTTTACCTGTTTGGTACTTGAACTATATTGGCATTCGTGCCAATTTTACTTATATAATACTTGTATGGGTGCTCAAAAACTAAAATAAAACAAACAAGTACCAAAGCGGGTAGCGTATCGAAATACCTGTACCTGTACCTATACCCGTACCATACCAATATATTTGGTACGGTATTTGGGACCCAATTTTGTTCAAATTCGGTACCGGTGATTTGGGTACTGGTACGGATATAAGTACAGGCACCGTACCATTCTCATCCCTAATGTCAGGCCTTCTTAATTAGATGTGATAAATTCTTGCTTAAATTTTTAATAAAACATATATTTTTTCAACCTTCAATTAGAAATGACATTGAAATAGAAGGTAAACGGGCAACGAGCTACGCCGCTACCACTTTTTGAATAGCGAAACCAAGTCTTTTAAAAACTACATTCATAGACCCTTTGGACTCGACAAGCTGCGCGGCTTTCTCGTGCTTAAATGGTATAGATCAGGAGTATAGTTATGGTTTTAATAGGAGATGATGCATTTGCATATATACTTAATATAGTTATGGTTTGAATAGGGATGCACAGAAACGGATCTTGTAAAATGAGAGAAAAGAAAATCGTGTTATTTTAACAACATAACCATTTAATGTGAGTGATTGAAGGCCACAGGAGCTCAAGTCAAGTGTATTTAAGTTCCTCAAGGAAGATAATTCTGCACAAAAAAAATATATAAGGTTTATAAATAGTACTAAAGATGAGTATTTTACTTTTCTTAATGATGAGGATTTCACGAGAAATTACATGCCTTGCAATGGAAAGGAACTTCCCAAATCATTAGAACTAAGATCAAGAAGCTTGAGAGATGGGAGGAAACTTAGGCATGAGATGATGCTCTTGTTGAACTTGTTATCTGCAAGAGATATACTATGTAGCCTCTCCAGTTTCATTAAGCTCATACAACCTATAACAATATTATGAGAAAAACCACTTTGTTGTATGTTTATGATAATGGATGAATTGAGGAATGAAATGTTTGATAATCGTTTTACCTTGGATACTTGGTGTGACGTTAAGACCGGTAAAACTTAAATCCAAATTTTCCAGATTAGTCAAATGACTTAGTGCTGTAATAGAAAATAAACAAATGCCTTATAAGTACTATTTAACTTCTCATGATTTCAAAGGTATGTAATTTATTTTACACCTATTTATTTCATACTAGCTATCATTACAGTTTTTTATACAATATTGAGAATTATATTAAAAAAATGTTAGCTCTAAGAGATACACTCTCTATGCTTCTCAATCTAATTTAAGCACTTACGTCTAATTATATGAGAAAACAAAAACATGGTGTTAAGTTTAATATGTACTTTGGAAGAATGGAGTAATGATTATTGCAAACAAAGTACTTTATTTTTATATATTTACACGTACATCATACCTTGGATACCTGATATCCTTAAACCCATTAAACATTAAATTTGATTTCATAAAGTTTTTTATCAGCTAACTTGCACGCTCTCTAATGGAACTCTAACGATCTACACCTTATGTTCAACATTCAAGATGATGCTTAAACCTCAACCTCATTAATGGAAGAAACACTTTTCATACACACTATGATAACGCTAGACCACATGAGTTATCAAATGAATTAATTATCTCATACTCGTGTAAAACAAATATGTAATATATAATAGGTATATTTCTTTTTTCTTTCCCAGTTACCTTATAAGCCTTGTTATAGAAGAAAATGTTCATATACATAGTGTCCTGAAATAAGAAGTCATAGGAAGGGTATCAAACGGACTCCAACTGAACTTATTATAGCGGTATTCGAACCAACTCGTCGAACTTTACGATCTTAGATTTTTGGTTTTTGCTTTTAGATTTTTAACTTGTAGATCTTAGAATTTTTGTTTAGATCATTGTGTCTTTTCTTTTTTAATTTCTGTCATTGTTTCTTTGTTTTGCGATTCACTGTGTCTTTTTACCTCCGCACTGTATTAAACTTTGTGTACTATTGTGTTTTATTTTTCAATCCATTGTGTCTTTGTACCTCTCGTAGATTTAGAAGACTTTGTAGGAAAACTTTACCTCATTATTTGAATCTTTCTGGTTTATCTACTATTGCAATTTTCATCTTTACATTTATGAAATTGCATGAATTATTTATATAAGAGTGAATTGCAAGTTTTGTCCTTTATGTATATATACCCAATTTCAGACGGTGTCATTTGTCTTTAAAATTGATGGTGTCTTTTGTTTTTAAAATTGATGCGTTTGTACTTAATGTTTTAAAATTCTACACGTTATGTCCTTTAGCCCTTACCAGGTTAGATATTTATGTTAAATCTGGTCATGTGTGACTAGCACAAGAGGGCATATTTATCATTTTACCATTACAGGGACTATTGTGCAACTATTTAATATATACGGACTAGCATTCTTTCTTTTGTTTTGCAGATCGGCTAGCATGTCGTAAATTTTCTGATCATGTTTCAGCATTTGTGTGATAAACTCTTCTGTATTGTTTTTGAATATGATGGAGGAAAGTGGATGTTGGTGCACTTGTGTCTGTACTTTGTCTGTATGTTGTCGTGATTCCAAACGATGTCTTTGTTAGTCTTGTAAGTTTGACCAAGTCAACCATCCTCCGGTTTGACTTGGCCAAACAGTTAACAAAATGGTTGTAATATGTCTGTGTCGAAGGATGTGTAATCGAAGGATTGTTTATATCCTTCGATGAGCTCGAAAGATGAACCTTCGATGGATAGACCTCGAAGGATATCATCCTTCGAGGTATATGTGATCCTTCGGTAGGTTTCTGGTCGACAGATGATCTTACGATCAGTCTGTCTGATCCTTCGACCGGACGAGCTGTGTTGGGTATAAATACCCATATGTTGTGTTCACTTCAAAAAAAAGGAGACAAGTATGAGACATTAGAAAGACAGACAAGTGAGAAGTCTTGTAGAGAGAGCATTCTGTTGAGAGCACACACACACGAGAGAGAGAGTTTGCAAAACACATTTGTAAACATTGAGCTTGTAACCGAACCTTTCATACGTATTAATACAAGTGGTGTTAATCGGTGAAGATTGTGTGTTGTGTTTGTGCTTGTTCTATCTCGGTTTGCATGCTAGCTTGGATTCCGCACTTGCTAGTGTGTTAGACATAACAAGGAATAGGTTTGAGCTCAACCTCCGAGGGACCTCCAAGTGGTATCAGAGCCGTGGCTCTTTTCCTTGTTAAAAATCGGGTTTTATACAAGATTTTGGAGTGTTTTGGACAAAAACTCACTTGGTTTAGCTCCCGTTTTTACTGTTTTTCTCGCATTTCCAGTTGTTAAAACGTGTTCTAAACTAACCGGGTGTGTTAAAGGTCGGTTTGGGTAACTTAAAACTTGTTTTTGAGAAATTTTGGCTATTTCCGGCCAAAATTCCGGCTTCTCCGGTGACCGGTTTCTGGATAAGTCAGTCCTTTTTGGGGTATATTTTATTGATTCAAAATCTGTTTTTGCAGAAAGTATGGTCTGACCATACCATCTGCCTTCTGCCGAAAGATTTTTCACCAACCCATCACCTTTTTCACCAACCTGTCATCCTTTGTCAACTGTGTCAGACCAGATCGAAGGATATCCTTCGAAGTCGAAAGATCATCTTTCGATCAAGGGAGGTTCGATAGATAATCATCCTTCGAACATCTTTCGAAGTCTGTGACTTATCCTTCGTTCCAAGGAATCTTTTCGAAGCATACATCTTTCGGTCTACAGTTCTTTTTCGAAAGATAAGGATCCTTCGTTTGGAGAATCTTTCGAAATCATTGTTCGAAATTCAACAGTGATCTTTCGAACACTGTTGATCCTTCGAACAAGTCTTGATCTTTCGTCTTTAGTCTGTTTATGTTTAACAAATTTGTGATTTTCAGGTATTATTATTATTGATCAAAAATGAATCCAAGATGGGGTACTCCGGTAAATACATATATGTATTTTGGTACTCCGTCTCCCGCACCGGTATCTTCTCAAGCTAATGCAATTTCTACCGGTCAATGGGCATTCGTATCAAATCAAACTCCAAGTGTTCAAAGCATTCTCTTAAGCGAGAGCGAAACCGGAAGTTTGAATCGGCCTCCAAAGTTGATGCACTTATATGAATATCCAGGATGGATTGACATATTTCATACATACGTCCTTGGCCAAAATACAGAATTGTGGTTGCGGTTCATCACAGATTTCGATCAAACAATAGAGGTTGCCGCATCATCTGCTGCTACGTTTGCAGACCTTACGGAAGATCAGAAGAAGGTCTATGATTTGGAAAAGAAGGCATATGCCATTCTTACTCAGGCGTTAAGTAAAGATATTTATCATCAATTTGTCAGTTACAAGACAACGAAGAGGTTGTGGGACGCATTGAAGACAAGGGGCGTAGGAAATGAAGCGACACGTCAATTGAGAAAAGGCCTGCTAAAGAAAGAGTTTGATGGTTTTACTTGTATGGAAAATGAGTCTTTAGGAGATTTGACAAGTCGATTTAATCATTTGCTGACTGAATTGGCAAATTTTGAGGTTGTTACAACTCCAGCAGAGATTGTGAAAAAGTTTGCAGATGCGTTGCCACCTCAATGGAATACTTTCTTGGAAATCATGAAGTACAATGGTACTTTAGCTACAACGAGCTTCAATGACTTTGTTCAACTCCTGGAAAACAAGAATCAGGAAGAAACTCTCAAGGCAAAAAGAGTTCCCGTGCCACAAAATCCTGAGATGTATTATGGAACTTCTGGCACTTCAACAAAGCCTTCTTCACACGCTCCAATTCAAACAGCGTTTGTGTCTAGCACTGACATGTATGGCAATACTATCCAAGTTCCGGTCAAGCCTCCTGCAACAGACATGTATGGAAATCCGCTTGAACCAGTTCCTCAACCAGTACAACAGCAGCAAAGCCAACGACCTATCAGAGCAACTGATATGTTTGGAAATCCATTACCTGTTCGATCTACCGGACCAACAGACATGTACGGGAATCCACTTCCTCCTCAATCTACCGGACCAATAGACATGTATGGGAATCCACTTCCTCCTCCTCAACAGCAAGCGTGTTATGGAAGCACATCATCTGCTGGTCAACAATCAAAGCCAAATACAGTACGGCTCGACACCTCAAGCTTTTCTAAAGTCAGTGTGGAAGTAGCAAAGGAACACATGGAGCTGCTAAACACTTTGGTGAGCGCATACTGTGGATTAGTGGAAGGTCAGATTGGTAACATTAATCTGACACAAGAAGACTATCAGCAGATCGATAAAGAGGAGATGGAGATGATGGACATCAAGTGGGCCTTTGCCAGTGCTGTTAGGCGAGCAAAGGATTTCATGGAAAGAACTGGCAGAACCAGCTTGGAAAGCAAGAAAGACACCAAGTATGGGTTTGATAAGCAGGCTGTTAAGTGTTTCAATTGTGGTGAACGTGGTCATTTCAAGCGTGAATGTACGAGGCCATCTCAACATGGAAACCAAAATCCTTTCAGAGGTCAAGGCAACAGGGCAAATCAGAACCAAGTAAGGAACAACGAGCGCACACTGGTGCCTGTCAACAACCAGAGTCAAGCAGGACCATCTAATGCCAACCAGGCACTTGTGGTTCAAGTAGATGAAGGTTGTGATTGGTCAATTCAGTTGGGAAATGATGCTCCAGATGGAACAGCTTGTTTTGCTGAAGTTGTCAAGGATCTTAAACACGCCAGTGGTGGAGAATCTTCCACCAATGGTGGTGAATCTTCTGAAGATGAAGACAGCTCCGGTTACAGTGGAGGTTCAGATGAAGAGTCCTCGAGTTCAGGGAATGATCAGGAAGATGACACATCAAGTGCGTCAGTTAATGCAGATATTGATGAGCTATTGGAAGAAGCTGCAGCAGGAATTCAAAGAAGATCTATTTTGGTGGATCAAGCTGCTTATTCTTCGTCTTCTCTCCATTCAGCCTTTATGGCTAATGTCGACAGTTCATCAAGTCAGGTATGTGTCGATGAACCCACTTCTGTTAGTTGTGATAACTGTGATAGTTTGCGTATTAAATGTGCTGATTTAGAGACAAGAATGTCTGAGTTGCAAGGCAAACATGATGCTTTACAAGCTAGTTTGTTTGACT
The DNA here is from genome assembly GCA_030545235.1 of Helianthus tuberosus. Classification (NCBI taxonomy): domain Eukaryota; kingdom Viridiplantae; phylum Streptophyta; class Magnoliopsida; order Asterales; family Asteraceae; genus Helianthus; species Helianthus tuberosus. The sequence continues at coordinate 199,739,293 of CM060370.1, read as the reverse complement.
TGCAAGACAAACATGTTTCTTTGAATGATAAGTGGTGTGAATTGCAAAGCAAACACGAGGCTTTGCAAGAGAAATATGATGTGACATTCATTCACAACCAGAAGTTGACCGTTGATCTTTCCAAGTGCACTGAAGCCAACATGTTTTATGAAAACCATGAAAAGGAATTTAAATCAATGATTGAAACGTTAAAGAAAGATAAAACAGAGCTGACAAAAATGGTTTCGAGAAAACAAACTGACATTAATTTGTATATAACTCGTCTTGAGGTAATGCAAAAGGAAATGGCTTGTGTTAAAACTGAAAGTGAGGCGATCCGACTCAAGTTAGACAGTTATTTGAGCTCTAGCTATGTGTTGGATCACATCATTGACGTTCAGAAAGAGAAACGGGATGTCACATGCATAGGTTACAAGAAATGTCCACCACCCGTGAGAAACAATTATGATGCCATGCCTGATGAGGAGTATAGAACTCACTTTGAACCATCAGTTCCTTTGGACGTTGAGGAATTTGCAGCAGGACTCGGATACAAGAAAGAAGTATCATCCGATTCAGATGTGTCAGCAGATACATTTGTAACTGCTGAACAGAATCAGGATCCTCCAGTTGTGATTGAGGATGCTGATTCTTCTGATGATGAATCTGATGATACTAATTCAGAAAAGTCTGATGCGGTGATTAAAGAAGAGGACATACCTCTTGAGAATCATATTCTGTGTGATCCTCCTGCAAAACCCGCTAAGACTGTTGCAATCGAGTCCTCGTCTGCAAAAGAGTCGGAGAGTGTGGATTTGCTGTACACACTTGTTGGTGATAATAAAATTTATTCAGACAAAGATTTTCCTATTAAGAATGTTAATCAATCATTAATCAGTAAAGTCTTTGAAAATTCAACAAGTAAGTTTTTGGGAAAGACAGGATCACGTGTTACAGTAACACAGTGCACTCCTATCCCAAAGGCTGAAGTTAGAAAACAATTTGGTAATCAGAAATTACCAACAGAGAAAACACAGCAAAATCATACCAAACCAAAAGGAAAGGCAACGACTCAAATCCAAAAGAAGCCAAATCAAAAGAAGAAAAGGAATGTGAACTTAGATTTTGTCAAGAAAGCAACTGTGATGAAAAGAAATGATCCAAATAGTTCAAAACCTAGTACCTCGGGATCACAAAGTTCATCATCGGCAAGACGATCACATGATACTTCGGGGTTTGTTGAACGAAGATCATGTTTCGAATGTGGTTCAATTGGACACATAATTCGAAATTGTCCGTATCTTCATAAATTAAAAGCCAAAGAAGATGATCCCCGTGAACACAATCACCAAAAGCGATCTGTTTCTGTAAAACAAGATCCCCGACTTGTAAGAGAAAGGGAAAAGAAACAGAAACGCCAACAAGTCAAGGTGATTGAAAAGGCACTTAAAACTGATGTGGTTCAAAAACAATCTGTTTCAGTTAAGCCAGAAAACTCAAAACTTTCAAAAACTTCAAACAATCACGAAGTTAAATTGTTAAACAATCAAACTGGTAAAACTCAACAGACATGGAAACCTAAATTAACCACAAATTCAGGGGGACCATCACAATTTTCGAATCATCAAAGAATAGAAGTTATTGTTGTTGATGAAAATGGAAGACCCAAGACCACAATGGCTTGGGTCCCCATCTCCAACTAATTATGTGAGTTCATGTGCAGGGTGTTCCAGGAGGAACTATCAGTAGTCATTGGATTGTTGATAGTGGGGCATCCAGGCACATGACAGGCGACATGAAGCTTCTCTACGACGTCAAATCTATTAGAGGAGGTTATGTTGCTTTTGCTGGAGATAAAGGCGGATATATTACAGGTGAAGGAATGATTTCCAACGGGGTTGTGAGTTTTGATAAGATCAACTTTGTGCAACAACTTGATCACAATCTTCTTAGTGTTTCCCAAATTTGTGATAAGCAGTTCTCAGTACACTTTGATGCAAATGGATGTTATGTGCTGAAACCCGGCTTCAAAATTCCGAAAGAATGGATTCTCTTGTCGGCTCCAAGGATAAATGATCTGTATGTCCTTGATATGAGCCAAGCTATCACAACGTCTGCACAAGCAACTTGTTTCGTTTCCAAAGCCACAGAAAAAGACACAATCTCTTGGCACAGACGAATGGGTCACATTCACTTACGCAAAATGAATCATTTGGTATCAAATGAATTGGTGAATGGTGTTCCTCTTAAAAACTTCCATCTTCAAGATGTCTGTGTCTCGTGCCAGAAAGGAAAACAAACGAAGAAGCGACACCCTACAAAGAAAATCAACACGGTGGCTGTTCCTCTTGAACGTTTGCACATGGATTTGTTCGGTCCTGTCAAGCACAAAAGCATTAGGAATGATCAATATTGCCTCGTGATAACTGATGATTATTCAAGATTTTCTTGGGTGGCGTTCATGGCACATAAGAGTGAAACCTTCGGTATTATCAAAAACTTGATCATTCAGATTGAAAATCTTTATAAGTTGAAGGTTAGGCGGATACGTAGCGACAATGGTACTGAATTCAAAAATCATGCCATGGCGGAGTTTTGCACTTCAAAAGGTATTCTTCACGAATTTAGTGCAGCTTACACTCCTCAACAGAATGGCGTCGCTGAACGTAAGAACCGCACATTGATCGAGACTGCTAGGACAATGTTAGTAGAGTCACAATTGCCTATTCCCTTCTGGACTGAAGCTGTGGCATCTGCATGTTATACGTTGAATCGAGTCCTTACAGTCAAAAGGCACAACAAGACCTGTTTTGAGCTTATTAACAAACGGAAACCAGATTTGTCATATCTTGAACCGTTTGGAGCTCCGTGCACAATGATCGATCCTAATGGAAAGTTTGGGGCACAAGCAATTGATGGATACTTTCTTGGGTATTCCACCCCGAACTTAAGAGTCTGGAATCTAGAGACTAAAAGGGTCGAGGAATGGTCTGAAGTCAGAGTACAAAGGCACACTTTACCAGTCAAATGTCCTGGTCAGCCTTGGATGTTTGAGTACGATGACTTTTTCAATTCGATCAATGTTGAGGCAGTTGAAGAAAATGCTGCAGCAAGGATGTTTTTCGAGAGTGACAATGCAACAGATTCACCGCTGGTTCGTCCAATTCTTGTTAATCAAGAACCATCTTCGGTGAACAATAATGCTCTCGACAATGAGGATTTTCACGATGCTACCGAATTGAACGAATCTTCAGAGGATGATGAATTTCTTGATGCAGATCAAGAAGCTCCAACGACAGCAGTACATGGTACTTCAGAGGGTACTCCTCCAGTGGTTGTCCCTAGAACAGCTGAAGCTACTGCATCATCCTCTTCGTCAATTCCGGGCCTTGAATTGATTGTTGATCTCAATCTCAACAATCTGGGTACAAATATTCCAGTTCAAGATAATCCAGAAACTAGGATTCACAATACCCATCCTCAACAAAATATCATCGGAAATGTACAAAGTGGCGTTCAAACAAGAAACATGTTGCGAAACAACAACAATGCAGGCTTGTATGCAACTATCCGAGAATCTGGTCAACAAAATGATTGGTCTTTCGCGTGTTATGTCTCACAGGAAGAGCCAAGAACTTGGAAAGAAGCTTTGAAAGATAACTCTTGGGTTGAAGCAATGCAGGAAGAACTGCAACAATTCCAGAAGCTTGGTGTCTGGAAACTCGTAGATAAACCTGCTGGTTACAAGAAGATTGGTACCCGTTGGGTGTTTAAATGCAAAAAGGATGACCGTGGAGTCATTATTCGAAACAAAGCAAGGCTAGTCGTTCAAGGTTTTCGTCAGATTGAAGGGATCGACTACAACGAAGTGTATGCACCTGTTGCACGTCTAGAAGCAATTCGGATTTTTCTGGCTTATGCCTCATTCAAAGGTTTCAAGGTATACCAGATGGACGTGAAAAGTGCATTCTTACATGGTGTGGTGGAAGAAGAGGTGTACGTCGAACAGCCTCCAGGTTTTGAAGATCCTATCCATCCCGATCGGGTTTGGTTGCTCAACAAAGCTCTCTATGGTCTACATCAAGCACCGCGAGCTTGGTACGCAACCTTATCTAATTATCTGCTGGAGAATGGATTTCGCAGAGGTCTTATCGATTGTACTCTTTTCATCAAAGAACAAGATGGAGATCTTCTACTGGTACAGGTATACGTTGATGATATTATTTTTGGTTCTACTAATGATGTTTTGTGTAGGAATTTCGAGCGCATTATGCAGGATAAATTCGAGATGAGTGCTATGGGGGAAATGACTTTCTTTTTGGGCCTACAAGTACAACAAACCGAGTCTGGGATATTCATCCATCAGACTAAATATGTTGGTGATATCTTGAGCCGGTTCCAGATGTCTGATGCAACGCCCATCGGTACCCCATTGCCGCAAAATCACGGAATTACTCCAGACTTGAAGGGTGAAGCTACTAGCCCCTCATACTACCGCGCGATGATCGGATCTCTTATGTACCTCACAGCATCAAGACCAGATATAATGTACCCAACGTGCCTGCTTGCCAGATATCAAGTCAATCCGAAGGCCTCACATCTTGCAGCTGTAAAAAGGATTTTTCGTTATTTGAAGGGTTACCCTGACACCGGTCTATGGTACCCTAGGGATAATGACTTTGACTTGATCGGATTCAGTGATTCTGATTTTGGCGGATGCAAAATCGACGGCAAATCCACAACGGCTGGATGTCAGTTTTTGGGAAATCGCCTAGTCACATGGCAGTGCAAGAAGCAGACGTGCGTCGCTACATCAACATGCGAAGCTGAATACATTGCTGCCTCAAGTTGTTGCTCCCAAGTCCTATGGATCCAACAGCAAATGCGTGACTACGGTTTTGAATTCCTAACTACTCCTATTTACGTTGATAATTCTGCTGCCTTACAGATCACCAAAAATCCTGTGCAGCATTCAAAGACTAAGCACATCGAAATTAAGTATCACTTCATACGTGATTGCTTTGAGAAAAGGCTAATCGATGTTGCTTACGTCCACACCGATGACCAACGTGCCGACCTTTTTACCAAAGCATTTGACAAATCAAGATTTGACTATTTATTATTGGTAAACGGCATTAAGGTCAAGCAAGAGTAAAACCAACATCGGAAAATCATTTTTTGTAAATACCTTTGTGTTTTAAATTTATCTTAGTTTATTGATTTTAGGGGGAGTAAATCCAAATTTGAAAAATCCAAAAACATCGAAAAAATTTCAAAAACACAAAAACAATAGAAAAACAAAAATGAGTTTCCTGGCGAGAAAAAGAGAAAATGATAGTACATCAGTGGTCTGTCTAAACCTCTTTAAACCTGAAATGAAAAACGATAAGCAGCTCTATATAAGATGTATCGGTAGGCTCACAATCATTTTAAAGTGTGCAGGGTGATATAAACTTAAATCGACTGAAGACCAGGTGGGAACCATTCATTGGCATATGGTCTTAGTACCGAAATTTCGTTTGAGAGATTGCCGAGGTTCTGAGATATTCGGTCTTTATGCTGCTTATCATCTGGGTATCATGGTTGTATCTTTTACCGAAGAATAACGGGGACGCAAGTCTAGATCTTCCATGATACTATACATACGTGTACATACTGCATACGACCTCAATAAGTGATAAACAATCACATGTCCAAAATAAGTGATAATATATCACATCTATCCGGGAGTCAAGTTCGTCTCTCTGCTGTACGAAAGTACTGACCTGTTCACGGACTTGCTCCTGTGCCCTCATGCATATGAAAATCAAGTTCCTCATCAATAAGTGATTCTATCACATAGGGCTTGTTTTCAAATCAAATAAGTGAGAATCTCACATCATATACGGTCAAACAGATGATAATCGGTATACTCACCGGTAAGATGAACCCTCGTGCATACCTTGATACGGGAATGTGTCGTGATGTGGATGAACACCGGTCGGTAAGTATAAATCATACCTTAACGTATCCCCTCGCCATGATTACATCTGATAAGTTGAGCTTATGTGGACAACAATACCGATAATTGTTATAGGATGCTTATCTAAATGTTAACTAATTGAACAACAAGAGCTTTTTGGCATGACCGTACACTGATATGATTCTCTTACCCTCGAAACTCGCAAAAAGAATGACTGTAAATATTTATTTAATGCTTTCAGTTTCTGCATCTTTGTATATATTTATTTACTGCTTTCTGTCTTTACATTTGAAATATTCAAAAATACCAAAAAGATTTTAGGTGTGTTTTTAATTTAAACTTTATAAAAATCCAAAAAGATTTTATTTCTATCTTATTTTCGATCGTACGATGTTGGATCTCGAGTCTTCGTTACCTGAAACCTGAACGAAAACCGAAAATGACTAAATCTTCATAAACGGTCGAAACTTGCAAAGTGTTGAAAGTTAAAATTGAAATTGATAAAATAAATTAAACTTTCAAACTGTCGGACGGTGTTTGATTGAACAATGGTCACATGTGTGTCGTTTACTTATGATATTCCAAGCAGTTGTTCTCATTACGCGTTTAGATTTCTTGCATGTGCAGATTCTAAAGGCAAGGAGAACATGGTCGATGACAAGCTTTGGAATGAAGACACGACGTGAAGGCACTCAAATGATGAAGATGATCGAGTTGCCGCTAACCATCATCAACACCACAAGGATCTCAAGTTTTAAAAAAAATCAAGACTTTCACGAGCATAACTCAAGGGGGAGCTTATGTCAAGGGGGAGTTTGTCAACACACTTCCTACATGAAACGGGGAGTTTGTTGGTACACTCTCTGCTTTCAAGACGTGAAGACTTTAAAGATCCTCCGACATTGAAGACTTGAAAGGACGTCAAAGACTTGAAGACACGAGGGACCTACAGGAATTAAGATCGAGATCGAGACAAAGCTACAGCCAAGGGGGAGTTTGTTGGTGCACTTTTGTCTGTACTTTGTCTGTATGTTGTCGTGATTCCAAACGATGTCTTTGTTAGTCTTGTAAGTTTGACCAAGTCAACCATCCTCCGGTTTGACTTGGCCAAACAGTTAACAAAATGGTTGTAATCTGTCTGTGTCGAAGGATGTGTAATCGAAGGATTGTTTATATCCTTCGATGAGCTCGAAAGATGAACCTTCGATGGATAGACCTCGAAGGATATCATCCTTCGAGGTATATGTGATCCTTCGGTAGGTTTCTGGTCGACAGATGATCTTACGATCAGTCTGTCTGATCCTTCGACCGGACGAGCTGTGTTGGGTATAAATACCCATGTGTTGTGTTCACTTCAAAAAAAAGGAGACAAGTATGAGACATTAGAAAGACAGACAAGTGAGAAGTCTTGTAGAGAGAGCATTCTGTTGAGAGCACACACACACGAGAGAGAGAGTTTGCAAAACACATTTGTAAACATTGAGCTTGTAACCGAACCTTTCATACGTATTAATACAAGTGGTGTTAATCGGTGAAGATTGTGTGTTGTGTTTGTGCTTTTTCTATCTCGGTTTGCATGCTAGCTTGGATTCCGCACTTGCTAGTGTGTTAGACATAACAAGGAATAGGTTTGACCTCAACCTCCAAGGGACCTACAGTGGAGGACTTCATCAAGCAATCAGATACTGCTCCAGATTTTCTTGTAATTATTATCACTGATGATGCCGACTTTTCTGTTTAGTTCTTCATCTGCTCTTTTTTCTTCGAGCGACCATCTAGAGAATTGTGTTTTAACATCGCTGGTGTCAGACCAGTGGTAGAAGCATCTGTTTGCCACTAGAGTATTGTTGGTGTTGCTGATTTTGATTTGTTTTTTGACAGACAGTTTTTTAAAAGACAATTGTTAATGTTTTGAATCAAACTAATCATCAGTCATTTATAGTGTTTAAAACGCGTCTTTATGGTAAACGAAGAGGTTAATCGTAATTATGATAACCTGTTTTTTTTAAGGTTTAAAATTTGTCCTTTGGGTTTCTTGATATTTAATTTTATAGTTTTCCAATGAAAACTTATTTTTGAAAGGTTTTGCATTAAAAGGCTGCTATTGTTAATATAAATTTATATGTTTAAATTAAATGTACACCTTTTCCCTCCTAGATTATTAAATGTACAGTGAATTTAAATCCGACATTTGGGCTGTTAGATATTTCACTATATAATATCATTGCCAGTTCACCTGTTTTTCATCACGTTTTACTACAAAGATATCCTTCTTTCACATCATTTGAGTATTATATAACTTAAAATGGCGTCATACACTTCTGCAGAGTCTGATGATTTAAAGCCGCGCTTTATCAAGCCAGATGAGGATCAAGTATATGCGGATAGGGCTACTCTTCAAGAGCTGAAGAGATGTTTTGATGGACTGCACCTTGGTCTGTTCACGAGAGACCAACTTTCAAGAAACCTGATGGTGATGCCTTCGACTTCCGTTCGTGTCCTTTGTGTTGTCAATAATATAGAGTGCGGTGATACAAACGTGGAGTTCATGGCGATGCTCAAGGATATACATCGAGAGGTTCAACACTCGATGGAGTTGAAGCTAAAATTTCTTAATTCTTGCTGTTAGATTCTTAAATTTCTGGGTATTATTGTTAGATTTGAAAGTTTCTTAGTTCAATACTCGATGTACTTGTTGATCTTTTAATGTCATAAATTTTAATTCTATTAACTTTTCTTGTCGCATTTATACTTTTACTTATTTTATCAAGCATAAGTATTATTATATAGTTTTGAATATCATCTGAGGATTGCAAATCTATATTGATGTAGATGTGAATTTGTGTCTGAGTTTGATTTAAATTATGTTGATGTTGATTTATGTCTGAACAGATGTTTGGTAAGTCAACAGAGGTTTAAATCCCTCAGGTTGGTTTAAGGCTGAGCAGATGATTACGAAGCCAAAATATTCTAGAATATCTGATCATGAATAACAATTTTTTTGAAGAAATTGCTCCTCCAAATTACAAGACTCAATATCTGCTATTGTAAAGGTCTGTCAAAGCTAAAGTCTGCCAAAAGAGAACATCTGCTTGAAGTGATCCTCTGCTGATGAAGAAAGTCTGAAGAAGCAAAGGTCTGCTATGGGTCAACAGATGTTAAAGAACAACAGATGATATTCAACATATGCTGCTCAACAGAGGTTTTCATAGTAACAATGCTTAGGCTAATAGCAGATGTTGGGAGTTTGTTAGGCTATTAGATGTTGCTCTCTAAGTGAACATTGTAATTGCAGTCTTTGTAAAAGCATGACGATGAAAGCATTCTTGTCATTCTTATGAGAAAAAAGTTTATTGTTCTGCTGCATATTTCCATTTCTGTTTTATCTTCTTCCATTGTTATCATCTTAACTGTCACAACAATCAAAGTCAGATGCTAACAATTGGTATCAGAGTTAGTCAATCAAATTCGATCCCAGCAAATCCTGCTGAATTGGTTATTTAAAAGCAATAAAATGTCTTCAGAAAAACAAAAGTCCACTCTTAAAAAATAGCTATTTTTGATTTTTTTTTCAAAATCCTTAAAAGTCTGTTGAAAACAACTGTTTTTGAAACCTCTGCTTAGCTAAAAATTCATCCACTGCTGAAAGGTATCATCTGTTCTCATAACTTCTATTTATCCTAATGACTGTTGACTTACCATTGTTCCCAACCTCTGTTGTTGCCCAACAGAGGTTTCCAAACAACTATCATCCATTATCACAAAAGAGGTTCTGACGTAGACATATGTTAGCCATCAGATCTTTGTAACTGCTGCCATGTCAGCATTCACTTTTTTCACTCTATATAAACACTGTTTCATCCCCAACCCGAGCTTCTACCACTGCCGTCTCGAATTCAAAATTCTCAAAAATAGTTTCCATTATCACCTTCTTCTCCGATCATGGCTCTGAACATCAAAAACCCTCACAACTACCTCCCCGTCTTCAAGAAAACCAGCAAAAATACAAGCTTTCATTCAATAATTGACGTTTTAATGTCATCAAAATACAAAGCAATCCTTACTGCTGATGCTCCAGTTCATATGGAAACACTCCCACAATTTTGGGCTAATGCTGAAATACAGTCTGAAGATAATAAGCTGCTTTCCATGACATCTAAAGTCAGAAAAAGTCTGGTTCGAATTTCCCCATCCACAATTTCCACTACATTTGCATTGGACGACTTGGCAGGTAAGACCAACTTTAAAAAACATGAACTTCATACAGATTTCATTGAAAGAGGGTACGATACACAATTAAAGGGAGTTACTATTTTCAAACCAAACGTCCCTCCGCCAATGAAATTTTTTTCGATACTCTTTTAACTTGTCTCTCAGCCAAGACCACCGCATTTAATGAGATACCTTTAAAAATTCAGTAATGGGATATGCTATTTTAACAAAATCTAATTACAATTTATCCCAAGCACTGTTTTATGATTTGGTGAAAAATGTGAAAAAAGTGAAAAAGGTGCTAATAATGCTTTTTTGTTGTATCAAAGACTTCTAAGCTACCACCTACGAAAACAAGTGTCACAAACATATTTTGAACAAGGTGTAGTTTTTCAAATAAATAGTCTTACAAGTGAAACTTTTACCAGACTTATGGATAAAGAACCAAAAGTTTCAAAAACACAAACAAAGGGGGGTGAGCCTGTTTTAGATGCGTCCACATCTATTGCTCAAAGCTCTGTTGTTGAGCCCACTGCTCCTTGTGATCATGAACCCACAACCGGTGTTGTGAAACGCATACCAGCAAAACCCAAAAAGAAACCTGCCAAATCCTAAAAGCCCACCAAAACCAAACAAAATAAAAAGGGTCCTCTAGAAGATGAGATCCTAGAGATTAACTCAGCGACAACACAAATGTCACTTGAAACCACTGCTGCTACTTCCTCACAGCTGTTGGAAAGATCTCAACCCATCCAAACTCCTTATGTATCCTCACAAAATATCATGTTGTAAGCACAGGGACACCACAACATGAAGCAGACCTTTCATATGAAAGTATGCTTAAAAGCCCCTCTCCCATGGCAATGTTGCTTTCTACACCACAACCCTCTTCCCAAATTCCACCATCAATATTACCTCTGTTTGAAGCAATTGAAATTCAGACTCAAAACAGTCTCTCTCACCACACATTACTGAGAGTATAACCCAACAAATGACTGTGTCTGAACCAATTCAATCTGCTATCCCACAAACAGTTGAGCAGCTTACACCCCTTGAGTTTTACGAAACTCTTCGTGGTAGTTCAAGTGGAGCAGCCACTACAACTGTTGAACCCATTGGTTATCAGTTGGACAGTGGTTACATCATTAAGACTCCCTTGAAGGCAACTACTGTTGAGGCTACAACTGTAGCCTCTGCTCCAGTGGGAAGTCCTCAGAACCAAGAAAAATGGGCATTTGTTTCTGATGATATGGAGTCTTCTCCTATTATCAAAACAAATACAACCAGCAGAGGTGGGAATTCAGATGATCCTATTAAATTAGGTGATGAATTAAGATATAAGGATTTGACGGATAGAATGTCTACTATTGAAACATCTGTTGCTGAAATGAAAGATATGATGAAGCTGATGAAGGAAATCTCTAAAAGTCAACCTAGCACTCAGCAAATTGCTGATGAGCTTTGGAAGTCTGTGTAACCCATCCTTCATGCTTAGAAGAATTTAGCTGAAATCAACCACAACACTCACATGGAACTTATCAGAATTATGGTTCATGCTAGGTATAAAGATACGCAAGCAGACATCAGGGGCATTAAGGAACATTTGCTCAAACTTACTGGCTCTTACCCTACACCAATCTTTGAGAAAGATGATGATGATGATGATGCCAAACAAAGGGAGAAAGATTCTATGAGGAAGTTAGAACCTGATTCAAAAGCAAAATCAAAACCAAACGTCCAACAGCAGCCAGAGTCTGCTAAACAACAATCTTCTGCATAAGCTTTAGAAGCTGGAAAGGAAAAAGGGACTGATGAGACCCTAAACAAGAAAGCTAAAGAGATAGCTTTAGTTGAAAGAACAGGCAGAGCAGAGGAAAAAAGAAAATATTGGTACTTCAATAAGAAGGAGGTCCACTAGAAAAGTCAGATCACCAATTGCCATCCTTCCTAAAACCACTGCTACTCCTACAAAATCTGTATCCACTGCTAAACCCAAAACCGAGCCCTTCTCCACAACAACCACCACAAAAGAAGCGGAACATAGCTTCACCACCATCATCACCAATTCACCCAACAGATGCTGACAAAAGTATCAGCAGATGTTAGCCAAACAGCTGCTGAGTCAGCAGATGTTTGTCAAACGTCTGCCATGATCATTTTTCACTACACCAACAACAACCCAACCACCTCCAACATCACAAAGATTTCCCACACATCCACCTTCACCACCAAAACGTTCTCCTTCACCACAAATCAAGTCCACATGCAAGAGAAAAACTCATGTTGTGTTAGAAGATGATGAGGAGATTAAATCACCAATCTTCATATCATCTGCCCCCATTCAAAACATTCTATCCTCATCAATTTCACCCAGAAAACCCTACTTCATCCCTTCCAATTGCTACACTACCATCAAGTCATTCCCTTGGCAGCTCAATATTCTCTAGAGGTAGCCACTGTTAAAGGTGAAATTGAGACATTCTTCACAATAGAGGATCCATCAAAAAGATCCTTCCCATCTCTTTATGGCTATAGGCAGCCTCAAAACTTAGATTAGTATCTGAAATTAAAAGCAACACAGGCTGAGCTTATAGCAAGAGAGAATAGCATAGGGATGGATGACAGGAAATACCAGAGCTTCTTATCACATGAGCTTAGCAAAGTCAGAAAACTTGAAGACTTTGCTAAGGACCCGAGTAAATCCATGTCTGAGATGCCAATAAATCCTGAGCTTGAGAAGAAATTGGGGGAGGATTATGGAACACATTATGAAGCACAAACCATATAAAGCAACTAGAGCTTAATTCGAAGACTGGTCATCAGATGCTCTTACAGAAGAAAGTGAAAGAATCACAAAAATAAGCAATAATCCTCTAGTAAAGCTAACTCCCCCTTACTGGAAGAAAGTCAAACAAGTGGATCCAGATGAGGCATTGAAGCTTAAAAGAATGAGAGCAGAGCTTGTGGATGCTGATTATGGTTCAGCTAGATCTATTGTCAGATGGTCTAAACTCAACATAGTTGAGACCTACAAAAGGCCGGAAGAACTAAGACCTAAAGATCCCAAAGTTCCTCAAAAGCCAGTCTGTCCTACAACTGCTCCAAACTCATCTTCAATAATTGGAAGTCTCAAGAAAACCATCTGATCCAAAAATAGTAAAATGGAAGTCATCCTCAGACACCCACGTATTGACTTTGATCAGGTCAGATGGTAGTGTTGAAAAGGTTAAAATGAAGAGTGCATATGGTCTAAATGCATACGATCTCCAAGATTTATTGGACCTTTAACTTGAAAGGGATAATGAAGAAGACATGTTCTCCCTGGACTTTGAACTACAATTCAAAGGACAAATCAGAGAGATGTTGATGAGAAATAAAGATCACTAATAAAGAAGGGTTTTGGCATCATCTATTCTATAGGGAGATTGTTGGATCAGCGGTTGCGACATTGCTTCCAGCAGCATATGTAGCGAGGACACAACAGGTAGCAAAGGAGATGTTGCTGGGTAAGAGACTCTTGATTTGGCTTTGGTGAAAGTTGTTGAGGCAGGTGATCGTGTGATCGTAGTTAATGTTTGTTGAAAGTAAAGTTGTATTCAAATTCTATTGATTTTTTTTCAAAGTAAAGATTTTAAATTTGTTAGTATATTCGTGTGATGTTTTAGAACTTCTGTATTGAAAGTTGATAGACACATTTCCAACAGATATGATAATTCGGCAAAGTAAATAATAGTTCTCGCTTTTTATGATGAAAGGTAGTGACTTTTAGGCTGATTATTTGTTTAGTTGTAAATCAGAGTTCAAATGCATCAAGATGCAAGATTTGTGAGAATAACTTATGACTAATTTAATATTAATTAATCAAAAGAAAAACTAAACTAAAAATTAAAATAATATACCTATCTATACTTTCTATTAAAATGTGGTATGCATGAATTTCAAAAAACCACCCTTGTTTGCACACGTGTATCACTACTAGTTAATGTAAAATGACCAAAAAGGACATATTTATACATTTAAAACCATTTTCTACTTTTACATATAATATTATATACTTAACATTTTTTAGACCAAAACTATCATTTAAATTTTACAAAATATATAATATAGATTTCTTTTACAAATTTTATAATTTCTTCATTAGACGATAATAATATTACGTCACACAAATTGTGAATAATTCATAAAAAATACCAAAACGGTGTAATAATACATTCATCCCGGTGATTCCGTTATATGACCAGTATGGAATTGATGGTGATGGTACACTAGAGGCAACAGGTGGTGCTCGCGGGTGTGGCGTTGTGCGGGTGAAGGTGGATGGCCTGGTGGGTGATGGTGGACGGAGACAGGGGGTAGTCGTGGGGCAGCGATGGTCGTTGTTGTAATGATAGTAGGGGCAACAGATGGGTGGATGGTGGTCAGGTGAAGGTGGAGGGGGTCGCGGGTGATAATGTGTGCGTGTATTATGTGTTTCAAATTTCAAATTTTCCAAGCAATATGTTCCAAATTTCAATGTGTTTCAAATTTTTAGACTTAAGTAAGATGCAGACCGTTATTCAGGTGCAGTGGGTAGCTTGATGTACTTAATGGTTTGGTATTGTTATACCAGACCAAACAATGGTTATGCAGTAAGTCTTTATTCTGGTGAGTTATTTCTAAGCAATCTAGGGAAGGTGCACTTAGAAGTTGTCAAATGGATACTCAGGTATCTCAATGGTACAAGGGAAGTGGGTTTGGTTTTTGGTGAAGATCCTACTTCAATCAGCATGGTACAAGGTTAGTGAGTTGGAAGTCTACCTTAAAAAATGTGGTAGCCTCGTCAACTACTGAAGGAGAATATGTAGCTTTTACAGAAGTAGTGAAAGAAGCCACTATTGGGATATGGTATTTAGGTTTAGCATCGAGCCCACTGGCCTCGTTATCTCTATATATTATAACCCTATTGAATGAATGAAATCAATTAGTCTTTTACCATCTTACAGCCATATGTCTTAAAGGGTTTGTAGCACAGTTAGGTGTTGAGGTTGCTAATGTAACAATATTGTGTGATAATCAAATAGCGTTGCAGTTTTCTATACGAATGCAATGTTCCATAAAAGATCAAAGCATATCAATGTCAAGTGCATTTCAATAGAAAGGCGTTCAGTTCTAAAGAGATTAAGGTGGAATATGTTGATGCTAACAACAATGTTGCTGATATGCTTACAAAGGCAGTTTCAGGTTCTAAGTTTATGTATTGTTGGAATTGTTAGATGTTGGTGATTGATTTCTACAGCTTGACCTAGGCGTAAAGGTGGAGATTATTGGTATAGTTATGCCTGAGGTTAAAGTTAAATGGAAGTCAAATAATGGTTATAAGAAGCTTTGTGCAATGTGATCATTGTAATCGTATTCTTGAGTTCTAATAAAGCCCTAGTTCATTTAGTGATTCTCCGTTGTTTTGATGTAGTTCTTCTATAATCTTCAACCAAGGACACAGGTAGTTTTAAACCCGCATTTGCCTATGTATGTTTTCAGCATAAATATATTGAAGTCTCAAAGCTCATGGAAATCCCATAATCATCTTTCATAAAGTTTGCTAGCATACACTCAAATATAACAAATCATGGTAAAAAAAAAAGGAATGAAAATCAAGTTAGCCATAACGAACCTTGAGCAGGAAATGACCCACGTAGATAATTGCCACGAAGATATAGGACTTTAAGTGATGGAAAAAGCCTTAATGATGCTATAAAGCTTTCACTGACATCATTATACCCAAGATGTAAAATTTTCAATCTCTTCAAAACTGAAACCCTCTCTGAACCTGCAGCTGGTGAGGAAAATATTTAGAAATACGAATGTAAAATATTTATTCAAATAGTTTATGAGGAAAAGAAGATTTTATTGTTAACCAAGCTATTTGATAGTTTTTATTGTGTTTAAATTTTAACTGGAGTTTTATTTCTCATAAAAATATAATAATTTATGAATATTTTGTTAATTTTTTTATTTGGCCGGCCAAAGAGAGAATATTATTAAACCAAAAAACACACCCCTAAGGAAGCTCCTTAGGAGGAAGACCAAAACATATACAGGGGACCAAAACAAGAAAAAACAAAAACCCAAACTGGAATCCTTCGAATCTGTGCCATTTCTAACTTTCAACCTCTTTTCCATTCACCAATAAGTCCCCGATTTGATTTATCAAATAATTTGTTAAATGGAAGACAAAAAAGAACCGATTTGCGAGTGACATCTCAACTAATAACCCGTGCACCTGGGCATGCAATGTTGTAAAATAAGGGAGCTAAGCTGATGTTTGATTACCTTGAACGTGCAAGGTACCGTAATAGCTACTGTAGGAGAGATACAATTCCTCCAAGTTTTCCAAAGGAGCCAATTCTACAATATATGTGAAGCGGATAATCATTAGCTCGACGAAAATTTATTTTGTGGCGAAAAATAAGGTTGAAAGCAAAATGACATGCCATGAGCAGGAAAGTTTCCTCCCAAACCGTTGTCACTAAGATCCAAAACTTTTAGTGAAGTAAGGGCACTCAATGAAGGAAATACGCCATTTCCAATTGAGTTACTACTGAGGTCAAGCTTCTCCAGCTTCTTCAAACTTGACAACCTTGCAAGTCCTGTAATAGAAGAAGTTATAATGTTTCTTGATGTCAATGAGATTTGTTGATAACAAAAGGTTGAACCGTGTGTTTGGTTCGCAAAATGTTATACTACACCATATATGATACGATACTACACCTATAGGCCTATCCATAAGGTATAGGTCCAACAGAGAACTATAGATGTAGTATCGTATCATATCGTATAGTGTAGTATAAATTAAGTCACGTATATGTATAGCACAGCACATCACAGCACAGTATAGGCGCATACGGGACCAAAACTACATATACAGTCCTATACGAGACTTATATTATACCTATAGGCCTACGTGGGAACTATACTACATCCATAGGCGTATACGAGACTTATAAGCCTATATGGGATCTATACAAGACTTGTACTACACCATATATGATACGATATTACACCTATAGGCCTATACAAGACGATACTACACATATATGCCTATACATGACTTATACTACACTATACTATACGATACGATAGGATACATTATTATATTATACGTATAGGCCTATACAAGATTTATACTACACTATATGATACAATACTATATCCATAAGTATATACAAGACCTATATCATACTATACGCTAGAATACTAAATAATGTTTTTACTACACTATACAATATGATACGCTACAATATTATATTACACGTATAGGCCTATACGAGATTTATGCTACACTATATGATACGATACGATACTACATCCATAATCCTATACAAGACCTATATTATATACTATACGATAAAATACTTAAGAATGTTTTTTATTTATTTATTTTAAAAAATTTCTTATTATAAAAGTTTGCTAAAACGATAAATTATGTATAACAATATTTCTTTAAAAAAACCACCATTTATATACGCTGCGTATAAGTATATACGCGGCGTATATAAAGGGATAAATCACACATCATATCAGAAATTATCTTGGAAATTGAAAAATGTGGCTATACCTCGCGTATAGACTTATACGCGAAGTATATAAAGTTAGGGTTTGATGTGCAAATAGTTGTTTTGGTGTGCAAGTATGTACAACCTTTTTTAATTGGATGGGAATATTAAAAAACCTAGAAGTCATAATTTTTTTTTCTTAATGTCTTTATCCCAAACGTCCATCTTCTTCCTAAATTCTTCTACATGTTTAACCGTAATCCCTAATCACAATAGCTCTGCTCAATTCTGGTTCGTTTGTTTTAAACAAACAAACGGCCTCAGCTCGTCGCTAAATATATTTGATTTTGGTTTCAATTTATTATCACTGTTTGATTTCTTCTTTGATAAATGAATAACTAGTTCATTCGTTTTTTATTTGAATTACCAATACTCATTGATGAATGGTTCCAATTTCTGTTCTATATTTCAATTTTTGAAAAATGTTTTTGATTTCTATTACTTATCAAGGATCAATGGAAGAAAGGAAAGAGACAATATTTTATGTAAGATATTATTATTATTATTATTATTTATTATTGTTGTTGTTGTTGTTAGAGTGAATTTCAAGAATTGTCTTTTATCTTTATGCTCATTTCAGGCGCCGTCCTTTATGTTCAAAATTGACGAGTTTTGTATTTTATGTTTTCAATTCATACACGTTTTGTCCTTTAAGCAAAACTCAGTTAATTTTTTATGTTAAATCTGATCATGTATAAAGTACATGAGGACATTTTTGTCAATTCATATTTACATGGACTAATTGTGTAGATAATATAAATAACCAACCTTTTTAAAAAATTAAAATCTTACAGAAAGGCCCATCTTCTTCTCCAACTCTTCAAACCTAACAGCCTCCACTCTGCAACTTCTTCTTCATCTCCGGCCACCGTCAACTGCCACCACCGCCAAAAGCCACTGCCAACTCCGGCCACCGACAAACAAATAAAAAGAAGTATCTGGAGAAAACCTCGGCGATAGAGACCGATGCTTTATTTTGGGGATGATCCTGTGGCGTTGCGGCTGAGCTTGTTCTGAAGCTAGCCAAGCCGGTACTGATGTTTAGCGATTTGTTGCTGCTTCAACTTCTGAAACTACAAAAATTAAAAAATTATTGATAAAGAAATTAAAAAAAAATATTGAGAAGAATATTAAACCGTAGATCGATAACTGAGTAAAAATTGTTAAATACTTACTTTAGCGACTTGATCATCATCGTTGCTGTATAGGTTCAACCCCACTGGATCATCTCCAAAATAAAGCATCAGTCTCTATCACCGAGGTTTTCTCCAGATACTTCTTTTTATGTGTTTGTCGGTGGCCGGAGTTGGCAGTGGCAGTTGGCGGTAGCCGGAGATGAAGAAGAAGTTGCAGAGTGGAGGTTGTTAGGTTTGAAACGTTGGAGAAGAAGCTTGATGAGCCTTTTTGTAAGATTTAAATATTTTAAAAAGGTTGGTAATTTATATTATCTACACAATTAGTCCATGTAAATATGAATTGACAAAAATGCCCCTCATGTGCTTTACACATGATTAGATTTAACAAAAAAAATTAATTGAGTTTTGATTAAAGCACAAAACGTGTATGATTTGAAAACATAAAGTACAAAACTCGTCAATTTTAAACATAAATGACAGCGTCTGAAAATATGTATAAAGATAAAGGGCAATCCTTAAAATTCACTCTTATTATCATTTTGAAATTAATGAAATTAATTAATAAATGAAATTGTGTAGGTAAAGATATTATTTTCATTTTGTTGAACATTCAAATGGAATGAGAACTATTTTTGAGCAGCTTAAAGGGTTCTTAAAATCAGTCATATAAAGATTTATGTTCAACACAAACATAAATTTTGAGGGAATTAATTCAAATTCCAATTGGCATTCCACGAACCAAAACTTACTCATATGTCATGGTATAAGTTTCTAGGATCAAAATAGTAGAAATGGAAAAGTATAGTGATCACTTGGAATTGATTAATACCTGTGGTGATAATCGTGTTGTCAATATAATTCCATGACAAATTGAGACTTCTAAGCTCGTTAAAATGAAGAAATAAAGAGATATTTAACGGCCAAACCCTGTCATAATCTTCATATACAATTGAGATCACGTTCTTCAGAGCCAATTCTGATACGTGCCCGGTTGTGTCACACTTAACTCTTTCCCACTCGCAACATTCACCATGATTAACCCAAGTAGGGAGAAGAGGGTTCACATCATACGTGTATGAATCATTAAGGGATGCTTTGATCGCTAGTAGTGCTTTTCTCTCCTCTTCTACACACACAGCTTGTATCCGTGGAACCACGAAATACGGTAACATCATGAATATCAACAACCATGATTGACGCTTATCTAAACACCAATCTTTCATTTTGGTACGTAGGTACAGTGCTAATAATAGCGGAGATGGCTTTATAGTCACACTCACAAATAATGCTTAAATTCTTTTATTGGGTATTTGGCTTGCGGGCTTTTAAAAAGGACAAATGATCCTTTTCACACTACGGCAAATGCAAGCCAAATAAATAACAATTTTTTTTGTTCATAAATGCTCCGTTGATCAAGTCAATGGTCAATTTTCCATGCATAATTAATTAATTATGTCTACTCCTTTGACGTACTCTATCTACCTGTCCATTATCGAATTGTTGCCGGCTTAAAAAAAATCTACCTCTCCATTGGAGTATGAATCAGAATGAGCAACGAGTATTTGGGGTTTGGTACTAGTACTGTACCGGTATTGAGTTTTCTGTGCTAAAATTTTTCGGTATCGATTTGCTACCCACTATTTGGTGTTTTTGATACCCGGATTTTCGGAAGGTAAACTCAAACATAGGGGAACCATTAATAAGCACTGAGGATCTAGCCGATCACATAATCCCCCTAATCCAATTCCTCCGTTTTAACCGGAAATTCATTTGCTCCAAGATAGAGATAATGAAGTTCCAGATGATATATCAAATGCCTTTTCAAAATCGTTTTTGAAAAATAAGGGCTTTCGATTTTTTTTTTCAACCAAATTCGATTTCGTTAATAATTAAAGACCTGTCAATTATGTTCCTATCTTTTAGAAAAGTAGATTGAGAATGCGAAAGAACTTAGTTGATCGCCCTTTTTAGCCTATTAGCAACGACCTTAGAGATAACCTTGTCAACTGACCGAATCAGGTTAATGGGCTTAGACTCATTAAGGCTTGACAGGACATTTACTTTGGGAATAAGAGATATAAAGGAAAAGTAACAACCTCTATAGATAGATTCCGCCTCATAAAAGTGATTCACCATCGCTACAAACTCCGAGCCGAGAATATCCCTTTGTAAAGCGAAAATTAAACCCAACGGGTCCCGTCTCTTTATCTTCCCAGAATCCCAAACTACGTCTTTGATTTCTCTAACCGTGAACTGTTCAACCAAACCCGATGCTTCCTTATCCACCAGAATCCCAAACTACGTCTTTGATTTCTCTAACCGTTCACTGTTCAACCAAACCCGATGCTTCCTTATCCGATAGCTTTTTAATATCCGGGCAACTCAAGATCAGCCTAGTCACCATAGATTCCTTAAACGACTATACCATTTTTAGACATCCATAACTTAGTCATACGATAATATTTTTAAATGGCCATACCTTTTTCATACGTTAGTATTTTTAAATGACAACAACTTTTTCATACGTTAATGTTTCTTTAAGTGGAGTACGATATTGCTATAATTTTTTTAATAAAAAAATTAATAACTTACATTATTATACATAATATTTTCTTTAAGTGGAGTATTTCGCACAAACACCCCTTTTGTCCGGGTCAAAACAGACTATAATACTTTTGCCGGGGTCAAAACAGAGTATGGCGGATTAATATTTGGGGCTCAAAGAAAACTATTAGGCTATCGGGTGTGGTCATGACCCTCCTCGTCATCGTCATGTCACCCATAAGAATGGTAAAGAGGACCATGGATGCCATGGTTTAATCCATGTGAACCATAGTAGATCAGACAAGGGGATGGTGTAGCCTTCCATTTATGTTCCTACGTGGCGAATCATATCTCAACCATGACTCTCAACACTTCAACCTCCTCTGGGTTTAAGGTACATATCCATCTCGTGAATCTAACAAATAGCAAGATGCCAAAACATTTAAAATTATTCCATAATAACCTATTTCATCCCATGACATTTTCAAATAAAAAAATTTATATTTAAAAAAAACATTGGAAATCAAGCATTCACATAGATCTACCAGTCTAGCACCAGTCATGAACTCATGGTTGAGCCATCTAGGGCATCTAGTCGCAGTTGCGACGGGGTTCTGGGGAACCCGCCCCATCTGGAGCATGCCCTCGAGCACCCTTAATCCGGGGCCCTTTAATCAACCCATGTCAAGTTAGCCTGAAGGTAAAATCAATATTAAATAAGCCAACATTTAATCTAGCAAATTAGCCTAAAACTAGACTAAAATTAGTATGAAATTAGCCTAAAATCATGCCTTGGATCAACGTTTCATTGATATGCCTTAGTTCACAAGTTTAGCAATATTAGTATACTTAATGCACACATTCATCAAAATTTCAAGCTATTTCACTTTGTTCAAATTTGGATGATTAACTGTAGTGTATCATGACAGACAGCATAACATAAATTAAATATCACTAGGCCCAACCTGCCAAAATTTTCCTCGCATTATAAAGTTAGTCGTTCTACCTAATCCCATTTGTAGAGATAAGATTGCACTAAAACAAGTCAAGTCAATAGTCTAATTGCATTATATTAAACAATAATAGTCCTTGATGGTCCACTGATGTATAGTTTTGATACGGATGAGGATCCATCATCAACCATAATCCCTTTGAAACTAAATTTCACAAATTAAAAGCAAAGAAGACATAACTGCACACCAAAGACTAAACTTCACAATTTTTTTGCATAGAACGCATAACTGCACACCAAGTTAGTCATTCCGACACAACTTTGATAAACTTAATCTCTGGCTGGCTCAATCCTCTTAGGCCCAAAGGCAATAATAAAGTTTTTGTCAACAGAAAAAAAAAAATAAACTTCATATAGATCATATGAATCTTATATCATCGTCTGTGAATACATAGTTATTTACTCTAAACCACAAACTCACCACCAGCAATTTCAAAACCCAAATAAGAGTTGTTTTGAATTGACAGGCTATAATGATATGCGGTCCAAACTTTGCTTTATAATTATATCACTTGCTTTATAATCATATTTCAAAACCCAAATAATGCATAATACACAGTAAGTCAATGGTCAATTTGGAGGCATGCATATTTTCTCCGTTGCCACTTGCCACGTCACTCCTTTTTATCCTTGTTAGTGAATTACAGTTTCATTATTTTGGAGTATTAAACACTCTCACTATTTCTTTACTCATTAATAGATTTTAGAACCAAATATGTACACATTTCTAATCCATTAGAGATTTTTTTAATACAAAATTAAAATTCCCAAATATCTAAAATGAGAATGACAATGATTTTAATAAAAAAATGAAAATCTGATTAAATAATATGACAAAAATTGAGAATCTGGTTTACTATTCACAAATCCGCAATCGGACATATGTGAACGTCTATGGGCATACTGCCCGTAGAAGGAGATGGTTTTGTGAGAGGATAGAAGACAGAGGGCATCTGTAAAAAGAGAAAGGACGTAAGAATCTGAAGGATATAATTACTTATTTAGCTATTTCTTTTATCTGGTGTTTTCTTGGAGTTGCACGTACATTTGCTTCGGCTCTAGGTGAGGGTTTTTCCTGGTTCGGTGGCGAGTGTATCCCGATGTGATGAATTTCGCCAGTAATCCAATTAGAGGATTTGTTGGCCGTTTAAAAAAAAATTAGTATTGATTATTCCTTACTTATTATTACTTTTATTTTTCGGTTATATTATAGTTTAACGTCTCATAAAGAAAATTTCACACTCAGAATTACTAAGTACCAAGTAAATGAACTACTAACATACAAATATACATATACACTTCATAACCAACAATTTCGACATACAAAGACAGATAAAAAGAATTTTCAGACACAATCAGATATTAGGAATCATGATAGATCTAAGTAGTTTCTAAAGGTTAATATCGAAGTTCGTTCGGATGCTCAAACGTTAATAAGATAAAAGTATCCCTTGCTTATTTCATTGATAACAATGTTGCCCATCATAAAAATTATATAACGAATGTGTGCTATATATATAAATAAAACAAAGGAGTCTCATGTATAAAAACATATGAATGCAAGTATTGTCTTTATTCTAATACACATATTAATTAGATAGTGCTTACTTAAACAAGTGCATAGAGACTTTCCTTACTGAATCATAAAGGAAGTAATAACATGTATGCATACATTCTTCAACCAAGTCCAACCACCTTCTACGCCAGTAAGGATTGACCCAAAGAAGTGTTGCAAATCCACACATGGACACAAACCATGTGGAACCAAAACTTCCATAGAATGATGTCATATCCATATCATACCATTTCTCGTCATTTTCTTCTTTAAATAACTGGCGAGTTTCCTCTGTTCCCATTGTGCATTTATTTTCCAATTGTGGTCCACAAAGAAGTGGGTTCCCTTCAAAACTCTCTTTTGTGAAAGTACTAAATTGTGCTTTCATTTCTGGGAGTCTACCTGACAGATTATTATAAGAGACATTAAAAACCTCTAAGAAGCTTAGATTAGTCAGTTCTGAAGGAACTTTGCCAGTCAAACTGTTACAAGAAAGGTCCAAACTCTCTATATTGACAAGATTAGAGAATTTCACAGGAATAGGTCCAGTTAGCCTATTGTGAGACAAATTCAAAACGTGAATCTGGCTCAGCAACCCTAGTTCTTCCGGAATATCCCCTGTCAGTTTGTTACATGAGAGATCTAATCCAGACATGATATCAAGAACGTCACCCTTGTAGGCAAGGGAGAGTGATTTTGTTGTGAAGATAACTTTGTCTTGTATTTTATAAGTCTGACCAGTGAATTTCAACGATTTATCTAAACCATTACTATAATGGTAATTTGAAGTCATATCGCTGGTATCATATATATAACCGGTGTCCATGAAAGCTTTGTAACGATGGCGAGTAATAATTTGTAGACAGTCAGGTATTGAACCGGAAAGGAAGTTACTAGATAAATCAATCAAACTCACATTAGTTAACTGGCACAATTGTCTTGGAATAGGACCATTGAAGTTGTTCTTACCCATAAGAAGGATCTTTACACTTGATATTTCACCCAAAAAGTTAGGAATTCTACCTGACAAGCAGTTGTTACCCATGTCTAATGTCAAAACACTAGTCAAATTACGAAAGAAACTAGGTATTGATCCAGTAAATCTATTGGAACCCAAATGAAGATGATACAAATTTGGCAAATTTAGGCAGGACAGAATGGGTCCTGTAAAATAATTTTGTGAGACATCAAGAAAAACTAATGAATTAGACAATGTGTTGTTGCTTATCCAATAAGAAGTGGAACCAGTAAAGAAGTTATTGCTAATATCCAAAAGCCTTATTTTGGACAATGCACTCATGTTTCCAATTTTTCCGTTGAAACAATTGCGATCTAACTGAAGCCTTTCTATGTTAGGGAGGTTTGAGTTTCCCGCGAGTATCTTGCCATGCAAGCTGTTATTTGATAGTATTAATATACTCAAGCTCGAGAGGTTTGTGAACAATCCAATTGGTACTTCTCCATACAACTTATTATGAGATAAATCCAATATTTCTAACGCCCCCAAATCACCAAACGAAGTTGGGATAACACCATCTAAAGAATTCCTAGACAAATTCAAATAACGTATATGAGGAAGGGCCTTTTTCATATCGCCGAGAATAGGACCTATCATGTAATTTCCAGATAGATCCATCCACCTTGTATTAGGATTCATATAAAGTGACACACAAAACATATTGCCAAATGAGTTGTTACTTAGATTCAGAACTTCCAACCATGTGTTATTTGTAATCAACCAATTTGGAAATTGTCCCTCCAATGAGCTATGTGACATGTCTAGTTTCCTTAACTTGTTCTGGTGAAGTAAAAAACTAGGAAGAATACTTCCTTTATGCTTGTTTATCCTGCAATTTGATAGCACAAGAACTTTTAACTGGAACATAGGAGTCCAACCTATAGGCTCTTCCGTTTCTACTTCAAACTTGTCATTGTCACTTGTAAATGCTACAAACTCAAGCTTTGTGTTATGGGAGAACAAGCTGAACGAGAAAGAACCTTCAAATTTGTTATGAGAAAAGTCAGCGTACTCTAGAGATGTGAGATTAGCAATCAAAGATGGTAGAAGTACTCCAGTGAATTGATTTGATGAAATATCAATGAACTTAAGAGATGATAACTTGTTGAAACACTCTGGCATGTTACCATCAAACATGTTGTGACTAAGATCCAATACTTGAAGGTTCTTCAACTCACACAACCCTGCCAAAAGATAGAAACTATGGTTAACCTTTTAAGAGAAAGATTAACTAACTATTGGAAAAATAAATGTAACAAAAGGTGTGTAAGAAACTAACAATCTTGTAATAAACAACTTACAATGATCAGAGAGTAATCCATGGAAATTATTGTAAGCGAACGAGACAACTTTAAGAGAAGATGACAACTTTATTGTGGACGGGATGCTTCCAACAAATTGGTTATCGCTCAAATCTATGACCTCCAGATGGTGGAAAGATGCTAAAGCTGTATGAAATATAAACAATAGATGATTACATATTAGGTTAGTAGCAAATTTGTGATATGTGCATCACCACAAAACCAAAAAATGGTAAGAAGTCTTTTAGTTGTGTTTGAATCCTTGATTTCCCCTTTGGGAGTGGGATTGGTCTACAAACTGGTTTTTTCCATCTTACCGATATGTGATCTGTGATGACCTCAATAAGTTACTATAGTTACTGTTGAAAGAGTTTATTTCTGTAGGTCCCTCGGAGGTTGAGGTTAAACCTATTCCTTGTTATGTCTAACACACTAGCAAGTGCGGAATCCAAGCTAGCATGCAAACCGAGATAGAACAAGCACAAACACAACACACAATCTTCAACGATTAACACCTCTTGTATTAATACGTATGAAAGGTCTGTTACAATGCAATGTTTACAAATCTGTTTTGCAAACTCTCTCAGTGTGTGTGTGTTCTCTCTATTTTCTGCACACTCTCTATCTCATCAGAAAGTGAACACAACACATGGGTATTTATACCCAACACAGCTCGTCTGGTCGAAGGATCAGACAGACTGATCGTAAGATCATCTGTCGACCAGAAACCTATCGAAGGATCCCATATACCTCGAAGGATGATATCCTTCGAAGTTCATCCATCGAAGGTTTATCTTTCGAGCTCATCGAAGGATATAAACAATCCTTCGATGACACATCCTTCGACACAGACATATTACAACCAATTTGTTAACTGTTTGGCCAAGTCAAACCGGAGGATGGTTGACTTGGTCAAACTTACAAGACTAACAAAGACATCGTTTCGTATCATGACAAAATACGGACAAAGTACAGACACAAGTGCACCAACAAACTCCCCCTTGGCTGTAGCTTTGTCTCGATCTCGATCTTAATTCTTGTAGGTCCCTCGTGTCTTTAAGTCTTTGACGTCCTTTCAAGTCTTCAATGTCGGAGGATCTTTAAAGTCTTCACGTCTTGAAAGCAGAAAGTGTACCAACAAACTCCCCCTTGGCTGTAGGAAGTGTGTTGACAAACTCCCCCTTAACATAAGCTCCCCCTTGAGTTATGCTCGTGAAATACTTGTTCTTTATGAATTGAGATCCTTGTGGTGTTGATGATGGTCAGCGGCAACTCGATCATCTTCATCATTTGAGTGCCTTCACGTCGTGTCTTCATTCCGAAGCTTGTCATCGACCATGTTCTCCTTGCCTTTAGAATCTGCACATGCAAGAAATCTAAACGCGTAATGAGAACAACTGCCTGGAATATCATAAGCAAGCGACAAACATGTGACCATTGTTCAAACAAAACACCGTCCGACAGTTTGAAAGTTTTAACAAATTTTATCAATTTCAATTTTTAACTTTCAACAACTTTGCAACTTTCGACCGTTTATGAAGATATAGTCGTTTTGGTTTTCGTTCAGGTTTCAGGTAACGAAGACTCGAGTTCCAACATCGTACGATCGAAAATAAAATAGAAATAAAATCTTTTTGGCTTTTATAAAGTTTAAATTAAAACATACCTAAAATCTTTTTGGTATTTTGAATATTTGAAATGTAAAGACAGAAAGCAGTAAATAAATATATACAAAGATGCAGAAATTGAAAGCATTAAATAAATATTTACAGACATTCTTTTTGTGAGTTTCGAGGGTAAGAGAATCATATCAGTGTACGGTCATGTCAAAAACACTCTCTTTGTTCAATTAGTTAACATTAAGATAAGCATCCTATAACAATTATCGGTATTGTTGTCCACTTAAGCTCAACTTATCAGATGTAATCATGGCGAGGGGAAACGTTAAGGTATGATTTATACTTACCGACCGGTGTTCATCCACATCACGACACATTCCCGTATCAAGGTATGCACGAGGGTTCATCTTACCGGTGAGTATACCGATTATCATCTGTTTGACCGTATAAAGGATGTGAGAAACTCACTTATTTTGATTGAAAACAAGCCCTATGTGATAGAATCACTTATTGATGAGGAACTTGATTTTCGATGCATGAGGGCACAGGAGCAAGTCCGTGAACAGGTCAGTATTTTCGTACAGCAGAGAGACGAACTTGACTCCCGGATAAATGTGATATATTATCACTTATTTGTTTGGACATGTGATTGTTGATCACTTATTGAGGTCGTATGCAATATGTACACGTATGTATAGTATCATGGAAGATCTAGACTTGCGTCCCCGTTATTTTTCGGTAAAAGATACAACCATGATACCCAGATGATAAGCAGCATAAAGACCGAATATCTCAGAACCTCGGCAATCTCTCAAACGAAATTTCGGTACTAAGACCATATGCCAATGAATGGTTCCCACCTGATCTTCAGTCGATTTAAGTTTATATCACCCTGCACACTTTAAAATGATTGTGAGCCTACCGATACATCTTATATAGAGCTGCTTATCGTTTTGCATTTAAGGTTTATAGAGGTTTAGACAGACCACTGATGTACTATCATATTCTCTTTTTCTCGCCAGGAAACTCATTTTTGTTTTTCTATTGTTTTTGTGTTTTTGAAATTTTTCGATGTTTTTGGATTTTTCAAATTTGGATTTACTCCCCCTAAAATCAATAAACTAAGACAAATTTAAAACACAAAGGTATTTACAAAAATGATTTTCCGATGTTGGTTTTACTCTTGCTTGACCTTAATGCCGTTTACCAGTAATAAGTAGTCAAATCTTGATTTGTCAAATGCTTTGGTAAAAAGGTCGGCACGTTGGTCATCGGTGTGGACATAAGCAACATCGATTAGCCTTTTCTCAAAGCAATCACGTATGAAGTGATACTTAATTTCGATGTGCTTAGTCTTTGAATGCTGCACAGGATTTTTAGTGATCTGTAAGGCAGCAGAATTATCAACGTAAATAGGAGTAGTTAGGAATTCAAAACCGTAGTCACGCATTTGTTGTTGGATCCATAGGACTTGGGAGCAACAACTTGAGGCAGCAATGTATTCAGCTTCGCATGTTGATGTAGCGACGCACATCTGCTTCTTGCACTGCCATGTGACTAGGCGATTTCCCAAAAACTGACATCCAGCCGTTGTGGATTTGCCGTCGATTTTGCATCCGCCAAAATCAGAATCACTGAATGCGATCAAGTCAAAGTTATTATCCCTAGGGTACCATAGACCGGTGTCAGGGTAACCCTTCAAATAACGAAAAATCCTTTTTACAGCTGCAAGATGTGAGGCCTTCGGGTTGACTTGATATCTGGCAAGCAGGCACGTTGGGTACATTATATCTGGTCTTGATGCTGTGAGGTACATAAGAGATCCGATCATCGCGCGGTAGTATGAGGGGCTAGTAGCTTCACCCTTCAAGTCTGGAGTAATTCCGTGATTTTGTGGCAATGGGGTACCGATGGGCGTTGCATCAGACATCTGGAACCGGCTCAAGATGTCACCAACATATTTAGTCTGATGTATGAATATCCCAGACTCTGTTTGTTGTACTTGTAGGCCCAAAAAGAAAGTCATTTCCCCCATAGCACTCATCTTGAATTTATCCTGCATAATGCGCTCGAAATTCCTACACAAAACATCATTAGTAGAACCAAAAATAATATCATCAACGTATACCTGTACAAGTAGAAGATCTCCATCTTGTTCTTTGATGAAAAGAGTACAGTCGATAAGACCTCTGTGAAATCCATTTTCCAGCAAATAATTAGATAAGGTTGCGTACCAAGCTCGCGGTGCTTGATGTAGACCATAGAGAGCTTTGTTGAGCAACCAAACCCGATCGGGATGGATAGGATCTTCAAAACCTGGAGGCTGTTCGACGTACACCTCTTCTTCCACCACACCATGTAAGAATGCACTTTTCACGTCCATCTGGTATACCTTGAAACCTTTGAATGAGGCATAAGCCAGAAAAATCCAAATTGCTTCTAGACGTGCAACAGGTGCATACACTTCGTTGTAGTCGATCCCTTCTATCTGACGAAAACCTTGAACGACTAGCCTTGCTTTGTTTCGAATAACGACTCCACGGTCATCCTTTTTGCATTTAAACACCCAACGGGTACCAATCTTCATGTAACCAGCAGGTTTCTCTACGAGTTTCCAGACACCAAGCTTCTGGAATTGTTGCAGCTATTCCTGCATTGCTTCAACCCATGAGTTATCTTTCAAAGCTTCTTTCCAAGTTCTTGGCTCTTCCTGTGAGACATAACACGTGAAAGACCAATCATTTTGTTGACCAGATTCTCGGATAGTTGCATACAAGCCTGCATTGTTGTTGTTTCGCAACATGTTTCTTGTTTGAACGCCACTTTGTACATTTCCGATGATGTTTTGTTGAGGATGGGTATTGTGAATCCTTGTTTCTGGATTATCTTGAACTGGAATATTTGTACCCAGATTGTTGAGATTGGGATCAACAATCAATTCAAGGCCCAGAATTGACGAAGAGGATGATGCAGTAGCTTCAGCTGTTCTAGGGACATCCACTGGAGGTGTACCTTCTGAAGTACCATGTACTGCTGTTGTTGGAGCTTCTTGATCTGCATCGAGAAATTCGTCATCCTCTGAAGATTCGTTCAATTCGGTAGCATCGTGAAAATCCTCATTGTCGAGAGCATTATTGTTCACTGAAGATGGTTCTTGATTGACAAGAATTGGACGAACCAACGGTGAATCTGTTGCATTATCACTCTCGAAAAAAATTCTTGCTGCAGCATTTTCTTCAACTGCTTCAACATTGATCGAATTGAAAAAGTCATCGTACTCAAACATCCAAGGCTGACCAGGACATTTGACTGGTAAAGTGTGCCTTTGTACTCTGACTTCAGACCATTCCTCGACCCTTTTAGTCTCTAGATTCCTGACTCTTAAGTTCGGGGTGGCATACCCAAGAAAGTATCCATCAATTGCTTTTGCCCCAAACTTTCCATTAGGATCGATTATTGTGCACGGAGCTCCAAACGGTTCAAGATATGACAAATCTGGTTTCCGTTTGTTAATAAGCTCAAAGCAGGTCTTGTTGTGCCTTTTGACTGTAAGGACTCGGTTCAACGTATAACATGCAGAGGCCACAGCTTCAGTCCAAAATGGAATCGGCAATTGTGACTCTACCAACATAGTCCTAGCAGTCTCGATCAATGTGCGGTTCTTACGTTCAGCGACGCCATTCTGATGAGGAGTATAAGCTGCACTAAATTCATGAAGAATACCTTTTGAAGTGCAAAACTCCGCCATGGCATGATTTTTGAATTCAGTACCATTGTCGCTACGTATCCGCCTAACCTTCAAATTATAGAGATTCTCAATCTGAATGATCAAGTTTTTGATAATGCCGAAGGTTTCACTCTTATGTGCCATGAACGCCACCCAAGAAAATCTTGAATAATCATCAGTTACCACGAGGCAGTATTGATCATTCCTAATACTTTTGTGCTTGACAGGACCGAACAAATACATGTGCAAACGTTCAAGAGGAACAGCCACCGTGTTGATCTTCTTTGTAGGGTGTCGCTTCTTCGTTTGTTTTTCTTTTTGGCACGAGACACAGACGTCTTGAAGATGGAAGTTTTTAAGAGGAACACCATTCACTAATTCATTTGATACCAAATGATTCATTTTGCGTAAGTGAATGTGACCCATTCGTCTGTGCCAAGAGATTGTGTCTTTTTCTGTGGCTTTGGAAACGAAACAAGTTGCTTGTGCAGACGTTGTGATTGCTTGGCTCATATCAAGGACATACAAATCATTTATCCTTGGAGCCGACAAGAGAATCCATTCTTTTGGAATTTTGAAGCCGGGTTTCAGCACATAACATCCATTTGCATCAAAGTGTACTGAGAACTGCTTATCACAAATTTGAGAAACACTAAGAAGATTGTGATCAAGTTGTTGTACGAAGTTGATCTTATCAAAGCTAACAACCCCGTTGGAAATCATTCCTTCACCCGTAATATATCCGCCTTTATCTCCAGCAAAAGCAACATAACCTCCTCTAATAGATTTGACGTCGTAGAGAAGCTTCATGTCGCCTGTCATGTGCCTGGATCCCCCACTATCAACAATCCAATGACTACTGATAGTTCCTCCTGGAACACCCTGCACATGAACTCACATAATTAGTTGGAGATGGGGACCCAAGCCATTGTGGTCTTGGGTCTTCCATTTTCATCAACAACAATAACTTCTATTCTTTGATGATTCAAAAATTGTGATGGTCCCCCTGAACTTGTGGTTATTTTAGGTTTCCATGTCTGTTGAGATTTACCAGTTTGATTGTTTGAAAATTTAACTTCGTGATTGTTTGAAGTTTTTGAAAATTTTGAACTTTCTGGTTTAACTGGAACCAATTGTTTTTGAACCACTTCAGTTTTAAGTGCCTTTTCAACCACCTTGACTTGTTGGCGTTTCTGTTTCTTTTCCCTTACTCTTACAAGTCGGGGATCTTGTTTTACAGAAACCGATCGCTTTTGGTGATTGTGTTCACGGGGATCATCTTCTTTGGCTTTTAATTTATGAAGATACGGACAATTTCGAATTATGTGTCCAATTGTACCACATTCAAAACATGATCTTCGTTCAACAAACCCCGAAGTATCATGTGATCGTCTTGCCCATGATGAACTTTGTGATCCTGAGGTACTGGGTTTTGAACTATTTGGTTCATTCCTTTTCATCACTGTTGCTTTCTTGACAAAATCTAAATTAGATTGATTTTCAAACGTTGCAATTTTGTCTGTTCCCTTAGATTTCACAAAGTTTACATTCTTGTTCTTCTTCTTATTCGGCTTCCTTTGACTTTGAGTCGGTGTCTTACCTCTTGGTTTGGTATGATTTTGCTGCCTTTTCTCTGTTGGTAATTTCTGATTCCCAAATTGTTTTCTAATTTCAGCCTTTGGGATAGGAGGGCACTGTGTTACCACAATGTGTGATCCTTTCTTACCCAAAAACTTACTTGTTGAATTTTCAAAGACTTTACTGATTAATGATTGATTAACATTCTTAATAGGAAAATCTTTGTCTGAATAAATTTTATTATCACCAACAAGAGTATACAGCAAATCCACACTCTCCGACTCTTGTGCAGACAAGGACTCGATTGCAACAGTCTTAGCGGGTTTTGCAGGAGGATCACACAGAATATGATTCTCAAGAGGTATGTCCTCTTCTTTTATCACCGCATCAGACTTTGCTGAATCAGTATCATCAGATTCATCATCAGAAGAATCAGCATCCTCAATCACAACTGGAGGATCCTGATTCTGTTCAGCAGTTACAAATGTATCTGCTGACACATCCGAATCTGATGATACTTCCTTCTTGTATCCGAGTCCTGCTGCAAATTCATTAACATCCAAAGGAACCGATGGTTCAAAGTGAGTTATGTACTCCTCATCAGGCAGTGCATCAAAATTGTTTCTCACGGGTGGTGGACATTTCTTGTAACCTATGCATGTGACATCCCGTTTCTCTTTCTGAACGTCAATGATGTGATCCAACACATAGCTAGAGCTTAACTAACTGTCTAACTTGAGTCGGATCGCCTCACTTTCAGTTTTAACACAAGCCATTTCCTTTTGCATTACCTCAAGACGAGTTATATACAAATTAATGTCAGTTTGTTTTCTGGAAACCATTTTTGTCAGCTCTGTTTTATCTTTCTTTAACGTTTCAATCATTGATTTAAATTCCTTTTCATGGTTTTCATAAAACATGTTGGCTTCAGTGCACTTGGAAAGATCAACGGTCAACTTCTGGTTGTGAATGAATGTCACATCATATTTCTCTTGCAAAGCCTCGTGTTTGCTTTGCAATTCACACCACTTATCATTAAACGAAACATGTTTGTCTTGCAAGTCAAACAAACTAGCTTGTAAAGCATCATGTTTGCCTTGCAACTCAGACATGTTTGCATCCAAATCAGTACATCTAACATGCAATTTATCACAATTATCACAAATAGCAGCAGTGGGTTCATCGACACATACCTGACTTGATGAACTGTCGACATTAGCCATAAAGGCTGAATGGAGAGAAGACGAAGAATAAGCAGCTTGATCCACCAAAATAGATCTTCTTTGAGTTCCTGCTGCAGCTTCTTCCAAAATCTCATCAATGTCCGCATCGACTGACGCACTCGATGTCTCATCCACCTGATCATTGCCTGAAGTGGAGGATTCTTCATCTGAGCTTCCACTATAACCAGAACTGTCTTCATCCTCAGAAGATTCATCACCATTGGTGGAAGATTCTCCACCACTGGCGTGATTTAAATCCTTAACGACTTCAGCAAAACACGCTGTTCCATCTGGAGCATCATTTCCCAACTGGATTGACCAATCACAGCCTTCATCTACTTGAACCACAAGTGCCTGGTTGGCATTAGATGGTCCTGCTTGACTCTGGTTGTTGACAGGCACCAGTGTGCGCTCGTTGTTCCTTACTTGGTTCTGATTTGCTCTGTTGCCTTGACCTCTGAAAGGATTTTGGTTCCCATGTTGAGATGGCCTCGTACATTCACGCTTGAAATGACCACGTTCACCACAATTGAAACACTTAACAGCCTGCTTATCAAACCCATACTTGGTGTCTTTCTTGCTCTCCAAGCTGGTTCTGCCTGTTCTTTCCATGAAATCCTTTGCTCGCCTAACAGCACTGGCAAAGGCCCACTTGATGTCCATCATCTCCATCTCCTCTTTATCGATCTGCTGATAGTCTTCTTGTGTCAGATTAATGTTACCAATCTGACCTTCCACTAATCCACAGTATGCGCTCACCAAAGTGTTTAGCAGCTCCATGTGTTCCTTTGCTACTTCCACACTGACTTTAGAAAAGCTTGAGGTGTCGAGCCGTACTGTATTTGGCTTTGATTGTTGACCAGCAGATGATGTGCTTCCATAACACGCTTGCTGTTGAGGATGAAGTGGATTCCCATACATGTCTGTTGGTACGGTAGATTGAGGAGGAAGTGGATTCCCATACATGTCTGTTGGTCCGGTAGATCGAACAGGTAATGGATTTCCGAACATATCAGTTGCTCTGATAGGTCGTTGGCTTTGCTGTTGTGGTGCTGGTTGGGGAACTGGTTCAAGCGGATTTCCATACATGTCTGTTGCAGGAGGCTTGACCGGAACTTGGATAGTATTGCCATACATGTCAGTGCTAGACACAAACGCTGTTTGAATTTGAGCGTGTGAAGAAGGCTTTGTAGAAGTGCTAGAAGTTCCATAATACATTTCAGGATTCTGTGGCACGGGAACACTTTTCGCCTTGAGAGTTTCTTCCTGATTCTTGTTTTCCAGGAGTTGAACAAAGTCATTGAAGCTCGTTGTAGCTAAAGTACCATTGTACTTCATGATTTCCAAGAAAGTATTCCATTGAGGTGGCAACGCATCTGCAAACCTTTTTACAATCTCTGCTGAAGTTGTAACAACCCCAAAATTTGCCAATTCAGTCAGCAAATGATTAAATCGACTTGTCAAATCTCCTAAAGATTCATTCTCCATACAAGTAAAACCATCAAACTCTTTCTTTAGCAGGTCTTTTCTCAATTGACGTGTCGCTTCATTTCCTACGCCCCTTGTCTTCAACGCGTCCCACTGTAGGTCCGGCTAGGGGAGGATCTAGTCGCCTAATCCTTGTGTACGAACCACTCCGGTTGTGCGGAATCCAACCGGAATAGCAAACCGAGATAGAACACGAAATATCACGACACGCAAATATCACCGTTTAACACCACTGTATTAATACGAATGAAAGGGTTCAGTTACAATCCAACGTTTACAAATGTGCTCTGTAAACTCTCTCTCTCGTGTGTGTGTGTGCTCTGTTCTTGTGTCTTTCTGTGCTCTCCTCTGTGTTCTTATCTATGGTCTCTTAACTGAGACTGTCTATTTATACCCACACACATCACGAAACAGAACAGACACGGCGAATCACAATTACAATTGACGAAATGGAGCCATGATCGACGAAACAGCCTTGTTTCGCCGACTCCATTGTTGTTTCGCCGCATATGGGCTTAGGCCCAACCTGTTGAAGTCCATGCTGCATTCTGATTGGCCCAAGTGAAGTTTCACATACTCATGCACGTACATGAATTCCAACTTGTTAGATATGTGAAGTTTAGTCAAAATCTTGACATCATCATGACATCATCATGATGATGTCATGATGATGTGGCTGCGGGAAATGTTCTCGGCTCTCCGTGCTTCGCGTGTCGAACTCTGGAGCGCACGACGGAGGAATGTCGTGACGTCGGGCTTGAGCCGAACCTAACCGGGTCGAACCGGACCAAGTCGCGTCGAGTCGAGTCGCGTCCACATACATGTATCAACAAACTCCCCCTTGGACGCTACTCGCGAGATTCGCCTTTCATGTCTTCTATGTCGGAGGATCTTCAAAGTCTTCACGTGTTGAAAGCAGAAAGTGTATCAACAAACTCCCATTTACATGTAGGAAGTGTGTTGACAAACTTCCCCTTAACATAAGCTCCCCCTTGAGTTATGCTCGTGAAATACTTGTTCTTTATGAATTGAGATCCTTGTGGTGTTGATGATGGTCAGCGGCAACTCGATCATCTTCATCATTTGAGTGCCTTCACGTCGTGTCTTCATTTCGAAGCTTGTCATCGACCATGTTCTCCTAGCCTTCAGAATCTGCACATGCAAGAAATCTAAACGCGTAATGAGAACAACCGCTTGGAATATCATAAGCAAACAACACACATGTGACCATTGTTTAAGCAAACACCGTCCGACAGTTTGAAAGTTTAACAAATTTTATCAATTTCAATTTTAACTTTCAACACTTTGCAAATTTCGACCGTTTATGAAGATTTAGTCGTTTCGGTTTTCGTTCAGGTTTCAGGTAACGAAGACTCGAGATCCAACATCGTACGATCGAAAATAAAATAGAAATAAAATCTTTTTGACTTTTATAAAGTTTATATTAAAACACACTTAAAATCTTTTTGGTATTTTTGAATATTTCAAATGTAAAGACTGAAAGCAGTAAATAAATATATACAAAGATGCAGAAACTGAAAGCATTAAATAAATATTTACAGACATTCTTTTTGCGAGTTTCGAGGGTAAGAGAATCATATCAGTGTACGGTCATGCCAAAACGCTCTTGTTGTTCTTTTAGTTAACATTAAGATAAGCATCCTATAATGATTATCGGTATTGTTGTCCACATAAGCTCAACTTATCAGATGTAATCATGGCGAGGGGATACGTTAAGGTATGATTTATACTTACCGACCGGTGTTCATCCACATCACGACACATTCCCGTATCAAGGTATGCACGAGGGTTCATCTTACCGGTGAGTATACCGATTATCATCTGTTTGACCGTATATGATGTGAGATTCTCACTTATTTTGAGGACATGTGATTGTTGATCACTTATTGAGGTCGAATGCAATATGTACACGTATGTATGGTATCATGGAAGATCTAGACTTGCGTCCCCGTTATTTTTCGGTAAAAGATACAACCATGATACCCAGATGATAAGCAGCATAAAGACCGAATATCTCAGAACCTCGGCAATCTCTCAAACGAAATTTCGGTACTAAGACCATATGCCAATGAATGGTTCCCACCTGGTCTTCAGTCGATTTAAGTTTATATCACCCTGCACACTTTAAAATGATTGTGAGCCTACCGATACATCTTATATAGAGCTGCTTAACATTTTTCATTTTAGGTTTAAAGAGGCTTAGACAGACCACCGATGCACTATCATTTTCTCTTTTGCTCGCCAGGAAACTCATTTTTGTTTTTCTATTGTTTTTGTGTTTTTGAAATTTTTCAATGTTTTTGGATTTTCAAATTTTTGGATTTACTCCCCCTAAAATCAACAAACTAAGCTAAAATTTAAAAACACAAAGGTATTTACAAAAATGATTTTCCGATGTTGGTTTACTCTTGCTTGACCTTAATGCCGTTTACCAATAATAAAAAGTCAAATCTTGATTTGTCAAATGCTTTGGTAAAAAGGTCGGCACGTTGGTCATCGGTGTGGACGTAAGCAACATCGATTAGCCTTTTCTCAAAGCAATCACGTATGAAGTGATACTTTATTTCGATGTGCTTAGTCTTTGAATGCTGCACAGGATTTCTAGTGATCTGTAAGGCAGCAGAATTATCAACGTAAATAGGAGTAGTTAGGAATTCAAAACCGTAATCACGCATTTGTTGTTGGATCCATAGGACTTGGGAGCAACAACTTGAGGCAGCAATGTATTCAGCTTCGCATGTTGATGTAGCGACGCACGTTTGCTTCTTGCACTGCCATGTGACTAGGCGATTTCCCAAAAACTGACATCCAGCCGTTGTGGATTTGCCGTCGATTTTGCATCCGCCAAAATCAGAATCACTGAATGCGATCAAGTCAAAGTTATTATCCCTAGGGTACCATAGACCGGTGTCAGGGTAACCCTTCAAATAACGAAAAATCCTTTTAACAGCTGCAAGATGTGAGGCCTTCGGGTTGACTTGATATCTGGCTAGCAGGCACGTTGGGTACATTATATCTGGTCTTGATGCTGTGAGATACATAAGAGATCCGATCATCGCGCGATAGTATGAGGGGCTAACTGCTTCACCCTTCAAGTCTGGATTAATTCCGTGATTTTGCGGCAATGGGGTACCAATGGGCGTTGCATCTGACATCTGGAACCGGCTCAAGATGTCACCAACATATTTAGTCTGATGGATGAATATCCCAGACTCAGTTTGTTGTACTTGTAAGCCCAAAAAGAAAGTCATTTCCCCCATAGCACTCATTTCGAATTTATCCTGCATGACGCGCTCGAAATTCCTACACAAAACATCGTTAGTAGAACCAAAAATAATATCATCAACGTATACCTGTACCAGTAGAAGATCTCCATCTTGTTCTTTGATGAAAAGAGTACAATCGATAAGACCTCTTCGAAATCCATTCTCCAGCAGATAATTAGATAAGGTTGCGTACCAAGCTCGCGGTGCTTGATGAAGACCATAGAGAGCTTTGTTGAGCAACCAAACCCGATCGGGATGGATAGGATCTTCAAAACCTGGAGGTTGTTCGACGTACACCTCTTCTTCCACCACACCATGTAAGAATGCACTTTTCACGTCCATCTGGTATACCTTGAAACCTTTGAATGAGGCATAAGCCAGAAAAATCCGAATTGCTTCTAGACGTGCAACTGGTGCATACACTTCGTTGTAGTCGATTCCTTCAATCTGACGAAAACCTTGAACGACTAGCCTTGCTTTGTTCCGGATAACGATTCCACGGTCATCCTTTTTGCATTTAAACACCCAACGGGTACCAATCTTCTTATAACCAGCAGGTTTCTCTACGAGTTTCCAGACACCAAGCTTCTGGAATTGTTGCAGTTCTTCCTGCATTGCTTCAACACAAGAGCTATCTTTCAAAGCATCTTTCCAAGTTCTTGGCTCTTCCTGTGAGACATAACACGCGAAAGACCAATCATTCTGTTGACCAGATTCTCGGATAGTTGCATACAAGCCTGCATTGTTGTTGTTTCGCAACATGTTTCTTGTTTGAACGCCACTTTGAACATTTCCTATGATGTTTTGTTGAGGATGGGTATTGTGAATCCTTGTTTCTGGATTCTCTGGAACTGGAATATTTGTACCCAGATTGTTGAGATTGAGATCAACAATCAATTCAAGGCCCGGAATTGACGAAGAGGATGATGCAGAAGTTTCAGCTGTTCTAGGGACATCCACTGGAGGTGTACCCTCTGAAATACCATGAACTACTGTTATTGGAGCTTCTTGATCTGCATCGAGAAATTCATCATCCTCTGAAGATTCGTTCAATTCGGTAGCATCGTGAAAATCCTCATTATCGAGAGCATTATTGTTCACTGAAGATGGTTCTTGATTGACAATAATGGGACGAACCAACGGTGAATCTGTTGCATTGTCACTCTCGAAAAACATCCTTGCCGCAGCATTTTCTTCAACTTCTTCAACATTGATCGAATTGAAAAAGTCATCGTACTCAAACATCCAAGGCTGACCAGGATTTCTAACTGGCAAAGTGTGCCTTTGTACTCTGACTTCAGACCATTCCTCGACCCTTTTAGTCTCTAGATTCCAGACTCGTAAGTTCGGGGTGGAATACCCAAGAAAGTATCCCTCAATTGCTCTTGCCCCAAACTTTCCATTAGGATCGATAATTGTGCAAGGAGCTCCAAACGGTTCGAGATAAGACAAGTCTGGTTTCCGTTTGTTGAGAAGCTCAAAGCAGGTCTTGTTGTGCCTTTTGACTGTAAGGACTCGATTCAACGTATAGCATGCAGAGGACACAGCTTCAGTCCAGAATGGAATGGGCAGCTGCGATTCTACCAACATAGTCCTAGCAGTCTCGATCAATGTGCGGTTTTTACGTTCAGCGACGCCATTCTGTTGAGGAGTATAAGCTGCACTAAATTCGTGAAGAATACCTTTTGAAGTGCAAAACTCCGCCATGGCATGATTTTTGAATTCAGTACCATTGTCGCTGCGTATCCGCCTAACCTTCAACTTATATAGATTCTCAATCTGAATGATCAAGTTTTTGATAATACCGAAGGTTTCACTCTTATGTGCCATGAACGCCACCCAAGAAAATCTTGAATAATCATCAGTAATCACGAGGCAGTATTGATCATTCCTAATACTTTTGTGCTTGACAGGACCGAACAAATCCATGTGCAAACGTTCAAGAGGAACAGCCACCGTGTTGACTTTCTTTGTAGGGTGTCGCTTTTTCGTTTGTTTTCCTTTTTGGCACGAAACACAGACGTCTTGAAGATGGAAATTTTTAAGAGGAACACCATTCACCAATTCATTTGATACCAAATGATTCATTTTGCGTAAGTGAATGTGACCCATTCGTCTGTGCCAAGAGATTGTGTCTTTTTCTGTGGCTTTGGAAACGAAACAAGTTGCTTGTGCAGACGTTGTGATAGCTTGGCTCATATCAAGGACATACAGATCATTTATCCTTGGAGCCGACAAGAGAATCCATTCTTTTGGAATTTTGAAGCCGGGTTTCAGCACATAACATCCATTAGCATCAAAGTGTACTGAGAACTGCTTGTCACAAATTTGAGAAACACTAAGAAGATTGTGATCAAGTTGTTGCACAAAGTTGATCTTGTCAAAACTAACAACCCCGTTGGAAATCATTCCTTCACCCGTAATATATCCGCCCTTATCTCCAGCAAAAGCAACATAACCTCCTCTAATAGATTTGACGTCGTAGAGAAGCTTCATGTCGCCTGTCATGTGCCTGGATGCCCCACTATCAACAATCCAATGACTACTGATAGTTCCTCCTGGAACACCCTGCACATGAACTCACACCATTAGTTGGAGATGGGGACCCAAGCCATTGTGGTCTTGGGTCTTCCATTTTCATCAATGACAATAACTTCTATTCTTTGATGATTTGAAAATTGTGATGGTCCCCCTGAATTTTTAACCGTTTTTGGTTTCCAGGTCTGTTTTGTGATGCCAGTGTTATTCTTTAAAAACTTAACTTCATGATTGTCTGAAGTTTTTAAATTGTTTGGTTTGACAGAAACAGATTGTTTTTGAGCCACATCGGTTTTAATTGCTTTTTCAATTTTCTTGACCTGTTGACGTTTCTGTTTCTTTTCCCGTTCTCTTATGAGTCGAGGATCTTGTTTTACAGAAACAGATCGCTTGCGGTCAGTTGGGCCACGGGGATCATCAACTATGCCTTTTTGTTTATGAAGATACGGGCAATTTCGAACAATATGCCAGATTGTTCCACATTCAAAACATGATCTTCGTTCAACAAACCCCGAAGTATCATGTGGTCGTCTTGCCGATGATGAACTTTGTGATCCCGAGGTACTAGGTTTTGAACAACTTGGTTCATTCCTTTTCATCACAGTTGCTTTTTGGACAAAATCTAAATTAGATTGATTTTCAAACTTTGCAATTTTGTCCGTTCCCTTAGATTTCACAAAGTTCACATTCTTCTTCTTCTTCTGATTCGGCTTCTTTTGATCTTGAGCCGGTGCCTTTCCTTTTGGCTTGGTGTGATTTTGCTGTTTTTGCACTGTTGGTAATTTCTTGTTCCCAAATTGTTTTCTAACTTCAGCCTTTGGGATAGGAGGGCACTGTGTCACTGTAACACGTGATCCTGTCTTTCCCAAAAACTTACTTGTAGAATTTTCAAAGACTTTACTGATTAAAGATTGATTAACATTCTTAATAGGAAAATCTTTGTCTGAATAAACTTTATCATCACCAACAAGAGTGTACAGCAAATCCACACTCTCCGACTCTTTTGCAGATGTTGACTCGGTTGGAACAGTCTTAGCGGGTTTTGCGGGAGGATCACATAGAATATGATTCTCAAGAGGTATGTCCTCTTCTTTGATTACCGCATCAGACTTTTCCGAATCAGTATCATCGGATTCATCATCAGAAGAATCAGTATCCTCAATCACAACTGTAGGATCCTGATTCTGTTCAGCAGAGGACACACATGTATCTGCTGACACATCTGAATCTGATGATACTTCTTTCTTGTATCCGAGACCTGTTGCACATTCTGCTGCAAATTCCTTAACATCTAGAGGAACAGATGGTTCAAAATGAGTTCTATACTCCTCATCGGGCAGTGCATCATAATTGTGTCTGACAGGTGGTGGACATTGCTTATATCCAATACATGTGACATCCTTTTTCTCTTTCTGAACATCAATGATGTGATCCAACACATAGCTAGAGCTCAAATAGCTATCTAACTTGAGTCGGATCGCCTCACTTTCGGTTTTAACACAAGCCATTTCCTTTTGCATTACCTCAAGGCGAGTTATATACAAATTAATGTCAGTTTGTTTTCTGGAAACCATTTTTGTTAACTCGATTTTATCTTTCTTTAATTTTTCAATCATCGATTTAAAATCCTTTTCATGGTTTTCATAAAACATGTTGGCTTCAGTGCACTTTGAAAGATCAACAGTTAATTTCTGATTATGAATGAATGTCACATCATATTTCTCTTGCAAAGCCTCGTGTTTGCCTTGCAATTCACACCACTTATCATTCAATGACACATGTTTGTCTTGCAAGTCAAACAAACTAGCTTGTACAGCATCA
Source organism: Helianthus tuberosus (assembly GCA_030545235.1). Taxonomy (NCBI): domain Eukaryota; kingdom Viridiplantae; phylum Streptophyta; class Magnoliopsida; order Asterales; family Asteraceae; genus Helianthus; species Helianthus tuberosus. The sequence goes on along the minus strand of CM060370.1, from coordinate 199,695,698 downwards.
TGTTTGCCTTGCAACTCAGACATGTTTGCCTCTAAATCAGCACATTTACCATTTAAACTATCACAGTTATCACAGCTAACAGAAGTGGGTTCATCGACACATACCTGACTTGATGAACTGTCGACATTAGCCATAACGGCTGAATGGAGAGAAGACGAAGAATATGCAGCTTGATCCACCAATATAGATCTTCTATGATTTTCTGCTGCAGCTTCCTCCAAAAGCTCATCAACATTTGCATCGGCTGACGCACTTGATGTGTCATCTTCCCGATCATTCCCTGAACCCAAGGATTCTCCATCCGAACTTCTACTATAACCAGAAGAGTCTTCATCCTCAGAAGAGTCACCACCATTGGTGGAAGATTCTCCACCACTGGCGTGATTTAAATCCTTGACAACCTCAGCAAAACAAGCTGTTTCAACTGGAGCCTCACTACTCAACTTGATTGACCAATCACCACTTTCATATACTCGAACCACAAGTGCCTGGTTAGTATTTGATGGTCCTGCTTGGCTTTGGTTGTTGACAGGTATCAACATACGCTCATTGTTCCTGTTCTGATTCTGCTGGTCTCCTTGATTTCTAAAAGGGTTCTGGTTCCCATGTTGAGCTGGCTTAACAGGAACTTGAATGGGATTGCCATGTAGATCAGTTGTCACAGGAGGCCTTTGGGTTTGCTGTTGAGGCATTGGTTGAAGAACTGGTTGAAGCGGATTTCCATACATGTCTGTTGTTGGAGGAGGAGTGCCATACAAGCTAGTGCTAAACACACTTGTTGGTCCTGTAGATCGAACAGGTAATGGATTTCCGAACATATCAGTTGCTTCGGTATTTCGAACAGGTAAGGGGTTTCCGAACATATCAGTTGCTCTGATAGGTCATTTCGGTTCGGTAGACGGAGTACCAAAATACATCTCTGTAAATAAATCCTCACGGCTTCTATACTTGTTTTCTGTATTTGACGGAGTACCCCAGGCCGGATTCATTTTTGATCAAGAATAATAATACCTGAAAAACACACCTCAAACAAACAGTTAAATCACATTGACAAACCTTCTGTTTAAATTTACAAAGTGTTTTGACGAAACAAATTTTCACGAAACAGACTTTGAAGTTGTTATTATTACGAAACAGATTTTGTGAACTTGATTGACGAAACAGAGTGTCTTTTGATGCTTTCAAATCCGACGAAACCAAGTTTTAAATTTTGGGCTCTAAAGTCGACGAAATAGGCCCAATGATCTACTTCACGAAACAGAATGTTTTGTTGGGCTTTATATGTCGACGAAACAGACTTAAAGCACGAAACATGAGCCCAATTAATCAATTTATGTGCGTTGAATATGAATATTTTATCTTTATATCATCTGACACATAGAAGCTCCTTTTCAACTCTACTTTCGGCTCACCATCCCCAAGTTACCAACCATGATGATGTCTTCCAATATAATAATCCAAGTTGCAATTTTCAAAACACAAACAACTATAATATTCAGATTTTCAAAGAGTTAAAACTCTTCTGACACTCAACACACTTTTTCAAACCACTAGCATGTCAAACTCCTTGTCTCTACAATATTGTAATCGATTACAGTATGGTATTACAATATTTTTAATCGATTACAATTTCCAATTCAAAAACAAGTTTCTCAATTAATTTTCAAGGATCAAAAAGTGTAATATATTGAAGAACACTTTGAAGATTGCAAGAACACGATGAACTTTTGAAGTTTCCGGTGAACCGAAAACTTTCCGAACTCACGGTTTTGATAGATAGTGTTTAATAAAAACCTATTTTAACATGTAAACATCAATTAAACAAGGTTTTTAACAAAACACAAAGCAAAAGCACAAGATTAAACCCGATTTTTAGAATGTTTTTTTTTTTTTTCAGAAAATGTGAACTTTTCAAAAACCCGAAACACGACCAAGAACACCTCGGTTTTAACAAGGAGAAGAGCCAAGGCTCTGATACCACTTGTAGGTCCGGCTAGGGGAGGATCTAGTCGCCTAATCCTTGTGTACGAACCACTCCGGTTGTGCGGAATCCAACCGGAATAGCAAACCGAGATAGAACACGAAATATCACGACACGCAAATATCACCGTTTAACACCACTGTATTAATACGAATGAAAGGGTTCAGTTACAATCCAACGTTTACAAATGTGCTCTGTAAACTCTCTCTCTCGTGTGTGTGTGCTCTGTTCTTGTGTCTTTCTGTGCTCTCCTCTGTGTTCTTATCTATGGTCTCTTAACTGAGACTGTCTATTTATACCCACACACATCACGAAACAGAACAGACACGGCGAATCACAATTACAATTGACGAAATGGAGCCATGATCGACGAAACAGCCTTGTTTCGCCGACTCCATTGTTGTTTCGCCGCATATGGGCTTAGGCCCAACCTGTTGAAGTCCATGCTGCATTCTGATTGGCCCAAGTGAAGTTTCACATACTCATGCACGTACATGAATTCCAACTTGTTAGATATGTGAAGTTTAGTCAAAGTCTTGACATCATCATGACATCATCATGATGATGTCATGATGATGTGGCTGCGGGAAATGTTCTCGGCTCTCCGTGCTTCGCGTGTCGAACTCTGGAGCGCACGACGGAGGAATGTCGTGACGTCGGGCTTGAGCCGAACCTAACCGGGTCGAACCGGACCAAGTCGCGTCGAGTCGAGTCGCGTCCACATACATGTATCAACACCCACAACCTCTTTGTCGTCTTGTAACTGACAAATTGATGATAAATATCTTTACTTAACGCCTGAGTAAGAATGGCATATGCCTTCTTTTCCAAATCATAGACCTTCTTCTGATCTTCCGTAAGATCTGCAAACGTAGCAACAGATGATGCGGCAACCTCTATTGTTTGATCGAAATCTGTAATGAACCGCAACCACAATTCTGTATTTTGACCAAGAACGTATGTATGAAATCTATCAATCCATCCTGGATATTCGTATAAGTGCATCAACTTTGGAGGCCGATTCAAACTTCCGGTTTCGCTCTCGCTTAAGAGAATGCTTTGAATACTTGGAGTTTGATTTGATACGAATGCCCATTGACCGGTAGAAGTTGCATTAGCTTGAGAAGATACCGGTGCGGGAGACGGAGTACCAAAATACATGTCTGTATTTACCGGAGTACCCCATCTTGGATTCATTTTTGATCAAGAATAATAAAACCTGAAAATCACAAACTTGTTAAACATAAACAGACTAAGTTCGAAAGATCAACACTTGTTCGAAGGATCAACAGTGTTCGAAAGATTACTGTTGAGTTTCGAACAATGATTTCGAAAGACTCCCCAATCGTAGGATCCTTGTCTTTCGAATAAGAGCAGTAAAACGAAAGATGTATCCTTCGAAAATATTCCTTGGAACGAAGGATAAGTCACAGATTTCGAAGGATGTTCGAAGGATGATTATCTATCGAACCTCCTTTGATCGAAAGATGACCTTTCGACTTCGAAGGATATCTTTCGAGCTGCCCTGACACAGTTGACAAATGTGACAGGTTGGTGAAAAAGTTGATGGGTTGGTAGAAACTTTCGGCAGAAGGTATGTTCAGACCATACTTTCTGCCAAAGCAGATTTTGAAACAAATAAAATATACCCCCAAAAAGGACAGATCTAACCCAGAAACCGATCACCGGAGAAGCCGGAATTTTGGCCGGAAATTACCAAACACCTCAAAAACAAGTTTTTAAGTTACCCAACCCGTTCCTTAACACACCCGGTTAGTTTAGAACACGTTTTAACGTAAAGATAAGCGAGAAAAACAGTAAAAACGGCTTCAAAAACCAAGTGAGTTTTGTCCAAACACTCCAAAGTCTTGTAAACTCGGTTTTTAACAAGGAAAAGAGCCACGGCTCTGATACCACTTGTAGGTCCCTCGGAGGTTGAGGTTAAACCTATTCCTTGTTATGTCTAACACACTAGCAAGTGCGGAATCCAAGCTAGCATGCAAACCGAGATAGAACAAGCACAAACACAACACACAATCTTCAACGATTAACACCTCTTGTATTAATACGTATGAAAGGTCTGTTACAATGCAATGTTTACAAATCTGTTTTGCAAACTCTCTCAGTGTGTGTGTGTTCTCTCTATTTTCTGCACACTCTCTATCTCATCAGAAAGTGAACACAACACATGGGTATTTATACCCAACACAGCTCGTCTGGTCGAAGGATCAGACAGACTGATCGTAAGATCATCTGTCGACCAGAAACCTATCGAAGGATCCCATATACCTCGAAGGATGATATCCTTCGAAGTTCATCCATCGAAGGTTTATCTTTCGAGCTCATCGAAGGATATAAACAATCCTTCGATGACACATCCTTCGACACAGACATATTACAACCAATTTGTTAACTGTTTGGCCAAGTCAAACCGGAGGATGGTTGACTTGGTCAAACTTACAAGACTAACAAAGACATCGTTTCGTATCATGACAAAATACGGACAAAGTACAGACACAAGTGCACCAACAATTTCATTCTTGTTCTAACTTGATTTAAAATTTTTGTAACTCCGTATAAGACAAAATGTCTTTAAACTTTGATAAGTTGGCAGGGGTGGACCTACATTAGAGCCATCGGGTCAATTAGCCCATTGATTTTTGAAAGTTTAGTAAAGCAATGGAATAGATGCTTAAATTATCCACATCCTGCGGATTGAAATTATTGTTTCAGTTGAAAGTGATACGGTTTTAGGAACTTTACTTAGTGATTGTCGTTTCTCTTGTTAAAACTTAGATTTTAGGGTGGCATATGCTATTAGTTTACCCGATCGAAGACCCCGATACGACTCGAAAATTCAAATTACGAGGTGGATAGATCATATTTGGCATCAAGTTAAACTTTAGTATTAATGTTGTATTTAGGTTTTATTTGTCGAAACATTAAAGTTTAATGTGTTGCATGGGTCACGGGTTACCTGGCTGTAGTTAGATGGATTGGCGCCAAACAACCGCCAAACCAACTATCATGACAGTTAAATAATTGTCAGACAATCATTTATATATGTTGTTTGGCTTGTAACCGAGATTCTATGGGTATACATAGGGGTCCTATAACAACATTTGGATTACTCGAATAACATTCTAGTTTGTGTAGTCTCTCTAAATCTGCAAGTGTTGAGTGTGTGTGTGTGTGTTTATATTAGTTATTTGGATCCAATAGGTCCGTTATACTTTATGTTGATGCTCAAATCTCTGTATTCTCAAAGCTCAAAGTTTCAATGGTCTCTTACCCGATTCTGAGCTTTATTCAAATTTGTTGAATAGAAGTTGTGTTTGAATTGTGATTTTTGTTTCACCATAAAATCAAAATTTGTTAGATAACAACTCTTTTCATTAAAAAATAATTTCAGATCTAAAAAATCGAAAAGAAAATAATTTGCTGAAAATGAAACAAAATTAGATTCAATTTGTTATGAAACACCATAAGTTTTGAAAAACATCCGTTTTTGTTAAGTTATCAGATAGTCTAGAACATAAATAAAAATTCCAAAATAAATTTTGATTTGTTTGAATGTTTAAGTGAACTTGTTATTTTACGAAAAATTACGATGCAAAATGTATGGCTACTATTGCTGTCAATATTCTTTAGTAACTTACTTTACACGGGCTGAACAAATTTAATTTTATATAAAATAATATATTTAAAAAAAACCTTATTTAACACGGATTGAATAAATGTAATTTTATATATTAAATAACAAATAAACTTATATCTTTAAGAACCTCGTGTATTGTATGTGTTGAATAAATGCAATTTTGTATATTATATAATAAAAAAGTCATATCTTTAAAAACCTTGGTCATTACACGGATTGAATAAATCTAATTTTATATACCAAATTGTAAAAAAAAAAGTCTTGGCGTTATCCTAGTTCCCAAACGACTTACATAAAGCATTCATGAAATTAATGCATTGTTCCACATAACTTCCTAAGCCTAAAGTACTATATTGCTTATATACACTCTCTTACTCAGTCTAATTACTTATATCATTTTAGGGATAGTTTGGTTGCTAACTAATATATTGATAGATAACTTTACTTGTGGATAATGTGTTGATAATAATATTAATTAATATAATAAACATGGTACTATACAAAAAATGTGATGATATGTATCTTATGTGTAATTAACTCTAATTTAATAAAAAATACATATTTTTCTCTAAATTAACTTTACTTTTCAAAACCCCCCACATTCAACTCTCTATATATTTCTCTATCATACTCACAATCACTTATTTTATTATTTTTTCTATTTCCTGCACACTAACAATAAAAATATAGAGCCTAAAATATAAAACTACAAACCCTTCTCTATTATAAAGATTCCAATGTAATGGTGTTTTTGTTGTTTTCTCCATTTCTTTCTCTATATTATATTGAATGCATAAATATAGAGGCTATAATGTGAATGCTATTATATATATTGATAATATTTTTAGTATCCGAATATATATGTTCAAGAGATTTATATAATTTAATATTAATACTAAGTGATAATGCTGTTTTTCGAAAACATTTATGATATTTTGAATACTATATAATCAATTTATATTGTTTAGTACCCGAATATATATGTTCAAAAGAGTTTTTATTATATTTTTGAAAATATTTATTATAATTGGATTTAAGATAATGATTAGCATTATTCATATATTAAATTAAAAAGTTTTAAGATAAAGATTAGCGATATTCATATATTAAATTAAAAAGATATATTAATTAAAAAATTATAAATAAAATTATAGAATTGAAGAAGAGAATGACATGTGTCCTTTCATTGGTTTCTTTTATTATATAGTATAGATGGGTTTGTATGTTATTCTATTAAAGAAAAAGAAAAAAAAAACACATAGTGCTCACATTCTTAAAGCAACATTTTTGAACACGCATCAACCACTTGTATGGCACATAGTGTTATGTTGTTACAAACAAAAGGAAAAAGAAAAGGTGCTTACCTTCTATTGGTAATGTACCATTAAAATAATTTTCGCTTAAGAGGAGGACTTCCAAGTCAGGTAAATTAGGCAGTTCTGTAAAAAGGACACATAAGCCAAGTTAATGACTGATAAGAAAAGCAAACAAAGGCTAGCACATGACATAAACATACCATAAGTGAAAAGTCTTCCTCCCAAATTCGAAATCACAGATGAAAGAAATCTTAGGGAGGGAAAAGCTGTCATGGACCTCATGATGTCATCTAAGAAGAAGTTGTCATCAAGAGTCAAATGTAGGAGGTTGCTCATGGTATCTAAATTGTCCATATAAATGAGAGTAAGTGTAATGCATAGTTAAGACTTTGGTTAACTATATATTACGGAGTACATGACTAATTTTTACACAAGATAGAGTTCCCTTGTTACATGCCATTGATGTGTAAAGTAAACCAAATTTACGAGGCTATATAGATGAGCGGGAATTTGTAAAGGTAAAAACATTTAAATAACTAAATTTAACAACTTAACCATTTGACGTGAGTGACTCAAGGCCACAACTGCTCAAGTCAAGTGTGTGTAACTGTCTCAAGGAGGATAATTCTGCACAAATGCACATTATAAATTAATATTTATGTTGTTTCTTAATGATGAAAATTAAACAAGTTTACATGCCTTGCATGGGAAACGAACTTCCCAGTCCCGGAGAATAACTAAGATCAAGAATCTTCAAAGATGGGAGGAAATTTAGACATGATATGATGCTCTGGTTCAAAGAGTTCCCACTAAGAGATATACTCTCTAGTCTTTGTAGTCCAATGAAGCTCTTACAACCTAAAATTAAAGATCATTAAAAAACCAAGGTCTTATATCGCATTTGTAATAAGCCATTGTTAAAGTGTAGTTTGTGTAAATATAACTATTATATATACTCCACTCTTGTAACCTTTTATTTACAATATCCAATACAACAATCACAATTACACACAAAGGTGTTCTAAATATATACATATATATATATATATATATATGGGTAAGATCAAATAAAAAAGTTTATTTTGCCTAATTAGGATAGAAAGAAATCTTAACCATTCATTTTTCAAATCAATGGTTAAGATGAAAGTGTAAGACCATGTGTAGTGGTTTAGCCAAATAATGCCCCCACCATGGGGCATTATTCGACACGTGGCAGTCCAGTCAGCATGAGGCGTGATTACAAAAGTGACGTAGTGGGAATAATGCCCAAGTAATGCCCCTTCCAATCATTAAAAAAAAACATACTAGTTTCTCATTGGTGGGTCAAACCCAGTCAACCATTACACAATACAATTGTAGGCGTTTTATATATAACGCTTGGGCAATTTTTTTTCAAAAAAAAAGCCCCAAAATGCCTACTGTAATGGGGGGGGGGGGGGGAGGGGGCGTTTTTTTTCAATTTTTTTTTCAAAAATACCGCCCCACTACGGGTGGTCTAAGAGAAAGGAGGAGTGCAAGGGTATCTTGAGAAAATCATATTTATGGACTTTCTCTCTCCACATGCAAGAACATGCATATTCCATCCTTATTTTTTAAACGTTCATAACTTTTTTATACGACATTATTTTTTTCATAAAAAATTCACCGTAAAATCGAGCGTCTTTTTATCTTTAATTTAAGTACCATATTGCTATATAAAATACGAAGACTAAAAAAAACCCATTAAAATGTGTTATGTTTCTATGTTGTATAACATTTTTGTGCTGCATTTTTGTACTATATTTTTGTGCTAAATTTTTTGTGCTGATTTTTTTGTCTTAAATTTTTTTCCTCAATTTTTTGTGCTGAATTTTTTTGTACTACATTTTTTTTGCTGAATTTTTTCATGCTATATTTTTTTGTACTAAAATTTTTTGTGCTATATTTTTTTTGTACTATATTTTTTTTGTACTATATTTTTTGTGCTATATTTTTTTGTACTAGATTTTTTGTTTTAGGTTTTTTTTTGTACTAGATTTTTTATTGTTGTATTTTAAAAAAAACAAAAGGGGTGCCACATGTCATTTTTACTCATATTTATAAGGATCAAAATACCCTTCATTCCTACTTATTAGGAGTGTCACATGTTATCATCACAATTTTTCTTAGGCTACTTAGGCAAAATCCACTTTTTAGTGGATCCTTCCCCTATATATATCACCCATTTTGTTTTTTAAAAATACAACAAAAAATCTAGTACAAAAAATCTTGCACAAAAAAATCCAGTAAAAAAAATTATAGCACAAAAAAATGTAGCACAAAAAAATCTAGTACAAAAAAATATATTACGAAAAAATTTAGCAAAAAAATGTAGTACAAAAAAATCCAGCACAAAAAATTGAGAAAAAAAATTTAAGATAAAAAATTTAGCACAAAAATATAATACAAAAATCCAGCATAAAAAAATGTTATACAACATAAAAAACAACACATTTTAGTGGGTTTTTTTAGTCTTAATATTTTATATAGTAATATGGTACTCAAATTAAAGATAAAAAGACGCTCGATTTTACGGTGAAATTTTTATGAAAAAATAATGTCGTATAAAAAAGTTATGAAATGGGGGTGGAATATGCATGTGCCTTGCATGTGGAGAGAGAAAGCCCATAAATATGATTTTCCCAAGATACCCTTACACTCCTCATTTATCCTACACTTTCATCTTAACCTTTGATTTGAAAAATGAATGGTTAAGATTCCTTCTTATCCTAGTTAGGCAAAATAACCTTTTTATTTGATCTTACCCATATATATATAGGGGAAGGATCCACTAAAAAGTGGATTTTGCCTAAGTAGCCTAAGAAGGATTATGATTATGACATGTGTCACTCCTAATAAGTAGGAATGAAAGGCATTTTGGTGATTATAAATAGGAGTGAAAATGACATGTGGCACCCATTTTGTTTTTTAAAAATACAACAAAAAAATCTAGTAAAAAAAAATCTAGCACAAAAAAAAACTAGTACAAAAAAATCTAGCACAAAAAATTTAGTACAAAAAATATAGCACCAAAAATCTAGTACAAAAAATATAGCACGAAAAAATTTAGCAAAAAAAATGTAGTACAAAAAATACAGCACAAAAAATTGAGGAATAGAAATTAAAGACAAAAAAATTCAGCACAAAAATATTAGCACAAAAATATAGTACAAAAATTTAGCACAAAAAAAAAAGTTATACAACATAGAAATACAACACATTTAAGGGGGTTTTTTTAGTCTTCATAGTTTATATAGCAATATGGTACTTAAATTAAAGATAAAAAGACGCTCGATTTTAAGGTGAAATTTTTATGAAAAAATAATGTCGCATAAAAAAGTTATGAACATTTAAAAAATGGGGGTGGAATATGCATGTGCCTTGCATGTGAAGAGAGAAAGTCCATAAATAGGATTTTCCTAAGATACCCATGCACTCCTCCTTTCTTCTACCCTTTCATCTTAACCATTGATTTGAAAAATTAATGGTTAAGATTTCTTCTCATTCTACTTAGGGAAAATTAACTTTTTATTTGATCTTGCCCCTACATATATATATATATATATATAACGCTCAAAAGTGTGAGAACAGTGAGAACGCTTCCTGGCCCAACACGTGTCACGCCGCTTAGAAAAGGGTGGAGGGGCTTTTTTGTCCTATCATCTTCTGCTTTTCCAGTTCCGCTTTTCCCAATATTGTTTTAATTTTTGGTTTTTAAGATTTTTGGCGTTAACCAAATTCAATATTTAATGACGTTTAATGGTTTCATTGTATTAACATTTGGCATTTATGGGGTTTATAACGTTTATTCAAATCGTATGCCATTGGAACCCAATGGGTCAGGAAATCTATTTGAATGGTGTTTTCCAAGGCGTTTTAAACAAGATGGCCCATTTTTCTATTATTTTTTATAAACATTTTGGCGTTTGTGTTATCTTGGAGTTTTACTATTGTTATATTATATTTCAACAACAGGAAAAAAATACAAGCGAAGAAAATAAATTAAAAATCCTAATCGGATCTCTCTTCACAATCTTCACTGTCATCAGTCTCTCTCTTCTTTAATAGTACCAGAACTGTCACCAAATATATGGCGTTTTATGTAAAACTTAACAAACCTATTGGTTTAATTATTTTGCCTACTCGTCTGTTGAACTGGCTTTTTTTTGTGAATGTTTGGGGACATAGATCTATGACGTGTGAGTGAGTTTTTCGCTTTTTCTTTATCTTGATCTTCATCTTTATAATCAACCCACTCTTCAGTGTCATTGATCTCTTCTCGTCATCCAAACTTTCTTCAAGAACTAAAAATACAAAATGCTATATGACTGGCATCAGTATCTTTTTCTTGAATTTTTGTCCATCTCATGCAGCAAATTTTTTTTGAGTTACTTCCTTCTGATAATAATTCATTGAGTGAAACTTCACGAAGAACAATTATGAATATCCAAGAAAGCATATTAGCCATCTGTGATTTTTTTATTTTTTGGCGTTTTTTAGTGAGTGGTATTTAGTAGTATTGGTGTTTGTTTTTTTTGTTTGATCAAATGGAAGTTGCTGAGACGTATCATTTTATAGGATGTCTTTTTGGCTCCTAAGTTAGGCGGTGCATTATTATAATAAAGTATTCGTCTTTTCAGCTACTGTTTGTAATTATTGTTTTTTATAAGCTTTATCTCTGAAGTCTGTAACACGTCCCATCTTTCAAGTTTGGCGTTTTAGATTCTAATATAATAAATTTTCCCTATCTTCAGTATTACTGATTTGTATAACTGTTTCTAGTTACATTTTCAAGTTTGCTTTTTATTATAGTTTGGGAGTTTTGGGGGGCGTTTAACGGGATAATATCGTTTAAACAAGCATTTTGGCATTTTTATTATATATGGAGTTTTTATTATATAACAATCAACTGAAAAGGAAAAAAAAAGAATACATAAACAAATCATCTTTCAAATCTTTATTGTCACGAGTCTCTTTCTTCTTTATTGAATCATGTTAACTGGCTGGTTCGAATTTCGTATGATTCATTTTGTTTTTTTGTTTTTCAAGTAGTTTTTTATGTGGCTGTTTGGAAACACACAGTCTGACACCAGCATCTTTTTCTTGAAGATTTGTCCATCTCATACAGCAAAATGTTATTGAGTTTAGACCCTTCAGCCAACAATCTTGAATTTCACCATGAACGATGTTTGATGTTTTAACTTTTTTGGCGTTTTATCGATAAAAAGAACGCCACAAAATAAGAGCACCTTAAACCTCAAAATTTGATCATGCTAAAATCAATAATGTTTTGCTGTATAAGATGGACAACATAGTTAATCCTCAGTTAAGAAGATAACTGACAATGTTGTCCACCCCATACAGCTAAACTTTATTGACAACAAAGCTCAATAATGTTTTTGTATGTTTTTGGCATTATAAATTGGATGGAAGTTGAGGATTAGTCAATAAGATTTTACTCAATGAAATGGACAACATCCTCACTTAAGGATTTTGTCCATTTCATTGAGCGAAATCTTACAGACAACCAAACTGAATTTAAAAAAAAAAACGTTTTGGGTTAGAAGGTATTTGATGTTTGGGTTTTTGGCGTTTGTAAGGCGAATGAGATTTATCAAATATGGCGTTTGGGTTTTTGTGTGTGTTTTTAATTGAAGGTCTGAGATGTTGTATATATAGGATTTTTTTGCGGTGTTTTTTGGCGGGATTTTACTATAATTAAGTTTGGCGTTTTATATATAATGGCGTTTTTACTTGGAATGGTCTGTGATTTTGGTTTTTGGCGTTTTATTTCATGAGATGGCGATTTGTGTGGAGAAGTCAAAAGACCCTTTTACCCTTAATGAAGCGCGTCCACGTAATAAAATTGATGTTATTTACGAAAACGCCACCGCGACAATCTAGTCCATAGATTGTTTTGATCGGACGATCGATAAGCGTTCTCACCGTTCTCACACTTTCTATCGTTTTCTCTAAATCCTGACCGTATATATATATATATATATATATATATATATATATATATATATATATATATAGAAACGGGATCGGGAGAAAACGATCAAAAGTGTGAGAACGGTGAGAACGGTTGAAAAAGAAAGTGGGTATTCAATTAAGGCTTTAAGAACTGACTGAGGTGGTGAGTTTATTGGAAGAAAGTTTAACTAGTTTTGTGAAAAAAATGGGATGCACCGAGACTTGACAGCCCCTTACACACCCGGGCAGAACGAAATAGTGGAAAGAAAGAATCGAACAGTTGTCGAAATGGTGAGGTGTATGCTGCAAGCTAATGGTTTGTCGAACAAGTTTTGGAGTGAAGCTGTTTCTACAGCCGTATACCTGATTTCTCTTTCTCCTACAATGGCATTAACCGGTAAAACTCCATATGAAATGTGGTATGGCTGAAAACCATCTGTAAGTCATTTAAAGGTTTTTGGGTGCATTACATATGCACTTGTTCCTTCACAAGTTCGAAAAAATTAGATGCAAAGTCTAAAAAGTGTATTTTTGTTGGATATTCACCGAATTCTAAGGCTTATCGGTTGTTTAATCCTGTTAAGAAGACAATTATAACAAGCAGGGATGTGGTGTTCTGTGAACAAGGATTGTGGAATGAAGAAATAAAAGATGATGGTGTAGATGATGGTACTACTTTTGTAAAGGGCATGGTATTCAACAATGAAGAAGGTGGTGAAAGTACAAACAACAGAGTTCCATGCAATAATGAGCCAAATCAAGTTCAGGATCCTATCACTTCATCAACCAGCAGTGGACTTACTTCAGCTGGTCTAAGTGAAGGAGAAAACAGTCAAGGGACCAGTGAAGAAAACACTTCTGATGACACAGGTTCTAGAGGAAGTGATTCTTCTCATCGGGTAGGTGATCTTAACCAAATTTATAATGTGACCTCACCCATCCTTGATCATGAAGCATGTCAGTTTGCACTATCTACGGTTGAACCAAGTTCACATGAAGATGCAATGAAGAAGACCGAGTGGAAGAGTGCTAAGGAAGAGGAGATCGCGGAACTTGAGCATCATAAAACATGGAGATTGACTCAACTACCATACGGTAAGAAACCTATTGGCCTCAAATGGGTGTTTAAGTTGAAATTTAATGTAGATGGGAGTGTTTAAAGGCGCAAAGCCCGACTTGTCGCCAAAGGTTATTCACAACAAAGTGGGTAGATTATGAAGAAACTTTCTCTCCGGTGGCCAGATTCGAGATGATTCGAATTGTTCTTGCTCTTGCAGCTCAAAATGGTTGGATGGCTTATCAGTTTGACGTAAAATCTGCTTTTCTAAATGAGGTGTTAAGTGAAGAAGTGTATATGGTTCAGCCTCTTGGGTTTGAAAAGCATGGTGATGAAAGGATGGTGTACAAGTTACCTAAAGCACTCTATGGACTAAAGCAGGCTCCCCGAGCTTGGTATAGCCGCATAGATGGTTATCTTGTCCAACATGGTTACAAGCGGAGTCAAAGTGAGCCTACTCTATATGTCAAAAGAACAACTCCAAAGGATGTTATTATAGTGTGTCTCTATGTTGATGGCATAGTGTACACCAGTTCTTCAAAGAAGTTGTTGGCATAGTTTAAGCAAAAGATGATAAGTGAGTTTGAAATGACAGATATTGGTGTACTAAGCTATTTCCTTGGACTTGAAGTAAACCAGCAACCGAAATGTATTTTCTTGTCTCAACAGAGATACGCATGAGATCCCTTAAGGAAGTTTGGAATGGAACAATGCAAGACAGTGAACACGCCAATGAATAGTAACGAGAAGTTAAAAGCCAAAGATGGTGGAGCTCCTGCAGATGGTTTTCAGTTTAGAAGTCTTGTTGGTGGGCCAATATATTTGACACATTTTTGGCCCGACATTGTTTTCGCTGTAAGTGTTGTGTCAAGATGCATAATCCATCGGTAAATCATATGGGGGCGGTTAAGAGAATTCTGAGATACATTGTTGGCACTGTTAAGTTTCGGCTATGGTACGAGAAGAATAAGAATGTAAGGCTGGTTGGATACTCAGACAGTGATTGGGCAAGCTCAGAGGACGACAGAAAGAGTATATCAGCACATGTTTTTTTTTCTATTGGAACTGCTGTGGTCGCATGGAATTCTAAGAAGCAAGATATAGTAGCCTTGTAAACAACAGAGGGCGAGTATGTCTCAGCAACAGCAGCAGCTTGTCAAGCTGCATGTGTAACACCCCGAAAATATAAATCCTTATATTAAAATTCTAAGGAAATAACAAACAAGAATTTACCAACTAGGAACTTAACCTAGTTAAATTCAAGTCTTGAAATAATTCATAATATGGTTAAAACACTTAAACTTAAGGGAAAATCATAGTTAAGGGTTTAAACTTGTCAAAAGTGAAAGATATTTACTAATTGTAACAAAACCAAACCAAACACACCAAAATTGGTGTGTCTGGTCGATCAAGAGAAGAGGGGCGAACAGGGGATTCTCCAAACCCTAGCTTCACACCAAAATCTACTAAATTGAAGCCTCAAATCCGTTTCAAATCGAATTCTAAACACAAATTAGTGATCACCTCGTCATAGGGATCAAAAGGTATGTATAATTTTAATATTTTGATTCACCATGAATTCTAGGTTAATGGTGAATCACTGAAATTGAACCTAGATATGTCATGCATGAATGAATCTTGAAGTAATATGTTGTTTAGGGTTAAACCCTAGATGATTATTTGTGAAAATCATTGCATGTTACTTGAAGAAATTACAATCACCATTGTAGGTGATTTATGATATTGTAAAGACTAGACAAGCACTAGGATTATGAATTTTTAATCTAGTGAAAAGCTGAATTGTATGAGGAAATTCAGTAATTTGAATGTTTAAATGTGTACAATTTGCTTAATTAAAGTGAAATTAGATGTTAAATTGCAAGTCATGAACTTAGTAATGATTGGAGAAAAATCTGACTCGTTAGGTGTTCGTTGAAATGCCTAAGTGAGGATTTAAATGTTAGAATAGGAGGAAAACACAGATTTAGTCATGGCTCATAATGATGTGTTTATGGTCATGAAAAGAGTTCTAAACAAGTTGTAAAACTGAATTTTCTAGGCAAATAGTCTGGATCATCAAGTGGACAAGCCGGGGGGAATTCACGGGGGAAAGGCGTGCTCTAGAGGTACGGAATTTATCATTTCGTTATATTATGCCTAATTGTTAGTTTTATGTAGACATTTTGAACATGATAATCAAGATTACTAATATGTCACGAATATGACTAGTATCTTGAACAAGTGATAAACATGGTTTCTTGCATACCCTGAATGGTGCTTAATTCAGCACTCAAACGGGTCAAAACAAGCTTGTAGGCTATTCCGTAGTTATTCTCTTGAGAGAATAGTCAAGTATTTCCATAAGTAAAATTTTGGATATGGGTAACTAACTTAGTCACTTAATAATTTTATGTGAAATTAAGCTGTTTCGACACATGAAAAGAATCAGCCAAACTGCAATCAGAACAAGAAAAACTGGTACAGCGTGCACCGTAAATTACGGTGGTACCGTAATTTACGGTTGCCAGTAATTTGTTACGATGGGTTTCTACTGTGTTACGGTAGGCCTCAATTGTCCATAAGCCACCGTAACTTACGGTGTCACCGTAAGTCACGGTGGAGCCCAGTTTGATGTGATTTTAATTAATTTTTAAAATTTGATTTTCTTGAATACGTTTTCGGACATGGTTTTGAACACGTAAATTCCAAGAATCATAATACTAATGTTTGTCTAAAATGTTCAGTTTTTTTTCAGGTATTCAAGTAGAAGGATGGTGATCAAGCATAAGTATTCGAACCGAACACTTAAACCAACGCTTCCGCACTTGATCTTTTGTTTTAAAGCTATGTAAACAATTGTAGTTTCTGTCTTGAATATGGTTTCGTAGGATCAATATGTGAATGTTGTGTCTAGTTATAATTTTCAAGTCTTGTAAGTTTTTATAAACTCCAAATTTTGGCATGAAATGCAAGGTCTTATGTTATTAAATCTAGTAGTATAAACTGGGTCTTACAAGTTGGTAATCAGAGCTCAAGGTTTTCAAGAAGTGTTCGGTTCAAGCTTGATCAAGCATCCGGTAAGAGTTAATCGTTTAAGTAGAAATTAGAGAATATATAAATAAATCATGAACAAATATGCAAGAAAAGAGTGTGTAAGCTCACTCAAATACAAGAAATGCATGAAAAAAGAATGATTAAATCAAGTTGTGAACTTGATTAAATCAAAACAAGAACGATTGAATCAAGTTATGAACTTGATTGAATCAAAACAAGAACGATTGAATCAAGATATGAATTTGATTGAATCAAAACAAGAACGATTGAATCAAGATACGAACTTGATTGAATCAAAACAAGTAAAGCAAGTGTTATAAATGGAATGTTTAACAACCTATGTAAACATTTCAGAAATAGAGATGGCAGATGGAGGTAATGATAATGCGGTGCCAAGAGTCACCGAACAAATGAGGGAAGTGATTGCCGAACAGGTTGGAAAGGCGATCGAAAATAGTTTGTCGGGCTTTATTGATAAAATTCAAAACACGGTTTTATCAATAGTAGAAGATAGAATCAAGAAATTGGAAGATGATTCAAATTCAGCAAAGGAAAAGCATGGAGGACGAAAGCCTTGTTCATACAAGGAATTCATGGCTTGTAAACCACCAATATATAATGGGGAGGTTGACCCAATAGTGTGCCAACGATGGCTAAGTGATATTGAAGGGGTATTCGAGAGGACCCATTGTGACGAAGATGACTATGTAGCCTATGGTACGGGTCAACTAAGGAGTCAAGCGAAAGATTGGTGGAATAACAAAAAGAGAGAGATCGGTATTGAAGCTGCTAAGGTCATGACTTGGGAAGAATTCAAGACGCCATTTCTTAAGCATCATAGCCCCAAAGCGGTTATGAATAAAATCAAGGAGGAGTTCATGCAACTTAGGCACAAGAGTGAAACCATAGACAAGATTACGACAACGTTTATGGATAAGATGAAGTTTTGTGATGATCTAGTGACGAATGAAGAACAAAAGATATACTACTACCATAACATGTTGAGTGCTGAGTATAGGGAATTTATCACCCCTTCCAAATATGAGACCCTTACCGAGATCATAAATGCTGCTCGGGAAAGGGAGATCGAACTGAAAAAGAGTATTGAAAGGGGTGAACGGAAAGCACAAGATGTAAACCCAAGCCCTACTAAGAAGGCACGAACAAACGAAAGCGCAAAGAAACCTGATATGAAAGGCGGGTCGCCAAGTTGCAGAATCTGCGGGAAGGGTCATAAAGGCGAATGCCGTTACAAGGATAAGCCTTGTCCCATATGCAAGAAAACGGGACATATGGCTATATCGTGCCCGGAGAAAGTGACGGTTTGTTACAATTGTTATCGAACGGGTCACAAGAAGTCGGAATGCCCGGAATTGGTTGGAAAGAAGGATGGGCAGGAACCGAAAGGTGAAGCCCCGAAAGCAAAGGCAAGATCTTTTCAACTAACCGCCGTAGAAGCAAAGGTTGAACCTGACGTGGTCTCAGGTATATTCGCTGTAAATTCGATTCCTGCACGCGTGTTATTTGATACGGGTGCGAATAAATCCTTTGTTTCATATGGATTTATTCGACATCCTTCATTTGTTCTAACAAAATTACCTGTGCCCTTAGAAGTAGAGATAGGTAATAACAAGAGCTTTATTGTTTGTGATGTATGTAAAAACTGTAAACTGAGCATTGACGACGAAGAATATTTGATAAACCTAATCCCGATGTCAATGGGAGAATTCCAAGTAGTCGTTGGGATGGATTGGCTATCTCAACACCATGCAAAGATCGTGTGTTCTCGTAAAGAGATAAAACTAACATCTCCGAGCGGGAAACACGTCACCATTTATGGCGAAAAAGGAGGCAAACCCATAGTATGCTCAGTGTTGAAAGCTCACAAGCTTATGAAGCGAGGATGCAAAGCATTCATGATATACGCTAATGAACCCGAAAAAGAATCATGAAAGATTGGAGATGTACCGGTAGTACGAGATTATGAAGATGTGTTTCCGGAGGATTTACCGGGGATACCGCCTGTACGGGAATTAGAGTTTGGGATCGAATTGATTCCGGGCGCGAAACCCGTAGCGAAAGCCCCGTACCGACTTGCACCGTCGGAATTACAAGAGTTAATGTCTCAAATCCAAGACTTGCTTGACAAGGGATTTATAAGGCCAAGTGTGTCTCCTTGGGGCGCACCAGTGTTGTTCGTGAGAAAGAAAGACGGGAGCATGCGCATGTGTATCGATTACCGGGAGTTAAACAAACTCACGGTAAAGAACCGATACCCGCTACCGAGGATAGATGATTTATTCGACCAACTACAAGGTGCGAGCTGGTTTTTAAAAATTGACCTTAGATCGGGGTATCACCAACTAAAGGTCAAGGAAGAAGATGTGCCAAAGACGGCTTTCCGCACGAGATACGGACATTACGAATTCCTCGTGATGTCATTTGGGCTAACAAACGCACCCGCAGCTTTCATGGACCTCATGAATCGGGTTTGCAAATCAATGTTGGATAAGTCGGTCATCGTGTTTATCGATGATATTTTGATATATTCAAAAAGTGAAGCCGAACACGCACACCACTTGCAAGAAGCGTTAGAGACACGTAGGCGAGAAAGGCTATATGCGAAATTCTCTAAGTGTGCCTTTTGGTTGCGAGAAGTACAATTTCTTGGCCATGTCATAAGTGCTGACGGAGTTTTGGTGGATCCGTCGAAGATAGAAGCTGTGTCAAAATGGAATCCCCCGAAGAACCCTTCAGAAATTAGAAGCTTTTTGGGGCTTGCGGGATACTATAGGAGATTCATTCAAGATTTCTCCAAAATTGCGTCACCGCTAACAAAGCTAACCCAAAAGAAAGAAAGGTTTATTTGGGGTGTCGATCAAGAAAAAGCGTTTCAAACGCTAAAAGAAAAGTTAACTCAAGCTCCGGTACTGACGTTGCCGGACGGAGTCGAAGACATGGAGGTTTATTCGGATGCTTCACTATCGGGACTCGGTTGTGTGTTGATGCAGCGGGGCAAGGTAATAGCCTATGCCTCGAGGCAATTGAAGATACACGAGAAGAAATATCCCACACACGATCTCGAGTTGGCGGCGGTAGTATTTGCGTTAAAAATATGGAGGCACTACTTGTATGGGGTAAAGTGCACCATATTCACCGACCACAAGAGTTTGAAATACTTCTTCGATCAGAAGGAGTTAAATATGCGACAAAGGCGATGGTTGGAAACGGTGAAAGACTACAATTGTGAAATACGTTATCACCCAGGAAAGGCTAACGCGGTGGCAGATGCTTTGAGCAGAAAAACGGATTATGTTCCGATACGAGCAAGATCGATGCAACTCGTGGTGACCTCGGGTATACTTGAACGTATTCGAGAGGCGCAATTAGAAGCAATGAAAGAAGAGAATTGGAAGAAAGAAAGAATAATCGGTCAATTGAAAGATTTGTCGGATCGGAATCACGGGTTGAAGACTCGATCCGGAAGGATATGGGTCCCACATACCTGTGGAGTAAAAGCGCTCCTACTTAATGAAGCCCATAAATCTCGTTATCCAATTCATCCGGGTGCGACCAAGATGTACAATGATTTGAAACAAAATTATTGGTGGCCCGGAATGAAGAGGGATGTGGCGAAGTATGTGGAAAAATGCTTGACATGTTTACAAGTCAAAGCGGAGCACCAGAAACCATACGGCAAACTCCAACCGTTAGAAATTCCGGTTTGGAAATGGGAACATATTACAATGGACTTGTTAACCAAGTTGCCTAAGATGAATCGTGGTTTCGATGCCATATGGGTAGTGGTGGATAGATTGACGAAAAGTGCTCATTTCATTCCGATTCGTGAGACTTATACATCAGAAAAGATGTCAGAAGTTTATACCAATGAAATAATAGCACGTCATGGGGTGCCGGTGTCTATCGTGTCTGATAGGGATACCCGGTTTACTTCGAATTTATGGCGAGATTTCCAAGAGCAGATGGGGACCAAGTTGTTCATTAGCACTGCGTACCATCCTCAGACGGATGGACAAAGTGAAAGAACGATACAAACATTGGGGGACATGCTACGGGCGTGTATAATCGACTTTGGAGGCAGTTGGGATGTTCACCTACCGTTAGTCGAGTTTTCGTATAACAACAGTTACCAATCTAGTATTAAGATGGCACCGTACAAAATGCTTTATGGTAGGAAGTGTCGAACCCCGGTATGTTGGGGTGAAGTGGGTCCACGTGAACTCGCCCACCAAGATATAGTACGAGCCACAAATGAAAAGATCGATATAGTTCGGGCACACTTGAAAGCGGCTCAAGACAGGCAAAAGGCGTATGCTGATAAAAGGAATAGGCCAATCGAATTCCAGGTTGGTGACATGGTTATGCTAAAAGTTTCCCCATGGAAGGGCGTTATTAGATTCAGAAAAAGGGGGAAGCTAAGCCCGAGGTTTATTGGGCCATTTAAAATTATCGGGAGAGTTGGC
Source organism: Helianthus tuberosus (assembly GCA_030545235.1). Taxonomy (NCBI): domain Eukaryota; kingdom Viridiplantae; phylum Streptophyta; class Magnoliopsida; order Asterales; family Asteraceae; genus Helianthus; species Helianthus tuberosus. The sequence continues at coordinate 199,674,154 of CM060370.1, read as the reverse complement.
AAGGTAGCTTACCGTCTTGAATTACCAGAGGAGCTAAGTGGAATACATAGCACGTTCCACGTATCACAATTAAGAAAGTGCCTAGCAGACGAAACGACCTATATCCATTACGATGATATCGAAGTGGATAATAGTCTAAATTATGCGGTGAGACCGGTGGATATTTTAGATCGAAAGGTCAAACATTTACGGAATAAACAAATTGACCAAGTCAAAGTCAAATGGGAGCATAGGAAAGGTTCGGACACTACGTGGGAGTCCGAAGAAGAGATGCGACGTCTTCACCCTACTTTATTTGGTACGTAATTCGGTTTCGGGGACGAAACCCTTTTAAGGGGGGTGAACTTGTAACACCCCGAAAATATAAATCCTTATATTAAAATTCTAAGGAAATAACAAACAAGAATTTACCAACTAGGAACTTAACCTAGTTAAATTTAAGTCTTGAAATAATTCATAATGCAAGACAGTGAACACGCCAATGAATAGTAACGAGAAGTTAAAAGCCAAAGATGGTGGAGCTCCTGCAGATGGTTTTCAGTTTAGAAGTCTTGTTGGTGGGCCAATATATTTGACACATTTTTGGCCCGACATTGTTTTCGCTGTAAGTGTTGTGTCAAGATGCATAATCCATCGGTAAATCATATGGGGGCGGTTAAGAGAATTCTGAGATACATTGTTGGCACTGTTAAGTTTCGGCTATGGTACGAGAAGAATGAGAATGTAAGGCTGGTTGGATACTCAGACAGTGATTGGGCAAGCTCAGAGGACGACAGAAAGAGTATATCAGCACATGTTTTTTTTTCTATTGGAACTGCTGTGGTCGCATGGAATTCTAAGAAGCAAGATATAGTAGCCTTGTCAACAACAGAGGGCGAGTATATCTCAGCAACAGCAGCAGCTTGTCAAGCTGCATGTGTAACACCCCGAAAATACAAATCCTTATATTAAAATTCTAAGGAAATAACAAACAAGAATTTACCAACTAGGAACTTAACCTAGTTAAATTCAAGTCTTGAAATAATTCATAATATGGTTAAAACACTTAAACTTAAGGGAAAATCATAGTTAAGGGTTTAAACTTGTCAAAAGTGAAAGATATTTACTAATTGTAACAAAACCAAACCAAACACACCAAAATTGGTGTGTCTGGTCGATCAAGAGAAGAGGGGCGAACAGGGGATTCTCCAAACCCTAGCTTCACACCAAAATCTACTAAATTGAAGCCTCAAATCCGTTTCAAATCGAATTCTAAACACAAATTAGTGATCACCTCGTCATAGGGATCAAAAGGTATGTATAATTTTAATATTTTGATTCCCCATGAATTCTAGGTTAATGGTGAATAACTGAAATTGAACCTAGATATGTCATGCATGAATGAATCTTGAAGTAATATGTTGTTTAGGGTTAAACCCTAGATGATTATTTGTGAAAATCATTGCATGTTACTTGAAGAAATTACAATCACCATTGTAGGTGATTTATGATATTGTAAAGACTAGACAAGCACTAGGATTATGAATTTTTAATCTAGTGAAAAGCTTAATTGTATGAGGAAATTCAGTAATTTGAATGTTTAAATGTGTACAATTTGCTTAATTAAAGTGAAATTAGATGTTAAATTGCAAGTCATGAACTTAGTAATGATTGTAGAAAACTCTGACTCGTTAGGTGTTCGTTGAAATGCCTAAGTGAGGATTTAAATGTTAGAATAGGAGGAAAACGCAGATTTAGTCATGGCTCATAATGATGTGTTTATGGTCATGAAAAGATTTCTAAACAAGTTGTAAAACTGAATTTTCTAGGCAAAGAGTCCGGATCATCAAGCGGACAAGCCGGGGGGAATTCACGGGGGAAAGGCGTGCTCTAGAGGTACGGAATTTATCATTTCGTTATATTATGCCTAATTGTTAGTTTTATGTAGACATTTTGAACATGATAATCAAGATTACTAATATGTCACGAATATGACTAGTATCTTGAACAAGTGATAAACATGGTTTCTTGCATATCCTGAATGGTGCTTAATTCAGCACTCAAACGGGTCAAAACAAGCTTGTAGGCTATTCCGTAGTTATTCTCTTGAGAGAATAGTCAAGTATTATCATAAGTAAAATTTTGGATATGGGTAACTAACTTTGTCACTTAATAATTTTATGTGAAATTAAGCTGTTTCGACACATGAAAAGAATCAGCCAAACTGCAATCAGAACAAGAAAAACTGGTACAGCGTGCACCGTAAATTACGGTGGTACCGTAATTTACGGTTGCCAGTAATTTGTTACGATGGGTTTCTACTGTGTTACGGTAGGCCTCAATTGTCCATAAGCCACCGTAACTTACGGTGTCACCGTAAGTTACGGTGGAGCCCAGTTTGATGTGATTTTAATTAATTTTTAAAATTTGATTTTCTTGAATACGTTTTCGGACATGGTTTTGAACACGTAAATTCCAAGAATCATAATACTAATGTTTGTCTAAAATGTTCAGTTTTTTTTTCAGGTATTCAAGTAGAAGGATGATGATCAAGCATAAGTATCCGAACCGAACACTCAAACCAACGCTTCCGCACTTGATCTTTTGTTTTAAAACTATGTAAACAATTGTAGTTTCTGTCTTGAATATGGTTTCGTAGGATCAATATGTGAATGTTGTGTCTAGTTATAATTTTCAAGTCTTGTAAGTTTTTGTAAACTCCAAATTTTGGCATGAAATACAAGGTCTTATGTTATTAAATCTAGTAGTATAAACTGGGTCTTATAGCATGGGTGAGGAAAATCTTGTTTGAGCTGGGTTATGAGCAAGAGGGGGCTACTAACATTTTTTGTGATAATACTTCAGCAATATTTCTTTGCAAGAATCAAGCTAATCATGGAAGAAGTAAACATATTGATACTAGGTTTCACTTCATTAGAAACTTAGTTGAAGGAAGGCAAATCGAGTTGCATGCATGTTCATCACAGGAACAGGTGGCAGATATTCTTACTAAAGCTCTTGGGGCTGGGGAGTTTATTTATTTGAAAAGGAAGCTGAGAATGGTGACACTTTGAATTAAGAGGGGGTATTAAAATATAATTCAAAGTATAGGAATTTACTTTATGCACGTGTCTTTGGTAAGTTTGAATAAAGAGTTGTACTCTCCTAGATTCTATGGGTGTACCGAGTCTAGTGGCTAGGTGGTTAGGTTGTTTACCCAGTTCTTGTTTACGTTGTAAGTTTTGCAATATATAGCAGCTTTTTGTTGATGAATAAAGTATCCAAAAACTTTGTGCTTTTCTTGATACTGCAAATAACAAACATGTTGTTATTTCTACAATGGAAACTGATGCGAGATCTGGTCATCGGTTTTCAGCGAAGATTCTTATGGGCATAAAGTTTGCAAAGAAGAGGGTGGTGAAACATCGTCGCAAGCTCAAGACCAAGACGAAGATGAAAACAATCAATAATTTTTATGATAACATTAACTAATGGTTTGTACTAGAGCAAACATATATAATATGTGACGGTGGTTGATTGTTACTTGCACGTGTATTTAATGGTTTCAATTAAAATTGTTGGTTTATATGTTAAATTTAGTTTGATGAGAAAATAAGGCAAAAATAAATAATTTTTTGAATAAAATTTACCTTTAGCAACGACTTGGTGCCATTAAAGTTTTACTGGTTCTTTAAACAGATATTCTTTAGTGACGACTGCTTGGCGCTAAAGGTTTGTCTGTATATTAAAGACGCCTTTTAGCGACAACTGGTTGTCGAGAAAAGTTATTTTTAATTATAATTTTTGAATTATTTTTATTTCATTTTTTATTTCCATCGACCTTTAAGCGACGATTTGTCATCGCTCTAGGGTATTCTGTCCCCACGACGTTTTCCGGCGACGTTTTTTACCTGTAGCGACGCAGCTGTTGTGACCAAACTTTTCTCGACGACATGCCGTCGGGATAAGTTGTCCTGACCACAAGTCGTTGGCAAAAGCCGACTTATCAGAGAAGTTTTCTTGTCGCTGCCTTGAAGGAATACAATAGTGTAATCGTCAAAGATATGAGTACTTGTTGTAGTGTTGAATTTAGAAGAAAAATTAAAGGGTATCCTAAAAAAATTCTTTGGACCTAGGGTTATCCTAATTTTTACTCAGAGGTATTGAGGTATACGACACATAAAATGGAGAGAAGAAAAAAAATGCACTGATTTTGCACTTTTCCGACAAAATTGAGAGATAGACCAAGCTACCCCTAATTACATGCTAGATCCGCCCTGACGTGTTAGAAAGTACAAAAAAGAGGGTGGTGGTGTGGAGAACGTGGAAAGTCCAAACAAGATAGTAGGTAAAGAAATAAAAAGAATGCTCCGTGAAGCAATAAAAAAGTAATTTGTTGAACCAGAAGATGACGATGTGAAAGCTGAATTAAGTAGGCAAGTTCTTGAACAATATCAGAAGGATGTATTGTAGAGTGATGTGTTGAAATACAATTACACACGTTTGTTAAAGTGTATTGAGAAAATGGACAAAGTAACTACAAAACTGTAGTCTTTGCCACCATATGCAATTCATGACATTGTTGTGCTTTTTACCGTCGAGGAGAATAAGAAGGATCTGGGGAAATTAGAAGAAAATTGCTGACCTTTTGAATTCCTTGAAATGGTCTATTGACTTGAAGTTGCAATTCTTAGAATCTAATTAATTTTGTTAACTGTTATTGCTATGTGTACGCTCAATCATGTATGTATTCGTTCTTTACGTAGTCAAGTACTGATATAAATCAATAATTGGTTTTGTGTTGGTGGTGCTTTACTCGTCCTATTTAAACTTACTAGTCATTTAGTCATGAAAATAATGTATGCACTGGTCATAGTATTGATTGGTTGTTATGGGTTGCTTACTCACAAAATAACGTATTGAATGTGTTATTTTGTGTAGAGAAAAATAGTGGTTACATATTGTGCAGTTAAGGAGAATTATAAACATTCGACATTGTTATATGTGCAGTTAAGGAATGGTGATTAGTGGTACTATTTTTTAGGAATATTGTCATTGTGTGTTTTGAGTATCATTGTGTTATTGTCGTTTTGTTTTTATATTAGATTTTTTTTTTGTAGTTGTTTGTGTTTTATATATAACATTGAATACTTTTTTGCTTAATAAACTTCCAACTTTTGGTTTGTGTTTCTCATATTTTTTCAATAACACAATGTTTATTCAAAGATACAACAGAAATAAGACAATGTAATATATAATACACAATGCCACATAAAAAGGACAATGTAATTACTAACACAATGACAATAATACAATGCTATACACAAAAGCACAAGCCTTTGTATAAGCAAAATTCATTCTAAAAAAACACAATACCCGTGTAAGTGTATATGTTTGCATCAAAATTTGAAACAGAGTCTAATCTATATGGTTATCTATTTAATAACCACCCACTATCCATAATATTTAATAACCACCGACTACCCATAGTTTTAGGACTTTTTAGTTAGACGTGTTAACTATTGATTGTGATAATATTTATGTAGGTGTTCATTTTCTAAGGAATCACTTTGCAGATTTGTTCGCCGAATGTGTTTGTATTTGAAGCTACATTACAACTGAATATGGAGGTTCTTCCGTCTCTGCTAATACTGATGGAGATAATGCCAAGACTTCTGGCAAAGGCTATTACACGGGGCAAGGTAATGTGTAGAGATTGGTTAGCCTGTCTTTCAATACCAGAGTTTGCTATGAATCATTGACATTTCATGCGCGCATTATATGACCATAAACTAATTTTTTTTTACTTATCATCGTGTGCGATTCGTTGTGTGGATATGAATCCCCTAAGTGTATCTTAGACACTAATCTTCACATTCCCTTTAACGCTCATCCGTGCAATGTGTTATTTCTAGCAAATTTGGATGGGATGGTATGTGTTTGACTAATCAATACCCGTAAATTGGTTGTTTGGAATCTACAAACTCGTATGTTTAAGATGCTGTCAAATTTTAATTCTCAGGGCGTTTAAACTGTGGATGATGATAGTCTTTGCTTTTGTGTTGACTTTTCTGGCGATTACGATATTGTGCACATTAAACACTCACATATCATGTTGAATGTTAACCATTTATTTTTTTAGGGAAGGTTCATGATCAGCTCCAAGGTTCATAAAGTATAGTCTATATAATGTTGACATCTTTAGTTGGTCTCTTGGGAAGATTTGCGCAAATAGTTTGTATTTCATATTGACCAAATTCTAGTGTGTGGGTAATGCAACAGTACTTCGTTTAGATGTTGATTCCAAGGTAATTAATCATGTAGGATTCCTAGATACAATGAGTGTGGAAACTATATAGGTCTGTTGGTTAGTATACGAGATGAACTTCATATGTTGGTTAATATTGGAATGTTTAGCGTAGATGTTCAATTGTGGAAACTGCAAAATGAAACATGGTCGAAAGTGTTTTCTTTTCTACTCGATGTGTCTATGCCATTGAGGATTGGGTCATATGTGCACTATATTAATGGAAATAGCAAGTTACTTATAGTACAAGAATGGGTGAGGTTGCAGAGATAAACGTCAGGATAAAGAAGATGCATGGTTCTTTTTCCTTTCATCTTTACTAAAGTCATCACTGGTGCAATATATACTGAAACTATAGTTTCACCACATGATTAGTTATGGTTTTGTCTTAGTCGTTTTATTGTTTCTGTTGGGTAACGCTACTTACTTTTATGTTTATGATTGCTTTTTATGATTGGTGTATTTTCTTATATGGATATTCAACCATTAGTAATTAATGTGGTAATTTAATTGGGTCTACTTTGTTTAGAATACATTTGTTAGTGTTGATTGCATTAAGTGATCTGAAGTATACAAAACTATTTTCATGATTATGTTTTATACAACTTATGAAATGCTGTGTATAATTTATTGGATCATTAAACATATTATATATTTGATTGTCATTAATTTTTTAAATATTTTTTACTATTTTCATAGACATATAATATGTATAGATATCTTGTTTGTTAATTTTATGGTGGTAGCAACTCCTACATTAATCAACTTACAAATAATTTATTAAACATATTAAATGGTGCCAACTAAATATTAGAATTTGAATTAGTATGTATGACAATTGAACAACTGATGTACCTATTAATTGTAGTTAGATAAGAAGTCACCACGATCTTAAATATACACATAGTTTGGATGTTGTTAATCATAGATACCAGGCTCAGCGTACGAGTAAACCACTAGTTATATATTGGGATTAAACAACCCATGCATGGACTAATATGCAGGAACACGTGAACAAAAAAAAAAAAAAAAAACCAGAGAAAGACAAAAACCCAAACTGTCATTATATTCATCTTCTACAGAGTTTAAAAATCGCAATCAACAACACTCCTTGCTACGAAGGTTATTCAACTGTTTAAAGACTTCCAAAATTTTCTTACGAAACCTCCGCACAAGAAGAGGATCAAAAGTGGTTGCGTTTCATAATTTCGGTTGGGTTTCAGGTCGCTCGTTGAAAGCCCCACTGGTTGCACAGTTGGTGAGCCGCCTTAAAGGAATACAACAACGTAATGGCCAGAGATGTGAGTACTGGTTGCAGCATTGAATTTAGAAGAAAAATTTAGAGATATCCTAAAAAATTCTTTAGACCTAGGAGTATCCTAATTTTTGCTCAGAGATATGGGTGACACATAAAATGGAGAGAAGAAAAAAAAAGCACTGACTTGGCACTTTGCAGACAAAATTGAGAGATAGATTAAGCTACCCCTAATTACATGCTAGATCCGCCCTAACTAGTTTAAAAGGACAAAGAAGAGGGTGGTGGTGTGGAGAATGTGGAAAGTCCAAACAAGAGAGCATGTAAAGAAACAAAAAGAATGTTCAGTGAAGCAATAACAAAGTAACACGGATCAATGATAAGGATCTACTACTGTAGATCCTATGTCTTTAATTTTGTGTTTTAATTTAATTTAATTTTAATATAGTGTAGGACTATGTATTTGGAAGATAAAACAATTAAATGTTCAAACCACATAACTTTCATTTTTTAAATATTAAAAAAATGGCATAAACAGTTAAGATAAAGATAAAACATACCTTGAGATGGAAATGATTTGGTTAGACGATTAAATGAAAGATCTAGGACTGTAAGTGATGGCAGGGAACTTAAAGATGTTATAATGCTTTCATTGAAATAGTTTCCATTAAGATTTAGAATTTTCAATTTCCTCAATGTTGAAATACTCTCAGAACCTGCAACACACAAAGCTTCAGTTAATGTGCAAACTATATGCATAAAGAAATATCAATCTTTACGTGATCAGTTTTAAACAAGATTGAATAACATTAAAAGTGTTATATGAACAAATAGTACCCATGGCCAATTGGCCATATATAGTATAAATGGTGTAATTATTTGAAAAACTAATATCCTATCCAGTGGGTGAGGTTCACGGATTGGGAGTTACATTGTGAGTGTAATAATTGCAGTCCCATCAAGGTAAATTTCCTGGTTTGGAAGCTAATTCGAGATAGAATACTTGCTGCCATAGCTCTTCGTAGGATAAATTTGAATCTGCTTTCAACAACAGGCAAGATGTTTAATGAAGAAGAAGAAACAGAGCTACACTTGTTCGGGTCTTGCCGAGTGGTTTAACAGGTTTGGGACGCCATTGCAAGTTGGTGTAGGTTGAATCCGATATTTATTTTGGAGCTGAAAGACTTGGCTTATATTCATACTCGGAACCGTAGGTCGAAAACATGGCAGAAAGTGGTTTACCTTGTCACCCAAGCTGCAATTTGGTGCTTCTGGAAGTGCAGGAACAACGTAACGTTTAATCAGAACTGTGTGTTGGTGACAAATCTTATAGAAGAGATTAAAGTGATTGGCCTTTTGTTGATGAGAAACTTGTCAAAGGGTGGGGCAATAACCTTGAAAAAATGGCTTAACTATAGGTTAACATGTTTGGGATTTAAGATGTATTTTTGTTTCTCTTCTGTTGTATCATGCTGTACTGATTAACATGTCTGATGGCTTCTTAATTTTTTTTGGTAATTAATAAATTGTTTTTGTTTGCCTTTCAAAAAACTTGAGAAAAGTCAATAATTGTTGCTAATACAGTTTTTACACATCAAATCATTTTTATAATTGATGATGTAAATCAACGGCCAGGATTTTGTTCACTCAGTTCACAAATACACTAGTGTTTACTCTAGAACCCCACCCTATATATATATATATATATATATATATAGAAACGGGATCGGGAGAAAACGATCAAAAGTGTGAGAACGGTGAGAACGCTTCCTGGCCCAACACGTGTCACGCCGCTTAGAAAAGGGCGGAGGGGCTTTTTTGTCCTTTCATCTTTTGCTTTTCCTGTTCCGCTTTTTCCCAATGTTGTTTTAATTTTTGGTTTTTGAAATTTTTGGTGTAAACCAAATTCAATAATTAATGGCGCTTTAATTGTTCCACTGTATCAACATTTTGGCGTTTATGACGTTATTCACATCGTATGCCAATGGAACCCAGGGGGTAGGAAATCTATTTGAATGGCGTTTTCCAAGGCGTTTAAACAAGTTGTCCTATTGATCTGTTATTTTTTATAAACATTTTGGCGTTTGTGGTATCTTGGCGTTTTACTATTGTTAAATTATATTTCAACCACAGGAAAAAAAATACAAGGGAAGGAAATAAATTAAAAATCCTAATCGGGTCTCTTTTCCCAATCTTCAGTGTCATCAGTCTCTCTTCTTTAATAGTACAAGAACTGTCATCAAATATATGGCGTTTTATGTCAAACTTAATAAACCCATGGGTTTGATTTTTTTTGCCTGCTTGTCTATTGAACTGTCTTTTTGTGTGGATGTTTGGGGACATAGATCTATGGCATGTGAGTGGGTTTTTTCGCTTTTTCTTTATCTGGATCTTCATCTTTATAGTGAACCCACTCTTCGGTGTCATTGACCTCTTCTCCTCATCCTAACCTTCTTCAAGAACAAAAAATACAAAATGCCATATGCCTGGCATCAGTATCTTTTTCCTGAAATTTTGTCCATCTCATGCAGCAAAATCTTTCTGAGGTACTCCCCTCTGATAACAATTCATTCAGTTTATTTGTTGGCGTTTTACAGTGGGTGGTATTTAGTAGTATTTGGCGTTTGTTTTTTTGGTTTGATCAAATGGAAGTTGTTGAGATGTATCATTTTATAGGATGTCTTTTTGGCCCCTAAATTAGGCGGTTCATTATTTTAATAAAGTATTTGTCGTTTCAGTTATTGTTTTGTAATTAATGAATTTGATAAGCTTTATCTCTGAAGTCTGTAACACGTCCCATTTTTCAAGTTTGGCGTTTTAGATTCTTCAGTATCTAATGATTTTGTATTTACTGTTTCTAGTTACATTTTCAAGTTTGCTTTTTATTTTTTTCTTATTTTTATTTGGGTTTTTTATAATAATTTTTCAAAGTAATTTTATTATAGTTTGGCATTTTTTTGGTGGCGTTTAAGTGGATGATATCATTTTAAACAAGCATTTTGGCTGAATTGGTGTTTTTATTATATATGGCGTTTTTAGTATATAACAATTAACTGAAAAGGAAAATAAAAAAAGAATACATAAACAATTGATCTTCCAAATCTTCTCAGTCTCCAGTCTCTTTCTTTCTCTTTTTTGAATCATGTTAACTGGCTGGTTCGACTTTCGTATGATTCATTTGTTTTTTTGTTTTTCAAGTAGTTTTTTGTGTTGCTGTTTGGAAGCACACAGTCTGACATCAGCATCTTTTTCTTGAATATTTGTCCATCTCATGCAGCAAAATGTTATTGAGTTTATATCCTTCAGCCAACAATCTTGAATTTTTACAATCAACGATGTTTGATTTTTTAACTTTTTTGGCGTTTTACCGATAAAAAGAACGCCATGAAATAAGATCACCTTAAACCTCAAATTTTGATCATGCTAAAATCAATAATGTTTTGCTGTATGAGATGGACAACATTGTTAATCCTCGGTTAAGAAAGATAACTGAAAATGTTGTCCACCCCATACAGCTAAACTTTATTGACAAAAAACCTCAATAATGTTTTTGTATGTTTTGGCGTTATAAATTTGATGGAAGTTTAGGATAAGTCAATGAGATTTTACTCAATGAAATGGACTATATCCTCACTTTAGGATTTTGTATATTTCATTGAGCGAAATCTTACTGACAGCCAAACTGAATTTCAAAAAAAAAAAAACGTTTTTGGGGTTGAAGATATTTGATGTTTGGGTTTTTTGGTGTTTCTAAGGCGAATGAGTTATATGAAATATGGCGTTTGGGTTTTTGTGTGTGTTTTTAACTGAAGGTCTGAGATGTTGTATATATAGGATTTTTTTGGCGGTTTTTTAAGGCGGGATTTTACTATAATTAAGTTTGGCATTTTATATTTAATGGCGTTTTACTTAGAATGGTCTGTGATTTTTGTTTTTGGCGTTTTATTTCATGATTTGGCGTTTTATGTGGAGTAGTCAAAAGACCCTTTTACCCTTAATGAAGCGCGTCCACATAATAAAATTGATGTTATTTACATAAACGCCACCACGCCAATCTAGTCCATAGATTGTTTTGATCGGACGATCGTTAAGCGTTCTCACCGTTCTCACACTTTTTATCGTTTTCTCTAAATCCCGACCCTATATATATGTGTGTGTGTTTTTCCTACAACGTGTAGGAAGCAATCTGGACCCTCCGATAGGTGTGTTTAATGGTTGAGATCAAGTCAGTGACATTTTTATAATATTTGCGTGTCATTAATTAATTTTCATAATAGGTTAGGGGTAGTCTGGTCATTTTACATGTTTTAAATCAATCAAATCATAAATAACACGAGCTTACAATCTCATGATTTCCCCTTTCTTTGTAACACCAATTATTGAAAACCCTCTTTCATACCAAAAATAGCTAGAATCATGGATCAAGATAACAAACTCGGATTGATATATAAGCACGATTGAGACCATGTTTATCATTCCATTCGCAATTCATCATCTTCTTGTAAAGCACATTCAATTCGTATTTCATCTGGTTCGTCACATCGTGTTTTATCAGTAAAACACACTACTATGAAACACATCCAGTATCCAACTTCAAGTATAGTAAAACACAATACTATGATAAAACACAATGTGAAGAAACTAGAAAGTGGTAAAACACAATGTCAAGACAGTGTTATTTACCCTGATATTGTTTAAAGGAATGATGTGTTAAAGCTACGTTGTGATTAAATTATGCATATACATGTATCCAATATGTTTTTTTTTTAAAACAATGTTGTTTTTAAAGTTTGATCATAGTATTGTGTTTTACTACACTTGATGTTGGATACTAGATGTGTTCATAATAGTGTGTTTTAGTGATAAAACACAATGTGACCAACATAGTGACTGTCTTGGTAAAGGTATTGTTTTTTACATTGATATTGTTTTTTTACATTGATATTATTTTAAGGATTGGTGTGTTTAAGCTACATTGTTATTAGATCCTGCATATACAATGTATTCAGTATGTTTTGTTGAAGACAATGTGTTTTCTTTAAGTTTGATAATAGTATTGTGTTTTACTACACTTGAAGTTGGATACTGAATGTGCTCATAGTAGTTAGAAGTGTGTTTTAGTGATAAAACACAATGTGACGAACCAGATGAAAGACAAATGGAATATGATTTAGAAGAAGATTATTTGCGAATGGAAGGATAAACATGGTATCAATCGTAATATAACAATCAGTTCCAAATCAATGAGATATTTGGTTTACTTAAATTTCTCATATGTTAGTTTAGAATATAATAAATCACAAAAATAAAATAAATATCAAATTACATTCTTGCACTTTTCATTCAAATAACTAATCCACATGTGATTAGGATGTGGTTTCCTACACTTTGTAGCAAAATTTGGCTTTGTAGCCAACTCTTATTATATATATATATATATATATATATAGAAACAGGATCAGGAGAAAACGCTCAAAAGTCTGAGAACGGTGAGAACGCTTCCTGGCCCAACACGTGTCACGCCGCTTAGAAAAGGGCGGAGGGGCTTTTTTGTCCTTTCATCTTCTGCTTTTCCTGTTCCACTTTATCCCAATGTTGTTTTAATTTTTGGTTTTTGAGATTTTTGGCGTTAACCAAATTCAATAATTAATGGTTTTTTAATGGTTTCATTGTATCAACATTTTGGCGTTTATGGCGTTTATTCACAACGTATGCCATTGGAGCTCGGGGGGTAGGAAATCTATTTGAATGACATTTTTGAAGGTGTAGGTCCCTCGGAGGTTGAGGTTAAACCTATTCCTTGTTATGTCTAACACACTAGCAAGTGCGGAATCCAAGCAAGCATGCAAACCGAGATAGAACAAGCACAAACACAACACACAATCTTCACCGATTAACACCACTTGTATTAATACGTATGAAAGGTTCGGTTACAAGCTCAATGTTTACAAATGTGTTTTGCAAACTCTCTCCCTCGTGTATGTGCTCTCAACAGAATGCTCTCTTCTCTCTATACTGTCCTTAGTGTCTCCTCAAAGAAGTGAACACAACACATGGGTATTTATACCCAACACAGCTCGTCTGGTCGAAGGATCAGACAGACTGATCGTAAGATCATCTGTCGACCAGAAACCTACCGAAGGATCACATGTACCTCGAAGGATGGTATCCTTCGAGATTCATCCATCGAAGGTTCATCTTTCGAGCTCATCGAAGGATCTAAACAATCCTTCGATGACACATCCTTCGACACAGACATATTACAACCATTGTGTTGACTGTTTTGCCAAGTCAAACCGGAGGATGGTTGACTTGGTCAAACTTACAAGACTAACAAAGACATCGTTTGGTAACTTGACAAAATACAGACAAAGTACAGACACAAGTGCACCAACAAACTCCCCCTTGGCTGTAGCTTTGTCTCGATCTCGATCTTAATTCTTGTAGGTCCCTCGTGTCTTCAAGTCTTTCACGTCCTTTCAAGTCTTCAATGTCGGAGGATCTTTAAAGTCTTCACGTCTTGAAAGCAGAAAGTGTACCAACAAACTCCCCGTTTCATGTAGGAAGTGTGTTAACAAACTCCCCCTTAACATAAGCTCCCCCTTGAGTTATGCTCGTGAAATACTTGTTCTTTTAAAACTTGAGATCCTTGTGGTGTTGATGATGGTTAGCGGCAACTCGATCATCTTCATCATTTGAGTGCCTTCACGTCGTGTCTTCATTCCGAAGCTTGTCATCGACCATGTTCTCCTTGCCTTTAGAATCTGCACATGCAAGAAATCTAAACGCGTAATGAGAACAACTGCCTGGAATATCATAAGCAAACGACACACATGTGACCATTGTTTAAACAAGCACCGTCCGACAGTTTGAAAGTTTAATTTATTTTATCAATTTCAATTTTAACTTTCAACACTTTGCAAATTTCGACCGTTTATGAAGATTTAGTCATTTTCGGTTTTCGTTCAGATTTCAGGTAACGAAGACTCGAGATCCAACATCGTACGATCGAAAATAAAATAGAAATAAAATCTTTTTGGCTTTTAGAAAGTTTATATTAAAACACACCTAAAATCTTTTTGGTATTTTTGAATATTTCAAATGTAAAGACTGAAAGCAGTAAGTAAATATATACAAAGATGCATAAACTGAAAGCAATAAATAAATATTTACAGACATTCTTTTTGTGAGTTTCGAGGGTAAGAGAATCATATCAGTGTACGGTCATGCCAAAAACACTCTTGTTGTTCAATTAGTTAACATTAAGATAAGCATCCTATAACAATTATCGGTATTGTTGTCCACGTAAGCTCAACTTATCAGATGTAATCATGGCGAGGGGATACGTTAAGGTATGATTTATACTTACCGACCGGTGTTCATCCACATCACGACACATTCCCGTATCAAGGTATGCACGAGGGTTCATCTTACCGGTGAGTATACCGATTATCATCTGTTTGACCGTATATGATGTGAGATTCTCACTTATTTTGATTTGAAAACAAGCCCTATGTGATATAATCACTTATTGATGAGGAACTTGATTTTCGATGCATGAGGGCACAGGAGCAAGTCCGTGAACAGGTCAGTACTTTCGTACAGCAGAGAGACGAACTTGACTCCCGGATAAATGTGATATATTATCACTTATTTTGATTGGACATGTGATTGTTTATCACTTATTGAGGTCGTATGCAATATGTACACGTATGTATAGTATCATGGAAGATCTAGACTTGCGTCCCCGTTATATTTCGGTAAAAGATACAACCATGATACCCAGATGATAAGCAGCATAAAGACCGAATATCTCAGAACCTCGGCAATCTCTCAAACGAAATTTCGGTACCAAGACCATATGCCAATGAATGGTTCCCACCTGGTCTTCAGTCGATTTAAGTTTATATCACCCTGCACACTTTAAAATGATTGTGAGCCTACCGATACATCTTATATAGAGCTGCTTATCGTTTTTCATTTAAGGTTTAAAGAGGTTTAGACAGACCACTGATGTTCTATCACTTTCACTTTTGCTCGCCAGGAAACTCATTTTTGTTTTTCTATTGTTTTTGTGTTTTTGAAATTTTTTCGATGTTTTTGGATTTTCAAATTTTGGATTTACTCCCCCTAAAATCAATAAACTAAGACAAATTTAAAACACAAAGGTATTTACAAAAATGATTTTCCGATGTTGGTTTTACTCTTGCTTGACCTTAATGCCGTTTACCAGTAATAAATAGTCAAATCTTGATTTGTCAAATGCTTTGGTAAAAAGGTCGGCACGTTGGTCATCG
This sequence comes from Helianthus tuberosus, assembly GCA_030545235.1. Taxonomy (NCBI): domain Eukaryota; kingdom Viridiplantae; phylum Streptophyta; class Magnoliopsida; order Asterales; family Asteraceae; genus Helianthus; species Helianthus tuberosus. The sequence continues at coordinate 199,658,316 of CM060370.1, read as the reverse complement.
GTGTGGACGTAAGCGACATCGATTAGCCTTTTCTCAAAGCAATCACGTATGAAGTGATACTTAATTTCGATGTGCTTAGTCTTTGAATGCTCCACAGGATTTTTAGTGATCTGTAAGGCAGCAGAATTATCAACGTAAATAGGAGTAGTTAGGAATTCAAAACCGTAGTCACGCATTTGTTGTTGGATCCATAGGACTTGGGAGCAACAACTTGAGGCAGCAATGTATTCAGCTTCGCATGTTGATGTAGCGACGCACGTCTGCTTCTTGCACTGCCATGTGACTAGGCGATTTCCCAAAAACTGACATCCAGCCGTTGTGGATTTGCCGTCGATTTTGCATCCGCCAAAATCAGAATCACTGAATGCGATCAAGTCAAAGTTATTATCCCTAGGGTACCATAGACCGGTGTCAGGGTAACCCTTCAAATAACGAAAAATCCTTTTTACAGCTGCAAGATGTGAGGCCTTCGGGTTGACTTGATATCTGGCAAGCAGGCACGTTGGGTACATTATATCTGGTCTTGATGCTGTGAGGTACATAAGAGATCCGATCATCGCGCGGTAGTATGAGGGGCTAGTAGCTTCACCCTTCAAGTCTGGAGTAATTCCGTGATTTTGCGGCAATGGGGTACCGATGGGCGTTGCATCAGACATCTGGAACCGGCTCAAGATGTCACCAACATATTTAGTCTGATGGATGAATATCCCAGACTCAGTTTGTTGTACTTGTAGGCCCAAAAAAAAGTCATTTCCCCCATAGCACTCATCTCGAATTTATCCTGCATTACACGCTCGAAATCCCTACACAAAACATCATTAGTAGAACCAAAAATAATATCATCAACGTATACCTGTACCAGTAGAAGATCTCCATCTTGTTCTTTGATGAAAAGAGTACAATCGATAAGACCTCTGCGAAATCCATTCTCCAGCAGATAATTAGATAAGGTTGCGTACCAAGCTCGCGGTGCTTGATGCAGACCATAGAGAGCTTTGTTGAGCAACCAAACCCGATCGGGATGGATAGGATCTTCAAAACCTGGAGGCTGTTCGACGTACACCTCTTCTTCCACCACACCATGTAAGAATGCACTTTTCACGTCCATCTGGTATACCTTGAATCCTTTGAATGAGGCGTAAGCCAGAAAGATCCGAATTGCTTCCAGACGTGCAACAGGTGCATAGACTTCATTGTAGTCGATCCCTTCTATCTGACGAAAACCCTGAACGACTAGCCTTGCTTTGTTTCGAATAACGACTCCACGGTCATCCTTTTTGCATTTAAACACCCAACGGGTACCAATCTTCTTGTAACCAGCAGGTTTCTCTACGAGTTTCCAGACACCAAGCTTCTGGAATTGTTGCAGTTCTTCCTGCATTGTTCAACCCAAGAGTTATCTTTCAAAGCTTCTTTCCAAGTTCTTGGCTCTTCCTGTGAGACATAACACGCGAAAGACCAATCATTTTGTTGACCAGATTCTCGGATAGTTGCATACAAGCCTGCATTGTTGTTGTTTCGCAACATATTTCTTGTTTGAACGCCACTTTGTACATTTCCGATGATGTTTTGTTGAGGATGGGTATTGTGAATCCTAGTTTCTGGATTATCTTGAACTGGAATATTTGTACCCAGATTGTTGAGATTGAGATCAACAATCAATTCAAGGCCCGGAATTGACGAAGAGGATGATGCAGTAGCTTCAGCTGTTCTAGGGACAACCACAGGAGGAGTACCCTCTGAAGTACCATGTACTGCTGTTGTTGGAGCTTCTTGATCTGCATCGAGAAATTCGTCATCCTCTGAAGATTCGTTCAATTCGGTAGCATCGTGAAAATCCTCATTGTCGAGAGCATTATTGTTCACCGAAGATGGTTATTGATTGACAAGAATTGGACGAACCAGCGGTGAATCTGTTGCATTGTCACTCTCAAAAAACATCCTTGCCGCAGCATTTTCTTCAACGGCTTCAACATTGATCGAATTGAAAAAGTCATCGTACTCAAACATCCAAGGCTGACCAGGACATTTGACTGGTAAAGTGTGCCTTTGTACTCTGACTTCAGACCATTCCTCGACCCTTTTAGTCTCTAGATTCCAGACTCTTAAGTTCGGGGTGGAATACCCAAGAAAGTATCCATCAATTGCTTTTGCCCCAAACTTTCCATTAGGATCGATCATTGTGCACGGAGCTCCAAATGGTTCAAGGTATGACAAATCTGGTCTCCGTTTGTTAATAAGCTCAAAACAGGTCTTGTTGTGCCTTTTTACTGTAAGGACTCGGTTCAACGTATAACATGCAGAGGCCACAGCTTCAGTCCAAAAAGGAATTGGCAATTGTGACTCTACTAACATTGTCCTAGCAGTCTCGATCAATGTGCGGTTTTTACGTTCAGCGACGCCATTCTGTTGAGGAGTATAAGCTGCACTAAATTCGTGAAGAATACCTTTTGAAGTGCAAAACTCCGCCATGGCATGATTTTTGAATTCAATACCATTGTCGCTACGTATCCGCCTAACCTTCAACTTATATAGATTCTCAATCTGAATGATCAAGTTTTTGATAATACCGAAGGTTTCACTCTTATGTGCCATGAACGCCACCCAAGAAAATCTTGAATAATCATCCGTTATCACGAGGCAATATTGATCATTCCTAATGCTTTTGTGCTTGACAGGACCGAACAAATCCATGTGCAAACGTTCAAGAGGAACAGCCACCGTGTTGATTTTCTTTGTAGGGTGTCGCTTCTTCGTTTGTTTTCCTTTCTGGCACGAGACACAGACGTCTTGAAGATGGAAGTTTTTAAGAGGAACACCATTCACCAATTCATTTGACACCAAATGATTCATTTTGCGTAAGTGAATGTGACCCATTCGTCTGTGCCAAGAGATTGTGTCTTTTTTCTGTGGCTTTGGAAACGAAACAAGTTGCTTGTGCAGACGTTGTGATAGCTTGACTCATATCAAGGACATACAAATCATTTATCCTTGGAGCCGACAAGAGAATCCATTCTTTCGGAATTTTGAAGCCGGGTTTCAGCACATAACATCCATTTGCATCAAAGTGTACTGAGAACTGCTTATCACAAATTTGAGAAACACTAAGAAGATTGTGATCAAGTTGTTGCACAAAGTTGATCTTATCAAAACTCACAACCCCGTTGGAAATCATTCCTTCACCCGTAATATATCCGCCTTTATCTCCAGCAAAAGCAACATAACCTCCTCTAATAGATTTGACGTCGTAGAGAAGCTTCATGTCGCCTGTCATGTGCCTGGATGCCCCACTATCAACAATCCAATGACTACTGATAGTTCCTCCTGGAACACCCTGCACATGAACTCACATGATTAGTTGGAGATGGGGACCCAAGCCTTTGTGGTCTTGGGTCTTCCAATTTCATCAACAACAATAACTTCTATTCTTTGATGATTCAAGAATTGTGATGGTCCCCCTGAATTTGTGGTCAATTTAGGTTTCCATGTCTGTTGAGTTTTACCAGTTTGATTGTTTAACAATTTAACTTCGTGATTGTTTGAAGTTTTTGAAAGTTTTGAGTTTTCTGGTTTAACTGAAACAGATTGTTTTTGAACCACATCAGTTTTAAGTGCCTTTTCAATCACCTTGACCTGTTGACGTTTCTGTTTCTTTTCCCTTTCTCTTACAAGTCGGGGATCTTGTTTTACAGAAACAGATCGCCTTTGGTGATTGTGTTCACGGGGATCATCTTCTTTGGCTTTTAATTTATGAAGATACGGACAATTTCGAATTATGTGTCCAATTGTGCCACATTCAAAACATGATCTTCGTTCAACAAACCCCGAAGTATCATGTGATAGTCTTGCCGATGATGAACTTTGTGATCCCGAGGTACTAGGTTTTGAACTATTTGGTTCATTCCTTTTCATCACTGTTGCTTTCTTGACAAAATCTAAGTTAGATTGATTTTCAAACTTTTCAATTTTGTCCGTTCCCTTAGATTTCACAAAGTTCACATTCTTGTTCTTCTTCTGATTCGGCTTCCTTTGACTTTGAGTCGGTGTTTTACCTTTTGGTTTGGTATGATTTTGCTGTTTTTGCACTGTTGGTAATTTCTGATTGCCTTATTGTTTTCGAACTTCGGCCTTTGGGATAGGAGGGCACTGTGTTACTGTAACACGTGATCCTGTCTTTCCCAAAAACTTACTTGTTGAATTTTCAAAGACTTTACTGATTAATGATTGATTAACATTCTTAATAGGAAAATCTTTGTCTGAATAAATTTTATTATCACCAACAAGAGTATACAGCAAATCCACACTCTCCGACTCTTTTGCAGACGAGGACTCGATTGCAACAGTCTTAGCGGGTTTTGCAGGAGGATCACACAGAATATGATTCTCAAGAGGTATGTCCTCTTCTTTTATCACCGCATCAGACTTTTCTGAATTAGTATCATCAGATTCATCATCAGAAGAATCAGCATCCTCAATCACAACTGGAGGATCCTGATTCTGTTCAGCAGTTACAAATGTATCTGCTGACACATCTGAATCGGATGATACTTCTTTCTTGTATCCGAGTCCTGCTGCAAATTCCTCAACGTCCAAAGGAACAGATGGTTCAAAGTGAGTTCTATACTCCTCATCAGGCATGGCATCATAATTGTTTCTCACGGGTGGTGGACATTTCTTGTATCCAATGCATGTGACATCCCGTTTCTCTTTCTGTACGTCAATGATGTGATCCAACTTGAGTCGGATCGCCTCACTTTCAGTTTTAACACAAGCCATTTCCTTTTGCATTACCTCAAGACGAGTTATATACAAATTAATGTCAGTTTGTTTTCTGGAAACCATTTTTGTCAGCTCGGTTTTATCTTTCTTTAATTTTTCAATCATCGATTTAAATTCCTTTTCATGGTTTTCATAAAACATGTTGGCTTCTGTGCACTTAGAAAGATCAACGGTCAACTTCTGGTTGTGAATGAATGTCACATCATATTTCTCTTGCAAAGCCTCGTGCTTGCTTTGCAACCCACACCACTTATCATTCAATGAAGCATGTTTGTCTTGCAAGTCAAACAAACTAGCTTGTAGAGCATCATGTTTGCCTTGCAACTCAGACATGCTTGTCTCTAAATCAGCACATTTAATACTCAAACTATCACAATTATCACAACTAACAACAGTGGGTTCATCGACACATACCTGACTTGATGAACTGTCGACATTAGCCATAAAGGCTGAATGGAGAGAAGACGAAGAATAGGCAGCTTGATCCACCAAGATAGATCTTCTTTCAGTTCCTGCTGCAGCTTCTTCCAAAATCTCATCAATGTCTGCATCGACTGACGCACTTGATGTCTCATCCACCTGATCATTGCCTGAAGTGGAGGATTCTTCATCTGAGCTTCCACTATAACCAGAACTGTCTTCATCCTCAGAAGATTCATCACCATTGGTGGAAGATTCTTCACCACTGGCGTGATTTAAATCCTTAACGACTTCAGCAAAACACGCTGTTCCATCTGGAGCATCATTTCCCAACTAAATTGACCAATCACAACCTTCATCTACTTGAACCACAAGTGCCTGGTTGGCATTTGATGGTCCTGCTTGGCTTTGGTTGTTGACAGGTACAAACGTACGAACATTGTTCCTGTTCTGGTTCTGCTGGTTGCCTTGATTTCTGAAGGGATTCTGGTTTCCATGCTGAGATGGCCTCGTACATTCACGTTTGAAATGACCACGTTCACCACAGTTGAAACACTTAACAGCTTGCTTGTCGAACCCATACTTGGTGTCTTTCTTGCTTTCCAAGCTGGTTCTGCCAGTTCTTTCCATGAAATCCTTTGCTCGCCTAACAGCACTGGCAAAGGCCCACTTGATGTCCATCATCTCCATCTCCTCTTTATCGATCTGCTGATAGTCTTCTTGTGTCAGATTAATGTTACCAATCTGACCTTCCACTAATCCACAGTATGCGCTCACCAAAGTGTTTAGCAGCTCCATGTGTTCCTTTGCTACTTCCACACTGACTTTAGAAAAGCTTGAGGTGTCGAGCCGTACTGTATTTGGCTTTGATTGTTGACCAGCAGATGATGTGCTTCCATAACACGCTTGCTGTTGAGGAGGAGGAAGTGGATTCCCATACATGTCTGTTGGTCCGGTAGATTGAGGAGGAAGTGGATTCCCATACATGTCTGTTGGTCCGGAAGATCGAACAGGTAATGGATTTCCGAACATATCAGTTGCTCTGATAGGTCGTTGGGTTTGCTGTTGTGGTACTGGTTGAGGAACTGGTTCAAGCGGATTTCCATACATGTCTGTTGCAGGAGGCTTGACCGGAACTTGGATAGCATTGCCATACATGTCAGTGCTTGACTAAAACGCTGTTTGAATTGGAGCGTGTGAAGAAGGTTTTGTAGAAGTGCTAGAAGTTCCATAATACATTTCAGGATTTTGTGGCACGGGAACTCTTTTTGCCTTGAGAGTTTCTTCCTGATTCTTGTTTTCCAGGAGTTGAACAAAGTCATTGAAGGTTGTTGTAGCTAAAGTGCCATTGTACTTCATGATTTCCAAGAAAGTATTCCATTGAGGTGGCAACGCATCTGCAAACCTTTTCACAATCTCTGCTGGAGTTGTAACAACCTCAAAATTTGCCAATTCAGTCAGCAAATGATTAAATTGACTTGTCAAATCTCCTAAAGATTCATTATCCATACAAGCAAAACCATCAAACTCTTTCTTTAGCAGGTCTTTTCTCAATTGACGTGTCGCTTCATTTCCTACGCCCCTTGTCTTCAATGCGTCCCACAACCTCTTCGTTGTCTTGTAACTGACAAATTGATGATAAATATCTTTACTTAACGCCTGAGTAAGAATGGCATATGCCTTCTTTTCCAAATCATAGACCTTCTTCTGATCTTCCGTAAGGTCTGCAAACGTAGCAGCAGATGATGCGGCAACTTCTATTGTTTGATCGAAATCCGTGATGAACCGCAACCACAATTCTGTATTTTGGCCAAGGACGTATGTATGAAATCTGTCAATCCATCCTGGATATTCATATAAGTGCATCAACTTTGGAGGCCGATTCAAACTTCCGGTTTCGCTCTCGCTTAAGAGAATGCTTTGAACACTTGGAGTTTGATTTGATACGAATGCCCATTGACCGGTAGAAATTGCATTAGCTTGAGAAGATACCGGTGCGGGAGACGGAGTACCAAAATACATATCTGTATTTACCGGAGTACCCCATCTTGGATTCATTTTTGATCAATAATAATAATACCTGAAAATCACAAACTTGTTAAACATAAACAGACTAAGTTCGAAAGATCAAGACTTGTTCGAAGGATCAACAGTGTTTGAAAGATCACTGTTGAATTTTGAACAATGATTTCGAAAGATTCTCCAAACGAAGGATCCTTATCTTTCGAAAAAGAACTGTAGACCGAAAGATGTATGCTTCGAAAAGATTCCTTGGATCGAAGGATAAGTCACAGACTTCGAAAGATGTTCGAAGGATGATTATCTATCGAACCTCCTTTGATAGAAAGATGATCTTTCGACTTCGAAGGATATCCTTCGATCTGGTCTGACACAGTTGACAAAAGAGTGACAGGTTGGTGAAAAAGTTGATGGGTTGGTGAAAAATCTTTCGGCAGAAGGCAGAAGGTATGGTCAGACCATACTTTCTGCAAAAACAGATTTTGAAACAATAAAATATACCCCAAAAAGGACTGTTTTTATCCAGAAACCGGTCACCGGAGTAAGCCGGAATTTGGCCGGAGAAGACCAAAACGCTTAAAAACAAGTTTTTTTTTAAGTTACCCAACCCGTCTTTTAACACACCCGGTAAGTTTAGAACACGTTTTAACGTAAAGAAATGCGAGAAAAACACAGAAAACGGGTGCTAAACCAAGTGAGTTTTTTGTCCAAAACACTCCAAAGTCTTGTATAAACCCGGTTTTTAACAAGGAAAAGAGCCACGGCTCTGATACCACTTGTAGGTCCCGGGGGGTAGGAAATCTATTTGAATGACATTTTTGAAGGTGTAGGTCCCTCGGAGGTTGAGGTTAAACCTATTCCTTGTTATGTCTAACACACTAGCAAGTGCGGAATCCAAGCTAGCATGCAAACCGAGATAGAACAAGCACAAACACAACACACAATCTTCACCGATTAACACCACTTGTATTAATACGTATGAAAGGTTCGGTTACAAGCTTAATGTTTACAAATGTGTTTTGCAAACTCTCTCCCTCGTGTATGTGCTCTCAACAGAATGCTCTCTTCTCTCTATACTGTCCTTAGTGTCTCCTCAAAGAAGTGAACACAACACATGGGTATTTATACCCAACACAGCTCGTCTGGTCGAAGGATCAGACAGACTGATCGTAAGATCATCTGTCGACCAGAAACCTACCGAAGGATCACATGTACCTCGAAGGATGGTATCCTTCGAGATTCATCCATCGAAGGTTCATCTTTCGAGCTCATCGAAGGATCTAAACAATCCTTCGATGACACATCCTTCGACACAGACATATTACAACCATTGTGTTGACTGTTTTACCAAGTCAAACCGGAGGATGGTTGACTTGGTCAAACTTACAAGACTAACAAAGACATCGTTTGGTAACTTGACAAAATACAGACAAAGTACAGACACAAGTGCACCAACAGAAGGGGTTTTAAACAAGATGGCTCATTGTTCTATTATTTTTTTATAAACATTTTGGCGTTTGGGTTATCTTGGCATTTTACAATTGTTGGATTATATTTCAGCCATAGTAAAAAAAAAAATACAAGCGAAGAAAATAAATTGAAAATGCTAATCGGATCTCTCTTCACAATATTCACTGTCATCAGTCTCTTTGTTCTTTAATAGTACAAGAACTGACACCAAAATATGGCGTGTTATGTAAAACTTAACAAACCCATCGGTTTGATTATTTTGCCTGCTCGTCTGTTGTAGTGGCTTTTTTTCTGGATGTTTGGGGACATAGATCTATGACGTGTGGGTGGGTTTTTCGCTTTTTCTTCATGTTGATCTTCATCTTTATCATCATCCCACTCTTTAGTGTCATTGATCTCTTCTCCTCATCCAAGCCTTCTTCAAGAACAAAAAATACAAAATGCCATATAACTGGCATTAGTATCTTTTTCTTGAATTTTTTTCCATCTCATGCAGCAAAATCTTACTGAGTTACTTGCCTCCCTAACAATTCATTCAGTGAAACTTGACGAATAACAATACTGAATATCCAAGAAAGCATAGTAGCCATCTTGATTTTTTTGGCGTTTTACAGTGAGTGGTATTTTAGTAGTATTGGCGTTTTTTTTTTTGTTTGATCAAATGGAAGTTGCTGAGATGTATTGTTTTATTGGATCTCTTTTTGGCGCGTAAGTTAAGCGGTGCGTTATTATAATAAAGTATTCGTCTTTTCAGTTACTGTTTGTAATTATTGTTTTTGACAAGCTTTTTCTCTGAAGTCTGTAACACGTCCCATCTTTTAAGTTTGGCGTTTTAGATTCTAATATTATAAATTTTCCCTATCTTCAGTTTTTCTGATTTGAAGTTACTGTTTCTAGTTACATTTTCAACTTTGTTTTTTATTTTTTTGTGTTTTTTATAATACTTTTTTAAACTAATTTTATTATAGTTTGGGAGTTTTTGGTGGGGCGTTTTAACGAGATGATATCGTTTAAAGAAGCATTTTGTCTGTTTTGGCGTTTTTATTATATATTGCGTTTTATTATATACAACAATCAATTGAAAAGGAAAAAAAAGAACACATAAAAAAAGTTTTTTTATAATACTTGTCCAAAGTCATTTTATGATGGTTTGATAAACGCTAAAGGTGTAAGGCATTTGCTTTTTTTGGCATTTCTATTAGATATGGCGTTGTTTATTTAAATAACAATCAACTGAAAAAGAAAATTAAACAAAATAAATATTGATCTTCAAATTCTTTACTGTCACCAGTCTCTTTCTTTTTTTGAAGTATCTTCATTGGCTGTTTCGACTTTCGTATGAAATCAGCCTCTTTTTCTATAATTTTTGTCCATCTCATGCAGGAAAAATGTTATTGATTTTATACTCTTTCAGCCAAAATGTTATCTTTTTTGGTGTTTTACCGATAAAAAGAACGCCACCACAAATAAACCATCTTAAAACTGTAAATTTGATCATGCTAAAATCAATAAAGTGTTGCTGTATGGTGTTGGATAACATTGTTAATTCTCAGTTAAGAAATATATCTGACAATTTTGTCCACACCATACAGCTACACTTTATTAACAGCAATATATTTGATGTTTGGGGGTTCTGGCGTTTATCAGTCTAGTGGTATATATTAAATATGGCGTTTTGGGGTTTTTGTTTTGTGTTTTTTTAATTGAATGTCTGAGTTGTTGTATATATAGGATTTTTTGGCGGGATTTTACTATAATTAAGTTTGGCGTTTTATATCTAATGGCGTTTTAGCAGAATGCTGTGTGATTTTTGTTTTGGCGTTTTATTTTCATGAGATGGCGTTTTGTTTTGTTTGAAGAAGTCAAAGACGCTTTTACCCTTAATGAAGCGCGTCCACGTAGTAAAATTGATGTTATTTACGAAAACGCCACCGCGCCAATCTAGTCCATAGATTGTTTTGATCGGACGATCGATAAACGTTCTCACCGTTCTCACACTTTTGAGCGTTTTCTCTAAATCCTGACCATATATATCGCGAGAACCAATGTGAACAGAACCAAAAATTCATAAATAAGATATAATTTTTTTAATATTTTTAATTAAAAATCGCTATATTTTGATATTAATTTTTTTAAGTTTAAAAAAAAAATTTGTCTACTAAAAGTAGCGATTTTTATATAAAAAATATTTAAAAAATGTTTTTGTGTATGTTTTAGGGGTTTTTTTTCTTGGGGGGGGGGGGGGTTAGGTGTTTTTAGGTTTTTTTGTTGTGTTCACATTGGTTATCGCGGTTCTCGCAATAAAGGTGGTTGTATATGTATATGTATATGTATATGTATATGTATATGTATATGTATATGTATATATATATATATATGGGAGGGTTCAATTAAAAAGCACTAATTAGAGTGAAAACTAACTAAAAACGCCTAAAAAACATGACAATTTTTTTTTTACAAATTCTCGCTACTTTTTATACATAAAAAACTATTAAAAAAAAAAAAAGCTTGTACTACACATGTGCACTACAAATTTTTTTTTTGAAAAAAATGTTTTTTTATATATAAAAAGTAGCGAAAATTTATAAAAAAAATTGGTATGTTTTTTAGACTATTTTAGTTAGTTTTCGAGTTTCACTCTAATTAATGGTTTTCAATTGAACCCTCCCCTATATATATATATATATATATATATATATATATATATATATATATAATATGGGTCTGGATCTAGAGAAAACGGTAGAAAGTTTGAGAATGGTGAGAACGCTTATAAATCGTCTGATCAAAAAAATCTATGGACTATATTGGCGCGGTGGCGTTTTCGTAAATAACATCAATTTTATTACGTGGACGCGCTTCATTAAGGGTAAAAAATTCTTTTGACTTCTCCACATAAAACGCCACCTCATGAAATAAAACGCCAAACATACAGCACACACCATTCTAACTAAAAACGCCATTAGATGCTCCTTCCGAAATAGCGCCTACATCAGCAAGAAAATCTAGAAGCTTTAAGAAGCTTCTGGAAGGCGTCAAGGTGGCACCAAAGATGCTCCTTCCGACAAAAAGGACGGCACGTGTCACCATAAACCGAGCGCCATGTAGACCTGCGATAAATCTGGGGGCAGACCGACAACAGCTGTACAATTTCTCCAGCATGGACAAATGTCGGCGCGCCACGTGGACCACTATCCTGACCACAGCAGAGGAGACCAAGAGGATATTCTCCTTGTCGGACAGCTGGCGCCCGATAACAGCTGTCAAGGTCGCTCCTCCCCCCTTCACCCTCCGGCTATAAATAGGACCCTTCATCATTCAGATTATCGATTCTGCTCTCCATACTTTTCACCCATAACACACTATTTCTTCCTCAGAACAGTACTTATTCTCACGCCGAAGCCTGGTTAAGAGGGAAACCCCCATACTCTCCTCTTAACGAGCTAACGGTGTTGCTGTTTTGCAGGGCATCAGTCTTAAGCGAGTAGAGAAGGAGATTGGACCCACATAAGAGACGACCCCGCTATCGGTGTTAACCAGTATTTCATCATGCTAGAATTCGTAACGTACTCCTACTTGTATTCCCCTTAAATTTCTACGACGGAGTTAAAATACTTGTTTTCCCCTTCAATTTTCTATGACAGAGTTCAAAATATTTCTTTTGGATAAATAATTAGTTTTAACTAATTGAAAAACGAAACCCATGCACTTTTATATCAAATTATAAACACAAAAAATTAAACCCATGCACTTATATTCACTCAATCATCTCGACCAAGGGTGCAATCAATTTAAACTTATATTCACTCAATTCAATACTTTGACATTGGAGGGTTCAAATGAGATTTTTTTTCTTTTGTAAAAATAGAAAGAATAAGTTGTAAACCAATAGAAATACTCCATTTAAAGTTTAGGATAAATTTTTGTAAGAAAACAATTTTGTGAAGGATATTTTTTATATGCATAGAATAAAGTATAAAATAAAGTACATATAGGATAAGGTTCTCTACATGTAGAACAAAGTATATGATTAATTTTAATATATGTAGGATTATACATGCACTATAAATTTCAAGATGTGTGTGATAAATTTTGAAATGTGTAGAATAAAATGTTTTTACCTAATTAATGAAAGAGAAAATAACTAATGGAAAAGTTATAAACTATTTATTATTTTACGATTATGTCCTTTCTTTTTTTTTTCTTTGTACATTAAAGTTATTCTCAATGGTCGTTCCCCTACTTTGATATGTGTTACTTGGCATCTTCTTAGACCATGTTGTTTGCTTTTAGGAAGGTAAACTCTTTCTTTTTTTTTGCTTCTTTTCTAAACTCGTAATTAAACCCAAACTTAAAGAAACTGGACTTTCCTTTTTTTTATTAAACCGTTTCTTTTGAATGCTCTTGTTGATACATATTTATGGACGCGACTCGACGCGACGTGATTCGATTAGTGGACGCGACTCGACGCGACTCAGCACGGCTTATATTGTGACGACTTTCCTCCGTCGTGTACAAGACTTCAAGCCATCAAAGGAGACAGACAAGGACTGGGCTCAACATTACAGTCCTTGGGCTAATAGATGATGGCGAAACACAGTTTGGGCCTCAACTGATTGGACCGAAGCCCACTATCGACGAATCAGCCCAGAAGTCGACGAAACACATCTGTTTCGTCGACCATGATCTATTTCGTCGCCTGTCTTTCTGTTTCGTCATATGTAGTGTGTCTGTTAGTATAAATAGCATGTTATGTTTCTGTTTCGGTAGGCAGAACAGAGAGAACACACAGACTTTCAGAGAGAAAGAACAGAGCACACACACACACACTAGAGAGAGTTTACAAAGAGCATTGTAAACATTGGATTGTAACCGAACCCTTTTATCGTTATAATACAGTGGTGTTTAACGGTGATATCTGCGTGTCGTGTTTTTACGTGTTCCGTCTCGGTTTGCTGTTCCGGTTGGATTCCGCACAACCGGAGTGGTTCGTATACAAGGATTAGGCGACTAGATCCTCCCCTAGCCGGACCTACAAGTGGTATCAGAGCCTTGGCTCTTATCCTTGTTAAAACCGAGGAGTTCTTGCTGATTTTCGGATTTAGAGTTCATAATTTTCTGGAAAAATCTCTTAAAATCGGCTGTAATATTGTTGTTTTGCATTTTGTTTGCTTAAAAACCGTGTTAAACTAAAGTTCACATATTGTTTGTTGGTTTTTATTAAACATCTTAGCAAAATTCAGCTTTCGGAAATTTATCGGGTCACCGGAAAACTCATAGTTTACCGGAAAATTCATTGTGTTCTTGAACATCTTCAAAGTGTTCTTCACCAAGACCCACTTTTTGATCTTAAAATTTTTAAATTAAAAAGTGTTTGTGAATTGGAAATTGAAATAGATTATTAAAATTGGACACCTTACCGGGTTAGTAATCTTACCATACCAGTTGTTTGAAAAAGAGTGTTGTGTCTGACAGATCTCACCCACCCAGCTACTTCTTCGACGAATCAAACATCAGACGAAACAGGTCTCATTCGTCAAGCCACTCCTCGACGAAACAGACCTTCTGTTTCGTCGATATTACTTGTTGTTGGGCCTCTGTTTCGTGGACTGTGTTGTGGGATTGGGCTAACAATTTGGGCTTCTGTTTCGTAGTACATCTTGGGTCTCTGTTTCGTCGAGTGGCAGCCCTAAATCACAAGTGGGCTTGTTTCTTCGACACATTTAGCCCAATATCAGTTTCGTCGAACCCTTTGTTTCGTCAAGCCCATCACATCCAATCTGTTTCGTCGACTGATAGGCTCCTATTTGTTTCGTCAATCACGTCTGTTTCGTGGAAGCTGTTTCGTCGAAACACTTATCAGTTTTTAACAGAAGGCATACAAAACTGTTTTAACTGTTTGTTTGAGTTGTAATTTTCAGATATTATTTTTCTTGATCAAAAATGAATTCGGCCTGGGGTGTTCCCTTACCTGCATCTCCTGCATGGGCCGAATCTCCCGTACCTGCATCATCGCAAGCTAATGCTACATCTACCGGTCAATGGGCATTCGTATCAAATCAAGCTCCAAGTGTTCAAAGCATTTTGCTAAGTGAAAGTGAAACGGGGAGTTTGAATAGGCCTCCAAAGTTGATGCATTTAAGTGAATATCCGGGATGGTTTGGTAGATTTCATACATACGTCCTTGGTCAAAATACAGAATTGTGGTTGCGTTTCATCACAGATTTTGATCAAACAATAGAGGTTGCCGCTTCATCTGCTGCTACGTTTGCCGATCTTACGGAAGATCAGAAGAAGGTGTATGACTTAGAGAAGAAAGCGTATGCCATTCTTACTCAGGCGTTAAGCAAAGATATTTATCATCAATTTGTCAGTCACAAGACAACGAAGAGGTTGTGGGACGCATTGAAAACAAGGGGCATAGGAAATGAAGCGACACGTCAATTAAGAAAAGACCTGCTAAAGAAAGAGTTTGATGGTTTTACTTGTATGCAGAATGAATCTTTAGGAGATTTGACAAGTCGATTTACTCATTTGCTGACTGAATTGGGAAATATTGGGGTTGTAACAACTTCAGCAGAGACAGTGAAGAAGTTTGCAGATGCACTGCCACCTCAATGGAATAATTTCTTAGAAATCCTGAAGTACAATGGCACTTTGGATACAACAAACTTCGGTGACTTTGCTCAACTCCTGGAAAACAAGAATCAGGAAGAAACTCTCAAGGCTAAAAGAGTTCCAGTGCCACAAAATCCTGACATGTATTATGGAGCTTCTAGCACTTCTACAAAACCTTCTGCACACGCTCCACTTCAAACAGCATTTGTGTCTAGCACTAGCTTGTATGACATTCCTCCTCCAACAACAGACATATATGGAAATCCGCTTAATCCAGTTCCTCAACCAGTGCCACAACAGCAAAACCAACAACCTATCAGAGAAACTGATATATTCGGAAATCCACTTCCTCCTCCTCCTCCTCAACAGCAAGCGTGTTATGGAAGCACATCATCTGCTGGTCAGCAATCAAAGCAAAATACAGTACGGCTCGACACCTCAAGCTTTTCTAAAGTCAGTGTTGAAGTAGCAAAAGAACACATGGAGCTGCTAAACACTTTGGTGAGCGCATACTGTGGATTGGTGGAAGGTCAGATTGGTAACATTAATCTGACACAAGAAGACTATCAGCAGATAGATAAAGAGGAGATGGAGATAATGGACATCAAGTGGGCCTTTGCCAGTGCTGTTAGGCGAGCAAAGGATTTCATGGAAAGAACAGGCAGAACCAGCTTGGAAGGCAAGAAAGACACCAAGTATGGGTTCGATAAGCAGGCTGTTAAGTGCTTCAATTGCGGGGAACGTGGTCATTTCAAGCGTGAATGTACGAGGCCATCTCAACATGGAAACCAGAATCCTTTCAGGGGTCAAGGCAACCAGCAGAACCAGAACAGGAACAATGTTCGCACATTGGTGCCTGTCAACAACCAGACTCAAGCAGGACCATCAAATGCCAACCAGGCACTTGTGGTTCAAGTAGATGAAGGTTGTGATTGGTCAATCCAGTTGGGAAATGACGCTCCAGATGGCACAGCTTGTTTTGCTGAGATCGTGAAGGATTTGAATCACGCCAGTGGTGGAGAATCTTCCGCCAATGGTAGTGACTCTTCTGAGGATGAAGACTCTTCTGGTTATAGTGGAAGCTCAGATGAAGAATCCTCCACTTCAGGGAATGATCGGGCAGATGACACATCAAGTGCGTCAGTCGATGCAAATATTGATGAGCTTTTGGAAGAATCTACAGCAGGAATTCAAAGAAGATCTATTTTGGTGGATCAAGCTGCTTATTCTTCGTCTTCTCTCCATTCAGCCTTTATGGCTAATGTCGACAGTTCATCAAGTCAGGTATGTGTCGATGAACCCACCTCTGTTAGCTGTGATAATTGTGATAGTTTGAATGTTAGATGTGCTGATTTGGAAGCAAACATGTCTGAGTTGCAAGGCAAACACGATGCTTTACAAGCTAGTTTGTTTGAATTGCAAGACAAACATGTTCTAGTGAATGATAAGTGGTGTGAATTGCAAGGCAAACACGAGGCTTTGCAAGAGAAATATGATGTGACATTCATTCATAATCAGAAATTGACTGTTGATCTTTCAAAATGCACTGAAGCCAACATGTTTTATGAAAACCATGAAAAGAACTTTAAGTCGATGATTGAAACATTAAAGAAAGATAAAACCGAGCTGACAAAAATGGTTTCCAGAAAACAAACTGACATAAATTTGTATATCACACGTCTTGAGATAATGCAAAAGGAAATGGCTTGTGTTAAAACCGAAAGTGAGGCGATCCGACTCAAGTTAGATAGTTATTTGAGCTCTAGCTATGTGTTGGATCACATCATTGACGTACAGAAAGAGAAACGGGATGTCACATGCATTGGATACAAGAAATGTCCACCACCCGTGAGAAACAATTATGATGCCATGCCCGATGAGGAGTATAGAACTCATTTTGAACCATCTGTTCCTCTAGATGTTAAGGAATTTGCAGCAGAATGTGCAACAGGTCTCGGATACAAGAAAGAAGTATCATCAGATTCAGATGTGTCAGCAGATACATGTGTGTCCTCTGCTGAACAGAATCAGGATCCTACAGTTGTGATTGAGGATACTGATTCTTCTGATGATGAATCCGATGATACTGATTCGGAAAAGTCTAATGCGGTAATCAAAGAAGAGGACATACCTCTTGAGAATCATATTCTATGTGATCCTCCCGCAAAACCCGCTAAGACTGTTCCAACCGAGTCAACATCTGCAAAAGAGTCGGAGAGTGTGGATTTGCTGTACACTCTTGTTGGTGATGATAAAGTTTATTCAGACAAAGATTTTCCTATTAAGAATGTTAATCAATCTTTAATCAGTAAAGTCTTTGAAAATTCTACAAGTAAGTTTTTGGGAAAGACAGGATCACGTGTTACAGTGACACAGTGCCCTCCTATCCCAAAGGCCGAAGTTCGAAAACAATTTGGCAATCAAAAATTACCAACAGTGCAAAAACAGCAAAATCATGCCAAATCAAGAGGTAAAACACCGACTCAAAGTCAAAGGAAGCCGAATCAGAAGAAAAAGAAGAATGTGAACTTTGTGAAATCTAAGGGAACGGACAAAATTGCAAAGTTTGAAAATCAATCTAATTTAGATTTTGTCCAAAAAGCAACTGTGATGAAAAGGAATGAACCAAGTTGTTCAAAACCTAGTACCTCGGGATCACAAAGTTCATCATCGGCAAGACGACCACATGATACTTCGGGGTTTGTTGAACGAAGATCATGTTTTGAATGTGGAACAATCGGGCATATTGTTCGAAATTGCCCGTATCTTCATAAACAAAAAGGCATAGTTGATGATCCCCGTGGCCCAACTGACCGCAAGCGATCTGTTTCTGTAAAACAAGATCCTCGACTCATAAGAGAAAGGGAAAAGAAACAGAAACGTCAACAGGTCAAGAAAATTGAAAAAGCAATTAAAACCGATGTGGCTCAAAAACAATTTGTTTCTGTCAAACCAAACAATTTAAAAACTTCAGACAATCATGAAGTTAAGTTTTTAAAGAATAACACTGGTATAACAAAACAGACTTGGAAACCAAAAACGGTTACTGAATCAGGGGGACCATCACAATTTCCGAATCATCAAAAGGTGGAAGTTATTGTTGTTGATAAAAATGGAAGACCCAAGACCACAATGGCTTGGGTCCCCATCTCCAACTAATCGATTGAGTTCATGTGCAGGGTGTTCCAGGAGGAACTGTCAGTAGTCATTGGATTGTTGATAGTGGGGCATCCAGGCACATGACAGGCGACATGAAGCTTCTCTACGACATCAAATCTATTAGAGGAGGTTATGTTGCTTTTGCTGGAGATAAGGGCGGATACATTACGGGTGAAGGAATGATTTCCAACGGGGTTGTTAGTTTTGACAAGATCAATTTCGTACAACAACTTGATCACAATCTTCTTAGTGTTTCTCAAATTTGTGATAAGCAGTTCTCAGTACACTTTGATGCAAATGGATGTTATGTGCTGAAACCCGGCTTCAAAATTCCAAAAGAATGGATTCTCTTGTCGGCTCCAAGGATAAATGATTTGTATGTCCTTGATATGAGCCAAGCTATCACAACGTCTGCACAAGCAACTTGTTTCGTTTCCAAAGCCACAGAAAAAGACACAATCTCTTGGCACAGGCGAATGGGTCACATTCACTTACGCAAAATGAATCATTTGGTGTCAAATGAATTGGTGAATGGTGTTCCTCTTAAAAATTTCCATCTTCAAGACGTCTGTGTCTCGTGCCAGAAAGGAAAACAAACAAAGAAGCGACACCCTACAAAGAAAGTCAACACGGTGGCTGTTCCTCTTGAACGTTTGCACATGGATTTGTTCGGTCCTGTCAAGCACAAAAGTATTAGGAATGATCAATATTGCCTCGTGATAACTGATGATTATTCAAGATTTTCTTGGGTGGCGTTCATGGCACATAAGAGTGAAACCTTCGGTATTATCAAAAACTTGATCATTCAGATTGAGAATCTATATAAGTTGAAGGTTAGGCGGATACGCAGCGACAATGGTACTGAATTTAAAAATCATGCCATGGCGGAGTTTTGCACTTCAAAAGGTATTCTTCACGAATTTAGTGCAGCTTATACTCCTCAACAAAATGGCGTCGCTGAACGTAAGAACCGCACATTGATCGAGACTGCTAGGACTATGTTGGTAGAGTCACAATTGCCGATTCCTTTTTGGACTGAAGCTGTGTCCTCTGCATGTTATACGTTGAATCGAGTCCTCACAGTCAAACGACACAACAAGACCTGTTTTGAGCTTATTAACAAACGGAAACCAGATTTGTCATATCTTGAACCGTTTGGAGCTCCGTGCACAATAATCGATCCTAATGGAAAGTTTGGGGCAAGAGCAATTGATGGATACTTTCTTGGGTATTCCACCCCGAACTTAAGAGTCTGGAATCTAGAGACTAAAAGGGTCGAGGAATGGTCTGAAGTCAGAGTACAAAGGCACACTTTACCAGTTAGAAATCCTGGTCAGCCTTGGATGTTTGAGTACGATGACTTTTTCAATTCGATCAATGTTGAAGCAGTTGAAGAAAATGCTGCGGCAAGGATGTTTTTCGAGAGTGACAATGCAACAGATTCACCTTTGGTTCGTCCCATTATCGTCAATCAAGAACCATCTTCAGTGAACAATAATGCTCTCGACAATGAGGATTTTCACGATGCTACCGAATTGAACGAATCTTCAGAGGATGATGAATTCCTAGATGCAGATCAAGAAGTTCCAATAACAGCAGTTCATGGTACTTCAGAGGGTACTCCTCCAGTGGGCGTCCCTGGAACAGCTGAAGCTACTGCATCATCCTCTTCGGCAATTCCGGGCATTGAATTAATTGTTGATCTTAATCTCAACAATCTGGGTACAAATATTCCAGTTCAAGATAATCCAGAGACAAGGATTCACAATACCCATCCTCAACAAAACATCATCGGAAATGTACAAAGTGGCGTTCAAACGAGAAACATGTTGCGAAACAACAACAATGCAGGCTTGTATGCAACTATCCGAGAATCTGGTCAACAGAATGATTGGTCTTTCGCGTGTTATGTCTCACAGGAAGAGCCAAGAACTTGGAAAGATGCTTTGAAAGATAGCTCATGGGTTGAAGCGATGCAGGAAGAACTGCAACAATTCCAGAAGCTTGGTGTCTGGAAACTCGTAGAGAAACCTGCTGGTTATAAGAAGATTGGTACCCGTTGGGTGTTTAAATGCAAAAAGGATGACCGTGGAATCGTTATCCGGAACAAAGCAAGGCTAGTCGTTCAAGGTTTTCGTCAGATTGAAGGGATCGACTACAACGAAGTGTATGCACCTGTTGCACGTCTAGAAGCAATTCGGATTTTTCTGGCTTATGCCTCATTCAAAGGTTTCAAGGTATACCAGATGGACGTGAAAAGTGCATTCTTACATGGTGTGGTGGAAGAAGAGGTGTATGTCGAACAACCTCCAGGTTTTGAAGATCCTATTCATCCCGATCGGGTTTGGTTGCTCAACAAAGCTCTCTATGGTCTTCATCAAGCACCGCGAGCTTGGTATGCAACCTTATCTAATTATCTGCTGGAGAATGGTTTTCGAAGAGGTCTTATCGATTGTACTCTTTTCATCAAAGAACAAGATGGAGATCTTCTACTGGTACAGGTATACGTTGATGATATTATTTTTGGTTCTACTAATGATGTTTTGTGTAGGGATTTCGAGCGTGTTATGCAGGATAAATTCGAGATGAGTGCTATGGGGGAAATGACTTTCTTTTTGGGCCTACAAGTACAACAAACGGAGTCTGGGATATTCATCCATCAGACTAAATATGTTGGTGACATCTTGAGCCGGTTCCAGATGACTGATGCAACGCCCATTGGTACCCCATTGCCTCAAAATCACGGAATTACTCCAGACCTGAAGGGACAAGATACTAGCCCCTCATACTACCGCGCGATGATCGGATCTCTTATGTACCTCACAGCATCAAGACCAGATATAATGTACCCAACGTGCCTGCTTGCCAGATATCAAGTGAATCCGAAGGCCTCACATCTTGCAGCTGTAAAAAGGATTTTTCGTTATTTGAAGGGTTACCCTGACACCGGTCTATGGTACCCTAGGGATAATAACTTTGACTTGATCGCATTCAGTGATTCTGACTTTGGCGGATGCAAAATCGACGGCAAATCCACAACGGCTGGATGTCAGTTTTTGGGAAATCGCCTAGTCACATGGCAGTGCAAGAAGCAGACGTGCGTCGCTACATCAACATGCGAAGCTGAATACATTGCTGCCTCAAGTTGTTGCTCCCAAGTCCTATGGATCCAACAACAAATGCGTGATTACGGTTTTGAATTCCTAACTACTCCTATTTACGTTGATAATTCTGCCGCCTTACAGATCACTAAAAATCCTGTGCAGCATTTAAAGACTAAGCACATCGACATTAAGTATCACTTCATACGTGATTGCTTTGAGAAAAGGCTAATCGATGTTGCTTACGTCCACACCGATGACCAACGTGCCGACCTTTTTACCAAAACTTTTGACAAATCAAGATTTGACTACTTATTATTGGTAAACGGCATTAAGGTCAAGCAAGAGTAAAACCAACATCGGAAAATCATTTTTGTAAATACCTTTGTGTTTTTAAATCTGTCTTAGTTTTATTGATTTTAGGGGGAGTAAATCCAAAAATTTGAAAATCCAAAAACATTGAAAAATTTCAAAAACACAAAAACAATAGAAAAGCAAAAATGAGTTTCCTGGCGAGCAAAAGAGAAAATGATAGTACATCAGTGGTCTGTTTAAATCTCTTTAAACCTTAAATGAAAAATGTTAAGCAGCTCTATATAAGATGTATCGGTAGGCTCACAATCATTTTAAAGTGTGCAGGGTGATATAAACTTAAATCGACTAAAGACTGGGTGGGAACCATTCATTGGCATATGGTCTTGGTACCGAAATTTCGTTTGAGAGATTGCCGAGGTTCTGAGATATTCGGTCTTTATGCTGCTTATCATCTGGGTATCATGGTTGTTTCTTTTTCCGAAAAATAACGGGGACGCAAGTCTAGATCTTCCATGATACCATACATACGTGTACATATTGCATTCGACCTCAATAAGTGATCAACAATCACATGTCCCTCAAAATAAGTGATAAAATATCACATTTATCCGGGAGTCAAGTTCGTCTCTCTGCTGTACGAAAGTACTGACCTGTTCACGGACTTGCTCCTGTGCCCTCATGCATCGAAAATCAAGTTCCTCATCAATAAGTGATTATATCACATAGGGCTTGTTTTCAATCAAAATAAGTGAGAATCTCACATCATATACGGTCAAACAGATGATAATCGGTATACTCACCGGTAAGATGAACCCTCGTGCATACCTTGATACGGGAATGTGTCATGATGTGGATGAACACCGGTCGGTAAGTATAAATCATACCTTAACGTATCCCCTCGCCATGATTACAAGTGATAAGTTGAGCTTAAGTGGACAACAATACCGATAATTGTTATAGGATGCTTATCTTAATGTTAACTAATAGAACAAAGAGAGCGTTTTGGCATGACCGTACACTGATATGATTCTCTTACCCTCGAAACTCACAAAAAGATTGTCTGTAAATATTTATTTAATGCTTTCAGTTTCTGCATCTCTGTATATATTTATTTACTGCTTTCAGTCTTTAAATTTGAAATATTCAAAAATACCAAAAAGATTTTAGGTGTGTTTTAACATAAACTTGATAAAAGCCAAAAAGATTTTATTTCTATTTTATTTTCGATCGTACGATGTGGGAGCTCGAGTCTTCGTTACCTGAAACCTGAACGAAAACCGAAACGACTAAATCTTCATAAACGGTCGAAATTTGCAAGTTTTGAAAGTTAAAAACCTAAAATTGATAAATTTATTAAACTTTCAAACTGTCGGACGGTGTTTACTTGAACAATGGTCTCACGTGTGTCGGTTGGTTATGTTATGATATTCCAAGCGGTTGTTCTCATTACGCGTTTAGATTTCTTGCATGTGCAGATTCTAAAGGCTAGGAGAACATGGTCGATGACAAGCTTCGGAATGAAGACACGACGTGAAGGCACTCAAAAGACAAAGATGATGGAGTTGCCGCTGACCTTCAACACCACAAGGATCTCACTTCATAAAGATAAAGACTTTCACGAGCATAACTCAAGGGGGAGCTTATGTTAAGGGGGAGTTTGTCAACACACTTCTTACATGAAACAAGGAGTTTGTTGATACACTTTCTGCCTACAAGACGTGAAGACTTTGAAGATCCTCCGACATAGAAGAAATGAGAAGAGAATCTCTCGAGTAGCGTCCAAGGGGGAGTTTGTTGATACATATTTATGGACGCGACTCGACGCGACGTGATTCGATTAGTGGACGCGACTCGACGCGACTCAGCACGGCTTATATTGTGACGACTTTCCTCCGTCGTGTACAAGACTTCAAGCCATCAAAGGAGACAGACAAGGACTGGGCTCAACATTACAGTCCTTGGGCTAATAGATGATGGCGAAACACAGTTTGGGCCTCAACTGATTGGACCGAAGCCCACTATCGACGAATCAGCCCAGAAGTCGACGAAACACATCTGTTTCGTCGACCATGATCTATTTCGTCGCCTGTCTTTCTGTTTCGTCATATGTAGTGTGTCTGTTAGTATAAATAGCATGTTATGTTTCTGTTTCGGTAGGCAGAACAGAGAGAACACACAGACTTTCAGAGAGAAAGAACAGAGCACACACACACACACTAGAGAGAGTTTACAAAGAGCATTGTAAACATTGGATTGTAACCGAACCCTTTTATCGTTATAATACAGTGGTGTTTAACGGTGATATCTGCGTGTCGTGTTTTTACGTGTTCCGTCTCGGTTTGCTGTTCCGGTTGGATTCCGCACAACCGGAGTGGTTCGTATACAAGGATTAGGCGACTAGATCCTCCCCTAGCCGGACCTACAGCTCTCTCTCTCTCTCTCTCTCAAAATTCAAAACCCGATTGATGTTCTCACTCCTTCTTCTCTAGCCGTTCTATACCCTTCATCAGATCAAATTTGTGTTCAGCGCTCACCTCACATTTATGTTTCAGGATTATAGGAACTTTATATAATGTTTTGTGTGTTCTTTGTATTTAAGTTGAATTTTGCAAGTCCTGGTGAAACCTCAACACAAAATTATCCTAAATCCATTGATGTTCCAAAAAAGGTTTTTAGGATTGCAGATTAAAAATTATTGTCGTGTTCATTCAAAGAAGCAGCACACCCAACGAAAGACTCACTGGGCCCATAAACAAGGCCCAAGAAGAACCAAACCCAAGAAGCACATTCTTTTTGAACACTTGCCAGCGAAGAACCAAAACCCAAGAAGAACATTCTTCTTGAACACTTGCCAGTGAAGAACCAAAACCCAAGAAGAACATTCTTCTTGAACACTTGCCAGCGAAGAACCAAACCCAAGAAGAACATTCTTCTTGAGATTGCATGTGAATGGTTCTTCGCATGCTGATGTATTTCGTGGCCTTCATGCAGGTTCAAGATCTTTCTTGGCTCATATCAAATGCAGAACTTGCAGACATGATTCTAACAACTAGAACAATATACACACAAATATCAGTCTGCACACCCGCAACTGATTTACATCAAATACATAACAATCGTCGTACCGGGTCAAGATAGGAGGATATCTTCACCTCGGTCTTCACTTCGTAACGTTGTTGAACCGAACTGAGTTGCATCCACAAAATGCATCAACAAACTCCCCCTTGGATGCTGCTCGTGATGGTTCGTTCTTCATGTTGTCGGATCTTCAGATGTCTTCACTTGTCACTATCGTTCTTCATGTTGTCGGACCAAACACATCTCAAGAGCGTACTTGGTTGTGTGCTTTCTGGTTAGTCTTTAGAAGTTTTGTGATGTTATTAATTATTAGTTATTAATCAAGTTGGGGTTTTTAGTTGTTTGAAGTTTTTTCATGAAAATTCCAAGCTTCTACTTTTAGTTAAGCATTTGGTCAAACGTGAGAAGTTCTTTCCAGTTATTAATGCATATGAATTTTGCTAGAACTACATAGGAGAGGTTCTTTCCAACTATTAATGAATATGATTCTGTAACAAAAGTTGAAATAAGAAAAAAAAATGTTGACTAATACATATACTTTGTGAGTGGATTATTATAAATTTTTTTGGGTAATTTTTAATGAGATTTAATAACGGGCAACAGAGAACTAAGATGATATTCGTTTTAGATCGAGTTATTTAAATCATCCAAATGTAGATGTGGAACTAATGCCATGATCTGATCAAAATGAAATATCATATTATAAACTCTTTTTTTTAATTCAGATAAATCAATTTATTTTGTAATGAATATTATACAACCCTAGCTATTACATATTTAGGGGCTGTTTGGTAGCCTCTGAATGGTCATTAAGAGGCTACCTCTTAATGGAACCATTAAGAATTTTACTAATGAGAAGTTAGAAGAATGTGACATGTGATGATTTACCATTCAGAGGTTACCTCTTAACCATTCAGACTTGAGGTTACCTCTTATTCATTCAGAGGTTTTAAACCATTAAGATGTAGCATCTGAATGGTCATTAAGAGGCTACCAAACAGCCCCTTAGTCTTCTTTTATTTTATATTATATTATATTTGTTAACAATTCCAGTTGCATTATTTGGTAAGAACCTCTGTATCCAATGTGCTTTAGATATATAGTTTAGTTATGAAATGATTTTGTAGGTTCTTGGCCAAGCAAAGGTTAGCATCATATACAAGCTCTTGGCTAAGCAAAGGGTGGGTAGAAAGAAACTGCAGTTGCTTGGTTCGGTTGCCATGCTTTTGGTTTGACGAAGTTACAGGACCTCTATCTCTCATTTCCACCTTTGGCGAATATATTGATCGATTGATGTGTAGTAAGGCTTTATTAATCATATTGCATCAATAGGATTTTGGTGTGGGGTAAGCTTATTTTTTACTCTATTATAAATGCACATATGTTTTTTTAAAATGATTTTATAGTTGTATCAGAGGGCCAAATTGGAAGAGGCGGCACAACGTAATGAGAAAGCAGATAGCTCTATTAGTAGGTTGTTGGAGGAAAAGGAAGAAATGGCTATGGTATTTAGTTAATACGTTTATTTATTTTATTATTGGTCGAATTTTTATAACACGTCGGGTAACATATGCAGCAATTTGCTGATGCTTTTCTGGTAAGTGAGGAGGAAAGGGCAATATGGTCCACCATAGAAAAGGCTTCATTTGAAGCCATCGAAAACATAGCAAAATCATATAATGCTTAGATTACTCTGTTAACAGATACAATGTCAAAGGTGATGGTTTTAAGTAAATTTCGCTTTTGCATAAGAGAGTGGAAGCAGAGAAGGGGTGCATTGTGGAACATCACTTGAAATTGAGCAATTAAAGAATGATTTCAAATTGCAATTAAACACTGATATCAAATTGCTTGATGATCAGAATAGATTAACCAAAGATGTAGCTTTTATCCTGTTCTGAATTATATTATATTTTTACACTAATGTGTCACAAAAGAGTTCAAGCCCTATAAAATGCTGCATCATGGGTTGAAGTTTTTATAATATTGGAGTATTTAAAGAAGATTACTGTTATAGGTAATGACAATACATGGGGTTGGGGTGCAAGTGAATGGTCTGAGTTTGGTTCTTGAAAATCTACGAGCTACAAGGATTTAGGAATGAGTGTATAAAAAAATCTTTAGAGAATTGTGATTTTTTCGTATTAATTTTTTCAGTTATTGTAATTCAATATTTAAATAAGTAATGAAATGTCTCTTTCATTTCAAAGTTTATGTTAAGACCATTATATAATTATATAGTATAATTTACTTTCAGTAACCCGTATAACACACTGGTACTCAAACTATAACATCCTATATATATCATTATATTATTTATTTATACTAATTTTTATTTCATTGATAACAATTTAACCATTTGTTTATTTATATACATACAAGCACATGAACCCGAATCTGTTAAACGAAATTTTTATTAAATCTTTGACACCGATTTCTCTTTACCTTGTTCTTCAACCAAGCGCCGGATTAATGATGAAAAGATTGATGTGGATTTACATGAAGTTGCGGCTTTTATGATTCCAAATATTGATATATTATTTGTTTATTTCACGTTATTTAAAGCACTTTTCAATCCTTTTTTTGTATTGTTTCGAAGACATATTATTTATTTGAAATCATATTAATTCTATTATTTGAATTAATTTTATTTCTTTGTTAATATACTTTCAATAATAGAAATAATCATAAAGATAATGATTAGTTGTATGTCGCTTTATTAAGAGTGAAAACCAGAGATAGAGTCAAAGTACTAGTACTACTACCACGGCCACGGCCACCATCACCACCACCACCACCACCACTACTACGGATATTAGACAAAGACGACAAACCTACATATAAAACACCAAATGTGGTGTACAAAGAAGTCTTTAACAACTTTGTGATTTTTTTTGGATTCATTTCTTTTAATTAAGTGTAATTTAATATTTACGTTAGTAATAACTTAGTGATTTTTTTCGTATTCATTTATTTTAGTTAAGTGTAATTTAATATTTACGTTAGTAATTGAACGTTTCTTTCATTAAAAAGTTTATATCAACAGTTTTAAATAATATATTTTATTGCGAGGCCACCTGTGTAACACACTAGAACTTAAACTAGTTTTATAAGTATGCAATTGAATTTTAAAGAAGACAAAAACTACACTGGGGAAGCATTTGCTTAAACATCTCCAAGAAACATGGTAAGGGATTTAAGATGATACATTATGATTACCTTGCCTTTGAAAGCTACCATTGTAGCTGCACCCACTAAGATCCAATAACTCTAAGTTTTCCAAAGATGAAAATTCAGAAATATCTGCACAAGTGTACGAGTATCAGACTTTAATTAGAATATGAACACATATTGTAACAAAATCTGAGAAACTTATTAGAGAAAGAACATGCCGTGAGCCGGTGGGAATTGTCTGTCTACATTCATGAGACTGAGATCCAAAATTTTGAGTGAAGTAAGTGCACCCAATGAAGGAAATATGTTGGTTTCAATACAATTAGTGCTGAGGTTTAGTATCTCCAGCTTCTTCAAACTCCCCAACCTTTCAAGTCCTGAGAAAAAAAACAGTTTATGATGTCCTCAATGATAAGAAAAGGTTGAATGGCATGAGTGGAAATATATGCCAAATAAATTGACTAACATGATACCTTTCGTATTGTTAATATAATTCCATGACAAATCAAGACTTCTTAACTCTTTAAAATGAGCGAAGGATGAAAAATTTAACGGCCAACTTCTCTCAGTCTGAGCCCTCACATGATATGAGTAGTCATCGTATTCCATGGATGTGATGTCGCTCAAATATAGGTCTGTGATATACCCGGTGGTTGGGTCACATGTTATCCCCTCCCAATCACAACATTCGCCACTAGTGCCATTACCAACCCATGTGGAGAGACCAAGAAAGTTGCTTTTAGAAAAGTATGGTATCTCGCGAAGGGAGGCTTTGATTTCAAGGAGTGCCTTCCTCTCATCTTCCATACAAACACCTTCTATCCATCCAACCATGAAACTCAGTAACAGCATTAATACTAGGGGGGGCAATTCTGACCCAAAGTCTTTGATATGGGTCATTTTGGGTTATTTATAAGATATTATGGGTGAGTTTGGGTAAAGTAATTTAAGTCAAAGGGTCAAAATGGGTTAATTACAAAAACAAAGAAGTATTCCACGGGTCAATACGGGTTGAGGATTCTGAAGGTACGGGTTCTCTAGGGTTGAGAATTTTGAACGGGTTCTCTCTAGGGTTAGTGAAGACAACATCAGCGACGCCGGCGTCATCATCAACACCCTCGAATTCAGCGGCGCTAGTACCACCGTCAATCATCAGGTTAATTGAGTTGGGGATTTCTTTTCTTTTCAATTGGGGATTTCTTTGATGTTGAATGACCTGCTTCCATGATCTATAAGACATAATTGAATTAGAATAGGAAATGAAACTGAAGCTGGACAGAACAGATTCTGGTACTGTTCGCAACAGAGGTACGACAGTCGTCAACAGTGTTTTGGAACCTGTTTGGACTTGTAGACAAGTTTCAAAGGGTTATAGAAGTTCATAAAGGAGGATTTGGATATCGGATTTGAACCGGTTACTTGCTATGGATTCAAACGGGTTGAAACCGCCTGTTTCGGAATCTGATATGGTGAAGAACTTCACCTTGTTTTGATAAGGATTGTTTATGTGATTGTTTTGGTTTGAAAAGTTTAATTATGATTCGGTTTCAGTTTCAGTTTCTGTGAACTGCAGATGGAAGCCTCGGCCAAACATTTACCGATCAAGAAAAGGAGGATCGTATTCATGGATTCGTCGTCGTCAACGCTTCATCCTCACAAGGGACTGAAAGTGTTGCGCAAGATGCTAATGCGAAAGTAGACGTGAATTGCCTGCCTGCTGCATCGTTGACGGTTGCTGACTTGCATCAAAGCGAAAGTAATGATAGTAAACTGGATCTACACAAGTGTGTGACTTGCTTCATAGGTTCACATTTAAAAAAAAATATATTCACTGCCAATGTAGTGCTGAATCTGTTTCTATACAAGCAGTATCTTTGAGTCTGTAGGTTTAGATTATAAATTTACTATATAACCGCAAATGTAGTGCTGCTGTATTGAGTAGAGGTGGCAAAATTGGGCGGGTCGGAAAGGTTGGGTCATGGGTCAAACGGGTTTAGCAAAAGTCGAAACTGGTTGGGTTGGGTTGGGTTAGAAAGATCTGTGTATAATACCATATGGCTGCAAATTTTCGGCCCTTGATTAGTGATATTGTTGTTGGACTCGAGTACTTAGCTTCTCAAGCTGAAATGTGCAAATAATCATAAAAGTTTGACTTAGCTGGGCTGAGCAAATGAAGCTTTTCAGTTCCTTCTTGTATGAGATCTGAATGTAAAAATTTGTAGCTTTTTATTAATATCATGGGTCTGTATTGCTTCTGTTATTAAATAATACAAGGTTCTTTGTTAAGTTGCATAAGAATTTAAGATTTTCCAGCCTATTTCATTTGATTTTTTATGACATACTTGATGTTAGATGTCACTCCATTCAGTAGAGAGTTCAAAGGGGCATAGCTGGACTCGTAACTTGTTGGATAACTTTAAAGTAAAGTAAAGTAAAGTAAAACCTGACCTGACCCGACCCGACCCGAAACCCGTTCTGACCCGGACCCGTGCTGACCCGGACCCGTTCCGACCCGGACCCGTTCTGACCCGGACCCGTTTCGACCCGAACCCGTTTTGACCCATGACCCGACCCGACCCAACCCGACCCGTTTGCCAGGTCTAATTAATACTAACAATGATGAGTTGTGCTTAGTTATACACGGTCTCTCCATTATAGTGCGACACAGAAAAGGGTTGAATTTGTATTTGTAGCTTTGTAAAGACTCGTGAATAAATGTTGAACTTCTGTTGTTGGGTGGCTCTTAAATACAGGAAAATATTCACCAGCAAGAAAAATAAACTATTTTTACCAGGCAAAAATGCATTTACGCATTTTATTAGCAACTCTACGTTATTGATCAAGTCAATCTTCAACTTTCCACGCGTAAGTCTAATCCTCCCTCCCTCCCTATCCCACTCTCTCCCTCTTACTCTTACTCTTTCTCTGTATATATATGGTTAGGGTAAAATAAAAACCTATACGATTTGTGAGAACTAAGAGAAATCGGTCTTACGAAAGGTTTTTTTTACCAAAAATCCCAAAAAAATCATATTTTCCAAAAAAAATTTAATTACGGCAACCGTAAATGCTGTAAAAAGTTATGTCATGCTTATGTCATCACCTTTTTACAGCTACTATAAGGACCGAAAACACCATTTCGAAACTTTTATTATAATTTATTTTACGGCAGTCTTTTCTATCATTTTAATCTAGGAGTCTGTGAAAAAAATGGGGGCAAAACTCGCACACGAAGGTCAAGTTCTCTAAGTTTTCACAACTCGGGGGAGTTTTTCCTTGATCTTGATCCTATATATATAGGAATGGGATAAAATAGGAATCACCTTTTGATGCGAGAATCGTAGGAACCATTATCCACCCTAGATCTCTCATGTATGAGTGGTTGCGATTGAATTGTTTAAGTTTGATATGTCTTGTAGTGATTTTATTAATTAAAAAAGAATAAATAGTACACAGAGGGTATTTTAGACAATTTGACTTGTGTACTATTCATGTCAACTTGTCAAACTGACAATCAAACATCATACACTACATTACTCTTCATGTCCACATTAATTACGTTCATCTATTTAAAAAAAGAATTAATTATAACACATGATTTTTTATACAAAAAAATTACACAACATGTATAAAAAGAAAATGTCTTCAATCTCTGATCTTGATCTTCATTTTTTGTTCGTTATCCTCGGGCCGGCGGTCAAGGGCATAAAAAAACTTTTTTTTATCGTGTGTAATAAAAAACGTTTTTTTTTTACATTTGACATCGTGCGCGGTTTTTTAACATGTTATTTTAGACATGTTGACTTGTGTACTATTCATGTCAACATGTTATTGAGTTACACCCTTCAGCTAACAATCCATTTGGCGAAACTTCGTGTAGAAGAATATTGAATTTCCAAGGAATGATGTTTGATTTTTTAACTTTTTGGCGTTTTACCGAGAAAAAGAATACCACTAAATAAAAGTATCTTAAACCTCTAAATTTGATCATGCTAAAATCAATAATGTTTTGCTGTAGGAGATGGACAACATTGTTAATTCTCAGTTAAGAAAGATGTCTAACAATGTTGTCCACCCCATACAATTAAACTTTAATGAGAACAAACCTCAATAATTTTTTTTATGTTTTGGCGTTATAAATTTGATGGAAGTTGAGGATAAAGTCAATAAGATTTTACTCAATGAAACAGACAATATCCTTACTTAAGGATTTTGTCCATTACATTGAGCGAAACCTTACCGACAACCAAACTGAATTTCAAATAAACGTTTTGTTTTAGAGGATATTTGATGTTTGGGTTTTTGGCGTTGCTAAGACGAATGGTATATATTAAA
Source organism: Helianthus tuberosus (assembly GCA_030545235.1). Classification (NCBI taxonomy): domain Eukaryota; kingdom Viridiplantae; phylum Streptophyta; class Magnoliopsida; order Asterales; family Asteraceae; genus Helianthus; species Helianthus tuberosus. Next base: position 199,625,848 of record CM060370.1, on the reverse strand, counting down.
TATGGTGTTTGGGGTTTTGTGTGTTTTAATGGAATATCTGAGATGTTGTATATATAGGATGTTTTTTGGCGGTTGTTTTAAGCGGGATTTTATTATATTAAATACTAGTAATTAAGTCTAGTCGTTTTAGTCACTGTTTGTTCAGCTTTATCGTTTAAAACAAGTTTGGCGTTTTATATCTAATGGCATTATAGATTAGGATGGTGTGTGCTATGTAGGTTAAGGCGGTAATTTAATGTCGTTTTATTCATTAGATGGCGTTTTGTGTAGAGAAGTCAAAAGACTTTTTTACCCTTAATGAAGCGCGCCACACTAATAAAAGTGATGTTATTTACGAAAACGCCACCGCGTCATCTAGTCCATAGATTGTTTTGATCTGACAATCCATAACCGTTCTCTCCGTTCTCACACTTTTTACCGTTTTCTCTAAATCCTGGCCCTATATATATGTATATATATATATATATATATGCGCGTGTGTGTTAAATTTGACATGCGTGCGTATTATTATTACTTAATAATTAATAATAATGATAATATGAATAATCATAAAAACCAAATACCCTTCTCTCGACGATCAGGGTTAAATGTACGAGTTGTCACAATATAAGTTAAAGTAGGGATATTAAATGAGATAATATAGATCAATTTGAATCAAAACAACAGCATTTTGTGTATGGGAAATTGTAGCGGGTCTAATTCTTCTACATACGCCTAAAAACATATGAGTTAGTTTGAAAAAATAGACCGCCTAGGAAATAGATATACCAGATGTCCAATTTTTGAGGATAATTGTTATGGGTGAATATTTCGGCCAATATTCTGGATCATGATTGACTACCCGGGATATTTGGCAGATTTGATATCCTAGACCTGTTCTCCTACACATACCGACATTTATCCTTCACTATAAATTAAGTTTGTTTTGAAAAGATTTATAATTTGAAAATGAATTATTAATTTAATTAAATTAGCTAAAGATGGGGAATACAATATCAGTTGTTTTATAATCATATTACATACAATTATTAAATGCATAAACAGAGTATTTAATTTAGAGTAAAATTTTTTAAACGTCACATTTCTTTTATTACTGTCATTTGTTAGAATTGAACCCAAGACCATTTCTCTCAAGGTGTTTAAAGATTTTTTATGTGCCAATGAACCACCACCCCATTAGTTAATTTAGAGTAGTCCTTTTCTATGTCCGGAGGTTTTAAGTTCATTTTTTTTTACCTAGATATTTTTATTTTTGTGGAGATGTGTGGTAATTTCAGCGATGTGGCTTGTGTCAGCGACGATATTTGGTGGCACCAGAGAGTGGCGATGGGTGGTGTTGGTCGATTAGATCGTTCAAAGTTAGCAAACATCATAAGAACGACTACCTTTGACTGATTGTATAACATGAATAGATCAAAATGAACCCATAAAATCATCAAATTAGCAAAATGTCACGATCCGTCTAAATACAATTTTTTTTTCGCGAGTTCCAGAAGATTCCGGAACACTAAAGAGGTGTCTAGGGCTGCCCGGAAGTTTCCGGAACAGCCTACAAGTTATTGGAACATATCGGCACCATCGGAACATTCTAGATCAGCTTTGAAAGGGCTAGAAATGGGCTGGAAGATTGCTGGAACTTTCAAGAATGTTGCAAGGATCATCTAGCTCGTTCTAGGCCACTGAATTCTCTAGAATAACCCATAAAAATCGGCCTAGAAATATCCAAGATATTATGCAAGGAAATCTCTAGATGAAGAATTCTCTAGAACTAGCCTAAGACTAGTATAAATAGGTGATGGGGTCTCATTTGGAGATCACCCAACATCTTAGCAAGTTATCATACTTTTACTTGTAAACTCTCCTTTGTAAACATCTTGTAATCAATACAAAGTTGTTTCTTTGTAAACAATACTTGTAACCATCACCTGATTCACTCAGAACACTATATCCTTGGGGCACATAGCTTAACTTAGATAGATTCTAAGTCACTACACGTGAGTTAGAAGTTTACTCTGTGACAAGTGGTATCAGAGCGGGACGATTCATTCGGGATTGCGACCGAAACAAAAGGCGATGAAAGACGTACAACTAAGAAAGAACGAGAGGCAACATATGACAAGCGCATTGGTGACACAGAGGCAGCGGTCACCGGATTGGGTGCGCAACTCGACCATCCATTCCAACGATTACAAACATTGGAAACTTATTTTGAAACCTTCAAGGACGACATCAAGTCACTCATGATCGTTTGGCACCACGAGCTTACGACATTGTTCAAGGAGGAAATTTCGAAGCTACAAAACGAGGTGGATAATAGTATTCGAGATTGTCACCACAACTTCTTGGACCTAGCAGCAAAAGTGAAGGAAAATAAACAAGTAGTTGTGCATTCAGCCAACACCGATCTCTTCACTCCTTGAGTCGAGATCCCGAAGGCAACTCCATTCCTTGGCAAAAGAGAAGCACGAGCAGTTGATGACTTTGTGTGGGAGATGCAACAATACTTGGGTGGAGTGCAAATCAAGGATGATGCCACCAAAATCAAGATGGCTAGCATGTACCTAAAAGACACGGCAACACTATGGTGGAGACGTCGATACATAGACATCACCAAAGGTGCGTGAACCATTAACACTTAGGCTGAATTCGTCCGAGAACTCAAAAAACAATTTTACCCGGACAATGCTGAGCACGAAGCTAGGAGCAAATTGAGAAAGCTCAAGCATACCAGAACCCTCAAGGACTATGGCAAAGAATTCACAACACTTGTCCTTGAAATCCCTGATCTATCGGAAAAGGATTCCCTTTTCTACTTTCTTGATGGGTTACAATATTGGGCTAGAACAGAATTAGACCGTCGCAACGTTCAAGACTTAGCTACAGCAATCGCCATAGCTCAAAGCTAGATCGATCTTAAGGAAAAACGCCCAACTAAACCCGTAGTCGAAGAACCTGATGACGACATAGGTGGGGGAGCAAAACCAAGTTATACTCGAAGGACGGAAGGTCTAAAACCCCCCAAGATAAAACAACAACCAGCCCGCAAGGAGAGGATGTTTCATTTGCTGTCACACCCTCAAAATCCACAGGCGGAGTACTACCGCGAGGCGTGTGACTGACTAGGATCCAGCCATCAATCATGCTGAACAGTAATAATAGTAGCATTCACCAATCATAAGGATCAGTGATAATCATAATTAAAATCCAAAAGTTGTTAAGTTTAAATAACAGTTTGAATGAGTAGCGGAAGCATAGTAGAATAGTTTCAACAAAAGTTCAAGTTTCTAAATTATTTAAGAAACCCAACACACGGGTTTAGACGACCACTACACATCCCCAAGCTGCAAGCTCCTGAGTCATTGTGTACCTGCAAAGCATGTAGTAGGATATCAACATAACGTTGGCGAGTTCACGAGTTATCCAGTTTTAACTTTTGAAAACGTAAGTTGTTTAGATAAAGCATTTATAATCACGTTATGGGGAGCTACCCCGTCTGTAAGCTCACTAAACTGTCGATACCGAAACTAGGGATATAAGGTTGTTGTGCCCCGAGTCAATGTCTATCACAATTGACCAAGATGCAAGGTCTACGAGTTCACGCCCGATTCCCCAGTCACGGTGTGAGGTTGTCAAACCTAATAGCGCTATCAACTAATAACCCGTTCGCCCGCGACGATTAATCAGTATTGTAAGTAGGGACTTTTCATGATAGAGATTCGTTTAGTTTTGCTGGTTGTGATTTATAAATAATATCCAAACGTATCCCCCCCAGAGACAGTAATTTAAAGGTACCCATTTGTGTTTCCCCCGGAAATATTAGTTCGAAAGTATTTTTCCCAAAGATGGTAGTTTGTCTGTGTCCCTCCCTGGGACGCATGCTTTTAGTGTGTGAACTCACCTTGGGTTGCTCGACAGATGGTTTACTTGGTAAAGTGTGTGCTGGTCAACCACGTCCTAATATGGTCACCAGTTGGTCAGGCTTGGGTACAAATAAGTCACGTATATTCTACACGTATCTAGCACATACCATGCATAACATACAATATCCTTTACATTATTGGGCCAGCCTAAACACATGTTCACTTAAACAGTAACAGCACGTAGCAACAGCAGCAAGGACACATAGCACAAAACACGTTGTCACACATTGTGGCCCAATTACTAAGTCAAACAACCCAGTCGAGACTAGGTGGTCTCGACTCGAGACTATGGGGTCTCGAGTCGCAACCACGAGTTCCTAAGTCACCCTAGCTGGTCTCGAGTTGTGCACATTTGAGTCGAAATCCCTGGGAGGTCTCGAGTCCAGTCTCGAGTCAAGGTCAGGAGATCTCGAGTCGCAACCGTGATGGTCTCAGTGTCCTAATACATGTTTTGGGGTCTCAAGTTGTAGGTCCTTGGTCTCGACTCGCATTCCAGCTAATGGAATCTTTCTAGAACATTCATCTTGGTACTATCCAATCAGATTTCATGAGTATTGTACTATCCAATAAAAATTCACTAACATGTTTCCATTTTCCCACACTAATCAAAACAGATCAAACACCACATATTTCAAATATTTTTGGTGGCCTTCAAACAGTTCATCAAGCCCATTTATTCTAGCATATTTACAGCTATTCGGTTCATCACGTATGGATCATTAACAACCCTTAATATCTAACATACATTTAGCAAAAACATGCATTTACCATGAACACACTAATCTATCCACATTATGTTAACAAGGAATAATCCTAGGTAGTCATCTTGTTCATATATGATCATTAAGGTGTTTGCATATCAATCATAGCATGGAAACATCAACATTCTATCTCATCATACACAAAAACCATTCAAAGCAAAGCATCACCAAGCATTCAAAACCACCTAAAGATCCTAGCAAGCAACAAGGTACTAACCGGCTAGATTCTGAGGTGCGAAGGTATGGATGGTCGATGAAAGAGCCTTTGCATGGTGATGATGTGCTGGTTTCGAGGGTTCTTGTGGCCACCGGTTGATCCGAGAGAGAAGGAGAAAATAGGTGCTTGGTTTAGGGTTTTTAGAGAGAGAAGGATGAGAGGGGAGAGAGTGTGGATAAGAGAATGTTTTTGGGGGAGTGTGAGAATGATTTGATTGTCTCAAAAGGGAAAGTCGGCTGGCCTCATGGGGGTTTTATACCTATACCGTGATTGTTTTGGTCAAAAATTACCGAAGCAATTTAGTGATCAAACTTAGTTTGTGAGGTAGTGTGCTATGTAAACTTGTAAAAATGTGTTAACTTTGTTGAAAATGTAAACAGTTTCAGGATATAGTTCCGGGATACAGAACTACATCAATTTGTAAACGAAATGCAAGTAAAGTAAAAATTTACACAAGATGTACGAGGAAAGCCCTTGATCTTTCTAGATCGCCGGCATAAAACCTCGGGAGCTGACAATCGTCGGCTGCCTTGTTCTTCTTATTGCTTGAATAACCAGGATACAATGCAGGATAATGCTCGGATCGAATCTAAGTGTTACAATGATTGTGAATTGTGAGTGTTAGTGTGTGTTTGCAGCTTGAAATGAGAGTGTACGAGTATGAGAGCTCGAAAGTGTGTGAATTCCCATGATCCGGCACTCCTATTTATAGTTACATAAAATAACAAACTATGCTAAAAATCTGGGATATTCCCCTATTATTCCGGGATCCTGTGAATATTCCCTTTTGACCGTTATAAACCCCTTCTCCAAGCTTCCAACGTCTTTCTTGTAACCACCTTAACCTATTCTTCAGGGAGACCAAGCCTCATGGCCGTTTGTACCTTGCAGCCAAAGCAAATTGTTAACAACACGCAGGATACCCTCGCAGGATGTTACCAATATCCTGGTCCAGTATCCTGGCAGCGAAAATAGACATATAAAGTCAGGATATAATTTCGGGATATAGGTTAGAAAATTCCACCCACAACAATTGTCCCCAAAAATATAGCTGTTGGGATCCTTTGATCTTAACAGATGTATTTTTCCGACGTTATCTAAAGTCTTAAAGGATAGAGATGTGATGTGACCTGATGCAGCTTTCAAGGCTAGTATTTCTCATAGTTAGCTATCTTCGCCCTATATCTTCTAATTTCTTCTTGTTAATTATCACATTGTATCGGACCATTCAGGTATTCCCTCTCTCTATTCTTTCTTTGTGCATCTTTTCCGTCGTCACCGATCTCATGGCAAAATGCACCCGTTCATGCTCCGGCGACTCCAAGCCAACCTTCATGGCACACAATCTGCTTGGCAAGCCTGAGAAAGAGGTTTGCAATTTTGATAATGCCGACATGGCCGCTCTACGTGCCTCTGGAGCCTTCCCTGATGGTATGTCATCCGGCCATTTGATTGGAACATCGAGTCAGATTTTTCTTCAGCTGAGTGGGTTTGTTTTTTGCCTTAGTCACTCAAGTTCAATTCAGCATTCATCCTCCAATACGTTGGGTAAGGATGTATGTTCTAAATGCATTTCTGCACATGTTTGGTTAGTTGATGTATTAACATATAAAAATTGAAATTACTTCCCTTTTATGTAGATTCCAGTAAACTTGTTCCAATTTTTGATATGGAAGAGCTTGACAGTTTCTCGGCAATCGTTCCAGTAAAGAAAGAGCTTACCTCCAAGCCTTCCATAGCATCCAAGCCTTCAACTAGTTCTAAACCTGCAGCCATGACCAAGCCTTCCTCAGCAGCGAAGCTCCGTGCTTCTAGTTCCCGTAAGAGGAAAGAATCTGATTCTCTTGCCATAGCTGAAGTATTTTCCTACGAGAACCTTGGTTTCCTGGAATCTAGCCATTTCATGACTTATTTCCTTAACCAGGTAAATATCCTTATCCTACATCCTGCACACATATGCTGAATCGATACCCTGGTTAGATTATATTAACAATACCTAAGTTCTGTTTTGTAGGGTCTTGAGCGTCTGACGCATCTCTACACCGAAGCTTGTGAAACGGTGAAGATCTCGGAGGCCAAGTTGAAGAAAGCTAAGATTACTATCGTGGATCAGGGGAAGATCGTCGCAGCCAGGTCACAACATTATGAAGATAAGTTAAAAAAGGTGACTCTGGATGCCGAAGCTGCAGTGAAGAAGGCCACTCAGAATGCTGAGATCGAGCTGGTTGTCACCGAGGTCCAACATAAGCAAGATATGGCTTCATTTAGGGATGGCCTCAAGGGTTCCGTCGTAGTTTCCCTCCTGTAGGCCAGGCTTAAGATGGCTTATGAAGCCAGGATAGCGGGCTTTAAATGCCCAACCTGGACCATTGATGTCTGGGAGAAGAAACTGAAGGATCTTGGTTGCAGTCCTGTGACGTATCCTGCCAAGCCGGAGATTGGCGAATCTTCCAAGGCGGGTGAGACGGCGGAAGAAGCTGGTGATGGTGGAGCTGGTGCTACCCCGTGAGCGGGTGGCAAAGTGAGCCATGATGGATATTTATGCCTATGCCGGAGCCCGCTTTTTTAAGTTCAATGGTTGTTGGTTGTTGAACGCTTTTCTTTTTCTTGCATGTTGAACGATTTACTTTCCTGCACTTTAGACATTAGTACAATATGATGACCAAGGGTGGAGGGATCCTGAGTTTCAGGATGAAGCCCTTGGTCGTTGATGTGAATATTATAACAGTTGAAGGTGGGGGGATTTTGAGTTTCAAGACGAAGCCTTCGACTGTTGTCTTTAATATGCTTTAGACTTTGTTGTACCCTTGTTGGATGGGTTTTGGTTTAAAACAAAACCAAGTGTGCAAACTTTTGAATTGTTAATATAAATCTAAATTTTGACCTTATTTGTTGTTGTTATTTTTTTTTTTGAAAAGTATGTTTTGAATATCCTGATTAAATATCCTGGTCAGGATACTGATGAAATGTTCAATACTTTTGTTATCAAAATGTTAGACAAAACTTGGTTGAATATGACTTTTTAGAAAACTTAGATCATTTAGAAAGGTTTTCAAGACTGGAAAAAATAATAAATCATACAAGAAACACTTAGGCAATAATTTCCAACCTCAACCTTTGAATCCTTTGCAATGTCCCTGGCATGGATGTCCCCTGTCTGTGCATGATATTGCATCAATATATGACACACTTGAGTATCTCTTCACTTAGTGATTAAACTTCGTAACTTTTCACCAATAGAAGAACGTGTGTAAACACAATCGTTGTTTGTCATATCTTTGGAACTTGGTCAAAAAGTTTTAGTTTCACTGGGGATAAACCCTTAATATACTGGGGATAAACCCTTAATATCCTGGGGATAAACCCTTAGCATCCTGGGGAAAATCCCAAATTTTCGTGCGCTACAGGCGAGAGTGTTAAACTCCAACACTTTTAGGATCCAGGATATAGCCAACAATAACGAAATTGTTGAACTATCCTCATATACCTTTAGGATCCAGGATATAGCCAACAATAACGAAATTGCCAACTACTTTTACATGGACTGGTCCCGCGTGAGAGAGGGTGATCAATCCTCATATACCTTTAGGATCCAGGATATAGCCAACAATAACGAAATTGTCAGCCACTTTTACATGGACTGGTCCCGCATGAGAGAGGGTGATCAATCCTCATATACCTTTAGGATCCAGGATATAGCCAACAATAACGAAATTGTCAGCCACTTTTACATGGACTGGTCCCGCTGTAACAACTCCTATAAAAAAGTCTTAATTATTATTTTAATTGTCCAATAGGAAACCCTAATTGAGACACCCAAGTGATTCTGCACAAACCCTAAAATTTTCAGAACAATCAGAATCAGGATCAGGGCCCCTAAAACTCAGGGGGGGGGGGTAAAACCCTAGTTACGATTATCTACATAAAACGCTGTCAAAAAATTGAAATTTACGAATCTGTCAACTCAGCAATCCTACAAATACACGTAGCTACCCTATAATAGGTTCGTGTCCCTTACGGACCGTAAGGGATGAGGCTTACGGTCCGTAAGCCGGGTCAAATTTGTGTATAAATAGCAGACATTGGGACTTGATTTCTGGTACTGAAACGACGTAAAATTTCACTACATGCACTGAGTTACGCTCTGTTTACTATCAAAACACACACGAATCACAAATCGTTGCCACAATACAGGGTAGTAACTCGATCGCTGATACGATTCAATGTCCGATCGATTAAACTATCCAATGGATGTTTAAGTGCTGCCCACATTAGGGTTTATGCTTTGTCATTCGTTGTTAATTCAATGGATGTTTAAGTATCGCACTTTGTCATTCGATGTGAGGGTTTAATCTCGTGAGTTATCGTAAATGATGTATTAAGTTACTAACCAAATTGTGTGCCTGTTATTAATTTAGGTTAAAAGGCTAATCAGTAGGCTAGGCTCTGCTCAATTAAATCTGCAATGTGAGTCATTCTCTTTTTATCAAAACTACTTTCAAAATCATGTTTATTTTCAAGGTTATAATTACAGGGATTAAGTCTATGTAATCTCCATATTACAGCCGGTATGTGGGGTTTTGTATACATTACTTGATAATCTTCACCATTGGACAACGAGTTAGCCAATGGGTGATATGACCATAGTCACAGAAACGAGTCGAGTGACAAATACCGAGGGTAGTTGGTTGATATAAAAACATTGTAATCGCTCTTAATACTGTAAATTTTAACAAATGTGTCGTTTTAGTAAATAGAATGATTCACTCAGTATTTCCCGCTGACAAAACCTTTTTCAAACATGTTTCAGGTGATCTGTTGTGATCCAGGAAAAGTGCCATGAAGCACTACAAGCTTAAGGAAGTGGCTCAATATAAAATAAAGAAACATGTTTTGTAAAAATAAAGATTTCTCCGTGAAATCTTATGATTGTAAATTATCGGGGTTTTATCCCGAGTTGTGAAATAAAATAATCGGGAAATATTTCAGTTTTAAAAAGATCCTGAAGAAACTTCCGCTGTTAATTAAATACCACAGGATTTCTGTCCCGCGGCTCCTGAAACGGGTCAAACCGGGTCGGGGCCGTGACACCCGCTATCTTGAACTATCCCTGGATAACTTGCGCTCCAGACGGGGTGTTTAAACCCAATTCGTGAGAAAGGTGAATACCTTTAAACATGTGAAGGGATCAGGACCCCTTAAACGTGAGAGAGGGGGCCAATCCTCTAATCTTTCGAAGTATCCTGAGTGTGTATCCTGGAGCTATATCCCGAAGCATATACTGCAAAACAACTGTAAACTAAGGTGGGTGTTAGCCTGGCTAACACCCCTTCGATGCTTAAGTCAGCAATGGGTTCAAATGAATACACAATATCAAAACGTATTAAAAGAGATTGAATCCATACCATCCTGAGTCAGAATTTAAATTCCAAACTCACTTGAAATAGAGCTTTAGATGTATAGCATTCCAGGATCTTGGTAGCATATCCCACTCCATATTCTTGAGTCGGTATGCTCCTTTTCCTGATTCCGATTCAATCTCATAGGGTCCTTCCCACTTCGGAGCCAACTTTCCATCAGCAGGATTAGTAGTATTCTGAAAAGCCTTTCTCAATACCCAATACCCAATCTCCAACCTGGAACCTTCTAGTCCTTATATTCTTATTATACGCTTTAGATATCCTCTGTTGATATGCTGCCATCCTTAGCCTTGCTGCGTCTCTTGTCTCATCAATAGTATCCAATTCCTGGCAAAGGACTTCAGGGTTCTGCTCAGGATCCCGGAGATTGGATCTTGCTGTTGGTATCACCATTTCTATTGGGATTACCGCTTCTGCTCCAAATACTAAGGAAAATGGGGTTTGACCAGTTGCACTTTTCACCGTCGTCCTATCAGCCCATAAAACAAAGGGTAGTTCTTCTGCCCATCTTCCTTTTTTTAGCTCCTAGTCTCTTTTTCAGGTTGTTGACAATTATCTTGTTTGAGGATTCTGCTTGTCTATTTGCTTGAGGATGCACTGGTGTTGACGTGATCATCTTAATTCCCCAACTTTTGTAAAAATCAAGAGTTCTTTTGCTGATAAATTGGGATCCGTTATCACAAAGTATCTCGGCCGGTATCCCGAATCTTGTCAGGATATTCCTCTTTATGAAGGATACCACTTCTTGATCTCTAACTTGGACAAAGGCTTCTGCATCAACCCACTTGGAGAAATAATCCGTCATTTCCAACATGAAAACCTTTCCTCCTGGAGCCTTTGGAAGCTTTCCCACTATATCCATACCCCATTTCATAAACGGCCAAGGGGATATGATAGGATATAATGGTTCTGCAGGCTGATGCAGGATGTTGCCGTGTCTCTGACATGCATCACACTTCTGAGAATACTCCATAGCGTCCTTCCTCGTGGTTGGCCAGTAATAACCTATTATTAACACCTTTGAAAATAAAGCTCTGCCCCCAGTATGGTTGCCACAGTCTCCTTCGTGTATGTCTTGGAGAACTTCTTTAGTTTCAGGATCCTCCAAGCATCTTAAGTATGGACCTGCAAGAGATTTCTTATACAAGATGTCATTTATCAAAGTAAAACGAGATACCTTCATCCTGAATGTTCTAGGATTTTTTTTCCTTAGGGATATCTCCCTCTTGTAGGTACTTGATAATTGGTGTCATCCAGGATTCAGGATATCCATCAGGATATTCTACATCAGGATCACTGATACTTGATACTTGCTTATCCTGGGACTTAAAATGTTCCGTCGCAGGGTGTAGGATATGGATTATCGGTATCTGTGTTCCTTCTGGTATCCTGACAGCAGATCCTAAGTTTGCTAATGCATTTGCTTCATCATTCTCTTCCCTTGGTACCTGTTCAAATGAAAATATTTCGAAATATCCTGCTAATTTTTTAACAATTTCCAAATATTCAGCTAACTTTTCGCATTTTACTGCATAGGATCCATTGAAATGGTTAGTAATTAACAAGGAATCAACAAATATTTGTAAACATTTAATATGCATATTTCTAGCCAATTCAAATCCTGCTATCAGAGCTTCATACTCAGCTTCATTATTGGTAGCAAAAAATTCACATTTAATAGCCTGGGGTAGTATGTCCCCCTGTGGCGATTTTAGTAATATTCCCAAGTCTATCCCTCTGACATTGGATGCACCATCAGTATATAGTGTCCAAATATCTGAGTTTTCACCTAGCTGTTGCACTTCTAGGTCGGCTTCTTCTTGTAAATCATTACTAAAATCAGCCACAAAGTCCGCTAGAGCCTGAGACTTTATAGCATTTCTAGGTTCGTAAACTAAGACATAAGCACTTAATTTAACAGACCACTTAGCCACCCTACCAGACATCTGAGGTTTCCTAAGCACATTTTTAATAGGATAACTAGATTTAATAGGAATTCTATGTGTTTCAAAGTAATGTCTAAGTTTAGTCGATGCCATAACTAAAGCTAATATTAATTTTTCTAAGTGTGAATATCTAGTCTCAGCATCTAGTAAACTTTTACTAACATAATAGACAGGATACTGCTGACGTTCGTGACCCTTTACCAAGTAATGACTTTATCATTCGTAAGCATGGTCATCCTTGTGGGCTTATCTCCTATTTCCTCCTTAGCCTTCCTGGCATGCCTCTTAGCTATAGAGTAAGAAGTTCCACATATGTCAGATCCCCCGGAGATAAAGTTAATTATCTTGGCATCTGGTGGTGGAGATGCAGCTCCCTCAGGATCCTGGTCAGTATCCTGAGCTTTCTTCTTTCTACCGAGGAATTCTTTCAAGTATCCTTTGCTCAGCAAGTAGCTTAATTTCTTTCTCAAGGCTATGCAATCATCTGTCATGTGCCCAAAGTCTTCATGGAAGGCACAACATTTAGATTTATCCTTCCAATCTGTATTCCTTGGATTCTTTTTCGGCCATCTAGCTTTGTCCCCCAGTCCCTGCATAACATACATTAACTCAGGAACATTTACAGAAAAACAATACTCTGAGATTTCAGGATATTCTTCATCGTCCTCATCTTCAACAACAATCACTCTCTTATTATTGTTCTTAGCATATGGCTTTGAACGATATTGTTTGTAGGAAGATTCTGACTTCCTATTTGTCAATTTATATGTTGAAGATGTGTTCATCCTCTCATGCATTTTCTTGTCATCTTCAAGCCTTATGTATCTCAAAGCCCTATTCCGAGCTTCATCTAAATTCCTGCAAGGATTCATTACAAGATCATGATAAAATTGACAATCCTTCCGTAACCCCATTTTGAACGCTTGTACTGTCGTAGCAACATCAAGATTCGGGATATCCAGGGATTCTCTACTAAATTTGTTAACATAATCCCTTAGGGATTCTTGTGATCCTTGTGCTATCCTGTAAAGATCACTTGTTAGTTTCTCAAAGCTCCTGCCACAAGAAAATTGACTGATAAACAAATTAACTAAATGAGAAAATGATGTAATTGAATAAGGTGGAACATTTAAAAGCCATTTTAAGGCCGATCCTGTTAAAGTTGAACCGAAGCCTTTGCATAAGCATGCTTCCTTAAGTTCTGGTGGGATTGGATTTATTTCCATCCTTTCCTTATACTGGGCAATATGCTCCTCAGGATCTGTCGTCCCATCATACAACTTCATGCTGGGAGTCTGGAATCTTTTTGGAATTTCAGCATCACAAATTGGATGAGCAAATCGGGATATCCTATGACTATCCTGGGATACTTCCGGTATAGGCTGCACTACTCTAGGAACACTTGATATCATATCCTTCAAGTTTTGAAGTTCCCTGGTCAATGCTGGTGTTACACCTATATCCTGCAAAGAATCAGAATTATTAGTAGCAGGGATACTGATATTGGCAAACATGTTACCAGCCTGTTGACTTTTGCCATATCCTGGACCATATCCTGGGCCATATCCTGGATCCCTCACGGTCGATATCCTGGATGATGGTATCTCCAGCATGTTGCTCCGGGACTGACTCGGTATCATGTTACCTTGATTATCCTCGGTAAATGTTGCTGAACTAAAGTTCAGCATCCTGGGCTGTAGAGGAGTAGTTGTATCCTCCACAGGTTTCCTAGAGTTTGACTTCAAGAGTTGTATATCCTTCATGATCGTCTGGTTAGTTTCTTGCTGCCTCTTCATTTGTTCTTGTATGCTACCAAACAAAGACAAAATTTCATCATTAGAAGCAAGGATATGGGTTCTCCCTAAATTTCCGGATCTAGAAACATTCTGAGCAGCAGGAATTTCTCTCGGTGTGTGGCTTTCATTTCTCCTCTGAAAAGTTTGAACTTGTGAAGGTGGAGGAGGTAATGAACCAGCAGCAGCAGAGGTTGAAACAGACATGGAAGAATAGTTCAAATTCGATTGAAAAGCCTTTAGAAATAGTTTTGAAAAGAATTTCGAAAACGTAAAACCAAGTAATGATTTTAACAAAGTATTGATTAAAAATGGCACCACTGGCCCCACGGTGGGCGCCAAATTATTTTGGTCAAAAATTACCGAAGCAATTTAGTGATGAAACTTAGTTTGTGAGGTAGTGTGCTATGTAAACTTGTAAAAATGTGTTAACTTTGTTGAAAATGTAAACAGTTTCAGGATATAGTTCCGGGATACAGAACTATATCAATTTGTAAACGAAATGCAAGTAAAGTAAAAATTGACACAAGATGTACGAGGAAAGCCCTTGATCTTTCTAGATCGCCGGCATAAAACCTCGGGAGCTGACAATCGTCGGCTGCCTTGTTCTTCTTATTGCTTGAATAACCAGGATACAATGCAGGATAATGCTCGGATCGAATCTAAGTGTTACAACGATTGTGAATTGTGAGTGTTAGTGTGTGTTTGCAGCTAGAAATGAGAGTGTACGAGTATGAGAGCTCGAAAGTGTGTGAATTCCTATGATCCGGCACTCCTATTTATAGTTACAAGAAATAACAAACTATGCTAAAAATCCGGGATATTCCCCTATTATTCCGGGATCCTGCGAATATTCCCTTTTAACCGTTATAAACCCCTTCTCCAAGCTTCCAACGTCTTTCTTGTAACCAGCTTGACCTATTCTTCAGGGAGACCAAGCCTCATGACCGTTTGTACCTTGCAGCCAAAGCAAATTGTTAACAGCAAGCAGGATACCCTCGCGGGATGTTACCAATATCCTGGTCCAGTATCCTGGCAGCGAAAATAGACATATAAAGTCAGGATATAATTGGGGTCACTCGAGACCGAGTGCTCTCGAGCCGAGACCTGCTGTCTCGGCCTTCACATTGTTACACTTATATATATATATATATATACATAACATAGTAAGAGGATCGCACAGAGCACAAAAGCAAATAACAAATTCTCATTTAATAACATATGCACACACGTAACTCTATTACATAATATGGTAGTTTGGGGAAACCCGAAGTGTCACATTATCCCCAAGTTTTAAGAACTTTCGTCCCGAAAGTTAAAGCGCAGCCACTGACAAGCTAGTATGTGTAAAGATGTTTCAACGGGGTGTCACATCTGCGAAGGGTCGCATGATGCACGCGATTGTCCAAAGAAGTCTAAGTTAACAGCCCTTATCAGGACTGAAGATGATGAGGCCGAGGGAAGCGGGGAGGCTCGCCTAGGAGCAATGCAGCTTCAAGTCCTTAATTCTTTAAGGACACTACAAGGAAAGCCCATAAGAATAGCCCTTGACTGCTCGAGCAAGACCAAGGAAAATTTCCCAAATGAGGACCCAAAGGGTCTCCGATTTATAACACTCGATATTAATGGGCAACACGCTAAAGCCTTAGTTGATACCGGAGCCAGTCACAACTTCATTACTAGGGACGAGGCAAAAAGACTTGGCTTACGGATCAGCACACAAGAAGGACTAATGATGAAGGTTGTTGGCGGAGACCCCAAAGTAATCGAAGGACTCACCTATAACGCTAAGGCCAAGGTCGGGACATGGAACGACAAGGTCAATTTCTCGGTCGTTCCCCTGGACGACTACAAGATTGTGCTCGGGATGGCATTCTTCCGGAGATCCAACGCCATTCCAGCATCTTTTCTCAACACCATGTACATCATTAAGGGCAAAGAAGTTCACACGACACCCTTGGAGACGGATACAAGGTACCAAGGCAAAGCATTATCCGCCATGCGGATCGTGAGAACAAGGCATCAGCCACACAAATACAACGACGAGGACGTCGTGAATTTAGGTGGGGGAGAATGTCACGATCCACCTAAATACAAAACTTTTTTCACGAGTTCCGGAAGATTCCGGAACACTAAAGAGGTGTCTAGGACTGCCCGGAAGTTTCCGGAACAGCCTACAATTTATTGGAACATATCGGCAGGGGCGATGCTTTGAAGGGCCGGGAGGGGCGCCCGACCCCCGAACTTTTCGGCCAGTAGTGTTATATATGTAGTTTTCGTATAGAAATTTTTGGGTATACATGTTTTCGACCCCCCGGTTCTATAGAAATTTTTTGGTATATACGTTTTCGAAACCCCCGTAAAAAAATTCAAGCTTCGCCACTGCATATCAGCACCATCGGAACATTTTAGATCAACTTTGAAAGGGCTAGAAATGGGCTGGAAGATTGCTGGAACTTTCAAGAATGATGCAAGGATCATCTAGGTCATTCTAGGCCATGGAATTCTCTAGAATAACCCATAAAAATCAGACTAGAAATATCCAAGATATTATGCAACGAAATCTCTAGATGAAGAATTCTCTAGAACTAGCCTAAGACTAGTATAAATAGGTGATGGGGTCTCATTTGGAGATCACCCAACATCTTAGCAAGTTATCATACTTGTACTTGTAAACTCTCCTTTGTAAACATCTTGTAATCAATACAAAGTTGTTTCTTTGTAAACAATACTTGTAACCATCACCTGATTCACTGAAAACACTACATTGTTGGGGCACATAGCTTAACTTATATAGATTCTAAGTCACTACACGTGAGTTAGAAGTTTACTCCGTGACAAAAAGCTGCCTAAATCTATATATTTATGGAATAATTAGTCATGATTGTAAGATGAATCAAAATATATATGAATCAGTTTCATATAATAACTGGATGTTGTATGAATCAGTTCCATATAATAACTGGATGCGACACTAATACTGTAATACCGCCTATTTGGATCATTCTTATCTAAAGTTATTTTGAAAACAATATAAAAAAAATCCAACTACAATGTAAATCTTAGTTTGTTTTATCTATTACTAGGTTAGAACCCCGTGTATTACACGGGTTTAATAAATGTAATTTTATATACTAAATAAAAAAATATTTTTAAAAACCTCATTTATTACACGTGCAGAGTAAATATAATTTTATACATTAAATAATAAAAAGGTTTTATCTATAAGAACCATATTGTATGGGTTGAATAAATCTAATTTTATATATCAAATAATAAAAAGTTGTATATTAAAAAACCTCATGTATTACATGGGTCGAATAAATGTAAATTTGTATAGTAAATAATAAAAAATGTATATGTTTAAAAAAACCACGTGTATTACACGGGTTTAATAAATCTAATTTTATATACCAATAATAAAAAAGTCATATCTTTCAATAACTAATAGATAATACTCGATACGCGATGGATATGGTGATTGTGAAGATGGTTCTTGAAAAGAATATATGTTATTCAAGAAAGCAAATCAGCGTCTATTTGAGTGATAAAATGTTGGTACCAATTCCGACAAATTGATTTATAAATTATGTAATAAAATTGATATAATAATTTTTTAGTAATGAAAATAAAAATATTTCATAAATTAATACAAAAGTATTGTATAAATTTAACCCTTTATTTGAAACTTGAAAATGTAATGAAGTCTCAATAAATTTAACCCTTTATTTAAAACTTGTAAATGTAGAAATGATAAATAATATTAGTTAATTTTATTTTAAGTTTCGTAAAATCTATTTGATACCAAACTAAACAAAACGTTCAAATATATCGTTAATATCAAGAGTAAATTACGGTTTTGGCCCCTGTTGTTATATCACTTTTACCCTTTTAGCAAAAAAAAAATGAATCATTTTCTAACCCTTTTGGCCCCTAGCACTAACGACATCCATTTACTTTTAGGGGCCAAAAGGGTTAGAAAAAAAGACGTTGGGGTCCAAAAGGGTTAGAAAAAAGGTGTTGAGGGTTCAGATGTTAAAAAATTCTTTTTTGGGCTAAAAGGATAAAAGCGATATAACCATAGGGGTCAAATTCGTAATTTACTCTAATATCAAATTAGATAACTAAGTTTGAATTTGAAGTAAATAGATAAATATAAAAGTAATAATTAAACTAAATAATATTTTGTAGGAGGATTATCTATAATAAATTAGAAGAGATTAAACTAAAATAATAATTATCTATAAGACATGGGTTAATATGATGACAAGTGTCCCAAAGTTGGTTTCTTTTATTAGTCCCCCCGTAATGGGGCGTTTTTTTTTAAAAAATTTCAAAAAAAACGCCGGAAAACGCCTAGACCTCCACTACATAGGGCGTTACCGGGCGTTTTTTTTTATAAAAATTTTGCTCTCGCGTTATATTTAAAACGCTCAAAACAATTTTGAATAATGCCCCATCTTTGAATAATGCCCCACTTTTCTGACATAGTTTTGTGTGTAGCCAATGGGAAGGAGTATAGTGGGCTGACATGTCTGACCAAAAAGGTTTTTAAAAAAGTTTTTTTTTAATCCTTTTTAATTATTGGAATGAGCATTATTGGAATAATGTCCCACTACACCACTTTTGCTATAACGCCCAATGCTGACTAGGATGACACGTGTCGGATAATGCCCCATGGTGGGGGCATTATTTTTCTTCACCACTACGGGTGTTCTTATAGAGTATAGATTTCACAAATTCTCCATGAAATAAAAAGAAAAGACTATTCCGAATACAAAATGCGCCTCGATACAATGTTAGTCACATGTTGTCTATTTTGTGGAGATAAGATTGCATTGGAGCAAGTCAACAAGTCAGTAGTCAATTTGAATGGATGCTTACTTAATCCTTTTCCAGGCACTCGTATGTGTCCCTCTTGTAGAGATAAGATTGCATCCAATTTTACAAATTACCCGAAACCCTTTGAATCTGAATTTTCGAAATTACCGGCACAGTGGACATATTGAATACAAGTTGGCTTGGCTACATTATAACAAAATTCGACGATAAACAATTTAATTATGATAACTAATAATAAATGATAATTATTTTTTGCCTAAAAAGAATATAGTGTTATAGGATAGGAAATACATGGACTTCACAGTAGACTAGTCAACTAAATCAGTTTAGCTAAGATCTTTATAATATAATACTAAGAATAACATCACAAAACGTTCTTGACTTTAGGATTAAAGAGATGATGAAATTTGATCCTACCCAGTTACTTAAATATTCGCTTTAAAAGGAAAATAGTATAAGGCCTTATGATACACTTTAACCTTTCTCAACTCCATATAGATCACATTACCCAATCTCCCTATTTTACTTAATTTTATCCTAGGGAAATGGTTTACTCCCATAAAATCCACATAACCTTATTTTTTAGTGGTTTTTTAAAAAAAAAAGGGAAGTAAGCCCTTTAACGTCTCTTAACAAGAGAAGCGAGTGGTGTGCAATATAGTTAACATGTCATATCGCCTTTAACACCTCAGGTGTTAGGGTCCACCACAAGGCCTAACCTTACAACAAAACTTTTTGGTGTACCAATACTTTGAACTGTTCAGAGGTGGCAAAGTGGTAAAGCAATTGAGCACCGCTATCTAAAGTCTCAGGGTTGAATCCAGCTTCAATGGTTTTATGTTGTTAACACACTATAAGGCAGGTTTGAATCCACCTGACAAGTGCATCCGCATTTTACATGTCTCGAAAGTCATGTGAGTGAGTTTTCGATACTACTAGTCTCATGGTTAAAAGAATTATGATTTACGTTTTATTGAATAGGACAATACACGAACTCTTTTTGCGATAAAGATAAATATTAGGAACTTGGGTTAATATGTGTTTCGAAGTGACTATGAATATTATAATATCGAGTTAACTACCATTTAATCCGTATGGTTTGCTCAATTATGGCAATTCAGGCCAAATTTCAAATTTACACCATTTTCGTCCCTGACATTCTTAAAAATGACAGTTCCATTCAAAATACTAAGGTTGAATCGAATAATTGGACAAATCACAGAGACAAAAATGACAGTTAACACATGCTTTCTTGAACGTCAATGATACAAATTTGAAATTTATTTGAAATGCTATAATTGAACAAACTATATAGACGAAAATGACAGTTAACTCTATAATGTCAAAGCATAATACTCTAACAAAAGTCATATCTTAAAGAATAAAATATTAATGATACTTCAGAAAAGAAAGGACTCATAATACTTCAAAAAATATAAATCACAATTTTGTTATCAAGACAAATGCATTTCGAGTCACACAACCTTTACTTTATGGATATCACATAATGCTTGGTAAGTCAATGGTCAATTTGGACACATTTATAAAATGGTCCATTCTTGTAAATTTATATATATAAAGGATAAGGATCCGTTAGGAATCATCCTTTATTGCGAGAACCCCGAGAATCAATGTGAACACAACTAAAAATATCAAAAAAAAAAAAATCTAAAAAACACATAATTTTTTTAATATTTAAAATTTTTTGCTATATTTCGTCATTAAAAAAATGAGTAACAATTATCAATGCACCTGTGCATATGTATCATTTCTTTCACAAATTGTAATACATTACCAGTATTAGACAATTGCACTTTTTTACACTATCATTCGTAATGCACTACTTTTTACATTACCAATATTAAAAATGCACATGTGCATCTATATGTATGAACATGATATAACGTGTTTTTGTACACTAATTTGAATACACTTTCTCTTTCATCTATCATACCATCCATAATACACTACCGTTACCTCCTATCATTCATAATACAATACCATTACCAATATGTATAATATTTTCACTTTATGCACATGTACATCAACGCCCTTCATACCATCCAAACAACATATTACATCATAAAGTGACAAATATGATCAAACCATCAACCACTAGATATAACTAATCAAAAACATGTATATGAGCCTACTTCATCATTCAAAATCACAATTTCTTTGTACCAAAACACGTTATATCATATGGTTATACATAATGATCCATATTTGCATTTTTAATATTGTTAATGTAAAAAGTAGTGTATTACGGATGGTAGTGTAAATGAAAGTGCAATTGTATAATACTGGTAATGTATTACGGAATTTGTCAAAGATATGATACATATGCACATGTGCATCGATAATTGTTACTCGAATATATA
Source organism: Helianthus tuberosus (assembly GCA_030545235.1). NCBI lineage: Eukaryota > Viridiplantae > Streptophyta > Magnoliopsida > Asterales > Asteraceae > Helianthus > Helianthus tuberosus. The sequence continues at coordinate 199,604,568 of CM060370.1, read as the reverse complement.
TATATATTTATAGTGGCGAAATATAGCGATTTTTAAGGAAAATATTAAAAAAAATTGTGTGTTTTTTAGATATTTTTTTGTGTTTACATTGGTTCTCGTGGTTCTCGCAATAAGAGTGGTTCTCAAATGAACCCTACCCTATATATATATATATATATATATATATATATAGGAGAAGAATTCATTAGGAACCACCCTTTATTGCGAGAACTAATGTGAACACAATAAAAAATACCTTAAAAAATCTAAAAAAATCAAAAAACACTCAATTTTTTTTTAACATTTTCTTTTAAAAGAATTTGCTATATTTCATCACTAAAAAATAAAAAAAAATCGAGTAACAATTATCCATGCACACGTACATATGTATCATTTCTTTGACAAATTCCGTAATACATTACTAATATTAAACAATTGCACTTTCATTTACACTAACATTCATAATACACTACTTTTTACATTAACAATATTAGAAATGCATATGTGCATCTATATGTATGAACATGTTACAACGTATTTTGGTATATACTACTTTGAATACACTTTCACATTCACCTATCATACCATCCATAATATACTACCATTACCTCCTACCATCCGTAATACAATATCATTACCTCCTACCATCCATAATACAATATTATTACCAATATTTCACTTTATTACATGTACATCAACACCCTTTATACCATCCAAACAACATATTACATCATAAAGTGACAAATATAATCAAACCATCAACCACTAGATATAACCAACCAAAAAACATGTGTATGGGCCGACTTCATCATTTAAAATCACAAACTTTTTTTTACCAAAAACACGTTGTATTACGGATGGTAGTGTAAATGAAAGTGCATTTGTCTACTACTGGTAATATATTACAGAATTTGTCTAAGAAATGATACATATGCACATGTGCATTGATAATTGTTACTTGAATTTTTTTTTTGTTACGAAATATAGCGATTTTCTTTAAAAGATATTAAAAAAATATAAATTTTGTGTGTTTTTTTAGATTTTTTAGGTATTTTTTTGTGTTCACATTGTTTCTCGCGTTTCTCGCAATAAAGGTGGTTCTCGCATGAACCCTACCAGTGATATATATATATATATAAACCTTTCAACTTGTTGTGAGATATTTATGATCATGGACCAATGTTTGTAAAGGAGAAAATGGCGAAACAAAGAAATTGTTAATTTATAACTAATTCGGCTTAGACGCATATTTTTGATTATGGACCAATCGTATTGCCTCTATTCTGCCATCACCGCGAGTTATTACGATGTTGAAGATTTGATTAAATGTGCAAACCTTTAAGAACAGAGTCCTAAACCTTGAAATAGCTAGCTTTGAAGAGCGATTGGTTTCACCTACATGTTAACATAATTTTTGAAATGAGGTTGTTCTAAATGACACGGTTTCTAACTTGTTCTCGGACACGTTAATCCAGGCGTTGACCAAAGCTAGTCTTAATTTAGTCCAAGGTCTTCTTGTCATTTTTATGAGTATTTGCAGTGAATTATGAGTTGAGAAGTGCATATGCGGGTTGAAATACGAGTTAAATTTACAACCAGAAAAGAAATAGCCAATGCAAAAGTAGCTATTTGAAAAAATTAATATTCTTATTTAGTACTTTATTTTGAATTTATTATTAAATAAATATACCCGATTACGAAATAAAAAAAATATTAATAAATAAATAATAAATTAATTAATTATAGATTAGATAAATAAATTATTAATTGGTAAAATAAAAAGAAAAGTAGGTGATGAGGTGGAGGTTCTAAGACCATGTGTAGTGGGGCGTTTTTTTTAAAAAAAATTCAAAAAAAACGCCTGAAAACGCCCACCCCCCATTACATGGGGCGTTTTTTTAGAAAAAAAATTCAAAAACTTGAATTTGGCGTGTTTTTTATAACGCTTAAAGGGGCATTGCATGGGCCAATCACCTTTGAGCCTTCTGACCACTTTTTGACTTTTGAATGACAACTTTGACAACTTTTCCCATGTGGCCAATGGGATTTAAATACACATTTGATTCTTGCAAAGTTATCAACTGTTTGCTTTATTTATTTTTTTATTTGTTTTTGTTTAATGATTGGAACGGGGGTTATTGGCATAATGTCCCACTACGCCACTTTTGCTATAATGCCCCAACGCTGACTAGGACGCCACGTGTCGGATAATGCCCCATGGTGGGGGCATTATAACCCACTACCACTACACATGGTCTAAATGGTTTATTGTTGAAAGATAAAGTTTGTTTTAAATGATGTGACAGATTTCTTTCGATTTCAAACATGATTTATTGTTGAACATACTATAAGAATAACATCACAAACGTTCTTGACTTTATGATTAAAGAGATGATGCAAATTGATCCATTACCCAATTAGTAAAATATTCACCATAAAAGGAAAATGGTATAACCTTAAAAGACAAAAAACAGAACCTTGTGGTGTACCGATATACTATGGCGTTAAGAGGTGGGGAAGTGGTAAAGCGATTGAGCACTTCTATCTAAGTCACATGTTTGAATCCAGCTTCAATGGTTTTACGTTGTTAACAAACTATAAGGCCACCTGCATTTTACATGCTCCAGTTTGTTAGCATGGTATTGAAAGTTCCATGAGTTTTCAGATACTAGTTTCTAATGGTTAAAAGAATCATGATTTACGTTATATAGAATAGTACAACATATGAACTGTTTTTGCGACTAAGATAAATATTATAACATAAAACTGATAAAAGCATAATACTCTTAACACAAGTGATAGGTTAGGGAATAAAATATTAATGATACTTCATAAAAGAAAGGCATCATAATACTTCAAAAACGTATAAATCCCAATTTTGTTATGAAGACAAATGTATTTCCAATCACACAACCTTTACTTTATGAATACGGCATAATACTTGGTAAGCCAACGAGTCAATGTCAATTTGGACACATTTATTAAATGGTCCATTCTTCTAAATTAAAAGAAAGAAAAGAAAAAACCTTTCAACTTGTTGAGAGATATTCATGAGGATGGACCAATGTTTGAAAAAGATAAAATAGCCAGACATAGAAATTATGTATTTATACCTAATTGGGCTTAGATATTTGCATTAGTGAATGTTAATGCGAAACCTGTAATTTTGGTAATTTCGGTGTTTATAAAACCCAATAACCTTTTTTCTTCTCAAAACCGGACACGTAAATAATAAAACTGAATGGAACCCAATTGCTTAGTTGATTTTGATATCTCGAATCGGGTAGCAACCGATCCAAATTCAGATTATGACGTTCTAATATCGAATTTGAGTTTGTGATTTTCGAAACAAATTTTGAGTTATTATACTCTACTCTACTCTACTCTACTCTACATGCAAATACAAATATATGTACTTCATAATACTATAAATCACATACAACTTGATAATAAAAGTCATCAAGACAAATGGATTTCCAATCACACACAATCATTTCTTTTGATTCGTGGACAGGGCATAATATTCGGTAATAAGTAAACAAGTCAATGTCAATGGTCAATTTGGATGCTTGCCTCCTTGTCTCGGAGAAATAACATTGCATTATTTTGGAGCAGGGCATGTAACAACAAGATATTTTTCATATTTGATTATTCATATAAAAAATTAGGCCCAAACGATGATCTTCGTTGTAGAATGATAAACGAGTCACACTTGCCCAAACTGCAAAGGATTTATTTTAAAATTCCATAGGTAAGTTGTTGAAAATTGTATGTATAGATGTTATTACTTCTTTTATAGTAAGGAAACTTTCTATGCTCTTTCACATATAGGTTCTAATAAAGAATGTGTAATAGGATAAACACAAAACTGTGTTCATATGTATATATACTTAACTTTTTAGTTTATGTGTGATAGTGTAGAAGAAGACTAGGTATAAGTGTTTCCGAATCCTACTTATTCTGTAGTAGTGATATAAACCAACACGTTTCACAAGTGCTTTACTTGTTGATCCAATAGATTTTTTGCAAGTAGAAGATTTCAAAGTCCAAACCATTAACAAAGAAATTGAAATTGTTTACATACTCGACAAGCGCATGTTGCTATTTGTTTACATGGATTTCTATTCTGGGACTAAAGCCCAGTTCGGTGCAGATGGCTATCCAGTTTATTAGCCTTTTGGGCTGATCCAACACATTCCGAATTATCAACCCATAGTACCTCCCAATGCCTCCAGTACCATTTGATCCCCAGACCCCAGTTCCCCACTGAGATTACATTCACTTTTCCCATTCAGTTTCAAGCCAAAAAAACATTAAAGCAAAACCTTTTAGTTGACTTTGAGTGGGATTCTGGTCAACGTTGACCTACCAAGTAAAGTTGACTTTTCTATCCCACAGTTGAGCAAGCACCATTTTTTTCATCAAACTAGAGATGCCGATAGTACCCCCGCTAAACAATTTAGATTTTTTTTTTTTTATAAAACAAGGGGGTCGAAAACGTATCTACCTAAAAAATTCTACACGAAACATACATACATAACCCTACTCAGCGAAAAGTTCGGGGGGCCGGGCACCCCCCGGCCCTTCGAAAGCTACGCCCCTACACCCACGACTCCAGCACATATGTGTTACTTGTTTATAGGTAATAATAACTACTCCACTTATCCAAAGTTTTACCCTTACTAGTTACTACCTAGGTTATGATGGCTCCAACACATCATATCTTCAACTGGCAGGGATATTGCTCAGTGACGAAGCTTGACCCGAATAACGGGGGGCGAAAACGTATATACCAAAAAAAATTATATATGAAAGCTACATATATAACACTACTGAACGAAAAGTTCGTGGGGTCGGGCGCCCCCCCGGCCACCTTCTAAGCTACGCCCATGATATTGCTGATGAATACCTGGTTAAAACTCCTCCTATAACAGGTGTCATTCAACACAGATCTGCTTCCATTTCCATTATGCTAGTTCATTTGGAGAAAGTATAATGTACAAAACGGCTTAACGTACATAACCTACGCGACGAAATTAGGCTAGTTCATTTGGAACGCAAGTTATGAACTTAAAACCCTAATCACGCTTTGTACATAATCACGCATGGCAAAATTGTTCAAAATATAATCACGCACGTTGTAAACTTAATCACGCATGTTGTAATTTCGTCGCGTACATAATGTACGTTAAGCAGTTTTGTACGTTATGTACGTTAAGCCGTTTTGTACATTATACTTTCTTTTTCTCTCTCTCTATATATATATATATATAATTGTCTATTATATATATATATAGGGTAATGCTAGATAAAAAACCCTCAAATTCTTAGAAAACTCTGGAAACCCAAATGGGAACCCATTTTTACCCAACCTCCCGACATTTTTTTTTTGAAAAAAATTACACATGTAATATACATGTTTTAGAGTGTTTTGGTCCAAAAAAAACAAAAAAGCGCCGAAGGGATTTTTTTTTTTAAAAATAAACAAAATTCAGTGCCTAACATGTGTTAGACAAAAATGCTGAAAGTTGCTGAATTTTTTTTTTTTTAAATATCCCTTCGGCGCTTTTTTGATTTTTTTGGCCCAAAACTCTTAAAAACATGTATATTACATGTGTTATTTTTTTCAAAAAAAAAAATGTCGGGTGGTTGGGTTTTCTAGGGTTTTTTATATAGATAGGGTTTTCTATGTAGCCCTACCCTATATATATATATATATAATTGTCTATTTTTGTCACTTGTCCAATTTTATAATTTTTCCATCACTTGTAGTATATATGTATGTGTCCATAAATATATAAAATTTGTCCAATAAGTCCAATATTTGTCCAAGTCCATAAGTTGTAGGAAATATATTTATATTGATATATATTTTTGTATTTGTCCATATATCATTTTATAGGTAATTTTGTATGCTTGTATAATTGGCTCGACTCGGTTAGAAAGTTAGTCTACCTCGGCTCGGCTCGTAACGAGCCAGATTGGCTCGATTTGGCTCGCATACCAGCTTTGCTCGGCTTAGCTCAGATTATTTCACTTTAAATAGTTTATCTTTATATACATTTTAATATATAAAAAAACTTATTATTATTTACATATGATTAGGAGTGTAATTTGATATCTATACCACATTTTAAGGTTGATTACCATGCTAATGAACTTATATTGTATTTCGTTGAGATTAAGAACGTATTTTGTGTTGTTAAACTTGATTTTAGCTTGTAATGTATTAGTTTGAGCTTATTTTCGGATATGTTCTTTTAAATTATTGAATAATATTTTAGATTACTAAATTTTGAGAGCCCTGTATTAATTTTTCTTTTTAAAATCGAGCTAAACTAAGCCGAGCCAAGCCAGCTCGGTTTAAAACCAAGTCGAGCCCGAGCTTAGATTTCCAGTTCGGTTTCAAATCCGAGCCGAGCCAGCTTGGTTTATAATCGAGCCGAGCCCGAGTTTTGCCCTAGCTCGGTTCGGCTCGTGAACACCTAGTTAGAAGGTTTACTTACAAAACTAACTTGGTTTAAACAATAACTTAGTTAAATAATTATATGTATCTACATATTTATATGTATATTTATATTTTTAACTCGGTAAATATTATAACTAAGTTAGATGATTTCCTTTTATTTTTTTAACGAAATTTAATGTATATCATTAAAATTAACGTTACTTTTTTTTAGGATAAATTACAGTTTTCGTCCTTTATGTTTATAGTGGATTGCAATGGATGCCCTTTAACTTCAATAATTACAGTCAAAATCTTTTATTTGTAAAATTCATTACACCATAGGTCCTTTAGTAATAACCAGGTTACTTTTCATAGTTAAACCTAGTAATGTGAGTTGCACATGAAGGTATAATTGTATTTTTATCCATTTATTAAAAATATATAATAAACAAAACATTTAGGGCATGTTTGGCTAAGCTTATTATAGTTAAAAATGACTTTTGGAAAAAGACTTTTGGGAAAAAGACTTTTTGAAAAGGAGTTTTTAAAAAAGTGTTTGGATTAGCTTATTGATGTAAAATGACTAAAATGGGCATTCTTTTAGATATAAGGGGGTAAAGAAGGGTATATTGGTAATTTGTAGTTTGAAAAGTTAAAAGCTGGTCAAGAAGTCACAACTCCTTTTTCTTCTTTGCAAAAAGCCATTTCTAAAAGGACTTTTGGCTTAGCCAAACACAAAAACAACTTATTGGCTTTTTGATAAGTCAATAAGCCAATAAGTTGTTTTGAAAAGCTTAGCCAAACATGCCCTTAATACATATATAGAGAGAAAGAGATAAAAAGCCTTATTTCATCTTCATCCCCTGCCATGATCTACCATCAACTTCACCATCATAATCCAGCCACCACCATTTTGTAACAAGAAATTTAAAGCAAGTAACTAATGACAACCCCCTCGGATCAGAGACATATCTCAACGGAGGTTCGCAGTTGTGGCCGGTGAACGGGACGCTGGTTTCAACTGTGATTGTGGTGGAGGCTTCGGTGGAGAACGGGCGGCGGTGGAGGAAGGAGGCGGAGGATGCGGAGGAGAGAGGTTTTAGGAGACCGGAGCTCCGACGAGTTAGAGCCATGACGATGGTGGTTTTTGGTCAGATCTGAGATTTGATTCTTTTGGAAGACCTTGGATCTGATAGAGAAGATGTCGATGCGGCGATTGGACATATGTATGCTCCAGATCTGATATCTGGTTAGGGGATACATGTTGTTCAAGAAGTCAAATTACTCACCAAGAAAGTAGATCGACATTTGTTATTCCAGATCTGAGATATGTCTGTTGATTGATATATGCAAACTTAAAATACTTATTTTAGATCTAAGTTTCTTTTCATATGCGAAGATGTATGTATTGATTTGATGATAAAAGACAGTATGTGTGAAAAGTGATGGTTAAATGTATTGCAGGTAATTGGTTGCAGAGTTTATTTGTAAAAATGATGTATTGTTGTGGACAATGGTCAACATGGGGAAACTACATGTTGATATATTTGGATCTCAAATGAATATAGCATCTTTACTTTGCAGGAGAAATTGATCAGATTGTGATGAATTTTGGATGTGATTGTAAGCTTTTAGAGAGAGAAGAGAGAGGGGTAATTTATTTTCATAATAAGTTATTAAATACTGTAAATAATTAAGTAAAAAGACTAAATTGCCCTTATATAAATAGACATAACTGAACATTTTAACCAAGTTAGTGTTAAAAGATGTAGGATGTAATGAGTTTTACAAATAAAGGATCGTGACTATAATTATTGAAGTTAAAGGGCATCCATTGCAATTCAATACAAACATAAAGGACGCAAACTGTAATTTACCATTTTTTAGAGTAAATTGCACGGATAGTCCCTGTGGTTTTGTGAAATTTCACATTTAGTCCCCAACTTTTTAAAATTACATGTATGCTCCCTGTGGTTTGTGGTTTGACGACTTGTTACTCGGATAGTCCCTAACATGGATCGAGGTTAGTTTATGATGTTAAGTGGATGTAAAATTACAAAAATACCAGTACTGTTAAAAAAATAAAATTAAAATACTAAATGTAGACTCCACTATTAGTAAAACCCCACCAAAAGTCCATTCTCTCTCCTCTTTCTCTCACTAAGAAACCTCCATTGCATCAACACACCGAAGTCATAGCAGCAACACTCAAATTACTTCCAACATATACATGTTCAACATGCCTACTGATGCACAACCTAGAAAAACTACTAATCTATGTAGAATTAAGTACTTCAAACCTTAATTATTGCCTAAAAACTAGCTGAGTAGATAACAAAACTCCCATTCACCAATCCTTACCATACCTAATCCAAAATTAAACCACCTGATGAATTAAAAAGCTCAAAAACCTTACTAGAAACGTCTGCATCATCAAGCCATGCTAAAATGTCAATCCAATGGTTTCCGTTACCGTTAGATTTTTAGGCTTCCGTTCGTCGAAACCGAATAACCTGCAAATTAGGGCTGGAAATGTTACGGAGAAGAACCCCCGGGACTTTTCAGGCGAGTGGTTGTTCGGAAACAGTCACGGCGGCGCACATGGTGGCGATTTGCTCCAGTGTGGCAGTGTGGCGGTGCTGATGCGGCTGGGATTGTGGTAGTGAGGTCGGCAGATTTGGATTGAGCGTCAGTTAGGTATGTGTGACGGATCATTGTGTGGAAATGATGGAGGATGAGAGTGTGTTGAGTGTTTTTGTGTAGGTCCGTTTTTCTCGGAGGATCCGATACGTAACCTATCCTTGTTTATCACAACACTATCACGGGTGCGGAATCCCACGTAACGGTGCAAACCAAACAATAAAAGCGGATAACACAAACAGATAATCAAAGATTCACTTAGATTAAAAGGACAAGAACATTCACAAACATATACACACAATGTTTGTTGATAAACTCTCTGGTTTCAATATGCTCTCGTGAGCCTAACTGTGAAATATGCTGAGCTATTTATACTGAACCTTGAACGAAATCACTATGGATGAAATCACTAGTGATTTCGTCATACATGTCTCACGAAATTACAAGTGATTTCGTCACTTTGATGTTTGATGTAGCAGCCCACATATTAGTCAAAAGCCCACCTCAAGTCTTCGCGGCCCAAGTTGAAAGTTATGGCCCAAGCATGAATCTGTTTAAATGTTTGCACAATTCAACATAGGACAAATGCTATGACATCACCATGACATCAAAATGATGATGTCATGGTGAGGTGTAAACGGGAATGGCTTGCGGCGTTCCGTGCCTCGCGTGTCGAACTATGGGGCGCACGACGGAGGAATGTCGTGTCTTCGGGCTTGAGCCGGGCCTAACCGAGTCGACCCGAACCGAATCGAACCGAGTCGAGTCGCGTCCACATAAAGTGTACCAACAAACTCCCCCTTGGACGCTACTCGTGATGGTTCGTCTTCTATGTCTTTTGTGTCGGAGGATCTTCAAAGTCTTCACGCGTCGTAAGAAGAAAGTGTATCAACAAACTTCCTTTTCATTTAGGTAGTGTGTTAACAAACTCCCCCTTAAAATGAAAACTTCATTGAGTTATGCTCGTGAATCTTTTGACTTGTCAATTCTTCAGATCCTTGTGGTGTTGATGAGTGATCAACTGCAATCGAATCATCTTGATCTTCTGATTGCATCAACGTCGTGTCTTCACTTTACGGCTTGTCATCTGACATGTTCTCTTCGCCTTTAGCTGATTCTGATGTCTTATCTGCACATACAAGAAAGCTAAACAACGTAATGAGAACAACCGCTTAGAATTTAGACAATTTAAACAAAAGACACATATGAGATCAAATCTCAATCAATCACCGACCGACAATGGTTTGAAAGTTTAGAAAATGATCAGTTTTAATCCTTTAACTTTCAAAACTTGTTAACTTCGACTATTTATGAAGGTTTAAATGTTTTCCGGCTTAGAATCAGGATTTTGGGTAGGATAGACTCGAGTTCCAACATCGGTCAATCAAAAATAAACTAGAAGCAAAATCTTTTTGACTTTTATAAAATTTAGATTAAAACACACCTAAAATCTTTTTGGAATTTTTCATTTTTCAAAAGTAAAGACGGAAAGCAATAAATAAATATATACAGAGATACAGAAACTAAAAGCAGTAAACAAATATTTACAGACATTCTTTTTGCGAGTTTCGAGGGTAAGAGAATCATATCAGTGTACGGTCACGCCAAAACGCTCTTTTTGTTCAATTAGTTAACATTTAAATAAGCATCCTATAACAATTATCGGTATTGTTGTCCACATAAGCTCAACTTATCAGATGTAATCATGGCGAGGGGATACGTTAAGGTATGATTTATACTTACCGACCAGTGTTCATCCACACACGACACATTCCCGTATCAAGGTATGCACGAGAGTTCATCTTACCGGTGAGTATACTGCTTATCATCCGTTTAACCGTATAAAAGATGTGAGAAACTCACTTATTTGATTGAAAACAAGCCCTATGTGATAGAATCACTTATTGATGAGGAACTTGATTTTCGAATGCATGAGGGCACAGGAGCAAGTCCGTGAACAGGTCAGTACTTTCGTACAGCAGAGAGACGAACTTGACTCCCGGATAAATGTGATAAATTATCACTTATTTTGTTTGGACATGTGATTGTTGATCACTTATTGAGGTCGAATGCAATATGTACACGTATGTATAGTATCATGGAAGATCTTAGACTTCGTCTCCGTTATTTTTACGGTTTGATACAACCATGATACCCAGATGATAAGACAGCATAAAGACCGAATATTTCAAAACCTCGGCAATCTCTCAAACGAAATTTCGGTACTAAGACCATATGCCAATGTGCGGTTCCCACCTGGTCTTCAGTCGATTTAGGATTTATATCACCCTGCACACTTTAAAATGATTGTGAGCCTACCGATACATCTTATATAGAGCTGCTTACCGTTTTTCATTTTGCATTTCAGTTTAAAGATGTTTCAACAGACCACTGATGTACTATCATTTTCTCTTTTTCTCGCCAGGAAACTCATTTTTGTTTTTCCAATGTTTTTGGGTTTTGAAATATTTCGATGTTTTTGAATTTTCAATTTTTGGATTTACTCCCCCTAAAATCAACAAACTAAGATAAATTTAAAAGACACAAAGATATTTACAAAAAGGATATTCCGATGCTGGTTAACTCATATTTTACCTCAATGTCGTTTACCAAAATTAATTTTGAATCATAAATGATTTCTCGAATTTTGGAAAAATCAGTTGGCATGTCGGTAAGCAGTGCGGACCACGACAACATTGACGAGTTTATAGTGAAACAATCACTTGTGAGGTGATATTCGAGTTCAACGTATCTGGCCAAAGAGTGCTACGAGAGGATAACAATTTATAAAGCAGCTTAAATATCGACAAGTATAGGAGAGATTAGAAATTTAAAACCGTATCCTGCAACTGCTTCGTGCATTGTAAGGAATCTGAGTGCTCTCCCAAACTGGATATCCACCCGGTGTGGATTTCAAAGTCGATTTTGTAACTACTGAGAAATCTCTTCACAGCAACAAGATCAGAAACCTTTGGATCCGGCTGGTCTTCCACATTGCACCAGCGAAGGTCTTTGTCTTTCTCTTGAGAAGTAGTGTGCGGCGGTTGTTCAATTCACGCTAAGGCATCCGCACACCCGGTTGGTTTATTCAACAACACATTTTCTTCAATTACATCGCGAAGAAATGTACACTGCACGTTCATCTTGTTGATTTTGAACTTCAGACGTGCTATAGGTGCGTACATTTTGATGGAATCTATCCTGGGGACCCGATTAAAGCCTTGAACAATCAAACTTTGGAATGATTTTCAATTTGTCGAAGCTTTTAATCTCTTTGGACAGACAATTCTGTCTCCCTTTTCTTCTTCTCTCCATCAAAGGCAACTACTCCTAGAAATAACAATATCTTGGAGCTTTGAGTCGCCTATCTTGTGCATGGACACTCCGCTATCAACAATCCGATGACTATCGATAGTTCCTCCTGGAACATCCTACACACTCACTCAGAGATTAGTTGGAGAGGGGGACCCAAGCCTTCATAGACTTAGGTTGCCCCTGAGAATCAAGAAATGTAATCTCAATCTCTTGATGATTTTCAAATTTCACGCCTCCCCCTGAACCTTCACCTGTTTTCTGTTTCCAAGCTTGTTTCCATTTACCAGATTGTGTATTAATTACAATTTCTGGTTTTAACGGTTGTTGTGAACTTGGTTTCCTTTTAACATTTTCTGGTTTTAAAGCCTTTTCGATCACCTTCACATTCTTATGTCGTTGTTTTGTTTCCTGTTCTTTAATAGTGCGTTTATCATGTTTTGGAGAAACATGACGACTTTGTGAGTGACCGTGTTCAGAAGGGGGTCTTTCAACAAAATTTGGTTTGGGCGAGTTTGTGCAGTCTTTAATGATGTGCCCAAACTTCCCACACTTGAAACAAGTTCTCCTTTCAACAAACTTAGGAGAATCTGATCGACCAACAGATGTCGAACCTGTAGAACCCGAGGTACTGGCTTTTTCATCACACCCGTTTGAATGTTGAGTGTAATTGTTTTGACTGTTACGCTTTAAAATCTTGACTTGTTGTACAAAATCAGTGTTTGATTTGTTAGCAAAAAACTCAATTTTATCAGTACCCTCAGATGCCACAAATCTGACATCATTGTTTTTCTTTTGATAACGAGCTCCATTTGTTTCAAATTTTGATTTAGAAACATTTGGCCTTTGAGCTCGTTGAAATGGTTGTTTACCCTTAGGAACAAAAGGTTGTTGCTTTGTTGGGGATTTTTGATTTCCAAATTGCTTTTTGATTTCAGCCTTAGGAATTGGATCACATTGAGTTACAGTAACTCCCGGAATCGACTTTCCCAAAAACTTACTTGTGTTATTTTCAAAAACGTTATCAATCAATGATGGATTGACATTTTTAATTGGAAAATCATTATCTGAGTAGATTTTAGAATCACCAACCAAAGTATACAACACATTCTTACTCTTAACAGTAGACACAGGTTTCTTGTCATTCATGACAGGATTAATCACATTTTTGGCAACTTGTTGCACAACAGGAATAGGAGGATCACAAAGAATATGATTCTCAATTGGAATTTCTATTCCCTTTTTCTTATCAAGTGATTCATCCTGGTCATTAGCATCTGTTTCATCATCAGATGAATCATAATCCTCAACAGTCGAAGGACTTTGACTCACTGTTGTTGAAGTTTCTGTTTCAACAGATGAGGTTCCCGAGGAATTGTTCGGTTTGAACCCTAATCCAGTAGTAAATTCCTCATAATTAAGAGGCACACTGGGTTCAAAACGAGGCATATCCTCTTCATCAGGTGGTGGAGCATAGTTGTGTCTCAAAGGAGGCGGACATGACTTATACCCAACGCCTTTCACGTTCCCTTTCAGTTGTTGAACGTCAATTATGTGATCGAGCACAAATCCGGAGTTAGAATAACTCTCCAACTTTTGCTTGATCGCATCGTGCTCGCATTTTGCAATGGCTAATTCCTTTTTGGTTTCCTCAACGATATTTATGTACTTGTTAATACTAACTTGTTTGTGATAAACAACTTTAGTAGTTTCGGAAACACTTTTCTTTAAATTTTCAATTAAAGATTTAAAGCCCTTTTCGTTTCTTGTTAAAGCCATATTTGCTTCTTTGCACTTTGACATATCAACAACCAAACTTTGATTGTGACCATGAATTTTGTCACATTCAAGTTTCACTCTTTCAAATTCCTGTTTCATATAAGCACAATCATTGCATATTCTGGGAGTTTCAGATGTTACCTGACTCGAAGAGGCTGAAACATTTGCCATAAAGGCAGTTTTAAAAGAAAAAGATCCGTCTTCAGAGAAGAACTTCTCCATTTCCTTAGATGCTATCCCAGCTTTCTTGATAAGAACAGATTTCTGAGACTTTAACTCCTCTGCCTCATTCAACAAATCATCAATAGAACTTGCTTCTTCTTTCACATCACCGGAAATAGAACTTTCTTCATCAGAACTCCCGGTATAACCCGAACTATCTTCACTTTCAGAAAATTCTTCCCTATGAACGTGCTTGATGTGATTGATGATCTTTGCATAACACGTGGTTCCTCCTCCTTCATTATCACCTCCCCCTAATTGTAAAGACCAATTACACCCTTCATCTGTTTGAACAGTCAATGCACGAGTGTTGTTAGATGGTCCAGACTGGTTCTGGTTGGTGGTATTGTTCACAGCTACTATCCCTTTTTCACGATTGTCTTGAGTGCCTTGATTGGCATTTGAAGTACTTGTCTGATTTCTGAAAGGATTCTGATTGCCTTGCTTGGCTGGTCGGGTGCACTCACGTTTGAAGTGACCCTTTTCGCCACAATTAAAACATGTAACCGCTTCTTTATCAAACCCGTACTTCGTATCCTGCTTACTTTCCAAGGAACTTCTTCCTGTTCGACTCATGAAATCCCTTGCCCTTCTAACTGCACTTGCAAACGCCCACTTTATATCCATCAACTCCATTTCATCACGGTCGATTTGTTGATAATCTTCGTTGGTCATACTGATGTTCCCAATTTGACCTGCTACCAAACCGCAGTAGGCACTGACCATTGTATTAATGAGTTCCATGTGCTCCTTTGCTACTTCAATGCTAACTTTTGAGAGGTTCGAAGTATCAACTTTGACAGTGTTCGTGCTTTGGGGTGGAAGATTGTTGGTATAATGTGCTTGTTGTGGTGGTGGTTGGGCTTGAGATGAGGATATTGACTGTGAAAGATAAGCACCTAAATCAAACTCTGGTTGAGTAGTAGTAACTTGAGGTGGAGATTGAGATTTTAATTTGGATAGCGATTGTGAAAGATAAGCACCTAAATCAAACTCTGGTTGAGTTGATGAGTTTGTGTTGGAAACAAACGCCGTTTGAAGCTTAGGTTGCTGAACAGAACTAGAACTAGCTGAAGGAGCAAAACCAGGCAAATACATTTCTGTGTTTTGAGGAGCTCCAATCCTTTTAGATTTCCTAGTTTCCTCTTCGTTCTTGTGCTCCAACTTCTGAACGAATCCATATATAGTGACATTTTCCCCATCAAGAGCACCAGTATGCTTTAGAAGTTCAATGAATGGACTCCACCTAGGAGGTAGAGCATCAGCTAAACGTGCAATCATTTCCACATGAGTTGTGACAACCTTATAAGAACTCATTTCACTTATCAAATGATAGAAACGAGAAGTCATATCATTTAGGGTTTCATTTTCCAAAGATTGAAATGATTCATATTCTTTCTTCAAAAGATCATGGCGTATTTTTCTAGAAGCTGCATTTCCTTCTCCTCTTGTTTCCAATGCATCCCATAAAGCTTTTGTGCTCTTACTATAAGAAAATTGATGATAGATGTCTTTATGAAGAGCTTGTGTTAGAAAAGCAAACGCCTTCTTCTCTAATTCATAAACTTTCTTGTCTTCTTCAAGCATATTGGAAATACCAGCGGCAGTTGATGCTGCTTCTTCTAGTTCCGGGCTACATTCAGTAGTGAAACACGTCCAAAGTTCAACGTTTTGCCCTTGAATGTATGTGTGAAAACGACCCTTCCAAGATGGATAGTCGTTCATGTGATTTAGCTTTGGCGGACGATTGTTGCTTCCCGTCTCACTTTCACTGAGCAATAGATTTTGAATGTTTTGATTTTGATTTGAAACCATTGCCCATTGACTTGTATTTATTGATTGTTGTTTTTGAGGCAATTGGTTCATTAAATCGGCAAGTGAAGGCTGATTTTCACTTGGTCTTGAGTCCGAACTCCAATCCCACAGACCTTTGTTACTCATATTTGGTATATGTATGATAACACCTGGTCAAACAATTTAAAACACAAAGTTAGAACAGTTTTGAAAGCTCTCTGTATAAAATTTACAACAGTTCAGTATGTTTGACGAAATCAGAATGTGGACAAGTTTGGCGAAATCAGAAAGTGTTTTCGTTGAACTGATGTTGGTGAGTTTGTTGACTGATAGTTGATGAAAACCAACAGGTGATTTCGACCAGATGTCAAAGCTTGTTGGTGTTTTCGTCCAAGAGAAAAACAAAGGTGACAGGCCCAGACAAAGAATTGGCCCAGACTTGATTTCGGCCCAGACTTGTATTGGACGAAATCAGAATGATTTCGTTGACTTGAATTTTGAGAGAAATCGGATTTCGTTGACTTCAATTAAAAAGAAGCAGGTGTTTTCGGCTGAGATCTTCTTTGGGTAATGAAAGTGAGTTCGGCCCAACTGATGAAAGGCCTAATGTGATTTCGTTGAACCTAAGGGATTTCGGCTCAAGACAAAAACAAACTTGGGTGATTTCGACAAGCCTGATGTTATTGACCAAAGTGTTTTTGTTGACTATTGAACAAGAAGATGAAATCGGATTTCGGCTACAAGTGACAAGGTGTTTTCGGCTGGAGAGGTGTTTGTGGTTACCAGCTAAGCTATTAGATATTTTGTAAACTTATCCTCTGACAATATCACAAGTTGGTGACAACAAATTCAACAAAGCATGGTTATATGTTTTCGATACTGCTTTTTCTCACCAACTAATGATCACACTACACAATTTTCAAACACACTTTAATATTATATTGATAAACACCTTGATTTAAGTAACAGGCAGATCAAATGTACAAGGATGACAAGAACAGTTTGAATATTGAAGAACACACTCAAGAACAGTTTGAAGATATGAAAATTCTGGACAATGATTTTGCTTAAACTTTTAACAAAAACCCAAACCACAACATGTATAGATGCAATATAACAGGTTTTCAATAAAACTATGGCAAACAAACAATATCCAAGCAGATTTCTAAGCACTTTTTCAAGAACAACAACCACAAATACTAGAATTTTGCATAAACTTTCTATGAAAACCAAACTCTAAACATGCATACATGTAATTTTAACAAGGTTTTCAATAAAACTTTAGCAATGAAGCAAATGATCACAGATTGTTAAGAATACTTTTCCAGAAATATATGAATGACAAGAACAGTTTTCGGAAAATCAAACAACAACACTCGATATAAACCTAACTATGTTTGGTTTAAACAAGGATACGAGCCAAAGCTCTGATACCACTTCTAGGTCCGTTTTTCTCGGAGGATCCGATACGTAACCTATCCTTGTTTATCACAACACTATCACGGGTGCGGAATCCCACGTAACGGTGCAAACCAAACAATATAAAGCGGATAACACAAACAGATAATCAAAGATTCACTTAGATTAAAAGGACAAGAACATTCACAAACATATACACACAATGTTTGTTGATAAACTCTCTGGTTTCAATTTGCTCTCGTGAGCCTAACTGTGAAATATGCTGAGCTATTTATACTGAACCTTGAACGAAATCACTATGGATGAAATCACTAGTGATTTCGTCATACATGTCTCACGAAATTACAAGTGATTTCGTCACTTTGATGTTTGATGTAGCAGCCCACATATTAGTCAAAAGCCCACCTCAAGTCTTCGCGGCCCAAGTTGAAAGTTACGGCCCAAGCATGAATCTGTTTAAATGTTTGCACAATTCAACATAGGACAAATGCTATGACATCACCATGACATCAAAATGATGATGTCATGGTGAGGTGTAAACGGGAATGGCTTGCGGCGTTCCGTGCCTCGCGTGTCGAACTCTGGGGCGCACGACGGAGGAATGTCGTGTCTTCGGGCTTGAGCCGGGCCTAACCGAGTCGACCCGAACCGAATCGAACCGAGTCGAGTCGCGTCCACATAAAGTGTACCAACATTTTGAAGGTGCTGCAATGGAGGTTGTTTAGAGAGAGAAAGAGGTGGGAGAACTGGAAGAGGGGGGAGAACTGGAGAAGGGGGTAATGGGGGGGGGGTCTACTTATTTTTAATTTTTATTCTTAATAATATTAAGGGTGTTTTTGTAATTTTACATCTATTTAACACAAAAAACTAACCTTCATCCATGTTAGGGACTATCCAAGTAACAAGTCGTCAAACCACAGGGAGCATACATGTATACTTAGATTAATATCCCAGCTGCCATAATTCTTCAAACTCCTCGGGCAGAAGCAAAGCCCTTTTTCCAGACCCAACCAACTTGCAGACCACTCCCTCCAGCATTCAGCATGTCCGCTACCGAGCTGGTTTGAAGTCTCTTCAATACAATTCTTTACCAATTTCACTCCCTTTCTTCAACCAACTTCCAGGCCCACCGAGCTGGTTTGGTTCAGCTAGAATTCTAAACCAAGCTAATTCCAAGCAAGTTTCTAGCTATGTAAATAGTAGTATTCCATTTTAGCCTTATAACTTCTTCCAGAAGTATCATTATGCCTGAGTTAAAGAAGACAGGAAACAGATTCTCTTATTATCCCATTTAGAAAACACCAATTCAAGAATAAGTTATGTACTATTAGCTACGGTACATTCTCCTCGCATCTAAAACTTGCCTATTCATTTTTAACAGGCAAAAATGTGTAAATAATTGAACCAAAAAAAAAAAAAAACAAATCTGCCATGGCTGCATATCTATTTTGCTTACCCCGACAAAAAAGCAATATTCTTAACATACATATATGATTTACATGAAAAATAACATGATTATCATCGTAAATTACGAAAAAGTCAACCCTTGGTTTAAAAGATGATCAAGGCGACAGAGACGGCCCTGAGACACACACAATTCTGACCACCAATGATGCTGCCGGAGCCACCACTGTTGGAGCTGCCGAAGTCACCATTGGTTCAGCTGAGATACACACAATCTTAGCCGAAACTTATTCATTTTCCAACCAACTGCAATTAGAACCGTACCGAAACTGGTTAAAAAATATTCAGTATTCACTAAAATATGGCTATAACCCACTTCTCTAGTTGATAATACCTAGTGGAGTTCATCTATGGCTTCACCAAATCTTAGGTTCATAAGTTTTTTTATCACCACCATCATCGCCTCCCGTTTAATATAACACATTGTCCCTGCAACCATCTGCTCCAAAAACGAATTCTGTGTATCTCGAAACAATGAATATCAACCCCACTTTGAAAGCTAATAAACAGAAATAGAAAATCTGATACCTTCATTAGACAACAAATTGAAGAAACTTATAGATATCCCCAACACTGGAGAGACGATTTCACATCAATAACCATCAGATTAAGCAGTTTAAAGCATCAATTAAAAACAATAACACAATAGATACAAACTCACTGCATGTCTAAACCTAATTAACAGTTCAATTTCACAAAAAAAAATGATCCACAAAACACTAAACAGTTCACCTAAGTAATTAAAGAAGTAATTTGAAAAGGTAATGGTATATAACACTTACAATCTTGATGGCTACGATTTTTCAAACGTATCAGCATGCGTCATTGAACACAAAACATCAACTCTATCAAGTTCGATTTCAATTAACAGCATATTTGTAAGCAAAATCAATAAATAAAAGTAAAACCTAGATGATTCAGAGTGCTACACATCCGTCGCCGCCGACGTGAACCACCATTTCTGGAACAGGAGCTTCTTTTTCAACTTCCCCAAATCACCATCGCCAAAGAAGAAGAAACGAGAGGGTAAGAGTGTTATCTAAACCGCTGGAGATGATGGTGTAACATCCCGAAATTTCAAGACTTTATACTAGAATTATAAAGCGCATAATAAACAAGAATAAACTAACTAGGATAAATAACCCAGTTAGTTAGAAGTCTTGTAGTAACACAGGAATGAGTTAAAAAGCCAAAGATATAAACTAAATAAGAGTGGAGGGGCCTAGGTTGTCAAAATTGAAACTTAAATTACTAATATTTAGTAAAATAAAAACCAAACACTCCATTTTGGAGTTCCTGGTCGATCAAGAAACCACAGGGGGCGACACCCACACTTTCACAACCCTAAATCCTACTAAACACTCAAATTGAAGGCTCAAAACAAGTCGTAATCGAAATCTGAACATAGAATCATGATCTCCTCGTCAAGGAGGTCATAAGGTATGTCAAATTAGGTTGTTTTGATACAACTCAAATTCTTGCATGAGATTGAAATCGAAGGTTGAGCTTGATTATGTGTTGTAAAACATGAAATTGGAAGTAATATGAAGTCTAGGGACAAACCCTAGATGATTTCTTGTCAAAATCTTGCATGTTAGTTGTAAGAATCAAAATCACTATAGTGGGTGATTAGTAAGTTAGTAGAACTCGATAAACACTAGGATCAAGACTTTTGTTCTAGTGTAAACTGAAATTGTGAACTAATCTCTGAAATTGTTGATGTTAAAATATGCGTATATTGTCTAATTGAAGTTAATTTGAGTGATAATTTCAAGTTATGAACTTGGTTTAGATCATGTAGAAATCTGACCCGCAAGGTGTTTGATAAAACGCCTAAATGAGGGTTAAAATGTTAAAGATTGCTAAAAACGCAGATTTGCATATCTTATGAATTAATGCGTTAAAGCTTATGAAAGAGTTCTAATCTTGTTATGAATTGAACTCTTTAGGCAAGGAATCCGGAACGTCAAGTGGACACGCCGGAGGTGACACTCGTGGAAAAGGTGTGCTTTAAAGGTACGTTGCTTTAGTCCCGTTACATTATGTGTAAATAATTAGTTTTGTTGTGTGAATGATGTTGTAGTGAAATGGACGCGTTTGATGCGTTGTTAAAGTGGCGAAGTACACTCGACCATCAAACGGGTCAAAGTAAAGACTTGGAATTTAGTTTGGCTAGTCAATGAAGTGATGGTTTTCACTAAATAGCCAAACGGGTCAAAATGATGCTTTCAAAAGAATCATGAGAGTAGAGACTTGAAAGTCTTATACCTCGTTAAATGATGAATTGTACCATGCCAATGATTTGGCGATATTAATCTAAGTATAAGAACCCGGAATATGGGTCAAATAATAAATGTTAAATGAAAAATGGTTGTTTGAAACGGAATGCTTGAGTTCCGAAGAAACAAGTATTAGCCCTAAAGGAAACGCAAAGCCATGGAATTGGCGTGAATACACCAAGTATGTGAGCCCGGGAAATTGGGTAATTATGTCTAAAAGGTTTTAAGAATGTAAAAGAGGTGCTATGCACTTACACTAATGGGTTGGATAATTGAAATAAGGAAATTGTGAACCAATTGTCGGTATCTCGGTTTCCGCGATGTGAAATTTACATGGTTGAATATGTAATTTTATTACGGACTCATAGGAAAAAGAATCAGTCAAAACGGACTTACGAGTAAAAAGTTATGACAGTTTAAAGTTAGAATTTTTACAAATTTCGGAGCTGGGCAGATATGCAGGGATTTAAGCCTGCACCTGCTGGAAAACGTGTTCCCCCGCGCCACGCAGAGGAATACACGAACGCCCCCGCGACACGCGGAAGCCGTCGCGAGTCGCGACGGATTTAACGTCTTCTGCCGCGACACGCGGGAGGATCAAATGTCAGAATTTTATTTTTCTTTTATTAAATTAATGCTGGAACTTGTTTATGAGGACTATGTCAATGCCAAAACTAATGTTTTAGTGGTTTTGACCTTAGGTCACTATGGTGGGATTCCGGATGGTGGTCAAGCAACGTCGAAGAACCGAACACGTATTTTGAAGCTTCCGCGTTAACTTAACTTTGTTTTAGACAATGATTTTGATGTAAATGAATTGACAACCATGTCCTAAGGTTTTAAACTAGCCGGTAGTGACTAGTAGAAGTTACTTTAAACTTTCGTTTTGTACTTAACAATGTTCGCGTTTGGTATTTTGAATCCGAAAAGATTTTGTAAATTGGGATTTTTGTATAAACTCATGTAATATATTAATTAATCTCATTATCATAAAAAGGGTGTTACAGATGGACATGGGGGAGTGTTTAAGAATGTTGTACAATAGTATACAATCACAATAAGCACAAAAAACCTATTAAGCATAATGTACAACCTTCATTGCACCAAAATGTTGAAAGTTAGAGTATATATAAATGGTCATGTAACAATAATGTTAAAGAAAATAAATAGAAATCCTAGGGTTTTTATTCAGTTAGGATAGGTGTAGAAGTACTATGAAATAAACTAGATGATAAGACATGGCTGAAGTATAGTGGTTGTTACAGCCTTATTCATTACACTCCGGATACGGTTACAAAACACGTCAGGTTTTTTAGGATCCCTTTTTGCCGAATGTTACAACATACTTAGATATTGATTAACCAAGCTACATGGATCATTCACACTTTTCCAAGGGACTAGAGTCTTCAAGGAAGAGAGAATAATGGCACGAAGGCACAAGTCTATCAGACTTGGGGCTATAGTAAACCAAGGAACCAGTGAGTAAAGAAGGACATGCTTAAAATGGGTGAATGAGGCCTCTATTTATAGGCTAGTCGAGGGTAGGTAAGCACGGGCGTGCCATGGGTGGCACGACTGTGCGTCGTCCATGTGTTCGTTGGAAGCGTCGAGATCTTGTCCTCTCTGGCTCCCCGGAACTTGTTTGGCACAGGCTTGCCTCCCCATGCACAGGCGTGCATGGTGAGGTGTCCCGACATGGCCAACAGCATGTATACTTTTGGTCTCTCGATTTTGTCTTGTTTGATTTGTCTTTAGTTGAAGAATGGGCGTGCATGAGGATGCACGGGCGTGCATGACACTTTTTCTTTCTTTCCTACGACTTTTATTTGATCTTTGCTTATTTTCCGAAAGGCGGGCTGAGGCTATAGGCATGGTCATGCACTATGGGGTGGATAGGGGTGCTTCTTGAAAATTTTGTATTTTCTTCCGATTTTCATCGTTGTTTTCTGCTTTTTTTTTTTTAAATCTTGGACCTTTAAATCCTTCAAAAACTAAAAATGATGATTTAGGTAGTGTTTCCTTAATAAATTATCTCAAAAGTACTTTTTAAATGGGGGTATATTCATATAATAAATATGTATGATTGATGGCACATTACCATTAACATTTGAGCATCATTTGTGAATCCTACATAAACTAATCAAAGGATCTCGTTTGCCTGTACATCTAGTGAATCCTACAAGATGAAACCAATATATACATTGTGGGGGCCTTAAGCCCAAGCTTGGACTATTTGTACCGTAAAACCAACCCTGCACAATAGTCACACACACAACAGTTACACACATACGTTAACTTATGTTATTTATTTTTAGTTTAGAATTAAATGTAAAATGTGGAAACGGTGAAAATTGAGATAGTTCCTTCCAATATTGGTAATCATCGGGAAAGTGAGGAAAATTAAAGAAAATTGATATGATATCTTTTAGGGCTGCAAACGAACCAAACGTTCGACGAACAGTTCGTGAACCGTTCGGCGGGAAGTTCGTTTGTGTTCGTTTGTTTATTAAACAAACGAACACGAACGAGAAATTTTGTTCGTTTAGTTAAATGAACAAACATGAACAGATGTCATGTTCGTTTATTTATGTGCGTGAACGTTCGGTAACGTGTTCGTTTATGTTCGATAGTCCATTTGTATTTTTAGTTTTTATATATATTTAAATACTTCAAAATTCCGACAAATTAAATATCTAATAAGTGTCAGTGTATTATATATTTTGTTCATGAACGATTGTTTGTGTTGGTTTGTTTCCATTTGTGTTCATGAACATTAGCTTCTGCTCATTTGTGTTCGTCAACGTTCGTTGCCTAAAATTAACAAACAAACACAAACGAACACGAACAAGTTCATTTCCTTAACAAACGAACACGAACATAAAATCTCGTTCGATAAGTGTTCGTGAACGGTTCGCGAACACATATATTTCTTAACAAACGAACATGAACAAGGTCTTATTCGTGTTCGTTCGGTTCGTTTACAGCCCTAATATCTTTCCTAGGAAAATATCAAAATAAGACAACTCCCCCACTAAAATCGACGATTAATTGGGAAAATTGTTTAATTGTACCAGCCTTTAAAATTTCAAGCATAAACATTTTAATTAACTATACGATATCCTAATACTATAAAGTGTGGAGGGCTTGAAAATAAGGCAATGTAACCACATGTCAGAAATAGAGCGTGGTGCAAAAATGGGAGGCGTGTGAGTGGTCTGGTTAGTGACATTTTTATAAAATAAATAAATAAATAAACATTAACGAATTAAAACACACCCAAAATCCACCTGGCAATCAAGAGCCTCTACCTCACAACCCAAACGTCCAACACGCCAGTGAAAAACTCCCCGCCATGTCCATTTCATCATAAGACCATGCGTAGTCGTTGGGGTGAATAATGCCCCACCGTTGGGCTCAGTCATCAATGTGGTGTTTTTCTAAAATGGGTGTAGTAAGGATATGAGCATTATGTTAAAAATGGGGTGAAAATAAAATTAAATAAAAAAACATCAAAAATCTTTATTAGACAAGAAAAAGTAGAAATCACTGATTGGCCAAAACTTTTGAACATGAGCATGGAAAATACGACGCCAAAACAAATTTTAGTGAAAACACGCCCATGAGGGCGGGCTCGCCGGCGCTTTGAGGCATGGAAGAAGACAAAAACACCACCAATTGTAACGAGTACGGGTGGTCTAAGGGTGGTGTGCCCGGCGTGAAAAGACCATCACACAACTTTTTCACACCTAACCGTGTGGTGTAAAGGCCAAAAGTCGTCCAATGCAATCAATTGTAGGCCTAGAGTTAGTTGGCAATCAATGGAACAGTTCTTATTATTATTAATATTATTCTTATTATATTATTATTAAAGCAACTTATTTTGACCAAATCGTAAATCTCGTCTTCCAATTTATTTACTAACTAGTTAGATGCCCCGCACGCGTTGCGGGGCGGTGGACGAATAATGAGCGAGTGTTAGGCAGCAGCTCATTGACACGAAAAACAACTAAATCGAGTCAACCAATAAAAAAACAAACTTTTATATTTTTGAAAAAAAAAAACTAAACAATGGCAACATTGTAATTTTTAACTGAGGGAAAGTTGTATTTTTTGACTGGGGTAAAATCGTAAATTGCCAAAACCTAAAGTGATGGCAGTACTGTAAATTTGAAGGGGGGGGGGGGGGGAATTTGAAATTTTAATAGGGACAAAGTCGTAATTTTGCACCTAGGGTAACAACGTAATATAAATTTCAACTACGGGCACAATCGTAATTTTAAGCTGTAGGCAAAAGCATAATTTTATTTTGAACCGAGGGCAAAATCATAATTTTGAGTTTGGGGCAAAAGCATCATTTTATTTTGAATGGGAGAAAAACGTAATTTTCAACTGAGTGCGAAATCCTAATTTTTTTAACGGGGAAGAATAAGATTTTTTACCTGAGGGCAAAATCGTAAATTTTAGCTGGTGGAAAGAAAATAATTTTATTTGGGACAAAACCGTAATATTATTTTGAGCTGGGGGTCAAAACCGTCATTTTAAAATAGATATAAAATAATAAACTGGTTCGTCCAATGGGAGAGTGGCAGACCAAATCTTAATTTTGACTTGAGGGCAAAATCGTAATTTTGAGATGGAGGCAAAAGCGTAATTCTAGTATGAGCTAGGGGCAAAACGGAAAAAAAAATTAAAAAAATAAATATGGCAGCCGCCCATTTTGGCCAATGGGAGCAGGCTGCCGACATTGTCTTTTGTAGTGTATATAATATTGTAGTACTATTATTTTTTATTTAATTGTGTTGTTCTAACTTTCAAACTTTGTTATTATATTATTATTACTAATTACTAATTTCGTGCATATTATAATCTTCTCTTATTATATTTTACAATTTTTTTATAATATCACGAGTATATGGATATGACTCAGCTATGTTATCTACGTAACCATATAAGTTTTTTAAAAACAAGTTCTGATTACTAATATGCAAGTTGTAAAGCACAAACGTTTATGTTATAAAGCTATCTCACATATTGTTTTCTTCAACTGACACTGTTTACATTTTGCATTATTTGAAAATAAAATGTAATGCTTTATAGAATTCCAGATACACTGTTGCAACAAAGGTATTTTTTAATCTACATTTCGATAAAAATTTAGTTCAAATATAACTGATTTTTTTTTTTGTTCTATACAGTGACGACTTTATTTTTTTTATTTTCTTTTTTGGTTGTTATAACGAGTGTTGGTAGTAGGCCAGTATCGGAATGAAGTAAACCGTTATACTGAATTCTCGTCGCAATCCATGGAAATTTCCAGTAGTTTTATAATTAAACATAGAATTAATTCTGTACATAAATTAAGTATATTCGTGTCAATTTTTGATATAAATATTCATTATTTTTTTGGATGATTTGAGGGGGGAAAAGAATCGGTGACTTTTTAAAATAAAGACAACAAGATTTTTTTATAGCAAGTTGAATATTTTGCATACAAATTATTTCTTCTATTTTAAGAGCAATAGAATAATAGAAACTTATCATATCTTCATGAGTCTCTACACAGCCGTTGACAGTACTTCATTTATTTGCCGGCAATAGAAATAAAGCCCTTCTTATTAGGCACTAAAATGGCTACATGGTGTTCAGGTAGGCACAAATCTCCGTTATTGATATTCATGTTGTTACTGATTTTCACGGTTGGATGGATGCAAGGCGTTTGTATTGAAGATGAAAGAAAGGCACTCCTCGAAATCAAAGCCTCTCTTCACGAGTTAGCATACCGTTTTAACATCGGCAATCTTCTCAGCACTTGGGTTGATCATGGCGTAGCCAGTGGTGAATGCTGTGAATGGGAGAGGATCAAGTGCGACAAAACTACCGGGTACATCACACACCTATCTTTGGGCAACATACTCTCTTTAGAATTCGAAGTCGATGAATACTATGACAAGGATCCTATCCCCCTTTGGCAGTTAAATTTTTCTCACTTCCTTCATTTCAAGGAGTTAAAAAGTCTCGATTTATCATGGAACTATATTGGCAAACCAATGGCGGACATAGGTATTTATGAAAACCTTAGAATGTTGACTCAAAGTGCCTATAAGTTAAGCATAAATTTACTTCACATATAACTATTTTTTTCCACAGGACTTGAACCCTTGTCGAGTTTGAAGAAACTAGAGCTGTTGAACCTGAGTACTAATTATATTGAAACCCACATCTTTCCTTCATTGGGTGCACTCACTTCACTCAAAATTTTGGATCTCAGTTACATTAATTCATACCAAGGATACACCACGCCGCCTTTTTATGGCATGTTGTTTGTCATTCCATTTTCTTAACTTTTGTTATAATATATTTGTTTATGCTCTGAAGATGATACTTATTCCCTTTTGCAGACATTTCTGAATTTTCAATTTTGGAAAACTTGGAGGTATTGGATCTTACTCAAATTGGTTGTTATGGTACCTTGCAAGGTAATTAATATATGCTGAAACTATTCACACACCAAGACTGTCTATTTGCACACTTGGGGTTTATATACGCTGTGTATAGCTCTATACGCAGCGTATAGGATACGCAGCGTATAGGGTTACATCTATACGCTGCATATAGAGTTATACGCAACGTATAAGTTGCATAGAATTCAGAGTCTACCCAGCAATCATTGGCACAGACAACCAGGATTTATATACGCTGCGTGTAGAGCTATACGCAGCATATATAACCCATCAGAATTTTTTTGGTTATTTTGATGTATTTGTGGTATAAATTCTCACCCGGTTCTAACGTTAAATCGCTTAAAATATATAACCGTTAATGTTATACCATTAATATTATATACTGTTAATTTTTTTTGAAAAACGTATGTACGGTTCGAATATATTATATTGTTATCGTTTAAATTAAATTATTATAACACGTCTAGTGCGGTTCGAATGCTATAAACGTTTAAATATCATACCGTTAATTATTTTTAAATACTTGTGTACGGTTCGAATATATTATACCGTTTCCATACTATACCGTTTAAATTAAAACCGTTAAATATTTTGAAACCGGGTGCGAAACTCTGATTAAAAAGCTGCGAAAATCATGTTTATGGTGCTTCTAACTTCGACCTAAACCATAAAACGCAGCCCTCTTTCATGGTTAAAACTTATGTTGAACTCTTATAAAGGGTTAGGAACATCAAACACATTAATTATATATCAATGGATGGTAAAACATTACAAATTTGCAAACAATCATTCCAAAACCATCCAATTTCCAAAATCCCCAATTTAAATCAAGAACCCTAATCTTCATAGATCAAGTACAACAATAGCTAATCATCAAGGAGGTAATTACAACTTACTAACATCAACATAAAGTCATAAAATTCAGATTATAGTCATATCTTGTTCAATTAAACAAGAAACCCTAACATGCATATTAATCAACAATGGAGTTTCTAAGTATCATCAACATGAAATAACTATAATAGAATCATCTGTAACTTAGAAATAGATCATCTATGACCAAAAACCTTAACTTTTATCATGATTACACTTTTAACTCAAGAACACATGAAAATCTAGGGTTTTTGTATAGATATTACTTACTAGGCTTCTACATAACAGAGGATGCTTATAAGTTCTTCAATTTCTTTAATCAATCACCTAAAATCGATGTATTGAAGCTTCCCATCGATTTTCTTCTTGACCATGGCTCCCATGGCACCCACACAAAGATACGTATCTTTTTTTTTTCTTCTGGAATTCTCTACACCTCAGGTTAATAGAGAATCTTTCACAATTTGGCAAGATAAGCCCCTTCATTTTCAAACCTCTTTATTCTTACAATCTTTGTTAAGTTTTATAACTCTACCATAATTTAAATACTAAATGAAGCTTAACTTGGTAAACAAGGTTAAGCTATTTAAATTAAGTCGTTAAATTCTCAATCAAAATTGCTCATTTTATAATTAATTAGTTCAGCATACCTAAAATGCTACATAAATCAAGATGTGTCAATATATGAACATTCCCAAATTTGAGATGTTACACATACCATCCCCGTATTCTCACCAATATTCTCCGATCGACGGGTCACAATAACTTAACCATTCTCCTTTCCCGTTGCTTGTACTCAGTTCTTCAGATCAATTAGAGATATGAAACGCTAAAAAACATTTATGTTATTTAAAAGTAACAACAACAACAACAACAGCAACAGCAACAACAACAACAAAAATAATAATATTTTAACAATAATAATTATAATAATATTTTAACAACATTAATAACAATAATAATAATAGTATTTTAATAACAACAACAACAATAATAATAATTTAACAATAATAATAAGTTAATAACAATAATAATAATAATAATTTAAACAATAATAATTATTATAATTTTATGAATAATAATAATAATAGTAATAATAATATTTTAACAATAATAATAATAACAATAATAATAATAATAATGATAATAATATTTTAACAATAATAACAAAAGTAATAATAATAATAATAATAATAATAATAATAATAATTTTAACTTGATTTTGAAATGGATTTCCCGGGATAGAGGGTTGATAATCATCATACAGTGGTGTGTTCGAATGCTCATCACCGTATCCTCCGTATCCACCGTGTCCACCGTAATCCGGATACGATTGTTGTGCCGGGTAACATGGTTCATCAACAGGCTCATCTCCGTATCCACCGTATCCACCATAATCCGGATACGATTGTTGTGCCGGGTAATATGGTTCATTAACAGGCTCATCAACAGGCTCATCTCCGTATCCACCGTATCCTCCGTATCTATCTGGATTACCTTGTTGCACGCACGAAGATTCACACCTGTATCCGTAATCAGGATACACTTGATACACCGGGTAATATGGTTCATCAACAGGTGGAGTCAGAGCCTCGTTCAAGTTTGGCAACTGAGCCTCGTTCAAGTCTGGCAACTTTATCTTTTGATCAACAGGGACGCCAGACACAACCTCCTCCTCATTAGCATCATTCACTCCCCACGAGTCGTCAGAATACTGCTTACAGAAATAATTGTTGCGCCAAAAGGATGACATTTTAGCTCCACAGTCGATCAAGAAATTATAACAGAAGAAATGAATAAGAAGAATTGTTTTGTTTTGACTTCGTAGGCAAGGCAAATGATGTCTAAATAGGAATTTGAATTCACATTTATCAGCCACGTATAGATCTATACGTGGCATATACCTTTATTCACGTGCCTTGACAACATCGTATAATGTCAAATCTGTCAGACATACGTAGTGTATAGCTCTATACGCAGCGTATAGATGCCCCGTATATTTGCTGCCTATAGCTTTATACGCAACGTATGTCAGACAGATTTGACAACGTACTACGTTGTCATGTATCTGCCCAGTACATACGCTGCGTATAGACCTATACGCAGAGTATAGGGCTACTTCTATACGATGTGTATGGCTCTATACGTAGCGTATATATGCATGATTTGACAGTGTACGAGGTTTAACTAAGTGGTCGTGTACGGATCCTGTACATACGCTGCATATGGACCTATACTGTAGGTACATGTAGGGTTTGATGTACAAATAGCCATGTTGGTGTGTAAATATGTAGACCTTCAATATATACCATCTTAATTTTGTCACAAACAATAAATTTCACATAATTAGGTAGAGAAAATTATGAAAACAGTCACAAAGAAAAAAAAAAAATTATGTTACCCTTATGGTCTTGTTGGTAATTAATTATGTAGATAGTACATATTATGTAAACAATATACTTGTAGTGTGGCCACCTCACCCCATCATCTCTCCTAACTCCATAAAGTTGTTAAAGGTATTTAATAATTTAACCAATGAACCCTATCTAGTCATCTTAGGATGGAGTTATGCATTTTAAATGTCATGAAAGGGGAACCGAAGAACTTTGCCTTTACCGCCCAAGTGTCAGAAATATAGTGAAGCATATTTCCACGGGTGAGTAATCTATGGAAGGTTGCCCACAAGTATGATAAATTCGAGGGACTGAATTCCTTTAAATACATGACCACTTACTCTCACTTTCTGATTAGTTAACAGCAGTGTTGTAGTAATCGCTAGTCGCTAGTCGGGTGGTGGGGATTAGGGATTAATCGGGGATTAATCGGAATTTATGGGGATTAATCGGGATTAATTTGATTAATCGGCGACTAATCGGGGATTAATCGGCAACTAGTCGGGATTTTTACAACCATGGTTAACAGCCTCACATAAGTTGTTCGGTATGGGCTGCGTCCGCGGGCCGTCGTGGGGCGTCGCCACCCCGGAACCCCATTTCCCTTGGAGCGTCGGCGTCCTCTCCGTCTTCCTGCTGCCTTTCAAGCTGGGGATTCCCCCTTCTGACACACACATATACATACAACACATATATATACATATATAGGTCCATCCTCCATTTCACCTGGTCCATCCTAGGAGGCGCATCCTCCTTGGATGTTGACGTGGCTCTGACGTGGAGGGGCATCCTCCAAGGACTTGTCTCCTCCACACCGAGTAGCCTAACACAACTTGGTAAACACCTCCTAAATGTTTGTATCACTATCATATATGGAGAATAAGGGTTACATAAAGAAGATCTATGTTTCTATGGTTAAAAAAAGTAAAAACACAAAGATACTTGACGGTCTTTTCTTCTGGAATGGGCCGAATCCAAACATGAAGTGTTATCTGGACCTTACTAAAATATTTTGGTATATTTAAATCTGTGACGCAATGCTCGACCGGTGAAAATACTAGTTTGACTCAACCTTTAGGACATAAGTACTACTTGTTTCACGTGATACTATACAATTTATTTTAGACTACCATAACTAAATGCTATATTGGTCAATAACTACGTACCATGAATGATCACAGGTTCGGAGGCGGTCTCTACATTGAAGAAATTAAAAGTTCTAAATCTTCGGGCAAATCAATTCAATGAAAGCCTTATAACATCTTTAGGTGGTCTTTCATCACTTAAATCTCTAGACCTTTCTCAGAATCTACTATCCGGATCATTTCCAGCTCAAGGTATGTTTATCTCTAATTTAATTGATTTTATTATTACTTTGTATGTAAAATGCACATGTGGTTGATTGTAGATAATATATAATTAGAGATAAAGTACCCGCCCTCATAGCCCAGTGGTGTTGGGCCGGTTTGTCCTCCTAGAGGTCACCGGTTCGACTCCCGCTTGTGGCGAAAGGGGGTAGGGACACCCGTGCGCAATGATGGTGAAAAACACACCGAGGAGGGTTTGATCCTGAGCGTCACCCCGGTTTTCACCCGGCTGTTACTCCAGCGAGGCAACTCGTGTGGAGGCAGTACGGTTTCCGGGGGAACACCATCCAAGTCTGATACCGTACGGGGCCCGATAGAACATCGTCGGCAGATCTTGGCTGGGGGAAACCGTCTATGACGGGGTTCAGTGACAATGGGTCACTCATTAACAAAAGTCACCGTTCAAAAAAAAAAATATAATTAGAGATAAATTTTATTATTAGAGATAAAGACAGTCTAGCAAAGTGCTAGGCTGCTAGCAGAAACAAATAAACATATACCTAATAAATATAAATAAATAAATAAATAATTGGTTGTGTCACGGTCACAATTTTACAAGCATACTATTTTTTTTCATGTTTTTTTATTTAACTTCATATTCTATTTCCTATACATAATTTGACTGATATTGTTTTAGTCTTTTAGAAAATATTAAAATTTTGATTTAGTTATTTATATTTTTTATTCAATAATGTATGTGATTTGATAGCTAAAAGATATATGGAAACATGTAAGGATAAGGAAAAAAACTTCTTATGTCTTGATATTAACAATTAACCCGAAAGAAAGTTAATATGAAAACTCACCTAACCATATCACAAGTCATTCCAATTTTATGTTCCATTTTACAAACACCGCTTCTTCTATTACCCGTTGTTTCAAATGAACACTTTAGTTCAAATGTTATTTTTTTCCTCCAGTCGTTTTTCAATTTTTTTTTATTTTGATTCAATCCATTAACTTCACTAAAAAATGTGAGTTAACTCACACTAAATAATTTGGTAGTTGTCATTTTCATCTAAAAACCATTTTTCCTTTTATTTAGTTATATATATAAAAAAAATTTAATTAAAAAACCCTTAAACTAAAAAAAAATAAAAATACATATTAATATATAAAAAACCTTTAATTTTTTAAAAACAGAATATTAATTAATATATATATATATATATATATATATATACAAGGTTTAAAAAAACGGAAACGAGTATCGAGGCGTTTTACCTTCGAGGCGCGAGGCGTAAGTATTGAGGCGGAACGAGGCGTAAGGCCGAGGCGGTATTAATAAATAAATATTAAAATTATATGTATCATAAAATAATAAATACTTAACATCAAAAAATGACTTTTCTCATCAAATTTCATTAGATTCAGCAGTTCAAAAACATAAAAAAATATTCAAATTTCATCAAATACTTAAACATAAAAAACACAAATACTTTCTAATCAACTCAAATAGCATAACGAACATCATCTTCATCATCCTCACAATCTTCCGCAACCCAATCCTCATCATCGCCATCCTCGTCAATCAAATGAAGGGCGGCTTTCCTTTTCTTAGATGAGGAACTTCCACCGCCTCGCTCAATTATCCCACCACCTCTACGTGTTTTAGTTGCCCCACTACCTCTTGTTGTTCTAATGACCTCGACCTCGTCACTTTCCTCCACATTTGCCGCATCAACTTCAATTGTCAATTGCATCTTCATCATCATCATCGCTTGGGTCGGCTATCCACTCATCATCAGACATGACGTTTTCAACAAGTAAAGGATCTTCATCTTTTTTTAAATTCGACCTTTTTACAAATTTTTGCTTCAACTTTCTATTGTACATGATGAACACCAAATCGTCCATCCTCTCGGTGGTCAACCGGTTTCGTCTCTTTGTATGTACTTGATTGAACGTACTCCAATTACGTTCACAAGCTGAAGCCGAACATGTAAGACCCAAAATCTTCATTGCAAACGCCTTGAGTTCAGGGGTATCATCTCCATATTCACCCCACCATAAAACTATATATGTTAAGAAATTAGTTAGTTAATTATTTAATTTATACAAACTATAAGTCTATAATAACATAACTAGCAAATATTTTACCCGGTGGACATGTTTGATAAGTTGCCAACGAACCACTATAACCAAATAATCCTTTCTTTTCCCTGTAAAGAATTAGTTGTTCTTCAATCTTCATGTACACTTCGTTGTTCTTCACGAGTCGTTCCATGACATCATACAACCCTCTCTTAATCTCTGGATGGTTTGAAACATCGGGACTCCATCGAAATTTAGGATTTAGATAGTAGGCAGCCGCATGCAAAGAGCGGTGCATTTGAAAGTCCCATTTTTCATCGATGATGTCCCATATCTCTTTGTAAGAAGCCTGGACATTATTCAAGTTCTTTGCAATCTTTTCTTTGCACGCGTCCATTGCTCCATAGAGAAATCCCATTGCGGGTGTTTGCTCACCATCAACGATCCTCAACACTTCAACTAGTGGGCTTGTGGTTTGAAGGGTATAGACCACACTAGGCCAAAAATATCTCTCATCCATAATTATTTTCTTTACATTTTTTCCATCATCTTTCGTAGCCCAAGCACAATTCTTCCAATCATTAGAAACGAACATTTGTTGCAAAGCATCTTTAGAATCATAAAGACT
Source organism: Helianthus tuberosus (assembly GCA_030545235.1). NCBI lineage: Eukaryota > Viridiplantae > Streptophyta > Magnoliopsida > Asterales > Asteraceae > Helianthus > Helianthus tuberosus. The sequence continues at coordinate 199,569,476 of CM060370.1, read as the reverse complement.
TTGAATCGTCAAAAATGCCGTGGCGAATCTTGTGGCGGCCGGTCGAAGAAGATCTTTCCCAAGAATCTTTCTTGCCAAACTCAACACCCATTGATGATTATAAATGAAATTGCTAACTTTTTTTGCTTTAAGCAAAGCATTTTTGTGTTGTGGCAATTCCCCAATTTTTTCAAGCATCAAATCGATGCAATGGGCGGCACATGGGGTCCAATACAATTTCTTCCTCTTCTCCATTAACATCTCTCCGGCCTTTTTATAGTTACTTGCGTTGTCGGTCACCACTTGAACGACTAGATCTTCCCCAATCTCTTCAATAACCCCATCAAGCAATTCAAAAATTTTGTCAGCATCTTTAACGCAATTCGATGCATCAACCGTTCTCAAAAAAACCGTTCCATATTGATTGTTGACCAAAAAGTTGATCAGACTTCGGTTTCGCATGTCTGACCAACCGTCTGATAACAATGAAACCCCGGTTGTCTTCCAAGTTGCTTTGATGTCATTCACCATTTCGGTGGTTGTTTTAACTTCCTCTTTAAGGATCCAAGTCCTTAACTCGTGCATCGTAGGAGGCTTCAATCCCCGTCCAAAGTTACCAACCGAACGTAGCATACTACTAAATGAAGGACTAGTTGCTGCGTTAAACGGGATTCCATTCTCGTAAAAGAATCTCCCGATATCCAAACAAACTTTATTCCGGTGCTCTTTAGCACTCACCGGTGGCATTGTTTCGGTCGGTTGTGATCCTCCTTCACTCGCCACATGCACATGCCGATCCATTGGTCCTCTAACGCCACGATTGCTAACACTAGTGCTGCTACCGGTGTAATATGCCCCACTTTCGACGTTTTCTTCAAAGTTGCGTTGGGCAGCAAACTTAGAATCCTGAAAAGCCTTCAAGTATTGCTTAATTTCGTCTTTCACTTCAGCGGGCACCGTAAGACAAGGGGCGGCATCTTTGTGTGTACCGGCAAGATGATCCTTCATTCTTTTCACTCCTCCTTTAAAATCTTTACTACAAAAGTTACATTTCATGTATTTGTAACCCTTTTTTACACCCGATGGCGGTACGTCAATTTCTACACAATACTTCCAAGCGGGACCCTTCCTTGCATTTTTACTAGACATCCCTAAAATCTAAACAAATTCAACAGTTTATATAGTTTATACAGCAATTATTATATTTATATTAACTGTTAACAGCAAGTATTATATTTATATATGAACTATTAACAGCAAGACAACAAGTATTAATGTATTTATACAGCAACTCAGCAAGCAAGTATTAACAGACTAACAGCAGCTCAGCACTTATTAATGTATTTAACAGCAGCAATATAATTAACAAGCTACAGCCAATATATTTGAGCAAAACAGAGCATTCAAATACACATAAACAGGGGATTATAAGATTGTGACCTGCAGTGTATTGCAGCAGCAATATAATTAACAGCAGCAATATCAAATACATTACTAGACATCAACATCAGCAATATATTAACAGCAACAATATAACTAACAGCAGCAATATAATTAACAGCAGCAATATCAAATATATTACTAGACATCAACATCAGCAATATATTAACAGCAACAATATAACTAACAGCATCAATATAATTAACAGCAGCAATATTATAAGATTGTGACCTGCAGTGTATTGCAATATATTTGATTTTGATCCGTTATTAAAAAAGGATTCCTTTGAGTGTACACTAACAGCAACTCAGCAAGTCAATTAACATTTAACAGCAAGTATTAAGTATTAACAGGACACACTAACAGGAAGTAAATTAACAGCAAGTGAATCACGATTGAATAAAAATAACAGGAAGTAAATTAACAGCAAGTAAATCACGATTGAATAAAAATAACAGGAAGTAAATTAACAGCAGTGAATCACGATTGAATAAGAAAGCAGTGAATAGAACTTACTTGTATTGAATAAGATTGAAAGAAAAAATTGCAGTGAAGAATCAGTGATCACGATTGAAGAAATAATTGCAGTGAAGAACAGTGAAGAATCGGCCAGATGCAAGAAGCAGTGAATCACGATTGAATAAGAACGATTGTGTTTTTTGGATGTCTAAAATAAAAAACCCTAAGGCTATTTAAAGAAATAAAAAATAATAATGGCGCTGATACTTTTTTGCCGCCATTATGCTTTTGGCGCCTAAAATAAACCCTAATCCATCATATTTACCGCCCAAAAAAAAAAAACGTACGCCTCGAACAATTCGTACCGCCTCGGCCGTTTTTTTCCGCCTCACTCAACTGAGGCGTCCGTTTAATATATGCACCTAAGGCGCCGCCTCATATACGTTTTCCTCCCGTTTCGAACTGAGGCGCGCCTCAGTACGTACGCCTCGGGCGTTTTTTAAACCATGTATATATATATATATATATATATATATATATATATATATTAAAAACCCTTTAATTTAAAAAAAAATGTTTTTATATATAATATAAATCCACCAATCCCCAACCCCCCCCCTCTCTATCATACACACACACAAACACCAAGGTCCACAACCCCATTTCCACCTCCTCCACCCACCTCCGCCACACACCTCCACCATCCATCACCGCCTACCTCGCACGTATAAAACAATCAAAGATTGTTAGATTTTTATTATATATTAAATGTTTAAAAATATTAAAGAGTTTTTTAATATATATTAATTAATATTCTGTTTCTAAAAATTACATATTTTTTTTATATGTTAATATGTATTTTTATTTTTTTTTAGTTTAAGGATTTTTTAATTAAAGTTTATATATATATATATAGGGTAGGGTTCCAGCGTGAACAACCTCCCAAGAGTGAACTGCGTGAACAGATCTGGACCATTGATTTCCTTTTTAGTTGTTAAGGGTAGGATTGTAATTATATAAAAAATTAGATTTAAATCATTATTTTAATAATTGAATTAAGTTACATCTTTCCTAATTTAAATTTATTATCCACATTATGTTTTATTTATTAATAAGATAATTATCAAAACAAACAACAAAGCACTAGATTTCAATTTTAATTTTTATTTCAGATTTCATCACCAGAATTCAAATTTTGATTTTTAAGATCCACGTAACCTTCATATTTCAACGGTATACACATGTGTACTTGGATATAAATAGAACAGTACACATGTGTACTCAACATCGTACATATGTGTAATTAGCTACATAATACATACATAGAAACAATACCTGTAAAACTATTTTATATTTAACAAATTTCAAGTTCCATAATGTTTTTCAAACTAAACAAAAAAACATATAATTACAAGTTTCAGTTTCGTAAAAACAATAAACCCAACGTAATCGAAAAAACAAAAAACATAATCTTTTACAACTATTCGCCACGTTGTATGCTGAATCATCCTTATCGACCTCATACGTGAATCATCCTTATCGACCTTCCATCTCCACTTTTCTCGTTAACGACATCTCCTATGATAGCACAAAAAAACTAAGCAACTAATACTTTGCATAATTCACAAGTGTACATCAACAACTTTACACATTCAATACACAAAAAATTATGAGATATCACAAAAGCAGACACTATACACATGTGTACATTGGGTTAAAATTAGAGCAAAATCAGAATACACATGTGTACATCGCATTAAAAACAGAGCAAAATCAGAATACACGTGTGTAAATCGCATCGTACATATGTGAACATTTACTAATGCAAACAAATAACAAATCAGGTCTTCATATCATTAAAATATAACTGACGTGCAATCTCCAAATATCTAAGGTGGTAGAATTGGCTCTGGTTTGATATCAAAGATATTTTGAGTTGTAATTTTAGTTCACAATATACAAATACTCGAGGACACACATGTAATTGTATACATTAGAGTTTAGGAAATGAACTGTGAATTTATTAGTTAAGAAAAAAAATCTCAAACCTGATCTAGTTAAAAACGAAACCAAAGTCAAAATGCTCATTTGTTATGTAGTGCAGAGGTAATGACTCATAAAATGGTTTAGTTATTATATTTGGAGTTGTAATCTTAGTTCAGAGTATACAACATACATATATCAACCGTTTCTGTATAACCACTTAATTACGGCACAAAAGCATTCACAGATTTATACTTGTTAATCAAGTTCGCATAACATAAACATTTAAACGCGGTACTACCTAACATCAAACACATATATCGCATGAGTAGGTCTACACATAAACGTGACTACACAACTCAAACCGAAACCGTGACGAGGAGCTCGCGACGAAGGTGTTATTATAAAGATTTAGAAACGAGGGAAGGGAGTCTTACCAATGCTCGACCACTGTAGTTTGGCCGGAAGGGAGAAGGATGGTGGTTGCCGTAAAGTGTTGAGGTGGGAACTAGGGTTTGCAATGAGAGAGATGACGAGGGGAGGGTGGGAGACGGTTTAGGTTTTTATAATTTCAATATATAATAATTATTGGAATTATATATTATTATGGAAATAATCCGGAATTTAATCTATTATTATTAAGGAAATAATATTATTTCCTGATTTTAAATAAGTAATTAATATAATTACACTTTTACCCTTTTGATTTTAATAAAACAATAAAAGTTAACCTATTTATTACAATCATGCCACCCCATCAACAAATCAAGATTGTAGGTCCCGAAATCTGAGGATCGATAACGAACCGAATCACTTGTTTATAGTAAACACGGTTACGTGTGCGGAATCCACGTAACTATGCCAAATCAAACATATAAAGCAATAATAACAACGGATTAATCAATGAAACACACTCGATTGATTAACGGGATGAGAACCGATTACAAACTGATACAAACACAGTTCAGACAGAATTTCGGCAGAGTTTTGTTACTATGGTTATTTTCTCATCTCTATGTTCAAATGAAACAGAGATGTTGTTTATATAGTCCCTGGGCCAAGACATCGACGAAACACAAGGTGTTCGGCGAAACTGAACATGGGCCAGATATTGGGCTCAAAACAGCCCATTACATGACGAATCAAAGTGTGATTCGTCATGACCTTCAACGAAACAGAAGTATAGAACATTGGTCTGTTTCGTCATGATGTGTTCCGACGAAACAGACCTGTTTCGTCGAGGACTGCAACTGTTGTGGTTGTTTCTGTTAACAGACAGCAACAACAGCAACATATAAACATAGTAATGACCAAACTACCTTCTAATGCAACATGCATTGTTCATAATACTTTACATATCAAAAGAGACAAACAAGTTGTACACAAGTAGATAGGAGGATATCTGACTTGGTCAACATAACATACAGACTCGATAATTAATAAAAGACCATACAAAATACATCGTTAAACAAGACTAGTCACAGACACTAAAAATGCATCAACAAACTCCCCCTTGTCTGTTACTCGTCTTCAGTCAGTCTTCTAATCTTCCATCAGTGTTGTTCGGACCACGAACTGCCCGAATGTATGCCCCTGTAGTAGCAAAAACATGCTACTCGCTGAAACTTTAAAGCTTGACGTGCATCTTGATCTTCATAGAAAATATCATGACGATATAATCTGCTAATATCAGCTTCAGACATGTTGACGATCCACATCGGATCCAACATCCGGTAATTTGCACGATTGTCTCTAAACATAATTACAGCTTCATGAGTATCCGAGTCGTAGCACCATAATGCCATGTCTTCAAGAAAATCCTGCTTCATAGGCATTAATGGGATTTTATCTACTACCTTCGGAGGCTGGTACACAAGTTTGTATCTGCAAGTGTTGGTGTCCGGATCAAGAGTAAACTTGATCGGTTGATAAACAGGAAATTGTGGCTTATATGATTCATCCTTCCAGCCCGACTTCTTGTTTACTTTCACCAGTCGCTCAAATAAAGTAGCACCATCGTATTTTGACCGATTGATAAGCTCAAGCCTTGTCAACGCAGAGACATCATAAAATGGCAAGGAAAGAATGCTCAGCAGTGAATTAAAATACAGAATTCCATATTCACGTTTAATAGCAATGCAGTGAATATCTTGAACAAACATCCAGCATAGAATCCTTCCACTTGGCTTTGCCTTTTCAAATTGCAAATAGTCTACTTGAGCTTTTTCAGGTACAGGCTTGGAGACTTTAGATAAAAACTGTTTTCTCCATTCAGAAAATGCATCTGTGTCTTTTTCAGACGAATTACGATTCTTTAAGTGCTCGTCTATGTCATCAATGTTTTCTTTCATCCAATTTTCATCAAACGATGCAAATTCAGTACCATCTTCTCGAACATACTTTGATTTTGGTGCTTCACCTTCAAACACAATCTTATCAATCTCTTCAACATTAGTTGTATCAGTCTCAGTAGACATTTTGTCTATCTCAGCATCATCAATTTCTCTCATAGACTGTAAAATACTCAATTGCTCCTGAGAAAGATCTTCTATTAACTCCCCTTCTTCAAGCAACTCTCCCGTAAATGGATGAATAGCCTGTAGAGCAATATCAGCACTGCTAACTATAGAAGAAGTACCTTCTATCTGTTGAACTTTTCCAGTAGAAGTTCCCTGAGATGATTCAACAACTGTAGTTTGAACTGCAACAACTTCAGAAGCAAGTGCGGTTGGCTGCTTCTGTGATGTACCAGAAGTATCAGGATTTCCTTGGTCTTCCGTATCATCATCCTTTTTCTTCAGTACCTCTTGTTGTTTACAATGATAATCCCACAGAATAGCAAGCCTTCTCTCTTTCTCTTCATCAAGAGCCTTCAAGCGAGCATTTTCAGCTTTAAGCAAATCAATTTCACTTTGTTGTCGCTCTATTACTGTTTGCTGTTGACCAACGGTTGACTTTAATTTGTTAATTTCCACCGATTGTTTAAGTTGATCATGCTTCGTGATATTACCAAAATGAGATTGCCTTTGAAGACGATCAGCAGCTGCTTCAAGTGTAGAAAACAGATATCTGATCTTTTCGTCTTGAGAAAATCCGGAAAATGTCCTATGACGTTCAGCACTGATTTGTGAAGTGGTTGCTCTGATTGCAGAAGCCATAGTTCTTTCAGGAACTGCCTGAGGAATAACAGATGGAGTAGCAGTAGCTGATGTAACAACTGGAGTTTCTGTAGCTGAAGTAACTACAGGAGCTTCTTGTACAGGCTCCTGAGGTACAGATTGTACAGGCTCCTGAGGAATAGATGAAGACTCTTGAGGTACAGATTTCCGAGTATAAGTACTCAAATATCTCCTAGACTTCTTCTTTTGTACTTCAACAGCTTTCTCTGCTCTTCTTTTTGTTCTTCTTTCACCTTCAGGATCATCTGGAACATATTCTGGATCATCCTCTGTTCTAATCTTTCTATACCTTCTTACTCCACGTATATCAATATACATTTCGTAACCAGGTTCAACTATATGATCACTAGAACTCGAATCAGATCCATCATCACCACTTGCTGACGAACTACTAGCTGATGTACCAGAAACAGCACCTTTGCTTGATGTACCAACAGCACCTGCATCACCTGCATCACCATCATCACTTTCACCACTACTTTCATCACCATCACTATCAGACTCATCTGAATCAACTGGGTCAGGACCAAATTTTTCTATCCTTAACCTTTCCAACTCAGGTTCTTCATTGTCAGATTGGCTGTCATCATGACGCCATTTGTCATTTGCAGGAGCAACATAATCAGGATTCACTAGTGCGCCAAAAAGCTTCCTTGGAGGAACACTTTCTGTGTATCTTTTGGCAGCCATAGTCTTGATTAGCCTTAAAGAGTTGAAATTCATCGCCTCTATTTTCAAAAGATCATTTTCAGCTTTAGGAAGGTCTGGATGCTGAACATTCATTATCATTTGCAGAAACCGTGGATACATCCAAAACTTGTTCCCGGTGGTTCTACTACCAGTCCTTGTCATATTCTCTTTCATGTTGCTGAAAATATACTTTGAGATGCTAAACGGTTTGTTTAACACCAAAGCAACCATGAAACCAACTAGATCATCTCCAGCCATATCATATCCAGATCGTCTATTGCTGAGACACTGAATAAGAACATGCAATAAAAACTTGTATCGTAATGGAAGATCACCTTTGTTGATTTGTTTGACGAAAAGATCTCCTTTACACTTCATCCTTAGCAAACAGCCTCGTGAACACATGATTGGTATTGAATATGGAACATTCGGTTGATCTTGTAATTGAAGAACTTCATTCAATATCTCCGGAGTAACAACGACATACAGATCATTCACACGACCTCTGATAATATCCTTTCCATCGATTTTGACGACGCTTGCAGAATCCCAGAAAGCTTTAATCAGTGATTTGTAGACGGGCGTCGAGTATGTAACAGCATGATTGATACGTGACTCCCTGATCCACTTCGTCATATCTTTAAATTCAGTGAGCTTGTCTTCCGGATCTAAATATGCAACTTGATTATGACGTTTTTCTGACATAATTTCTTCTTCAGTTTTGTTTTCTTTATTTATCGCCTTCTTGCGTTTTCCTTTTTCTTGCGGTGCTTTAGGAGCCATCTGTACATAAAAATGTCCAGAATAAGTCACATTTGATAAAACATTGCATTTAGACATGTATGGATACAATTTCATGTATCCACATAACAGATAACCTATCTAACATGTCTACTGTGAACAAACAGCAACATCAGAAAACTGCTAAGGCATGTACGACGAAACAGAAGATCAACGACGAAACAGAAGTTTGAACGACGAAACAGAGGGTTGACCATTGACTGGTTTGATTCGTCGACTTTTTGATTCGTCGAGTCTATTTCGTTCCTTTTCTGATTCGTCATCTTTGATTCGTCGTCTGATTCGTCGTATGTTTGATTCGCCGGAATTAGGGCTAATTTGATTCGTCAAATTGGGGGTTTTTCAGTTTCGCCGTATTGGGTTTAAACAAAGATCAGATATAAACACAAACACATTCAATCAACATTATTTATACCCAAACCATTTATAAACACCCATAAATGATTTCCGAACAAAAACCCTTGTAAAAACAGTTAATAACTTTATAAAAAACAAACCCCTGTTTTTGTTTATAAAAACCCACATTCAAATCAAAGCAAATCAAACATAATAAACCTAAATCTATCAGATTCAGAAGGAAAACACAAAACATGCAACATCAACACATATATTATCAAAGAAAAACAAGGTCTCAAAGGGGTCTCTGAGGGTTTCGGATGAAAAACCGACGGTTCAAAGTGTTCGGAATGTGAATCAGAACATGTTACTACCTTTGATTTTTGTAAGATTTTGATTAAAAACTGATGTTTTGAGTGATTTGTGAGAGTAACCGTAGGTATGGGTTTTTGATTGTTTGAAGAAGATGAAAAACTTTGATGTTTTGAAAAAGTGAACAAGTGGGACCTTTATATACACCACCCTGTCTCGACGAATCTGAGAACTCGACGAAACTGAAATGGGCCCGGCGAAACAGAAACTTGGGCTTGAACTTGGGCCTAAACTTTAGCCCATGACGAAACAGATTTGGGCTCATGTGATTCGTCGTCTGTTTTGACGAAACAGATTTGATTCGCCAACATTGGTCTGATTCGTCGACTCTTTTGATTCGTCGACCAACCTGTTTCACCAACAGATTTTTCAAAACAGTAACACAGAGGCTGGAAATATTTTGCAGTCAAAACAGTGGTAAGATTTTGCAGTCTAAACAGATTATGAACACATTTCCATTCAGTTTGAATTTTCAAAAGCAAGAACGTTTTTATGAAGAAGGTTTCAGGCTTCCGGTAGAAAACACCAAGCAACAACTTCGGCTTAATCAAAAACGAACTTTACACAAATATACTAAAAACAAATTTAAAGCACAGTAAACTAAATGAAAATGCGGAAAACTTGTTAAAAACACTAAACAACTGTACAAGTGCAATCTTTTTGCGAATCTCAAGGACAAGGAATCATACCAGCTTACGGTCTTAGTCAACATGATTTTGATTTCTGTTTAAAGCTCTGGATAAGTATACTACCTCGATTATCGGTATTGTGGTCCACATAAGCTCAAACTAATCAGACATAATCATAATTTAAGAGATACGATTAACGGTAAGGATTATACTTACAAGTCGATGTAAATCCACTCATGACACATTCTCGTATCAAGGTATGCACGAGAATTCATCTTACCGGTGAGTATACCGATTATCATCTGTTTGACCGTATAAAAATGTGAGAAACTCACTTATTTTGATTGAAAACAAGCCCTATGTGATAGAATCACTTATTGATGAGGAACTTGATTTTCAGATGCATGAGGGCACAAGAGCAAGTCCGTGAACAGGTCAGTACTTTCGTACAGCAGAGAGACGAACTTGACTCCCGCAAAGAATCTGTGATATAAAATCACTTATTTTGTTTGGACATGTGATTGTTGATCACTTATTGAGGTCGAATGCAGTATGTACACGTATGTATAGTATCATGGAAGATCTTAGACTTCGTCTCCGTTATTTTTACGGTTTGGTACAACCATGATACCCAGATGATAAGCAGCATAAAGACCGAATATTTCAGATCTCGGCAATCTCTCAAACGAGATTTCGGTACTAAGACCATATGCCAATGAATGATTCCCACCTGACTTGAAGTCTGTTAGGTTTGTATCATCCTGCACATTTTAGTCTGATTGTTAGCCTACCGATACATCGTTAGTAGAGATACTTATCATTTTTCTTTTTATTTTGCATTTTGAGCACATTTACCGACCACACCAGTGAAATTCATCATTTTCCTTTATCCAAGAAACTCATTTTTGGTTTTTCTATTGTTTTTGAATTTTTGAATTTTTCAAACGGAAACGACAGAAAGTAAAGACATCTTTTTGGATTTTGAACTTTTGCAATGTTTTTGTATTTTCTTGAAATATCTCCCCCTAAAATTCGCAAAGTTTACGAAAACTAAAATCTTTTTGAATTTTCAAAGTTTATAAAGAAAATATTTACAAAAACGATCAGCCAAAGAAGTTTACTCAGGTATCACCTTAATGCCATTGACCAAAAGTAGATAATCAAAACGTGATTTATCAAAAGCTTTTGTAAACAGGTCGGCACGTTGGTGATTAGTGGGGACATGAACGACATCGATTAACCTCTTGTCAAAACAATCACGGATAAAGTGATATTTAATGTCGATGTGTTTAGTCTTAGAATGTTGCACAGGATTTCTAGTGATCTGTAAGGCAGCATTATTATCAACAAAAATACAGGTAGATAGGAATTCTAAACCGTAGTCGCGCATTTGTTGTTGTATCCAAAGAACTTGGGAGCAACAACTCGAGGCAGCAATGTATTCTGCTTCACATGTTGATGTAGCAACACACGTTTGCTTCTTGCACTGCCACGTGACCAGTCGATTTCCTAGGAACTGACATCCTGCTGTTGTCGATTTGCCATCGATTTTGCAACCACCGAAATCAGAATCACTGTATGCTATTAATTCAAAACTATCATCCCTAGGGTACCAAAGACCGAGGTCTGGGCATCCCTTCAAATAGCGTAAAATCCTTTTGACAGCTGACAGATGAGAGGCCTTCGGGTTTGCTTGATATCTTGCTAGCAAGCATGTTGGGTACATGATATCAGGCCTCGAAGCGGTAAGATACATGAGAGATCCGATTATGGCACGATAGTACGAGGAGTTGATGCTTTCTCCCTTCAAATCCGGAGTAATCCCGTGATTCTGCGGAAGTGGGGTACCAATGGGCGTTGCATCTGACATTTGGAATCGGCTCAAAATGTCACCAACATATTTAGTCTGATGGATGAATATCCCAGACTCTGTTTGTTGAACTTGAAGGCCCAAAAAGAAATTCATCTCTCCCATAGCGCTCATTTCGAACTTTTCTTGCATAACACTTTCGAATTGCCTGCACAAAGAATCATTAGTAGATCCAAATATTATATCATCAACATATACCTGCACCAGCAGAAGATCTTCATCTTGTTCTTTGATAAAGAGTGTGCAATCAATAAGACCTCGTCTAAATCCATTCTCCAGAAGATAGTTTGATAAGGTTGCGTACCAAGCCCTAGGTGCTTGATGTAGACCATAAAGAGCTTTGTTGAGCAACCAAACCCGATCGGGGTGAATAGGATCTTCAAAACCTGGAGGTTGTTCGACATGCACCTCTTCTTGAACAACACCATGAAGAAAAGCACTTTTAACGTCCATCTGGTAAACTTTGAATCCTTTGAAAGAAGCATAAGCTAAGAAGATCCGAATAGCTTCCAGACGTGCAACAGGTGCATAAACTTCATTGTAGTCAATGCCTTCAATCTGACGAAAACCCAGAACAACCAGTCTCGCTTTGTTGCGAATAACAACTCCACGGTCGTCTTTCTTGCATTTATAAACCCATCGTGTTCCAATTTTCTTGTAATTCTCCGGTTTTTCAACAAGCTTCCAAACACCAAGCTTTTGAAATTGCTGCAGTTCGTCCTGCATGGCTTCAACCCACGAATTATCTTTTAAAGCTTCCTTCCAAGATTTTGGTTCTTCTTGTGAAACGTAACACGCGAAAGACCAATCATTTTGTAGACCAGATTCTCTAATAGCTGAATACAAACCAGCACTCTGGTTGTTTCTCAGCTGATTACGTGTCTGGACACCTTGTTGGACATCTCCTATGATATTCTGCTGTGGATGGGTATCGTGTATCCTCATTTCAGGATTTTCAGGAACACGAGCATTAACACCTAAATTGTTAATATTAAGATCAACAACCAACTCTACACCTGGAATATGCGTAGAAGTGGATGCATTTCCTTCAGCAGTATCATCGACTTGCACATGAGGAGTATCAACAACCAACTCTACACCTGGAATGTGCCTGGATGCCCCACTATCAACAATCCAATGACTATTGATAATTCCTCCTAGAACATCCTGCACATATCATCCAATGATTAGTTAAGGATGGGGACCCAAGCCAAAGTGGTCTTGGGTCGTCCCTGAGCATCACAAATAGTGATCTCGATTTGTTGATGGTTTTCCAAACGAACAGCTCCCCCTGAACTTTCACCCTTCCTAGGTTTCCAAGTTTGTTTTTGTTTACCAGATTGAGTTTTGTAAACAAATTTTGAAATTTCTGGTTTTATAGGTGAACTTGATTCCCTTGGAACAGAATTGACCTTAGATTTTAAAGCCTTTTCTATTTTCTTCACATTTTGATGTCGTTGTTTCGATTCCTGTTCTTTAATAGTTCTTTTATCATGTTTAGGTGAAACAGGACGACATTTAGGGTGAATCGATTCAGGTGATGCTCTTTCAACAAATTTCGCTTTCGGAGTGTTAGCACAATCTTTGATGATGTGCCCAAACTCTCCACATTTAAAACACGTTCTCCTTTCAACAAACTTAGGAGAACTGGATCGACGATCAGATGTCGAACTTGTATAACCCGAGGTACTAGCTTTTTCATCACACCCATTTGAATGTTGAGTGTAATTGTTTTGACTATCACGTTTTAAAATTTTGACTTGTACAAAATCAGTGTTTGACTTGTTTGCAAAAGTCTCAATTTTATCTGTACCCCTAGATTCCACAAATTTGACATTGCTGTTTTTCTTCTGATAACGAGCCCCTTTTGTTTCATATTTTGATTTAGAAACATTTGGCAATTTAGCCCGTTGATCTGATTGTTTACCCTTAGAAGCAATAGGTTGTTGCTTTGAAAGTGATTTCTGATTTCCAAATTTCTTTTTGATTTCAGCCTTAGGAATTGGATTACATTGAGTCACAATAACTCTCGGAATCGACTTTTCCAAAAACTTACTTGTATTATTTTCAAAAACATTATCAATCGATGATGGATTGACATTTTTAATTGGAAAATCATTATCTGAATAGATTTTAGAATCACCAACCAAAGTGTACAACACAATCTTACTTTTAACGGTAGAAACAGGATCTATCACTTGTTGAACAACAGGTTGAACATCAGGAGTAGGAGGATCACACAGAATATGATTCTCAATTGGAACTTCTACTCCTTTAAGTTTGTCAAGTGATTTATCCTGATTACTCACATCTGATTCAGGTTCATCATCCGACGACTCATAGTCCTCAATGGTGGGAGGACCTTGTTTCGTAGATGTTGAATCTTTTTGCTCAGAATTTGTACTTGGAGAATTGTCCGATTTGAACCCTAGGCCAGTAGTAACTTCCTCATAATCAAGAGGCACACTGGATTCAAACCGTGGCATTTCTTCTTCATCAGGCATATAAGCATAATTATGTCTCAAAGGGGGCGGACACTTCTTATACCCAACACCTTTCTTGTTTCCCTTTAGTTGTTGAACATCAATAATGTGATCGAGCACAAATCGGGAGTTAGAGTAACTCTCCAATTTTTGCTTGATTGCATCATGCTCGCATTTGGCAATGGCTAGTTCCTTTTTGGTTTCCTCAACAATGTTAATGTAATCATTTATACTAACTTGTTTATGATAAACAGTTTTTGTCACTTCGGAAACATTTTTCTTTAGAGTTTCAATCATAGATTTAAATTCTTTTTCGTTTCGAACTAAAGCCATATTCGCTTCTTTGCATTTAGCCATTTCAACAACTAAACTCTGATTGTGAATATGAATCGAATCACATTCAAGCTTTATTCTATCAAATTCATTTTTCATATACTCACAATCTCTACAGTTGATAAGAATTTCAGATTTTACCTGACTTGTAGAAGCTGAGACATTTGCCATAAAGGCAGTCTGATAAGAGAAAGATCCGTCTTCAGAAAAGAACTTCTCCATTTCTTTAGATACTACCTCAGCCTTCTTAATCAGAACTAATTTCTGACATTTCAACTCTTCTGCTTCATTCAATAAGTCATCAAGATTAGAACTTGCTTCTTTGCTCACATCAGATTCAGAACTCGAAGTAGAACTTTCTTCGTCAGAACTCCCGGTATTACCAGAACTGTCATCACTTTCAGAAAATTCTTCCTTATGAACGTGCTTGATGTGATTGATTATCTTTGCATAACACGCTGTTCCTCCTTTATCTTGATCACTTTCCCCAAGTTGTAAAGACCAATTAAACCCTTCATCAGCTTGTACGGTTAAAGCACGACTTTCGTTTGATGGTCCAGACTGATTCTGGTTAGTGATGTTGTTTACAGCCACTATCCCTTTTCCACGATTGTCTTGATTAGCATTTGAAGTACTCGTCTGATTACGGAATGGGTTCTGATTGCCTTGTCTGCTTGGTCGAGTGCACTCACGTTTGAAGTGACCCTTTTCGCCACAATTGAAGCATGTAACTGCTTCTTTATCAAAACCGTACTTTGTATCTTGTTTGCTTTCCAAAGAACTTCTTCCTGTTCGAACCATAAAGTCCTTCGCCCTTCTAACAGCACTTGCGAATGCCCACTTTATATCCATCAACTCCATTTCATCACGGTTGATTTGTAGATAGTCTTCGTTGGTCAAATTGATGTTTCCAATTTGACCTGCGACCAAACCGCAGTAAGCACTGACCATGGTATTAATAAGTTCCATATGTTCCTTTGCTACTTCAATGCTAACATTTGAGAGGTTTGATGTATCAACTTTGACTGTGTTAGGGTTTGGGGTTGGAGGATTGTTGGTATAATGAGCTTGTTGTTGTTGTTGTGGTTGGACTTGTGGTTGTGGTAGGGATGGAATAAAACCTCCTCCAGAATATGCCTGAGGTTGAATAGTAGAAACTGGAGGTATATAAGGAATAAAACCTTCTCCAGAATAAGCCTGAGTTTGTTGAGGAAACGGAGAAGAGTTTGTATTTGATACAAACGCCGTTTGTAACTTCGGTTGCCGCAGACTAGCTGACGGGTCAAAACCTCCTCCACAATACATTTCGATATTTTGAGGAGCAGCAATGCGTTTTGCTTTCCGGATTTCTTCATCATTCTTATGTTCCAGCTTCTGTACGAATTCATAGATAGTTATAGTGTCAGCATCTAGAATACCTGTATGCTTTAGAAGCTCAATGTATGGACTCCACTTTGGTGGTAGAGAATCAGCAAACCGTGCACAAACTTCCTTTTCACTTGCAACAACACTATAAGCAAACATTTCACTAATCAAATGATAAAAACGTGTAGTCATATCATTTAGAGTTTCATTTTCCAAGAACTGAAATGATTCAAACTCTTTCTTCAATAGATCATGCCGTGTCTTTCTGGAAGCTGCATTTCCTTCTCCTCTTGTTACCAAACAATCCCATAATGATTTCGTGTCCTTACAATAAGAAAATTGATGATAAATATCTTTGTGAAGTGCTTGAGTAAGAACAGCAAACGACTTTTTCTCAAATTCATAGGCTTTCTTGTCATTTTCTTGCATGTTAGAAAAACCTTCGGCCGTTGAAGCTGCTACTTCGAGAGCATCATTTATTGGAGTAATGAAACACCTCCAAAGATCAGTGCTTTGACCTTGAACATATGTATGAAAACGACCTTTCCATGATGGAAACTCGTTCATATGATTCAACTTTGGCGGGCGATTGTTGCTGCCCGTTTCGCTCTCGCTAAGCAAAAGATTTTGAATGTTTTGATTCTGATTGGATGCCAAAGCCCATTGTCCGGCACTTATAGTAGGTTGACCAAAAACACTCTTCACCCACGCTGCTGCGGAGGTCGAATCTTCACGTGGTCTCGAATCCATACTCCAATCCCATGGACTAGTACAACTCATATTTGATGTATGTATGATAGTACCTGCACAAATTCTTGAAAACACACAGTAAGCAAGCTTTTACAAGTCCTCTGTGTAAAACAGATCTGTTCTCGACGAAACAGATTTCACGAAACAGGTTTGTTTCGTCTAAATGAATGATGACGAAACAGACTTGTGATAATTGTGATTTGTGGCGAAACAGAATTTGTTTCGTCAAAGGTGTTGTGGCGAAACAGAATTTGTTTCGTCAAAGATGTTGCGGCGAAACAGATGTGATTCGTCGGCTACTTGTTTCGTCAAAACTGGGTAAGAGACAGCTGGTTTAGATATTTAAAATATCTACTGATCAGTCAAAGGATAAGACTCAGACAGCAAGATATTTAAAACTGACACAAAGTATGTATGAAACACAATTTTTCAACGAAACTGATCTTTTACTGAAACCAATTATCACTTTTTACACAAAAGTCAAGTTATATTTTTATAAGTTGCAACACTTGGTTTTAATCAATTTAACAGATCAAATTCTCAGTTTATAACAAGAACACTTATGAAGATATGAAGAACACACTCAAGAACATGAATTTTCCGATGAGTTTTCCGATCACCGATAATTTTCAGAAACACGAAAATCCACTAGATTTTCACTAAAAACCCGGTTTAAAGCATAAACAAACAATCTAACTTAGGTTTTTGATAAAAATCTTTAGCAAACAACAATAAAACAGCAGATTTATGAATATTTTTCCAGAATATATAATTTTTCAAGAACAAATTTTCAGAAAAACACACACAAAATACTTGATAAAAACCGAACAAGTTTGATTTTAAACAAGGATAAGAGCCAATGCTCTGATACCACTTGTAGGTCCCGAAATCTGAGGATCGATAACGAACCGAATCACTTGTTTATAGTAAACACGGTTACGTGTGCGGAATCCACGTAACTATGCCAAATCAAACATATAAAGCAATAATAACAACGGATTAATCAATGAAACACACTCGATTGATTAACGGGATGAGAACCGATTACAAACTGATACAAACACAGTTCAGACAGAATTTCGGCAGAGTTTTGTTACTATGGTTATTTTCTCATCTCTATGTTCAAATGAAACAGAGATGTTGTTTATATAGTCCCTGGGCCAAGACATCGACGAAACACAAGGTGTTCGGCGAAACTGAACATGGGCCAGATATTGGGCTCGAAACAGCCCATTACATGACGAATCAAAGTGTGATTCGTCATGACCTTCAACGAAACAGAAGTATAGAACATTGGTCTGTTTCGTCATGATGTGTTCCGACGAAACAGACCTGTTTCGTCGAGGACTGCAACTGTTGTGGTTGTTTCTGTTAACAGACAGCAACAACAGCAACATATAAACATAGTAATGACCAAACTACCTTCTAATGCAACATGCATTGTTCATAATACTTTACATATCAAAAGAGACAAACAAGTTGTACACAAGTAGATAGGAGGATATCTGACTTGGTCAACATAACATACAGACTCGATAATTAATAAAAGACCATACAAAATACATCGTTAAACAAGACTAGTCACAGACACTAAAAATGCATCAACAAAGATCATATTAATCAACGGTCAGGATATGTTCACGCAGTTCACTCTTGGGATTTTGTTCACGTTTGAACCTAATCCTATATATATATATATATATATATATATATATATATATATATATATATATATATATATATATATATAACTAAATAAAAGAAAACAACAGTTTTTGCATGAAAATGACAACTACCAAACTATTTAGTGTGAGTTAACTCACATTTTTTAATGAAGTAAGTATGTCGGATCAAAATGGTAAAAAAATGGAAAACTTAGGGGACTAGAAGAAGAAAAAAAATTATATGAACTAAAGTGTCATTTTTAAACAAATCTCAATAACTAAAATAGCAATTTACACTTTTTTTAACGACAAATTTTTACTTCTTGTAAGACTTGAAAGAACTCTTGCTTTAATGTATTGAAAAACTTTACTTTTTCACTGGACTGCAAACCTCAATGGTAATATTTATATATTAAACACCGTTAACGATATGCTACATTCCATGTGGTTGACTGACCGAAGTTAAAACTCTTTCGCTTTCCAAAGAAAATAACGAAAACGGTATAATGAAGAACAAATGGTTTACACGCATGACGTTATGATTACAAAAAAAAAAAAGAGCGTTGGGGTAAATTACATAAATTGCTCCAGAAACTTTTATGAAGTTTTCTTTTTTAAGTTTACAAATGACATAAACATTTGAAACTTGTGACACTGATTTATATAATTTACTAAAAAATTGTTTTATTTTTATACTAAGACTTAAAATTATGTATCACAAGTACCTATCACATTTGTTTTTTTTTTTTCTCCCATTTTTGTATGACAGAATTAAGTAATCTCGCCAATCTTGAGAAGTTGGATTTAAGTGTTAACAAGCTCAACTACACGCCAAGTATTCAAGGTGATTGGTGGATATATCTCTTATATATACAATTCTGAGTTTTTTTCCATAATGGTGTTTTTGGAAAAACTATTTACCAAAATGGTGTTGTTAGAAAAATATTTACCAAAATGGTGTTTTTAAAGATTTTTTTTTTGTTTCTCACTCATAATCTAATTGGATAATTCCTATTCATTAAATAACTATTGATCTAATCAGGTTGTTTTAGAATCTAAGAAGAAAACTACTTTTTTTTTATTAAACCTACTTTGAAACAAAAACATATTTTATAATCTAAAAATCTGTATTTGATTAAATTTTTTATTAAACCTACTTTGAAACAAAAACATATTTCTAATCTAAAAATCTGTATTTGATTAAAAAAAAAGCTCCACTATGATTCTTATAACTTTAGTTTCCCCTCATATTCATGTTTAAGTTATTCAATCAAAAAAGTGAAAATTCACTCAAATCTGTCATTGATATATTTCCGTTGACAAATATTTTATTTTCAATAAATAAAATAGTATAGTATAATTTTTAAAACTAAATAAAATTACTTAAAGATATTTCCAACAGAATGGACGTTATAATTATTTTATATATTGTTATATTGATTTAAAACATAATATATTAAATAAACTTGTAAAATTGTTTAAGTTTAACCGGTAAATAAAAAGGCTTTTCTTTATTTTTATGTGGGTTATTCTTACAAAATATTAGAAAGTTTTAATCAAATACAGATTTTTAATCAAATAAAGAAAAGCCATTTTATTTACTAGTTAAACCAGAAAGTTTATTAATATTATTAATGAATGGAATAAAAATGGCCTAACTCATACCTTGAGAACTTGATTTAAAAAAAAAATTAGGTATTAACGCAATGTGTGACTAACAGAATCCCTTTTTTTATCAAATACAGATTTTTAAATTTTTAAAATATGTTTTTGTTTCAAAGTAGCTTCAATAAAAAAGTTGTTTTTTTTTATTCTTAAAAAATATGGTTAGATCAATAATTATTTAATGAATTGGATTCATCCAATTAGATTGGGAGTCAGAAACAAAAAAAAAATCTTCAAAAACACTATTTTGGTAAATACTTTTCTAACAACACTATTTTGGAAAATAGTTTTTCCACCAACACTATTATGGGAAAAAACTCATACAATTCTTTTATAAAGACTATCATAATCGATAACCTTTTTTTATAGATTGTAAGAGCTTAATGAGACTGGAAAGGCTAGAGAGTATATCTCTTGGTTACAACGATTTCAACAGGAGCATCATATCATGCATAAGTTTCCTCCCATCCCTCAAGATTCTTGATCTTAGTGGTTCTTTACAATTTGGAAGTTCCTTTCCCACACAAGGTAACCAAATTTCTTGTTCACCCACAACACTAACAAAACAAATTAAATACTAAATCTCATATTCACACTTATTTATTAATTAACCTACAATTTCTCCTGCGCAGAATTATCTTTATTGAGAAAGTTAAAGACACTTGACTTGAGCTTCTGTGAATTTCAGTCACACACATTCAACGGTACGTTCTTAAAATGTGTTTTTGAATACTTTTTCGTTTACAAGTTCCCATTCTGTGTATTTTTCGTTTGAACAATGGCAATATTTTATATTTCACAAATAGTACAAAGCCAACCTCGAGCAAGATCCTGCAAGTCGTGTACAAAAAAACTGCATACAAATAACAAAGATTGATGGATGTTAATTTTGATTGAAAGGGCTATACGAGTGAATCATGAAAGTTAAAGAGTTAATTAAAGTGAATCATGAAAGTTAAGAGTTAAAAGATAAAGTTGTGGGAAAAGATAAATAAAAATGATTTGGAAGATTTGATTTTGTTTGGTAAGGATTAAATTAAGAGAGTAGTTTCCTTATTAGATTAAGAGTATTGTAGATTAAGTTAACTTAGTAAATTATGTATTAGTACAAATAGAGGGTTTATAATCATTTCAATTTTTGTTCTTTTGTTCTTATAAAGTTGAAAAGGTGACACGTGATTTATCACCAAAACCGTGTTATTGTTTGTTTGTAAAATCTTTTTTACAACAACTAGTATTAGAACAAGAAGATTAAGGTGCTGTTTGTTTTTTCAGAGGTAAAATGTCTGTAGTCTGCGGACCACATCTGCAGATATCTGCAAGAGAAGATGTGGACCAAATGTCTGCAGTCTGCAAGGAGAAGAGGGTTTGTTTTTTTTCCTTCAAAAACAACTTCACACATACAACACACAACACACAACACACACACACACACACAACAGTTCTCTCTCTGCTCTCTCTCTCTCTCTACAACGACCACCACCACCGCACCACCTCCGCCATCACACCACCGCCATCACAGATCTCTCTCTCTCTCTCTCTCAGATCTCTCTCTCTATCTACGGCCTCTCTCTCTCACCGATCTCTCTCTCACAGATCTCTCTCTCTCTCTCTACGGTCTCCCTAAATTGATGGGTTTGGTGGTGGTGGGTTTTGACGATGGTGGTGGTGGAGGTGGTGGCTGAGAGGTAGGAGGTGGTGGCGGAGATGTGGTGAGAGGTGGAGGTGGTGGCGGTGGCGGAGGTGGAGTTGGAGGTGGTGTCGGCAGGGGAGGTGGAGGTGATGTGGGATGAGAGGTGGTGGCGGTGGCAGGGGAGAAGAGGAAGAAGAATAAGGGTGGGTGGCTTATGTCTGCCCGCCCGCAGAAGAGGTGGTGTCGGCATGAAGCTATTATACATAGCTTTTTTTAAGCTATTAAAAGCTATTTTAAGATCTTTTTTTTAAACAAACAGTCTTCAAGGGCTTATGGGCTTATGTCTGCCCGCCCGCAGACATAAGCTCTTTACAGACATTTTAAGCAAAAACAAACAGAACCTAAGACATGGGAAAGGAGAAGATCAAAGGATCAAGATCAAGGAACAAAGAAGAAGACATGAAAAACATACGTTCGCCATCGAGTCTGCGAAAATTGATCGGGAACCTGTGATTGGTTCAAACGAAGAGGAAAAAGACTGATCATGCAATGCGATCAAGAAGTTGTGAAAGCTATGACCTGTGATAGATTAGAAGAAACCGTGGGATACAAATACGGATGTGAAGTTCTATTTGAAACATAAACAGGCCATGAGACGCGATCAGGGACGTTAGTTGTTTGAGAGAACCAAGACCTAGAGACGAAAATTATAGTTGGAACTTGTGATTAATAGATGTGAAATACCTGAGTGATTAGGAGGAGCGAGCAAATATGTGTGAAGAATGAGTTTGTGTGATACATGTTCATGCATTTTGTGGATGCAACTAGTGATGGTTCGCTCACGATCGAAGTCGAACGACGTTCCTGTATCCCGTGTGATTCGAATAACAAGTTCAAGTTAATCAAAACCCAAACCTCGTGGACTATCGCTTGGAATAATATGAAGGCATGCATAGCCATTATTTGGAATATTCATGGGGTCTATCATTTGGTGTTATATGAGTTGTCATCATTTGAAATCCAACATGCAACCATCGTTTGAGAGTGCACAAGCCATCATTTGGAATCCCATAACCATGAGACAATCGTTTGATATATAGTCCAAACGATGGTACTATAGTTTGGATAGTATGCCTGTCGTTTGGCTTTGTTGCTGAGTTTAGTATAAATACCTAGAGTGTCACTTGAATTGCATGCTTGCTAGAGCAAATACAGAGTGTGTGTGAGAACAGGGTGTGAGTGATCTTATTGTGTAAACAATGTAACCAAACTCTGTCGAAATCAATATACGAGCGTTAATCGTTGAATATCTTTGTGTTATTGAGTCACACTCGTGCTCGATTTGTGGTGTAACTAGGATTCCGCACTTGTTACACCATTGGAAACAAGATATCCGTGTGTTCAAGATCCAAATCTGGACCTACAAGTGGTATCAAAGCCCAGACTCGTTTGTTTCCTATGAAGAAAGCCGTCACAACCAA
The DNA here is from genome assembly GCA_030545235.1 of Helianthus tuberosus. Taxonomy (NCBI): domain Eukaryota; kingdom Viridiplantae; phylum Streptophyta; class Magnoliopsida; order Asterales; family Asteraceae; genus Helianthus; species Helianthus tuberosus. The sequence continues at coordinate 199,546,364 of CM060370.1, read as the reverse complement.
CGAGAATGTTGACCTTCCCCAAAATGGCACCCTCTCCCACTAGGCTAGCCTTTTGGGACCTATACAACACTCTAAGACCAAACACATTGATATCCAATATCAGCCTATACATGAATGTTCCAAAAGGAAACTCATCGATGTTGTTAAGGTCCAATTTTCTGGTCTTTTTTTCTTAATAAAGTTAAAAGGTGACATGTTATTTATCACCTAAACCGTCTTATAGTTTGTTTGTTAGATCTAAGTTTCCAACAATTACAATAAATAACGAACTATACCAGTTTGACCACACTCTAAGTTCTCTAATTTTGATACTTTTTTGTCCATAGAAAACCAAGAGTCTTGAGTTCCCTAGTGTTGGTTATATATATTTTCTTGTTAAGGAAAAGTTTATGATAGTCCAACAAATCACAAACCAAAAAAGGTAAAATGAGGGAACTTTACACCATGGTTCAATCACAACCCATATCGTATTGGTGACCGAGCATGAATGAGAAGATGTTCCACCGAATTTGGTGCTTCTCCATAAAGTGGGCAGTTTGTGGTGGGTGCTATTATTGGTGACCGGGCACCAAGTGAGAAGACTCATGTTTTGAATAACACATATCAATTGTATATGTCTTAGATTCCTCTAAGATAAATAAAGCCAGAAATTTGATGCGTAATGGCTTTGCATTGGCCAAAATATCCAACCAAATATTCGACATCCTATCACCCATTTATCAAGGAATTGATTTTCACATTTGATTTTATAGGGTTAAATGGATTCTCAAAATGTCTTTCCAAGAGCTAGAGAGACTTACCTTTGTCGTAATTGAGATCTAAAATCATACTTTGATGTATTGCCGAAATCATGATCTCTAGAGCGTCGAATCCTAAATTTTATATTGCGACCACCACTTGGAAAGTATGACCAAGTTTGCAGCATATAAAGAACTAAGACCCAAACCTCTAGATACTTTGGGTGAAACCGTCCTTTACCAAGCTACCCAATGTATTTTTGATCTATCAACATTCCCACAAAAATGACTTTTGATTCGCTATGAAGTAGTAAGAACCTGTGATGGGTCTTATAAAGTGTGAAGTGGTATACAGGAAGGTTGCTTAAAACACATTTGATCATTGATATGACCACCAACTGATAATGATTTAGCATTTGTTTTTGAATTTGATAGCCGAGCATCGAAAAAAAACGTTTTATTGTGCGTAGTCAAATGCATCATCTCAAATACAACCTCACACATCTACCAGACAAAAATATTTTATTTAATGTATATGCAAATTGTGACCAAAGCTCTGATCAAGCAAATGTCTGATGAAGATGCCCAAACATCTGTGAGGACAAACAAATGTTTGGACAACTGTAACAGAGGATAGGCCAGACAGTGCTTTCTCAATGTAACAGTACTTTATTTCAACAGTGTTTAGTATAGCCTAGATCAGATGATAAGATTTGCTCAGATGTTTGCAAACTTCAGCGAATACTTTCTGTTAGAAATGTTAGATGTCACTATCAGGGTGACGTCAGCTGACCGCTGAACAGAACTTTCGTACTTGTATAAATAGATCACACCTGTTAGTGATCTATTTATCGCACATACTCATATTTTCTCTTGTACGAACTGATTTGTTTGTGTGATCAGCTGAGGGGGAGTTTGTAGAGTCAATCGAGTTGTAAAACATTTGAATCTTGACGATTAATGAAAAACAATGGTTGATGATAACTCCCAGTTTGTGAATAATTTTGTGATAAGTAATACTTGTTTGCAAACAAAGAAACTCAATTTCTAACATCTATCATCAACGTGTTGTCATTGTATCTAATAAGAGACGTTCTACCATTTTCATTGTAAGTGATTCCATAGTTTAGTATTCCATCTTCATATCTTAGCAACTACATGGAGGCTTTCATAGGTTCCAACAACGAAATTATGTCTGGTCTTCTATGAATAAGATAGCCCAGACTTCCAGTTATCCTTCTATATTTTGTTTCATTTGCCAGTTCACTCTTTTCAAACATCGAAGTTTTTACTCCTGGTTTCATTATGTACCCTGTAGGATTGTAATCATTTATGTTTGCCTTTTATATAATTTTGGTAGCATATCTCCTTCATTTGATTGATTGCCATTCCCTTTGAATCTTTTGTGGCATTAATACCCAATTAGTAGCTTAATAATCCCAAGTTGCTCATATCAAACACATTCTTCATTTCCTTCTTTAAGTGGATGATTTCTTTCTTGTTTTTTCTCGTACCTAGTAAGTCATCTATATAAACTCCAATAGTTAGTTCTGACTTGTTTTCCTTGTAGATTTCTTGTTCTTGTGGACGCTTTGAAAAACCTAAAACCTTAAGGTTTTTTTCTAGTTTCACATTCCATGCTCTAGGTGGTTCTCATAACCCATATAATGCTTTTGTTAACTTGTAAACATTATTTTATTTTCCTTTCTTTACAAATCCACCAGGTTGATTTACATATAGTTCTTCCTTCAATTCTCCATTTAAAAACGTAGAATTTACATCTACATGATGTACTTCTCACCTTTCTCTTGTTGCAAGTGCCAGAAGTTGTCTTATAGTTTCCATTCTTGCAACTTGCGCAAAGACTTGTGCAAAGTCATTTTCATGAATATTTTCAACACTTTTTTTATATTTTAGAAGGTGTTGTTTCACTTTCCTATGTTTGTGGTTTTGGTAGATGAGTAGATATAAATGGTTTTCGTACTTTCATATAAGCGGTGCATCCAAAAACTTTGATGTGTTTAACACTTAGCGTCTTTCCTTCAGGAGTGGATTTATTTTCTTCTCATAATCCGTTTGTTTCAAGAATCGTCATTATAGGAATTGACCAAACCGTATAACTTGTAGAATTCAATATTGGGCAATTGAAATTTGACACCGATCCCCATTCTTTGTAAACGAATGTCCTTTGGTCTTGCTCTGACTTGTCTTTTTCACTAATTTGTTCTTGAGTAATAAGGTTGCCTTCGTCCTTCAAGTGTAACGTTTAGCTGTTAAAAAAAACTTGATAATAAAATCTTAAGTTACAAATGATAGGTAGTGGGGGTATTTATAGGCACAATCTAACGATAACCGTAAGTAGTGTTACCATAACTAACAGTAACTTAATGGTGTTAAGTAGTTAATTTGATTGGGCGGGTGATGGTGATGCTATTGCGGGTTGCCGGAGATCATTGGGGCATCCATGATGATTGCTAAATTTAGTTCAATAAGAATAATTTCACCCAATTGCATCCTTTAAATTTCTAGTTCTACTAACTATTTGTTTTTTCTAGCATATTTATTCAATTATGTGATATGGCTATTTATATAATTCAGAACTCCCTAATTTACCTGACTTGGAAGTCCTCATGTTGAACCAGAATAATTTCAATGGAACATTACCAATGGCAGGTAAACCCTTTTTAGTTTAATTTTTTTATTCCACATGGAAATTTATTTTACGTATGTGCTTTAGAACTGCCTCAACACTACGTACTGTACAAGTGGTTGATACATGTTCAAAAATCTGAATTCAAATAGGCCTGACATTAAGAATACAGAACCTCATAATTTTCTCAAATCGTTACCAAAACCTAGCAACGCGAATATATCATATGTATGAAGAGAATTAACATAACTGATCTAGGACTCCTAAGATGAAAGTCTTTCATATAACAACCTACAGTAAGACAAAACTCAAAGAATTAATATTTCTATTAAAGCAGTTTACATTTTCAGCCACTCCCCTTTTCTTACAGTTTTCATGTTATGCTAGCGGGACATACTGCAGTCTATATGTTTGTTACAATAGTCTACATCTTTGTTAACTGTAGCTGCTTTTGTCAACTGGCATACGTAGAGGTTGTCACATATGTTTTAATCCAGAAGATAGAACATAGAATCACTCTCATATATTTTCCTTTCATTTATTGTTTTTACATGTACCATTTCAACGCAAAAAATGTCAACATGCAGTTCATCAAGTGATTTAAGTTGGAAACATCATATTACCACAGTCCTGAAAAGTGTAGGGTTTCTAAAATTCATCAGTTCAAACTTTAGCCTAACGTATCAATTATATAAACTCTTTTATATGGTGTTGGATCTTGTGAGCGAACTAAGCTTTATTTCACAGTGGCATTCTAGAATCGATTTCGGATTGGGTTTCTGTAGGTCCACCCAGAGGATCGAGTATAACCTGTTCCCTGTTTTCCGACAAACCCGAGAGTGCAGAATCCTAATCGGGTAAGTTAAACCAAGTTACGAACACGTAAATGAGGAACACGAGACTAAAAGATTAACACTCCATTGTATTAATACTTGAAACGGTTACAATACAATGTTTACAAAATAATCTCTGTAAACTCTCTCTGGTTCTCTCGTGTGTGTGTTCTACCTTGTTCTGTGAGAAACTATGTGCTTATATAGTCAGCAAGATACAGCAACGACGAAACTCAAGAAGAGTATCGACGAAACTTAACAGGCGACGAAACTCTAGAGTTTCGTCACATGTTCTCGACGAAACTTGAGGTTTCGTGTCACATGTCCTCGACGAAACCTTCAGGGTTTCGGCCCAACCAGAGTTTCGCCATGTATGGGTTTAAGCCCAAAAAGGTTTTGGCCCAGTGAACTATATAAACACACACACAACTAAATATGCAACATGCACAGTTCGTTTAACGTTTACAAAACAAATGAGATAAACTTGACAGACCCAAATAGGATAGGAAGATATCCGGCTTGATCTTTATTCCGTAAACGTGTCGAACCGAACGAGCCGCGTCCACACAAGGTGTATCAACAAACTCCCCCTTAGATGCTGCTGTGATGGTTCGACTTCCATGTCTTTCATGTCGGAGGATCTTCAAAGTCTTCACGTGTTGTAGGTAGAAAGTGTATTAACAAACTCCCGCTTTTATTTAGGAAGTGTATCAATAAACTCCCCCTTTGATTATGCTCGTGAATCTTTTGATTTTCAAAACTTGAGATCGTTGTGGTGTTGATGATTGATCAGCGACAACTCGATCATCTTTATCATTTGAGTGCCTTCACGTCGTGTCTTCATTCCAAAGCTAATCATCAAACATGTTCTCCTTGCCTTTAGCATCTGCACATGCAAGAAAGCTAAACGCGTAATGAGAACAACTGCTTGGAATATAGTTAACATAAACAAAAGACACACATGTGACCATGTTTTCAACTACCGTCCGACAATTTGGTTTGAAAAGTTAACAGATTTTTCAATTTTGATTTATTAACTTTCAAAACTTGCAAACTATGACCGTTTATGAAGATTTAGTCGTTTTGGTTTTCATCAGATTTCAGGCAACGAAGACTTGAGTTCCAACATCGGTTAATCAAAACTAAAGCACAAATAAAATCTTTTTGACTTTTATAAAGTTTATATTAAAACACACCTAAAATCTTTTTGGTATTTTGAATACTTCAAACTTTAAGACTGAAAGCAGTAAATAAATATATACAGAGTTGGAGAAACTAAGAAAAGTAAATATATACAAACATTCTTTTTGCGAGTTTCGAGGGTAAGAGAATCATATCAGTGTACGGTCATGTCAAAACGCTTTTGTTGTTCTTTTAGTTAACATTTAGATAAACATCCTATAACGATTATCGGTATTGTTATCCACATAAGCTCAACTTATCAGATGTAATCATGGCGAGGGGATACGTTAAGGTATGATTTATACTTACCGACCGGTGTTCATCCACATCACGACACATTCCCGTATCAAGGTAAGCACGAGGGTTCATCTTACTGGTGAGTATACCATTTATCATCTGTTTTGCCGTATATGAAAATGTGAGAAACTCACTTATTTTGAATGAAAACAAGCCCTATGTGATAGAATCACTTATTGATGAGGAACTTGATTTTCAGATGCATGAGGGCACAAGAGCAAGTCCGTGAACAGGTCAGTACTTTCGTACAGCAAAGAGACGAACTTGACTCCCAGATAAATGTGATATATTATCACTTATTTTGTGGACATGTGATTGTTGATCACATATTGATGTCGTATGCAGTATGTACACGTATGTATGGTATCATGGAAGATCTAGACTTCGTCTCCGTTTGTTTCGGTAAAAGAAACAACCATGATACCCATATGATAAACAGCATAAAGACCACATATCTCAGAACCTCGGCAATCTCTCAAACGAAATTTCGGTACTAAGACCATATGCCAATGAGTGGTTCCCACCTGATCTTCAGTCGATTTAAGTTTATATCACCCTGCACACTTTAAGATGAATGTGAGCCTACTGATACATCTTATATAGAGCTGCTTAACATTTTTCATTTTGCATTTCAGTTTAAAGAGGTTTGGACAGACCACTAATGTACTACCATTTTCTGTTTTGCTCGCCAGGAAACTCATTTTTGCTTTTCTATTGTTTTTGAGTTTTGAAATTTTGTGATGTTTTTGAATTTTCAAATTTTGGATTTACTCCCCCTAAAATCAACAAACTTACAATAATTTTAAAAACACAAAGATATTTACAAAAACGATTTTCCGATGCGGATTTACTCTTGTTTTACCTCAATGCCGTTTACCAAAATTAAAATTTTTGTCATAAATGATTTATGGAATTTTGGAAAAATCAGTTGGCACGTCGGTAAGCGGTGCGGACCATGACAACATTGATGAGTTTCATATTGAAACAATCACGTGTGAAGTGATATTCGAGATCAATGTGTCTCGTCAAGGAGTGCTGTACAAGATGATATAATTCATAAAGCAGCTTAACTATCGACAAGAATAGGAGAGATTAGAAATTTAAAACCGTATCCTGCAACTGCTTCGTGCATTGCAAGGAATCTGAGTGCTCTCCCAAACTGGATATCCACCCGATGTGGACTTCAAAGTCGATTTTTTTTTTCTACTTCAACTAACAAGAAATCTCTTCACAGCAACAAGATCTGAAACCATTGATAACCAAACTTTGGTATGATCTTCATTTTGTCGAAGTGGTCAAATTCTTTCATCGTCATTCTTGCATCAGACATTTTTGTCTAATTTTCTTTTTCTTTTCTCTCCATCAATGGCAACAATATTCTCCTAGATACAACAATGTTTCGGAGCCTTATGTCGCCGATCTTGTGTATGGACGCTCCACTATCAACAATCCTAAGACTATCAATAGTTCCTCCTGGAACATCATGCACACTCATTCAGAGATTAGTTGGAGAGGGGGACCCAAGCCTTCACAGACTTGGGTCATCCGTCATCATCGAGAATTGTAACATCCATTTCCCGATGATTCGGAATTGATGTAGCTCCCCCTGAAACAGTTACTGGTTTTGGTTTCCAAATCTGTTTTTGTTTTTCATTTTTAATTTCTAACTTAACAGACTGCGTTTGGACAACCTCTGGTTTTAAAACCTTTTCAACTTCTTTTCGTTGTTTCTTTTTCTGTTTCATTTCCCGTTGTTTATCAAGACGAGGGTCCTGTTTTGGTGAAACAGATCTTTTATGGTAACAGTACCATGGGGGGCATCAACTTTTGCCTTTCCTTTCGTGAGATATGGACAATTTCTGACAATGTGCCCATACTCACCACATTCAAAGCATGATCTCCGCTCAACAAACCTCGGAGTATCATAACTGTAAGAACTTGATGATGAACTTCGTGATCTTGAGGTACTTGGTCCTACATCACAACTGTTTGTGTGTTGTGTGTAATTGTTTTGACTGTTTCTTTTCAAAATTTTAACTTTTTTAACAAAATCCGTGTTGGATTTGTTTTCGAAAGTTTCAATTTTATCAGTCCCTCTGGATTTCACGAAGTTCACCTTCTGAATCTTTTTCTTGTTTTGGCTCTGTTTGCCTTTTCCATTTCCTTGGGCAGCGTGATTTTGGTTTCGTTGATTGTTTTGTTTTTGCAATTTTTGATTCCCATATTTCTTTCTAACTTCGGATTTTGGGATAGGAGCACACTGAGTTACTACAACTCCTGGGTTCGACTTTCCAAAAAACTTACCGGTAGAATCTTCGAAAACTTTATCAATCAAAGATTGATTGACATTCTTTATTGGAAAATCATAGTCTGAGTATATTTTATCAGATCCAATCAACGTGTAAAGCAAGTTCACGCTATCACAGCTTCCAGATGAGGATTCAACATACTTGGCTGTAGCAGTCACAAACGGTTTTGCAGGTGGATCACAAAGAATGTAATTTTCGAGAGGTATGTTTTCCTTTTTTGTTACCGTTTCTGACTGTTCAGAGTTAGTATCCTCGGATTCATCATCTGACGAATCAGCATCCTCAACAATGACTGGAGGATCCTGATTTCGTTCAGCTGTTGACACTTTCGCATCTGCTGATTCATCCGAATCTGAGGATACTTCCTTTTTGTAACCTAGCCCAAATGTGAATTCGTCAAGGCTCAATGAAACTGAGGGCTCAAAATGTGGTTTATTTTCCTCATCAGGCATTGAAGAATAATCGTGTTTAATAGGTGGTGGACACTTCTTATAACCTATGCACGTGACATCATTTTTCTTTTTCTGTATATCAATGATGTGATCCAACATATACCTAAAGTTTGAATAACTATTCAGCTTAAGCTGGATCGCCTCACTTTCACACTTAGCACAGGCCAACTCTTTTTGCATTAACTCGAGCCTATTGATGTAAAGGTTTATTTCAGTTTGTTTTCTTGAAACCATTTTTGTTAGCTCGGTCTTATCTTCTTTTAATGTTTCAATTATCTTTTTAAATTCCTTTTCATAATTTTCACGAAACATGTTGGCCTCTGTGCATTTTGAAAGATCCACGATCAAATGTTGATTGTGGATATTTGTCACATCATATTTGCTTTTCAAATCGTCATATTTGCTTTGCAAATCAGACAATTTAACATTTAATCCAATACACATATCACACCTATCACAACTATCAGATTTTGATTCATCGACACGTACCTGACTGGAATCACTCTCAGATCCATCCTCGCTTGAATTTGAACTTGTAGTTGTAACATCTTCAACTGAAGTTGAAACGTCTTCAACTAAACTACTGTCATGTTCAGAACTGTCATTGTTTCGCGATGATTCACCATTGCTGGCATCTTTGACAATTTTAGCATAAAACGCCGTTTTTGTTTGACTACAGTTCCTTAGATCAGGAGATGATGGTGCTACAGTAGAACGATGGCGCTGTGAAGCAACTGGTGGTAATGGATTTCCATACAAGTTTGTTGTTGGAGCTGGCTTTACAGGAACTTGTATCGGATTGCCATACAAATCTGTGCTTGTGACAAAAGCCGTTTGAAGTGGAGCATGTGAAGCAACTGGTGGTAATGGATTTCCATACAAATCGGTTGCTAAGTCCTTTCTCGTATACGTTTTATTTGACGGTGTGGGTGACTGAGCCCATGAAGGAGATAAACCCTTGCTCGTATCCCACCAAGCCGGATTCATTTTGGATGTCTATTGATGAAAACCTGCTTAAATCACTCAAATCAAACAGTTAAACGGGTTTTGCAAAGGTTCTGTTAAAATTTCACAAGTTAAATGGGTTTTGCAAAGGTTCTGTTAAAACCTTACTTATCAGACTTGCTTTTCAAATATCCATCATTTGTGTGTCACAAATGTCAAACAACAATTTTATAATAATAACAACACAATAATTCACCAACCAAAGGATCAAACTCAGATATATATCAAGAACAACTCAAGAACACTTTGAAGATACACAAGAACTCCGGTGAAATATGAGTTTTCCGGCCACCTGAAAAAAATATTCCGATCACAAATTTTGCAATAAAGTTCAATGAAAACCAAATCCTAACATATATGCATGAGTTTTAAACAAGGTTTTGTATGAACTAACAAAAAAATATCAAGATTTTCAAGAATTTCAAGCTATTTTCCCAGAAAAATATATGATTTTTCAAAGCTCAAAATCAAGAAAAACACAAGAAAAACAACTTGGTTTTAACAAGGAATCGAGCCAAAGCTCTGATACCAATTGTAGGTCCACCCAGAGGATCGAGTATAACCTGTTCCCTGTTTTTCGACAAACCCGAGAGTGCGGAATCCTAATCGAGTAAGTTAAACCAAGTTACGAACACGTAAATGACGAACACGAGACTCAACGATTAACACTCCATTGTATTAATACTTGAAATGGTTACAATACAATGTTTACAAAATAATCTCTGTAAACTCTCTCTGGTTCTCTCGTGTGTGTGTTCTACCTTGTTCTGTGAGAAACTATGTGCTTATATAGTCAGCAAGATACAGCAACGGCGAAACTCAAGAAGAGTATTGACGAAACTTAACAGGCGACGAAACTCTAGAGTTTCGTCACATGTTCTCGACGAAACATGAGGTTTCGTGTCACATGTCCTCGACGAAACCTTGAGGGTTTCGGCCCAACCAGAGTTTCGCCATGTATGGGTTTAAGCCCAAAAAGGTTTCGGCCCAATGAAGTTTTGGCCCAGTGAACTATATAAACAAACACACAACTAAATATGCAACATGCACAGTTCGTTTAACGTTTACAAAACAAATGAGATAAACTTGACAGAAACAAATAGGATAGGAGGATATCCGGCTTGATCTTTATTCCGTAAACGTGTCGAACCGAACGAGCCGCGTCCACACAAGGTGTATCAACAATTGCATGATCCAACAATAACACAGGAAAAACAAATTGAACAAGATTTGAATTGAAATAGGAGATTGAAGAAAAGAACAAACTTTGCTTTTGCAGATGATATTAAAAATACAAAGTATGCGACTGACATTAGTTTCTAGATTATTCATGTTTAAATACCAACGGAATCGGTGCCAAGAAAATGTCACATCGATCGAAGGAACGGTTACATTGAAACTGTTTCATGTCGTTCTTCTTTAACAATTTTGTGAATAATAGCACTTATATCTCCTCAATAGGGGAATAATCAAAATATACAAAGAATAATAATTGTTCACTAAGTGTAAAAATAAAGGCAAAAGAAAACAAAAGGGTTGTGGTTCTCTAAAATCCCCCTTCAAGCGGATAGCGGCGAGCGAAGACAAATGCGATTACCGAAAAACTCGAACTGTGAACGTGTGAGGCTCTTGGTAAAAATACCCGCAACGTGAGCTTGGTTGGAACAAAACAAGTGAACAATTTCCCAGAAGTAACAAGTTCACGAACAAAGTGGTAATCCAGGTCAATGTGTTTGTGAGATACTGGATTTTGGGTTAAGAATAGGGCAATTTTGTTGTCACAAAGTAAGCTCGGCCGGCCAGGAGGGAGAGCATGTAATTCACTAAGCAAGTTGTTGATCCAAATGATTTCAGCAGCTATGTTACATGCCATGTTATTCGAATTCACAGCTTAAGCGGGCAACAATAGGTTCCCTTAGCGCTCCGTGACACAAGATTTCCACCCAAGAAAATAGAAGAGTCATAGGTGGAGCGGCAATTGCATATACAACGAGCCCAGTCAGCATCTAAAAAACCAAGGATGGTAGTGGCCCATGTTTAGAAAATGTCAGACCCTATGCCACATACCGAAGAATGCGCTTAACATTCTTAAAGTGTAGACTCAAAAAGAGACCATCAACTGTGTGAATAACTTCAAGTCCATGGAATCGACTATGGTCACCAAGTCTTTGATGGCAAATTCTTTATGTAGGAGACTAGTAAAGGGTGTCATGGTGCTTTCCAGATTACCTGTTAAAACCAAGTCATCTACATAGACAAGGAGATACCTAATGCAAGATTCTCGATTGTATATGAAGAGGGAGGGATCCACCAAACTATACATGAAACCATTCATTAGTAAAAAAGGAACCAAGCTTGTGCAACCAGGCCTAGGGAGCATGCTTGAGACCATAAACAACCTTTTTTTAGTAAGCACAAGTGAGGATTTTCAAAGCCTAATGGTTGTTCATAAATATGCATTCATTGATATTGATATGTCCGTGAAGAAAGGCATTATTAACATCCAATTGATGTAATTTTCAGTTATGAATCAAAGAGAGAGAGAGAGAGAGAGAGAGGACCATACGTATGGTGGAAGATTTGACAACAGGACTAAAAATGTGAGAGTAATCTAGTCCAGGCATTTGAGTTATAAGCATCCATGTATAATCATTTTGAAGCATTGTTAGTTCCTTATTCATGGCATCAGGCCAATGCGGGTATTAGAGAGTAGACTTAAATCCCTTGGGTTTAGTGCTAGAAAAATATAATTATTAGAGTATACATGAGCAAGATTTTTCGTATGTCTAGTTTTAAAGATAACCACCCTGGCATGGGTGATCGTATGGTGTGAAGGGGCTAAGGTACTAGAAGATAGAGGAGACTCGGTTTGGATGGTAACTGGAGGTTGGAGTTTAGTTTCTGTGTGAGCTTAAGAAGATATGATGGAGTCATTTTCGGCCGCAATTGATATAGCTTGTGAGGTTTAGTGTGGGCCGGTGTGGCGGTGTCAATGGGAGGCGGAACATGAGTTGGTTGGGCTTTAGTATGGGAAAGTTTTTGGGCCCAGTGATTTTCGGTGTTGGCAGAATTAGATGGGGCTGGATTGGTGATGGATTAGGCTGGAATGGGGTGAGATTTGGGTAAAGGTGTGTCGGGGCTATGGGGACAAGGTGTAGGAGGTTACTAAATTTTGGTGGGGCCGTTTCTGTGGTGTAGGGTGTGGAGTGGGCTTGAGGGTAGAATGGAATATATTTTTAGTGTACGTAAGCCATGGGAGAAGCGATAGGGCAGACGGATATGTATCCCCCATGAATTGTAAGGAATTCTCATCAAAACGAGCATGTCTGATAATAAAGGTATGAGAGGTCATCGGGTTAAGGCATTTAAACCCTTTATATGGAATGCAATAACCAATTAATATGTATGGTAACTGCGTGGTGCCAACTTATGTGCCGAGTAATTGCGAAGATACGGATAAACACGACAACCAAAGACCTGAAAATTGTTGCATGCTGGTTGGGTAAAAAGTTGAAGTTCAAACTGTGACATACCATCCAAAACCTTGGCGGGAAGACGACTTATAATATATACCACGTTACAAAAGCATGCACCCAATAAGACGGTGAAACACCACCATTAAAAAGTAATGCCAAGCCTATTTCAATAATATGATGATGCTTGTGCTTGGCTCTCCCATGTTGTTGCGTATATTTCAATTAAAAAGTAATGCCAAGCCTATTTCAATTTCCATCACTTTGAAATACTTCAATTTTCCTTGAAAGTGCAAAATTTGTGTAGAATTCATACTTTCATTTTAGAGGGTATAGCCAAGTAAACCGCGGAAAATCGTCCACAAAAATTGCATAATAGTGATAATTTTCTACGAATGTAACCGGAGATGGTCCCCACAAATCAAAATGGATCAAATCTAAAGGATGATAAGCATGAATTTCATTATCATAAAACGTAAACGGTTTAGGTAAAATAGATGTAAATTATAAGTGTCCACGTTTATTTAAAGGCAAAATTGTATGAACGTATACATGGCCCAAACGAGAGTGCCAAATTTCAAAAGAATCTTTAAATGGATTCATGGAAACCGAAGACATAGCATTAGGACCTGTGTGCAACACATAGAGTCTGTCTTCACAACACCCTTAGGCCACCACCGGTTTTGTTGTGCGATCCTAAATGTAAAAATATGGTTGTGAAAATAACTCATCCAAATGATTATCACTAGTCAGCTTGCTTATAGATAGTAAATTTCTGGTGAGTTGTGGAACTACCAAAATGTCTTTTAAAGGTATGTCATTAGAAATATATGTGTGACCAATGTGTGTGATGGGTAGGGTACCATTGCCAAAAGTAACCTTGTTATCACCTGTCTAGGTAGCATGAGTTGGAAAGTTAGCAGGTAGGAGTATCGTATGGTCAGTTACACCCGTGTTGGTGGTCCAATTGGGGTCCCGAGGAGGTTACATGACATTGGGCATAGAAGTCTTTCGCTAGATCCATTGGACAATAGATAGGACGACGAGCATAATCAACAAGACTTGGACAAGAGTTGGCATGGTGACCATCTAAACGACATAATTGGCAATGTAGAGATTGTCTACCACGACCCTTACCAAGAGAAGATGAACCACGAAAAGGTCTATGTCCATGGCCACGGTAGGTGGGACGGTCCGTTGAGTTTGGAAGTAAAAAGCAACAGTAGGTGTGGCAGGTCCATGAAGCGAGCGGAGAAAAAGTTCATGTGTTTCAACTTGAATAAGGACGCCACGATAAGTAGGAGTAGGTTAATTAGAGGTGCAAATTGTCGTTGAGAAAGTTCCAAAAGAGGCACCCAAACCACATAAAAACCATTGTTCCTTTCCTTGGTCGTCTTTAAGGCTTTAGTCTTGGGCAGATCTCACATTTCAATCAAGCCCATTGTACTTCGATCAAATAGATTAATCAATCAAGAGGCTAATCTCATTTGTTTAGGTTGGTAGCTAAAGGAAACTCCTCATTTTCTCTTTAACAAGGGTAAGAAAACATAGCGTTAGCTTTAATGAAATAAGCTCACCCTTGATCATAGTGCCATTCAAAGCTATGATCTACTTCAAAAACTACCCAAACTTTATTATTCGACGACACCATAATGTAGCTCCCTTTGTTTTTAACTATTATGAAGCGCGACCGAATAGATCCACATGCAAAGCGTTCACCATATCATTAGTCATAACATCATTGTATTGATTGCTTTCACCTTCACCACCTTCTCCTTTACCAGCATTTCCACCAACAACGATAGACTTATCAGCATGTTGCCTCTTCCCTTGTGGGCAAACTAAAACTTGAACAAGAATGTGCATGGTAGTTTACGCTCGCTCAAAGTAACAACACACGATGTAGGTTTTAAATTACTGTGCGTACTAAACTACAAGCATAAATTAAGAGATTGTAGGTGTAATCCTGATGTTCATGCATGTAACTATCGCGCAAACTCCTGCATAATTTATAATCCATACTTTGATTGTGCTTGAGTTAACTACGTCAGAAGTATTCAAACATATGAATATTGACGGGAACATCTTCTAACCGAAACCACAAAGTAGCACCTCAAAGTCATCAAAAACTCCATCTTGACTCCGAATTTTGCAAAATTTGAAAATAAAAAAAAATCTAATGTTCTAAAAGAATCATAAAATAAATTGGAACCGAAATTGATTCAAGTCAACCTGGAATCATCAAACATCATTTTTGCTCGATTTTTCTTCAAATTTACTTTAAATTGCTTGTAACATGATCAGATAATGCTTGAAATCTTCACAAAAATGAGGACAAAGGCTTTGATACCAATTGTAAGTCCTTAGATTGGATCTTTTACAAATCTGATCATGACTAGTTGAATACAAAACATAATACAATTGTATATAATCCGAATAGAATAAAAGCACAAAACACACATCAAGTAAATAATTATCTTTTTTATTGCAAGATAGTCTTAGTTATAAAAAATGAGCAAAAGCTACAAAACACACTCAAGGCTACCTATTTATACTCATGAACAAAACACTTAAATTCATGTCATTTAGCACACACGCAAAGTCTCATGTCACTTGGAAAGTTACTTACTTTGTGTGTGGCTTACATGCATTATGCTCCAAACACACTTTTACAAAATTACTAAGTTTTGTACATCAACTTTCTTACTTTCTTACATATATGTTGATGACATCATTATTTGTAGGTCCCGAAATCTGAGGATCGATAACGAACCGAATCACTTGTTTATAGTAAACACGGTTACGTGTGCGGAATCCACGTAACTATGCCAAATCAAACATATAAAGCAATAATAACAACGGATTAATCAATGAAACACACTCGATTGATTAACGGGATGAGAACCGATTACAAACTGATACAAACACAGTTCAGACAGAATTTCGGCAGAGTTTTGTTACTATGGTTATTTTCTCATCTCCGTGTTCAAATGAAACAGAGATGTTGTTTATATAGTCCCTGGGCCAAGACATCGACGAAACACAAGGTGTTCGGCGAAACTGAACATGGGCCAGATATTGGGCTCGAAACAGCCCATTACATGACGAATCAAAGTGTGATTCGTCATGACCTTCAACGAAACAGAAGTATAGAACATTGGTCTGTTTCGTCATGATGTGTTCCGACGAAACAGACCTGTTTCGTCGAGGACTGCAACTGTTGTGGTTGTTTCTGTTAACAGACAGCAACAACAGCAACATATAAACATAGTAATGACCAAACTACCTTCTAATGCAACATGCATTGTTCATAATACTTTACATATCAAAAGAGACAAACAAGTTGTACACAAGTAGATAGGAGGATATCTGACTTGGTCAACATAACATACAGACTCGATAATTAATAAAAGACCATACAAAATACATCGTTAAACAAGACTAGTCACATACACTAAAAATGCATCAACAAACTCCCCCTTGTCTGTTACTCGTCTTCAGTCAGTCTTCTAATCTTCCATCAGTGTTGTTCGGACCACGAACTGCCCGAATGTATGCCCCTGTAGTAGCAAAAACACGCTACTCGCTGAAACTTTAAAGCTTGACGTGCATCTTGATCTTCATAGAAAATATCATGACGATATAATCTGCTAATATCAGCTTCAGACATGTTGACGATCCACATCGGATCCAACATCCGGTAATTTGCACGATTGTCTCTAAACACAATTACAGCTTCATGAGTATCCGAGTCGTAGCACCATAATGCCATGTCTTCAAGAAAATCCTGCTTCATAGGCATTAATGGGATTTTATCTACTACCTTCGGAGGCTGGTACACAAGTTTGTATCTGCAAGTGTTGGTGTCCGGATCAAGAGTAAACTTGATCGGTTGATAAACAGGAAATTGTGGCTTATATGATTCATCCTTCCAGCCCGACTTCTTGTTTACTTTCACCAGTCGCTCAAATAAAGTAGCACCATCGTATTTTGACCGATTGATAAGCTCAAGCCTTGTCAACGCAGAGACATCATAAAATGGCAAGGAAAGAATGCTCAGCAGTGAATTAAAATACAGAATTCCATATTCATGTTTAATAGCAATGCAGTGAATATCTTGAACAAACATCCAGCATAGAATCCTTCCACTTGGCTTTGCCTTTTCAAATTGCAAATAGTCTACTTGAGCTTTTTCAGGTACAGGCTTGGAGACTTTAGATAAAAACTGTTTTCTCCATTCAGAAAATGCATCTGTGTCTTTTTCAGACGAATTACGATTCTTTAAGTGCTCGTCTATGTCATCAATGTTTTCTTTCATCCAATTTTCATCAAACGATGCAAATTCAGTACCATCTTCTCGAACATACTTTGATTTTGGTGCTTCACCTTCAAACACAATCTCATCAATCTCTTCAACATTAGTTGTATCAGTCTCAGTAGACATTTTGTCTATCTCAGCATCATCAACTTCTCTCATAGACTGTAAAATACTCAATTGCTCCTGAGAAAGATCTTCTATTAACTCCCCTTCTTCAAGCAACTCTCCCGTAAATGGATGAATAGCCTGTAGAGCAATATCAGCACTGCTAACTATAGAAGAAGTACCTTCTATATGTTGAACTTTTCCAGTAGAAGTTCCCTGAGATGATTCAACAACTGTAGTTTGAACTGCAACAACTTCAGAAGCAAGTGCGGTTAGCTGCTTCTGTGATGTACCAGAAGTATCAGGATTTCCTTGGTCTTCCGTATCATCATCCTTTTTCGTCAGTACCTCTTGTTGTTTACAATGATAATCCCACAGAATAGCAAGCCTTCTCTCTTTCTCTTCATCAAGAGCCTTCAAGCGAGCATTTTCAGCTTTAAGCAAATCAATTTCACTTTGTTGTCGCTCTATTACTGTTTGCTGTTGACCAACGGTTGACTTTAATTTGTTAATTTCCACCGATTGTTTAAGTTGATCATGCTTCGTGAGATTACCAAAATGAGATTGCCTTTGAAGACGATCAGCAGCTGCTTCAAGTGTAGAAAACAGATATCTGATCTTTTCGTCTTGAGAAAATCCGGAAAATGTCCTATGACGTTCAGCACTGATTTGTGAAGTGGTTGCTCTGATTGCAGAAGCCATAGTTCTTTCAGGAACTGCCTGAGGAATAACAGATGGAGTAGCAGTAGCTGATGTAACAACTGGAGTTTCTGTAGCTGAAGTAACTACAGGAGCTTCTTGTACAGGCTCCTGAGGTACAGATTGTACAGGCTCCTGAGGAATAGATGAAGACTCTTGAGGCACAAATTTCCGAGTATAAGTACTCAAATATCTCCTAGACTTCTTCTTTTGTACTTCAACAGCTTTCTCTGCTCTTCTTTTTGTTCTTCTTTCACCTTCAGGATCCTCTGGAACATATTCTGGATCATCCTCTGTTCTAATCTTTCTATACCTTCTTACTCCACGTATATCAATATACATTTCGTAACCAGGTTCAACTATATGATCACTAGAACTCGAATCAGATCCATCATCACCACTTGCTGACGAACTACTAGCTGATGTACCAGAAACAGCACCTTTGCTTGATGTACCAACAGCACCTGCATCACCTGCATCACCATCATCACTTTCACCACTACTTTCATCACCATCACTATCAGACTCATCTGAATCAACTGGGTCAGGACCAAATTTTTCTATCCTTAACCTTTCCAACTCAGGTTCTTCATTGTCAGATTGGCTGTCATCATGACGCCATTTGTCATTTGCAGGAGCAACATAATCAGGATTCACTAGTGCGCCAAAAAGCTTCCTTGGAGGAACACTTTCTGTGTATCTTTTGGCAGCCATAGTCTTGATTAGCCTTAAAGAGTTGAAATTCATCGCCTCTATTTTCAAAAGATCATTTTCAGCTTTAGGAAGGTCTGGATGCTGAACATTCATTATCATTTGCAGAAACCGTGGATACATCCAAAACTTGTTCCCGGTGGTTCTACTACCAGTCCTTGTCATATTCTCTTTCATGTTGCTGAAAATATACTTTGAGATGCTAAACGGTTTGTTTAACACCAAAGCAACCATGAAACCAACTAGATCATCTCCAGCCATATCATATCCAGATCGTCTATTGCTGAGACACTAAATAAGAACATGCAATAAAAACTTGTATCGTAATGGAAGATCACCTTTGTTGATTTGTTTGACGAAAAGATCTCCTTTACACTTCATCCTTAGCAAACAGCCTCGTGAACACATGATTGGTATTGAATATGGAGCATTCAGTTGATCTTGTAATTGAAGAACTTCATTCAATATCTCCGGAGTAACAACGACATACAGATCATTCACACGACCTCTGATAATATCCTTTCCATCGATTTTGACGACGCTTGCAGAATCCCAGAAAGCTTTAATCAGTGATTTGTAGACGGGCGTCGAGTATGTAACAGCATGATTGATACGTGACTCCCTGATCCACTTCGTCATATCTTTAAATTCAGTGAGCTTGTCTTCCGGATCTAAATATGCAACTTGATTATGACGTTTTTCTGACATAATTTCTTCTTCAGTTTTGTTTTCTTTCTTTATCGCCTTCTTGCGTTTTCCTTTTTCTTGCGGTGCTTTAGGAGCCATCTGTACATAAAAATGTCCAAAATAAGTCACATTTGATAAAACATTGCATTTAGACATGTATGGATACAATTTCATGTATCCACATAACAGATAACCTATCTAACATGTCTACTGTGAACAAACAGCAACATCAGAAAACTACTAAGGCATGTACGACGAAACAGAAGATCAACGACGAAACAGAAGTTTGAACGACGAAACAGAGGGTTGACAATTGACTGGTTTGATTCGTCGACCTTTTGATTCGTCGAGTCTATTTCGTTCCTTTTCCGATTCGTCATCTTTGATTCGTCGTCTGATTCGTCGTATGTTTGATTCGCCGGAATTAGGGCTAATTTGATTCGTCAAATTAGGGGTTTTTCAGTTTCGCCGTATTGGGTTTAAACAAAGATCAGATATAAACACAAACACATTCAATCAACATTATTTATACCCAAACCATTTATAAACACCCATAAATGATTTCCGAACAAAAACCCTTGTAAAAACAGTTAATAACTTTATAAAAAACAAACCCCTGTTTTTGTTTATAAAAACCCACATTCAAATCAAAGCAAATCAAACATAATAAACCTAAATCTATCAGATTCAGAAGGAAAACACAAAACATGCAACATCAACACATATATTATCAAAGAAAAACAAGGTCTCAAAGGGGTCTCTAAGGGTTTCGGATGAAAAACCGACGGTTCAAAGTGTTCGGAATGTGAATCAGAACATGTTACTACCTTTGATTTTTGTAAGATTTTGATTAAAAACTGATGTTTTGAGTGATTTGTGAGAGTAACCGTAGGTATGGGTTTTTGATTGTTTGAAGAAGATGAAAAACTTTGATGTTTTGAAAAAGTGAACAAGTGGGACCTTTATATACACCACCCTGTCTCGACGAATCTGAGAACTCGACGAAACTGAAATGGGCCCGGCGAAACAGAAACTTGGGCTTGAACTTGGGCCTAAACTTTAGCCCATGACGAAACAGATTTGGGCTCATGTGATTCGTCGTCTGTTTTGACGAAACATATTTGATTCGCCAACATTGGTCTGATTCGTCGACTCTTTTGATTCGTCGACCAACCTGTTTCACCAACAGATTTTTCAAAACAGTAACACAGAGGCTGGAAATATTTTGCAGTCAAAACAGTGGTAAGATTTTGCAGTCTAAACAGATTATGAACACATTTCCATTCAGTTTGAATTTTCAAAAGCAAGAACGTTTTTATGAAGAAGGTTTCAGGCTTCCGGTAGAAAACACCAAGCAACAACTTCGGCTTAATCAAAAACGAACTTTACACAAATATACTAAAAACAAATTTAAAGCACAGTAAACTAAATGAAAATGCGGAAAACTTGTTAAAAACACTAAACAACTGTACAAGTGCAATCTTTTTGCGAATCTCAAGGACAAGGAATCATACCAGCTTACGGTCTTAGTCAACATGATTTTGATTTCTGTTTAAAGCTCTGGATAAGTATACTACCTCGATTATCGGTATTGTGGTCCACATAAGCTCAAACTAATCAGACATAATCATAATTTAAGAGATACGATTAACGGTAAGGATTATACTTACAAGTCGATGTAAATCCACTCACGACACATTCCCGTATCAAGGTATGCACGAGAATTCATCTTACCGGAGAGTATACCGATTATCATCTGTTTGCCCGTATAAAAATGTGAGAAACTCACTTATTTTGATTGAAAACAAGCCCTATGTGATAGAATCACTTATTGATGAGGAACTTGATTTTCAGATGCATGAGGGCACAGGAGCAAGTCCGTGAACAGGTCAGTACTTTCGTACAGCAGAGAGACGAACTTGACCCCCGCAAAGAATCTGTGATATAAAATCACTTATTTTGTTTGGACATGTGATTGTTGATCACTTATTGAGGTCGAATGCAGTATGTACACGTATGTATAGTATCATGGAAGATCTTAGACTTCGTCTCCGTTATTTTTACGGTTTGATACAACCATGATACCCAGATGATAAGCAGCATAAAGACCGAATATTTCAGATCTCGGCAATCTCTCAAACGAGATTTCGGTACTAAGACCATATGCCAATGAATGGTTCCCACCTGACTTGAAGTCTGTTAGGTTTGTATCATCCTGCACATTTTAGTCTGATTGTTAGCCTACCGATACATCGTTAGTAGAGATACTTATCATTTTTCTTTTTATTTTGCATTTTGAGCACATTGACCGACCACACCAGTGAAATTCATCATTTTCCTTTATCCAAGAAACTCATTTTTGGTTTTTCTATTGTTTTTGAATTTTTGAATTTTTCAAACGAAAACGATTTTCAAACGAAAACGACAGAAAGTAAAGACATCTTTTTGGATTTTGAACTTTTGCAATGTTTTTGTATTTTCTTGAAATATCTCCCCCTAAAATTCGCAAAGTTTACGAAAACTAAAATCTTTTTGAATTTTCAAGGTTTATAAAGAAAATATTTACAAAAACGATCAGCCAAAGAAGTTTACTCAGGTATCACCTTAATGCCATTGACCAAAAGTAGATAATCAAAACGTGATTTATCAAAAGCTTTTGTAAACAGGTCGGCACGTTGGTGATCAGTGGGGACATGAACGACATCGATTAACCTCTTGTCAAAACAATCACGGATAAAGTGATATTTAATGTCGATGTGTTTAGTCTTAGAATGTTGCACAGGATTTCTAGTGATCTGTAAGGCAGCATTATTATCAACAAAAATACAGGTAGATAGGAATTCTAAACCGTAGTCGCGCATTTGTTGTTGTATCCAAAGAACTTGGGAGCAACAACTCGAGGCAGCAATGTATTCTGCTTCACATGTTGATGTAGCAACACACGTTTGCTTCTTGCACTGCCACGTGACCAGTCGATTTCCTAGGAACTGACATCCTGCTGTTGTCGATTTGCCATCGATTTTGCAACCACCGAAATCAGAATCACTGTATGCTATTAATTCAAAACTATCATCCCTAGGGTACCAAAGACCGAGGTCTGGGCATCCCTTCAAATAGCGTAAAATCCTTTTGACAGCTGACAGATGAGAGGCCTTCGGGTTTGCTTGATATCTTGCTAGCAAGCATGTTGGGTACATGATATCAGGCCTCGAAGCGGTAAGATACATGAGAGATCCGATTATGGCACGATAGTACGAGGAGTTGATGCTTTCTCCCTTCAAATCCGGAGTAATCCCGTGATTCTGCGGAAGTGGGGTACCAATGGGCGTTGCATCTGACATTTGGAATCGGCTCAAAATGTCACCAACATATTTAGTCTGATGGATGAATATCCCAGACTCTGTTTGTTGAACTTGAAGGCCCAAAAAAAAATTCATCTCTCCCATAGCGCTCATTTCGAACTTTTCTTGCATAACACTTTCGAATTGCCTGCACAAAGAATCATTAGTAGATCCAAATATTATATCATCAACATATACCTGCACCAGCAGAAGATCTTCATCTTGTTCTTTGATAAAGAGTGTGCAATCAATAAGACCTCGTCTAAATCCATTCTCCAGAAGATAGTTTGATAAGGTTGCGTACCAAGCCCTAGGTGCTTGATGTAGACCATAAAGAGCTTTGTTGAGCAACCAAACCCGATCGGGGTGAATAGGATCTTCAAAACCTGGAGGTTGTTCGACATGCACCTCTTCTTGAACAACGCCATGAAGAAAAGCACTTTTAACGTCCATCTGGTAAACTTTGAATCCTTTAAAAGAAGCATAAGCTAAGAAGATCCGAATAGCTTCCAGACGTGCAACAGGTGCATAAACTTCATTGTAGTCAATGCCTTCAAGATGACGAAAACCCTGAACAACCAGTCTCGCTTTGTTGCGAATAACAACTCCACGGTCGTCTTTCTTGCATTTATAAACCCATCGTGTTCCAATTTTCTTGTAATTCTCCGGTTTTTCAACAAGCTTCCAAACACCAAGCTTTTGAAATTGCTGCAGTTCGTCCTGCATGGCTTCAACCCACGAATTATCTTTTAAAGCTTCCTTCCAAGATTTTGGTTCTTCTTGTGAAACGTAACACGCGAAAGACCAATCATTTTGTAGACCAGATTCTCTAATAGCTGAATACAAACCAGCACTCTGGTTGTTTCTCAGCTGATTACGTGTCTGGACACCTTGTTGGACATCTCCTATGATATTCTGCTGTGGATGGGTATCGTGTATCCTCATTTCAGGATTTTCAGGAACACGAGCATTAACACCTAAATTGTTAATATTAAGATCAACAACCAACTCTACACCTGGAATATGCGTAGAAGTGGATGCATTTCCTTCAGCAGTATCATCGACTTGCACATGAGGAGTATCAACAGAAGTACCCTGAACTGGAATAACTGGAGATTTAGTGCCTTCAGTCGCATCCAGATTTTCTTCATCTTCTTCTGATGACTCATTGTATTCAGTAGCATTTTCAACTTCCTCATTTTGAACTGTGTTGTTAGATGAATTAGAACTTTGTGAGTTAACAACAACAGGTCTAACTAATGACGACTCAGCAGCATTGTCACTATCAAATATCATTCTAGCAGCTGCGGAATCTTCATCAAAGGTTGGCAGATCAAAGGAGTTGAATAGCCCATCATAATCGAACATCCAAGGATCACCTGGAGCTTTAACAGGATTTGTATATCTCTGAACCCTTACTTCACTCCATAGTTCAATCTTTTTGGTAGTCAGATTCCAAACACGAAAATTTGGTGTAGCATATCCAAGGAAGAAACCCTCGATAGCTTTCGCGCCAAACTTTCCATCCGGATCAATCATAGTGCATGGACCACCAAAAGGTTCTAGAATTGAAAGATCAGGTTTCCTTTTCTGTAGAAGTTCGAAACAAGTCTTGCCATGTCTCTTAACCGTAAGAACTCGGTTTAATGTGTAGCAAGCGGTCGACACAGCCTCTGCCCAGAACTGAACAGGAAACGCCGACTCTACCAACATTGTTCTTGCAGTTTCAATTATTGTCCGATTCTTCCTCTCCGCGACACCATTTTGTTGTGGAGTGTAAGGAGAACTGTATTCATGAAGAATGCCTTTAGAAGTACAGAACTCATCCATAACACGGTTTTTGAATTCAGTTCCATTGTCGCTTCTGATCCTCTTAACTTTCAACGAGTAGAGATTTTCCAACATTGTAAGAAGATCCTTGAGGATGCCAGGAGTATCACTCTTGTGTGCCATAAAAGCTACCCAAGAAAATCTAGAGTAGTCATCAGTAACTACTAAACAATACACATCTCCGAACGTTGTTTTGTGTCTCATAGGTCCAAAGAGGTCCATATGAAGACGTTCGAGAGGCATGCCAACAGTGTTGATTTTCTTCAAAGGGTGAGACTTCTTTGTTTGTTTCCCTTTCTGGCACGAAACACAGATATCTTGTAGATGAAAACTTCTCACGGGCACGCCATTCACAAGATTGTTTTTCACCAAATGGTTCATTTTTCTCAAGTGAATGTGTCCCATTCTTCTGTGCCAAGATATAGACTCCTTCTCCGTGGCTTTCGAGACAAAACATGTGACTTGTGCAGAAGTCGTAATCGCTTGACTCATATCAAGAACATAAAGATCATTGATTCTTGGAGCCGATAAGAGAATCCATTCATCAGGAATTTTGAAACCAGGTTTAAGCACATAACAACCGGCATCATCGAAATGCACGGTGAACTTTTTATCGCAGATTTGCGACACACTGAGAAGATTATGATCAATTTGACGAACATAATTGATCTTATCGAAACATACAACACCATTAGAGATCATTCCCTCTCCAGTGACGTATCCGCCTTTGTCTCCAGCGAAAGCGACATAGCCTCCTTTAATGTTTCTCACATCATATAGAAGCCGTAAGTCGCCCGTCATGTGCCTGGATGCCCCACTATCAACAATCCAATGACTATTGATAATTCCTCCTGGAACATCCTGCACATATCATCCAATGATTAGTTAAGGATGGGGACCCAAGCCAAAGTGGTCTTGGGTCGTCCCTGAGCATCACAAATAGTGATCTCGATTTGTTGATGGTTTTCCAAACGAACAGCTCCCCCTGAACTTTCACCCTTCCTAGGTTTCCAAGTTTGTTTTTGTTTACCAGATTGAGTTTTGTAAACAAATTTTGAAATTTCTGGTTTTACAGGTGAACTTGATTCCCTTGGAACAGAATTGACCTTAGATTTTAAAGCCTTTTCTATTTTCTTCACATTTTGATGTCGTTGTTTCGATTCCTGTTCTTTAATAGTTCTTTTATCATGTTTAGGTGAAACAGGACGACATTTAGGGTGAATCGATTCAGGTGATGCTCTTTCAACAAATTTCGCTTTCGGAGTGTTAGC
This sequence comes from Helianthus tuberosus, assembly GCA_030545235.1. Lineage (NCBI taxonomy): Eukaryota > Viridiplantae > Streptophyta > Magnoliopsida > Asterales > Asteraceae > Helianthus > Helianthus tuberosus. The sequence continues at coordinate 199,520,464 of CM060370.1, read as the reverse complement.
ACAATCTTTGATGATGTGCCCAAACTCTCCACATTTAAAACACGTTCTCCTTTCAACAAACTTAGGAGAACTGGATCGACGATCAGATGTCGAACTTGTATAACCCGAGGTACTAGCTTTTTCATCACACCCATTTGAATGTTGAGTGTAATTGTTTTGACTATCACGTTTTAAAATTTTGACTTGTACAAAATCAGTGTTTGACTTGTTTGCAAAAGTCTCAATTTTATCTGTACCCCTAGATTCCACAAATTTGACATTGCTGTTTTTCTTCTGATAACGAGCCCCTTTTGTTTCAAATTTTGATTTAGAAACATTTGGCAATTTAGCCCGTTGATCTGATTGTTTACCCTTAGAAGCAATAGGTTGTTGCTTTGAAAGTGATTTCTGATTTCCAAATTTCTTTTTGATTTCAGCCTTAGGAATTGGATTACATTGAGTCACAATAACTCCCGGAATCGACTTTTCCAAAAACTTACTTGTATTATTTTCAAAAACATTATCAATCGATGATGGATTGACATTTTTAATTGGAAAATCATTATCTGAATAGATTTTAGAATCACCAACCAAAGTGTACAACACAATCTTACTTTTAACGGTAGAAACAGGATCTATCACTTGTTGAACAACAGGTTGAACATCAGGGGTAGGAGGATCACACAGAATATGATTCTCAATTGGAACTTCTACTCCTTTAAGTTTGTCAAGTGATTTATCCTGATTACTCACATCTGATTCAGGTTCATCATCCGACGACTCATAGTCCTCAATGGTGGGAGGACCTTGTTTCGTAGATGTTGAATCTTTTTGCTCAGAATTTGTACTTGGAGAATTGTCCGATTTGAACCCTAGGCCAGTAGTAACTTCCTCATAATCAAGAGGCACACTGGATTCAAACCGTGGCATTTCTTCTTCATCAGGCATATAAGCATAATTATGTCTCAAAGGGGGCGGACACTTCTTATACCCAACACCTTTCTTGTTTCCCTTTAGTTGTTGAACATCAATAATGTGATCGAGCACAAATCGGGAGTTAGAGTAACTCTCCAATTTTTGCTTGATTGCATCATGCTCGCATTTGGCAATGGCTAGTTCCTTTTTGGTTTCCTCAACAATGTTAATGTAATCATTTATACTAACTTGTTTATGATAAACAGTTTTTGTCACTTCGGAAACATTTTTCTTTAGAGTTTCAATCATAGATTTAAATTCTTTTTCGTTTCGAACTAAAGCCATATTCGCTTCTTTGCATTTAGCCATTTCAACAACTAAACTCTGATTGTGAATATGAATCGAATCACATTCAAGCTTTATTCTATCAAATTCATTTTTCATATACTCACAATCTCTACAGTTGATAAGAATTTCAGATTTTACCTGACTTGTAGAAGCTGAGACATTTGCCATAAAGGCAGTCTGATAAGAGAAAGATCCGTCTTCAGAAAAGAACTTCTCCATTTCTTTAGATACTACCTCAGCCTTCTTAATCAGAACTGATTTCTGACATTTCAACTCTTCTGCTTCATTCAATAAGTCATCAAGATTAGAACTTGCTTCTTTGCTCACATCAGATTCAGAACTCGAAGTAGAACTTTCTTCGTCAGAACTCCCGGTATTACCAGAACTGTTATCACTTTCAGAAAATTCTTCCTTATGAACGTGCTTGATGTGATTGATTATCTTTGCATAACACGCTGTTCCTCCTTTATCTTGATCACTTTCCCCAAGTTGTAAAGACCAATTAAACCCTTCATCAGCTTGTACGGTTAAAGCACGACTTTCGTTTGATGGTCCAGACTGATTCTGGTTAGTGATGTTGTTTACAGCCACTATCCCTTTTCCACGATTGTCTTGATTAGCATTTGAAGTACTCGTCTGATTACGGAATGGGTTCTGATTTCCTTGTCTGCTTGGTCGAGTGCACTCACGTTTGAAGTGACCCTTTTCGCCACAATTGAAGCATGTAACTGCTTCTTTATCAAAACCGTACTTTGTATCTTGTTTGCTTTCCAAAGAACTTCTTCCTGTTCGAACCATAAAGTCCTTCGCCCTTCTAACAGCACTTGCGAATGCCCACTTTATATCCATCAACTCCATTTCATCACGGTTGATTTGTAGATAGTCTTCGTTGGTCAAATTGATGTTTCCAATTTGACCTGCGACCAAACCGCAGTAAGCACTGACCATGGTATTAATAAGTTCCATATGTTCCTTTGCTACTTCAATGCTAACATTTGAGAGGTTTGATGTATCAACTTTGACTGTGTTAGGGTTTGGGGTTGGAGGATTGTTGGTATAATGAGCTTGTTGTTGTTGTTGTGGTTGGACTTGTGGTTGTGGTAGGGATGGAATAAAACCTCCTCCAGAATATGCCTGAGGTTGAGTAGTAGAAACTGGAGGTATATAAGGAATAAAACCTTCTCCAGAATAAGCCTGAGTTTGTTGAGGAAACGGAGAAGAGTTTGTATTTGATACAAACGCCGTTTGTAACTTCGGTTGCCGCAGACTAGCTGACGGGTCAAAACCTCCTCCACAATACATTTCGATATTTTGAGGAGCAGCAATGCGTTTTGCTTTCCGGATTTCTTCATCATTCTTATGTTCCAGCTTCTGTACGAATTCATAGATAGTTATAGTGTCAGCATCTAGAATACTTGTATGCTTTAGAAGCTCAATGTATGGACTCCACTTTGGTGGTAGAGAATCAGCAAACCGTGCACAAACTTCCTTTTCACTTGCAACAACACTATAAGCAAACATTTCACTAATCAAATGATAAAAACGTGTAGTCATATCATTTAGAGTTTCATTTTCCAAGAACTGAAATGATTCAAACTCTTTCTTCAATAGATCATGCCGTGTCTTTCTGGAAGCTGCATTTCCTTCTCCTCTTGTTACCAAACAATCCCATAATGATTTCGTGTCCTTACAATAAGAAAATTGATGATAAATATCTTTGTGAAGTGCTTGAGTAAGAACAGCAAACGACTTTTTCTCAAATTCATAGGCTTTCTTGTCATTTTCTTGCATGTTAGAAAAACCTTCGGCCGTTGAAGCTGCTACTTCGAGAGCATCATTTATTGGAGTAATGAAACACCTCCAAAGATCAGTGCTTTGACCTTGAACATATGTATGAAAACGACCTTTCCATGATGGAAACTCGTTCATATGATTCAACTTTGGCGGGCGATTGTTGCTGCCCGTTTCGCTCTCGCTAATCAAAAGATTTTGAATGTTTTGATTCTGATTGGATGCCAAAGCCCATTGTCCGGCACTTATAGTAGGTTGACCAAAAACACTCTTCACCCACGCTACTGCGGAGGTCGGATCTTCACGTGGTCTCGAATCCATACTCCAATCCCATGGACTAGTACAACTCATATTTGATGTATGTATGATAGTACCTGCACAAATTCTTGAAAACACACAGTAAGCAAGCTTTTACAAGTCCTCTGTGTAAAACAGATCTGTTCTCGACAAAACAGATTTCACTAAACAGGTTTGTTTCGTCTAAATGAATGATGACGAAACAGACTTGTGATAATTGTGATTTGTGGCGAAACAGAATTTGTTTCGTCAAAGATGTTGTGGCGAAACAGAATTTGTTTCGTCAAAGATGTTGCGGCGAAACAGATGTGATTCGTCGGCTACTTGTTTCGTCAAAACTGGGTAAGAGACAGCTGGTTTAGATATTTAAAATATCTACTGATCAGTCAAAGGATAAGACTCAGACAGCAAGATATTTAAAACTGACACAAAGTATGTATGAAACACAATTTTTCAACGAAACTGATCTTTTACTGAAACCAATTATCACTTTTTTACACAAAAGTCAAGTTATATTTTTATAAGTTGCAACACTTGGTTTTAATCAATTTAACAGATCAAATTCTCAGTTTATAACAAGAACACTTATGAAGATATGAAGAACACACTCAAGAACATGAATTTTCCGATGAGTTTTCCGATCACCGATAATTTTCAGAAACACGAAAATACACTAGATTTTCACTAAAAACCCGGTTTAAAGCATAAACAAACAATCTAACTTAGGTTTTTGATAAAAATCTTTAGCAAACAACAATAAAACAGCAGATTTATGAATATTTTTCCAGAATATATAATTTTTCAAGAACAAATTTTCAGAAAAACACACACAAAATACTTGATAAAAACCGAACAAGTTTGATTTTAAACAAGGATAAGAGCCAATGCTCTGATACCACTTGTAGGTCCCGAAATCTGAGGATCGATAACGAACCGAATCACTTGTTTATAGTAAACACGGTTACGTGTGCGGAATCCACGTAACTATGCCAAATCAAACATATAAAGCAATAATAACAACGGATTAATCAATGAAACACACTCGATTGATTAACGGGATGAGAACCGATTACAAACTGATACAAACACAGTTCAGACAGAATTTCGGCAGAGTTTTGTTACTATGGTTATTTTCTCATCTCTGTGTTCAAATGAAACAGAGATGTTGTTTATATAGTCCCTGGGCCAAGACATCGACGAAACACAAGGTGTTCGGCGAAACTGAACATGGGCCAGATATTGGGCTCGAAACAGCCCATTACATGACGAATCAAAGTGTGATTCGTCATGACCTTCAACGAAACAGAAGTATAGAACATTGGTCTGTTTCGTCATGATGTGTTCCGACGAAACAGACCTGTTTCGTCGAGGACTGCAACTGTTGTGGTTGTTTCTGTTAACAGACAGCAACAACAGCAACATATAAACATAGTAATGACCAAACTACCTTCTAATGCAACATGCATTGTTCATAATACTTTACATATCAAAAGAGACAAACAAGTTGTACACAAGTATATAGGAGGATATCTGACTTGGTCAACATAACATACAGACTCGATAATTAATAAAAGACCATACAAAATACATCGTTAAACAAGACTAGTCACAGACACTAAAAATGCATCAACATTATTATTTTATTGAGCTTTTATATTCCCAATTTGAGCTCAAGGACATAGACACCTAATCTTATTTTATAGGAGTACAAACTACAAGTAGTGCTATTTATATGATCCATTACACATTAGACTACACATTAGACTGGGCTTACTTACTACCAACCTTTATCTACCCTTGTTTATATTTCCTTTGTCCAAAACTTTCTCGGTATTCTATTATTCCTTTGGAGGATCCATTACTATATTAGAACACTGTCGGCGCTTTATAGTATATTGTCCTGATTTGCCTAGGGATGGGAGATGTGGTCAACAAGGTTTCTTAGTTTCTATACAAACCTATTGATTGTTACTAAGGTGTAGTCAATAGTATTTTGATGTACCTTAGAGGTTATATCTCACATGGTTTGCTTATTTTGATGTGAACTAGGTTGGATGCCTTGAATCGTTGATCCACTACCTGTTACTACAATTTCTTGGACTCAACCTTATCGGTTGGGTCACACGGTAGTGGAGAATCGCTAGATTATGTATGTTTCACATGAGCTTTAGCTTCCTATCTTATGTCCACCTACTCTTTGCTGTCACAATCTTTGTGCCACGTATTTAGTAGTCAATCTATTGTTTCATCAATGCACGAAACAACTTTTGATCAATCTATATTTATTCAATATATGGTGTTAGCGTGGACTCTAACTGTTCGATATGCCTACACTTGTTCTTGGTTAGTTGGTACTTTGACAAAATGGTTGTCATCCACTCATTTTGACACTCTAAGGTCCAAGTTTCACATTGTTATGCCCATTACGCTTAAATAGGCATGTTAGACAAGGGTACATTTGTCTCTATGTGTACAGGGGAAGAGTATTATGATCAATTTGTGTAAAGGTTATTACACATTTTGTTATACATGAATTTTGTGTAGATTTTTTTCTCTGCCTATACAAGGCAATGCATTTTACATCTTTCAATCATTGTATTACACACCTCACATTTTGTTCAAACTATTGCATAGAACTATGTTATGTCTATTGTGAAAGAGGAACTACAACCATTGAAGACGATTGGTGTACCAATAAGAAAGAATCATTCTAATTTGATCAACCAAAATAATGTCCTAATATATTTTTCTGGCAACTCGTTGCAACGCTTACCCTCATTTATAGTTTCATGCCAATAAGCCTTCAAACTTCATAGTCTTTCAACTTTCATTTCTTTTCATTATTTGAAACTTTTGTATACTTTACTTCTCTTTCATTTTAATGGTGGCCTTATTGTTTTTGTTGTAAGATTTCTTACCAAACATGTTTTAATCTTATGGTGAAACAAATATCACAATCTGTTCACAATAAAAAAAATGTAAATACGATGTTATATGGTTACCAACTACCAACATATTAATAACATTGAGTTCCAAATTATCTTGACTTGTCAAAAAAATTTAGTAATTTATAGTGACCTATATATAATCACCTCTTGCTATGTTTAATATAGCTTTGGCATCTTTCCACAATCTTGAGGTCTTAGATTTGGAAGGAAACTATTTTGTTGGAAGCATCCCATCAACAATAAAGGCATTATCTTCTCTTAAAGTTGTCTCATTTGCGAACAATAAACTGAACGGATCATTACTCGATCATGGTAAGTTGTCTAAAGCAAAATGATTACACACTTTTAGTTATATTGTCTTTCCTCAATGGTTAATCTTTCTAATTTGAATAACCATGCATGCGCAAGTTAGTTTTACACTTGAATTATGAACCATAATTTTCTCTTTAACAGGCTTGTGTGAGTTAAAGAACCTTCAAGAATTGAATCTTCAAGGCAACATCATCACTGGAAAGCTGCCCGAATGTTTCAACATGTTATCGTCTCTTAAGTTCTTTGATATTTCTTCAAATCAATTCATAGGAACACTTCCGCCATCTCTGATTGCTAATCTTACATCTCTCGAGTATGTGGATTTCAGTCATAACAAATTTGAAGGTTCCTTCTCATTCAGCTCGTTCTCCAACCTCAAAAACCTTGAGGTTGTTGGATTCATAAGTGACAATGACAAGTTCGAGGTGGAAACAGAAGAGCCTAGAGGTTGGAATCCTATGTTCCAGTTGAAAGGTCTTGCGTTATCAAATTGTAATATCAACATGCATAAAGGAAGTGTTGTTCCTAGCTTTCTACTTCACCAACATAGGTTAAAGAAACTAGACATGTCGCATAACTCAATGGAGGGAGATATTCCAACTTGGTTGATGAAAAATAACACAATGCTAGAATTTCTGAGTCTAATGAACAACTCATTTGGTGGTGTATTTTCTAAGCCGTTTTACAGGAATCCTAATACAAGATGGTTGGATATGTCTGGAAATCTCATGAAAGGTGCCATTCCTAAAGACATACAAAAGTTCCTTCCCTCTATAATTCGTTTGAATTTATCTGGGAATTACTTAGAGGGCCCTATCCCATCTTTAATAGGTGATTTGGGCGAACTAGAGATATTGGATTTATCTCAAAACAGGTTTTCTGGAGAAGTACCACTTGGATTGTTCACAAACCTCACTCGATTGGAGGTATTAAAACTATCAAATAACATATTTCATGGCGAGGTACTTTCTGGAAACCTAAGTTTCAAACTTAGGCTTAGTATCCTTCACTTAGATAGAAACTACTTCTCTGGGAAAATTGGAGACCTTGACGATAAAATGAGTATATTTTCTGGGCCTAGCCTTTTGGATATTAGCAACAACTTTTTCACTGGTTCGGTCCCTGGTTGGATAAACAACATGAGTTACGAGTCTGAACTTGTGGTGAGAAATAATAGGTTGGGAGGTCAGTTTCCTTGTGGAACAAATTCATTCACTTTTCTTGATATCTCACAAAATCACTTTTCAGGATCCATCCCATCCTGCTTAGTTTCGGAAAGTTTGAAGCATCTTCATTTGGGTTCCAACTCATTCACTGGGTCTATACCCAATTCCTTCTGTAATTTGACCAATATTTTAACTTTAGACATTGGCAACAACAGATTGTTTGGCAGCATTCCTAAATTTCTTGGTGAATTGTCAAATATTAGGATTCTTCTTTTGGGAAAAAATGAGTTCAGTGGTAATATTCCAAAGCAGTTGTGTCAGTTAACTAATGCGAGTTTACTTGATCTATCTGGTAACTTCCTTTCTGGTTCAATACCCGGTTGCCTACAAAATATTAATCGTCCAAGTTATCAAGCTTTCACAGATGTTGATCGATTTTCTGGTGCTAGTAGTTCATATAGCTATAGGAATCCTCGAAATAGTTGGTTTAGCATGATAGATCATCCATATGAGGTATCAGGAATACAAGATGAAGTTTTGTTCACAACAAAAACTCTCTCTTACGCCTATAAAGGTAACGTTCTTGATATCATGTCGGGACTAGATCTATCCTGTAATAAACTAATAGGTTATATCCCCGAAGAGCTAGGATTGTTGACCAGAATCCATGTCCTCAACCTCTCTCATAATAAGCTAACTGGACCCATTCCAGTTAACTTCTCTAGCCTTGCGAACATAGAGAGTTTGGACCTTTCTTTCAATAGTTTGTCTGGAAACATTCCACAGGAACTAATTAAGCTAAACGCTTTAGCTATTTTCAATGTTTCTTACAACAATCTATCAGGCAGACTACCAGAAATGAAAGCACAATTTAGTACCTTTAACAAAGAGAGCTATAAAGGGAATCCTCTTCTTTGTGGACTGCCGTTGGAGAATAAGTGCATAATTCAATCATTGATGATCCAACCAACCAATGAAGAAAGAAGTCATGAGAAATGGTACAATATGGACATGGCGTCATTCTATGGAAGTTTTGGTTCCACATGGTTTGTGTTCATCTTGGGATTTATCGCACTTCTCTGTGTCAATCCTTACTGGAAAAGAAGATGGCTTGACTTCGTTGAAGAATGTATGTATACATGCTATTACTTCCTTTGTGATCTAGTATGGAAGCCCTTGTAGGTAGGACATGTTTAATATGTGTATGACAGAATAAACACAACTTCTTTTCATATACTTTTATACTTGATTCTATGGCTCCTATTATTGAAAAGAAGAGTGAAAACAAGCAAAATACATGCAACCTAAATTTACCAATGGAGTTGCTGCTTTTTTATAATATTATAAAAGCCGGAACTCCGTTGTAAATTAATTGACAAAACGAAATTAGTAATGGATAATTATTCTTAAAGCAAGAACCAATTTCTGTCACTAAATCCATTGCTATTTAATGTAATTTCATGTTGGAAATTAGCTCCCAAACTGCAAAGGATTTATTTTGAAAGGTATAAGTGTTTTTAAATCCTACTTATTCAAGAAGCACTACTGAAAACTAGCAAAATGGAATTGAAATTTACGAACAGGGAAAATCTGAAGCCATTTTATGAATGAAATTAGCAATATATTTTTTATCTTAATAAAACAGCTGATTTTTGTCACAAGCCGTGGAGGGATAAAGATGGACACTTGTACAGGCCTTTTGATGCATTTTCTTTTTTCTTCTAATTATTTTATTTTAATTTTCTTCGGACTGCCGATGCAAGGAAACCCTATGTCTTATAGTGTCAGCTGTGAGTCTTGTGTGACATTGGGTTTTAGGGATTGAGGGTTGGGATATTGGAGATGGAAGCAGATCGGTATTCATCAGCAATACCCCTGCCAGTTGAAGATATGATGTGTTGGAGGCATCATAACATAGGTAGTAAGGGTAAAACTTTGGATAAGTTGAGTTATTATTACCTATAAACTAGTGACACATATGTTATGGATGTGCTGAAGTCGTGTGGCGGGCACAAGTAGTAAATCACAAGTAGTAATAATGCTAAATTGTTACAGTTGAAGTCACAAGTAGTAAATCATCATTAAATTATCCATGCTTGGCAAAGGGTCAAAGGGATGCATTGAGAAGCACAATACAAGGGAATTTTGTGTAATAATGCTAAATTGTGTTTATTGCAGTAATCCGAAGAGTAATAATGCTAAATTGCTTACCGGGTCCTATTGGCATCTCTATTTTGATGGAAAAATGATGCTTGTTTTTCTGACCAACATGGGATAGAAAAGTCAACTTTATTTGCGGGGTCAACTGGACCAAATGGTATAATTCGAAATCTGTTGGATCTGCCCAAAAACAACATAATTTAAAGGATTAGAATTCATAATAGTTACAAAATAGTAGCGGATCCAGGATTTTTTTCCTATGGATTCACCTTTTTTGGGTCGGGTTGGGTCAAATTTCTCACAACCAAATGCTGAATTGAATTTTGTGGTTTTAAACGATTATTAAAATTATTATATTAAATTAGTTATTCCCTTCTTATTATTAAGAAGTATCAGATTTCGTAATTATTTTATATAATACTAGGTTATAGACCAATGTATCACATGTGTTTGACGATAGAAAATGAAAGACTTTAAGATAATTATAGAGTTGATCGAGTTCTTTGGAAAAAAAAATGTGTTTTCCATTTATATAAACTTGAATGAGTTTTTACAATAAATTTGTTATTGTTGAGGTTGGTTGCATTTAAAGGACATAACGATCATATGTGACAACTCGAACCCTTGACCCTGATCGTCGGCAGACGAGCATTCTATCATTATTTTATTATTATTATTAGTTTTACTACTGCTATTATTATTATCGTTATTTAAATAACATCAACTGCTTCGTGAGGAACGTGTCATTAAACGAATAACCCGGAGCAAGCAATACATAAACTTAACGTACACTAGAGACCGTTAGATTAACCGTTTATATGAAACGCAAAACCTACGAGTTCACACTGCTGGGCTAGGCCCAACACAATCCTTCTACACACACACTAAACCCTACCATACATAAATCCCTCATAAACCTCACCCTCTCTATTATTTAAAATGAAAAACCCTAACACCCTCACACCAGCCGCACACCATCCCCTCCCTTTTCCTCTCGATAAATCTGACCGGCCACCGGAGCTTTTCCGGCGAACCCTCCGGCGCTCCATTCCTGTTCCGTCGCACACCCACAACACCCTTGAAAACCCCCTCCTCCCTCTTCACTTTAAGCTATCCCACAGCCCCCTGTCTCCCCTCGGTTTACCAGCTGACCGCCACCAACCGGTGGTGGTGTATGATAGGAATTATTCCGCAGACAGAGAAGAGAAGGTGAGAGAGAGAGAGGCCGTTTTCCGTCAGTCCGAGCATCGGCGACAGTCCCGTGGTGGCGCCGTCCGGAGAAGCAATGGCAGTGGTTATGGTTGTCCGATGAGTTTCACCGAGTTGGAGCAGCTGGAGCATCGACGTGGACGGCTGAGGAGTAGCGACGGCAGCAGTGGCGCCGCTGGAGCTCCGGCCAGTGGACCTAACAACAGCAGCAATGTTTGAAAACCCTCACGATCAGTGTAATGCCACTGCTGGTACCTTTGTGTTTTCTGATTTTGCATAAAGAATGATAAACATTTGTTTGTGAGACATGTGTACATACAGAGATTAGAAGTTACTTTGTTTTAAAAGCTGATTAAGTTATTTTTCCTTGTGATTTGATGATTTTAAATGATAATAAAATGCTAGGATACTATTTCCGTTAGTTAAGGGTAAACACAAATGTCTATTGAATGGATTGATCAATTGAAATGGTGACTTGTGTGAATATTGGGTTTGTCATAATTAGCCAGGATTTGTTTAAGATCGTATTGGTATTGGCTTGTGTAAACTGTTACATGTTGCTGATGGAGTGTATGTATATTAAGCTATGTTGAGATAAATGGTGATTTTTATCATGAAACCTACCTGTTGAAGATGATTTCGTAATAGGATAGCTTGCCACTCGATTGACGACTAAATCAAAATGAATGAGTTTTATTGAATAACGATTGAAGATGAGTCTAGGAATATTCATGAGATTGATGAAATAGTGATAGGGTCATAATGTCTAGAATGAATATGAATGTGAAAACCCTACATGATGAACAGTTTGAATATGTGATGAATATTTGAAAAATCTGTTGATTGATCTGATTTGATTTAGGTAGAATGTTGAAAACATGTTAGTGAACTTTGATTGGACAGTACATACTCATGAAATTTGATTGGATAGTACCTACTTATGAAATCTGATTGGGTGGTACTGATATGGAAATTCTAGAAGCATCTGCATAGTCTCCCAGTCGAGACCTTACGGTTGCGACTCGAGACCATTGCAGAACAACTCGAAACCAGACAAGGCGCTCCAGGAGTCGAGACCAGCATGGTTGCGACTCGAGATCTCATGATCTCGACTCGAGACCTCTACAGTTGCGACTCAAATGTTCACAACTCGAGACGAGTTGTTGCGACTTAGAATCCAGTGGTTGCGACTCGAGACCTCATAGTCTCGAGTCGAGACTATCCGGTTTCGACTGGGCTACTTAAATTCGTTATTGGGCCGCACAATGTGATGTCATGTTTTGGACTGTGTGTTACTGTTAACTGTTTAACTGCTCATATAATAGGACTGGCCCAATAACGTATAGGGTGCTAGTGTAACATGCATGCTATGTGATAGATACGCGTAGGATTATACGTGACATTGCTTGCATACAAACCTAACGAATATTAATAAACATAATAGGGTATGGTTAACCAACATAACACAAGTAAATTATCAACCGAGCAAAGCAAATGTGAGTTCACTACTTTTTAACTTAAAGCATGCGTTCCCGGTGGTTGGGAAATGGAATGAAACACTTTTCCTGGTTTGGGATTGCTTACTATCTCCTTGTGCGGGATACGGTATTTCTATCTCCTGGTGTGGGATACGGGTAACAACGCTATCCCCTTGAGAGGGATACAAACCTACATTTCTCCCCTTATGCGGGACCCTTAGTTAATTACTATTTATATTGGATGCAACAAGCAAAACTAAATGAAACTCTATCACTCAAGTCCCTACTACTTAATACCGATTAGTCGCCGGCGCCTGGCGAACGGGTTATTAGTTGATAGCGTTATTTAGGTCTCACCAGCCTCACACCGTGCCCGCGTATGGGATCGGGAGTGAACTAATAGACTCTGGCAAACCGTCAATGATGATAGAACATTGACAAACGGGGCACTCTATGGAAATGTACGGTCGCATAGTATTCGGTATTGTAAAACCAGTTTAGTAGCTTACTTATGGGGTAGCTCCCCTTGGCATGGTATAAATGAGTAAATTAACTGTTGAAACAAGTTTTTGGAAATTAAAACTGGAAAACTGTAAACACGTGAACTCGCCAACGTTATGTTGACACTCTACTTCATGCTTTGCAGGTTGCTCGATACAGCTCTGGACGGATGTTGCATTCGGATGGAGTGCGTGGTTCGTAAGTTTCATGTTAACAAACTTGTGGTTTTAAATTACGATGTGTTCTCCTCTCCTTTCCGCTGCAAACTTAAACTATGTTATGAAAAATTTAAAATGGGTCGCTAATTATACCATTATTTGTAATAATAACTAAACGGTTAAAGATAATTAGTGGCTGGATCCTGGTCAGTCACACACCTCGCGGTAGTATTCCGCGTGTGGATTTTGAGGGTGTGACAGATTGGTATCAGTGCCATTGGTTATAGTGAACTAGGTTTAAAATATAAAATGTTTTGGACATAAAATATTTTTATATGAAAACCAGACTATAACCGTTCTTTAATGAAAACCACAACGACACCACACTCCGGATTGCAAGGTTCGTCAACCTCAGATGCTCACCTGGTATTGGTAGGCTAACGACATTTACTTGTATAATTTATGTGTGTGAACACGCATGTGTGTATGTGTATAATTAGCATATATGTGTTAGTATGTATGCGTATATTTAGTATTTAACACAGTGGATCATACGAAGGCTAGGCTAGCGTGTTACGTGTTAAACAGGAGCGAGTCCTCCTGAACCTGGTTCGAAACACCAAAGCACTAAGAGCAAGGAACCAGTTATTCTGAACCCTCGTCCACGTATTCCCTAACATCATCCCTGAACTGCGAATCGACGCGAAGGACGTTTACTCGTTAGACCTGCTCAGGAAAGGCCTGCTACGGACCACGTAGGATAGTTACGTGAACGAATCGACGAAGGGCAGCCACCCCTATATCATGTGATACTGGAAGGAACGACGACGCCATTTGCATCCTTTTTACCTGCGTATTTCTTTTCCCGATTTAAGTGGCGAGGCTTGTTCCCCCACCCGACTGATCACCTGGATTCTTGAAGCAATCTAGTAAGTCTACATTTTTCGGGTTTCTGTTTGCAAGTCTCGAACACGAAAAACATGCGTGTTGTATGCTTCTCATTGTAGTGCCAGCAATCGTATCACCTTTCCATCGACCATGAAGTTAATTGCCCCTAATTCCTCGCTACATGGTGAATCCTTAATCAAGTTGAACCTTATACCTTAGCACACCCCAAAAACCCAGCAAAGTGATATCTTTCTTAAAAACCGGTGTATTTTGAAGGCGTGGCAAGACGAAGACACGAGCCAGTCAACCCACCGACGAGTACGGTGACCTAGATGCATACCTTACCCTTCATTGACAGAGCCGATATCCTTCGACGACTATTCTGATTCTGTGAACCCTTTCGCTAGCTTTCGTACGAATCCTCATTCACTGCTTAAGGCGGTAATCCTCGCTTCTATCGTTACTTTATCACGACATCCACGTTTCTTCGTATGGAGACCTTGACCAAATTTATCTCCAGTTTAGTGAATTCAGTCAACTCGACCTTAAACCAACAAAACTTCATAGACCCCTGTAATGTGGCGGCGAGTTACTTCAAACCTACTTTTTTGAGAACCTGTTTTCGCATTTTCACATCAAAGGCCCCCCCCCCCCCCCCCGACGACGCAAGCCCTACTTCAAACTCATTCGCACGACTTAGAACAACCCGCTCGAACTTGATTTCCTACCGACCTGAGAAATCACATCCTGCCGGACGTCTCAGTAGACCCTGAAACCTACAGACCCGCACGACGACCATCCCTCTCTAGCTACTTCATTTTGCGCTAACCACATCGACGCAACACCCCTTATCGGCAAGCGACGTTCTTTATTCTAACCACGAACAACTTGTGTGCGACCAACTACCTCATCAACATCAGATAAATCCTTATTGCCGACCTCAAAGCCTTTTGTGTTTTGTCTGAAGTTGAACGCACCAATTTTATCTCACTACTCGTTTTATGAATTCCCTGATTCTTATCCTATTCTAGTCAGCACAAATCTCCGTTTGGAATAATTACTTTCTACAAATGTTACTCGTTGGAGCAACAAGCCAAAATAAATAAATAAATAAATAAAATAAAATATACCCCGGGGGTAAAAGGGTATCGCAAGCACTGTTCTTCGAACTCGAGACGATCAACACCTAGTTACGACACTCGGATTTATTCCATCCTGCCAAAATTCGACACTTGTTTCTTTCGACGTCGTTCGAACCTATTCCGAAAACCAGTGGGAATCAGGACGACCCCACGCTTTACCCTGTACTTCTACGACTCAAACCGCCTGCGTTAAGGTTTCAACGCACGACTTTTAACGTCGCAAGGCTCGTTTTTCTTGATCGCATACGCAACCCCTCATGATTTAAACTCGAAAGAGCATCACCTAGCATTCGAGAGATGCTCAAATATCCACAACTCCAGCCATTGGAAGATGATCTACGAGGTGCTTCTATCTTATTCCATCATGTCCAAGGCATTGATGAAATATCTGCTAATAACGGCACGCGACCGAAGAAACCAACAATTTTTCGAATTTGCAACCATCTACGTGACAGAAGTAGATGCTGGGCACGGAGTGCCAACTTCTATCACTTTTGAGCGAACCCATGTTTTGCGTCCGATTCGTTGCAGGTTGTGGAAACTAATGGTCAGGCCAAACAAACCATCCAAACACCCAAAGGCATGCTAAGAACATGTGTATCGACCTTGGATACGAGTGACACTTCCCTTTTGTAGAATTCTCTTCCAACACCTACTACCACACTAGCATTCCGGTAGCACCACTTGAGGCATTGCACGGACGCAGATGCCGGTAACCTCTGTGTTGGGCGGAAGCCGAATTACCGGCCCATAACTTGCACTAGACACAACGGGTGGGATTGCCCAGAATAGACAACGCTTGGCGGCAGCTCTAGACCGTCAGAAAGGCTACGCAGATCAGCGTAGGAAACCACTAGAATTCTTAGTCGGAGACTGGGTTCTACTTAAAGTTTCACCCTGGAAGGGTGTGGTACATTTTGGCTAACGGGACGAGCTTAATCCGCAATATGTTGGACCGTTTGAAATTACCGAAAGGATCGGTAAGGTAGCTTTGCAGACTAAACCTGCCTGTGACCTTATGTGCTAGGTGATTTATATGTTCGTTTTGGTGGACTTTCGTGAAACTGCTTTTATCTACGTATGATAATGGAGTCTATGTATACATATGGAGCGTAGTGTATGACATTTGCTTAAATTTCGAGGACGAAATTCATGTAACATGGGGAGAATGTGACAACTCGAACCCTTGACCCTGATCGTCGGCAGACGACCATTCTATCATTATTTTATTATTATTACAACTACTACTACTACTACTACTATTATTATTATTATCGTTATTTAAATAACATCAACCGCTTCGCGAGGAACGTGTAATTAAACGAATAACTCGGAGCAAGCAATACATAAACTTAACGTACACTCGAGACCGTTAGATTAACCGTTTATATGAAACGCAAAACCTACGAGTTCACACTGATGGGCTAGGCCCAACACAATCCTTCTACACACTCACTAAACCCTACCATACATAAATCCCTCATAAACCTCACCCTCTCTATTATTTAAAATGAAAAACCCTAACACCCCTCACACCAGCCGCACATCATCCCCTCCCTTTCCCTCTCGATAAATCTGACCGGCCACCAGAGCTTTTCCGGCGAACCCTCCGGCGCTCCATTCCTGTTCCGTCGCACACCCACAACACCCTTGAGAACCCCCTCCTCCCTCTTCACTTTAAGCTATCCCATAGCCCCCTTGTCTCCCCTTGGTTTACCAGCTGACCGCCACCAACCGGTGGTGGAGTACGATAGCAATCAACCGAGCAAAGCAAAGGTGAGTTCACTACTTTTTAACTTAAAGCATGCGTTCCCGGTGGTTGGGAAACGGAACGAAACACTTTTCCTGGTTTGGGATTGCTTACCATCTCCTTGTGCGGGATACGGTATTTCTATCTCCTGGTGTGGGATACGGGTAAAAACGCTATCCCCTTGAGAGGGATACAAACCTACTTTTCTCGCCTTATGCGGGACCCTTAGTTAATTACTATTTATACTGGATGCAACAAGCAAAACTAAACGAAACTCTATCACTCAAGTCCCTACTACTTAATACCGATTAGTCGTTGGGGCCTGGCGAACGGGTTATTAGTTGATAGCGCTATTTAGGTCTCACCAGCCTCACACCGTGCCCGCGTATGGGATCAGGAGTGAACTAATAGACTCTGGCAAACCGTTAATGATGATAGAACATTGACAAACGGGGCACTCTACGGAAACGTACGGTCGCATAGTATTCGGTATTGTAAAACCAGTTTAGTAGCTTACTTAAGGGGTAGCTCCCCTTGGCATGGTATAAATGAGTAAATTAACTGTTGAAACAAGTTTTTGGAAATTAACTCACCAACGTTATGTTGACACTCTACTGCATGCTTTGCAGGTTGCTCGATACAGCTCTGGACGGACGTTGCAATCGGATGGAGTGCGTGGTTCGTAAGTTTCATGTTAACAAACTTGTGGTTTTAAATTACGATGTGTTCTCCTCTCCTTTCTGCTGCAAACTTAAACTATGTTATGAAAACTTTAAAATGGGTCGCTAATTATACCATTATTTGTAATAATAACTAAACGCTTCAAGATAATTAGTGGCTGGATCCTGGTCAGTCACACGCCTCGCGGTAGTATTCCGCGTGTGGATTTTGAGGGTGTGATATCATAAGTTTTAAATTATTTTTTATATTTCATATTATTTCTTGCATCACACATAATAAATATAAATTTCGATATGAAGACATATAATCCTAATATGAACTATACACACAAAATTAAAGAAAATATAACATTACTCCTCATGATGCGTTTACGAAGTAAGAATTTCGTTTTTAAATATAAAATAATTAGTAAATTTTATTTCAAAAAGCAATAGTAGTTGTGGCAGGTCCATGAAGCGAGCGGAGAAAAAGTTCATGTGTTTCAACTTGAATAAGGACATCGTGATAAGTAGGAGTAGGTTTAGAGGTGCAAATTGTCGTTGTGAAAGTTCCAAAAAAGGCACCCAAACCACATAAAAACCAATGTTCCTTTCCTTGGTCGTCTTTAAGGCTATAGTCTTGGGTTGATCTCACATTTATACCAAGACCATTGTACTTCGATCTAATCGATCGATCAAGAGGCTAATATCATTTGTTTCGGTTGGTAGCTAAAGGAAACTCCTCACTTTCTCTTTAACAAGGGTAAGAAAACATAGCGTTAGCTTTATTAATGAACCAAGCTCAACCTTGATCATGGTGACATTCAAAGCCATGATCTACTTCAAAAACTACCCAAACTTTATTATTCGACGACACCATAATGTAGCCCCCTTTGTTTTTTTATTATTATGAAGCGACCGAATAGATCAACATGCAAATGGTTCACCATATCATTAGTCATAACATCATTGTATTGATTGCTTTCACCTTCACCATCTTCTCCTTTATGAGCATGTTGCCTCTTCCCTTGTGGGCAAACTAAAACTTGAACAAGAATGTGCATGGTAGTTTACGCTTGCTCAAAGTAACAACACACAATGTAGGTTTTAAATTACTATACATACTAAACTACAAGCATAAACTAACAGGTTGTAGGTGTAAACTTGATGTTCATGCATGTAACTTTCGTGCAAACTCCTGCATAATTGATAATCCTTACTTTGATTGTGCTTGCGTGAACTACCTCACAAGTATTCAAACATATGAATCTTGGCGGGAACATCTTCTAACTGAAATAACACAGTAGCAGCTCAAAGTCATCAAAAACTCCATCTTGACTCCGAATTTTGCAAAATTTGAAAATAAAAAATCTAATGTTCTAAAAGAATCAGAAAATAAATTGGAACCCAAATTGATTCATGTCAACCTGGAATCATCAAACATCATCTTTGCTTGATTTTTCTTCTAATTTGCTTTAAATTGCTTGTAACATGATCAGATAATGCTCAAAATCTTCACAAAAATGAGGACAAAGGCTTTGATTCCAATTATAAGTCCTTAGATTGGATCTTTTACAAATCTGATCATTTCACCAAAACCCAAGAGTATGAGATCTTCTTTGAATCTGTATAATCAAAGAAAAAGGAAGAAGAAACGAAAATTGAGAAATGATTCTGGTAATTCAGATACTTCTCCACCTTCCGTACATAAATACCCTACGATCTGAATCAGAACAGAACTCACAACAATTAAAACAACCCTAAAGAAAACCGAAACCCTTGAATTATTTTCGACACCCTAATATATTTTAAAATATCCCAATATGTCTTAAAATACACCCCATACCTGAAAGCAGGTCCCGAATACCTTAAATATTATTAAAAATAATTAAAAATCAAGTTTTTAGGGTTAAGGCGGGCCGCGTAGCCCTTGGGCTAAACCCTACACGGGCCGCGAGAAGGTGAAACCTGGCTGATCCCTGGGCCGCCACGTGGCCCAACACATGTCGAGCCTACTAGCTGATCCGGATCACCGATACCGTTGACCAGAGTTGACGCGAGCCGCGTAGGCCTTTGTCTACTCTTACGCGGACCGCGTAAAAGTCGAATTCAGGCCCTATAAATTGATTTGCTTGGATCTTCAGTCAGTTCGTCCCAAATCTTTCTTTCTCACTTAATTTCTTAATAGTAGGCATTATACTCGGGTCTAATACCCCCCTAATTAGCGAAGTTCTGCTCCGTTGTAAGTATTAAAACCCCTGGATACGTATTAGATACGCTGCCCGATTGATCTAGGGTTCTGTAACGGCTGTCGTGGTTCTGCCCGACGTGTGCATTTGTGTAATTTATAGATAATTCCCAGGGAACCCTTATTGAAAACCTTAGATAGCAATGTGAGTAATCTCCTTTTTGTAAATTGTTTTTTCAAAACCTTTACTATTTTACAATGCAATTTAGCAGTGATTAAGTCTTTTGTAATTCTGCGATTACTGCCGGTATGTTGGGGTTTTGTATACAAAATGTGAGACACGTTACCATTGGACGAAGAGTTAGCCAATGTGTAATTTGACCCACCAGTCAGGATTGACAGTACTGAATAAGTAATTGGGTAGATATAAACATTGTGATCGCTCTCAATAAGGTTTAAATTAAATTAATATTTCTTAATTAAACTGGGATTCACTCACCAGTATTTCCCACTGACAAATGTTTTTAAAACGCGTTTCAGGTAACACAATATGAAAGCCAATTAGAAGCCAGCTGGATAGCACTGAAGGATTGGAAAAGTGGCTATAAAAGTTATCTAAATAAAGAAGGCGTTTTAATTCAATAAAATGAGATTTATCCCTATAAATCAGTTTGTAATGAAAACTTGGGTTTTATCCCAATGTGTTTATTTCTATAAAATGTGGTGTTTTACTCTGATAAAATATTTCCTAACTACGGTCCTGATGTAATTTTCGCTGCCAAATTAATAAACACCGATACCACCGAAACTGAGTTCGCGGCCGCCCGTTCCCGGGACAGATAGGGGGCAGGGGTTGCGACAGAAGGTGGTATCAAAACTAAGTCACTGATTCAGCTACAGAAGCGTTCTGCTGATATCAAAATTTAAATTGATAGGAAATAAATTACGGGAATATGTGCATAATTGTATTTTCTTGTTATGTGTTATTTGACTATTTATTAGTTTACAGTATGAGCGACAAAGGACCATCTGACGCGTATCGTCAATTGTCTGGTTCGCCTAGAAGTGAAGGCACCTCCTCTTCTCAGCCTGCCCTCTCAGGGTACTCCGCTGATATGGAAGAAGGAATATTCGTGTTTAAGGCTCAGTCCGAGGAGCCATTCCCTCAGAAAAAGAGAGGATGATTCAGTCGAGGGGCACACGAGCGTAGAAAGAGTATTAAAAAGTTACAAGACCAGAGTGTACTAGTAGCAGCCAAAAGAGAGACCGATGCCTATGCCCAGGATATGATTAATAGAGGTATAGCCAATATCCACATCCTAGCAACCACTGCAGCTGACCCTAACCTGGAACAAATGATAGCACCCCAACCCCAACCACAACCACCAATACCCGACCAACCAATGGAAATAGAAAACCCTGAAAATCAAGTAGAAATGCATGATTTCAACCCGGAGGAAATACCTAGGGTACCCGCACCAAATCCCTTAGACCCAAATTACGACCCCTGGTGGGACGATAATATGGACTATGTGCAACGTTACCCGATACATGAAGACATGCCCATGCCAAACATAGGAGCCTACCCAGGTTTGGATCATTTAGATCCCTATTACCACGATGTATTCATTAAGGAGATTTTAGAAAATCCTTACCAATTTCAGGCCCCTACACCTCCGTACCAGGAACCCGCACCCTAGATTCCGAACCCAGTCCTAGAACCTGCACCCTCAATGAATGCAGACAATGTACAAGAACTTAGGACATTTGGTGAGGAAATTTTACAGAGTAGTGAAAGAATGCGACAGGTGGGAGAGCGACTCGTCTGGAAGTACGATGAGCGCAATATGGATTTCTGGATGAATCCATATCCATGAATGTGATGGTGGAAATGGTAGTAGTAATAATAATAAAAAAATAATATAATATATGTGTATGTGTATGAAAAAAAAACTACGGATGCCTACTATTATTAGTGTAATTTTATTTTAGTCGGTATTGTAATTTTAATTTCAATACTGTGTGTAATAGATGCATATTATATGAATAGAGTAAAGTCGCAATGATCGATGCTTTTGACCAAAATGCGTGTTATGTGATTGGCTGTATTAAATATTATTTTGTGATATTAATACATGGTAAATGTTTAAAATTCAGATGGCCGACGAAGGAAATCAAGGAAATCTGAATAACGATAACCAGAGTAACATTAACTTGGTTAATGAGAATCCGAGCATCAATAACAATGGAAACCAAGTGGATAATAGTGCTATCCAACACATAGTGGCACAAGGAATTATAGATGCAATGCCATTTATTATTCAAACAGTTCAAGAAGTGAATAATAAAAGTAAACATAGCAGTAAGCGACCAACTGAACCAGAAAACATCGTAAACAATGGACCTGTACTTCAAGTGCCCATTCCCAAAAGAAGAAGAACCATGTCTTATGGTTGTTCTTATAAAGAATTCTGGTTCTGCAAACCAATAGAATTCTCGGGCAATGAAGGACCCATTGCAACTCTACGCTGGATAGAAAAGACTGAGGCTGTTTTAAAAATAAGCAAGTGTGCTGAAAAAGACAAGATAATGTTTGCTTCTAATTTATTTAAAAACTCAGCCTTAGAATGGTGGAACACTATCCTCCAGTCAAGAGGAAGTGATAAGATTTACAACATGGAATGGGAAGAATTTAAGAATATGGTAGAAAGGAAATTCTGCCCTCCCAATGAAAAGGAACAGATAGTAAATAAATTTCTTAACCTTAGAATGATCGAGGTAGATAGTAAGGGTTATACTACCACATTTTTTGAATATGCTAGAATAGTAACAACCCTTGCATCACCTGAACCAGCATTAATCTCCCGTTACATCTGGGGATTAATTGGAGAGATTAGACATGTAGTCAAGGCAGCTAGACCGCAAACTATAGAAGAAGCTGTAGAATTAGCAAATACCTTGACAGATGAGTTACTCCATACTAGAGAAGAAGACCAGAGGAGAAACCTAGCTCAAAGACTTACCCAGGAATTCCGATCTGGAAATTCCAACCGTGGGAAAAATGTAGGTTCCACATCTGCACCTTATTGCAAGTATTGCAAAAGGAAGCATTCTGGAAGATGCTCCATATATTGCAATTTCTGCAAAATATCAGGACACAAGGAAGAAGACTGTAGGAGGAAAGCCAACAACAGGATATGCTACAACTGTGGGGAACAAGGCCACATCAAGCAGAACTGTCCGAAATTGGCTCCAGTTGCGAACAACAAGAACACTAAAAATGCTAGAGCATTCGTTCTGACTGCAGATGAAGCCATGATGATTCCAGATGTGATAGCCGGTACGTTTTTAGTTAATGATGTTTTTGCTAAAGTATTATTTGACTCTGGTGCAAACCAAAGTTTTATTAATACTACGTTTTGCAAACTTCTTAATCAATCATTAACTAAACTTCCACAAGAATGTCTAGTAGAGACCGCAAATGGAGAAACGGTTAGGATTTCTGAAATCTTGCAGGGAGCAAGAATAGAGTTTTTAAATCAAAAGTTTATTGCAAACCTTTACCCAATGAATTTGGCAGGATTTGATGTCGTTTTAGGAATGGATTGGTTAATAGCCAATAAAGCCAGTATTTTATGTGATCAAAAGTCAATCCAAGTAAATTCACCAAAAGGTGAAAAGATCACAATTAAAGGAGATAAACCCTCTAGATCCACCAAATTCATCTCTACGATGAAAACTGCAAGTTATATAAGAAAAAGGGTCTATAGTATATTTGATTTCTATAATCACTAACACTAAGGGAAAAGAATTAAAAGACATTCCAGTAGTGTCCTAATTTTCAGATGTATTTCAAGAAGAATTACCAAGCCTACCGCCAGACAGGGAAGTTGAATTCAGAATCCATCTGTTGCCAGGAACAGCACCAATTGCCAAAGCACCCTACCGTTTGGCACCCGCCGAAATACAGGAACTGAAGAAGCAGTTAGATGAATTATTAGAGAAAGGATTCATACAACCAAGCTTATCGCCTTGGGGAGCGCCGATACTGTTCGTTAAAAAGAAGGACGGATCAATGCGTATGTGCATTGATTACCGTGAATTGAACAAGGTCACGATTAAGAATCGGTACCCATTACCAAGAATCGATGATCTGTTCGATCAATTGCAAGGAGCTCGATTTTTCTCTAAGATCGATTTAAGATCAGGATATCATCAATTAAAGGTACAGGAAGAAGATATTCCTATGACTGCATTTAGAACAAGGTATGGCCATTACGA
Source organism: Helianthus tuberosus (assembly GCA_030545235.1). Lineage (NCBI taxonomy): Eukaryota > Viridiplantae > Streptophyta > Magnoliopsida > Asterales > Asteraceae > Helianthus > Helianthus tuberosus. The sequence goes on along the minus strand of CM060370.1, from coordinate 199,496,294 downwards.
ATTTACTGTCATGCCATTTGGTTTAACCAATGCCCCGGCCGCATTTATGGACATGATGAATCGAATATGTAAACCATATTTGGATAAATTCATAATTGTCTTTATAGATGATATTCTAATTTACTCTAAAAGTAAAGAGGGACATGCAAAGCATTTGCACGCACTTCTAAGTCTATTAAGAAGAGAAAAGATTTATGCTAAGTTTTCCAAGTGCGAGTTTTGGTTAGAACAAGTACAGTTTCTTGGACACTTAGTTAATCATGAAGGAATTCATGTGGATCCCACAAAGATCGAGGCGATTACTAAATGGAAAACCCCTGAGTCACCAACCGAGGTTAGAAGTTTCTTAGGATTGGCCGGTTATTATAGAAGATTTATTCGAGACTTTTCTAGAATAGCCATTCCTTTAACTAAGTTAACCTGTAAATCCATTAAGTTTAAATGGGGACCAAAACAAGAAGAAGCATTTAGAATTCTTAAGCAAAGATTAACCCACGCACCCATACTAGCATTACCAGAGGGAACTGAAAATTTTGTAGTCTATTGTGACGCTTCCAAACTAGATTATGGATGTGTGTTGATGCAACGCCAAAAGGTTATAGCTTACGCATCTAGACAACTTAAGAATCATGAAGAAAATTATTCAACCCATGATCTAGATTTAGGAGCCATAATTTTTGCCCTTAAGATTTGAAGACATTATCTTTATGGTAGTAAGTTTACCATATTCACTGATCATAAAAGTTTAAGGTATGTTTTCGGGCAAAATGAATTGAATATGAGACAAAGACGCTGGATGGAGATGCTTAGTGATTATGATTGTAATATCCAGTATCATGAAGGAAAGCCAAATGTAATGGCAGATGCTTTAAGCCGAAAGTATCACGAAAAGCCAAAAAGGATACGTTCTATTATATTAAATCTACAAGTAGATTTAAATGAGCAAATTAGAAAAGCACAAGAATCAGTAATCAAGGATGATACTGAAAAATTAAAAGGAATGATTAAGGAATTATAACAAGGAACCGATGGAATTTGGAGATTCCATTAAAAGAGAATGTGGATACCTAAATTAGGGAACCTGCGTCATTGTATATTAGAAGAAGCCCATAAGTCTAAATATACAATGCATCCAGGAAATGATAAGATGTACCAGGATTTAAGAAAGAATTTCTGGTGGATAGGAATGAAAAAGGACATAGCAACCTATGTTTCTAAATGTTTAACTTGTTCACAAGTTAAAGCTGAACATCAGAAACCCCCAGGTTTGTTACAACAGTTAGAAATGCCCGTATGGAAATGGGAATTGATTACAATGGATTTTGTTACCAAATTACCCAAAACAAGAAAATGCAATGATACAATCTGGGTGATTGTAGATAGGCTAACTAAGTCAGCTCATTTCTTACCAATGAAAGAAACTTTCAGTATGGAACAGCTAGCTAAATTATATGTAAATGAAATAGTTTCATTACATGGAATTCCTTTATCAATTGTTTCTGATAGGGATAGTCGTTTTATCTCTCATTTTTGGTCAAGTTTCCAAAAAGCAATGGGAACCAAGTTAAATCTAAGCACAGCTTATCATCCTCAAACGGACGGACAAAGCGAAAGGACAATTCAGACGATGGCAGACATGCTTAGAGCTTGTGTAATTGATTTCGGAGGTAATTGGGACGATCACTTACCTTTAGTAGAATTTTCTTATAATAATAATTATCACACAAGTATCAATGTTGCACCATTTGAAACACTTTATGGACGAAAATGCCGAACCCCAGTCTGTTGGGCAGAAATTAGGGAAAAACAACTATCTGGACCTGAGATAGTACAAGAAACAACCGACAAGATTATTCAAGTCAAGGAACGACTGAAAGCAGCACGTGATCGACAGTAGAGCTATGCTGACAACCGACGTAAACCGTTGGAATTTCAAATAGGAGATAAAGTACTGTTAAAAGTCTCTCCTTGGAAAGGAGTGGTAAGATTCATCAAAAGAGGAAAGCTAAGTCCCAGGTATGTTAGACCTTTTGAGATTATTAGAAGAATAGGACCTGTAGCCTATCAGCTACAACTACCAGAGGAAATGGCAATAATACATGATGTATTTCATGTATCTAACCTCAAGAAATGCTTAGCCGATGAATCACTTGTAGTACCTCTTAAGGATATAGAGGTATATGAACAACTCAAGTTTGTAGAAAGGCCTCTGCAGATTGAAGACAGGAAAGTCAAGAATCTCAAACACAAGAGACTAGTTCTGGTCAAAGTAAAGTGGGACTCCAAAAGAGGACCTGAGTACACATGGGAGCTTGAATCAGAAATGCAACGAAAATATCCACACTTGTTCCAGTAGATCTCGAGGACGAGCTCTAAAACAAGGTGGGGAGGATATAACAACCCTAAAGAAAACCGACACCCTTGAATTATTTTCGACACCCTAATATATTTTAAAATATCCCAATATGTCTTAAAATACACCAAATACGTGAAAACGAGTCCCGAATACCTTAAATATTATTAAAAATAATTAAAAATCAAGTTTTTAGGGTTAAGGCGGGCCGCGTAGCCCTTAGGCTAAACCCTACGCGGGCCGCGAGAAGGTGAAACCTGGCTGAACCTTGGGCCGCCACGTGGCCTAACACATGTCGAGCCTACTAGCTGATCCGGATCACCTATACCGTTGACCAGAGTTGACGCGGGCCGCGTAGACCTTTGTCTACTCTTACGCGGGCCGCGTAAAAGTCGAATTCAGGCCCTATAAATTGATTTGCTCGGATCTTCAGTCAGTTCATCCCAAATCTTTCTTTCTCACTTAATTTCTTAATAGTAGGCATTATACTCGGGTCTAATACCCCCCTAATTAGCGAAGTTCTGCTCCGTTGTAAGTATTATAACCCCTGGATACGTATTAGATACGCTGCCCGATTGATTTAGGGTTCCGTAACGGCTATCGTGGTTCTGCCCGATGTAGTCGTTGGAATGCCGTCTCGGGGAGGGTATTACTAATGTTAAAATGGGTTATTATACTAACACGTGTGCATTTGTGTAATTTATAGATAATTCCCAGGGAACCCTTACTGAAAACCTAAGACAGCAATGTGAGTAATCTCCTTTTTGTAAATTGTTTTTACAAAACCTTAACTATTTTACAATGCAATTTAGCAGTGATTGAGTCTTTGTAATTCTATGATTACTGCCGGTATATTGGGGTTTTGTATACAAAATGTGAGACACGTTACCATTGGACGAAGAGTTAGCCAATGTGTAATATGACCCACCAGTCAGGATTGACAGTACTGAATGAGTAATTGGGTAGATATAAACATTGTGATCGCTCTCAATACTGTTTAAATTAAATTAATATTTCTTAATTAAACGGGGATTCACTCACCAGTATTTCCCACTGACAAATGTTTTTAAAACGCGTTTCAGGTAACACAATGCGAAAGCCAATTAGAAGCCAGCTGGATAGCACTGAAGGCTTGGAAAAGTGGCTATAAAAGTTACCTAAATAAAGAAGGCATTTTAATTCAATAAAATGGGATTTATCTCTATAAATCAGTTTGTAATGAAAATTTGCGTTTTATCCCAATGTGTTTATTTCTATAAAATGTGGTGTTTTACTCTGATAAAATATTTCCTAACTACGGTCCTGATGTAATTTCCGCTGCCAAATTAATAAACACCGATACCACCGACACTGAGTTCGCGGCCGCTCGTTCCCGGGACAGATAGGGGGCCGGGGTTGCGACAATAATTAACTGCACCAACACTACCATCAGATCTCACTAATACCGTTAGATCTACTGCCACACTGTCAGATCTACCACCACCCCTATTTAAACTCTTTCCCTTTCCCTTTCTCTCTCTCTAAATCAAAATACCACCATCATTAGGTACCACCTATCACCGTCGCATCTTCTCTAAACTCAAAACACCCCCATCAACCATTGTAGGAGGGTCAAAACCCTGAATCAGTTTGAGACTTGTTACATACCAAACGAGAGAACTCAACCCAACAGATTAGTCTGGTGGATGTGAGAGCTCATTTGGTATATAAACCCCACATCAGTTGCCCATGTGGACAAGTCCCATACCTTGCAATGGTATTAGTCCATAACAATTGACCCTTCTTAAGGGCCAACGTCCTCGTTGGTCCCGCCCATGTTGGTCACAGCTGGTTCTTTCCAGACCACCACTCCATGGGCCACCACTCCGAGCCTCGTTGGTCACGGCTGACTCTCTCCAGGCCACCACTCCGAGTTCTGGCTCTGATACCAATGTCACATACCAAACGAGAGAACTCAACCCAAAAGAGTAGTCTGGTGGGTGAGAGAGGCCATTTGGTATATAAACATCACATGAGTTGCCCATACAACCGATGTGAGACAAGTCAGATACATTTCAATGGTATTAGTCCATCACAAGACAACCAGAGATACAAATCTATAATGGTGTTTTTCCAGCGATTTTTAGTGTAATAAACCAGAGATTCAGATCTCAGATGAAGATGGATTGAGAAGGCAAGAAGGAAGAGGGAGAGAGTGCAAAGGTGTAGAAAGAGATAGATTTACCAGATTTTTATCTATCTTTGTTAAATTGATTAGTAAAATTACTAAACTGCCCTCATATGCAAGGCACATGCTAACTTAACTGAATTTTTTTAACAAGGTTAGGACCGAAGGACGTAGAGTGTAACGAGTTTTACAAATAAAGGACTGTGACTGTAATTATTAAAGGTAAAGGTCATTCATTGCACTCTAATATAAACATAAAGGACGAAAAGTGTAATTTACCCTACATTTCTACATAAGATTACAGGGAGCAAGATGAGAGGGTCAAGCGAATTGGATGATAGTGAAGCAAATAGGTTAACATGATGTTTGTAGTTGGTGACACAGTTCTTAAATTTAATGAATGAATATACAGAACTTACTTATAGATCTTCGTCTGCTCAAGATTCTCCAGCTTTGCAAAGGTTAAACATAATCCAAATGTTAATTTATAAAATGTCACATGTAGATTAATTCAGAGGTGGCAATTTTGATTTAATTACTTATTAGAAATCTAGAGATGTTACAACATGGCAACTGAGTGCTTAGAGATCTCTCGTCTTCGCGTTCTTACATTCTTCCCCTTTTTTACGAGTCACACTTCTCTTCAAAGTAAATGCAGGTATACCCACCGACGTCCACGAATGTCCGATTACGGATTTGTGGATGGTTAACCAAATTTTCATATTGTGTTATATTATTTAATCAGATTTTCGGTTTCTACGAAAAATAATTTCATTTTTATTTTAGATATATGGTAATTTCAATTTATTACTTAAAAATCTTAAATGGGTTACAACTCTATATATTCGGGAGTTGATGCGGGACTAGCTCTTTTCGTAAAGACACATGCCTCTTAGAGAAGAGGTTTTAGGTTCAAATATGGACAAAAGTATTTTAATGTATTTAGTGTAAATTAAAGTATGAGTAACCTTTATGTTGGTTGAAATAACATATTTGGGAGTTCTAGAACTTTAGAAAGGAAACAGTGGAGTGATTTATACTCCAAAAGTAATGAAATCATAATTCTTCAAAGACAAAACGGAGTGACTTGGCAAGTGGCAACGGAAAAAATATGCAAGTGTCCGAATTGACCATTGACTTATTGACTTACTTTGTATTATGCATCATCCACTAAGCGACTTATTGACTTTGTATTATGCATCATCCACTAAGCAAAAGTTGTTGTCAATCGTTTTCTTGACGACTTTTAATATCATGTATAATGTTATATTATTATTTAGTAGTTGTTGTCAATTGATGTTTTGACGATTTTAATATCATGTATAATGTTATTTATATTATTATTTAGCATTATGAGTTAGTTCTTAAACTAAACTAGAATTACGACCCGCCGCAATGCGGCGGGGATTCTTTAGTTATAACTAAGTCGATTTAGGACGCACACGTTATGTTGAACCTGTCAAACAGGAAAAAAATAGACGATGTAAAAACGTTCACCTACACACGTACGTTGCGTCGTGTTAACTCGCAAAATTTAGACCGAAACGTGAAAACGCTAAACCAAAGACGCACGTTGCGATGTTTTAAGTCACAAAATTTAGAACGAAACATAAAGCAAAAAATTTGAGGAAAATGAAAACTATAAAGGACCAAAGTTGAAAGTAAAAAAAGTTGTGAATATAGATTGCAAAAGATAAAAGGTTTAATGTTAAAAGTAAAAAAACAAATAGTTTTGGGTTAAAAGTAATTTATGAAATACTTTTGAATGAAAAGTAAAAAAAATCATTTTTTTTTTGGAAAACCCCAAATGCCAAAGTTAGAACAACCATATGCATAACTATTTTTTCTTTGAAAAACCACCAAAGTGAAGATTACAACACATAAGTAAAAAAGAATCAAAGTGATTAAATCGCAAAAGATGAAAACTTTTGAATTAGAAGTAAAAGAACCAAATTAATCAAAGGGGTTAAATTACCAAAGATTAAAACTTTAAACTTAAATTATCAAAGATTCAAACTTTAGTGTTAAATAGGAAAGAAAGATTAAAATTTTTTAACTTAAATTGTCAAAGATTAAAATTGTAGGGTAAATTGTCAAAGATTAAAACTTTAGGGTTAAAAAGAAAACAAAGATTAGAAGTTTAAACTTAAATTGTCAAACATTAAAACTTTAAGGTTAAAAAAGAAAATTTTCTATTTTTTTTTTTTTGAAAGACTCACAAAGCCAATTGTACAACTATCATATGCACAAATTAGTTGCTTATTAATAAGGTTACAAATTGGCACAATCGTCCATGAGGTCTAGCTTTGTTTGTCAGTTTCATCCAAAAGAATTTTTGTGTGCCAAATAGTCCTTCATCTTTGGCATTTTTGTCATTTTCATCCAAACCACTAACTTGGTTTAATTTTTCTATTAAGTTGAAAGATATTGGATGAAACTGACAAATATAAAATCTTAGAGACGATTTTAGCAATTTACTTAAATTCTTTTTAATGTTTTTTATTTAATTAAATTTGTCACATATATATAAAACAGAATATACATGCGGTTCTAATAAAAAATCTAATAGTTTTATCACAAAAATTTTACAAATTTTCGCCCAACCACTAAATCAATTATTTTTTCTATTAAGGTGAAGGATTTCTTTAAATTTTATAAAGTAAGACAAAAATTAATTTCTTATTTTTTTATATACATCAGTTCATAAAAATAAAATCTACTTCCAACCTCTAAATTTTATGAAACTAAAATACTAGTGACCTTATAGAAAAATGTCAAATAAACAAATCTTATCATATGTACCAAGTTTGTAATTCATCTTCTACTATTTTAAATTCGCTTCTAACAAAAAACAAAAGCCACTGCCTCCCACCATATCAAACAACGTATCGTTACCAAACCTTAAAATTATCCACCAAATAGTAACTATAATGCCATGAACTAAAAGTTTCTTTACTCAAAACACTCGGAATAAATATTAGTTAGTTACACTCATAATTTTAATTAGATAAATATTTTGTTTCTGCCAACATATTTCTTAGGTGCTCAACACATTTAAAAATATGTAACGTTTTACATTTTTTTTTCTATCTCTACACTTGATTAAATACTAAAAGTTGTAATCAATTGTTATGTGCCGCACACAATTGATATTTATTTTATATATCGTTTTCTCTTTATAAAACTGATCTATATAAAATACTGGATACTAATTTATGTCTTAATTTATAAAATTTAAAACATCCTTCACCTTAACAGAAAAAATAAACTGAGTTAGTATTTTGAATGAAAATTTATAAAAACTACGTGACAAAACTATAATTTTTTTTTTATAAAAACTGCATGTACATTCTGTTTTATATATATGTAACAAAACTAATTAAATTAAAGAAATTAGAAAGAGTTTGAGTAAATTACCAAAATCGTCCCTGAGGTTTTATATTTGTTAGTTTCATCCAAATATCCCTTAACTTAACATAAAAATAAATTAAGTTAGTGGTTTGTATGAAAATGACAAAAAAAATGCCAAAGGTGAAGGACCGTTTGACAAAAAAAAAAATCATTTTGGATGACACTGGCAAACAGGCCTAAACCATAGGGACGATTTTGGCAATTTACTCTAGTTCTTATAAGAAGTATTAAGGCTTGTTTTGTATATTGTTAACATAAATAATTACCATTATTGTTCATCACGATAGATGTACTTTTATGGTTAAGGTCTTAGGGGGAGGTTCAATTTCAAGCGGAGTGGTATAAAGCTAAGGTTTTCGGCCCCGTTTTCTTATAGCCCGTAAATTCTAACAACCTATATGTAAATATTCTCTCGGTTACGGATTTTTGGTGGCAAATTTGTGGATTATAATAAATAACTATGCATCCTCTTAATCAATCATAAGATCTAGAGTAAAATGTCATTTTTGCCCCTGAGATTTTACTATTTTTGTGACTTTCTTCTCTGTGGTGACATTCTTAATCCAAAAAATTTGAAATATTGTCATTTTCATCCCTGATGACCAAATTTCGAGGGAAGATAGTGGCAATAAAATTAATGATGAAAATGGCGATAAAACGGAAATCTAAAGGACTCAAATGTACAAAAAAATCATTTTGGATGGAATAAGCAAAATAACTAAACCTTACGGATGATTTTTGCATTTTACCCTTTCTAAGATGTATATGAAGGTTTTTTTTTTCCTACTGACAAAAAGGCCTCAAGTGAATTATCCACTTTGGGCCTGAAAAGACTGAGCCAGCCAGCAATTAAGTTTATTAAAACTGTGTCGGAATATGCTATTAATTTGTAAATTTTTGTTTCCAAAGGTTTATGGTTGATAATGCATCCTCATCCAGATCAAAACTATTTACCACATCGGTGGATCGTGAATGGGTATTATTGGTTATTAATATAATAATGCAATTTTTATATTACATGGGGGACAAGTATTAGTGGTTGGCATGTATCCAATTAGACCATTGTTTTACCTCAATCTTATCTTCACAAATTGTAAAACGACTAACTTTATAACGGAGTAAACTTATGCAAGGAAAATTTAACATCAGAATTGACCAATGGATCATTAATAGTATTAAAACAAAGTATTTTCACAAAAATAAAAGTTGTCATCTATTGTTTATTAAAGTTGGATTAATTGCAGCTGTGTTTGTTTTAAATTGTCAGGTTGGGCCGAGTGATACCGTGTTATGCTTTACTTCAATGAATCATATAGATTTGAACCTAATGTGATATCTTGAGAATTTGAGGACTGTGTTCATTAAGTATAGTGGATCTAAGACATGATTTTAGGTTGATGTAGTTTGCTAATTTTTAATTGATAATATTTTTTTGCTGATTTTAGGTTTGATTACATACTAATTTTGTAACGGTCTAAGTAAGCCGTGCCAAGATATTGTCCGCTTTCCCCCGATGGGTTACCCATCCACGAACTAACGGTTTTGTTTTCACCCGACGAGTTGCTTGCTCAGGCAAAACGCGTCTTGAGAGAGAAGGTTTCCACCCCCTTATAAAGAAAACTTCGTTCTCCTCCTCAACCAATATGAGACTTACATCTCCACTCCCCTTAGGGAGCCTAGCGTCCTCGTTGGCACACCGGCCCGGCTCCTGGCTCTGATACCATTTGTAACAGCCCAAGTAAATCGTGCCAAGATATTCTGCTTTGCCCCCGATGGGTTGCCCATCCAGAAACTCACAGTTTTGTTTCACTCAACGAGTTGCTCGCCCAGAAAAACGTGTCTTGCTAGAAAAGGTTTTCAACCCCTTATAAGGACACTACTAGAAAATCTGAAACTTCTTACACCAGTTTTCGTAGGAAATGCGTCATAAAACTGATTTTTCTATGCATTTATGACAAACACCTGATGTAGGAAGACACCTCGTAGGAAACCCGTTTTCAAGGTATTTCCAGCGCCACTTCCTACACATTTTTTATGAAACTACTACGTGGCAAATTGCTTCGAATTTCCTACAATATATTTAATTATTATCTTTCAGGATTTATTTTTTTAGCGACACATTTCCAACCAAAAAAACAAAAAAAAAATAACAAATTTTAATACAACATTGTTTGTTACCTACTTCCGAAAATAAATTAGAAGTTTTGTTACAAATTTTCGAGGAAACTAAGTAATTTTTATGACTGAATTTCTAACAATTAATAAGAAGTGTTGTTACAAATTTTCGAGGAAACTGGGTATTTTTTGTGACACAATTCTTACAAATAAATAAGAAGTGTTGTTACAAATTTCTGAGGAAATTGAGTATTGTTTGTAACGGTTTTTCGACGAAACTGAGTATGTTTTTTGACAAATTTATGACAAAATAAAGATAAAAGTCTACTATTTTTTGACCGTTTTCCGACAAAAGCTTTTTTTGTTGTGACACATTTCCAACCACCTAATTTATTAAATAAAAAATTGCAAAAAAATAATTAATATTTCTACATTTTTTCTAGCGAAAAAATCTAGAAATAATCTGTAATACTAAGAATCTCTTTTACAAAATTCATCGAAGTTACAATGACATAAATTCAAAAATCATGCGTCACAACGCAAGTTGCAATATCTTTAAACCGTAAGCTAATACAATTCAACGCAATTCCAAAAAGATATCAAAAAGTAAAACTAATTAGAGGGAGCACGCCAATTCTTCATAAATTCTTGAAGTTGTTTTTGAAGTTCTTCCCTTGCTTTCCTTTCTTCTTCAAGACGAGATATAAGTAGATTCCTTTCTTCTTCAACCTGAGCTTCAAGATCTACTACTCAGGTTTGCATAACTTGAGCCTAAAGAGTTGTTAAAATATATATAGTTAGAACTAATAAATACATTATATAAAGAAATGTTTTGAGGCAAAAGAAAAGGTGTTTATTAGTTTGATGAAGTGAAACATGGTGCATGCATAATGCTCCTATGAATAAATAAACAAAGTCAGCGTACAACTGTCTATGCACATACCAATAGTATGATTCAGAAGAGTAACATAGTTAGACATGACGCGATTCAAAATCTATTACTTAACACTTCTTAAATACCAAATTTGTAATAGGATTTTATACTAATGTTTAAAATACTATAACCTTCATAAGATAATCGCATTCACATAGTTGAGTTCATTTACAATTTAATTATAAAGAATGATATAACATATTAGAGCTTTTAAGAGTAAGGATATCAGGATATATGTGCATGGATAAGCTTGAATATACATCAATGTTTTAGACAACATATGGTAAAAAAAATGCAGGCGACCAGTTCGAGTTTCATGTTGGGTTATACCGGTTTTGGACTGGTAAATGGTTTTTAATGAAAATAAGACCGACTACTGGACTGTAACATGTCAGTTTTGGATGGTTTCAGACAAGTTCCATACTGGGCAATCAGTTTGGCCAGTCTGGACCGATTTTTGCACACCTTTAAGGGAAGCAGACAACAAGGTGGATAAAGAGGAAATATACATCATTGTAATGGTTGAAGACCAGTTTAAGAGCTGGAACACTTGCTGAAAGACGGTGTATGTTGTTAGGGAGACTTGCTACATATGTATAAATACACACACACACATACATTACATACATACATACATGCATACATACACACATGCATACATACACACATGCATACATACATACATATATACATACTCACATTATACTCATATGCACACGTCCACATAGTTATGTACATTTAGTATTTAAAATAAGAATAATTATGTAGGTTGTTTCTTACACATTTGTGACATATCCTTAAATGTCGTCAGAAATGTGTCACAACTTGCAATGGATTTCAGCATTTTGTCATAAATGCGTAGGAAATTGTATTCGTACATGAATTGTTTCCTACGTCTTTGTGACAATTATATTTAAAAATAAGCATTTTGTCATAAATGTATAGGAAATATGTTTATTTTATAATTATTATATACTAGTTTTTTATTATTTATAAATATAATAGTATATATCCTTGTATTTATGTTTAATACAAGGATATTTGTCGGAAATGTGTCACAGTTGTGACGCAATTCCAACGGATGGTTTATGTTAATTAATAAATAAATACTTTGTCAGAATTGTGTAGGAAATGTTATTATTTTCCCTTATTTATTTTGCATATATTAATATTTATTGGGTTAACAATAAAAATTAACCTTTTGTAGATTATTTGTGACAGATTTGTGACGCAACTGTCAATTAATTAAGGTTTTCATATTTTTTTTTTTGTCGGAAACTTGTCACAAGTTGTGACGGAATTCCGACCGATGGTTTTAGTTAATTAAAAAATAAATATTTCGTCATAAATGTGTAGAAAACGATATTAATTTCCCTTATTTTTTGGCTTACATAAATATTTATTCAGCAACGAATAATAATTAATCTTTTCTAGATTATTTCCGACTGATTTGTGACGCAACTGTCAATTAATTAGGGTTTTCTTATTTTTCGTCATAAATGTGTAGGAAAGGATATTATGTTCCCTTATTTTTTGGCTTATATAAATACTTATTCGGTAATGAATAATAATTAACCTTTTGTAGGTTATTTCCGAAAGATTTGTGACGCAAGTGTTAATTAATTAGGGTTTTCTTATTTTCCGTCGTGGATGCATCGAAAATTTGTAACAAAATCTTGATTTTTTTAGGAAATTCATCATAAAGGTGTTGTAATATGTGACCAAAAAAATTGTGTAGGAAATTGTCCCCTTTTCTAGTAGTGGTAAGTTTCGAGAATGTCACGGAGGAAATGATACAATTTTGAAATTTGGCCTGAAATGGTATAAGTGGACAAGCCATAGAAACGTAAATGACACTTAACCTTTTATTTTATGTTTGGAAATGACGTCAAGTGCTTAATTTTATCTTCATTTTGAAGTAACTTTTTTCGTGCGGTTGATACAGGTGTACGATCTCAGTTTACTTAAATTACAACATATTTTTTTGTGTTTTGATGTTCAGAGGTTTACCGAAACGATACTAATCAAATTTTCTACATGTAACGAACCGAAACAATACCGACTGAATCACTACAGTATCATGTGGAAAAATCATTGGCTGCTGAGAATCGTGGAAAGATGTGTATTAAAGAAGATTATTTCTTCTATTTAAGAGCCAACCAAGATTAGAACTTCAACATTTACGTGTGTATCACTACAAAGCAAATCCAGCCCCTATTTGTTTTAAAATGGAGGATTGTTGTTTAAGTATGAAAAAATCATTGTCCATATTCATGATGTTACTGATTTACATGGGTGGACGCAGGGCACAAGGTGTTTGTGTGAAAGATGAGAGAACGGCACTTCTCGAAATTAAAGCCTCACTTTACGAATACTTTCCTGAAATGGACAATCCTCTCTCCTCATGGGTTGATCATGGAAGCACTAGTGGTGAATGTTGTGAATGGGAGAGAATAAAATGTGACAAGGTCACCGGACATGTAACTGACATCTTGTTGAGCAACTTGCTCTCGGAAGATTATGAATCTTTCTATGACAGGACTTGGCCATTAGATTTTTCTCCTTTCATTCATTTTAAAGAGCTGAGAAATCTTGATGTGTCATGGAATTATATTGATGACACGTTTGTGGGCAAAGGTATCATGTGGTTCAAATCTTTTTTTACATATGTGCTTATTCATTGGAGCTTAGATGATTTTTTGACTCTAAGTTACCTATTAACAATAGGTTACCATATATATTCTTCTTCACAACATTCCAATCATTACATTCAACTTTAAATTATCAATAAACAACATAATTTGCATTTTGCAGGAGTTGAAAGGTTGTCGAGTTTGAAGAAGTTGGAGACACTGAACCTTAGCAATAATCGTATTGAAACCAATATATTTCCTTCGTTGGCTTCACTCGTTTCACTCAAAATTTTGGATCTCAGTAATATGAAAGGATATGAGTCATATGACCCATCCTCAACTGCTCATGGCATGTTGTTTGTCTTTTCATTTTCTTAGTTTTTGTTATAATCCACATTCGCGTTATGATGATCAATACTCATACTGCAGATATTTTTGAATTTTCAACTTTGAAAAACTTGGAGGTACTGGATCTCACCGGCTGTGGCTGTTATGGTACTCTACAAATGCAAGGTAATTCTTATTTATTAACTCAAAATATGTACTTATACATGTTGGAAATTTTGTGAAAATAGCATTTTTCACAAATATAGGAAAATGATTTTTTCCTATTTTGGACTAGAAATAAATATAATAAAATGAGCGGGTTTTATATATTTATTTGTGGGTTTGTGTTCTATGTCGGAAGAGCTTCGCAACGAACCAAACCACGTCCAAAACGGAGCTAAGATGAATGAGATATCGATGCTCAAAGTTTGGTGTTTGAAACTTAAATGCTGAAAAAAGTGGGAAAGTGTCACCTTGTCCCACATCGGATGAGAGATGGAACTTAAAGGGGTATTTAAGTGGGAACTCTCCATCCTTATTGTTTCATGGAAGCACTCACTAGTGTACTCGCGAAGGGTGCGGAGCACCCTAACTCGCACTCGCACACGCGCGCGCGCGCGTGGCGTGGGCGATGAGGCGCAATGTGGCGCTTTGATGGCATGGGCCTGATGACGTGCGCGGCACACCAAAGTGAGCCAAAACGGCGCGACTGTGTGGCGTGCTCGTAGAGGCTCACAGGTGACGTGGCACACGCGCGCAGGCGCGCATGGACCTGAGTGAGTATGGCACACGCGCGCATGGCAGTGAGCCAAGTGGACGCACCGCGCATGAGCGTGTAGACCTGCGCGCGCACCGGTGTGTCTTGCGCGCACGCGCGAGCGGAAGCTTCCTGCTGCAGTTAATGCCAGTGCAGTTACATTCAGCATTTGAAACTGACGAAGTTAATGCGTTTGACTGAGAATTAAGTGACGAATTAAAATGCATTAAAGACGTCTAATGCAGTTTAATTCTCCATTTAATTCATTTTTCAGTTTCGCCTAAACCTGCAACTATAAATAGGGTGCTACCCTATTGCAGAATAACACCTGATAACACAAGCTCTCTCTACAATCTTCTCACTGCAGTATTCTTCACTTTCCTTCAAGCTTTCGAGGTACACCTTCGGGTTAGAGTCAAGACCGGCAGTGCAACTGCTTGAGGCTGTTGTATCCTGGAAACAAACGTGTTCTCCTGGGAGACACGAAATTTGTTTTAAGGGACCCGTGTCTAACACGATCCTCAGCCAAAGAACAGTGTTTCTGTTCGGTTTTCTATTCTTGTATTTTCCTTTTTCAGTTGTGTTTGTATTTTTCTTTCAGTTGTAATTATGTTTTTGTTTCTGTAATTCAAGTTAATAAAAGTTTTATTTATTTTACACGAACGGATTCCTACAATCTTAAAACAAATTTTAAAACACCGTTCGTGTAGAATCACAAACTTCTCTGCTGTGATTTCAATTTTTTTTTCTCACAGCAGGTTGTGTTTTAAAAGGTTTTTCTCTGTTTTGATTCAAAGTAGCGACTTTGTCAAAACAGAACTCTGTTTCTACTCCTTCTGTCGCTGAGTTCTAAAAACCTACTGTTGTAGTCTTCAAAGTTGGACTTAGAAGCTGCGCGGTGGTTTCAAAAACTCTGTATATTGGATAAATAATAAATTAGCACATTTATTATTTTATTAACTTGGTTTTGTGGAATTTTTCAGAATGTCGACTGAAAATACCAACGTCAACGTCGTTGTCGGTACCCCTGCCAACACTGTGGGAGCGTCCACAGTGGCGAATCATGCTGAACGACCCGAGAAGTTCTCGGGTCTCCACTTCAAGAGGTGGCAACAGAAGATGTTCTTCTACTTGACCACCATGAACCTTGCGAGGTTCTTGACGGAGACCGTTCCCCAACCTGCGGAAGGGGAGACCGATGCTCAGGCTCTGAGCGCGGTAGAGGCGTGGAAGCACTCGGACTTTATATGTCGAGGCTATGTTCTCAACGGTCTCTCGGATGCATTGTAGACGTGGAATGTTTGTTGGTAAGGGCTATGCCCTAAATGGAATGTTCAAAATGAATGTATTGGTTGTTAACCAAAACAAAAATATGAATGAAAATGTTTCTTCTACTTACATGATTGAGTCTTCTAATGTTTGGCATGGTAGACTTGGACATGTAAATTTTAATTCATTACGACGTTTAATTAAATTAAACTTGATACCAACATTCCATATAGAGTCCAATCACAAATGCGAGACATGTGTTGAATCCAAACTTACGAGATCATCATTTAAATCGGTTGAACGAATAACCGAACCCCTTGATTTAATTCATACCGATGTGTGTGATTTAAAAGCGGTTCCCACGCGTGGAGGAAATAAGTACTTCATCACGTTTATTGATGATTGTACTAAATATTGCTACGTGAATTTACTAAAGAGTAAAGACGAAGCAATAGAGAAGTTTATCTTGTACAAAAATGAAGTTGAGAATCAACTTAAAAAGAAGATAAAAACTTTGAGAAGCGACCGAGGAGGTGAATATGTTGCACCTTTTGCGGATTTATGCGCAAAAAGTGGGATTGTACATGAGTGTACACTCCTTATTCTCCACAATCAAATGGCGTTGCGGAACGAAAGAACCGCACATTGAAAGAAATGATGAACGCCATGTTGATAAGCTCGGGAGTGAACCGAGAAATGTGGGGGGACGCCATTCTCTCAGCAAACTATCTTTTGAACAAGATACCTTTGAAAAATAGGGACGAAACTCCATATGAGCTATGGAGAAAAAGGAAGCCTTCGTACAAATACTTGAAAGTGTGGGGGTGCCTAGCTAAGGTGATTGTACCACCTCCTAAGGCTCTTAGGATAGGACCCAAAACTGTTGATTGCATTTTCATTGGATTTGCACATCAAAGTAGTGCTCATCGTTTTCTTGTACATGAGTCCAAGAATCCCGATGTACACAAACACACTATCATAGAGGCAAATCCTAATGTCGTCTCATATTTTGAGAATGTGTTTCCTATGTTAGGACAAACACATGCGCCTTCATCAAGAGCGGTTGATGAAGCAGGTCCAAGTTCGTCTACATGGTTAGATGAAGCAGGACCAAGTTCATCTACACGATTAGATGAAAGTCATGAACGCCCCGAGGTCGAGGAGGGTGAGCTTAGACGAAGTAAACGACAAAGGGTTGAAAAATCTTTTGGTCCAGACTTCATGAGCTATATGGTTGAGGGTGAGCCCAATACCTACCGCGAAGCGGTTACCTCCGCGGAAGGACCTCAATGGCAAGAAGCAATTAAGAATGAAATTGATTCTATATTGCAAAATCATACTTGGGAGTTAGTAGATCTTCCACCTGGTTGTAAACCACTTGGATATCGTTGGATATTCAAAAGGAAGATGAAAGCTGACGGAAGTATTGATAAATACAAGGCAAGGTTAGTAATCAAAGGATTTAGACAAAAGGAGGGTCTAGACTACTTTGATACTTACTCGCCTGTAACGCGTATAACCTCTATACGATTGGTTCTTGCAATTGCGGCTCTAAGAAATTTGGAAGTTCACCAAATGGATGTAAAGACCGCATTTCTAAATGGCGATTTAGAAGAAGAAATTTACATGGAACAACCTGAGGGTTTTTCCGCCCCTGGAAACAAGGGTAAAGTATGTAAATTGGTCAAGTGTTTGTATGGCTTGAAGCAAGCTCCAAAACAATGGCACCAAAAGTGTGATCATGTCATGATTGACAATGGTTTCAAAATAAATGAGTGTGACAAGTGTGTTTATTTTAAAGACACACCAAGAGGTTATGTGTTTCTATGTCTTTATGTAGATGATATGCTTATCATTGGGAGTGATGATAAGATGATCAACTCAACGAAAGACATGTTGAAAGCGAGGTTTGACATGAAAGAGATGGGTCTCGCGGATGTGATTCTTGGAGTAAAAATCACTAGAACCCAAAATGGTCTTGTGTTGAGTCAATCTCACTACGTGGACAAGATCCTTGGGAAATTCAATTCGGACGATACGACTATAGCTCGATCTCCAATTGATAATACCCAACGCCTAAGGAAGAATAAAGGCGAGAGTGTTTCTCAGTTAGAGTACTCAAGGATCATTGGTAGTCTAATGTATCTAATGACATGTACTAGACCCGACTTAGCATATGCTGTGAGCAGGCTAAGTAGATACACCAATAATCCGAGCGAGGATCATTGGAAAGCTATCACGAGGGTTCTCAGATACATAAGATACACGAGAGACTATGGATTGCATTATACCCGTGATCCAACAGTGATCGAAGGATTCACTGATGCGAACTGGATATCGAATATAAAAGATCATAGATCGACAAGTGGATATGTGTTTACACTTGCTGGCGCAGCTATAGCTTGGAAGTCTTCCAAGCAAACGGTTATAGCTAGATCTACGATGGAATCCGAATTCGTCGCTTTAGATAAAAGCGGGGAAGAGGCGGAGTGGCTACGTCAATTTGTGGAAGATATTCCAAGATGGCCAAAGCCGTTGACGGTGATCTGCATACATTGTGACAATCAGTCTGCTCTTGCTAGAGCACAAAACATGATGTATAATGGCAGATCAAGGCACATTCGACGTAGACACAACACGGTGCGACAACTTATCTCAACGGGTGTTATCTCAGTTGACTATGTGAGGTCAAATGATAACATTGCGGACCCGTTAACAAAAGGCTTAAGCACAGATAAGGTGTATAGGTTGTCAAGAGGAATGGGACTAAAGCCCATAGATGAAGGGAATATGAGGGAAACCTAACCTAGTTGACTGGAGATCCCAAGTTCTAGGTTCAATAGGCAAACTTAATCATAAACCCAAAGGGAGTCACTGTGGTGGGTGCCCCAAAATCAATAAAGGGAGTTGTATACTTCCTAGTCCATTCCAATCAGTGACATGAAAGAAAGGTTAAGCATGTTGAGGTTAAGGATTTTGAGGAAATCCAAATTAACCATGATGCTTTTAATGATTCAGAGGAATCACCTATGTTAGAGAGAAGTGGGGTCGCTTCGAATGGATTTGTGGGGAGGCGCAAATCCTAGAGTCTCGCAGAACCAGGAACGTGTTCCATGACGATGAACGGACACAACCATGACGTCTTAACTCGACTAGGGAGAGTATTGTGTGAATGTATATTGTCGCCTACATAAATGGGGGATTGTTCAAGGACACCGCGTCTACAAGACCCTAGGAGGCTAAGTATGCTTCACAAAAGGAGGTTCAAAGGTTACACCTACCTATCTTGCAATACTCAACTGTTGAACGTGTATCGTTGAAACTTGATAGATCGATTTCTATTCATGTGGGGGATTGTTGGAAATTTTGTGAAAATAGCATTTTTCACAAATATAGGAAAATGATTTTTTCCTATTTTGGACTAGAAATAAATATAATAAAATGAGCGGGTTTTATATATTTATTTGTGGGTTTGTGTTCTATGTCGGAAGAGCTTCGCAACGAACTAAACCACGTCCAAAACGGAGCTAAGATGAATGAGATATCGATGCTCAAAGTTTGGTGTTTGAAACTTAAATGTTGAAAAAAGTGGGAAAGTGGCACCTTGTACCACATCGGATGAGAGATGGAACTTAAAGGGGTATTTAAGTGGGAACTCTCCATCCTTATTGTTTCATGGAAGCACTCACTAGTGTACTCGCGAAGGGTGCGGAGCACCCTAACTCGCACTCGCACACGCGCGCGCGCGTGGCGTGGGCGATGAGGCGCAATTTGGCGCTTTGATGGCATGGGCCTGATGACGTGCGCGGCGTACCAAAGTGAGCCAAAACGGCGCGACTGTGTGGCGTGCTCGTAGAGGCTCACAGGTGACGTGGCATACGCGCGCAGGCGCGCATGGACCTGAGTGAGTATGGCACACGCGCACATGGCAGTGAGCCAAGTGGACGCACCGCGCATGAGCGTGTAGACCTGCGCGCGCACCAGTGTGTCTTGCGCGCGCGCGCGAGCGGAAGCTTCCTGCTGCAGTTAATGCCAGTGCAGTTACATTCAGCATTTGAAACTGACGAAGTTAATGCGTTTGACTGAGAATTAAGTGACGAATTAAAATGCATTAAAGACGTCTAATGCAGTTTAATTCTCCATTTAATTCATTTTTCAGTTTCGCCTAAACCTGCAACTATAAATAGGGTGCTACCCTATTGCAGAATAACACCTGATAACACAAGCTCTCTCTACAATCTTCTCACTGCAGTATTCTTCAATTTCCTTCAAGCTTTCGAGGTACACCTTCGGGTTAGAGTCAAGACCGGCAGTGCAACTGCTTGAGGCTGTTGTATCCTGGAAACAAACGTGTTCTCCTGGGAGACACGAAATTTGTTTTAAGGGACCCGTGTCTAACACGATCCTCAGCCAAAGAACAGTGTTTCTGTTCGGTTTTCTGTTCTTGTATTTTCCTTTTTCAGTTGTATTTGTATTTTTCTTTCAGTTGTAATTCTGTTTTTGTTTCTGTAATTCAAGTTAATAAAAGTTTTATTTATTTTACACGAACGGATTCCTACAATACAGTTATAGAACCCTAGAGGTATTAGAGCATTCACAATAGCCTGCTCACCTTTAACTCTATAATTTAAACCAATCTTTTTACTAAATTTAACACTCATTTTTTTAAAATTCTCACACATCTGATTCCCCTTTCATATCTCTATATTCTTTTTTATTACTCTTTCTCTTTCTTGCAATCACAACCTTAATTATTTTTTATAGATATAAAAGTTTATTAGAATTTAAGCCATATTTTATAAATTTCAATACATCATTATGTCGTGTTTATTTTTATCTAAGTTCGGATATAGAATTTATAAAAATTTAAGTAATATTCTATAAATATTTTTAAGTTTTTGAACAGAAGGAAAAAAATACTCGGGAACTAAGACAAGAGGTTGGGGTGCTTAGGAAATAGTAGCGCAAGGCTCCCTTTGGAATGGGTTTCACATAAACTTAATTTAAACTATTTAAACAACTCATTTTAATCTTGTTTGAAAATTGATATAGAATTAGAATTATATTAATAATATTTTTTGGTCGGTAACTAGCACTAAAAGTTTGCATACATGATTGCAGGCTCTGAGAAACATTCTATATTAAAGAAATTAAAGATTCTAATTCTAGGTGACAACCAATTTAATGAAAGCCTTCTTTCATCTTTAAGTGTTCACCAGTCACTCCAAAGTCTAGATCTTTCTCACAATGATGTTGGGTCAATTCCATTTGAAGGTATTTATATCTATCTTAACTGATTTTTAATCACCGCATTTTGTTGTTACTGTTTTGTGGATATTATTATACAGTCAACTAACCTTATAAAAATGAGAATTGATCACCCTACGTTGCAGCGGTTGGATGAAAATCGAGAAAAAGTGTAAAACCAAAATACGAATTTGAAGGTAATGAGGAAATCCTTTCAATAAAAGACGGAAAAAAACCTTGAGGGACCAAATATGACCACCAAACAAAGTTTGTATGCAAACTCGAATTTATACCGACATATAATAGAAATTGAGCGGATAAAAGAAATATCGTATAAGTATTTTAGATAACAGAGGACAAAGACAATAGCTTTGAAACATGAGGGGAAGAAAAAAACATTTCACAAAAAAAAATGAAAATAGAGATGCCAAAATTGACCGATAACTGAAATTTTGGTGGCCAAAGTCAACATTTACTAGTGATAAGGCGATGATGATTTTTATATACAACTAGTATAAGCACCCCGCGTTACGGCGGGGCGAACATCAATCCTGGACTACTGTCAGCGACTACCAACACCAAAGTTGCGACATGTTTATTCGAAGAAATTAAACTGACACGTAAAATATATAAAAGAATAACTAAGTCAATCTAGGATCCGAGCGTTACGATGAACCTGTCAAAAGGGAAAAATAGACGACATAAAAACGTTTAACCACACACGCACATTGCGGCGTGTTAACTCGCAAAATTTAGAACGGAACGTAAAACGGAAATTTTGGGAAAAATGAAAAGCATAAAGGAACAAAGTTGAAAGTAAAAAAGTTGTCAGTTAAATTGCAAAAGATGAAAATTTTGGGGTTAAAAGTAAAAAAAAAAAATCAAATAGTTGTAGGTTAAAAGTAAAGCCGAAAAGTTTTTGGGTTAAAAGTAAAAAAACTCAAATAGTTTTGAGTTAAAAGTAAAGAATCAAATAGTTTTGAGTTAAAAGTAAAAAAAAAAAAAAAAAATTTTGAAAAACTCACAAGGTATAAGTTACAACACCCCCTTGACAAAAAAATGTTGTGAATTCTAGTATTAGATAATTTATTACAAAACATCAAGCATAATTTACATCCCCTAAACCACTACAAAGTTACAACAACAAATAGCATAAAAGACCAAATATGCATAGGGTACAACAACCAAATGTCTAATGTTATTAAATTATTATAAAACATCAAGCATGATGTATATCCTCTAAAGCACTATAAAGTTACAACAACAAATAGCATAAAAGAACAAATATGCATACGGTACAACCAAATGTCTAATGTTGTTGCAAATTATACTATATATAAATATAAATAATAGAGATAATTGCATATGTCCCCTTAACTACACCCTTAATTGCATATTTACCCAAGCCTAAATAAAAATTGCATATTTCCCCTTCTCTATTAAAAAGACAAAACTACCCTTCCAAAATTAAAAGATCTTGCTTAGAGAAAAATCAGGTTGATAGTTATCATTCTAGATTTACACGCACCAACTTTTCAGTTTCTTCTACGGCATTTCTTCAGACGATTCCAGCAGCATCTTAAGTTTCTTCTACAGCGTTTCTTGAGGCAACTCCTTCTTCAGGCGCCTATAATAAAATCCAACTTCGTTTGGAATGTGTTCATGTCCAATGCGTTTCTTGACTTCTACTCGAAGCATGATTCCATAGACGATGCAAAAAGACTCTTTGATGAGATGTTGTTGCTAGATTGTATATCTTATAATGTTATCATCACTGGATTTGTTTGGGCTGGTCGATTGACGGAATCCTTAAATATCTTTCGTGAATTACAACGGACTAAATTCAATAGGAAACAATTTCCTTTTGCAACAATGCTGAGTGTAGCAGCTGTAGGAACTAGGTTCACTTTTTATTAAAATATATTACAAAATAAATAATAAATAATAACGAGACTCTCGTTATTTGTGGGAAATGCGATTAGTACAATACCGGTTACAAAAACTAAATAAACGAATATAAAATACAACTAAATTGTACCAATCTTGATTCAAAGCCAATGTCTTTGAAAACTTCAACCGCATGTCCGAGATCGAAACTCCGCTGCAAGACAAGCAAAATTGTTGACGGTTTTGGTTGAGGCACGTGTTCAACACGCTTCACTTAAAACAGATTCCGCGCCTCCTCTCAGACGGTCTGTCTCCCAGGGTACAACAACCGGAACAGTATGTGTACTGCCGGAGATGGCACTCACGCCTGAGATTCCACCGGGTATAATGGTGTTCTAATTTGGTAGAAAAATGTGAAGTTGTTTAGTTTGAGAGTTCTCCTCTCAATGCGACAGGAACTCGTTTCTAACACTTTAGTATCTCTCATCCCATATGAACCCAAATTTCATATATATATATACTTACAAAAGATGAAACATATTAACCATTAATATTGTAATTAACAAGATCATCAATCTAGTAATAAACAATATTAATTTGTAATAAAATGTACCATTAATATTGTAATTAACAAGATCATCAATCTAGTAATAAACAATATTGAAGTGCAATAAAATGGAATTAATGTGGTCAAATGAAACCGTCATATCAATTCATGACATTCTAGTAACTAGTGAAGACCGGGTTGACTGACTTAACTGAGTCGCGCGTCACACGGATGCTACTACGCATACCAGGACGCCACCTGGTCATGCACCATCCATACTCGTGCGCCACCGCGCACCGCACTAGAACTCGCGCGGACACATAGCCTTGCGTAGTCGCGCGCCACATCGACATGTGCCATGCCATGGCATCCGCCTACGCCACCCAAGGGTGCGCCATAAGCGGACCCGCCATGTATTTGACCACACGCTCATGGGCAAAAATACAAAGGCGGTGTGCAAAGTTCAAAGTGCATTACATAGGGCCTATAGCCCACGTCACGCGCGCATATGTGCAGGTGCGATGCACCCTTTGGGTCCCCACTAGTGTTTGCCTTCAAGGAGTGCTCCTCCTTATATACCACTTTAAGTTTTGTCATTCCACCTATGTGGGACAAGGTGACAAATCTCAATCCATTTTTCTCATCTTTGTTTGTTCCAAACATACAACTTCAAGCTTCGATATCTCATTCATCTTAGCTCTATTTGGACATAGTTTGAACACAAACCCATAAATAATTATTTATACAACACATATATAAATATTATTGATGTCCAAATATTTAGTGAAAAACTCATTTTCACTAAAATTTCCAACAATCCCCCACATGAATGGAGATCGATTAAAACACACAAAATTCCCCGATGAAAACTCGACAGTCGAGTATTGCAGGATAGGTAGGTGTAGCCTTTGAACCTTCCTTTGTGAAGCAAACTTAGCCTACTAGGGTTTTGTAGACGTGATGTCCTTGAACAACCCCCCATTTGTGTAAACGACAATATACATTCACACAATACTTTCCCTAGCCGGGCCATCCCCTCACTATCGTGTCCTATAATGGTCATGGAGCACTTTCCTGGTTCTGCGGGAGCTATAGGAATTATGCCCTAATTCCATTCGAAGCGACCACACTTCTCTCCAACATAGGTGATTTCCCATTAAATCATTAAAAGCATTATGGTTTACTATGATTTACACAAATCATAAAACCACATATTATGCTTAACCTTACAACAATGTCACTGAATATTATAGGAATGGACTAGGACGTATTTAAACACCCTTTTATAGTTTTAGGGGGATATATGAAACATATAAACTAGCTTATATATAATATATATTAGCTACGCCCCCACAGTGACTACCCCTCAGTTCATGATTAAGTTGGCCTATTGAACCTAGATCTTGGGATCTCCAGTCAACTAGGTTAGGTTTCCCTCATGTCCATTTTTCCATGGCTTTAGTCCCATTCCACAACCTGATCTCTTATCAACCCACTGGTTGTTGGATCCAAAATTGACTTCGCTAAGTCACCAACGACAATTTAAATTGAGATAAGTTGTTCTAATGTGTTCTTGACTCGCTAGTCACCTTTGCCTTTTAGTCGATTCATAAGACTTATAACTCGTGATCTCAACCTGGATCCAGTTATGTACCTTGTCTTAGAATGACATGAAACTCAATTCATGGCCAAACACGTTTTCACCATGCCTTTGGTGTGTCATGACTGACATCTTACTAGATTTTGAATCTAACCAATTGGCATTCGAGTCCAATCTACTCGATTGACTCCATATAACCATTGTGTACTCCACCTGGTCAAGCGTTTGCAATATATGCAAGTCACCCCCACATTTAAGTGTAATTGGATAGCATCCAAATGTGGCGATGAAATGTTCTCCCTTTCATTTCGAGTTTGAGAAAACTTCTCAACTCCCATTTCCTCATTCAAATGCAAGTCACCCCCACATTTAAGTGTAATTGGATAACATCCAAATGGGGTGATGAAAGGTTCTCCCTTTCATTTCGAGTTTTTAGAAAACTTCTCAACTACCATTTCCACATACCCTAAAGGGTTTGTTTCTTAAATGGCCTCCCCCCCCCCCCACATTGCTTGCATTTTAATGAAGTTATATTTATAGTTTTGTTTAGCACAAAATTCGTTCTTGTGTCATCACATATTTTGAATGTTTAAAGTTAATTTAATCTCTGTCGAACATATAAATTAACAAGTATTAGTCTAGCATGCTTTAGACTACCATACTCTAGCATGTGAACAGAAGATGCATCATTCTGATTCTTCACAGCCTTAAGAGATAACGCACTATCTCTTCCAAACATTCGTTTCTTAGTTTAGACACAATAATGAAATTTTATTTTACCATTCCAAAACCATCGGTTTTTAGGAAGGCCTCAAAACCATAGTTAACTCCATCCATTAGGAGCATAACTTGTTTGCCTTTTTATCTCCAAGGCTTCACCATTGACTTCCTAAAGACTTAAACATAAGTCTTAATCCAAGTCACTTTGATGAAAAATCTTTGTATAAAATCACTTGAGTCTTGAGATATAGCCAATTAGATTGACTCTCAACAACAAAGCATTCACGTATGCCTATAGTGATGTATACATTTACGTTGTTGTTTCATTAATACCATGTATTGGGATACTCTCCCAAATTGAGGACCAAGCCTCCACATAGTTTAAACAACATTGATGGTGGTAGAAGCATCTACAAGTCCATCACTATTGTAAATTTCCATTAATAAATTTTCTAAATTTATTAAAACATTTACAATAATAACATATATTTCTTTCATATGTCATTTCCATGTTGATGCTCTCAACATTAAATGACATGTCTCGTTTTCATGTATTCCATCTCAAACCATACATCACGTTTCTCACGACACCGTTATGCATTTGATGTTTGATTTGTGACTTATTACATAAGTCATGATCACAACCCGCTCGTTGTGTTTGTGTAAATTACTTTTTACACTTTGTATCAAAATGTGTATCCTTTTGACAACTTATTAGTAGTCCAAAATAACGGATACACCAATGATATCTAAACATCAAAAGCCAAAGTGTTATTATCTTCAACACTTTTTACCGAAATAAACGCAATTATTTCGTTCGGTGTCATGTTTTGAGGTACTCCCTCATCTTGGAACTCTAAACTTGAATAATCACAAGTTGTCCAAAGTATAAAGTTGTTTACAATAACTACTCCCAAGTAGTTGAGCAACTTATTATATTTATAACAACATCGAGTTGTTTTTCACCAAATAGTCTCTCCAAGCTGTTATATGGTTCAAGATGTTATACTTTGCAAAGACATGTTTTATTCGTTCAAAACATTTCTCTTTTTTGCAAGTGTTTTAATATTAAACTATATATTTATGTTTTGATTACAAATCAAGACAATAAACCTTATAATAGTTTAATAAATAAAACAATTTCAAACTCGCTCGTTTGAAAATAAAACGAATACACATCGTTTTAATAAATGGTTTATCATATTCAAACCATTTCTAACCGCTGTTAGATAATAACGATTATCAATCGTTAAAAAGAGTGGTTTGTATGATAAGCAATTCTAATATGCTAATTAGAATTTAAATGTTGAACAAACATTCAAAATATTCGGTTTTTTTATAAAGTAAACCGCTTCTAACGCGCTCGTTAGAAATAAAACGAATACAATTATTCACTTTTGGTTTAAACGAACGTTTTCTAACACGCTCGTTAGAAATGAACACAAATATTTTCTAACACGCTCGTTAGAAAATATATAAAACGATTACAAATCATCTTAAATAGTTTATCCTAGTTAACCCGGTTCTAACCCGCTCGTTAGAACTTAACGATTGCAAATCGTTAAAATAGTTGGTTATAAAATAAACAAATTCTAATACGCCCATTAGAAAATTAAATGATCATTTATTTTCATAAGCCGTTTTGGTTTATATAAAATAAACGTTTTCTAACCCGCTTGTTAGAAATAAATAATTGACAAAGTCGTTAAATCGTTCCTAACACGCTCGTTAGAAAATAAACAACTATCAAACTCTTTAAATCGTTTCTAACACGCTCGTTAGAAATAATCGATTACAAAATTTCTTTTGAAGTTTATAGAAAAAAATATAAACTATTTCTAACACGCTCATTAGAAATAAACAAATAAAAATCGTTTAAACGTATGTGGAAAAAATCTGTTTCTAACTCGCTCGTTAGAAATTTAATAGTTTAGACGAAACCGTTGCAAGGTTTATTATCCAAAATAATTGTCTCCAACACGCTCGTCGGTAATTATTTGAAATAATAATCTTTTCTAACATACTCGTTAGAAAATCTAAACGTATATTTTCTAGCACGCTCGTTAGAAAATCTAATCGTCTTTCAACAAGTTAGTTTTACACAATCATCGTATCTAACACGCTCATTAGATATAAAAGATGATATTAAAACTTTCATTCTATACAATTCTAACACGCTCGTTAGAGATATAAAAAGTTTTAATGTCGTTATTCTTTCAACAACGTTTCTAACACGCTCGTTAGAAGATATTAAAACTAGTTATCTTATAAAAAAATTATTTTCTAATATGCGAATTAGAAAATAAATATATTTCAATACTTTTAAAACCAACATTAATAAATCAATTATGGTTACTAAAAGCTTATAAATAATACTTAAACGTTACAAAAACATTAGAAAGGAGTTACAAAATAAATTTTTCTAATACGCTCATTAGAAAATTTATATTTCAAAACATATTGAAATACATTTTATTTTGTATATGGTTCGGTTTAACTAAACACGAACACAAGCCATGAAACTCCAAAACTTGAATCAAAACGTTCGTTTTGCAACCCGGTATTCAGATTAAAGATTGTACTCCAATCATAAAAATTAATCCGACTCAATGTACTAAATAAATATTTCCCAAAAAATATTTTCAAGATTTTAACAAAAATCCCATTAAATATTTTAACTTTCGTGAACCTAAATCCTCATAGAGAAGGGATTTAAGATTGTAGCAACAATCTTCACGAAAGTCTGTTTTAAGATTGTAGGAACTATGTTCACTTTTTATTAAAATATATTACAAAATAAATAATAAATAATAACGAGACTCTCGTTATTTGTGGGAAATGCGATTAGTACAATACCGGTTACAAAAACTAAATAAACGAATATAAAATACAACTAAATTGTACCAATCTTGATTCAAAGCCAATGTCTTTGAAAACTTCAACCGCATCTCCGAGATCGAAACTCCGCTGCAAGACAAGCAAAATCGTTGACGGTTTTGGTTGAGGCACGTGTTCAACACGCTTCACTTAAAACAGATTCCGCGCCTCCTCTCAGACGGTCTGTCTCCCAGGGTACAACAACCGGAACAGTATGTGTACTGCCGGAGATGGCACTCACGCCCGAGATTCCACCGGGTATAATGGTGTTCTAATTTAGTAGAAAAATGTGAAGTTGTTTAGTTTGAGAGTTCTCCTCTCAATTCGACAGAAACTCGTTTCTAACACTTTTGAGTTATTGAGATTCTCTAGTATCTCTCATCCCATATGAACCCAACGTTCATATATATATATATATACTTACAAAAGAGGAAACATATTAACCATTAATATTGTAATTAACAAGATCATCAATCTAGTAATAAACAATATTAATTTGTAATAAAATGCACCATTAATATTGTAATTAACAAGATCATCAATCTAGTAATAAGCAATATTGAAGTGCAATAAAATGGAATTAATGTGGTCAAATGAAACCGTCATATCAATTCATGACATTCTAGTAACTAGTGAAGACCGGGTTGACTGACTTAACTGAGTCGTGCACCACACGGATGCTACTACGCATACCAGGACGCCACCTGGTCATGCACCATCCATACTCGTGCGCCACCGCGCACCGCACTAGAACTCGCGCGGACACATAGCCTTGCGTAGTCGCGCGCCACATCGACATGTGCCATGCCATGGCATCCGCCTACGCCACCCAAGAGTGCGCCATAAGCGGACCCGCCATGTATTTGACCACGCGCTCATGGGCAAAAATACAAAGGCGGTGTGCAAAGTTCAAAGTGCATTACATAGGGCCTATAGCCCACGTCACGCGCGCATATGTGCAGGTGCGATGCACCCTTTGGGTCCCCACTAGTGTTTGCCTTCAAGGAGTGCTCCTCCTTATATACCACTTTAAGTTTTGTCATTCCACCTATGTGGGACAAGGTGACAAATCTCAATCCATTTTTCTCATCTTTGTTTGTTCCAAACATACAACTTCAAGCTTCGATATCTCATTCATCTTAGCTCTATTTGGACATAGTTTGAACACAAACCCATAAATAATTATTTATACAACACATATAATATTATTGATGTCCAAATATTTAATGAAAAACTCATTTTCACTAAAATTTCCAACAGCAGCAACTGAAACGAATCTAAAGATGGGTAAACAAATCCATGTGCAAGCCTTGGTGACAGAGGCCGGTTCGGATATACTTGTCAGGAATGCATTGGTGGACATGTATGCAAAATGTGATAGATTTCAGGATGCTAATGTGATCTTTGCAAACCTCCCCCGTGGAAGCGCGGTTCCATAGACCGCTATAATATCCGCGTATGTTCAAAACAGATGCTACGATGAAGCTCTTCAGCTTTTCAAGCAAATGCGTGAAGCTTACGTTTACGAGCTTCTGCAAATCTGACATCTCCTTCTTTAGGGAAACAATTACATTCGGTTATGATCACGTTAGGTTGTATGTCGAATGTATTTTGCGGTAGCTCTCTACTCGACATGTATACGAAATGTGGGTACATAAAAGACGCTATACAGGTGTTTGACTAAATGCCTGTTAGAAATATAGTCTCATGGATGCTGCAATGTATGTTAACATGTCGAATATATATGCAGAAGCGGGACAATGGGAAGATGTTAGTAACGTGAAAAAGGCGATGAAGGATAGGGGCGTTAGGAAAATAACGGTGTACAGTTGGGTTGAGGTGAACCACAATGTTCATGTGTTTACCGCAAATGACAGAACACATCCGTAAATTGAGGATATTAGGAAAAAGATTGATGTTTTATGGAGGTTTAATATACAATACTAAGCTTGTGATTGATATGGTCCTTGATAAGAAGTAAAAACGCCTTGAGCTGACTAGATATTCTACAACCCATGTTTCCAACAAATTTGTGGCATGCACCTCTCTTGTACTTTCTGCCATTCTGGTCAAAAAAGTTATATAACTTTAGCTGTATATCATTTATTAATTGAATGATTTATGTAAATACTGAAAAGTATTTGACTTCTGATTGTAACTGAATGAAATATTGCTGTTATTATTGTTCTTCGGTTGGATTGATGATCTTGTTAAGTGGACAAGAGCACCGTGTCTGGTTTTTAGGTATTCTTGAAATGCTAGGTTTCAATTGTATTATTTTTATAATTGTTACTCTAGTTCGTGAGGAAAAATAATGAAAAAAAATAACTTAATGAAAAAATGCAAGTAGTGAAAAAAGACAAAAACTAGTAAAAAAAGGGTTAATATGTAATTTTCTAAAGTTTAGTAAAATGAAGGGTAAAATAGTCTTTCTATAGTTTAATTTTAATAAATTAAATCAAAATGGGTAAATTTGCAATTTTACTAGTTAATAGAGGGGAAATATGCAATTTAATTTTTGGCTTGGGTATATATGCAATTTCAAAGTTTTTTAAAGGGAAATATGCAAAAGACCCTAAATAATATATTAGATGCATAAGGTTTGCATGCATGAAGGCATGAGATGCATAATGCCATGATGATCTTTATATATAATGAGTTAACGCAGACTCGCGTGTTGCGGCAGATTATTGATTATGAACGTCTTTAGTAGCACCATATGGGATGCTCGATTATGACCACGTCGTTGACATATTTTAATAAAATAAAAATAACCGTTAAACTCAATGGGCCTATGTATACGCTAATATATCAAATAAAAATTGAAACTAAATACTCGCTTAGACATCTATTCTTCTAGACTTATAACCACGCTATTTATAAATCCACATTTTGAATCATGTATGGTATAGCATTAACCATATTTATCCTATTGTAATCAAAATAAAAACTAACATAAAAAACATGTAATAAAAAGTCATACTAATCATGGCACTTTAGGTATGGCGATTGTTGTTTACATATAAAAGGTAATACATCTCTTGACAGAACAGGTTATAATTGATCAAGGGTCAAAGAGAGATAACTTGAAGGGTT
The DNA here is from genome assembly GCA_030545235.1 of Helianthus tuberosus. Classification (NCBI taxonomy): domain Eukaryota; kingdom Viridiplantae; phylum Streptophyta; class Magnoliopsida; order Asterales; family Asteraceae; genus Helianthus; species Helianthus tuberosus. The sequence continues at coordinate 199,464,354 of CM060370.1, read as the reverse complement.
GATTTGTCGCCCACCACTACCATTGCCTAATCCGAATCCATGTCCTCGCCTTCCTCCTCCTTCTCCTCGTCTTGATATGCCATGTGCTCCCGGATGTATGTAATATCGCTCTGCATGTTAATGATATTGCGCTTCATGCTCGCAATCCGGCTGCTTGAGCTTTGTCCCAAGCTATAGGCGTTCTTCGACACTTGGAGTGTTTCCTGCATAATATTATATAAGTTGTGTAGGTTACGAAAATCTCCTCCCCATTGAGAGGAGGAGCCCGGGAAGGACCCGGAGTGTCGAGGACAGTCGGGGTTGTCTTCGATTGCAAGAACCTCGTCCGAGTCGTTTGGGTTCCACACCCGACAACGTGCATCTTTAAAGCGCATGTGGCCATTGTTGCAATCGATGATAAGGTTCAAGCTTCAGCATAAGGGAAGGTCGGCCCGTGTTACGCCCACACCTTTGTGGAATACACTCGGAGTGCGCCTAATATAGTTCTTGAATAACATGGCGATCCATCCTCCGAATAACATCGGTGTTCGGGCGTCAGTAGTGGCATTAGTAGCCATGTTCCTTAACAACATGTGGGCGACATCAATGGATTGGTGATTCACGATGCAATATAGGCAAGTAAGCTCGCAAAGGTTCACCACCTCACCACTATCCTTCATTTGGCACAAAGAGCCACTAAGGACCCGATGAATGTATCGGATTACAGGGTCCCTTATTTTTGTGCTCTTTGTAGAACTCGGATTATAATGGCCCTCCCCGATCAGTGCCCAGGCAGCTTGTCTTAGGTTGTCCGGGAGTTCACGTACAACTTCCGTGATGTTTGGCTCGGTTGTGTCTTCTACAATGCATAGCCCAATATTCACACCGAACTCAGCCACGGAAATGCTATACCATTCTCCCCCACACCTGAACTGAACTACATCAGAATTAAACAGATCCTGCTCATTCTTGTTGAAAGTAAGCGTGCTTAAGAACTCCATGTTGTATTCATGGATCAATCTAAGCTGGGTCTTTAAAAAGATACAGAGTGGACCAGTAATCAGAGCGTCGTATCTCTTTCTTTGCCCTACAATCTCAAGTGTATCATAACACACTTGTCTCGGTGGTTCCTCGTGCCTTGCTTGTAGTACTTCAAACCGGTTTTGATACTGAAGTTTAGCAGTTTTGAATCGCAGGAACTTATGTGGCGCCATTCCTGCAAGAAAAGACTAGTAAGACAATTGTCGTGTAAAAAATTATGCGAAAATTGAAGTCAGGGGGTCTAGACACGGCCCTGTGCCCTCTGGACACCACCCCGTGTCTAGAGCCTGCGAGGCCCATGGCCTCGTGGTCAGTGGGCATGGCCCCGTGTTGAAGCTTCTGTTATCCCTAAAATTAAGGTTTTCAAGCCGGCTTCGAAAAATTCAAAATTTTTAGTTCATCATTTGCGGTTTACCCCGAAAATCAAACCCCAAGTGTCAATTTTACACAAAATGCTTGTTTACCCTTCCGATTTTTACTTTTTTCGGTTATGAACGAGGGTTTATGAAGAACTTCTTGAACAATCCAATTCTTCTGAAAATGTTTAGTTATTTACTTCCCAAGATACTTTTACTAACTACTAGAAACAAGATCTAAGCAGAAATTTGGTATTGGCACGGGTCTAGTTCAAGAACCCTAAATTTTTCCTGAATTTTTGATGTTATACTACATGCAAAGTGCTAATTAAACTAAATACGATGTTAGAATCATACGTTGTTGACAGATTTGGGCATAAGATCTTCAAAAATCGACAGGAAAAGGGCAGGAACCGGCTGCTTCAGAGAAACGGGTCGTGGTTTGTGTTGAAAAGGTGAAGAATAGGGGTTTTATATCTTGTCTACAGAATTGCCACGACCAGCCCCGTGGCCGACTTATATATATATATATATATATAAATATATAGGTTACTAGGCATTGGGCATGACCCAGTGTTGAAACTTCTGTTTTTGTTATTTTTGTTGATTTGGATGTGGATGGGGGTTGGTCTGCTACCCAAGGATCTCACTCAGACAACAATCACCAGGTCTGCGGAATCCACCTAGCAATCACTACTGTATGGTATTGGATCAAGAAAGTGTTGAACAAGAATGTTGAAAATGATGAATGACGTCACACACAGTAGCCATCAATTCACACACAGTGACAATGATTAGGGTTTCTTGAAGAACAAACTTTCCACAAAAGAAATCGCCCTGTATAACATTTCAGTAAGAGTTTATATAATTTGGGAAGTCCTGACTACTAAAGTCAGGACATGGGCCCAAAGCCCAAGACAAACAAACCCTGACTAAACAAAACACCAAAATTCGGACCAGGATGAATTCCTAAGTCCTGACCATGAAAACCTGTAAGTGCAGTTCCTGCAGGGTAACTGTCGCTTATCAGTTCTGGTCAACCAAAGCAGAAGTCCAAGTTAAAGTCAACGATAATGAAGAATTCAAGACCACAGGAAGACCATGCACTGATCAAGGGGGAGTTTGTTAATGGACTTTGGGTGATAAGTGCATGCTTTCCAATTGTTAGGGTCTTTATTATACATGTCTTGAAACTTAGTCCAAGGTTTATCCATGGACAATTTGTCCAAGTTTATGTCTAGACTTTTGTCAGGGGTTTGGTTTTTGTGTAGATTGTTTTGTCCGGGTTTAGTCCCTAGTCTATATATATGTGTTGTATAGGATTAGGGCATCTATCAAGAAGCTTTGTGCACCTCTCCTAACTTCTTGTTCCTCCTGGTGTGCACATCCTAGAGAGAGAGACTATGTGTTAGTGAGAGAAAGCTAGGGTTTGGATCTTTGTGATCTAAACCAGCTTGTAGATGATGTATACTCTTTTGGTATGTAATCTGTGATGACTGATTCGTTAATAAAGAGATTCATCTTCTACATATTTCTATCTTGTTCATCTTATGATTGTTCTTCATGTCTTGAATCAAGTGCAATGTTTGATGTTCGTCATCGATCCGATGCTTTTCAAGTGGTATCAGAGCATGGTTACCGATTCGGAATGGTCTAACCGCCTTCCGAATCACCATTGCTCTTGATTTGATGTTTGTTTCCGCCAAACTTCTTGAGTTGTGTTGGAGAGAACTGCTGGGTTTTTGGGGATCTAGGGTTTTGATCTAAAAAGGATTGTCCGAGTTTAGTTTTTCGTGTTTGGGTTTCCGGGGTATTGGTGAACCTGTGTGAAGTCACACTGGGGAGATAATCCGGAAGCTGGTTACTCAAGCTTGTCCGAGTGATACACTTGTCCAAGTTTTTCCTTTTCTAGTATAAAAAGTCAGAGTTTCTCCATAAAATCTTGGTCCGAGTTTCCTGTTTGATAGTTGTCCAAGTTTAAAACTCTTTCTTGGTCCGAGTATAAGGTATTTTGGTCCGAGTTTCTTCTTAGTCTATCTCCGAGTTTATTTGTTTTAGTCCGAGTTCTCTTGTGTCCTCCGATTTCTAACTTCAATCTGAGTTTATTATTCCTTTTAAGAGGTCAGAGTTAGGGTTTACAAGTATTCAGATTTTTTTGTGTGTATTCAGAGTTTTGCAAAAAGCGATCAGAGTTTTGTGAACAAATAGATCCGAGTTTGTTATGTTAACTTAATTCAGCGTTTCAGCTGATTCAACTCCAGTTTCCGAGTTTTTAATGGTTTCCGAGTTTTAATGGTAACGGTTTTCGAGTTCTGGTCAGAGTTTTTTGAGTTTATTAGTAATCAGTTCAGAATTTTTTGGTGAGGGTCCGAGTAAAACTGTTCAGGGTTTTTATCCTAGTACTGGTCCGATTTTTTATCCAGACTTGAAGTCCGGGTTTTATTGGGTGATGAAACAGGTCCGAGTTTATTCAAAGCTTTTAGAGTTTACTTCCTCTCCGAGTTTACTCTATGTGTTTATAAGTGATTATTTGTTTTATCACTGGTTCCGAGTTGAGTATTAAAATTTTGGTCCGGGTTTTGTAAGATGATTTTCTCCGGGTTCTGTTAATTTATATGGTCCGGGATTTTAATGATCTGTTTTGTCTGGGGTTTCGTGCTTCTGGGATAATCATGCAGTTTGTTTGCAGTATTACTCCGGATTAAGTGAGGATGAGCAAAAAAAAAAAAATGCATGAAAGTGTCAAAATTCCATTTTTCGTAAATGATGGATTTTGATAAGTTCGATAAGTAGAGTGTTGGGAAAATTTTGGTGATGAAAATTCTTTCCGCGAAATTTTGTTCGGTAATGGCGGTCCATGGTTATTTACAAGATTCTCGGTGTTGGAATGTGGTTCTTACTAGAGATTCGTGTAACAAATTGAGACTATTATCGAGCATTAGAGGTGAATAAAACAAAATTTGATTGGACTTTGACGGTTTACGAAGAAATAGGGGGAGTAAAAATTTTCTATTTTCTTCGTAAATATAAAGCTTGTGCGTGAAATAGCTCGTGTGTGATGGAGTTTTGTCACGTGTGTTTATGTTATTAATCAAGTGTTGACGTGATGAAGCTGAATTCCCGGTTGACGACTAGTTGAAGATTGAGCCTTATTAAGTTGTTGTTTAGAGTAGAGAAGATTAGTTCTGGTCTCGAAATAATGTGAGGCTTCTTGATTTAAGGGGAAGGTCGGAGATGAAAGCCATCGGGGATTCAGCGGATTTGTGAAGATAGGAGATTGATCATGAGGATACATGACGAGATGAGATCATACATGAAGGGTTGAAGACTTTTGATTAATATGGTGGATGTACTTTTACGGAGTTCAGTTTGTTATTAAGTTATCGAACTGAACTTCATGTCTTAGTGAAGTTTGAAGTGTTCAGGGTTGGACATTGGAAATCCAATGTTTCTTTCTGGTGCCGATTAGGTTTGAAGATTAATGTATCGAGCGATATTCTTACATGTGGTTGTAGGTCGGTTCGCGTTAACTTGATTCGGGAGTAGTTTGAGGGGGACGATCTGCAGTGTTTGATGTTCGATTCTTCGGGTTTCTCAAAGCGGCCTTAAGTGATCGTCAGCAAGTCTTTTATTATAAGAGTTGAAGATCGTTGTGCTCTGCCAGAAAGATCAAGTCTCAGCCAAAGTTGAAAGCAGCCATGATATCATCAGTCAAGGGGGAGTCTGTAAGTGCAGTATCCGGTGACTGAAGATATCAGTGTTAGACAGAACTGATTGCAACAGTTAAGGGGGAGACTGTAAGTGCAGTTCCTGCAGGGTAACTGTCGCTTATCAGTTCTGGTCAACCAAAGCAGAAGTCCGAGTTAAAGCCAACGATAATGAAGAATTCAAGACCACATGAAGACCATGCACTGATCAAGGGAGAGTTTGTTAATGGACTTTGGGTGATAAGTGCATGCTTTCCAATTGTTAGGGTCTTTATTGTACATGTCTTGAAACTTAGTCTAAGGTTTATCCTTGGACAATTTGTCCAAGTTTATGTCTAGACTTTTGTCAGGGGTTTGGTTTTTGTGTAGATTGTTTTGTCCGGGTTTAGTCCCTAGTCTATATATATGTGTTGTATAGGATTAGGGCATCTATCAAGAAGCTTTGTGCACCTCTCCTAACTTCTTATTCCTCCTGGTGTGCACATCCTAGAGAGAGAGACTATGTGTTAGTGAGAGAAAGCTAGGGTTTAGTTCTTTGTGATCTAAACCAGCTTGTAGATGATGTATACTCTTTTGGTATGTAATTTGTGATGACTGATTCGTTAATAAAGAGATTCATCTTCCACATCTTGTTCATCTTATGATTGTTCTTCATGTCTTGAATCAAGTGCAATGTTTGATGATCGTCATCGATCCGATGCTTTTCAAGTGGTATCAGAGCATCGGATCAGGTGAACTATCATAAGATGAATAAGATGTAGATGATGTATACTTGAGTTATTTCGAGCAAAGGTTGCTTCTTTGAGAAACCTGGACAAGACATAAACAAACAAGACTCGAACCACTGAATCAAGTGCAATGTTTGATTTTCGTCATCAGGTTAGACCGTCGTGAGACAGGTTAGTTTTACCCTACTGATGATAGTGTCGCAATAGTAATTCAACCTAGTACGAGAGGAACCGTTGATTCGCACAATTGGTCATCGTGCTTGGTTGAAAAGCCAGTGGCGCGAAGCTACCGTGCGCTGGATTATGACTGAACGCCTCTAAGTCAGAATTTTAAAACTCGAAATCGGAACAAATCCAACAGTTTCAACCGTCTTTAAAACATGGAATTTTAAAAACGAAACTTGTTAAAACTCGGAACTGGAAGTAAAACTCAGAATCTTAAACCTTATGAAAACGCGGAGCTTAGAAAATGAAATCTCGGAGCTTAAAACTCGGAACTGAATATGAAAACTCGGAACAGAATATCGGAACTGAAAGTTGTTAAAAACTCGGACTGAGAAGATTTAAACAACTCTGAGCTGGTGCTGTTTTAAAAACTCGGACAGACTTTAAAACTCGGAGCTGAAACATATCGGTTGTTAAAACTCGGAATTGTAACACATCAGTTGTTAAAACTCGGAACAGAAACACATCGGTTGTTAAAAACTCGGAACTGAACCACATGAAGAATTCGCAACTTCAAACAACACAAACAACAAGAACTCGCAAACTTTTTAAGATCAAAAAGTTATATTTCAAATTTCTTTCAATTTCTTCCTTAAACCAAAGAATACCCGCCAAGAACATCACAAAATTCCACTAAAACATCACTCAAACAAGCAACATTTTTCCTAATCGAACATATTCAAGAACGCAAACAAGCAAGATTTTAACCAACAAAGCTCAAAAATTAACTCAATCATTCAACTTTCTTCAAGATTCAAAACCCCCAACCTCAAGAACACTAAGTTCTTGAAGCCAAACACAAAACCCCCAAATTTTCTCACAAAACCCTAACTTCAAGATGTTCAATAGCATCAAATATTATCATCAATCAGCAAGAAAGAAACATTCAAGCAAGAATTAACAAGAAATATGAACACTAAGTTCAAATCCAAGCCCTAGAATTCAAGATTCTTACCTAATTTGAGACAATGGAGATGTTATGAGTGTTGAAACACATACCTTGAAGAAGACTTGAGGTTCTAATCACAAGTAAAGAGATTTGTAAGAAGAATGGAGTGAGAAGTAAGAAAGAATCAGAGGAAAGAGGAGGTGTCGATGCAACCTATTTAAAAACTCGGTCTTCAACACTTGAAACTTCGACAAATCGGACCAAAGAGGTTTATTAAAAACTCGGACATTAACCCATTAAAACTCGGTCCACTTAAAGCTCGGACTTGAACCCCTAATTTCAAAACCTCGAAATTTTTGCTTTCCTAACTTTGATCGATACTAATTTTTGAACATTAACTATCGAGATAAATTTCGAAATAAAATAAAATAAAAATTGGTAAAACTTTCAAAGAACAATCTTTTCACTTCAGAACATAAAAATTTCGAAACGGAAAAATATCACTACTCGGAACAAAAAATTTTATCGAACCCTTTAAAAAGACGAAGTTTCACACACACACTTAGATGTATCTTGCACGACCGATTTTTATGAAAAAGACCTATTTTAAGTAACCGAAACTAGTGTTTAACACCTTATTAAAGAATGTTCACAACCCTTAGAGTATTTTTCAGAATGATAACTCGCGCAGAGAAACAAGAAAGCAAAATCTTTTTGTGGTGTTTGAACTTTTGACTGAATAAAGAAATTAAACCTACGAACGTATTTACACTAATTATCTTTTTGTGAAATCGGAGCAAAGAGATCATATCGGTTTTTCAGTCAATATCCAACACAAGAACATAGTTTATCAGTTTAAGCTCTTAGAATGAAATTAACAGTTCAAGACGTTCAACGGTATTGTGGTCCACTTAAGCTTTAGCACGCTTTCAAACACTGTTTTCGAGATATGCGATTAAGTGTATTAATAACTGATTGTAACTATGTTTACCTGTAACAACTCTCATCAAAAGTCATAATTATTAAATTAATTTGACCAATAGGAAACCCTAATTGAGACACCCAAGTGATTCTGTGCAAACTATAAAATTTTCAGAACAATCAGAATCAGGGTCAGGGCCCCTAAAACTCAAGGGGGGGTATTTCCTAGTTACGTTTATCCACATAAATAGCTGTCCAATTCGAATTTTTCAGAAAGTGTCAAGTCAGCTAAGCTAGTCCCAGACGTGGCCACCCTAGGGTGAAAACGTGTCCCTTGCGCACCGCAAGGATTTCAGTTTTACGGTGCGCAAAGACCCTTACGCACCGCAAGGGTTATAATGTTACGGTGAGTAAGCTTGACCAAAATTCAACTATAAATAGCAGACATTGGCACTTGAAATTCTGCGTATGTTCGACGAGGAAATTCATTTCGTAGACTGAGATAAGCTCTATTTATTACAATTAACTCACACGGTTCATTAATCGACACCGCAATCAGGGTATTAACTCGATCGCTATTACGATTCATTTTCCGACTGATCAATATATCCAATGGATGTTTAAGTGCTGCCCACATTAGGGTTATGCTTTGTCATTCGTCGTTAATTCGATGGATGTTTAAGTATCGCACTTTGTCATTCGTTGTGAGAATTTGATCTCGTGAGTTATCGTAAATGCTGTATTGATTATTAACCCAGAATTGTGTGCCTGTTATTAAATTTAGGTTGAAAAGGCAAAATCAGTAGGCTAAACTCTGCTCAAATTAAATCTGCAATGTGAGTCATTCTCTTTTTATCAACTATTTTACAATACCTCAAATTATTTTCAAAGGTTATAATTACAGGGACTAAGTTGTGGATATCTTGAATTACTGGTTAGTGGGGTATTGTGCACATTACTAATTTTCTCCCAGTTAAGGTTCATTGACCTACTCGGGATAATCACTGTTAGGTTTATTGACCTACAAGGATAATCATCACTATTTAGGTTCATTGATCTAAATAGTGGTATGACCATCGTCACCATTGTGACTTGTCACCATTGTGACAGAGTGCCAGATAAAAATAAGATAGAAGCCATTGTAATCGCTCTTATGCTGTAATTAATAACTATGCATCATTATGCAAAATAGAATGATTCACTCAGTATTTCCCACTGACAAAACCTTTTTCAAACATGTTTCAGGTAATCTGTTATGAACCAGGAAAAGTGCCATATAGCACTACAAGCTCAAGAAAGTGGCTCAGTATAAAATAAAGAAACATGTTTTGTAAAATAAAAGATTTCTCTGTGAAATCTCAAGATTGTAAATTACCGGGTTTTATCCCGAGTTGTGAAATAAAATAATCGGGAAATATTTTAGTTTTAAAAAGATCCTGATGATAAACTTCCGCTGTTAAACTCAATTAATTAAATACCACGGGATTTCTGTCTCGCGGCTCCTGAAACGGGTCAAACCGGGTCGGGGGCCGTGACAGAAAAAGGTGGTATCAGAGCCACTGATCGAGCCACTGATTTAAGTCAATTAAGTATTTAGAAAATACTTAATTTTTATTAATTGCTATTTTGTGATTATGTGTTTTATTATCTGACTAATTGTGAACAGTATGGGCAGATCTTTATATGCTAACTAATGTAGCAATTAATGCAAATCCTTAAATAAATTTGACCTAAGTTTTAGCATCTTTATTATCTACAATCTAGAAACCTTATTCAGTAAATAAATAAATTTACAAATAAAACCTAGTATGTTTTCATATTCGGCTGCTTTCGTAGTTACCCAATATAAAATAATATTTAAAAGTTTTCTATAAAATTTTGTTATGATTTTTAACTTAGTATTTGTGTGTATTTTGCATAACAGAATGAGTGACTTGTCTGATGCTCTTCAGAAATTAAATCTTTATCCGGTAAGAATAGAAGTTTCTAGAGATTTCAATAGGTATATACCAGACATAGAAGAACCTATAGAATTCAACGCTTTACCTCTCGAGAAACCCAAACCTAAGAAAATGGAAATTGGGGAAAGCTCTAGACAATTTGAGGGGTTACCATCTCAGGAAGAGCTAGACTTTATAATGGCAAGTTATAATACTATTAAGCCTGTTGATGAAAATGTTTTTATTCATTCTCTTGAAACACAACTACCAATAAACTTAGAACCAACTATTCCAAACCCTTCAATCCACTCACAAATAGACAAATGGTTGACTAATGAAATACAGTTACAAAACAATCCCTATAAGCTTTTTCCTTAGTTCAATCCAGAACCTTTACCAAATTGTCACACCCCGACTTTCCACGTGTCACCGGTGGGCCCGGTGGGGAGTATCGTGACGTAGTTGATATCATCATAGTCAAACAACACAATATATAAATGCACAGTGGAAGCAAAAGATAAATATTATTACAATCCGAATATAAAGTAACATCCAAGTATTACAAACGGAACGTAAAGGATCCACAGGCGGATCTTAAAACAACAAAAAAAAATTTCAGACTAATGGCTTATGTGGAGGAGTTGCAAAGTCCTCATCTAACAAGTCCTGAGCAGCTTTCAGCCTATTACGTACTTGTACCTGTCACTTAGACTTTGGAAAATACGTCAGTTTTCACTGGTAAATACACTCAACTGACTCATTTGAAAAGAGTTTTGTAAATTGGTTTGAATGCACTTCGGCACAAAATATGTTGACACATTTATTAAAATGCACAAGGCAAAATTAATCTTTTATACTTGGGACAAACTATATCTCATGTTATCAGTTTTACATAACTTGCTCTACATACGGGGCCCGGTTCTATGCCGGTTCAAGATTAACCGACACACCACTATTCCCTTATTGGGAATCCCTTATTGGGTATAATTAATTAATAAGCATATAGCATCTGTCAGGTGTATGCCTACACCCTGTGCTTAAGTCGTGGTCATTGCAATTAATGAGTCAAGGATATCCAGGACACGGTCGCATTAACCCCCAATGTTTCAGTCAAGCAATATGAATTAAAAACAGGTTATTTGGATTTCCCGACTCATTGGTCTTCGAATCCCATACCTGACCATGCGGTATTTATATTACCGTATCCCAAGCCCGTAATAGGGAAAATAAGTTAAGAGTATTTACTTGAGCTAGCTCCTGTCTTAAATAGCAAGAATTATAATACTCAGCCGTATTCACTTAAGTAAGCGTAGGTACAATTTACCGGAAGGCTCTAGTCTGGAATGATGGTATAAATAACCAATTAGAATACTAACGGGTCTTTAATTAAGCCTAAACTTAGACCGGTTAGTTTTAAGGAAATATACGGTTCAAAAGCATGATAAAGCGAAGACCGGAATAGAATGTGATTTAGACCCGACAAGTTTGAAGACTTGTATAATATGGGTAATCTAAACACATTCTGGATTTTGAGATAAAACCGATAAGGTTTGACCCGTGTCGGCTAATTTGTATAAACTAGTTACATAAACCGAACCGAACGCGCATGAAGCGTAACGGGTACCCATAAGAGTCCAAATCAGGTTTCCTAAGTTAACATGCATTAAATATGTTGTGATATCTGTAGGATACCTTCCATTATGCCCAAAACGAGTTTAATCTCATATTAAGCCCCTTAGGGGTATTTTGGTCATTTTAAAAATTATAAAAGGGATCAATTAAGGTTCTGTGATCCGGGTCTGAATAAATCAGTAAAATAACTTATTTTAACAGGTTATAATATTTGGTTATAAGTCTTATATGCCAAAATAGTTTTAAACCCTAACTATGCGTTTAATACGCGTATAATGTCGTTTTTAAGCGATTTACGGTTTAATATAGGATTCTGAGTTTTCTGATCAGTTTAACAGGTTCAAAATACTCTATTTATTATTTGAAATTAGTAGCAATTGGATTGGTGTCAAAAGGATTTGTAAAACTCATTCTATGGCAGAAAATGGCATATTCGGTATTTACCGAATTAAGGTACTAATCCTAGCTTATGATCAGTTTAAAAATAATTAAAAATCTTCAAAAATCCCAAAATATTATATTACATCAGTGGGTAAAAGGTTTGGTGTCAAAAATTGGGTTTAGATAGGTTTTATGCTAATGACGCCGTTTAATTTATAAAAGCGTTCTTAATTACGCCATTGAGCATAACTCCTAATCTAGACCTCCGATTGTTGTGAAAATTTACAGACATGTTTAATAATCAGTAACTAAGATGATTGTACTTTCATATTTCCAAAATTCTCGTTGTATGATCATAAGGGCATTATGGTCCATATTTAAGCATTTAACGGGAACGTCGGACACTTAAGGATTTAAGTGGTATAAACGCAGAGGGTTATACACACATGTAACTAGGTCCTAATGGAACTTTAAGGCATGTCTAAACCTATCTAAACCGGGTCAGAACTGAAGTCAAAGCAAAAGTCAAACTTTTGCGTCTTTCGGTTTCGAATCGGTTCAAAACAGAAAGTTGTCGAATCAAACAAGCTTAGACAAGTTCTTATACTTATTATCAGGTTATATGAATGATAAAATAGGCTACACGCTTTCTACAATTGTTATGGGATCATCCCAAGTGTCCCTAAGCCCCCTAAATCAATAAACAAAACCCTAAAATCGGAAAATGGCTGAATGAGGCGGTGCAACTGGCTGAAAACAGGCAGCTGTGAAGTTTCTGTTGCTGGCAACTGCTTGCGCACCGTAACAATTATTTGTTGCGGTGCGCAACAATTCATCAGGCTCCATATTTTTGCACTTTTGATCCCTGGTCCCCCGAAAGGTCATTTTCACTACATTTCTTGCATCTTAAACCCTTAATATTGACATATGGGGGCTTTAAAACTTATACCCACTTTGTGAAGTCCTTGGCCACTTCGAGTTTACCCGAAAAACCCTAAATTTCAACGTGGACGCTTTTAACCCCTCGTATACGAATATTGCCATAACTTTCTCATACTTTAACGAAACTTGGTGAAATTTTTATGGTGCATTCTAGTGAGCATAATTAATCGTTACAAGGCTTCGGGTATTGCTAAAAGGTCACTCAGAGGTATATCTTAACATGTTGACACATTTAACCCCTGTAGTTTGTAATCTCTCACTTTCTTACATAATTCGCTTTGTATGATCCATGATCCATTCGTTTAAGGTTATAAACATCATGTAGGGTTATTGTAAAGTATATTTATTCATTGTTGACACTTTGAACCCTTATATTTACACAGTTTCATTGTTTGTCAACTTTAGTCCTTCAAGAACATTCTTTCACACGTTCAAAGGTTATGACACGTGTCAAGACATTATAGGACGTAAATTTTCGAGGTGTTACACAAATCCACCAATGAGTAACAAGAATATGGCTGAACTCCGCCACTTTGGCGAAGAACTAATGAATGCTGGGAATAGGATCCAAGAGATTGGGGGACAGATCTCCTGGAAATACAATGAGAGGGAACGCCATTACTAGAATATCATCTGACAAAGGATAGGGGATTTATGGAACTGTGGTTGTGTAATAGTAATAGTAAAATTAGTATGTGTAAAATAAATGATAAAACAATTGTATATAAAAGCATGATATAATCTATAACACAAATAAAATTTTAGAAAATTTACAAAATTTTGTTTGTATATTCGTTTACATGATTATGTACAATTAATTGTAATATTGGATTATTTATTACTAATTATTTATCTATATATTAGATATCAGATGGAAAACACTAATAATGAACCAGTTAATGAGGTTAATCAATCTGAGCAACAACCAGGGAATTAATATATGACTAGGCAGGATATAGAAAATATCGTTGCTCAAGGAATAGCCAACACTATTCCAGCAATAGTTGCTCAAGGGATAGCCAACGCTATTCCAGAAATCGTTGCTGCTGTTAAAAATCCAATCGAACCTCAACAAATCATTCCTAGCAAACGTATTTCTGAAGATAATTTCAGTAATAGCGTAAACGGAGGCAATGCTCATGTTAATCATGATAATGAACCACGGCAAGCTCCGCTCCCTAAGAAAATGAAAGCTGCAACTTCTGGTTGCACTTTCAAAGAATTTCTTGCTTGTAAACCCACTGAGTTTGCAGGCAATGAAGGAGCGACTGCGGCATTGCGCTGGTTAGAGAAAACCGAGGTAGTAATTGCCATAAGTAAATGTGCCAAGGACGATCAGGTCATGTACGCATCAAATCTTTTCAAAGAAGGGGCGCTAGAATGGTGGAACACGGTATTACAAGAAAAAGGAAGAATGATGGCATATGCTATGAACTGGGAAGAATTTAAGAATCTAGTAGAAAGAAAATTCTGTCCCGAGTATGAAAAGGAACAAATGACAAATAAGTTTCTAACCCACCGGATGGTGGATGTAGATTGTCGAGGGTATACTTCGACATTCTTCGAGTATGCTCGAGTGGTACCAACCCTGGCTTCGCCAGAGCTGGTACTTATTTCTCGTTATATTTGGGGATTAATTTCTGAAATCCGTAATATCGTCAAAGCTGTGAAACCTCGCACGATTGATGATGCGGTAGATTTAGCCAATACTCTGACTGACGAACTAGTACGGACAAGAGAAGAAAATAGAAGGAAGGAAGTAGCCCAAAAGATTACCCAAGAATTTCGTTCGGATAACCATAACAATTTCAAGAAAAGAGGGAATGGGCAATCTTCCACTAACCCATTTTGCAATTTTTGCAAAAGGAAGCATTTTGGAAGATGCAAAGGATATTGCAATTTTTGCAAAATTCCGGGGCATCAAGAAGAAGACTGCAGGAGGAAGAAATTTTCAGTCTGCTACAACTGTGGAGAAGCTGGATATCTTAGGCCAGATTGTCCAAAACTGAACAAACAATCTGACAATAAAGCCAAACCTGCAGAAGGAGCAAAAAGGAATGTAAGAGCCTTCCAACTGACTGCTCAGGAAGCAGAGCTCATTCCAGATGTGATAGCTGGTACGTTCTTAGTACACAATGTTTACACAAACGTATTATTTAATTCTAGTGCAAACCAAAGTTTTATAAATACTTCATTCTGCCAAACTCTTAACTTACATTTAAACAGTATTAGGCAAATTTCTACAGTAGAAACGGCAGATGGGAATTTAGTTAAAATAAATAAGGTTCTGCAAAACGTAGAAATAGAACTTTTAAGTCATAAATTTTCTGCAACCCTATTATCTATGAAATTAGTTGAAATCAAGGTTGTGCTAAAAATGGATTGGTTAGTAAACAACCATGCTCGAATTATCTGTGATAAGAATTCCATAGAAATTTGTACACCCACTGGAGAAGTAATAATTATTAACAGGAGATAAGCCATGTAAACCCATAAAGTTATATCAGTAATGAAAGTTGCTAATTATGAACGAAAGCAAGGAATAGTATATATGATTTCAGTAATCATTAATACTAAAGATAAAGAACTTAAGGAAATTTCTGTAGTTTCAGAATACCCAGATGTATTCCCAGAAAAGTTATTAGGATTACCACCAGATAGGGAAGTAGGATTCATCTAATTCCAGGAACTATACCGATAAACAAGGCATCTTATCGGTTAGCACCCACGGGAATATTAAAACTGAAAAAGAAATTAAATGAATTATTAAGTAAAGGTTTCATACAACCTAGCTCATCCCCTTGGGGAGCTCCAGTGATGTTTGTAAAGAAGAAGGATGGTTCAATAAGAATGTGTATTGATTATAGAAAATTTAATAAAGTTATAATTAAGAATCGATACCCATTACCTAGAATTGATAATCTATTTAAATCAATTCCAGGGAGATAGATATTTTTCTAAGATCAACTTATGTTCCGGATATCATCAATTGAAAGTACAAGAAAAAGCCTTTAGGATTTTAAAATTTTCAAAAGCTCAAACCTTAGCCTTACCAGAAGGAACATAAGATTTTAAAGTATATGGTGATGCTTCAAAACTAGGAGTTGGATGTGTGTTAATGCAACGCAAAAAGGTAATTGCGTATGCATCAAGGCAATTGAAAAAGCACGAAGAAAACTATACTACTCATTACTTAGAATTAGGAGTCATAAATTTTGCCCTTAAGATTTGGAGACATTATCTGTATGGAAGTAAGTTTACTGTCTATACGGATCATAAGAATTTAAGATATATATTTGGGCAAAAAGAATTAAACATGAGGCAAAGGAAATGGATGAAAATCCTAAGTGACTATGACTGTGATATTCAGTATTACGAAGGAAAGGCTGAAGATGGCTAAGAGATTGCCAGAAGAGTTATACAATTAATAGATAAAAGCCGTTGGAATTTCAAGTTGGAGACAAAATGCTATTGAAAGTATTTCCTTGAAAGGAATTGTTAGATTCGGTAAGAAAGGGAAGTTAAATCCAAGGTACGTAGGACCATTTTCAGTGATCCAACGTATAGGACCAGTTGCTTATCATTTACAACTATCAAGAAAGTTAGCTAGAGTACATGATATATTTCATATATCCAATCTCAAGAAATGTCTATCAGACGAATCTTTGGTAGTACCTCTCCAAGATATAAAGGTAAACGAAAAATTAGAAATTGTAGAGAAATCTTTTCAAATGGAAGATAGAAAAGTGAGATTTCTCAAAACACAAACGATTAGTGTTAAGTAAAGTGAGATTCAAAGATAGGACCCTAATATACTTGGGAACTGGAATCAGAAAAGAAGCGAAAGTATCCTCAATTATTCCAGTAAATCTCGAGGACGAGATTTTTATTAAGGTGGGGAGAATGTAACAACTCTCATCAAAAGTCATAATTATTAAATTAATTTGACCAATAGGAAACCCTAATTGAGACACCCAAGTGATTCTGTGCAAACCATAAAATTTTCAGAACAATCAGAATCAGGATCAGGGCCCCTAAAACTCAAGGGGGGTATTTCCTAGTTACGTTTATCCACATAAATAGCTGTCCAATTCGAATTTTCAGAAAGTGTCAAGTCAGCTAAGCTAGTCCCAGACGTGGCCACCCTAGGGTGAAAACGTGTCCCTTGCGCACCGCAAGGATTTCAGTGTTACGGTGCGCAAAGACCCTTACGCACCGCAAGGGTTATAATGTTACGGTGCGTAAGCTTGACCAAAATTCAACTATAAATAGCAGACATTGGCACTTGAAATTCTGCGTATGTTCGACGAAGAAATTCATTTCGTAGACTGAGATAAGCTCTGTTTATTACAATTAACACACACGGTTCATTAATCGACGCCGCAATCAGGGTATTAACTCGATCGCTATTACGATTCATTTTCCGACTGATCAATATATCCAATGGATGTTTAAGTGCTGCCCACATTAGGGTTATGCTTTGTCATTCGTCGTTAATTCGATGGATGTTTAAGTATCGCACTTTGTCATTCGTTGTGAGAATTTGATCTCGTGAGTTATCGTAAATGCTGTATTGATTATTAACCCAGAATTGTGTGCCTGTTATTAAATTTAGGTTGAAAAGGCAAAATCAGTAGGCTAAACTCTGCTCAAATTAAATCTGCAATGTGAGTCATTCTCTTTTTATCAACTATTTTACAATACCTCAAATTATTTTCAAAGGTTATAATTACAGGGACTAAGTCGTGGATATCTTGAATTACTGGTTAGTGGGGTATTGTGCACATTACTAATTTTCTCCCAGTTAAGGTTCATTGACCTACTCGGGATAATCACTGTTAGGTTCATTGACCTACAGGGATAATCATCACTATTTAGGTTCATTGATCTAAATAGTGGTATGACCATCGTCACCATTGTGACAGAGTGCCAGATAAAAATAAGATAGAAGCCATTGTAATCGCTCTTATGCTGTAATTAATAACTATGCATCATTATGCAAAATAGAATGATTCACTCAGTATTTCCCGCTGACAAAACCTTTTTCAAACTTGTTTCAGGTAATCTGTTATGAACCAGGAAAAGTGCCATATAGCACTACAAGCTCAAGAAAGTGGCTCAGTATAAAATAAAGAAACATGTTTTGTAAAATAAAAGATTTCTCTGTGAAATCTCAAGATTGTAAATTACCGGGTTTTATCCCGAGTTGTGAAATAAAATAATCGGGAAATATTTTAGTTTTAAAAAGATCCTGATGATAAACTTCCGCTGTTAAACTCAATTAATTAAATACCACGGGATTTCTGTCCCGCGGCTCCTGAAACGGGTAAAACCGGGTCGGGGGCCGTGACATTACCCACCTCAGAATATACTCCCGTATCAAGGTATGCACGAGAGTTCATCTTACTGGTGAGTATACCATTTATCATCTGTTTTGACGTATAAAATGATGTGAGATACTCACTTACTTAGAATTGAAAACAAGCCCTATGTGAAAAAAGAGTAGAGGAGTTAGTTCGAGAGCGGGGTGAGTTAGAGGAAGACCGAGAAGAGAATACGGGTCAGTTAATAATTGATTTCTCGTGTAGTAATGAAGAGATAGATGCTCAATTGGCTGCATATAAGAGATGGAAGGGAGAAGACCTAGAGGAAGTAGAAGAAGAGTCAGATGAGGAGATCATTCCAGTCACGGAGACGATAATGGACGACGAAGTCCCACCTCCGGTACAGAAGGGTATTATATATGACTTCGGGAGTGACTTTGATGATGAAATAGACGAAGAAGAATGGGCGGCGTATCAGAGGTCGTTGGTGAAGAGAGAAGTTGTGGAAGAAGAAGTGGAATTGGGGGATTCCACTGGTTGGATGTTTAATGAAGTAGAAAAAGAAAAAGTGATGGAGGAGGAAGTGGATTTAGGAGACTCATTTGGTTTGATGTTTGGTGTGGTGGAAGAAGAAGAGCACCACAGCTGGCCCATGGTATTAGTACTAAGTGTAACTGAAAAATCAGAAAAACCACGGGAGAAGGCGAGGAAAGAGAAGAGAAAGGATCCAAGCCGGAAGAGGATAGAGGGTTGCAGCGAGATGGAGAGGAAGAAGCCGTTCACGAACGATCGGTCTTCTCGTTACATGCCACGCATCCGGTTTCTTCCAGGTAAGTTTAAGTTTTGGTGGTCTGACCCGTTTAAAATTTTTAAAATATTTTATAATTCCACCAATTTATTTTTGAAAATTTTTGAGGTTCGGGTGGAATTAAACGGGTTAGATAGGGTCCAAGTCAAAGAGAAACCTCCTGATTAAGTTCAAGTGTGGGGAGGTTTTGTAGAGTTTGTATTTTGAGTTTTTTATTTTGTATCATGAGTCTAAATTAGTAGTTTTTGAGTCGTTTTTTTTAGAGTCGGTATTGCTTTGGTATTTTGCTTGTTTTTGTTGATGCAGGTTCGAATATGTACCACCCGTACTCAATCTCCATTCGGGTGCGTTTGGAGCTGTTTATTCAAATTTCGGGCATTTATCAAGTGTACCAGTCAGTGTCAAAGCCGATCGCGAATGAAATGCTATACGATCGAGCTGGATTGGACGAGATTTTGGAGCTTACGCGCGTTATAAAACCAGCTAAGTCTTTCCCAATTTGCCCTTAGTCTTTTTATTTCTTATTTATTTTAGTTTTTTTTTAGTCGGTTTCCATCTTACATTGAGGGCAATGTAGAGTTTAAGTGTGGGGATGGGAACTATCGTTTAGTGTCGTTAGTTTAGTTAGTCGAGTCATAAAAAGTCGAAAAAGAGAAAAAAATATTAAAAAAAAAATTGAAAAATCCAAAAAAATTGAAAAATTAGAAAATGTCTTTTGAAATAAGAAGTTTGCAAAATAAAAACGGAAAATGATAGAAAAGTTGGATTTTTGTTCGGGTTCAAATAATGATAATATGAGATTAAAATAATCGTGCTTGTGTCTAATTTGGGATGTGCGGGTAGGCTTGGCTTGGTTCTGGGTTTCTTTGATCTTAATATACCTAATTGTCGGTCTACTAGTGGGTTCTCATCTAGGGAAAGTGGGGAAATTGAAACCGCCAAAAATAGTATAAGGGATGCCGTTATAAGCTAAGATAGTTAGAGTTTTTTATCATATCTCGCTGAAAAAGAAAAAAAATGAATAAAAGTGAGCTAGAAACTAAATGAAAGTAGCACAGGCCTATGTAATCCGAGTTGGGGATAGCGACTCTACAGCCGGAATGCCTCTGGGATGTGTGAAATCGACTTGCCGAATAAAAGTACCGAAACCTATGTAATCTGTGATTGGGGATAGCGACTCTACAGTCGGAATACCGCTGGGTTAGGGAAAGCATCGTCTAGTCTCACGAATGAAAAAAAAAAAAAAAAAAAAAGAGAGAAAAAACAAGCAAAAAGAAAAAAAAAAGTGAAAAAAATAGATTTGATTTTAAACTCTCTTTATCTTGGTATAAAACGGTTAGGAAATAACCCAGTGGTTGTTCCTTTTGTCCTATAAGCTTGAGGGGGGATTAGGTGGACTTGCAATTCTTAGCGTGAGACCCTAGGTAGATTGACCGCACTTGAACTAAACTTGCATGAGCAGACGAGTTAACCAACAGGCGCATATCCATGACATATGTGTTATTCACCCTTGGAGCCCTCATCACGATCCAATCTTCAGGAACAGCAAATACCGGACGCAAAACGAAGCAAGCTTTATCAGTGAAAAACATTGTGTACTTGTTATCACATATTTGAGAAACCGACATCAGGTTATGCTTCAGTTCTTCAACGTAGTTCACTTTATGCAGCGTAATTTTTCCATTTGACCTGGCTCTGATACCACTTGAAAAGCATCGGATTGATGACGAACATCAAACATTGCACTTGATTCAAGACATGAAGAACAATCATAAGATGAACAAGATGTAGAAGATGAATCTCTTTATTAACGAATCAGTCATCACAGATTCAGGCTCAATGTAAGATAGATGAGCTTCCACAAAGGAAGATGAATCTCTTGATTTTCAGAAGGTTTTATTTGAGAAACCTGGCTCTGATACCACTTGAAAAGCATCGGATCGATGACGAACATCAAACATTGCACTTGATTCACGACATGAAGAACAATCATAAGATGAACAAGATGTAGAAGATGAATCTCTTTATTAACGAATCAGTCATCACAGATTACATACCAAAAGAGTATACATCATCTACAAGCTGGTTTAGATCACAAAGATCTAAACCCTAGCTTTTTCTCACTAACACATAGTCTCTCTCTCTAGGATGTGCACACCAGGAGGAACAAGAAGTTAGGAGAGGTGCACAAAGCTTCTTGATAGATGCCCTAATCCTATACAACACACATATATATAGACTAGGGACTAAACCCGGACAAAACAATCTACACAAAAACCAAACCCCTGACAAAAGTCTAGACATAAACTTGGACAAATTGTCCAAGGATAAACCTTGGACTAAGTTTCAAGACATGTACAATAAAGACCCTAACAATTGGAAAGCATGCACTTATCACCCAAAGTCCATTAACAAACTCCCCCTTGATCAGTGCATGGTCTTCATGTGGTCTTGAATTCTTCATTATCGTTGACTTTAACTTGGACTTCTGCTTTGGTTGACCAGAACTGATAAGCGACAGTTACCCTGCAGGAACTGCACTTACAGTCTCCCCCTTAACTGTTGCAATCAGTTCTGTCTAACACTAATATCTTCAGTCACCGGATACTGCACTTACAAAACCCTCATAAATCCTGACCAACATAATACATTTAACAAATTACATAAAAGACCCTTGAGTTTGAGAGCCTGCACTTATCACCCAAAGTGCATTTACAGACTCCCCCTTGATCAGTGCAGGATCTTCAATGTAAAGCTCAAAATCTTCTCTTTGTTAACGCTTCGAGTACTTGCTGCCTAGTATTTTCACACAGAACTGCACTATCTTGGTGTATTGATCAGCTAATAGTTGATCTTCTTCAAAGGAATGCAACGGCAGACGTCTTAGCTTCTTCAAATCTTCCATCTTTAGATGAACGATCCAGATGCACACAGCTTCTTCAAATCTTCCATCTTGTGATGAACGATCTAGACCTGAAACACTTAACACCGGATTAAGAATCTTAACCCCGAAGACACTCGGGCCAAACCTGGATCCCAAAAATAATGTCCAACACCCCGGAATCAAAAATTGAAATATTAAACAACCAACATTTCACAATTTGTATTTCAAATCCCAAACATTCAGAACAAGTTACTTCAAAACTTATACTTTTGGAAAAATATCACAACTTGGAACCAAATTTACCAAAAACCTTTAATAATGACGAAATACCCACACACGCTTAGACGTATCTTGCACGACCGATTTTTATGGAAAAGATTTATTTTAAAGTTACTAAACCTAGTGTTTAACACCTTATTAAAGAATGCTCATAACCCTAGGAGTACTTTCAAAATGATAACTCGCACATAGAAACAAGAAAGCAAAATCTTTTTGATGTTTTTCAATTTTTGACTGAAAAAGAAGTTAAACCTACGAACGTATTTACATTAATTATCTTTTTGTGAAATCGGAGCAAAGGGATCATATCGGTTTTTCTGTCAATATCCAACACAAGAAGCATAGTATTTCAGTTTAAGCTTTTAGGATGATATTAACAGTTCAAGACGTTCAACGGTATTGTGGTCCACTTAAGCTTTAGCATGCTTTCGAACACTGTTTTCGAGATATGTGATTAAGTGTGTAAATAACTGATTGTAACTATGTTTACCCACCTCAGAATATACTCCCGTATCAAGGCTGGGAAACATTACATCTTACAGGTGAGTATATCTGAAAAATCTCTGTATCCGGCTAAAATGCGAATGCTTGAGAGCTCAGGTTAGTGCCACCGCACAGACAAAGAGATGAAGGCTCGACTTTAAAGGTGGTGTTCCATCGTTTGGTATCTTTTTCTGCATATTTTTCTTTTTCTTTTTTTTTTTTTTTGCTATGTACCCGGTGGTAACATAGAATTGCAGTTTGTACATCCGGTGATGACAATTTTGAACAGATTATCCGGTGATGATTGTTGTGGCAAAAAAGAAATCCACCAAGAGGGTTTGCGCACAAACGAAGCGCTTAGCAAAGCATTATACGAGGTCTAGGCCATTGCTCACGCAATTTCAGAAGACCAAGTATAATACCCAGAGATTTAACAAACATAAAGACCTAGTATCTCAGAAGTTTGGCAACTTATCAAACGAAATTACGGTACCAAGACCATATATCCGAGAGATGTACCACACAAGTTACGCAGTTCACTATGTTTATATACCAAAAACAGGTTCTAATTTACGCGTAAAACCTACCGAAGCAACGTATAATGAAGCTGTTACAGTTAACGGTTAATTTTATACATTACTATAATCCTGCACCAGATACGACTAACCGATGTACTATCATTTCCCTTATATCTCAACACGACTTCATTCTATATTTTTCAAATGTTTATGTATTTTTCTTAAAATTTATCCTACAACTAAGTAAAATATTTTTGGAGTTTTTCAATTTTTGAAAAGCGGTAAGAACTGTACAGTAAACATAAAATAAAGTTTCTATGCGAGTTTCGCAAAGCATTTTACTCGGGGATGATCATGCCGATCATTCGGACCAGATTTTCAAATCTCGCCCGATCGAATGTCTTTGTAAACAGCTCGACAAGATTATCGAAGGTGTCAACCCTAACTACTTCTATTAAACCCTTCTCACCACAGTCGCGAATGAAGTGATGACTAACATCTATGTGCTTAGTGCGTGAGTGATTATCTGGATTGTTAGTTATGGAAATGGAAAAGTTGTTATAGACAAGAATAGGAGTTTGAGTAAAATTCAAACCGTAGTCCCTCATTTACAGCTGAATACACAAGACCTGAGCACAACAGCTTGATGCAGCGATGTACTCGGCCTCGCACGTGGATAAAGAAACAGAAACTTGCTTTTTGCATTGCCAAGAGACAAGACGGTTCCCAAGAAGTTGTGCACCGCCAGAGGTTGACTTTCTATTCACCGGGCACCCTCTGAAGTCTGCGTCAGCATAGGCCAGCAAATCCAGACCACCTTCAGCAGGATACCACAATCCAAGCTTAGGCGTCCCTTTCAGATATCTGAAGATACGCTTGACCGCTTTCATGTGAGACTCTTTCGGAGTTGATTGGAACCTGGCACACAAACAAACAGAAAACATAATATCTGGTCGTGAAGCAGTAAGATACATTAACGAACCTATCATTGCCCAGTAGAGAGTCGGATCCACTTCAGGATCTTTCTCCTTATCGGGTGAAAGCTTGTGATTTGTCGGCAGAGGCGTGTCATAGGGTAAGCTATCTTCCAATCCAAATTTTTTGAGAATCTCGTGGACATACTTCGTCTTATGCACATACGTCTCGGTTTTTTCTTGACGCACTTGAAGACCTAGAAAGAACAATAACTCGCCCATCACGCTCATTTCAAATTTTGACTTCATCACTGCCTCGAACTCACGACACAATTCTTCATTTGAAGAACCGAAAATTATGTCATCAACGCAAATTTGCACGATCAGAAAATCTCCCCCATTCTTCAATATGAACAGTGTAGAATCGATCGCACCACGCGAGAACCCGTGCTCCAATTGATGTCTTGATAAAGTCCCGTACCACGCCCGAGGAGCCTGATGGAGACCATAGAGAGCTTTGTCCAACAGATAGACTTTGTTCTCAGACCCTGGAGCTTCGAAACCTGGTGGTTGGGATACATACACCGTTTCATGCAATTTCCCGTAATGGAACGCTCTTTTGACATCCAACTGATAGACTTTGAAACGCATGTGTGCAGCAAAAGCTAGAAACAGACGAATGGCTTCCAGTCTTGCCACCGGTGCATAAACTTCTGTATAATCAATCCCTTTCTCTTGATTGATGCCTTGAACAACCAATCGTGCTTTGTTCCTGATGACAACACCCTTATCGCCTTTCTTGCACTTGAAACCCACTTTGTGTTGATTGCATGTTGGCCCTTTAGAAGATCGACCAAATTCCACACCTTTAACTTATCGAACTGAGCTAACTCTTCTTGCATCGCTTCACACCAAGAATTATCCTTCAGAGCCATCTGATAGTTCTTCAGCTCTATCTGAGAGATAAAACATTCATCTAAGCTAAGATTGTAGATTTCTTCCTTCTTGATAGCAGAGAACAGGCACTGCATCTCTGAAATACTCCTTCACGTTTGCACTCCCGCATTTGGATTCCCAATAATATTATCAACAGGGTGATGAATATTTGTTCTTGGAACTGGGATTGCTGGAGCTTGAAGATTGTTTCCTAAATTCGATTGAATCTCCCCCTCAGCATTTGCATTACTACTAGAAGCTTGATCATTTCCAGAAGACGTATGAACATTTGGATATGATGAAAAATCAACGTAAAGATCACCACTTGTAGTTTGAGCAGCTGCATTGGGGATCTGCTCAGCAACAACTTCGTTTACGATTGAAGAATCAGCGACTGGAACATTCGGAGACACATTAGTAGGAATACTTGCTCTCCAACTCGCGTCTACTTCATCTTTGTTCACAAGATGTGTGTAGACAACCTCCAAATCTTCTTCTGAAACATCAGGAAGATCAAATGAATCAAATAATTTATCATAATCGTAACCACTTTTAGGACCGAATTCGGACGGTGGAGGATCGTAACTCAAAGGAGTTATATCAAACACGATCTCCATTGTACGCTTCTTAACATTATAAACACGTTTGTTTGGAGTTCCATTGGCATAACCCAAAAACAACCCAACTTCTCCAACTTCCCCCATTTTAGGAGTATCTTTGCTGTGTTTGATAACACACTTGATCCCAAAAGGTTGAAAACCAGATAAGTTCGGTTTCTTGTTTTCAAGCAATTCATAACACGTTTTATCTTCTCTTTTGACTGTAAGCACATGATTTAACACATAACATGCAGTGTTTACCGCCTCGGCCTAGAAGAAAATTGGCAATTTTGATTCAGAAAGCATAGTTCGGGCCGCCTCAATTAGGGTATGATTCTTCCGTTCTGTTGAGGAACTTATGGAACGCAGAACTGATGAACTATTCCCATTTCCCGACATAACTCATCCATATAATGATTTTTAAACTCAGTGCCGTTGTCACTTCGGATTTTCTTAACAGGAAGTAAATAATTTTTTTTCAATTTCTTTGAACAAGTCTCTTAAAATACCAGCAGTTCGGACCTTTGTTTTTAAGAAAAATACCCACGAGTATCGTGAGAAATCGTCAGTGACAACTAGGCAATAGGACATCCCACCAATGCTAGCAACATGGATTGGGCCGAAAAGATCCATGTGAAGCAATTCAAGTGGTTTTTGGATTGAGTTAACAGTTTTCGGTTTCTGAGGCTTTCTTTTTATTTTTTCCTTTTTCACATGATTCACATTTGTTGTGCATATTGAAACTACATAAAGGAACCCCCAACACTAAGTTGTTTTTCACTAAGTGGTTCATTTTTCGCAGATGCACGTGACCCATTCTCCTATGCCAGAGATACGATTGATCTTCAGTCGCCATCGAAAGTAAACATGTCACTGGAGCAGACGAGTTAACCAACGGGCGCATGTCCATGACATATGTGTTATTCACCCTTGGAGCCATCATAACGATCCAATCTTCAAGAACAGCAAATCCTGGACGCAAAATGAAGCAAGCTTTATCAGTGAACAACATCTTGTACTTGTTATCACAGTTTTGAGAAACCGACATCAAGTTATGCTTCAGTTCTTCAACGTAGTTCACTTTATGCAGCGTGATTTTTCCATTTGACACCGAACCTTCACCAGTGATGTATCCACACCTCTCACCGGCAAAGTTAACATAACCACCTAGAATTTGTTTGTAATTACTCAATAACTCCTTATTTCCTGTCATGTGTCTGGAACAACCACTATCGATATACCAAATATAGATAGCCCTCTTCAGCTGCTCCTATACTCCCCAACAAGAAAATTTAGTTAGAATGTTGGACCCAAGCCATGATGGTCTTGGGTCGTCCCGATTCGTCAACATAAGAAAACTCTTTGAAATAACCATCATCGCCTCTGTGTCCTCCATTTCCATTTTGGAAATTGTTGGAATGACTCCCAGCAAATCGTGGATTATACGGAGTTGATGAGCTGTTGGTATAACCAGAGTTTCCATAACCTCGACTTCCATAGTTTTGGTAACCATAATTTTGATTCCTGGGTGGCTGAAAATTCCTACCAAATCTCGGAACATCATCGTGTCTTGTGAATGACCGTGGATGATTATCCGAATGCTGTCTTTGATTTGAAAATCAAGGGGGGTGAGGTATTTCGGTCATTCACGAATCTGTTCTGTGCATGAGGGCTAACATAGTTGTTGTTCGAACCTCCAGAACGTTGGTCATTCTCATGTGTTTGGAAAGTAACATGATTTTGTCGTCTGTGAGGGGTTTTCTCACGAATATCATGTCTTTGTGATGAACTTTCCGATCTTTCACCACGATTAATAACAACTTGTTTCTCCCCATGATCCTTCCTGATTTTGTTGTGATTTAACATTTGTTTTGACAACCGGTTTTACTTCTTGTTTAATCACTTTGTTTTTCTCAACCTTCTGATTTTTACCGTTTTTCTTTTCAACATTAACTGTTTCATTTTGCGGTTTTTCAACAAAAGTTTTCTTTTGATCAGGATCAACATGAGATTTACCCTTGTCATCTGGACAATCTGCTACTAAGTGTCCTTTCCCACGACACTTATAACATATGCGAACTTTCGCAGCATTCTTTGGACGTTCCTCGTGACTGGTCGAAGATGATGAGGCGTTAGTGGGATTTTTCAAAATTTCGTTGACAAACTGAAAGTTTGAACCTGTTTCGATTTTCTCTTCCTCTTTGATAAAATCTTCCCCTTTAACAAACTCATTTTTAGGGATATTTTTCAAATTCTTTTTTGGTTTCCCACGTGACTTTGGTTTTGACTTCGCATTTTGAACTTGATTGAAAATTTTCAAAATTTTATTGCTTATCAAATTCTCAATGTTATCAAAATTTAGCTCATTTTTCTTTGTGACTTTGCTCACCTTCGACTGTTCTAAGTCAGAAGCCTCATCAGGCTCAGATTCTGACTCACTTTCCGGTTCAACCGTCAAAGGGGTCTTTGGCACAAAATTTTCCAATTCCGGATCAATGCTTGGCATCTATGTATAATTATGGTTCACCGGTGTAGGCACTTTCTTATAACCGATGCCGAACATTTCTTCCTCAGAGTCTTTGAGACGTTGGCTGTTAATACAGAAGTTCATCACTTCAGATGAATCCCCGAACTTTTCAATTTTACGTTGCAAATCTAAAATCAGATTATCTTTTTTCCAAAATGATTTTGTTCTTTTTCAAAACACAATTTTGGTTCATTTCAAGTTCAGATCTTAATTCCTGATTTTTAAGAGTTCCCTGTGCCACAAGTCTCTCAAATTCAGAGATATCATTTTTCAGCGCTTTTATCTTAATTCGGTGTTCTTTATCCGAATTAGACAAAACAGCAATGAGTTCTCTAGATTTTTCTAAATCTGCAATCAGATTTGTGTTGTGAAGTGCATATCTGTCAATATTGGTGAGAAACTCTACACATCTTGCAAACCACTTATATACAGAAGTTGTTTTACCCCAATGCCAGCCATGAATGCACATCCTTCATTTCCTACGGAGTCTTCTTCCAACCTTTTAGCTTCTACACTGCATTTCGGCTGTGGAGATTTTGAACTCAAAGCATTCTCCTTTTTCTCCATCTTCTTTTTTGTTAGACTTTTCAACAGACTCTTCATTCAAGTTATCTTCATTCTCAGCAACATTACCCGAATCCAACTCATCCCCAAAAACCTCGGCTACGAATGCAAGTTCCTCAATGCTAGCCTGTTCGATAACCTCTTCACACACTTCTTCGTTGACAATTTCAACTATAAACACACAATAGCTCCGAAAATGTCTTCCAATGCACAACCCTAGTCGTAAGGCTCAGTCACATTTTGTAGAGGTTGAGCCACCATAGCATTGTTTGTCGAAGGTGTAAGATTTTCAGAACCACTTGGACGAGCACTTGAGTTTAAAGTAGTTGCTGCATTGTTGTGAGGTCTTGAGTTGTTTCCTTGAGAATTGTGTTCTCTGTTAGATCTTTCCATCTTCGGCTTCCGACAGTCACGTGCGACATGCCCGTAGATGCTGCAGTTGTAACATTTCACCTTTGACATGTCGACTCCTATTCGAGTCTTTGTCTAACCTCCTATGAACTTCCTACTTGTTCTCAATAGAAATTTCTTCGCTCTATGGACTAAGAGTGCCATATTGAGTTGTAGATCAAGTTCTTCCATTTCGCCTTGGTCTATCTGATCAAAGTCCTCATCGAGACTTGACGGTTCAACGAGCTTTCCAAGACAGAAGTTCTCGTGGACAGTCATGAAGGACGCCAAAAGGCTCATGTTTTCTTTGATCAACTTTAAGCAGCTTGCATCTAACTTTGGAATGTTCAAGTTTGTCGCTTGAGATTTCTGAGCTCCACTGGTAGAGTACATTCCTTGATTGGAATTTGTTGTTCCACTTGAACTGACATTGTTGCTTATAAAGGCGTGTTCACTTGCAGGAACTTCATTCTCTGAATATAGGGCAACTGTAACACCCCGAAAACGGGTTTGGTAATTAACCCACGTTAATACTAAAAGACGGGTAAAGTACCGTTAGTGGTAAAAGTAGCCCGGTGAATATTAGGATTTTAAATAAATAAACCTAATATTAAATAAAAGTAGTATAAAAGCTTTTGAGGAAATAAAGTTTATAGAAGGCCCGACCTAACGGGACTTAAAATAAGCCTAGTCATAAATATTCCCAAACCCGCTAAGTTAACTAGGAATATTAAACCTAGTTAATAAGTGAGGATATTGTTGAAAATAATTAGGTTGTCGCCTACTTAAATGACGAACCAAACACGAGGGGGCAAAGCGGGATAACTTGAAAAGTTATTTATTAATAACTAAACAAAACACACACACACACACATAAGTGTGTGTTCTGGATCGAGCTCAGGAGAGCTCCCAAGGAGCCAAACCCTAACATATAACATAATCATCAAATTGAAGGATCAAATGAAGCCCAAATTCACAACCGAGCGTGAATTAACGATCACCCGAACAAGAGGATCGTAAGGTATGTAAAATATTGATGATTAGTGAAGTTGTGAAATATGGATAATCATCCTAATCATGAATTAGGCATGGATTAGAGAACGTATGGCTAGATTAGTGATGTATACTTGCTTAGGAACAAAACCCTAAGTGAAAATCATATATGACATGCTATGTATTGAATGATTTGATGATTTACTACACTTAATCAAGTGGGTTTTAAACATATGATGAAAAAGATGATATAATTGTGATTAGAATCATCATGCATGATAATAATCGATAAATACTTGAACAAATGATGTGTTTAAGGATACGATTATACCTACTATAAAAAGAGTTTTGTATGATATGATAAAATTGGATGATTGTTCATGATTAATGATGTTTAATATCATCAAGAATTAATTTGCTAACTTATAGTTACAAGAGCTTGCTAAATACGTGATTAAAACGGTAACATAAGAATGATGTTTACCGGATAATTGGCCAAATAATTAAAACTAGTAGTTAAGCTACTTCATATAGTTAATTATGTCAACAGTCAGTTGACTTTTAAAAGTCAAACTGATCAATGATATGGTCGAATGGTAATCTCGACATAAAAGTCATAGGATGGGATAGTCATGAATGATTAGGACTAAGTTAACCATCTTATGAATTATGATGATAGTTTGACGCTGACAAGCTAAGGGGAAGCTTGGGAAGGAAGCGGGTCAAACTAATCGGGAGTAAAGGAAAATGCATAAACAGGATGCAAGGTAAGTATATCTTACACTAGTCATATATTTATAATATTCTTTCGTCGTATTAGTTACGAAAAAAGAAAAATACCTAATTGAGATATGATGTTCCGGCGTGTGGTCGTACGGAACAAGATAATCAAATATGACAAAAAAACATAGTGATGGCTAAAAATGAGTTAAACCGGTAATTCGATCATATTATGACGAATAAAGCATGTACTTTTAATGGTTATCATATAAGTTAAATCATAATAACCATTAAGGGCAAAATGGTAATTTTGAGAATTTGACAATGGTTATTGGTCATTTAGACCAAACGGGTCAAAAGGTGAAATTATCACCCTTTGACAATATCGACTAACGGGTTGTCAAGTTGCATGATTTTAGGAAATAAATAGCACATGGATGCTTACATCGCTATCACTTAGTAGTCACTGAGGAAAGGTATTGAAACAGGTCAATATATTGATCCGAGCCAGGTATGTATAATAATACAACTCATCATGTAGAATTTGGAGTTTTATAACAGTTAGACAAGGTTAAAATAAGATATTCGGTTATCTTTTAGGTAAAGCGAATAAATTGAGTTATGATTATGGTGTTTTAGAAACATATTGGTTTCTAAACAAGAATATGGTTAAACGGTCGGACTTTGGGGTTCAAACAAGCACTAATAGTCCTTCGTCGTAAAAGAATGACTAAAATTGACTAAAACGCCCTTGTTGGCTAATTCGAATAAACAACCTTTAAAGGTAGTTTTGAAACGAGTTTTATGATCAAATAAATAATTGGAATAAGTGTAAGAAGCGAAAGATGTAAACCTTCGGTCAAATGACTCTATATGAGTCTTTGTCGTAAATTAGCAATCAGACGAGAAAAACTCGGATTATATAGATCACCTCATTAAGTCCACCACAATTATAGTTGTGGTGGAAGATTACTTGATTAGAATGTTGTAAATAACGCTAGAAATGAATGAAAGCGATTTTAAGCTTTAAAGTGCTTAAATACCCTTAACGGGTCAAAATAAGCACTTGAACATAAACGGGTTCTAACTAAGTAAGAAACCCATGATTTATGATTTATTTGATAGGAAATATTGAAATTATGATTCTCATGTGTTTATAGATCAAGTAAACATGTTTGTTTGATAAAATCACGAACGGGTCAAAATTTGGTAAAAATGTAATAAGCCGAAGAATTAAAAGTCTTAAATTTTGTTAATCCGGATGTTGGATTTTGACTCCATATGATGAAGGGTCAAATTACACTCATGTAGGAAGAAACGGTGGGTCAAACGGATAAGCGGATTGAAAGATACGAAAGTTTTCGTGTCAATAAACGGCAAAATGGAAAGCTGGAATGCAGGGGCCACCGTAACTTACGGTGCCATCGTAAGTTACGGTGGAGCTGAAGGTTTTACGGCAGCCCCCTACTGATTTACGGTAGGGGCATGTCACACCAGGGCCAACGTAACTTACGGTGCCACCGTAAGTTACGGTGGAGGCCAGTTGGAAATCCATGTTTTGAAATCAAGAGTTTAACGTTGGGATTCTTTTTCCTTCCATTATCATTACCGGATTTGTTTAGACATATTTTAATCCCCGTATGACTAAAGCATTTCATGTTTATGAAATGTAGGTACATTTTGGTTGCCGGAAGACGATCAAGCTCATCGAAGTACCGAACACGTTAAAGAAACACGCTTCCGCACTTTGCCTCGTCATAAATTTTAAATGACGAATCTGATCACGTTATGTCCAATAACTAATGATTTGTAAAAGTTTTAATAAACCCGTATTTCTAATGTATATGCAATCTTAATTACATGATTGTTTACGTAAAATATACGTTAAACCTTGAATTATAAGAACGGGTGTTACAAGTTGGTATCAGAGCTTTGGTTTAAGGGATTCAAGTATGGCGGGAAAGCTATGCTTGGACTTAAACCTTACGATCTTGATAAAGATTGGTGTTCGGTTCGAGGCTTGATCGCAAATCCGGTAAGTACATATATGTCAAAGGTTTAGTATGATTAAGGTGTTGAGAACAACACATATGGTTATCGTGTAATACACGTTGCACCAATAAAAACGATATAGAATGGATATAGTCAACGAAATTAAACGCGTTGATGCGTATAGTAGAAAAGCCTTGTATTATAATACGGGCATCCTTTAAAGTTGAAATTATTAACTGTTGTATATGTTTTAGTTGAAGGACACTCGCATATGAGGATAGCGAGAGTTTAACGAACTACGGATATGATAGAAGAATGGTCCGAAGTATGACAAAAGGAGCATGCTCACCAAGGACCAAATCGCGTAACGACCGCGAACAAGGCTAATGGCAAGAAAAGCCCGTCGGGGCAAGCATTACCAGGTGCACATTTTAAACATAATTGCACAAATAGTAATATGCAACAAATATGTAGAAATTGAAAGTTGCATATGTAGATTAAAAACTTGGAAAAACCCGAATAGAAAATGTATTCGGGATATTGTTTCCAAGAGAAACAAATAAAGGCATTACTTACATAGGGCGTGATGTGAAAACTATAAAAAAAGGTCATGTGTTTCATGTGTTAATCGCTTACTCTGGCCAAGTAAGTAGTGGCATATGATACCATGAACTTCTTATGGCGGACACGTTTACATCCGATGTAGTAAGGGCGGGGTGAATGGGACTAATTAAAAAGTACCCAAATGAATCAGATAAGCAAAATATTTGATAATAATGTAAACGCACAACCGAGTGACGGAAGCGTATTATATTAGGATAATGAGCCCGAGTGAAGGGACAAAGAAACATGTAAAATGATTTAGACAAGTATTGGGAGGGAGTGTACTTACACTCGAACCCAGAAAACGCAAGCATGTAAAATGATTTAGACAAGTATTGGGAGGGAGTGTACTTACACTCGAACCCAGAAAACGTAAGCATGTAAAATGATTTAGACAAGTATTGGGAGGGAGTGTACTTACACTCGAACCCAGAAAACGCAAGCATGTAAAATGATTTAGACAAGTATTAGGAGGGAGTGTACTTACACTCGAACCCGGAAAACGCAAACATGTAAAATGATTTAGACAAGTATTGGGAGGGAGTGTACTTACACTCGAACCCGGAAAAATGCAAATATGTCCGTTAACGGGTCGTTTTTGTAAAACGTCAAACTTAAGGACAAAGTAGGAATATAAAAAGCGAAACGAAGTCATAATGCATACCGTAAGGGTTGTAATAATAACGACTTCGGTAAAACACCCGGTTGGGGGGTAAGGATTGAAACACATGCGTAGACCGAGAAACGGGAACTCGGATGGAAAGTTAAAAGACTTGGGTTTAGGGTCATGACTAAAAGATGACAAGATAAAGTAAATAGAACTTTTGATAAATCATGTTCAACTATTTTAAAGTTGAACGGGTCGAACAAATATTGAAGTTTGACATTCATAAGTGACGAATTTTCACACGAACAAGTTAAACGGGTCAGATAAAACGTAACATTGGAAGGGATAATGAGCCCGGTAATGGGACGAGATTGAATACAAATATGGGCGCAAACCAAATAAAGGAAAGCGCGAGTTATTAATGAACCCATGTAATGGGTTGGAAAATTAAATATGAATTGATTGCAGAAGCGAATCACAGTCGGAGTGAACAAAATTTTGATGCGAAAACAAATGATTTTCGAACATAAAAGGGACGATCTACGGGATCAATATAACCTTCGGGTTATAAACAGTGTAATGGTCTACGGGACTAAACTGACCCACGGGTCCAGGATAAAAAGGAAAAGGATCATAAAGGCAAACGCCCTAAAGAGGTGAAAGCCTAAAGAAATAGCCTACGAGGCAAAGTGAAGGAACCTACGGGTTACTTAGACAAGTGAGGGAACCAGAAGAGAATCCCCGCATAAAACTAAGACTTCGGTTTTAGTAAGAAATAACGCTTTTACGAATATAAATTCTGATAGGAATTTGAATAGTAAGCATGAAAGATTCGAGTCTTGACATTGATAGGCGCAAGACGATATATTCGAAAATGAAAGATTGATATAAATTAAACATGACGTGACACGATCACGGTCAAGAAATGCAATGTGAAGTGGAATCACATTATAACCAAGCGAGCGGTAAAAAGCAACTGGACTAATAAGTCTAGTTAGTGAGACCGGTTAAGGTCATTTAAGTAATTTGGTTGCTTGTAAGCGGTGGATTCGGTATAACTGAACCGAATAAATGAATTTGAAAACAAAAGAAATTGTTGCTAAAAGTGAAAGATTTCACTAAAGACCTTTAAACGGGTCAAAGTAACGGATTCATAAGGAAATTTGTTAGTATATGAAAGCGATGGATATCGCTAAGTTAACTAAACTAGTGGAAATAACGAGATTACGTTATTTCAAGTTGCACTATGTCATATGAAATACGTAGACAATTAGTGACCAAAAAGATGTTACCATACTTATCTGGTAATACTAACAATTGGTTAAAAGTGTAAGTAATGTTTGAAAGATTTCTCGGATCAAATACATTGAGTTTAAACTCAATGAATTATGTAAGAAAAGGTTTCGAGGACGAAACCTCTTTAAGGGGGTAGACTTGTAACACCCCGAAAACGGGTTTGGTAATTAACCCACGTTAATACTAAAAGACGGGTAAAGTACCGTTAGTGGTAAAAGTAACCCGGTGAATATTAGGATTTTAAATAAATAAACCTAATATTAAATAAAAGTAGTATAAAGGCTTTTGAGGAAATAAAGTTTATAGAAGGCCCGACCTAACGGGACTTAAAATAAGCTTAGTCATAAATATTCCCAAACCCGCTAAGTTAACTAGGAATATTAAACCTAGTTAATAAGTGGGGATATTGTTGAAAATAATTAGGTTGTCGCCTACTTAAATGACGAACCAAACACGAGGGGGCAAAGCGGGATAACTTGAAAAGTTATTTATTAATAACTAAACAAAACACACACACACACACATAAGTGTGTGTTCTGGATCGAGCTCAGGAGAGCTCCCAAGGAGCCAAACCCTAACATCTAACATAATCATCAAATTGAAGGATCAAATGAAGCCCAAATTCACAACCGAGCGTGAATTAACGATCACCCGAACAAGAGGATCGTAAGGTATGTAAAATCTTGATGATTAGTGAAGTTGTGAAATATGGATAATCATCCTAATCATGAATTAGGCATGGATTAGAGAAGGTATGGCTAGATTAGTGATGTATACTTGCTTAGGAACAAAACCCTAAGTGAAAATCATACGTGACATGATGATTTACTACACTTAATCAAGTGGGTTTTAAACATATGATGAAAAAGATGATATAATTGTGATTAGAATCATCATGCATGATAATAATCGATAAATACTTAAACAAATGATGTGTTTAAGGATACGATTATACCTACTATAAAAAGAGTTTTGTATGATATGATAAAATTGGATGATTGTTCATGATTAATGATGTTTAATATCATCAAGAATTAATTTGGTAACTTATAGTTACAAGAGCTTGCTAAATACGTGATTAAAACGGTAACATAAGAATGATGTTTACCAGATAATTGGCCAAATAATTAAAACTAGTAGTTAAGCTACTTCGTATAGTTAATTATGTCAACAGTCAGTTGACTTTTAAAAGTCAAACAGATCAATGATATGGTCGAATGGTAATCTCGACATAAAATTCGTAGGATGGGATAGTCATGAATGATTAGGACTAAGTTAACCATCTTATGAATTATGATGATAGTTTGACGCTGACAAGCTAAGGGGAAGCTTGGGAAGGAAGCGGGTCAAACTAATCGGGAGTAAAGGAAAATGCATAAACAGGATGCAAGGTAAGTATATCTTACACTAGTCATATATTTATAATATTCTTTCGTCGTATTAGTTACGAAAAAAGAAAAATACCTAATTGAGATATGATGTTCCGGCGTGTGGTCGTACGGAACAAGATAATCAAATATGACAAGAAAACATAGTGATGGCTAAAAATGAGTTAAACCGGTAATTCGATCATATTATGACGAATAAAGCATGTACTTTTAATGGTTATCATATAAGTTAAATCATAATAACCATTAAGGGCAAAATGGTAATTTTGGCAATTTGACAATGGTAATTGGTCATTTAGACCAAACGGGTCAAAAGGTGAAATTATCACCCTTTGACAATATCGACTAACGGGTTGTCAAGTTGCATGATTTTAGGAAATAAATAGCACATGGATGCTTACATCGCTATCACTTAGTAGTCACTGAGGAAAGGTATTGAAACAGGTCAATATATTGATCCGAGCCAGGTATGTATAATAATACAACTCATCATGTAGAATTTGGAGTTTTATAACAGTTAGACAAGGTTAAAATAAGATATTCGGTTATCTTTTAGGTAAAGCTAATAAATTGAGTTATGATTATGGTGTTTTAGAAACATATTGGTTTCTAAACAAGAATATGGTTAAAAGGTCGGACTTTGGGGTTCAAACAAGCACTAATAGTCCTTCGTCGTAAAAGAATGACTAAAATTGACTAAAACGCCCTTGTTGGCTAATTCGAATAAACAACCTTTAAAGGTAGTTTTGAAACGAGTTTTATGATCAAATAAATAATTGGAATAAGTGTAAGAAGCGAAAGATGTAAACCTTCGGTCAAATGACTCTATATGAGTCTTTGTCGTAAATTAGCAATCAGACGAGAAAAACTCGGATTATATAGATCACCTCATTAAGTCCACCACAATTATAGTTGTGGGGGAAGATTACTTGATTAGAATGTTGTAAATAACGCTAGAAATGAATGAAAGCGATTTTAAGCTTTAAAGTGCTTAAATACCCTTAACGGGTCAAAATAAGCACTTGAACATAAATTGGTTCTAACTAAGTAAGAAACCCATGATTTATGATTTATTTGATAGGAAATATTGAAATTATGATTCTCATGTGTTTATAGATCAAGTAAACATGTTTGTTTGATAAAATCACGAACGGGTCAAAATTTGGTAAAAATGTAATAAGCCGAAGACTTAAAAGTCTTAAATTTTGTTAATCCGGATGTTGGATTTTGACTCCATATGATGAAGGGTCAAATTACACTCATGTAGGAAGAAACGGTGGGTCAAACGGATAAGCGGATTGAAAGATACGAAAGTTTTCGTGTCAATAAACGGCAAAATGGAAAGCTGGAATGCAGGGGCCACCGTAACTTACGGTGCCACCGTAAGTTACGGTGGAGCTGAAGGTTTTACGGCAGCCCCATACTGATTTACGGTAGGGGCATGTCACACCAGGGCCACCGTAACTTACGGTGCCACCGTAAGTTACGGTGGAGGCCAGTTGGAAATCCATGTTTTGAGATCAAGAGTTTAACGTTGGGATTCTTTTTCCTTCCATTATCATTACCGGATTTGTTTAGACATATTTTAATCCCCGTATGACTAAAGCATTTCATGTTTATGAAATGTAGGTACATTTTGGTTGCCGGAAGACGATCTAGCTCATCGAAGAACCGAACACGATAAAGAAACACGCTTCCGCACTTTGCCTCGTCATAAATTTTAAATGACGAATCTGATCACGTTATGTCCAATAACTAATGATTTGTAAAAGTTTTAATAAACCCGTATTTCTAATGTATATGTAATCTTAATTACATGATTGTTTACGTAAAATATACGTTAAACCTTGAATTATAAGAACGGGTGTTACAGCAACACCGGCTCCTCCATTACTACCCTTATCCGTCGGTTTTGAAGCTTTATATAACTGAGGATCTTGGATCTTCTCGAAATCAGATGCTTGATCTTCCATATTCCAAGCATAACCCTTCAGTTTTTGTACAACTTCTTCCAATGAGAGCTCCTCGTAGAGAACACCTTCTCTAATCAATGCGGTGTACATATTCCATTCTCTGGGAAGGCAATTCAGAAACTTCTCAACTTTCTCAAATTCAGTGTAAATGCTTTCATGAATAAATCAAGTTTGCTCAACAGATGATAAAATCGATTCACCGTGTCATCGAATGACTCATTCTTTAATGCTTTAAACACAACGAATTAAGTCTTCAATCGCTCAAGACGTCGTTTCTTGTACATTGCATTTCCCTCGTACCGTTCAATCATGCTATCCCACAACTCCTTTGAATTACTTCTTTTACGGAAAGTATGAAGTATAGATTGTGTCATAGCCATTGTAATCATCGACATTGCTTTTTCTTCACAATCATAGAATTTTCTTTGGTCGTCGGTGAGTGCCAAATAAGTATCAATCATTAACGTTCTTACTGGTATGGCTCCACATCCTTTAACGATACACAACCAGATCTTGATGTCTTTTGCTCTTACATACCTTTCGAAACGCTCCTTCCACTCAGGAAAATCAAGCTCGTTTATCAACAAAGGCGGTTTGTCGTTACTCCCTACCCCAGCATTGTGCTTGAGGTTTTGCACCATTGCAGTCAGATTGTTGTTTTCCATTTCGAATGAATTGTGAAAGAAACCGAGAGTGTTTGTAAAAGAAACAGTGAGATAAAACACAAAGTTTACTTAGAAAAAGTTTCTAAGTTCACAAAAACCGGAGACACAAGTGAAACTTGGAAATACTGAGTGAAAACTCGGAGACAATCAGAGTGGTATAACCCGGATTAAACCTGATATAAAACAAACTCTGACAACACTCTAAACTCTGAATTTAAACTCTGAAAACCTTTAAAACACTAAACTCTGAATGGACTTTAAAAATAAACTCTGATAAATTTTTGGATAACTCAAACTCGGAACCTAGTCACAATTTTTAAAGAAACTCGGACCTTTTAAAGATTAAAAAAAAGAAACTCTGAAGCTTTAGAATTAAACTCTGAAACCCTTTTTTTAAAGGAATTCAGACCTATTTAATGAATAAATTCACAATTATAAACTAAACTCTGAACTAAAAACCTAGACTTGGAATTTTAAAATAACTAAACTCTTAAACTATCTATTTGAAACTTAACTCGGACTCGAGGAGATATAAACGTAAACTCTGAATATGTTTTAAATTTAAAACTCGGAACCTAATAAAGAAAAAAATAATCCGGACTCTCTTAAAAAAAACTCCGACTACTAGCAAGTAAAACTTGACATATCAAAGATAAAGCCTTACCATTCAAATGTAAATCCTAAATGTAAACTCTGACCTCTTAAAAGGAAAACCCTGACCTCCAAAGCCCTGACCACAAAGTCCTGACCTCTCAAAGAAGTAAACCCTGACTTCTTGTTCGGACAAGTGGAAATTGCTTCAGGATATCTCACAGGTGTGACTTCACACTAGTTCATCAATAATCCTGAAGCACAAACACTGAATGGAAACTCTGAAAGAAAACTCTGAAGGAAAAACACTAAAGGAAAACTCTGAACAAATTAAAATGGATCAAACGTGGAATCTTTACTAACCTTCAAAAACCCTTCAAATCCCTTGATGAAGATCTTCAAGCTCTATAAAAAACCAGATGAATGTATATCTAAAAAACTTCTTTTCTAATCACAATCCATCATCCAGAATGAGTAAACACATGAATGATTAATGAAAAACACTTAAAACCAAGCAAACAACACCAAACACCCAATCAAAATGTGATCTCTCTCAACTAAAGCTCTAAACCCAAACCTACAGTAGTATGAGCACACTGCTCTGATACCACTTGTAAGGTCTCCTACCCAAGGATCTCACTCAGATAACAATCACCAGGTGTGCGGAATCCACCTAGCAATCACTATTGTATGGTATTGGATCAAGAAAGTGTTGAACAAGAATGATGAAAATGATGAATGACGTCACACACAGTAGCCGTCAATTCACACACAGTGACAATGATTAGGCTTTCTTGAAGAACAAACTTTCTACAAATGAAATTGCCCTGTATAACATTTCACTAAGAGTTTATATACATTGGGAAGTCCTAACTACTAAAGTCAGGACATGCCCTGACAAAACAAAACACCAAAATTCGGACCAGGATGAATTCCTAAGTCCTGACCATGAAAACCCTCATAAATCCTGACCAACATAATACTTTTAACAAAGTACATTTACAGGCAGGTCGTGTCACTCCATCTTCTTTGTATTTGTGTTGTTTTATGATGTTAATTTGTTCCTTTTAGTCGTTTAAGTTCTTTTGTTCCTGTAAATTAAAAGTAAACAAAGAAACATTCCTTTTCCAACATTAGCACCGAAAAAGGGTTGATTTTATGCCTCGTTTGATGTAATTTATATGTTGCATTTTGCGCACAACAAGGATAAATTACTAATAGTGGTAAAGATAAGAAGGTTTAAGGAAACGTTTTTAAGAACCTACCTTTTCAGGTATGTGTGTAAGGTCAAGAAGGATCTTAGTCTTTTAGGAATTGATCCAAACATTCTTCTCATGGCTGACTTTATAGAAAGTGACAGCACACGGCCCCGTGTCCAGGAAGCACGGCATCTTGTCATCCGCATGACTAAGAGAATGTTGTCCGTTAGTAACACACGGGTTATGTCAAGGTAGACACGGCCTCGTGTTGAAAAATACGGGAGGCACGACCTGTGTTCTTCTAACACGCCCTTATATCTGGAGGTAGATGGGGCACGGCCTCGTGTATTAGAGTTTTTTATGAAGCTTTGTGTGAATTTTTAAGTAATCGTGTTTTATCGGGGGGTTCCTTACTAGTTGGAACAACACCGAAATGCCTGATGTACCTTAGGTTCCGTCGAGTGGTATGAAAACGTAAGAGGTAGTCGGAAAGGTGGAACTCAAAACTAAAAGTAAGAGGGCAAAACCTTCATTTATTTACCTTTTCCGGACTCTTGTTAAAGAATGTGTGAGTCGACTCGCTTTTGGCTAAACCGTCGGTGTGAAATTCACACGTTGTAAAGTAGTCCTTCATTGCGAGGTCGATACATGGACGACTATCGCCTTCGTTATCGCACGGGGATATGGCAGATTTGTTGACCACGACATTGTTTATTCATGAATGTGGCTCCATCGAATCTCCTTCGCTTTTACTCATTGATGAATATCGCGCCTTCATCATGGATTCTATTTCTTTGAGTTTTTGGAGAATTTTCTTTTCTATTTGACATAATTCTTCCGAGCTTATGTCTCATATGGAAGAGGTTTAATGGAATTCAGGTGGATGGTAGTTATTGTTTTTACTCCCGCCTATCTTAAGGTGATCGTCACAGGAAAACAATGAGTCTAATTAGTGGTGATTAAATTTTAGAATGGGACATTCGAAATCTTTATGAATTCCTCCAAATAACTGACACAATTCACCATAAGAGTGGCGAGGGTAAAAATAATTATTAACATCCATAGTTGTTAGATAAGTTTTAACTATCGGGATCAAACAATACTGTTTTCTTAGGAACTGATGTTGTCAGACGGTCCCGTGTGCTTGTCACACGGCCCCGTGCTGTAGTTTGTAACCGGAAGAAAACAGCTGGGGAGTTGACACGACACTGCCAATATTTAGAATTTTCAGTTTCTAACAGATTTAGAGTATTATTTTTTTTTTTTTGGTATGGATTAAGGTTATTTTCCAGCAAGGGCACATATTTTAAGGGACAAGGGGGTGCAGTTACCCACGCCAATATTTCGGTTAGTAGTATACTTTTTTTATTTTTTTCCGAAATTTTTCAAATTATACAGGTTTACTCCTGCCAATTATTTTGCCTAAAAATTCCCTGTCCTTACCAACTTTATTGTCTAAAAAAATTATAAATATTTTATTAGTAAGTTAAGAAAAAAATGAAGAATGGGGCTATTACTATTTTTTATAATTGTTTTTAAACTTGAAGTTAGTTTAAATAAGCTTTGAAACTAGTTTTTATATAAATGAAACTTGAGGGTTCATTTTTGTCTTAATTGAAAGATGTTTAAAAAAAAGAACACGTAAGGATAAAAGTGTCTCATCTGTGTTGTTCGACTTAAACAGAAGAAAAAAAACTTTTATGTTCTCAGGTTCTTGAAGGCTTCAAATCTTTAATTTTTTATACATATTTTCATATCATTATATATATTTTGGTCTTTTGTTTGGTAAACAATA
The DNA here is from genome assembly GCA_030545235.1 of Helianthus tuberosus. Lineage (NCBI taxonomy): Eukaryota > Viridiplantae > Streptophyta > Magnoliopsida > Asterales > Asteraceae > Helianthus > Helianthus tuberosus. The sequence continues at coordinate 199,421,565 of CM060370.1, read as the reverse complement.
TGTAGTTTTTTATGTGTAACAACGATTCCTTTAAATGAATGAAGATTATTTAGTTTTATTTGAAATTATTATTGTTTGACCCGACCCAACCCGGACATATAACCCGAAACATAACGCTATTTTTTTTGGGTCCCACTTTCCGTCCCGCATAACTTTTGCTCAAGCTCCGCTACTGTTTTCAAGATTCAGATTCGGTGGTTGTGATGTTTTCATGATGCATGGGGGTTGCCGTTTAGAATGGGTAGCCGCTGTTGGGATAGTGATGGTGGGGGTGAATCGGTATGTGACGAGATAGATGTTGGTGTTGAGAAGGAGAGAGAAAGGGAGGACGCTGGTGACTTGTGAACATACTATGATTAAATGTGTTTAAACACATCTATTTTTAGAATTTAAAGTCTTAAAAACGGGGGCAATCACATAAACTTACTAATGAAAACCATAATGTTACAAATGGAAGGAAGATTTGTATAATTTAATAACGAGAAATACATTTATATTATAATGTGATAATGTAGAAAAAGAAGTGTGTATTACATCTAATAATGCATTTGTGTTATTTATATCATAGAGCTTAGTAATTTGAGAAATTTGAAGGAGTTGGATTTAAGTTTTAACAGTCTTCAGGACACACCAAGTATCCAAGGTAAAACAAAATAATGAAACATTAAGTTTCTTCCCATTCTTCGATTCATCCACTGTTACAAACTTATTAGACAAGGTTTTTTCCATAATTTTATATAGGTTGTAAGAGCTTAATGAGATTGAAGCATCTAGAGAGTATATCTCTTGTAGATAACACTTTCAATACGAGCATCATATCATGCCTAAGTTTCCTCCCATCCCTCAGGATTCTGAATCTTAGTCAATCTCATGATTTGGGAACCTCCTTTCCAATGCAAGGTATGTAATTTTTTTTTTTGTGTAATCCTCATCGTTATGAAAATAAATTATTATATATATCAAATACGAACATACATTTGCGCCAGTTTATTATTGTTTTTTTCAGTTTAGCCACAGCAATTTAGAAAGTTCTTAAATGTGCGCCAGTTTATTATTGCTTTTTTCAGTTTAGCCACAGCAATTTAGAAAGTTCTTAAATGTGCAAGTTTTGCACACGTGTCTAGGATTCATCTCTTCGATTAGATGTGTTCTTTAGGTGTCTTTTAAATCTTAAATGTTATATCACCTATATATACAAAATTGGTTTTATGAATGATGAACTAACACTATTGTGCGCATGCAAGAATTTTAGTAACAATAGCATATTGATTTTTTTTTAAAATATTTTTATTTACTTTATACGATATATTATATTTGAGTTTACCGTTGTGACACGCTTATTTTTATTTACGTATTGATATAGTTTTACTCAATACCGAGTTGTGAATAGTAGTGTACTAGTGATCGAATCACAAACGTACATGTCATCAAAGCTGCCTCACGGTTAAGGTTTTTTTTACACCAGTTGATGTCGTTTACCTTTTTTGCTATTTCAACGGTATAATGCGACGTACTAATTTTAAAGTTTTATTCAAAAGCGAACCCGTCAAACATAATTGATATATTGTTCTTTACCGTGACGAACAATCTGAACATTCCACCGGCGCCATGACAAACCGAGTCGATTCCGACCAATAAAAATTAGTACTAGGTATTATCCGAACCGGTGCCGATTATTATTGAAATTGACGCCGGTATTCATTTTTATGGTTTTCGTGATGTATTTCTTTCGGTTGCTATGCTGAGTTCCGATATCATACGAGTATTGTAACGAATCGAACTGATAATGACCGAATATCCGCGCATCACGTGGAGAATCAACTAGTAAAGTATTAAATCTCATTTCCACTGTTATATATTAACTTGAAATTTGTTGTGCACAGAGTTATCTTCTTTGAGAGAGTTAATGACACTTGACTTGAGTGATTCTGGAGTTGAGTCGATCACAATAAACGGTTAAGTTGTTACAATACGTTTTTAGATGCTTTTTCTTGATTATTCATTTTCAGATGCTCTTCTATTAATTGCTTATTTGATTTGCATAAACTATCCAGGCACCATGACTATGAGCAACCTGGTGTACTTGAATCTTGATCTCAACCTCTTCACTGATGACATCATGAGGTCTATGTCTGCTTTTCCATCCCTAAGATATCTTTCAATGAAAGGTTCTTTCTCCACTGCGTGAGGATTCAGAGGAACACTTTTTGCAAATGGTTTGTTGGTTATTTAATGATTTGAGTCTATTTTATTGATTTTTTTTTTTTTTTACTTTTACTGATAATTCATGAATGGTTTGATAGCGGTTTTTTTTGTTTATGTAATTCAGGACGCCCTAATTTACCTTACTTGGAAGTCCTTCTTTTGACGATGAATAGATTCAATGGAACATTACCAATAGACGGTAAGCACTTCTATTGAGTCTTTTTGTTTTTTATACGGGGAATATGGGGGGTTTTAGAACTGCTTTGGCACTATTTAATGTCGAAGCGATTAATGCATTCGGTTAGAAAAGGTAAGAGCTAAAACATGCTTGTGGTATATACACTTGCGAATCTAGGATTTTTTTCTATGGATTCATCATTTTCGATGGTTAGATTTCTTACAACAAACATTAGAAATTCATAGTCGTGTCTAGAAACATTAGCCCTAAAATTCAAGTTTTAACAAAACTAAATTACATCCTAAATTGCATATTTCTAATATTCAATCAAATAAAAAACTTTAATCACAGAAAGTCACTTATCAAGTTATTTATATATAAAAAAAACAATAAAACATGTAATTCATATTCAATCAATTTCAACAATCAAACTTAACAATAATGCTAAGGGTGAACGGGGTGGATCCAGGAAAAGCACCAGTGAACGGGGTGGGAGCGGGAAAGGCACCCCTGCAATTTAGTTCGTTGATTTGTTTTTATTTTCCTTTAACCGAACCGCTAAACTTTAATAAAGTTATCATTTTGAGTTTTTAATGAAATTTCTGCTACGTTATTTTTTATTGGTTTCGTTTTTTATATCAACGCTGCACGAAAATAATTTTACCCACATTTTGACGCGAACTTTCATGATGTTATTTTTAAACGGACCGGTTGCTTTAAACGTTTTTTAAAGCATTTTGTTTTTTTAACAACACGTTTATCATCTCATAAAACACGATTGCGGCGTGTTTTTTATCTACGTTTAAACCAACAATGTGGTTATGCGCGACTGTCATGTTTCTCTTTATATATGTTTTTGTGAAAGTTTTATTCAAATAATTTGGCTTTCGTATCCAACGACGTAACTTTTCCGTGACTTTCGTGTCACACCCCGATATTTCCACGTATTACCGGTGGGCCCGGCGGGGAGTATCGTGACATAGTTGATATCGTCATAGTCAAAAGTATACAGTTTAATGCACAGCGGAAGTCTTGGATGAAAAATAATATTATAAACCGAAATTTAAAAGTATAATTAAATATTATACAAACGGTTGTATATGGATCCACAGGCGGATCTTAAAACATAAATATAAATATTGTTCAACAGACTTTAGACGTTAGAACTTGCAAGATTCCTTATTAACGCGCCGAGCTCCCAGCCAATTACGTACGGTACCTGTTACTTAGTCTTTTTGGAAAAATACATCAGTTTACACTGGTAAATACAATTAACCGACTCTTTTGAAAACATTTATAAAAATTGGTTTAAATGCACAAGGCACAAACATTTTATAACTTGGGACAATTATATTAATAATAATCTTGTACCAGATTTACATGTTGGTCCAACATTTAGTGCCGGTATAAAAGCCGAACAAGATTAATCGACACACCATAAATATAAACTCACAAGAAGTTTCCTCACGAGTGAGCATATCTTTTACATACGCAACAGACAGATGTATGCCTACACCCCATGCTTAAGTCGTGACCATTTACGCTTTTTAAATGAGCCAAGGATATCCAGGATACTATCGTTAACCCCCAATGTTGTTTGTTATCAAGCAACACTGATTAAAACGGGATTATACAATTTAAACATATTCGAATAAAAGGTTTCTACACCCGAACAAGCGGTAATAATTTACCGTATCTCAAACCCGTATAAGGGAAAATAAGTTAAAAGTATTTACCTGAGCTAAATGTATATTATACTCACTCGTATATTCTAATCAGCAAGTGCAAGTAATTCTACCGGGGCTCTTAATCTGGAACGAATGTTTTGTTAACCTATTAGATTCCTAACGGGTCTTATTTAAGTTGTAACTTAGAACGGTTAGTTTTAAAGAAAGGTTTACGGTACGAAACGCTAAATTAAGCGGTGACCGGATTGGAATGTGATTTAGACCCAACAAGTATGAAGACTTGTATGAAATGGGTAAACTAAATACATTCTGGATTTTGAAGTAAAAATGATAAGGTTTGTCCCGTTTCGGCTAATTTATGCATACTAGTTACATAAACCGTACCGAACGCGTATATGCATAACGGGTCACCGAATGAGTCAAGTACAAGTCCCATAAGTTATTATGCTTAAAATATGTTGTGATATCAGTAGGATATCTTCCATTATGCACAAAACGAATTAAAACAAAGTTAAGCCCCGAAAGGGCAATTTGGTCATTTAAAATTTTATAAAAGAGATTAAATAATAAACTGAGGTTCTGGTCTAATGTATTTAGTAAAAGTATTTATTTTATCAATTTACATCAGTAAGATATCATACATATGTGAGGTTTATAATTTATGGCCAAACTATGCACCGTAGGGGCGTTTTGGTCATTTCACATATGCTTTTAAGGTCAAATTGAGAAGTCTGAGTTCAAAACTTATACTTACTGTTAAAGTATAAAAATTTATTTATAAAATCAGTAGGTAACAAGTCTTAGGCGTCAAATATGGTTTTAAACTATGTGCCTAATTAGCGCAAAAGTAGGTATTTGACGATATTTAAGATGTTTATAAAATTTTGAAGTTTTGATCAGTTTCTAAAGCTTAAAATATTTTATTTAACATATGATATCAGTAGGAAAAGGTTTGGTATTCAAATCATATGTTAAACTCATTTTATTAACAAAAGGGTATTACCTTCATTTACCGAATTCATGCTAGAACTTTATCTTATGGTCAATATAAAATTTGACAAAATTTTCCAAAAATCCCTAAATATTATATCTTAATAGTGGGTAGCAAGTTGGATGCCAAAAATTGGGTTTAAATATGATTTAAGCTACAAATGCCATTTAATTAATAAAAAGCTTTAGTTTTACGATATTTTGCATAACTTTCATTTTATACCAGAAACGGATGTCAAATTCTTAGGAGATACTTATAAATCAGTAATGAAGATTTTTGTCCACTCACATTTCCAAAAATTTTGATTTTATATCAAAAGGGCATAATGGTCAACCTTTAAGCATTTAAAGGAAACATGCAATGCACTAGGATTTCGATGAAACCATGTTGTATAACGTCAGAGGGTTATACTAACCTATAATATGGTCCTAAAGGAACCCTAAGGCATAACTAAACTAAGCTAAATCGGGTCAGAACTGAAAGTCAAAGCAAAAGTCTACTTTTGCGACTTTCGGTTGCGAACCGAGCCTAAACTCAGAATTGTCGAGTTGAACATACCTAAACATGTTCTTATATTATTTACCAAGTTATTTAAGTGTCAAAACCTGTTTCATAACTTCTGCATCATCAATTATGAATTATTTTATGAAAACGGACTCATTTGACTTTTCGGTTAAGTAGTTTGACCCGACAATTGACCAAGTAAATGTGATAATTAGGAGGTGCCCTTTTAAGGGTTTATTACCTACATAATTACCAACACGTAGCCACTTTCAATTCAAATAATGCCTCGACCGTTAGTGATTAATCACAAAGTCAAAGCATCATTACGATAACTTTGACTTTCGGTTATTAAGCTAATGAAAACTTAACTATGGAAGCTAAGAACACTTACAATAGTCCTTAGCACGAAATTTGAACTAGAGAAAGCTTCCAAGAAGACCAGGATGCTTCAGAGAAAGAGTTGTGAAGTAAAAACTTCAAGTGTGCATGAACAAATGAAAACCAAGGCTCTTATATAGGAAATTAGATGCTCTTGAATCATTGCAGCTGTACCTAGGGGTTTACCAGATGTTCACAAGTGTCCCTAGGGCAGTAAAAACTAGTTGTTCAGTCCCTGGTATAAAAAACAAGCATGCAATGGCGGTGGAACAGGCCGCAACATGCAGATGTCCATTTTTGGTCGCTGTTAGTACTCTCGCGGCCCCCGAAGACATCAGGGGGTGGTCTTCACGGCCCGCGACAACCCCTGACACCGGTAAAAATTTGCAATCTTCGCTTTTTTAGTCCTTGGTCCATTTTAAGTTTAAATAACTTTCTTTTATTGCACTAATGACCCCCATAGTTAACTTTCAAGTGCCTTGGGTCATAAATTAACTCCGTTAAGCTCCCGGTTAGTTACTAGACCACCCGAAATGTACTTAACTGCATCCAAACTTCACGAAATCAATATCTGTTATACATGAGAGTATAATGAAGTATTACAAAGCCTCGGTATTGTTAAAAGGTCACTCAGAGGTAAGAATTAACATGTTGACACGTTTAACCCTTATGCTTTGTAAACTTTTGATCTTTAAGCACTAACGGCTTTCCACATTCGATAATTTATTTATGAAGGAATACAAACGTCGTGTGAGGTCATTCAGAGGCTCAAGTTTGGTATGTTGACACTTTGGATCCTTCTATACTTTCTTTGTTTATCAACTTTAGTCCCTCGAATTCAATCGTTACACGTTTTAAAGTTCATGACACGTGTCTTTATTATGTTGGACATAATTTTGCGAGGTGTTACATCCTCACCCCCTTAAAAGAAATCTCGACCTCGAGATTTACTGAAATAAATGAGGGTATTTCTGTTTCATCGTGGATTCAACCTCCCACGTATATTATGGGCCTCTCCGGGCATCCCATTTTACCTTTACGATCAGCACATTCTTTCTTCGAAGCTTCTTAACCTGTCGATCCGCGATCGATAAAGATTTTTCAACGAACTTCAAGCTCTCGTCAATCTGCACATCCTTATGCGACATTGCTAGCGATTTATCGGCTAGATATTTCTTTAAATTACAGACGTGGAACACATTATGAATTCCACTAAGCTCTTCAGGTAGGTTCAATTTATAGGCTACAGTTCCGACACATTCAATGATCTCGAATGGTCCTATGTACCTTGGGCTCAGCTTGCCCTTTTTGCCAAAACGCATCACCCCTTTCCACGGTAATACCTTGAGTAGAACCTTATCACCAACTTCAAATTTTAGAGGTTTTCGCCTCATGTCTGCATAGCTTTTCTGCCTATCCCTGGCAGCCTTTAGACGATCACGGATCTAAACAATCTTATCCGTTGTCTCAAGGACTATATCAGGTCCTGATAACAAACTGGCGTTCTACATTTTCTTCCATACAAAGCCTCAAAAGGCGTGGCTTGGATACTTGAATGATAACTATTATTGTATGAAAATTCAATCAAAGGAAGATGGTCATCCCAACTTCCACCCAAATCAATAACACAAGCCCTGAGCATATCCTCAAGCGTTTGAATCGTACGCTCGCTTTGGCCATCTGTCTAAGGATGATATGTGGTGCTGAAATTTAGGCGAGTGCCTAGGGATTGCTGAAAGCTTTTCCAAAAATGAGATGTGTATCTAGTATCCCTATCAGAGATAATCGATACTGGCACTCCGTGGAGAGATACTATCTCATCCACATATAGTTGAGCTAGCTTATCGGAGCTGTGCGTTTCTTTAATGGGCAAGAAGTGAGCTGACTTGGTCAGCCTATCGACTATAACCCAAATTGTATCGTTCCCACATTTTGTTTTTGGTAACTTAGTGATAAAATCCATAGTTACCATTTCCCATTTCCAAGTGGGAAGTTCAGGCGGTTGCAGTAAACCTGACGGTTTCTGATGCTCGGCATTAATCTGTGCACACGTAAGACATTTAGCCACATAAGTGGCTATAGATTTCTTCAAACCTATCCACCAATAGTTTGCTTTCAAATCCTGGTACACCTTGTCACAGCCCGGATGAACTGAGTATTTAGAATTATCGGCTTCTTGGAGGATTACATCTCTAAGTCCTCCATGGATCAGAACCCAGATTCGACCATTCAATCTAAGGATTCCATCTTTGCCAAAAGATAATTGATCAGCAGTCATGCCTAGCTTCTCATTTGGATAGTTAGTTTCCAATATAGCTTCCTTTTGGGCAGTTAACAGTCTTTTATTCTAGCTGTTCTTTAGTTCAATGCTTTTGGCATTGATCCTAATAGGTTTAATCCTTTCTTTCCTGCTTAGTGCGTCAGCAACAACATTTTCTTTGCCCGGGTGATATCGAATTTCACAATCATAGTCGTTCAATGTTTCCATCCAACGACGCTGCCTCATATTGAGATCTTTCTGGTTAAACAGATGTTGAAGGCTCTTGTGATCTGAATAGATTACACACTTGGTTCCATATAGATAATGCCTCCAAAGCTTCAGTGCGAATACAACGGCACCCAATTCCAAGTCATGGGTGGTGTAGTTCTGTTCGTGCACTTTCAATTGACGTGAAGCATAGGCAATAACCTTGGCTTTCTGCATAAGCACACAACCCATACCTGTGTGTGATGCGTCGCAATAAACGACAAACTCTTTTATTCCTTCTGGCAATGTCAACACAGGAGCATTGCTTAATTTCTGTTTAAGAATCTCAAAAGATTTTTGTTGCTTGTGACCCCAGTCAAACTTTATATTTTTGCGAGTCAACGAAGTCAAAGGTGCAGCAATTCTTGAAAAGTTTTCGATGAAACCTCTGTAATAACCAGCTAGACCCAAGAAGCTGCGAATCTCTGTAGGTGTTTTAGGCGCTTGCCAGTTCATAATTGCTTCAATCTTAGCGGGATCCACCTGGATACCACACTCACTCACTACATGTCCAAGATATTGGACTTCACGGAGCCAAAATTCGCATTTTGAGAACTTTGCGTAGAGCTTCTCCTGTTGCAGAAGTTTAAGAATACACCGGAGATGTTTTTCATGATCAGCTTGATTCTTCGAATAAATAAGTTTGTCATCAATAAAAATAATGACAAGGTTGTCTAGATATGGCTTGCAAACGCGATTCATGAGATCCATGAATGCTGCAGGTGAATTAGTGAGTCCGAAAGGCATCACTAAGAACTCGTAGTGGCCATAACGAGTCCTAAAGGCAGTCTTATGCACATCTTCAGTCCTGACCTTTAACTGATGATATCCTGATCTCAAATCGATTTTTGAAAAGTAACTTGCTCCTTGAAGCTGATCGAACAAATCGTCGATCCTGGGCAATGGATACCTTTTCTTGATCGTAACTTTGTTCAGCTCGCGATAATCGATGCATAGACACATCGAGCCATCTTTCTTCTTCACAAATAAAATGGGCGCTCCCCAAGGAGACGAGCTAGGCTGAATATAACCTTTCTCCAACAAATCATCCAACTGTGTTCTTAATTCCTTCATCTCTGTCGGTGCCAACCTCTAAGGTGCTCTTGCAACTGGTGCTGCTCCAAGAATGATATCGATCCTGAATTCCACTTGCCTGTCTGGAGGTAAACCAGGTAATTCTTAAGGATAAATGTTTGGATACTCACAAATAACAGGGATGTCTTCGATCTTGGGCTTTGGCTCATCTATAGTCACCTGTTCCATGTAAATGACACAACCTTTCTTCAAACACTTTGATTCCTTAAGCATAAACACTTGCTTAGGCAATCCATACTGCGTATCTCCTTGTATTGTAAGTGATTCACCATAAGGGGTCTTGATAACCACTTGCTTCTTATCACATACAATTTGGGCTTGGTTATGAGATAACCAATCCATACCTATTACTACATCAAATCCTGCCAATTTCAACGGAAGCAAAGACAGTGGAAAAAAGTGATTCTTAATGGATAAGAAACATCCATCTAATATTGTTGAAGCAGTCTCTATGGTACCATCGGCCAATTCTACCTCGTATTTTATGCTTAGAGTCTTAACAGGCAGATTTATTAGTTTACAAAATTTACTGTCTACAAATGACTTATCTGCGCCAGAATCAAATAAAACTCTAGCATAAACATCATTGATGAGAAAAGTACCTGTGATAACGTTATCATTCGGTACCGCTTCATGGGTGTTCATCTGGAAGACTCATGCGTTTGTCTTTTTGGCCTCTTCAGGCTTCTTTGTAAGTTTTGGGCAATTGGTTTTGATATGCCCTTTCTCGTTACAGTTGTAACAAGTCGCGTTTTTCAACTCCTTAGATTCTAACGTCTTGTGACCCTTGGTCTTGTAAATCCCACAAAGTTTAGCATGTAGTTCGATCGTACATTTTCCAGAATGACGCGTTCTGCAGTTCCTACACTTTGGCCTGTTATCAAACTGACTCGAGTTTTTTCTTGAACTCGGAACCTTTCTTATGATCGAAATTTCCCTTTTTCTTCTTGTCAGAATGATGAGAGGTCTCCTCTTCTCTTTTCCTCTTTCCCTCATCAGAAATCTTTACAGACTTATTCCTGATTGCATCTATAGTGAGGGATAAGGACAAATCTACCACAGAACTATAAGTGGTAGGCCTAGATGCTTTGACATTGCCTTTGATTTCTGGAGCCATACCTCCAACGAAGAGCGCTATGCGCTTAGGCTCGGGGGTAACTAGATAAGGAACCAGTCGAGACATGGTGTTAAAATTTGTAACATACGCCTGACAATCCAAATTCTTCATGACCAGAGTCAAGAAGTCGGTCTCGATTTTCTCTACCTCATGTTGAGGACAAAATTTTTCCTTGATCAGTGTAACAAATTGTTCAAAAGACAAATTGTACAGTGGAATCTTCCTTGTGGCTTGGATTAACGACCTCCACCAAGCCAAAGCTTCTCCTTTAAATGATTGTGAAACAAACTTCACAATATCCTGTTCCGCGCAACCACTGATATCTACTACAATATCCATTTCATCAAGCCATGTCATACAGTCAATGGCTCCTTTTTCTCGTGTAAAGTCCCTTGGTTTGCAAGAGACGAAGTATTTGCAAGAGCAAGTTTTGACACGTGGCTCCTGTTTAAGCACAATTTGTTTGGATGGCTGACTTATCTGGTTTGACGAGTGCTGTGAATCGTCTTTCTTTGATGTATGTGTTTTAGTATGAGGTACAGATTGGGTCTTAGTAAGAGTATTACTTGGTTCCTTGAACTGTCTTTCAATGGCTCTAGTAACAGCATTGTCTATCATTGCTTGTAGATCTGCACCCGTTACATTCATTCGGGTATTATCATTCCTCACATGGGGATGACTATTTACTTCTTCTGATTCAGCCATGAAGCTTGATTGCTATAAAACAATTGAAAATAATTTTGTTTAGAGGTCTATTTTGGGATCATCATTTTCGATGATTCATTAACCATGGTATAAATAGACCATATTTGGTTAATTTGATAATCAGATTTATTTTAATCTTTTTATTATAACTATTCCTAGTTATAATTTATTTAGGAATTTTAAGTGGCACAAAAGGCCTAGTCACGAGGACAGTTTTAATTTATAAGCCATGATCTTATAAGATTGAGGCATTAAGGTTCGAACATAGTTCATCGCCTTTCTCTTGACAGGGAGTTGTAGACTACGACTGTCATTTGTCTTATTGGACAATCAGTGTGGCCCGTAGGCACTTCATCACCAATGGATGTTTAAATCAATAGGTAAGAAATTGGAAAATCCAATATAAGGATGACTAGTGTGACTTTATCGAATCACATTTGCCAAGAGTGCTAACATGTTTTCAGATGTTAACAAGATTTATTTTCTTAAAAAGGATTTATCATCATGGCCATGTCTTAAAGTGACATATAGACTAGGTTTTACCTTCAAGATTTTTTATTTAATGGCGGATCAATCATAAATTGGAATGATATTTTGATTTGTTTTATAATGTATATGTGCGATGACAATAAAAATTTAAATGAAACATTCAATAAATTGTCTTAAGAAGTACAATAGTTTCCCTAAACGGGACTTTTAAATAAATAATTTGGCCATACAAGGGCTAAAATAAAAAGACAAGTCCACACAGGGACCAAGTACATAAATGAAATGTCCACGTAGGGACTTAATTGAATATAAATTACAACCAATAAATGAGGATTTCTAATAATCCTTCTTCTTCTTCTTCTTCCCCTTTATGAGGTTTGCCAAAACCTTTAGAAGACCGCGGAGACTTCTACGCTCTTCGGCTACCTGTTGTTCCACCTCATACAACCTTTGAAGGATTTCTTGCTGCTACGGAGGTTGCTGAATTTGAGGTTGAGGTGGCTGCTGCTGTTGTGGTTGAGGAGGTGGTGGGTATTGATTCCCATATGCAGGGTACCCAGTTGGGTACACAGGTGGAAAGGGAGAGGGGTAGAGAGCTTTGTAGTATGCGGCCTCGACGTATGGGTCTACGGCAGGGGCATTGTTGTAGTTATAACCCGAGTAAGCTTGCTGCTCAAATGGGTTGTATGCAGGGATTGGGTTTTCATAACCCATGGGTGGTGGTGGTGCGACTGGCATAGAGTCGACTTCAGATATGGCGTTTGAAGGCCCACCCATTTGTTGGTCTTCATACAATGGCGGGTAGTTATTGTTGCTGGAGTGTTGGGGGGTTGTTGGAACCTGAAGGTTTATTCATGTAGGTTAGCATAGTTGAAGGGTTGTTTCTGTGTTTTGTTTAGTTAACATATGGGCCGATTTTGTAAGGGTTGGGTTAGTTTGTTAATTGTCGCAATGGGCCTAGGTTTAAGTCCAATTGTTTTGTATTTAAACAAACCTCAACCACTTGGTTGAGGTTGATCGTTGGTTGCGACTAGGAAAGGAGCCGAGAACTCCATAGGGATCTTGTATCCGTCTTTGGTCATCATTGAATGCAAGATTTCCGGTTTGTGTTTTGATTATATTATTGTTTCATTATATTGTTCTTGAATCGGCTTGTGATTGTATTCCGCACCTTCACAAGTTAGAGACTGATATCGTTGAAAGATCCTAAACGGGTTTTACAATTGGTATCAGAGCCAAGAAACCAATCTTGGTTCGGTTTTGATATCAATCGGATTCAAGAACATCCTTTGCTACTAATCCAGTTTTTGGTGTTTGTTTTGCAGTGAAAATTATTGAATCTTCAAACTGTTCTTGGTGAAATTATTGAAAGATATCACTGATTTTGGTTTGTGTGATTTCAGAAAACCTGTTAGCTGATTTCTCGGGAGTTGGTGATCAAAGAAAATTCAAAGATTACGATATCTTTGAATTTTTGAAAAGTGCTGAAAATCAGGGATTACGAGTCAACAGTTTTTATCTCATATCTGTTTTGCAGGTCTCGACTCACAACCATCAGCAGTCTCGGCTTGTCCTGTTCCGGTCTCGACTCGCAACCATCAGCAGTCTCGGCTTGTCCTGTTCCGGTCTCGACTCGCAACCATCAACTGTCTCGACTTGTCCTGTTCCGGTCTCGACTCACAACCATCGCTGTCTCGACTTGTGTGGATTTAGTCTCGACTCGCAACCAACTACGGTCTCGAGTCCGCAACATCACTTTGCAACATTACTTGGATCTAGACTTTGAACTGTTGACACTTTTGGACTTAAAAAAAATAATTAATTAATTGGTTGATTAATTAAGTATGTCGACAAATAACGTTGATTTGGCTGCCCTTAACAAACAACAAGAACTGGACTCTAAGGTTGGAACCACTACACGCATTCCAAGGTTAACCGATGCAAATGATTTCCCAGAATGGAAATGGCGCTTTGAACAACATGTAAAGGTCAAGGATTCAAAAATTTGGAGAAGCATCATGAGAGGTCCAAGGGAGATAATGACAGACAGTCCTACTGAACCGGGTTTAAAAGTTAAGAAAGCCAAGAGTGAATATACTGAAGAGGATTTCGGTATAATTGAAGAAGATGAAAGAGCTTTGTCCTATCTGACCATGGGATTGGGCCCAGATATAGCTATTGGCTTTCGCACTTGCAAATCTGCCAAGGAACTATGGGAATCATTGATCGATGTTTACGAGGGAAATGAAGATATGAAGGAAAGCCGAAGAAACTTGCTCAGATAAAGCTTCAATAATTTCAATCACATCTATGGGGAAACCGTTGATAACCAACTTCAGAGGTTTGTCAAACTGGTCACTCAAATGCAGATGGAAGAAATTCATACATCAAATGCTTCAACAAATAGGCAACTTTTGAATGCACTACCAAAAAGCTGGGATCATCATGTTGCAATGATCAAGAAAACAAAGGATCTCGCTAGGTGCAGTTTGTCAGAAATGATTTCCCATATCAAAGCATGTGAACTGGATGATAAGCAAAGAGAAACCAATCATAAAAACAGCATGCTAGCTGCAGGATTCACTATTGCTCCGTCCTCGTCAAACAATAACAATGCAGCCCTCTTGTCTCAAGGAGGATTTCAAATGTTTAGCAATGCTGCATCTACTAAGGCGGCTCCTAGTTCAGCAAACATTTATTACTCTGGGTCTCCTGCACAAGCTGCTCCATCATCTTCTACTGCTACTTCCGCTTCTGCTGTGAAACCTTCCACTGCTGCTTCCGCCTCCACTGCGAAAAACGAGATGATAGCTTTCTTTACACAACAGTCAAAAGAAAATTTGGATATCGCAGCCTACGTTATAAACTGTTTGAACGCCTTCGTTGCAGGAAAAATGGATCCTCCAAAATGGTGTGGCGATGACCTACTTCAGATCCATCCTGATGACGTTGAAGAAATGGACATCACCTGGCAGATGGCAATGGCTGCTTTCAGGGCACAAAAGTTTGTTAAAAGAACAGGTAAAAACAGGTGGGGCACCTCTTGGAATGGAGCTACGAAGGTGCCTTTTAACTTGCGCTATTACAACTGTCATGAGGAAGGGCACTATGCTCGAAATTGCACAAAACCACTGATAAATAGAGAACAAACTCCTGCACAGCCCGTAACACCTAATCGAGAAAGAGCTCTTGTGACCACTGCTAGTATAACAGATGCTGCTGCTACTGGAAGTCCTCAACCACAAGGATTAGCTCAAGCCCTGGTGGTTCAGCCCAACATCAACTTTGATTGGAATTCAGAAATTGAGCGTCTGAACATTTCTGCTCCAGAAAATCAAGCTGCTTCAAATAATATTGCTTTTATGACCTCAAATGATCAAGTATCTGCACAAGAGGAGGAGGCTGCAGTTGAAAACTTTGCTTTCATGACTCAGATTCTTTCAGCTCCAGTTAAAGGTCTAAGTTAAAGGTCTAACCAAAGAAGAGGTACTTTCTGCTTTCTGTACTCCTGAATGTAGAGAAAGAGTTGAAGTTTATAGAATGCACAACGCTGAGCTAATTCAAGATTATCAAGACATGAAAAATAAAAACTTTACTTTATCGAAAAACTTTTCAAAGAAAAGATCGAAGCTCAGCGAAACGACATCATCAAACTCAAGGATGATGTAAGTGTAAAATCATCTCAACTCTTATACGTTCAGGAAAAACTGTGCGCAGTGACTAAGGAACTGGAAGATATCAGAGACAGATATCAAATTAATGAGCTTAATATTAAGAAATTTGATTCTTCCAGTAAATTAGTAAAAAATTTGTGTGATCAACAACTTACGTACAAAGAAAAGAAAGGGCGTGGTTTGGGTTATAATCAGACTCCTCCTCCATACAATGATAATTATACTTATCTGCCGATGACTGAGGAGGAGATGATGAATGAGAGTAAAATGACTTATGGTTCTAAAAACAACAAGTCGTCATCTAATGATAGACCAGTTGAGAAACAGAAGTCTACTCCATTGCATTTCGTTTCCAAAGGCTCAATTGATCCTAACGTTTCGTCTTCATGTGCAGATGATTTTTCTGAAGTAAAATGTGAAGATGTTCATGGGAGTGAACCCGTCGTTATTTCAAAATTTCTAAACCTTATTTTGAACAAACTGAATCTGACATTGCTTTTGGTCGTTCTTTATTTGAGTCGTTTTCTGCTTATGTTTCGTCTTGTCAGCCTGTTGTTTTGGGCAAAACTGATGATGTTTGTGTTGAAGATTTGAACAATAAGTATGGTGATGATTGTTTTTCAGCTAATGTGTGTGATTGTGATGTTTCTAACGTTTCAGTTAATGACAGTGTTACAGGTGAGGTCCCCGAGGACGCATTCAGTGAAACCACTTAAACGACTTCTCAAGAAAATCAAGAGTATCCTGATTCTTCTTCTGAATCTGTCTCAGTGGGTGTCCCTAATGTTGAATCTAGTGGGACCCCATTGGAAACTATAGTTGAAATTGAACCTGAATCAGTTTCACATGATAAATGTGTTGAGGAAATGCGTATGGATGAAACTTCTGCATGTTCAAATAATGAACCTGAATTAGTTTCACATGATACATGCATTGAGAAAACACATATGGATGAAACTTCTGCATGTTCAAATAATGAACCTGAATTAGTCTCACGTTATAAATGCATTGAGAAAACGCATATTGATGAAACTTCTACATGTTCAAATACTGAATCGGAATTAAGTAATGAAGAAAAGAGAATTGAGAAAAGTGAGGAGTCATTAGAAGAAAAGCCACCAAAATGCTCTGAACAACCACAAACACAACATGTTCAGAAAACTAAAACGCCAAATCATTCAAAACCAAGCAAATCGTGTAAAAACTTTCAAAATACTCACAAATTGAAGCGTCAAACATGTTTTAACTGTGGCATCGCGGGTCACATCGCCAGAAATTGTGTTCAACTCCCAAGGACATCGTACAAGAGAAAGTTCATGCAAGATCAGAAGGTCATGTCTAACCGATATCGTTGTTCAGAGTCAATGACGACTGAAAAGACTAAGACAATGAAAAATAACTATCGCAAGACTAAACCTTCTGATCAGGATTGGAATGCAGCCAAATGCAAAAATCAAAATCATCAAAAAGATTTTCGAAGATATCAACATAATGCTTTTGGTAATTACAATTCTAACTGGTCAAACAAGCATTGGAAACCTAAAGCTAAGGCCAAGCAATCCAATCCATCTCATACATGTCATCGAAACTCTGTCTTTCAAAATACTTCGAAGTTTTTAAATAAAGACAATTTAGTGTGGCAGAGAGTGACTTATATTGATGCACAAGGAAAACCCAGATCCACTATGGGCTGGGTTCCTAAATCTAACTAATCCCGCTAATCGTGCAGGAACAGCTGTGGAGGACTACCGTGCGCCTCTGGTACATGGATAGTGGCTGTTCCAGGCACATGACAGGAGACTTATCCCAACTGGTAAATGTCAAAGAATTTAATGGTGGATATGTCTCATTTGCGGGAGGAGATTCAGGCAGAATCACGATGAAAGGAACAGTACGAAACGGCGTTTTAAGCTTCGAAAATGTTAATTATGTTCCAGAACTGAAACACAATCTGTTGAGCATTTCTCAGATTTGTGATCGAGGGAATTCAGTTCACT
Organism: Helianthus tuberosus; assembly: GCA_030545235.1. Classification (NCBI taxonomy): domain Eukaryota; kingdom Viridiplantae; phylum Streptophyta; class Magnoliopsida; order Asterales; family Asteraceae; genus Helianthus; species Helianthus tuberosus. The sequence goes on along the minus strand of CM060370.1, from coordinate 199,404,017 downwards.
TTACAAAGAAAGGATGTCATGTTCTTAAACCTGGGATTGTCATTCCAGAAGACTGGTTTTTAATGTCAGCAGAGAGACGAGGAAACGCTTATGTAATTGATATGAACAGGAAACCGTGTGAAGAAATTACTTGCCTATTTTCGAAGATTTCAGAACATGATGGTCTACTGTGGCATCGTCGCCTTGGGCATGTGAACATGAAGAATTTGAACCGACTGGCTAAAGGTCAATTAGTACGTGATCTTCCGATAAAAGATTTCATGTTGGTCGAAAAGTGTGTTGCTTGTGCAAAAGGGAAAGCTCATCGAAAACCTCATAAGGCAAAACCTGCACCCTCAACAAAGGCCGTACTTGAATTACTTCACATGGACCTTTTTGTTCCAGTGAATGTGCTAAGTATTGGCAAGAAAGCTTATTGTCTTGTAATTGTCGATGATTATTCTCGCTACACCTGGGTATATTTACTCAGTCACAAAAATGAAACTGCAGTCTTAGTGAAACAATTCATCACTCTGGCTGAAAATCAAGCGAGTGCCAAGGTGAAGGTTATTCGATCTGATAATGGGACAGAATTCAAGAACGTTACTTTGGACACATTCTGCACAGAAAAGGGAATTGATCGTCAGTATAGTGCACCACGAACTCCTCAACAAAATGGAGTAGCTGAAAGAAGAAATCGTACTCTTATTGAGGCTGCACGAACTATGCTGGCTGACTCGAAGCTTCCTAGTTTCTTTTGGGCCGAAGCTGTTAGCACGGCTTGTTATGTCCAGAATCATGCTTTAGTAAATAAACGTCATATGAAAACTCCTTATGAGATTCTGGAAGGACGCAAACCTTCGATTTCACACTTTCGTATCTTTGGATGTCCTTGTGTATTATTACTCATGGACTCTAATGGAAAGTTTGAGGTCAAAGGGGACGGATGTTTCTTTGTTGGATATGCTAAAGGCTCTGCCTATAGGGTATACAACAAAGTAACTAAAAAGGTCTTCGAGTCGTGCAACATTGAGTGGCTTGAAGAAAACGCTACGGATGCTAGAGTCGGACCAGATTGGTTATACGATTATTCTGAATTGTTTAAGTCATTTAACATTTTGTCAAGTGATTTTTCAGATGCAGGTGTGTCTATTCCAAAACAACCGCTGTCTTTTGAGGACACTGAAGGAGAAGAACAGACAGAAGGAAGCGTCAGACATCATACCATTGATCTGCCAGGAATGGTGTTTACGCAGCATCCTACGTGTCAGTAAACGTCCCATCAATCCCCTGAAGGTGCTTCAACTAGTGGTTCTGCATCTAATGGTTCCGGATCTGCACTATTTCCTGAACCCATTCCTGAAGATTGCATAGTTACCACTCCATTCGTTCATAATACTGCAGCATCTAATGAGGGGGAGTCTAGCAACACCACCACTGAAGACGAGACCGTACCTGACCTGGCAATACCCACAAGTGTTCAACGAAATCATCCTATAGAGAATGTGATTGGTCCTGTAAATGCAGGAGTTTTAACCAGGAGCCAATCGGGAACCATAAATACTTGCTTATATTCTTGCTACATTTCTCAAATCGAACCTAAAACTGTTGATATAGCTTTGCAGGAACCAGGCTGGGTAGATGCTATGCATGAAGAGCTGAACCAGTTTGAGAAGCTTGGAGTATGGAAACTTGTCAAGTTGCCAAAGGGAAAGCGCAAACATGGAACTAGATGGGTATTTCGAAATAAGCAAGATTCTGCAGGGGTTATTGTTCGAAATAAAGCAAGGCTGGTGGTTCAGGGATTTCGACAAATAGAAGGTTTGGATTATGATGAAGTATATACTCCGGTTGCCCCACTTGAAGCCATCCGGATCTTCTTAGCTTACGCGTCATATATGGGGTTTACTGTATATCAGATGGACGTCAAGACAGCGTTTCTATATGGAGATGTGAAGGAAGAAATCTTTGTTGAGCAGCCACCAGGTTTCGTGCATCCAGATCATCCAGAATATGCCTACAAGCTAGACAAGGCATTGTATGGATTACACCAAGCACCACGAGCTTGGTATGCCACACTAACTGAACATCTTCTGGCTCATGGGTACACACGTGGCACGATAGACCAGACTCTGTTTATCAAGAAAGTGGGCAAGGATCAGATCTTAGTTCAAATCTATGTCGATGATATTATTTTCGGTTCTACAAGTGAGGAGCTTTGCAAGGAGTTTGAGAGAGTTATGAAGAAGAAATTTGAAATGAGTGCTCTTGGGGAAATGACACTGTTTTTGGGTTTACAAGTCAAGCAGAATTCTCAAGGGATTCTTATCCATCAAGGGAAGTATGTGGATGGCGTGCTAGCAAAATTCAACTTTTCAGACGCAAAACCAGCCGAAACACCAATGGCAGAGAGACCGTTATTGACTGTAGATGAAGAAGGATCTCCCGTGGATCAACCTCAGTATAGGTCTATGATCGGGTCGTTGATGTATCTGACAGCTAGCCGACCGGATATTATGTTTGCTGTCTGCAACTGTGCAAGATATCAGGCTAATCTTAAAACTTCTCATCTTATTGCTGTTAAAAGAATCTTTCGGTACCTTAAAGGCCGACCACGGTTTGGTCTGTGGTATCCGAGGGATTCCAATTTTGATTTGTTTGCGTTTTCTGACAGCAACTTTGGAGGTACTGACAGTGACAGGAAATCTACATCAGCGGGATGTCAATTTCTGGGCGACAGGCTCATATCTTGGCAATGCAAGAAACAACAAACGGTGGCGATATCTACAGCTAAAGCTGAGTATGTTGCTGCCTCTGCATCTTGCTCTCAAGTGGTGTGGATGCAACATCAATTGCAGGACTACGGTTTGACTTATCTCAACACTACTATTTACTGCGATAATGATGCTACAATACAAATTGTTAGAAATCCTGTTTTTCACTCCAAAACCAAGCACATAGACATAAAAGTTCATTTTATTCGAGATTGCTTCGACAGAGGTCTTATTACACTTGAGCAAATCGACACAGATGCAAATGCTGCCGATTTGTTCACCAAACCTATCAGCAGCTCAAAATTCAAAGTGCTTGTGGATTTTCTGAAAATGATCCGCTTTACTGACTGAGCATGTTTTTGTTTTTCGTAGGTAAATTTGTTCATAAAGTTTTCTATTCTTAGGTAGTTTTTATTTATGCTCAAATTTAGGGGGATAAATTTTGAAAAATACAAAAACAAAAAAATAAAATTGAAAAATACAAAAACATTAAAAAATTGAAAAATACAAAAAGAGGTGTTGCATGTCTGGGAAATGAAATAAATTTTCACATTATGGTCGAGGGCTGACTCATGTAAGACCAGTATCGAAATAGTTTGACTCTAGTATGATATGTTGGTAGGCTCTATCCTTTAGGCTGGAAACATTGGCTGTTTCTGTTCAGAACTAAAATAGTTACATGAGCTCAGGAAAGAAAATCACTTGGAATTAGCTCATTTCTATTTGAATGTCTGTATGTTGTCCCGATACACACAATTTTGGTCTGACTCTGAAATATTCTCTGAAAAAGTCGTGTATCTCCTTTGCTGCATCCAGATATATGCTGACCTGGAGGTGCTAGGCAACGTCAGCTTCTGCTGCATCCAGATACATGCTGACCTAGCTGTACGTTGTCGCTCTGTAGATCAATTAAACACCCGAAAGAGGCCCTCAAGTGCCCAAAAGAAACCCTTGAAACCTATATCAAATTGAGAAAAACTCATTTGATCTTGTAGATTATACCATCTTTGCTTAAGATCTATTCTGTTCTCTTCTCAATCTATTCCCAGTTAAGATTTCAGAGATCTGGATTGGACTTGTGAAATATGTGGTAGGGAAGCTACTTACATGATAGGGTGTGCTGTCTGTAATTCCGAGATTTGATTAGTATTTATTTGGGTGTTCATTGTTAAGAAATCAAAACATGATAAAATTTGTTACAGGCAGTTATATGGAAAAAGTCTAGGGAGATGAGTTTAGGTGGACAAATATACTGGCAATCGTCTAGATCATTCGGTAGTAGATCAGTGTTAATAAGTGATGTCAAGCCCGAAACCTCGTGATTTGATCCCTGAGCAATTTTATAAATTTCCTATTTTATTTTTGTAAATAATAGTTTCTATTATTTATTTTTGTTTTAGGTTTTGTTTTTATAAATTATGCTCAGAAGGTATAAGTGGATTATTAGAATTAAAACTGATTTATTAAAGGGATTTTATTATTAATTAATTAATCAAACGAAATCCTTTAAGTCGGTTAAGTTTAAAAGTTGGTCATGGCCTAAAAGTCAAAGGTCCGGCCCAGTTCAGTTAGGTTTGGAGTATAAAGCACAGGTCTCGAGTCGAGACCTCACTTCTCACTCGAGACCCTCTGATATTCTCTCAAAGTTCCGGCGTGATTCTCTGATCTTGTGTTTCCGATTTGATTCCGACGTGATTCTCCGGTTTCGAGTCATCATATTCTGTGTTTCTAGTCTCGATTCACTGTTTATTAAGGTATGATGATGTTTTTGTTTGAAGTTTTGCAGATAATATGAAGATTTGATGATGATCTGATGAAGTTTTGAAGATGATCAAGAACCCTAATTTTTATATATTTTGGTCTTCAAACGAATCATAAGATGTTTTTGGGATTTTGATCTAAAATTTGAAAAGATAAAGTTGTTTGTGGGGGTCTCGACTAAGATACCATAAGGACTCGAGACCGGTGATTGCGAGTCGCAATGTCAAGATCTCGACTCATGGTCTCGACTCGAGACCTCATAGTCTTGACTCATGGTCTCGACTCAACAACTTATGGTCTCGACTCGAGAACTCAGGGTCTCGACTCATGGTCTCGAGTCAACAGTAATAGTTTTGAATTGAATTGTTGTTATCTGAGTCATGATACTGTTGTTTGATTTTGCCTGCTGACTTAAAGTTTGAAGTTTCTAATAAATTTGTGTTTTGTTCAGATATGGATTTGAAATTTATCTCAACACATAATCAAGCGGGATATTTAGCACCTCCTCCGGAGAAACACAAGAAGTTGTACACTTCATTGATGAAAGGTCTCAACAGCTGTCGTATTGTTCACGCACTACGAGAAAATCCAGTTATTTATGAAGATCTCATTCAAGAGTTTTGGAAAAATGCGAAAATTGAAGTTGTTGAAGGAAAGGGAGTTATTGTTTCTGAAGTTCAAAAGAAGGTTGTTACTGTGACAGAACAGATGATTCGAGAAGTTTTACAGTTCAATGATCAAGAAACAGATTCAATTGAACTTCCTGCTGGTACAGTTGAAGCGATATTGCCAAGATTGAGTTATGAAGGGAAGTATCCACCTCTGGTTAAGAAGTTTGTGCATCCATATTGGCGTCTTTTGTTGCACATGTTTGTTTTGTGTATGACAGAGAACAGAGGAGGCACAGATCAGTTGAACATTACTCAGTCTGTTGCTCTTGTTTTTGTGATAACAAATGAGCCTTTCAATTATTCAAAGTATATTTTGGAAGCAATGAAGAGGAATGTGTTTGGAGTTAGAAAGGACAAGTTTCTCATGTATCCAAGGTTTTTGCAAATGATTTTTAATGCTCGTTATCCAGAGTTGGAGAGATCTGGTAACACATTGGAGTTGAAGCCTATGGGTCCAGCTTGTTTTGGTGCTCTCACTCCGAAGAAGGGTACTGAAAAGAAATTTGAAGGATTAATTGAGTTAGAGAAATTTGGTCAATTTGCAGAGACTGAAGATGTTGTTGCTAATCCAGTCATTGTGCAACCTGTTCCAGTGAATGATGCGCCTGCAAATGCAATAGTTGCTGAAGAACATGATATTCAAATGGGTATTGAAAATGAGCCTGAGACAGAGATTTTAAAGATTGACTCTGACGATGAAGGTATTGAGATTATGTGTGATTCTGGGGAAGATGAAGAGCTTCCTCCTGAAGCTGGAGTTGATACTGTTGTTTCTGCTGTTCCACCTGTGATTACTGCTGAAAGTTTGGCTTTGCTATTAAAATCTGTGACTGATAAGATGAGAAATCCTCCTTCTGATCTATCAGTATCAAGTGAAGAGCCTAGTGAAAACCCAAAGGATTCTGATTCCATGCCATTGAAGCGGAAAAGGAGGGATCCTCGACTCGGAATGTATGTTGAGCAAAACAAAGATCAATCCATGACTATTGCTGAAGATGATGACGGTTTATATGATTTTGATTTTGAGAGAAGTGTTGCTGATACCACTACCACTACTGAAGATATCTTTGAGTTAAACACTGACACTCAAGGAAATGTTTTGGAGACCACTGCTGCTGATATTCAGGTTACAAATGTTGATACAGATCCCATTGTTGATACTATGCCACTTGGTATTTCTGAATCTGCAGGTCCTTCTAGAATTGTTCTTGATGTACCTAGTAGTTCGAGTGGTAAAAGACCTGAAGAGCCATTTAGAATGTCGTTTGATGATGATTCTAGTGATGAAGATGAGTTTATCAGCATGAGAGATATGAAGAAACGAATGGCTGTACTTGAGCAAGATTCAATTCATAAAGATGCGAAGATTATCCAACTTGAAGATACTATTGTGAAGAAAGATCAACAGATTGAGCAACTTCAAGGAGATGTTAGTTTGTTGTTCAATATGGTTTATGATTTACGTGGAAAGTTGGAGAAGAAATTTGGACAAGAGTTCTCTGATCCAACTGATGTTGAAAACAGAAGAAAAGCCTTTGAAAAGGATGATGTTGAAAGAAGTGCTGCTATGGAACAATACTTTAAAAGAGTTATTGATCCTGTTACAGACAAAGAGAAGGCTGAAAGAATTAAGAAGAAAAGAGAGTTTGTAATTATGAAAAATCGGAATCTAAATCCAGATGATGATGATGCTCATGCAACTCATCATTTAATGGATGTTGGTGAAACTCTCTATGATAAGGTTGGAAATCGTTCTGGTGTAGTTAGCTGGGGTTATGATCATGATCGCAAAAGATGGTGGATAAAAAGAAAAGTTGGTCCTGTTGAGTGGTGCAAACATCCAGGCCAGTTTCAGTCTTTTACTAAGGTGGATTTGACAAACTTGTCTAAAGCACCTTATGTAGATGATAAGCCTGGAGGTGCTGGATATATGTTTTTCGAGAGATTGAAGAGGGGGGTTCTTAAGGGTTTTCCTTCAATGCGTACGGCAGAGTCCACTGTTAAACCAGCTAAAGGCATTAGAGATCCATACACGAACAAGCGGATGAAGATTGTGCACTGGCCTGTAACTGATAAAGAAAAGGTGATTCCATTGGTGAAAAAGATTCCAAAGGGTGCTCTGAAGTCCTTGCATTTTTGGTCTTATGATGAGCGTCTAGGGCAGGCAGTGATTGTTTGTGATGATGATGTGTGTTTTCGCTTGGTGGATCAAATTGATTTGCTGAATGTTGCTCATGAAGATTTGGAAGTGTTAGCTCGTCATCAAATTAGAGCTACTGAAAAATATGAAAAATTGCAAAAGCGTGGACTGCTGCTGTTGTGTCAGCCATTCACATTCGTACAAAAGGTTTTGGTGGTCTCAAGGATCGATTGGGTGGTGATCATGGAAGTTGAAGTGTCAAGAACCTGCATGCATAAACCTAGGGGGAGATTGTTGGAACCTGAAGGTTTATTCATGTAGGTTAGCATAGTTGAAGGGTTGTTTCTGTGTTTTGTTTAGTTAACATATGGGCCGATTTTGTAAGGGTTGGGTTAGTTTGTTAATTGTCGCAATGGGCGTAGGTTTAAGTCCAATTGTTTTGTATTTAAACAAACCTCAACCACTTGGTTGAGGTTGATCGTTGGTTGCGACTAGGAAAGGAGCCGAGAACTCCATAGGGATCTTATATCCGTCTTTGGTCATCATTGAATGCAAGATTTCCGGTTTGTGTTTTGATTATATTATTGTTTCATTATATTGTTCTTGAATCGGCTTGTGATTGTATTCCGCACCTTCACAAGTTAGAGACTGATATCGTTGAAAGATCCTAAACGGGTTTTACAGGGGTGCTGAAGTGAAAATCCCCACGCACGGACATCCGTGCACCTCTTCTTCGCCTCGGTGGTTCTGTAGGCAGTTGCTGTGGCGGTGGCGGTGGCGTGACCGCCTCAAAATGTGGGTCCCCAGAGGGGACCTGTTGGTGTGGTGGTGAGTAGCGGTGAGGGGGAGTATACTCCCACTTGTATGCGGCCCATCTTTCAGCAAAAATATCAGGGCCCCTGTAAGGCGAACCATGAAAGGATGATACGCTCGAAATCTCAATGGGATGCGTCGGCGTCCCAGAAGGCGGCATTTCAGGATCTGGATCTTCATCCACATCCATGTCCTGCATCTCAGGATAGGAGTCAGCCGGTCCCAAAGGGTTTGGACCCTCTGGTTCTTGTACCTGGTTCATCGGGTTGAACCGGCTTTGAAAATTGGAAGTTGTTTTCTGGAAAGAACTGTGAGAACTCGAACGCTGCAACGGGATAAAAGAATGATGTGAATCATGGGGCTCTTCGTCTTGTTGTGGCCCGAACGCATTGTGGTAGGACAGTGAAGAACTAAGTGAGACTGAGCATCTCGCAGGCTCCAAGTAAGTTCTCCAGTCTTCGTGAGGACTAGAGCTAAGTGTTGCTGATGGAGTACGCCGGTGTGATGGTCCGGCTTCATGGTCGTTTCTTGCAGTAATTGGAGCTTTTCCTCTTTCTCCGCGGCCTCTCACTCTAGGTGGCATTTTTGCTTTTGATCCTGTCAAAACAAAAGAAATAACAAAATATAAAAACCAATTAAGATTAGGATTAATGCTAAGTCATTTGCCTAGACTCGGAAGTCAAGGAATGTGCAACTGTGTCATTGAGATTAAACACAAAAGCCTAGTGTTTAATTCACTCAATGTTGGCTCTGATACCAACCTGTCACACCCCGATATTTCCACGTATTACCGGTGGGCCCGTCGGGGAGTATCGTGACGTAGTTGATATCGTCATAGTCAAAAGTATACAGTTTAATGCACAGCGGAAGTCATGGATGAAAAATAATATTACAAACTGAAATTTAAAAGTATAATTAAATATTATACAAACGGTTGTATATGGATCCATAGGCGGATCTTAAAACAGAAATATAAATATTGTTCAACAGACTTTAGACGTTAGAACTTGCAAGATTCCTTATTAACGCCCCGAGCTCCCAGCCAATTACGTACGGTACCTGTCACTTAGTCTTTTTGGAAAAATACGTCAATTTACACTGGTAAATACAATTAACCGACTCTTTTGAAAACATTTATAAAAATTGGTTTAAATGCACAAGGCACAAACATTTTATAACTTGGGACAATTATATTAATAATAATCTTATATCAGATTTACATGCTTGTCCAACATTTAGGACCGGTATAAAAGCCGAACAAGATTAATCGACACGATAAATATAAACTCACCAGAAGTTTCCTCACGAGTGAGCATATCTTTTACATACGCAACAGACAGGTGTATGCCTACACCCCATGCTTAAGTTGTGGCCATTTACGCTTTTTAAATGAGCCAAGGATATCCAGGACATGGTCGTTAACCCCCAATTTAAACAACACTGATTAAAACGGGATTATACAATTTAAACATATTCGAATAAAAGGTTTCTATACCCGACCAAGCGGTAATAATTTACCGTATCCCAAGCCCGTATAAGGGAAAATAAGTTAAAAGTATTTACCTGAGCTAAATGTATATTATACTCAGTCGTATATTCTAATCAGCAAGTGCAAGTACTTCTACCGGGGCTCTCAATCTGGAACAAATGTTTTATTAACCTATTCGATTCTTAACGGGTCTTATTTAAGTTGTAACTTAGACCGGTTAGTTTTAAAGAAAGGTTTACGGTACGCAACGCTAGATTAAGCGGTGACCGGATTGGAATGTGATTTAGACCCAACAGGTATGAAGACTTGTATGAAATGGGTAAACTAAATACATTCTTGATTTTGAAGTAAAAATGATAAGGTTTGTCCCGTTTCGGCTAATTTATGCAAACTAGTTACATAAACCGTACCGAACGCGTATATGCATAACGGGTAACCGAATGAGTCAAGTACAAGTCCCATAAGTTATTATGCTTAAAATATGTTATGATATCAGTATGATATCTTTCATTATGCCCAAAACGAATTTAAAACAAAGTTAAGCCCCGAAAGGGCAATTTGGTCGTTTTAAAGTTTATAAAAGAGATTAAATAATAAACTAAGGTTCTGGTCTAAAATATTTAGTAAAAATATTTACTTTATCAAGTTACATCAGTAAGATATCATACATATGTGAGGTTTATAATTTGTGGCCAAACTATGCACCGTAGGGGCGTTTTGGTCATTTCACATATGCTTTTAAGGTCAAATTTGGAAGTCTAAGTTCAAGACTTATACTTACTGTTAAAGTATAAAAATATATTTACAAAATCAATAGGTAACAAGTCTTAGGCGTCAAATAGGGTTTTAAACCATACCATGTGCCTAATTAGCGTAAAAGTTGGTATTTGACGATATTTAAGATGTTTATAAAATTTTGAAGTTTTGATCAGTTTTTAAAGCTTAAAATATTTTATTTAACATATGATATCAGTAGGAAAAGGTTTGGTATTCAAATCATATGTTAAACTTATTTTATTAATAAAAGGGTATTACCGTCATTTACCGAATTTATGCTAGAACTCTATCTTATGGTCAATATAAAATTTGACAAAAATTTCTAAAAATCCTTAAATATTATATCTTAACAGTGGGTAGTAAGTTGGATGCCAAAAATTGGGTTTAAATATGATTTAAGCTAAAAATGTCATTTAATTAATAAAAAGCTTTAGTTTTACGATATTTTGCTTAACTTTCATTTTAGACCAGAAACGGATGTCAAATTTTTAGGACATACTTATAAATCATTAATGAAGATTTTTGTCCACTCACATTTCCAAAAATTTTGTTTTTATATCAAAAGGGCATAATGGTCAACCTTTAAGCATTTAACGGAAACATGCAATGCACTAGGATTTCTATGGAACCATGTTGTATAAACTCAGAGGGTTATACTAACCTATATTATGGTCCTAAAGGAACCCTAAGACATAACTAAACTAAGCTAAATCGGGTCAGAACTGAAAGTTAAAGCAATAGTCTACTTTTGCGACTTTCGGTTGCGAACCGAGCCTAAACTCAGAATTTTCGGGTTGAACATGCCTAAACATGTTCTTATATTATTTACCAAGTTATTTAAGTGTCAAAACATGTTTCATAACTTCTGCATCATCAGTTATGGATTATTTTGTAAAAACTGACTCGTTTGACTTTTCTGTTAAGTAGTTTGACCTGACAATTAACCAAGTAAATGTGATAATTAGGAGGTGCCCTTTTAAGGGTTTATTACCTACATAATTACCAACACATGGCCACTTTCAATTCGAATAATGGCTGGACCGTTAGTGATTAATCACAAAGTCAAAGCATCATTACGATAACTTTGACTTTCGGTCATTAAGCTAATGAAAACTTAACTATGGAAGCTAAGAACACTTACAATAGTCCTTAGCACGAAATTTGAACTAGAGAAAGCTTCCTAGAAGACCAGGATGCTTTAGAGAAAGAGTTGTGAAGTAAAAAATTCAAGTGTGCATGAACAAATGAAAACCAAGGCTCTTATATAGGAAATTGGATGCTCTTGGATCATTGCAGTTGTACCTAGGGGTTACCAGCTGTTCACAAGTGTCCCTAGGGTAGTAAAAACCAGTTGCTCAGTCTCTGGTATCAAAAAACAAGCATGCAATGGCGGTGGAACAGGCTGCAACATGCAGCTGTCCATTTTTTGTTGCTGGTAGTACTCTCGCGGCCCGCGAAGACATCAGGGGGTGGTCTTCGCGGCCCGTGACAACCCCTGACTCCGGTAAAAACTTTGCAATCTTTGCATTTTCAGTCCTTGGTCCATTTTTAGTTTAAATAACTTTCTTTTATTGCACTAATGACCCCTATATTTAATTTTCAAGTGCCTTGGGTCATAGATTAACTCCGTTAAACTCCCGGTTAGTTACTAGACCACCCGAAATGTACTTAAGTGCATCGAAACTTCACGAAATCAATATCCGTTATACATGAGAGTATAATGAAGTATTACAAAGCCTCGGGATTGTTAAAAGGTCACTCAGAGGTAAGAATTAACATGTTGACACGTTTAACCCTTATGCTTTGTAAACTTTTGATCTTTAAGCACTAACGGCTTTCCACGTTCGATAATTTATTTATGAAGGAATACGAACGTCGTGTGAGGTCATTTAGAGGCTCAAGTTTGGCATGTTGACACTTTGGATCCTTCTATACTTTCTTTGTTTGTCAACTTTAGTCCCTCGAATTCAATCGTTACACGTTTTAAAGTTCATGACGCGTGTCTTTATTATATTGGACATGATTTTGCGAGGTGTTATATTTCGAGCATACCGTCATGTCGTGGTTTTTTAAACAACATGTTCGCGATTTGTTTTTTCTATCTATGTTCCATACCCACCATGAAGGGCGATTGTTACCCACTTGTTAAATTTACACATACTGACCCAACTTTATATTTTTAAGAGTAAACTGCCTTTTTGGTCCCTGTGGTTTAGGCACTTTTGCCATTTTAGTCCAAATCTCAAACTTTTTACATCTGGGTCCCTGTGGTTTGAATTTTGTTGCCATTTTAGTCCAAAATCCAAAAACCCCATTTTTGACTGTTGAAAGCTGCCTATTTTGTCCTTTAATGCAGGGGCATTTTGGTCATTTTTTAAAGATTATATTATATAATAATAATAAAGGTTTTGTCACTAGTTTCCAAAACTTCAATCCATATTCAAGAATCAAATCAAATTCCCAGAACTTCAATCAAAATTCAAGAATCAAAATCAAATTCCAAATTACATCTTCTAAACCAAATTGTATGAAATCCACCTGCAAGAAAAGTCATGTTTATTCTTTATTCTTTATCATTATTAGTTCATCTCCCAAACACCACAACCTTTCTAGATCCAGATCTAGATCCATCTTCATCTTTTCCCACTTAACACCCACCGCCATTCTTTGCCGCACACCCACCATCACTATCAACCGTCTTCATCGAACCCACCACCAACCACCGTTTCATGACCACATCCTATCCAGATTTGATGTTTTTTTGTGATGTTTTGTTGCAATTACTGCTGTGGATTCTGGAAGTAAGGATTTGGAGTTTCTGGATCTGAAAGATGTTGAAAAGATGGAAAAGATTTCATCCTTTTCTCCTAATTCAGTATGGATCTTTTTTTGTGTCTGTTTAATTTGCTAGAGGTCATGTTTTTATGATCTTTTTAGTCTATTTTAATGTTCTTGCATTGCTGCATATGAATTTTTTTGATCTTTTACTAGTCAACCTGTGACTTTTGATGTTTAAATGCTTATTGTTCATTGATCTTTAAAATCTACAAGAATTATTGTTTGATGTAAGACAACAGGGCCGTCTCTGAAAATCACTAAAAAAATTTAGGCTCTGTGCGAATAGGAAAACTGGGGCCCTTAATATAAATATGTGTATATAAAATCAGTATTAGTATTATGACGATGGTTGTAAGGACAATAAACAATAAAAAAGTATTATAGCAAAATGATCTATGTTAAATAGTTAAACGAATCGTAAAAGATTATATTATCTCTTTACATTATATTAACTTATATTTAAATGTCAAGATAAATAATTTGAAATCTAATAAATATTTCAAAAGATTATATTATCTCTATACAAATTGTATCAATTTAATTTTATAATTATCTTTTAATTAATATTAATTATCTATAATTAAGTAGAAGATAAAGATGAGAAAATGAAAAAATAGATGGCTCCAATGAATAACATGTGTCCCAAAGTTGGTTTCTTTTATTATATAGTATAGATAGATTATAGGTATATTTTTAAACAATTTTGGGCCCCTTGATATTATGGGCCCTGTGCGGTGGCACATCCCGCACAGGCCCAAAGCCGGCCCTGTAAGACAAATTGATAATGTCACTTAGGTAAAAGCAACTAAAAGAACTCTGTATTATACAAGAATTTGAAGCCTTTGGTTGACACCTAAAAGTCAAAATGAACTCTTTTTTATGATTTTCGTATAATTCTGAATCTTTTTTTTTTAATCTCTGTTTTAGTTAAAGTTTATGATCCTTGTTTGATGTTCTTGTCCCTTCAATCCAGTATAGATCTTTTTTTATCTCAGTTTTTTGTTAAAGAGTTAAAGTTCATGATCTTTGCAAAAACCCACCAAAAACCTTCAATTTTTACATGAGCTGATAATGATGTTTACAAAAACCCACGAAAAACCTTCAAATTTTCAAACCAAAGATGTCCATAAATCTCCCAAACAATGATGAATTTCGAAATTTTGCTCGGTGGGTTTTGTTCGTCTCGAAAAGTTACACAATTTTCACCCAAGAACCGCTTGATTTCATTAAGAATTAAAGGAGATATGGTGTCTGATTGTGGTGGTGGAAGTGGTGGCGGTGTCTGGTGGTGGAGGTGGTGAGCAAAAGGTAAAAGAGATAGAGTGTAGAGAGAGAGAGAGAGAGAGAGGGAGAGAGAGAGAGAGAGAGAGAGAGAGAAGAGAGGGTAGAGAGCGAGGAGACATGATCAGATGGGTTTTTGTTATATTTTATTATTATTATATAATATAATCTTTATTTGTATTTTACTAAAATACTCTTAGTCCAAAAAATGACTAAATTGCCCCTGCACTAAAGGACAAAATAGGCAGCTTTCAACAGTCAAAAAAGAGGGTTTTTGGATTTTGGACTAAAATGGCAACAAAATGCAAACCACAGGGACCCAGATGTAAAAAGTTTGAGATTTGGACTAAAATGACAAAAGTCCTCAAACCACAGGAACCAAAATGGCAGTTTACTCTATTTTTAAACATAATATATAGCATACATATTTAAATTTATGTTATAGAATATGTATTTACGTTGTATTCAAGGAGAAAAGGTGGGTAATCGTGGATTCTTACATTTAACATGTTAAATGTATGATAAAAATTTAGTATAACTGGTTAAAATTATTTTTTCAAAAACATTTTTGAAGCTTTATCATATAAATACATATAGAAGAATTTTTAACAAAAAAATTTCAAAAAAAAAAACCTTAAAAAGCAATTAAAAAAGTGTGTTAATATTGGTACACCCTTCCAATCTAGACTACTTATCTTCTTGACTTTTTCTTTTTTTTTTATTCAAAAGGTTATTATAGGAAGTAAAAAAATATTATTTCTTATTTTTTTTAACTTTTAAATATACTACTCCCATAATTTTTAAATGACCATAACCTTTTCATACGGTTATATTTTTTTAAATAATTAATTTATAAAAACAAGTATTTTATTCTCTTTAATTCGAGTATGGTTTTGCTATAGTTTTTTTTTTTAATTTAAAAAGTTAAAAGTGTTGATGGTGTATAGTGATTGTTTGTATTTTATACACATGTGTATAATTGTTGTTCGCTGAGCAATTTGAGTTTTATACACATGTGTATGGTGAGTGTTTGTTTTTTATACACATGTGAATAATAGTTATTACCTGAGTAATTGGTTTTCATACATATGTGTATATTGGTTGTTTGTTTTTTATACACAACAATCAAGACATACTGGTATTGTACATATATTTTTCATACACATTTGTGTATTTGAAAAGAGAAAGTATTTAAACTGTACTATTACACCTTTTCTATTTATTTTTAATCTATAAAAACAAAAAAAAAAAGAATGAATGGTCTAGATTAATTCATTGTGTTTACAAAAACCAGTAGTTTCAATCTACAACCCTCCCCCCTCTCTCTCTATATATATATATATATGTGTGTGTGTAAGATCAAATAAAAAGTTTATTTTGCCTAAGCAGGATAAAAAGGAATCTTAACCATTCATTTTTCAAATCAATGGTTCAGATGAAAGTGTAGGAGAAAGGAGGAGTGCAAAGTTATCTTGGGAAAATCCTATTTATGGACTTTCTCTCTCCACATGCAAAGTACATGCATATTCCACCCTCATTTTTTAAACGTTCATAACTTTTTTTATACGACATTATTTTTTCATAAAAATTTCACCGTAAAAGCGAACGTCTTTCTATCTTTAATTTGAGTACCATATTGCTATATAAAATATGAAGATTAAAAAAAGAGTAAAATGCACGGATAGTCCCTGTGGTTTTGCAAAGTTTCAGCTATAGTCCCCAGATTTTGGAAATTACACTTATAGTCCCTGTGGATTTTTGTACTCTATTTTTGTGCTAAATTTTTTTGACTGAATTTTTTTGTCTTAAAAATTTTTTTCTCAAGTTTTTGTGCTAGATTTTTTTGTACTACACTTTTTTGCTGAATGATTTTTTTGTACTACATTTTTGGTGCAATTTTTTGTACTAGATTTTTTTGTGCTATATTTTTTGTACTACATTTTTTGTGCTATATTTTTTTGTACTACATTTTTTGTGCTAGAATTTTTTTGTACGAGATTTTTTTTGTTGTATTTTTAAAAAATAAAAGTGGTGTCACATGTCATTTTCACTCCTATTTATAAGGAACAAAATGCCCTTCATTCCTACTTATTAGGAGTGCCACATGTCATCATCATAATCCTTCTTAGACTACTTAGTCAAAATCCACTTTTTAGTGGATCCTTCGCTTCCCCTATATATATATATATATATATATATAGAGAGAGAGAGAGAGAGAGAGAGAGAGATAGATAATTATATATATATAGAGAGAGAGAGAGATAGATAATTAAAGTGGGAAATGGTGTATGAATAAGAGGTGTGTGAATAAGATAACCCTTTAAACTGGTTAAAAAAACTTTTTACGAAAATGTTTTTTTTATTACAATGGCTTTTACACATTTTTAAAAGCAAAAACTATGAAAAAAACAAAAATAAAAATAAATAAATTTTAACATATTAAATGTATGGTTCCCCATTTTTTTAGGTTCCCGATTGCACCTCAAATGAGAAAGATCATTTGAGAAGAACCTTAACGTAAAAAACAAAAACAATGAGCATAACGTAAAACAATAAATAGTTTATAACTTTCTTTATTAAATATTTTCCCTCTCATTGATTAGGTAAAAACATTTTATCCTACACATTTCAAAATTTATTTTATAAATATCGAAATTTATTATGCATGTATTCTACATATGTCTGAAATTGTCTTTCACCATGTATTAGGTTATCTTCAAAAAATATATTTTAAAAACAATTTACAAATTTAAT
The DNA here is from genome assembly GCA_030545235.1 of Helianthus tuberosus. Classification (NCBI taxonomy): domain Eukaryota; kingdom Viridiplantae; phylum Streptophyta; class Magnoliopsida; order Asterales; family Asteraceae; genus Helianthus; species Helianthus tuberosus. The sequence goes on along the minus strand of CM060370.1, from coordinate 199,386,740 downwards.
TAGTTCGCGAATACAATAAATTAATTAAAACTAGATGGAAGCACCCCCGCGTTGCGGCGGGGTACAACCGTACCAACAACATTAATAACAAACCATCGCCAACCGCCAAGCAACACTAAAAAAGAAGACGTAAAAACGTTAGGCCACGCACGTTCGTAACAACGCATAGAAATGACGCATTAATAAAAGTTGTTACACCATAATCATGCACGTACCTTAAGTATAAGAGAAGTTACAACAATTTTGAGAAAAGTAAGAAACATTTTGTAGTGCATTTTGTTACTATATATATGATGATATACTAAGCCCCCATGTTGTAGTGGGGAACATTAAACCGTGTCAAGTTGCTCCAATGTTATACTACCGCCAATGACCATCAAAGCAGAAAAAACCCGTAAAAGAAAATAAATAAAAATGAAAAAAGTAACATTGTGCCAAACATAGATGTAAAATCATTGAACCACACACATCGATTGCGGCGTGTTAATACGAATAAATTAGACCGAAACGTAAAACATAGAAAAGAATAACTAAGTCGATATAGGACTTGCGAGTTGCGACGAATCTATCATATGAGAAAAATAGACGTAAAAACATTGAACCATATACGCACCTTACGTCGTGTATGGACACGAATAAAATTTAAATAAAATAAATTAATGTGTATTACAAAAATAAATACATGATTGAGTTAAATGCTTGGTTGGTCCCTGTGGTTTTCAAAAATTGCAGACTTGGTCCCAGTGGTTTACTAATTACATGCGTGGTCCCAAAACTTGTCAAAAATGCACTCGGTTGGTCCCTAGCCCTAACATCTGTTAAATTTCTCCGTTAAGTCCATGTTAAATGACCAAAATACCCTTGCTTATTAACTCTCATTATAATTTTTGTTTAGTTTTACTTCCATCATCATCTTCATCAGTAGAACCAAGTCATCTTCATCACCATCATCTTCATCACCATCATCATCTTCATCACAAACCCACACCCCATCTCTGTGGTTTCTTGCCGATTCAAAACAGCCATCAAACAACCCCTTTGAATCGGCAAGTGGAATAATGATAATAAACAAGTTGTAAAATACTGTGACTAGCGTCATAGAGATCTAAAGAGTTCGAGTTGAAGCTCTGTCCGTATCGCGTGGATAATTTCTTCTTCAAATTCTCACTGGTTTCCCCCTTCTTGTTCGAGTAAACCCTTTAATGGCAATTTAGAACCCTAATTTCCACCTTAAAATTCACATCTCTCAACACCAAACGATGTCCGAAAAGCTCCAAAAGACATTGGAGGATGTTGGATCCAAACTCGACAATCCACCTGCCAACAAAGACGCTATCGTCAAACTCCTAAAGGTTCCTTCTCCTCATTGCATTTTTAAATCCTTCAATTGTTGTAGATTCTCGTTTGTTTTAGGTTTTGTTGTTGTGAGTTTGATTCGATTGGTTCGAATTTTGGTGAAATTGAGTTCGTGTTGGTTGTGTGTGGATTGATTGTTTGAGTTTTGCAGCTCGTTTGTTGGATAATGAATAATTGTTTGAGGATATTCTGGAAGTTTTGTGTGAATTTTCTTTAAATTAGGGTTCAGTTTCAGAGAGTGGGGAATATATTTAAGTTTATGATATGTTTGGCCCTGTAATTAGACTATTCATTATTCCACTTTTTGGTGGAATATGATGATGAAGATGATGATGGAAGTAAAACTAAACAAAAATTATAAAGAGAGTTAATAAGTAAGGGTATTTTGGCCATTTAACATGGACTTAACTGAGAAATTTAACTGATGTTAGGGCTAGGGACCAACCGAGTGCATTTTTGACAAGTTTTGGGACCACGCATGTAATTAGTAAACCACTGGGACCAAGTCTGCAATTTTTGAAAACCACAGGGACCAACCAAGCATTTAACTCTACATGATTTAAATAAGTAAGAATACTAAAACAAAGAAATCATTAATGTGTATTACAAAAATAAATAAATGATTTAAATAAGTAAGAATACTAAAACAAAGAAATTATAAAATAAATAATAATAAAAATAAAGATAATAATAAAATACAATATTCTATGGACCTACAACCAAACATTTTTGAAAAACTCATAATACAATACAAATATGCAACCCTAAAACAATAGGTGCAACAAATCATTACAAGAAAACACCCTATAAGCACAAAGTACAAACACAGATGCATAACATTATTTTAAATTAATAGTTTATAAATTGTAACTTTATGAAAATGTCCTTACAATAATATTAGATAATATATTTAATTGAATATGTATATTAGTTTAAAATCTATTCTTTTATTTTTAAAATTATTATTCTCATTTAACTAAATTAATGGTAAAGTATGATTGGTCCACAAACACATTTTGTTTCCTTCTATATAAAAATATTATTATTATTATTATTTTTGTTTCCTTCTATATAAAAATATAATTATTATATTGTAACAATTACTAAATCATGGATAGTAAATTAACCTATAAAAGTTTGCTATGTATGTGCTGTTTTTTTTTTAGTTTTGATTTCACGTCTTATGCTATTGTTAATATATACATTTCACTTATTTAATTTTTCGATAATATTTTATTTACTATTATTTTCTCTAATAACTTGTGTTCGATAATGTTAAGAAACAAGCAAATTAAATACACAATTGTCTTTATTTTTATTTTTTCAATATTCCGGTATAAATTTTATTGAAAATCGGTTAGTATTCAACATAAATATTTTTTTGTATGGTAAACTATACCGAGTATATGACGAACCAAACTAATACCAATTACATCGGTACCGACATCATTATTATTTGAACTTCTATTGATATTCAATTTTGTGGTTTTCGAGCAATGATATTCGATTTTATGGTTTTTGAGCAATGTAAAATACGTATTGATATCACTTTATTTTTGGGCATATCTAATAAAACTTTTGTTTAAGTACACATTTTTCAATAAACTTTGTTATTAATATTTAATACACATATTTTTAATGAATCAAATCAAGCTAATACGTCCGAACAATATTAGTACCAGTAACACTATTAATTTGATATTCATTTTTGTGGTTTTTAGTTTCGATACAATTTGGTTTTGTTATTCTTTTTCATTACGGGTGGTATCATATGGCAACGTAATTTTGTAACTCATCACTTTGTGTTTGTAACTATTATTTGATTAGATCTAATACTATATATTCTAAACTTTTTTTTTTTAATATATGTAAGTTTTTTGTCCCCTCACATTCAAGGAATTCCACGAGTTGATTATAACAGGTAGTTACCAGATATGATATTTCTAAATAAAATGATCCAATGCGTGTAAGCACTAATTTCGTTCAATTATTTATTTATTTATTTGATCTTACATGTATAAAGACTAACGTTTTTTTAAATATATCTCAGGATAACTTAGTGTTAGTAATAATTCTCAACCTATATACATAGACACACTGATACTATCCGACCCGGGTGTACAACCCAACCCATGAAGACAGTTAAAAATGCAAGACAATTTTATTTTACATGCACGCATTGAGTAGGGATGAGCACGGTATCGAACCGATACCGAACCGATACCGATCCCGACAATACCGATCCCGACAATCCTCAAAAATTGATCCCGATCCCGAATACAAGCGGTATGGTATCGGTATGGTACCGGTATCGGTACCGGTTTTTCGGTATGATACCGAAAAAATACCGAAATCTTAAAATGATAATTTGCCACCAAAATCATCAACACTATGGCCCTATGTCAATCATCAAGTCACTTATTATCTTAAAAAAAGAATAAAAAAATACAATTTATACATTTTAGAAACATTAATTAGTTTTTATATGAGGCATTATAAAGACCTCACTAATTCAAACTAAACTATGACCAAACCATACATATAACCAAAAAAATGCACATCGTACATAAACTCTAAGCTCTAGGTTGTCATTATCGAATTGATACCACATAAGACCAGACCGGAGACCATAAAGGGTAGGTATACCTTGACTCCTTGAGCCAGATACCATTTTGTAGATCCATAAAAGTTAAACTCAAATTGGTCAACAATTATAAAACTGAAAGAAAAGGATCCTAAACAATACTTCAAACGCACAAATGTAGAGAAAATTGTCATATATATATCACAAAATTAGGGCACTTACAAAACACCCACAAGTCCAGCAGGAAAGAACGAGATAAGGAGAAGACTTACAGTTTTGTTTCTGAAGTTGGATTTGGAATTTGATTTGGATTAGGTAAGGGATATGAGATAAGGAGAAGACTCACAGTTCACCACCCTAGTTCTAAATTACATTTCACCACCCTACTACTACCTTACTTGAAACTTGAAAGTTTCAACTTCTTCAGTAAGCAAAGCATGGGAATTATGGGTGGGAAATGGAAATAAGGGGTTGTTTTAATACGTCATCACTTACATAATAAAACTCTTGGATTTTTGTTAAGGTTTTAATATATTTACTTATATTGTTTGGAAGGTGCATAATTTTTAAATAAGCTAACCTCACAATCGGTATTAATTCGGTATTACCGAAAAATACCGATCCCGATCCCGCAAAATCCCGATCCCGAAAAATGGTAAAACGTAATACCGATACCGAATACAAGCGGTATGGTATCGGTACGGTACGGTATCGGGATGGTATCGGTATGGTATCTGTATCCGGTACCACATGCTCATCCCTAGCATTGAGTGTCGAAGTCCACGTTTCCATTTACTGTTCCTGTAGTCTTATTTCTAGTCAGTGGCGAAGCTTGGATTTTTCAGCCGGGGGGGTGAAAACATATATACCCAAAAATTTCTATAGAATACCCAAAAATTTCTATAGAACCGGGGGAGTGAAAACGTATATACCCACAAATTTTTATACGAAAACTACATATATAACACTACTGAGCGAAAAATCCCGGGGGGCGGACGTCCCCCCCCCCCCCCCGCCCCTCACATGCTGCGCCCCTGTTTCTAGTTCCATGTTCTGTATTATAGTTCCACGTTCATGTTAAGAGTTTAATTCATGCATTCCCCTATATATATTGTAATTACATTTGAGAAGAAATTTTAGAAGAGAAAATTGATACAAAATTAGTCTTGTTCTTCGTCTTGTTTCTTGGAGTCTAACCCACTTTACGGGTATCTAGTGGGAGACTAGCCATCTCGAATTGGCTTTCTATCACCAGTGGCGGATCTTGCCCGTTGACGTGCCAGGGCCGAAAGACACGTGCACTAAAAAATGCCCGGGCAAGGCCGGGCCAAACATAGTATATATAAAAAATTTCGACCGAAATGCGGAAAATTAGCACTACGGCCGAAAACTTGCCCGGGCCGTTGCCCTGCCAGTGGTCTTCTAAGAACCGCAATGTCTATCACACACCCCTGTTTAACCATAACTTTTATAATACAACTTAAACTATGTTACGGAAGACAATAGAATGCGATTGTCGCTTACATCGTGTATAATTGACTATATTCATACTCGCCTACAAAACGTTAAGCAAATTAACTAAATTTTGTTAAATAGACCTTGCTTTAGCGATGTTTTTTCAAGTATATATTATTAATTATCTTTTGAACAATATGATGCTTGACAAACGTTAAGTGTTAACAATATATATAATATAATAATTCTTCAAACTTTAACTGGTTTAACAAACAAAATAAATTGAAAAAAAAGGCATATTTTTTATCGTATATGGACGGACCCATGGTGAATAAAATTTGTCATGTTACCTACAAATACTCTGTCTAGTAACCAGTAATTTGTTGTCTTTTATACAGATTTGACATATTTCCACAATCTAGAAGTCCTAGATTTGAGTTCCAACGATTTTGTGGGAAGCATCCCGTTGACAATAAAGTCATTATCTTCACTTAAAGCTATCTCATTAGCTGAAAATATGCTCAATGGATCACTACCTAATGGTAAGTTATATAGAACAACATCATCCAACAGTTTATTAATCGTTATGATACACAATGACCATGTAAGTGCAATTCATATGTACTATTGAAGTTGAAGAGTTTTATATCCTTTCACAGGTTTATGCGAGTTAAAAAACCTCCATAAGTTGGATCTTAGTCACAACAATTTCCATGGAAGCCTACCAGAATGTTTTAACAGTCTATCATTTCTTAAGTTGTTTGATATTTCTTCAAATCAGTTTACGGGAATGCTTCAGCCATCTCTAATAGCTAATCTCACATCTCTAGAGTACGTTGATTTTAGTCATAACAAATTTGAAGGTTCATTCTCATTTAGCCTGTTCTCCAATCACACAAAGCTTGGGATTGTCACTACAAGAAATTGGGGTGTTTACCCACACATAATTTACCTACACATGTTTGTATATGTGTGTGTAATAGTTGATGATATATTTTCATAATAATTAACACTTAATATGTGTTGGTAATACATTTTAGCCACACTTGGTGTTGCTGGGAAAATCCCCCCCCCCCCCCCCCCCCCAAAATAAATTGCCTACACATGTAGCAAATTTTCGTCATGTGTAGCTAAATTATCTACACATATGTAAAAAAACTAAATATATGTAGGTAAATGATTATGTTTACCAACACATAAGAATTTAAAAAAAATATGTAGATAAACTAAGTTAATATATACTTTTTTTATTTTTGAAAATGACGTGGCAAATTAAATACCTACACATGAGTAAAAATGTACAATATATGTAGATATTACATACCTGTAAAGTAAGTAAATATATATTTTTAGATGATGTGACAAAACAAATATCTACACATATTTAAAAATGTACAATATGTGTAGATATTGAATACGTATAAAATAAATAATTAAATCTTTTTTAAGATGACGTGGCAAAAAAATACCTACACATATTTAGAAATGTACAATATGCACTACAAAAAAATTCCATATAGTGACACACACTTTTAGTGACATTTAGCTATTATGCCACTAAATTTGGTTTTTGATGGCGCTTTATGTATGTCATATTTGTTTAACACAAACGTATAGTGGTATTTATCTTTTATGTCACTAAGACCCCCCGTAGTGGGGTGTTTTTTTTTTAAATTAAAAAAAAACACCGAAAAACGCCCCCACCATTACATGTGGGCGTGTTCGGGCGTTATTTTCGAAAAAAATTTCGTTGGCGTTGTTTGAAAAACGCTGAATTGTGCATTGGGGCTAGATATGACCGTTGCCAAACGGTCATTTATTTAATATTTTTTATTCCAATATTTACCCCAATATATATATACTACCCACTTTTTCCTATTTTTTATAAAAAAACTTTAACATTCTCAAACTTTCTCTCCTACTTCTTCTATATTTTATACAAACATGCATCTATTCCGACCCTCATTTGGTGTCCCCTCAAGATCCATGAACCCGAACACAACCCAACCGCACCACCCGTTTAACTTTCAAGACGAAGGAGGAGGAATACACGTTGGCTCGGTCGTGGCTCGAGGTTTCGGAGGACCCCGAAATTGGTAACTTTTATATTTTTTTTACTTATTTTTTACTTTTATTTTTAATTTTATTTTTAACATACAACTTATATTTTACTTTTATTTTTTCAACTTGTAGCAAACTTTCAAACGGGCCCGTTTTTTGGGATAGGGTTCGTGCACTCTTTTTTAGCACGTGGGGTAAAGGCGAGCATCGTGACAAAGATTCCATTTCTAGCAAATAGACCGACATCAACAACAAGTGTCACTCCTTCCAAGAAGTGTATCAACGTATTTACGATAATCGCCCGAGCGGAGAAGGTGACGTCGGGGTTTTAACGAAGGCTTTGGATGAGTACGAGAGAAAGAAATGCCCTTTCCCATACTATAAGTGTAACACCCCGAAAATTTACGTCCTATAATGTGTTGACACGTGTCATAAGTTTGAACGTGTGAAAGAATGTTCTTGAAGGACTAAAGTTGACAAACAGTGAAACTGTGTAAATAGAAGGGTTCAAAGTGTCAACAATGAATAAATATACTTTGCAATAACCCTACATGATGTTTATAACCTTAGACGAATAGGTCATGGATCATACGAAGCGAATCGTGAAAGAAAGTGAGAGATTACAAACTACAGGGGTTAAATGTGCCAACATGTTTAAGTTATACCTCTGAGTGACCTTTTAAGCAAACCCGAAGCCTTGTAACGATTAAATATGCTCACAAGAATGTACCATAAAAATTTCACCAAGTTTCGTTACCGTATGAGAAAGTTATGATAAAATCCGTGTGTGAGGGTTAGAATCGCCAACATTGAAAATTAGGGCTTTTCGGGTGATCACAAGGTTACCCGAGGACTTAACAAAGAGGGTATAAGCCTTAAAGCCCCACATGTTAAATATTAAAGCCTCAAATTTGCAAGAAATAATGAGAAAGCGATGTTTAGAAGGACCAGGGACTGAAATGCAAATAATGGAAACTTGCTAAGCTGGTTACCAACACCCTCGCGTAGCGCGAGCCTGAAAGCATTTGGCAGTCGCGCTACGCGACTGCCTTATCTGGACAGAATGCATGTGCAGGTGTCCTGCATGTTTCTTAACCGACTTTGATCGATTTTCTTGATACCTTGGGCTGCCCTAAGGTGGTTTATAGTGTGTAGGATGCTTGTGGATGTTATTAATTCCTCCTAGACTTAGTTGTCAATCATCCATGCATGTTTGAACACCATAAGAAGACCCACATTCCTTGCAAAGTTGATCATTCATCTTGCATTCACCTCTGAGCATTTCTGGATCATTCAAGCAAGCCACAAACATTCCATATCATCCATAAGACTTGTGTAAGTACCCTTGATCTTCTTCAATTCATTCATACTTAGTTTATGGCCTAGAAATCAAACCGTCGTAACTACGGTTTGACTTTTCGATAATAAATAATCGGTCCAGAGTTTAGTCGAATCAAAGGTTGTTATAAGTTGGTATTTATATGGTTAATAAACCCCTAAAAGGGCACTCACTAATTCGAATCCTAACTAGGTCGTTTATCGAGTCAAACTTCTTCCGAAAAAGTCAACAGAATTGTTATGTTTGGTTTAATGCATGATTAGCGATGTAAATGGCGTGTAGCCTATTTTATCATTCTTACCAACTGAAAATAAGTATAAAAACTTGTATACGCTTGCTTGATTCGACAACTTTATGTTTTGAACCGATTCGGAACCGAGAGACGCAAAAGTTTGACTTTTGCTTTGACCTCAGTTCTGACCCGGTTTAAATAGATTTAGACATGCCTTAGGGTCCCATTAGGACCTAGTTGCATGTGTGTATAAGCCTCTGCGTTTATACCACTCGAATCCCTAATCGTCCGATGTTTCCGATAAACGCCTAAATATTGACCGTAATGCCCTTATGACCGCAGAACGAGATTTTAGAAAATGTAAAAGTGCAAAAGTCTTTAATACTGATTATTGAACATGTCTGCAAAATTTCACGTCAATCGGAAGTCTAGATTAGGAGTTATGCTTAATGACGTATTTATAAACATGTTTATTAATTAAACGGCGCCATTAGCGTAAAACCTATCTAAACTCAGTTTTGACACCAAATCTTTTACCCACTGAGGTTAAATAATATTTTAGGATTTTTAAAGATTTTTAATTATTTTTAAACTGATCATAAGCTTGGATTAGCGCCTTAATTCGGTAAATACCGAATATGCCCTTTTAGGCCATAAAATGAGTTTTACAAATCCTTTTAACGCCAATCCAATTGCTACTGATTTTAAATAATAAATGGAGTGTTTTGAGCCTGTTTAATTGATCAGAAAACTCAGAATCGTATTTTAAACCGTACGTCGCTTAAAACGGCTTTATACGCGTATTACACGCATAGTTTGGGTTTAAAACTATTTTGACATATAAGACTTATAACCAAATGTTATAACCTATTAAAATAAACTATTTTACTGATGTATTCAGACCCGGTTCATAGAAACTTAATAAACCCTTTTATAATCTTTAAAATGACCAAAATGCCCCTGCGGGGCTTATAAAGAGATTAAACTCGTTTTGGGCATCATGGGTGATATCCTACTGATATCACAACTTATTTAAGGTGTGTTAACTTAGGAAACCTGTTTAGGACTCTTACGGATACCCGTTACACTTCATGCGCGTTCGGTTCGGTTTATGTAACTAGTTTACATAAATTAGCCGAAACGGGTCAAACCTTAACGGTTTTATCTCAAAATCCAGAATGTGTATCATATACCCATATTAAACAAGTCTTCAAACTTTTCGGGTCTAAATCACATTCTATCCGGTCTTCGCTTAATCGTGCGTACGAACCGTATCTCCCTCTTGAAAACTAACCGGTCTAAGTCAAGGCTTAATTAAAGACCCGTTAGGATTCTAATAGGTTATTAAAAACCTTCGTTCCAGATTTAGGAGCTCAGTAAAAGCTATCTGTACTTGCTGATTTGATACGGCTGGGATTGAATTTATATTTAAGCTCAGGTAAATACTTTTAACTTATTTCCCTATACGGGCTTGGGGTACGGTATATAAAATACCGCTTGGTCGGGCGTTGAATATTTAATCTTATTATGGTTAAATGATTGAGATGTCTCCGTTTAATTTGTTTTGTTGCTTAAAGCCTTTGGGGGTTAATGACCGTGTCCCGGATATCCCTGGCATCATTTTACGAAATGGCCACGACCTTAGCACTCAGGTGTAGGCGTACACCTGTCAGTGTCTCATAATTAAAGTGGTGTGTTAATTGATCTTTAACCCGGCTCGATCCGGGCTACTGAACGCATAAGAAACATGTAAATCCTGTACAAGTTTATATATTTAAATAAGTATCCCAAGTTATAAAATATTATTTGTGCCATGTGCATTCAAAACAATCATTTTCTTAAACCCTTTTCAAAATGAGTCAGTTGATTGTATTTACCAGTGTAAACTGACGTATTTTCCAAAAAGGCTAAGTGCAGGTACTAATTGGAATTGGCTGGCTACTCCTAGCATCAATAAAGAGTCTCGCAAGCTTAGATGCCTAAAGTCTGTTGAACCATGTTATTTTATTTGCGATCCGCCTGTGGATCCTTTACTTCCGTTGTAATACTTTGATGTTACACTATTACGGATTGTAATATATTTATCCTTTTGCTTCCGCTGTGCATTTATATATTGTGTTGTTTGACTATGATGTTGCCAACAACGTCACGTTACTCCCCTACCGGGCCCACCGGTAACACGTGGAACCTTCATATTTATTAGGCAGGGGACATAGTCACGACTGCCAATGTCATACTGACATCTTTTATATATAGCACAAAGGCTTGTTCCAAAGGACTGATAATGGCTCAGAGACCTTGTCACTAGGGAAATTTTAAAACATAATCGATGATTCCTTTGGATCGGAAAATTCCATAGTTCATTGTCTTGACAAAACTTTATGAAATAATAACTATCTTTTCATATATACACCTTTTCCCATAGGTACACATCCCAAATGGATGTTTTGATGCGTACATCATGCTCGACGTTTACCAGTCATGATTCCTATTGATCACTTACACTAGCTAAGAGATATGGAAAAATCTTAATATAGGGATGACTAGTGTGATTTTATCATATCACTGTTGTCGGGAGTGTCAACACATTTTAAAGTGTTAACAATGATCTGAATCTCTTTTTAACCAGGTTTTACCATCTTAGCAAGGTCTACAATAACATTCAGGCTAGGTCAAACCTTTTAAGATTCTCTTTTAATATTTAAACTGACAGGAAGAGAATGATATTTATCTTATTCAGGATGCTCACTTATTAATCCTAAATTATAAGTTAGTAATAGTACAAAAGGCTTAGTCAAGTAGACGAGTTTAATTTATAAGCCATGATTTCAGAGAATCAAAGCATTTAGGTTTGAACATAGTTCATTATCTTTCCTGGACAGAGAGTCAAAGACTACTACTGTCGTTGTCAAATTGACGATACAATATGGCCCGTAGGCGGATCAATTGACATTACAAAACGATGTTTTTAGAAATTAATAATCATCACACTGGTGATAGTAGTCATGATAATATTGATCATATTGACTATGAGGCTTGGGCATAGCCCACTGCCTTAGACAAGAACCCTAAGATTTACTACTGTCATTGTCGTAGTGACAATATTATAAAGTATAGCCAGTAGGCACTTCATCACTAAGGATTTCGATAATATGATCATCATATTGATGATATTAGTCATGATCACATTGATCATATAGACTAATAGGCTTGAGCATAGCTCACCACCATAGACAAGGAATCATAAAGATCACAATGTCAGAGACATATTAGTCATGATCACATTGATCATTTAGGCTAATAGGCTTGAGCAGAGCTCACCACCATAGACAAGGAATCATAAAGATCACAATGTCAGTGTCGATCAAATCAAAAGATAAAGCAATGTGGCATCTGTAAAAGAGCTGGCCACCAGTCCCACGAATGTAGGGATATAAAGAATGCAAATTGTCATGGCTGCGGCGAAAAGGGCCACATCAGTACTAATTGCCCTAAGGCTGCCAAGAGAAAAGCAGCTAAGCCTGGCAAGGATTTAAAGGACAACCAGCAGTCAGGTGAAAAACCCAAATGCAAAACCTGCAAGAAGCAGCACTTCGGGAAGTGCAGGAATGGATCGAACTCGCCTACACAGTCGAGAACTTTTGCATGTGGGATCTGCAAGTCCAAGGAGCATAAGACTTTGGACTGCAGGAAGATGGAGGACGCAACCTGCTATGGTTGCAATGAAAGAGGGCACATTAAGACCAACTGCCCTAAGTATGCTAAAAAGCTTGAGGAAGTTAAAAAGACCAAAACCGAAAACTTCCAAATGGATACTCAAGAGGCTATCCAAGATGACAAGGTCACCACAGGTACTTTCTATATCAATAACGCTCATGTTAGAGTATTATTTAATTCAGGTTCAGATAAGTCTCTCATAGACAATAGATATTGTAAATCATTAAATCTGCCTGTTAACAACTCTAAGCGTTAAGTATAAAGTAAAAATTGACCGATAACACCTCGGAGACTAATTCAGCAATATTAAATGGATATTTAATATCCATTAAGAATTACTCTTCTCCGCTGTCCTTGTTGCGTTAATAAGAGGACTTTATATAGTAATAGGAAAGGTTTGGTTGCCTTAAAAATCAAGCCCATATTGTGAGTGTTAAGAAGCAATTAATTATCAAGACTCCGTATGAGACCACTCTCATAATTACACGTATTCGTACGAGTAATTAATATTAAACATAAAAAAAATGGTGGAACTGGCCGTCCCCGGAATCGAACCTGGGTCTAGGCCGGCCACACCCTTTCGCGCGCCTAGCCAACTGAGCTAGGTGCCTAGTTTGTGAAACTTCCATTATTTATTAGATATAAGCACTTGTACAATAAACTTCCTTATCATTTATCAATGATAATTCCTGCTAAGTGTCCTGTTTTAATACAGGCAATAATAAATCTTCATGAACCATAAATTTAGCAAAATTTTTATTATCATCCACAAGGTATAACTACCAAGGAAACCATAGTAACCGATTCTTATAGATCGGCAAGGAATCCTTTCGAAAATCTAAGAGCACTCTTTCTTTGCATAGAGTACGACAACATATGTTATTTTAATTATTTTTCTCATTGTTTTTATCGCCTGCGAATGCCAAACTATGTTTGATAAAAGCATCATATGAGGATTGGGTATCTTAATAAATTCCATAGATTGCTTCCATGCCTGATCAGTATGGAGGTTTAATACATGGAACCCCTGAGATATCCCAATGGTCATATTATACTAATGTCGACTAGTAGTATTCAAAGGAGATATCCAGAATGAAATTGTCCAAGTAAATGTTCCCGACTAAAGAACTCGTGGACTCATAACATAAATGTGTCATTTAATTGACACAAACAATGGTGGATGAACTGGAGCCTGAGATTTGGAAAATCTCTGTAACCTCCTTATATCTTGTTTATCTTCTCCTAATATTATCCTGTTACCCCTGAGAGGCAGGTAGAATTAAGAGTTATATCCCATTAAGGTTGTATTACTTTGGAATCTCCAAGACGGCTAGTACCATCAGTGAAAGAATCAAAACCCTGATTAACTAAGTTTAAAATAGAGAGTTCATAAAGCTTAACTCAATATCCCGGAAATCCGGTATAGTTAATTATGAAAAACGGTTCATTTTGCTTATGCATTATCACCGCAACCCTAATTAGGTAACGATTAAGAAATTGCCATCAACTGCCCAGGATCGTCGATCTGCTCGACTAACGGCAAGGATTAGCTATTCCCTAAACATTAGCTAAGCAGTGGTTGGAATAACCATCTCACCTTAAAAATAAGCTTCTCTATAATAATGGATATGTAAGTAATAAGGCTACTCCTTTGGAGACCTTGTATAGATGGAATATTAAATGTATAGTATTAGATAGAGAATTGGTAAGTCCAATTAGCAAGATCTGAAAGTTGCCTGGGGGACAACAAATAAGATTATACAAATCCATAATCGATAGTAGGTTGCCAGTATATGGCAAGAAATCGAGGAGTTATGAAAATAGCAAACTTCCTAAGTTCTTGTTAAGGAATATGGGTTAACAAAAGATATCACCCAGGAAGGGTGTACCAAATTTATGAAATTATCAGGCTAGTTAAGCTCTGAATATATAGAATCATTCGAAGGAAATCGAATGTATCAAGATCAGGTATCTTATAAGCTAAAACTTATCTAAGGAGTTTGACGGAGCTCGAAATACATTGCACACTAATGACAGAAGGAGGTGTTCCGTCAATAAGTCATGGAGCACTATCACAAATTGGTATGCGGATATACGATGTGATAAACATCCTATATCGATTGAGGATCGACAGGTTAAGAAGCTTCGAAGGAAACAAGTACCAATTGTAAAGTTCAAATGGGATGCCCGTAGAGGTCCCGAGTATACGTGGGAGGTTGAGCCCACGATAAAAGAAAAGTACCCTTGTCTATTTTAACAAATCTCGAGGTCGAGATTTCTTTTAAGGGGGTGAGGATGTAACACCCCGAAAATTTACGTCCTATAATGTGTTGACACGTGTCATAAGTTTGAACGTGTGAAAGAATGTTCTTGAAGGACTAAAGTTGACAAACAGTGAAACTGTGTAAATAGAAGGGTTCAAAGTGTCAACAATGAATAAATATACTTTGAAATAACCCTACATGATGTTTATAACCTTAGACGAATAGGTCATGGATCATACGAAGCGAATCGTGAAAGAAAGTGAGAGATTACAAACTACAGGGGTTAAATGTGCCAACATGTTTAAGTTATACCTCTGAGTGACCTTTTAAGCAAACCCGAAGCCTTGTAACGATTAAATATGCTCACAAGAATGTACCATAAAAATTTCACCAAGTTTCGTTACCGTATGAGAAAGTTATGATAAAATCCGTGTGTGAGGGTTAGAATCGCCAACATTGAAAATTAGGGCTTTTCGGGTGATCACAAGGTTACCCGAGGACTTAACAAAGAGGGTATAAGCCTTAAAGCCCCACATGTTAAATATTAAAGCCTCAAATTTGCAAGAAATAATGAGAAAGCGATGTTTAGAAGGACCAGGGACTGAAATGCAAATAATGGAAACTTGCTAAGCTGGTTACCAACACCCTCGCGTAGCGCGAGCCTGAAAGCATTTGGCAGTCGCGCTACGCGACTGCCTTATCTGGACAGAATGCATGTGCAGGTGTCCTGCATGTTTCTTAACCGACTTTGATCGATTTTCTTGATACCTTGGGCTGCCCTAAGGTGGTTTATAGTGTGTAGGATGCTTGTGGATGTTATTAATTCCTCCTAGACTTAGTTGTCAATCATCCATGCATGTTTGAACACCATAAGAAGACCCACATTCCTTGCAAAGTTGATCATTCATCTTGCATTCACCTCTGAGCATTTCTGGATCATTCAAGCAAGCCACAAACATTCCATATCATCCATAAGACTTGTGTAAGTACCCTTGATCTTCTTCAATTCATTCATACTTAGTTTATGGCCTAGAAATCAAACCGTCGTAACTACGGTTTGACTTTTCGATAATAAATAATCGGTCCAGAGTTTAGTCGAATCAAAGGTTGTTATAAGTTGGTATTTATATGGTTAATAAACCCCTAAAAGGGCACTCACTAATTCGAATCCTAACTAGGTCGTTTATCGAGTCAAACTTCTTCCGAAAAAGTCAACAGAATTGTTATGTTTGGTTTAATGCATGATTAGCGATGTAAATGGCATGTAGCCTATTTTATCATTCTTACCAACTGAAAATAAGTATAAAAACTTGTATACGCTTGCTTGATTCGACAACTTTATGTTTTGAACCGATTCGGAACCGAGAGACGCAAAAGTTTGACTTTTGCTTTGACCTCAGTTCTGACCCAGTTTAAATAGATTTAGACATGCCTTAGGGTCCCATTAGGACCTAGTTGCATGTGTGTATAAGCCTCTGCGTTTATACCACTCGAATCCCTAATCGTCCGATGTTTCCGATAAACGCCTAAATATTGACCGTAATGCCCTTATGACCGCAGAACGAGATTTTAGAAAATGTAAAAGTGCAAAAGTCTTTAATACTGATTATTGAACATGTCTGCAAAATTTCACGTCAATCGGAAGTCTAGATTAGGAGTTATGCTTAATGACGTATTTATAAACATGTTTATTAATTAAACGGCGCCATTAGCGTAAAACCTATCTAAACTCAGTTTTGACACCAAATCTTTTACCCACTGAGGTTAAATAATATTTTAGGATTTTTAAAGATTTTTAATTATTTTTAAACTGATCATAAGCTTGGATTAGCGCCTTAATTCGGTAAATACCGAATATGCCCTTTTAGGCCATAAAATGAGTTTTACAAATCCTTTTAACGCCAATCCAATTGCTACTGATTTTAAATAATAAATGGAGTGTTTTGAGCCTGTTTAATTGATCAGAAAACTCAGAATCGTATTTTAAACCGTACGTCGCTTAAAACGGCTTTATACGCGTATTACACGCATAGTTTGGGTTTAAAACTATTTTGACATATAAGACTTATAACCAAATGTTATAACCTATTAAAATAAACTATTTTACTGATGTATTCAGACCCGGTTCATAGAAACTTAATAAACCCTTTTATAATCTTTAAAATGACCAAAATGCCCCTGCGGGGCTTATAAAGAGATTAAACTCGTTTTGGGCATCATGGGTGATATCCTACTGATATCACAACTTATTTAAGGTGTGTTAACTTAGGAAACCTGTTTAGGACTCTTACGGATACCCGTTACACTTCATGCGCGTTCGGTTCGGTTTATGTAACTAGTTTACATAAATTAGCCGAAACGGGTCAAACCTTAACGGTTTTATCTCAAAATCCAGAATGTGTATCATATACCCATATTAAACAAGTCTTCAAACTTTTCGGGTCTAAATCACATTCTATCCGGTCTTCGCTTAATCGTGCGTACGAACCGTATCTCCCTCTTGAAAACTAACCGGTCTAAGTCAAGGCTTAATTAAAGACCCGTTAGGATTCTAATAGGTTATTAAAAACCTTCGTTCCAGATTTAGGAGCTCAGTAAAAGCTATCTGTACTTGCTGATTTGATACGGCTGGGATTGAATTTATATTTAAGCTCAGGTAAATACTTTTAACTTATTTCCCTATACGGGCTTGGGGTACGGTATATAAAATACCGCTTGGTCGGGCGTTGAATATTTAATCTTATTATGGTTAAATGATTGAGATGTCTCCGTTTAATTTGTTTTGTTGCTTAAAGCCTTTGGGGGGTTAATGACCGTGTCCCGGATATCCCTGACATCATTTTACGAAATGGCCACGACCTTA
Source organism: Helianthus tuberosus (assembly GCA_030545235.1). Classification (NCBI taxonomy): domain Eukaryota; kingdom Viridiplantae; phylum Streptophyta; class Magnoliopsida; order Asterales; family Asteraceae; genus Helianthus; species Helianthus tuberosus. Next base: position 199,368,869 of record CM060370.1, on the reverse strand, counting down.
GCACTCAGGTGTAGGCGTACACCTGTCAGTGTCTCATAATTAAAGTGGTGTGTTAATTGATCTTTAACCCGGCTCGATCCGGGCTACTGAACGCATAAGAAACATGTAAATCCTGTACAAGTTTATATATTTAAATAAGTATCCCAAGTTATAAAATATTATTTGTGCCATGTGCATTCAAAACAATCATTTTCTTAAACCCTTTTCAAAATGAGTCAGTTGATTGTATTTACCAGTGTAAACTGACGTATTTTCCAAAAAGGCTAAGTGCAGGTACTAATTGGAATTGGCTGGCTACTCCTAGCATCAATAAAGAGTCTCGCAAGCTTAGATGCCTAAAGTCTGTTGAACCATGTTATTTTATTTGCGATCCGCCTGTGGATCCTTTACTTCCGTTGTAATACTTTGATGTTACACTATTACGGATTGTAATATATTTATCCTTTTGCTTCCGCTGTGCATTTATATATTGTGTTGTTTGACTATGATGTTGCCAACCACGTCACGTTACTCCCCTACCGGGCCTACCGGTAACACGTGGAAATTTGGGGTGTGACAATAAGTGTTAGGATCTACTTTGAAAAAGTCCAAAGTGGGCGGGCGTAGTGACCATGACGTCGAGTAGTAGACGTCGAGCTAAACGGTCAAAAACATCATCATCCGTTGACCCTGAAACATCGACTTCGGATGCCCGCAAAGTCGATCTAAATGATGTTGTGGAGGTTGACGAAGAGCAACTTGAAGAAGAGTTGGCCCGACCGCCCGGTAGAAGAAAGGATAAGCGAACCGGGAAAAAAACGGTGGAGTCGTCTTCCGATCTCGAGTTGAAGGAAAATTTTGAGGAGATGAACCGTCGTCTCCAAGACATTCGAGACCTCGGCCACCAACGTTTGGAGACTATGAAAGAACGCGTCGCCGAAACAAAAAAGTTTAACGAGATGCAAGAGGGAGACAAATGGAAAAGGACATTGAGTTTTTGTCCAAACCGCTCGACAAAGCGACGCGTTGATCCTTGCGCAAATTCGTCGCCAAAAAATTCGAGAAAAATATGGACTCTAGATTATCATCCTTTTTTTTACTTTATTTTATTTTATTTCGGTTTTTTTTTATATTATGTTTTTTTTCGGGTTTTTTTTTATTTCAAGTAGTGTAATTTTTTTTTTAAAATTAATGAAGAATTTTAATTTTTAAATTTAAATTTAAATAAATAAATAATTGTGAAATGATTACATAGACGTTATTGGGCATTATTCCCACTACAGCACTTTTGCAATAACCCCAATAATGCTCACATGCTGACTGGAGTGCCACATGGCAGAAAACGCCCCATGGTTGGGGCATTATTGATAAAACCACTACACAATCACATGGTCTAATCTAATTTTTAAATGCCATTAAAAAGTTTCAAAGGTTTTTAATTTTCCTCTTACCCCGTTCAAAAGTTTTAGTAAAAAACTCTAAAATTAAAATTTCCCTCCGCCTTAAACTTTTGTTCCCTCCCAACACCAAATTTCACTTCCAAATAAACCCTACTTTTATCTTTTGAAACCTTCCCCAAAATTGAAATCGAAGACCTCGCTTCCTGAAATCCAATATCCAGAAGAGAGCAAGGCCACCCACCCAATTGTCGTGCTGGTGCCGTGGTGCCGCGATGTGAAGGGACTCTTCAAGTCAAAGCCCAAGACGTTGGGAAAAGGTTCGGAACAGTAACTTAGGTTAACTTTGCTATTCCATTGCATGCCATTCCATTCTATTCTGTTACTATATTGAAATTATTTTTGTTTGCTTCATTTTTGTTTATACATGCGATTGCGATTCCGTTAATCTTCTTGTTATGGAAATAGTGAAGTTGCGCTCGTCTCTGAAGCTTGTGCTCAACTTACACATGAGTTTATCAATGTACAGTAGGTATGTTTTGTTGTTTTATATACTGTTGAGTGGTTATCTAATTACTTTCAGATTATACTTACCGCATTTGATTTATTAATTTGATTGATTGTTGAGATGCACTTTGGTTCTAATAGTTAAGGGTTATGTTTACTTTTAGTGTTTTGAGATATCTGAATGTGAGCTCTTTGAACTGATTTCATTTAGTGATCTTAGCATGTGTTTATTAGGTTATTACTGTAATTGATAATTTTTGGTTGGTTGAGTGAACTTGGGACTACTAATTTTTGATGGATGGATTAAAATCAATAAATTGAATTGCCAGCAGAAGAATTAATCAACTAATGAATAAAACATTCAGAATTTCACTAGATTAATTGGCTAGTGTGTTCAAAAAAAATTATGAGTTCCAATATTTCAATGCAACTAAGCAAATGATTAGTGGAACAAATATAAAATGCAGAGGTTGTAAATAAAAAAAATACACTCTTAGACTATGGGGTATGGGGCGGGGGTTGGGGCGTGGGTTGGGTACAAACGCCCACGTCACCACCCCGGGTGGGCTTGGGTTTCGGCGTGGTCCCTTGGGCGGGGGTTTCAGCCCGGACGTTGGGCGGGGCTACGAACATGACATGGCGGAACCTCATTGGCCAAGAGCACTAGCCCTTTGAAATTGGCTTTTTTTCCACGCCACACCAGCCACGCCCCACCATACCCCTTTGAAATTTGCTTTTTGTCTTGGTTGCCCCATACTCCACATGTTGCACCATGCCCCCAACCTATGCCCCACCATACCTCACGTTCTTAATAAGCATTTTACAATTAATTACTACTCCTTTCGACCCTCTACCTAAATATTACAATGCTATTAACGAAAGTGTTTGAATTTTTTTTTTCAAATATCTAACAATACCCTCTAAACCATACCTCATGTTCTTAATAAGCATTTTACAATTAATTACTAATCCTTTCGACCCTCTACCTAAATATTACAATGCTATTAATGAAAGTGTTTGAATTTTTTTTTCAAATATCTAACAATACCCTCTAAATTGTAAAACATATAGTAGAAAACTCAACTTTTGTGTAAACTATGTTTCTATACGTGCAGCCGTGCAGGGTAGTAAATGAACCACTTGAAAGTATATTTCATGTTCTTGGATTTAGTGGGAATAGTTTGGCTGAAGGTATGTTTTTTTACATTTGACGTGATTGACCCTTTTTTTCTAAATCCTTTCATAACCCGACCAGTATAACCAGAATATCTAATAACCGGCGATCGCGGATTGCAGCAGCTGCGAAACCAGCAAAGTATGGTGATGACGGTCATGTATCTAGTTCTACTCAACAATGGTCTTGTATTGTAGGACATTCTATATATGTGGATAAACTATGGTATATATGATTCGTCATAATTGTTATGGTCTTGCAGGCTGCAGCCTAGGTGTTGCTCTAACAACTTTGGTCTCGTCTTCTAATATGGTAGGTGTTAGTAAATATTATCCTTAAATTAGAAATAATATTTTAAAAACAGGAAAAAGGTAAACAAGCCGAGCCCGAGTTCGTGGGATCGGGCTTGAACTTGTTTAACTTATAAGAGCTCAAGCTCTAGACTGGCTTGGTTCAAGCTTTGTTTATAAAGCTTGAGGCCGGCTTGTAGGTAGTTTTTCAAGCTTGAGCTCGGCTTGGGCTTGTCTCGTTTATTATTTATTAAATAATTCATATTAAATATAATAATTATTCTTATAAATGTTTATATAACATAATATCTGTATATATAGTTTAGTCATTTTATTATATTTTTATATATAATAATTACTATTAATAGTAGGTTCGTCAGCGGGGCTTGGACTTAGCTTGTTTAAGCGCGACTCGTTTTGAGTTTTTTCAAGCCGAACTTGAGTAGCTCGTGAGTAGCTTGGCTTGTTTGCACCCCTACTTAATTCTTTATATTGAGTTCTAATTTATATTTATCGACGTCATTTTCACCTACTTTTTATGTTATTTGGTTATCTGAATATTACTTGTTTCTGTTTCTTATATCCGCATTGCAGCATTATGTAGAACCTGAGGGGTCAGATCTCTTGATGGAGGCATTCTGCTTTATGGTTTTAGAAACGGATGATGGTTCCAGCTCAACATCCATCCTCTGAGGTATGTGTATTTGAGTTTCATTGACTAACCTATCATACATTATACATATTTAGCTTATGAGGTCATGTTTTTTTGTTTGTTTGAGATCATGTGTAGTTTGTTTCATTTTCTAGACTGATTTTGCACATCAAAACCTGTTTACTAGCTCATCGAAGAAGTTTGGCAGCAAACAACCTTTGGTGAAAGATTTTGGCAATTGTTCGTATCGGAAAGTGTACATATATGGTGAGAGACAGATGGAAAGACATTATAGATTCATCAACTGGTTGCAGCATTTTCAAACTAAAATATCTATTGTTCTCCTCACCCCCTCAATCTTTCTTGCAGTAGGTAGGAAGAGAGAACACAACTCTGGTAATCTTTGCATACGGTGGTGATGATGGTGGTCATTAGTGACCACGTCAACACCTTCAATGGTTGAACCGAGGAGAAAGACGATGACAGAAAGCCCTAGCTGCCGCCTCTGGCTGTCACACCCCCAAAATCCACCTGCGGAGTACTACCGCTTGGAGGCGTGACTGACCAGGATCCAGCCACCAATCATATTGAACAAGCATATAAGTAGTTATAAAAATCCAACCAATACAATTGGTGTTCAAACAAAACATAGTTAAGTTGCAAGCGGAAGCATAAGTCTTAAAACAAAACATAGTTTAATTGTTTCCAAGATTAACATGGCACACAGCCGTCCATGTCCCACAACGATCCTCCTCCACGCAAGCTCCAGCTAAGAACCTAAGGACCTGGAAAGCATGTAGTAACGAGTCAACAACAAGTTGAGTGAGTTCACGGTTGGGTGTTCGTTTTAAGTTGTTTCAAAAACAGTTTCCTTTATCTGGCATCCTGCCGTGGGGGTTACCCCATAGTTAAAAACGTGACTTGTTTATTCCCGGTTACTCTGGCAATCCAGCCGTGGGGGCTACCCCGTGTTAGTTATCTGGCATTTCGGCCGTGGGGGCTACCCCATGTATACACTAGACTCGTTACCATATCGACTGCTGACTGTAGTCATGTTTATGTGCCCTGAAACTGTCAATGTCTATCATCATTGACGTGCCCCAGATCCATTAGTTCACGCCCGTCCTCTGCGGCACGGTGTGAGGTTTGTCAGACCTAAATAGCGCTATCTAACTAATGACCCGCTCGCCATTGGCCCGGCGATTAAGTCGATATAAAAAGGAGGGACTTCGTGATAGAGTTTTGGTCTAGTACGAGTTATCTGTCCATGAGGACGAGGAATTACATTCCTGAACCAATACTGTCCTACCCAAGGAGGACGAGGAACCCATGTTCCTTAACCCCATTCCCAACCCCTGGGAATCCCATGCTTTGTAGAGGGTGTGAACTCACCTTGGTTTGCTCGGTAGATACACAGAAAAGTCAAACAAGCAATATTGTGGTCACTCGCGTCCTATCATAGTTGCATCACACAAATCAGGTTCGTATCCACGCAGTACACTTATGTTTCTAGCATATTGCATTCAAGTATCGTTCATGGCATACACGTTTAATCATGGCAGTTCAACAATATTCACATTCAATCATCAACGTATAAGATCTGTGCATCAGGCCCAAGAGTCCGGTCCAATTACTTAAGCCCTTAATCATGCAAGTCCAATTCAGCACGCATATGTTGGTTTCGAGTCGCAACCAGGTGTTCTCGGCTCGCAACCTGAGTCGCATTCGGCGGTCTCGAGTTATCATGGTCACGGTCTCGAGTCGCAACAGGACTCGTAACCGTGGTCTCGGTTCATGCCGTTTTGGTCTCGAGTCGCAACCGGAGGTTTCGGTTGGACAACTGCTGATTCGGTACAGTGTACTATCCAATGGAAAACCGATTTCATGTAACAGTTTGTACCATCCACTTAAACATGTTTTCTTGTCTAGCAATTTGCCAATTTGGATCAAACATAACAGTTTTCAAATATTCAAGCATGTTCATATCACATTCAAGTTGTTCTTCATGTATTCAAGTGATTCATCATCCTCATTCATATAAACTTTAACCAAACAAAATCATGATCAACAACTCATCAACACTAACATGCACCCTATGATATTAACACAATGAATCACCCTAATAGCGAGCATTCGGTTCTTAACACAAGAGCATACAATCCGATTATATGAACATCATCTATCATACATATGCAAGCCGATTTCATAAACATCAACAACCTAATGGTTAAACCACATTTAATCACAAGATCTCATTAACTCATCATGCAATATATTAAAATCAAGGCATGTTTAACCGATTATCATTAACATACACATCCGAGAATATGATAAAGCCATAATCATACATTTTTCCACTTATTAATACATGAAGACAAGCATTCAAACATCAAGCACACATAATCCTTAATACATAGTAAAGCACTAACCGATTGGGTTCTCTAAGTGTGAGGGTATGAAGAGTGATGAGTGAACTTCCGAATGATGATCCTGAGCTCGATCCGAGAGTCCTAGTGCCACCGGTTTGATCCAAGAAGAAGGAGAAGGAGTGTGATGCTTGATGTCTAGGGTTTTAGTGGGAGAGTGGAGAGTGTGTGTGTAGAGGAGTATGTGTGTTGTGTGCCCAAAATGACAAGGGTGGCTAACCACACGGTTATATATCCGTTCCTAGTAGTGCACCCTAGTGGGCTTTCGAATAGGCTAAGGGTGTGTGTGGCCCAACCGGCCCATATGTTGCATTGTTCACTCGAGACCACATGGTCTCGAGTCAGGTTCTTATGCCTCGGTTCATACTAATACACACATATCGTACATACAAGCCTACATATGCGCACACAATTAAATACAACGCACAATCACATGAAAGGTTCACTTATCATTAATCACACAAGTTAATTAGTCACACGTTTAAGCATGTTAAATCAGGATACAAGAAAGGTTCTAAATTTCGAGTTGTCACACTGGCGATGGCGGCTAGGGTTTCTCTGATGAAGCTTCAGTAAGTCCTTCACTTATATGTTCCATTGGTTGTTAGATCGGTCTATGTAATGACTATTCTGCCCATTTGTTATAGAAATTTTAGAGTGAGACGGATAGGTTTCGATTGGTGATCTCCGGTTGGATATTCTTCAAGACAGAGCCTTTGTCTCTACTGCACGACACTTAATGGCGAGACATATGAGAGCCCTAACTACTACACGACGCTCCAGCAGGCGGAACATTTAGCGGCTGAGGTGGCTCTGGATGTACTCGCGAATCGTGGTCTATCGAATACTTTGGCTACTCGGATAATGGTGAGCTTTTCATGGTTTCTAGGGTTTGTATGTCTAAATATGTGGAAGCTGGTGTTTTAACTTTTGATTTGGTTAAGTATTTCGTGTAAGGTAGTGTGTGTTGCTAAATTTAGTGTTTCTACGGTTTATCAGATGTGGATTGTGATCATCAATTCTGTAAATTGACTGTTTTCTTGAGCAGTTGGATTGGTGGTAACAACTTCTCTGGGAAGATCCTTGAGTTCATCGGACAATGGATAAGTCTCGAATCCTTGTAAGGCATTTTCTTATTGTTTCATTTTATAGTTGTATATATTTAATTGAAGCTTCTGAATAAAAGAAGGATTCAGGCCAGTGGACTGGAGGGGCCAATACCTTCTAACATTACTCTATTGGAAAGCCTAACAGACTTGTTAGTAATTTTTTTTATATATTCTTTATTTTGGTTGCAACATTGGTCAAATAAATGTGTTGGCTGAGTCAAGAAATGCAGGAGAATCAGTGACTTGAGAGGACGAGACACCCCCATTCTACCCTTTAGTAGTACAACGCGTTTCAAGAACTTGTAAGTTGATTCGCTTGTTTATAATTGAGTGTTATTGGTTTCTTCTCTTGTTACAGTTGTGTTAAGAAAAGACTATTCAATTTTTTTTTAGTTCCATAAATTACAAATTCACAAAACTTCATACCATTGTTAATTCTATTGTTCTCTCAGAGACTTCAACTTTAACAAGCTTAATGGATCCATTCCTATAGGGTTCGCTGAACTAAACCGCATCGACTCCATGTAAGTATTTCACTTTAATTTATTGTTAACCCACACACATCTTAGTGGAAAATATTATGAACTTTTAGCTATCTTACTGGAAACTTGCTATTTGGAAAAGTGCCTGATTGGATGCTCACTTTTGGAGATGATATGTAAGTTTATCGAATGTAAAACGACCAATACTTGGTTCTTTTGATAGTTTTGCATTCCATGTTATATGTGCATTGCGAATGTAAAAATTGCAACTCGGATAAGTCCCCTTGTTTGGTTGTTGAATACTTGGTTCTTTTGATGCCTTTTGCAGGCCATGGTGGACTTGGAGATGTCGTTTTATGCAAAAATAAGTTGGATGGAAGACAATATGATGTTAAGAAGATTCAATAAGAAGATTCAATTAAAGGGCGGAAGTCATCCTTTAGATGATAAAATCAAGTATTTAGTTGGAATTGCTAACAACCTTGCTTTTCTAGTTCTGTACCCGTCCGGTGGACTGACATATTAATGGTATAATGACATAAGTTTTACCCTGATTATGTTTTAACCTCTCTTCTAGTTTTGTTTTGTTTGTTTTAGTATTTAAATTTCTATAACTTGTACTTTTATTTAGTTGTTTGTAAGATTAATGTTTATTCGTTTAATTAAGAATCTTAATTTGTTCATGTATGTTTCCATAATACTTTGGTATTTGTTTGTACATATTGAACATTTTTATTTACATATAGTGCGGTTAATCTCTACACTTTAAAATATATTTACCAACACATCAACGTTTTTTTTCAACACAAATTAAGATCAATACCTACACATCTTCAACATTTACCTACATATAATATTACTTTTACTTACACATAAGATTACTTTTACCCACACATATATTCATGCCACGTCAACTGCCACGTCGGATGCCATGTCATATGCCACGTCAGCTGCCACGTCAGATGTCTTCTAAACAAATTGTTGTACTTTTAACCACACATATAAATAGCTTTTAGCCACACATATATGTGTAGGTATAGCATGCTATATGCCTACATATAACTTATGTGTGGATAATGACCTATATCCACAGTCATGAGCCTACACATCATTACACTTCTTTTATGTGTAGGTAAAGAAAACTAACAACACATTATATGTTTTTTCCCACATATACTTTGTGTTGGTAAAGAACCAAATTTCTTGTAGTGTGTTGCATTCATAAATGACAATGACATGTTTAAAGTCGAAACGGAAGATCCTCCAGGTTGGACTCCTATGTTCCAGTTGAAAGTCCTTGTGCTTTCAAATTGCAATCTGAAAGTTATTGTTCTTAGTTTTCTGCTTTGCCAAAAAAAGTTAGAGATATTAGACATGTCATACAACTCCTTGGAGGGACGGTTTCCTAAGTGGTTGATTGAAAACAATATAAACTTGCAGGTTATTCATCTCGGAACGAACTATTTTAGTGGTAGTCTTAGCATGCCACTATATAGGAATGTTCCTTATGTATCTTATTTGAATTTGTCTAGAAATCTTTTCGATGGTGCTATCCCGCCTTCACTTGGTTTGTTGAATTCGATGAACGTGTTGGATTTGTCTCATAATAAGTTCTCTGGAGAAGTACCGAAGGGATTGTTGAGAAATGATTTTAGTTTATTAAAACTATCTAATAACAGTTTGCATGGTGAGATACTTTCAGGAAACTTCAGTTTAGGATTGATTGAGAACCTTCTCTTAGATAGCAACTGTTTCACGGGGAATATTGGAAATGAGACCATCACATCTTGGGATGATTTTTTAGTATTGGATATTAGTAATAACTTTTTTACAGGTTCAATCCCTTATTGGATAAGCAACATCGGCGGTGCCTTTGTGGCAAGAAATAATAGGTTAGGAGGTCAGTTACCTTGTGGAACAACTTCATTAAGCTTTCTGGATATATCACAAAATTATTTTTGAGGAACGATCTAATCATGCTTAAATATTCAAAGTCTGGAGCATCTTCATTTGGCTTCCAACCAATTTCATGGATCAATACCCAATTCATTTCGTAATATGACTAATGTTTTGACTTTGAGCATTGGCGACAATAGCTTGTCAGGAAGTATTCCAAAATTTGTTGGTGAACTATTCAATTTAAGGGTTCTTCATTTGGAGAAAAATAAATTTAGTGGTCCTATTCCAAAGGAGTTGTGACAATTAACTAATGTGAGTCTCATTGACTTATCTAGTAACTGTTGGAAATTTTAGTGAAAATGAGTTTTTCACTAAATATTTTGGACATTAATAATATTTATATATGTGTTGTATAAATAATTATTTATGGGTTTGTGTTCAAACTATGTCCAAATAGAGCTGAGATGAATGAGATATCGAAGCTTGAAGTTGTATGTTTGGAAAAACAAAGATGAGAAAAATGGATTGAGATTTGTCATCTTGTCCCACATAGGTGGAATGACAAAACTTAAAGTGGTATATAAGGAGGAGCACTCATTGAAGACAAACACCAGTGGGGACCCTAAAGGGTGCGGTGCACCCTTACTCGTACACATATGCGCGCGTGCCGTGGGCTATAGGCCCTATGTAGTGCGCTTTGAACTTCGCACACCGCTTTTGTATTTTTGTCCATGTTCGCGTGGTCAGATACATGGCGGGTCCACTTATGGTGCACCCTTGGGTGGCGTAGGTGGATGCCATGGCGAAGACTGCAAATGGCACATGAGTTTGGATGGCGCATGACCAGGTGGCGTCCTGGTATGCATAGTAGCATCCGTGTGGCGCGCAAGTATAGATGGCGCATGACCAGGTGGCGTCCTGGTATGCGCAATGGCATATGTGTGGCGCACGGGTCCATATGGCGTGGCGTAAGGTCCATGTAGAGTGTTGCATGGATTTGAGGATCAGTTATGGCGCGCGCAGGTTACAGTAGTAACTAGGAGCACTGGTCTGCACACCATGCGCATGCGCGGGTTCCATACAATGTGGCGCATGGACTGAAGAGCCACTTCAGGCGCGCGTACATGTCTGCAACGGTAACAGAGCAATTGGCAGAACCTGGTCAAGCTAGCTCTTACAACCCGTTAATTGCGTGTCATGATGAATATGACCGTTTTTGTCTAACCACTTAAGTCCATTAAAGTCATATTCATTATCTTGTTTATTACAAGATTAATGTTATGATTATGACAAGATTAATGTCTATTTTATTACTAGTTTTAATGAGTTTAAAACTATAAGTGTATATATATGAACTCGGTGGTTCATATTAGAGAGACCAACAAAAAATTAGACATTCTCTTGATTCTCGTTTTTCCTTTGAGAGGAGTACTCTCATATTTACATACTTCATCTTTTTCCTAAATTTATAAACACCAAATTATACCTGGTGTAATCTCGGGCGTGAGTGCCATCTCCGGCAGTACACATACTGTTCCGGTTGTTGTACCCTGGGAGACATACCGTCTAAGAGGAGGCGCGGAATCTGTTTTAGGGAAGCGTGTTGAACACGTGCCTCAACCAAAAACCGTCAACAATTTTGCTTGTCTTGCAGCGGAGTTTCGATCTCGTAGATGCGGTTGAAGTTTTCAATGACATTGGCTTTGAATCAAGATTGGTACAATTTAGTTGTATTTTATATTCGTTTATTTAGTTTTTTGTAACCGGTATTGTACTAATCGAATTTCTCACGAATAACGAGAGTCTCGTTATTATTTATTTTATTAATATTTTTTAATAAAAAGTGAACCTAGTTCCTACAGTAACTCCCTTTCGGGTTCAATACCCGCCTGCCTACAGAACATTACTGGCCCAAGTCACCTTGCTTATGATCACATATTCATTCCACTATCTTTGGCCCATTTTTATTTCGTTAGTGAATATGATATTCTAAACAAAGCATACAGTTCCATTGAACAGTCCGACTTTGAAATCTATGACATACAAGACGAAGTTCAGTTTACAGCAAAATGAATGTCTCGCCCCTACAAAGGCATTGTCCTTTATCTTATGTCAGGATTGGATCTATCATATAACAAGCTATCAGGTGATATCCCACAAGAACTAGGGTCGTTGAGTAAAATTCATGTTCTAAACCTGTCTCACAATCAATTGACTGGGTCCATTCCAGTGAACTTCTCTAATCTTGCCAGTATAGAGAGTTTGGACCTTTCATTTAATAATTTGACATGCAAAGTTCCATCAGAATTCACAAAGCTAAACTCATTAGTTGTTTTCAATGTCTCTTTTAACAATCTATCATGTAGACTCCCAGAAATGAAAGGACAATTTGGAACCTTTGGTAAAGAGAGTTATGAAGGGAATCCACTTCTTTGTGGACCACCATTCGAAAATAAATGCCTGGAGGAATCATAGGGAACTCGTCCATCACATGAAGAAGGAAATGATAAGAAATGGTATGAAATGGATATGGTATTCTTTTTTGGAAGTTCCGGTTCCACATGGTTTGTGTTCGTGTTGGGGTTTGCAGCAGTTCTTTACATCAATCCCGGCTAGCGTAAATTGCGGTTAAACATGATTGAAGAATTTATGTATACATGCTATTACTTCCTTTATGATTCAGCAAGTAATGTGTATATTATCTTCCGTAAGTAGGGCTACTTAATAAAGAGTGTGTGATATATATAAACACCAAACTTGCAGTCATGTGTATTTGGTTTATATTCAAAGACTTGCTTCTTTGGTTGTGTATAATAATCCATGAAAACTCTATAAGTGTTTTTGATCAAATTTATGCAATACCCATAAAATTGTTAGACTTTAATTGTTACCAAGTTTGAAAGAAAGTTAAACGGGTCAAAGTGTGACTAGTCTAGTTTAAGCCTTATATCATATGTAATTATAGTTATGTAGGTCCACCCGGAGGATCGAGTTAAACCTCTATTCCCTGTTTTCCGATGAACCCGAGAGTGCGGAATCCAAACGGGTAAGGTAAACCAAGTTAAGAACACGAAAATGACAAACATGGTTCAACGATTAACACTCCAATGTATTAATATGTAATGCGGTTACAATGCGGTGTTTACAAGATCTCCTTATAAACTCTCAGTGTGTTCTCTCTCAAATCTATTCAGACTTGTATATCTGGTTTGCCTTCTGTTTGCTGTTTATATAGCTACAGATCGACGAATTTCCTGCAGCCGACGAAGTTGTACGACGAAGTTCCCAAGTTGACGAAGATTGGGATCTTCGTCACTCTCACATCATGGTGAAGATTGAACTTCGTCATGGTGAACTTTCATGGGGAACCTTCATCATGGGGAACTTTGCCATGGTGAACTTTGTCATGGGGAACCTTCGTCATGGGGAACCTTCCTCATGGGGAACCTTCATCATGGTGAACCTTAGTCATGGTGAACTGATGTGTGTAAAATGCAACATATAAATTACATCAAATGAGGCATAAAACTAACCCTTTTTTAGTACTAATATTGGAAAAAGAGTGTTTTTGTCTTCCTTTTGTATTTTCAGGATTAAATGAGCTCAAAAACGCAAAAGAAGCAAAAAGACAGCTAAATCCAACGTAAATACAAGAAAAGGAACATTAGTGGACTGCCCGAACCCTCAACGGCACCTTTCAAAGCAAAATAGAGAAAACAGAAGGCTGAACACGCCCCGTGCTCAGCCAGCACGGGGCCGTGCCCAAGAAGCAGCAGAAAAGACAAATCTATAGAAGCTTCTATTGCCCATCACGGGGCCGTGCTCAGCGGACACGGGGGCGTGTCGAAAGTACAGCAGGCGCATTTATTGTAATTGCGAATTACAATTAATGAGGAGAGAGAGTGTCAGACGGACACGGGGCCGTGCCCAGCGGACACGGGGCCGTGTCCAGCTCTCTGTTCAGCCTATAAATAGGAGTGCTTGGATTCATTTCATCTCATCCCTTGGCACACCACCTCTCTCACACTTCATCCACCACCCACCACCATCACAACACCATCATCCACCACCATCATCCATTGTCCATCATAGAGTGTGTGAGTCGTCTCGGGATCCAAGATTGATCGTAAGAGTTCTTGACAATCAAGGCCATGTTTGCCTAAGTCTCTTACATCACTTGGTGAAGACAAAGTGTCTAGTATAATACTTTTTATTTCTAATCTTTTGCACTTTTTATTTGGTTTTGTATTAATGACTTTAATAACTAGTTACTTATGTTGAAGGTGATCTTTCCTTATCGTTTGTCCGTGGTGTCTTGGCATTATTTTACTGTCTATATAAAATAAAGGATTTTCACCATTCATATCTCCACGGTCTATATGGAGGTATGTTGGCTACCTGGTAGGGGGTTAAGGGAACGGTTTGGTAAAGGTCTTGCCATTGTTCAGCGTTTAGAGGTCCTGCAATGGACCTGGGTCAAATTTAGTAGGACCTCCTTCAATACTTCACGGTATTGGATGGCGGGGGTCCAAACTCTTTGATCCCCTCATAAGTTAACTACTATTAATACTATAACCCGGCTATTTAGGACTGTATCCCTGCTGACTCAGACTACTTAGCCGAGGGTAACGTCACCGCCAAAAGCGGGGCCTACCACAATACTGCATTAATAACTTAATTCATTATCTTCCAATAATCCACCCCTTTAGGATTGTATCCCTGCTGACTCAAACTACTGGGGTGAGGGTAACGTCACCTTCAAAAGAGGGGCCTACTACAATAACTAAGATAATCTCTTAATTATGTGCAAAAGTGCGGAAATAATCAAAGGTTATACTAGATACGAGTCGGAACCAAGTGATTCATCTTGTCTATCTGTTTTTATTTTTATTTTCAGCATTTTAGTTAGTTTTATTTTTCTTAGTTCAAAACTTTTTTTTTTCTAAACTTTTTATTTTGGTTAGACGTTGAGGATAAACCGGTACTAAAAGCTCTTGTGTCCTTGGACGACCTCGGTATCTTACCAACGCTATACTACACTCAACGATGGGTGCACTTGCCCATATGTGTGTTTAGTGTTAGTGAAATATCGTGTTTTATAAATTTAAAACTTGGCTAAAATAAGTGTTAAAAAGGGCTTAAAATATACACCTAATATATACGACACTTCGCACGCATCAAGTTTTTGGCGCCGCTGCCGGGGACACAAGGATTTTGAGAAAGTTTAAAATCGACGGCCTAATCAGTTTTTCAAAACCTTTTTAAAACGCGCGCACATTTTTCTGCATTTTAGTTTAGTTTGCATTTACAGTAGCCTGAACACGGGGCCGTGCTCATTGAACACACCCCCGTGCTGCATATTTTTAGTTAGATACCCAGATACAGAGTCTGAACACAGGGTCGTGCTCGCTGAACACGCCCCCGTGCTCAACGTGACCAGTAACTTTAATTAAAACGCCCAGATACAGATCCTGTACACGGGGCCGTGTTCACCAGACACGGGGCCGTGTCCAGCCTTCTGTTTCAATCTTTGTTTCACTTTCTGGTCCCGAGACTCAGTTGTGATCTGCTGAGTGATTCTTATGGATCAATACTCAGGAGGTTACAACTACACTTATGATGAGGATGATTATAGGGGTAATTATTGCACAAATTGTCGTAATACACGTTCGATTCAAAATAATCACTCGTATCAACCATCCAATTCATACACTTACTATGAGGAACCCAGGTACGAGCCATCAACTTCATACACATCCTATGAAGACCAAAGGTATGAACCTCCTCCCTCATACTCGTATTTTGATGAACCAAGGTATAAGCCTTCTTACTCATACTTTGAGGAACCAAGATATGAGCCACCACCTTCATATGCTTATTATGAGGAACCTTGGCATGAACAACCCACCTCATATGAGTATTATGAAGAACAAAATTACGAACCTTATCCATCATATGCTCACAATGAAGGACCATGGTGTGAACCATCAACTTCATATGGGTATTATGAGGAACAAAGGGTCGAACAACCGGATTCAAGCTTAGAAAATAATGATTCTTTTTCTATAACCGAAGTGACCGATAGGATATTAGAACACATTAGAGTTATCGATCGATGTATAAAAGAAGCTCGCGCAAGGGAAGAGGAGTCCCGTGCAAAAGAAGAATTAAAAAAGGAAGAGATAACTAAAAATGCAAAAATGGAAGAACAAATAAGTGAAAAACCGACACATGAGCTAAACAACGAAAAAGGTGAGTCCAATAACGTTAAAATCCAAGAAGAGTCTAATTTTGAAGAAATTCATCTCTTGACACCTTCTTTCGAAAATCATTGTTTAGTACCCACTCATGCTAAGTTTTTAAAAGAGTTAAACACTAACACTAAAATTGACGAAACGGTAAGTGTTAAGTTAACTAATGATCAAACTTCACTAATAAAAGAAGACCCATTTGAAATTAACATCACACCGGTTCCATGTTTCTTTCAAAATTCGTTTATTAGTAATGTCACAATCGATAAAGATCTTTGTGTTAACATAATGCCTAACTACCTTTTCAAAAAATTGAGTATTAGTGATTTTTCTCCACTTCAAATACCCATTTTTCTATCCAATCGGAAAGTAATAAAATCAATCGGTATAGTTGAAGATGTCTTGGTTCAAACAAATCAAACGGTAATCCCAACCGACTTTGTCATCCTAGATGACGCTCCTCTTGTGTTGGGACGACCATTTGTAAAAACTTACGAAGCTTTGAAAAACCGGAAGTTCAACAATTTACCTCTTCAATTAGGGGCATTTAAAAGAAGTGTCGATCTCGAACGATCAATGAAATATCCATTCGGCAATAATGACCCCCTAATTGAAGATGAAGATGAACCACCCGATACAAGTGAAGAGATTGACCACTTTGTTGAAGAAGAGGTCGCCATAGAACAAACTTTTAAAGTTCTTGATCGAAACGAGCAACCAAATAAGGAGTCTCCTAAAGACCCACCACTTGAGCTCAAAGAACTTCCAAAAGGTTTGGAATATGCTTTTCTAGACAAAGATGGTGAGTTACCTGTAATTATTTCGTCTAAATTAGATAACCTAGAAAAAGAAAAACTAATTAGCCTTTTGAAAAAACACAAAAATGCAATAGCTTGGAAACTTGTTGACATAAAAGGAATTAGTCCTTCTATGTGCACACACAAAATTTTGATGAATGATGACTACAAATCAGTCATACAACCACAACGTCGCGTAAATCCAAATGTTCAAGAAGTGGTTAAAAACGAAGTCATCAAATTACTTGACGCCGGACTTATCTATCCTATTTCCGATAGTCCTTGGGTAAGTCCCGTCCAAGTAGTTCCAAAGAAAGGAGGTATGACGGTAATTACTAACGAAAAGAATGAATTAATACCAACAAGAACCGTCACAGGATGGAGAGTATGTATAGATTATAGACGATTAAATGAAGCAACAAGAAAGGATCATTTTCCTTTACCCTTCATTGATCAAATGTTAGAAAGATTATCCGGTCATAAATTTTACTGTTTCTTGGATGGTTTTTCAGGTTACTTTCAAATCCCGATAGCACCCGAAGACCAAGAAAAGACAACTTTCACATGTCCCTATGGAACTTTTGCTTATCGACGGATGCCGTTCGGTCTATGTAATGCCCCCGCAACATTCCAACGTTGCATGGTAGCCATTTTCCATGACATGATAGAAAAGACAATGGAAGTCTTCATGGACGACTTTTCTATCTTTGGGGATTCATACGACCAATGCCTCGATAACCTTGAACGAATGCTATCCCGATGTGAGGAAACTAACCTCGCCCTTAATTGGGAAAAATGCCATTTCATGGTAACGGAGGGAATAGTACTCGGTCACAAAATCTCAAGCGAAGGAATGGAGGTGGATCGAGCCAAAATAGATACCATTTCTAGATTACCTCCTCCATCCTCCGTAAGAGCTATTAGAAGTTTCCTAGGGCATGCCGGATTTTATAGGCGGTTTATCAAAGACTTTTCAAAAATCTCAAGGCCTCTAACAAAATTACTTGAAAAAGATGCTCCTTTCATCTTTGACAAGGAATGCAATCAAGCATTTCTAACCCTAAAGGAAATGCTAGTCAATGCACCTATCATGATAGCACCTGATTGGAAGTTTCCTTTCGAAATCATGTGCGATGCTAGTGACTTTGCAGTTGGAGCTGTCTTGGGACAGAGAAAAGAAAAGCATTTCCACCCAATATATTATGCTAGTAAAACACTTAACGATGCACAAGAAAATTACACAACAACTGAAAAAGAGTTACTAGCTGTGGTATTTGCTTTTGATAAATTTCGTTCTTATCTTGTTCTTTCTAAAACTATAGTCTATACAGACCATGCAGCCATTCGATATCTCTTTAAGAAGCAAGACGCAAAACCACATTTGATTAGGTGGATTCTACTCCTCCAAGAATTCGACATTGAAATCAAAGACAAAAGAGGAGCAGAAAATACCGCAGCAGATCATCTTTCGCGCCTAGAAGACCCAGCTTTGGAGGCAACCAGGGACGAGCAAATCAACGAAAAATTTCCAACTGAATCCCTGGAAATGGTGGAATTTAAGGAAGAACCATGGTACGCCGACTTTGCCAACTACCTAGCTAGTGGAATAGTCGCAAAAGGATGGCCACATCATCAAAGAAAAAAATTCTTTGCCAATGTGAAACACTATTTTTGGGAAGATCCATATCTTTTCAAAATGTGTGCCGACCAACTCGTCAGACGATGCGTACATGGTAGTGAAGCACGAAGAATTCTCCGCCATTGTCACGAAGGTCCATACGGAGGACATCATGGTGCTGCCAGTACCGCACGAAAGGTATTTGATTCAGGATTTTATTGGCCAACCATTTACAAAGATGCCCAAAATCTTGTAAAGACATGTGATGCTTGCCAAAGAACAGGTAATATTTCTTCCAAAAACGAAATGCCACAAAATGGCATTCTTGTTTGTGAAATTTTTGATGTGTGGGGACTTGACTTTATGGGACCTTTCCCACCATCGAAAGGAAACAAATACATACTTGTGGCAGTAGATTACCTGTCTAAATGGGCCGAGGCCGAGGCACTTCCAACAAATGATGGAAGAGTAGTGGTAAGATTTCTGAAAAAATTATTCTCTCGTTTTGGCACACCTAAAGCTTTAATAAGTGATAGAGGTACCCATTTTTGTAATCATCAACTTGAAAAATTTTTAACAAGATATGGGGTCTATCACCGGGTTTCGACAGCTTATCACCCTCAAACAAACGGACAAGCCGAAGTGACCAATAGAGGGTTAAAACGAATACTCGAAAACACCGTAGGGTTAAACAGAAAGGAATGGGCTGATAAATTAGATGATGCTTTATGGGCTTTTCGAACTGCTTATAAAACAACGATAGGTACAACCCCATATAAGCTAGTCTATGGAAAGAGTTGTCACTTGCCGGTAGAAATTGCACACAAAGCCTACTGGGCACTCAAAAATGTAAACTTAGATCTAGAATTTGCTGGTAAAAATCGATTTTGTCAAATAAATGAATTAGACGAACTTAGGAATTATGCATACTCAAACTCTGAAATTTATAAGGAAAGAATGAAAATTTGGCATGACAAACATATTAAACCTAATGAATTTCGGGTAGGAGATTTAGTTCTTTTGTTTAATTCACGACTTCGATTGTTTCCTGGTAAATTAAAGTCTAGGTGGTCAGGACCTTTTTCCGTCACCCATATTTTTCCACACGGTGCAGTAGAAATTAAACCTCGAAATGGGTCACCATTTAAAGTCAATGGCCAATGACTGAAACTCTATCAAGGATTTATTGAGGATGAGGAAGAAGAGATCTTGCTTCAAACCGTGGAAGAATAAAAACATCATGCCTGGTAAGTTACGAACGATTGAGGCGGCAAAATAAAGCGGTAAGTTTTCTAAACCATAGCTTATGTGAAAAAGGGGCACTCACACGCGCACGAAAAAAAAAAAAAAAAAAAAAAAGCTCGGCACGAGGCCGTGTCCGCTGGACACGGGGCCGTGTTCGCGCTGCAGACGGGATAAAACCCCTTTTTCAAAACAGTTTCTTCATTCCACACGCCCCGTTTCCCCACAAAAGCTCTGGTTCCAGGCGATTTTTCGCGAAATTCCAACGTCTCTTACTGATCTAACAGCGTCAAGGTATGATTCTGTCACTCTTAGTAGTTAGATTAGTTACTTGCATGTAGTTAATACACCACAAATTTGGGAAAAATCTAGGGTTCTTGATGTTCATCCGGATCGAACCTAAAATTTTTACCTAAGTCTGTTTGCATTTAGTTAGATTAGTGTTAAGGGAAGTAAATACACTTGTATTGTTCATAGATTCACCCGATTTTTTACAAAAACCCCAAACCCTTGTTCTTGAACCGAAAAAGATAAAATTGATAGGGTAAACGGGTTATTTTGGGAAAAACGGCACTTAGGGTTTCATTTTCGGGGGAAACCGCACCTATTGGTTCAAAAATTTTCAAGTTTTCGAAACCGGGTCGAAAAATGGGATTTTTGAGTAACAGACCCCTGGACACGGGGCCGTGTCCGCTGGGCACGGGGTCGTGTCCAGCCCGCTGTTTGCAGTTTTGTCCGAAAATATTTCTATTTCATGCTAACTTTTGGTGTATTCTTGCAGATGGCCAGGAAGTTTACTAGATTCAACGCCAATGAGCTAGATGCAAGAGCTCGATACGAGCTTCTTCAAACAAGGCCGGAGGAATACCCGAGGCAGGCGTGCACATAACTACTAACCATGGTGAATCAAATTGACCGTTTCAACAACATTGTCACGGGACCACTCAGAGTCGCGCTAACAACCCGACTCCGTTCCGTCCATGAATGCACCTTGGAATTCTACAGCACTTTTGCATTCACTTCAAGGTGCGACCCGTTCGATAATGACGGGGTGTCATTCAGGTGTGGCGGAACGAGGTATTCAATCTCCATGGCACAATTCGGATCGATTATCGGGTTGTATGCGGAGGAGGATGCGGGAAACGAAGAAAATACAGGGGGATTAAGAGAGATCGAAGACAACGAGCGCCAAGCCATGTGGGCTCAGATTGGGGAAGGGTTCTACAATCCGAGCAGCACTAAGAGTACCAAGCTGAGGGATCCGCTTTACAGATACATTCATAGGCTCCTCGGCTACTCTCTTAGCCAAAGGCATGACAGTGGTGGCGTCGTTGGGTTAAGAGATTTGCTTGTCCTCCATTGCATTCATAACCGCAGGCCGCTCGATGTTCCGTTCCTCATGCTCCGAAACATGCATCACAACCGCCTTGCTAGTGCACCAACTCCTATTTTCTTCGGGGGGTGGGTGTACCGTCTCTTCAAGCACTTCGCCCACATTCCGAGGTCATTTGAGAGGAGCCCATGGTCAGGTACGGTGGATATTCACATCTGCCGCTCGATGAACCTGGTTTATGAGGCAGAAGACGGGACGGTAACCTTTCAAAGGATGCAAGGTCATGCATGGAACCCGCAAGAAGCACTTGTACTCCCAGCTCCGCAACATCATCAGTACCAATACCCACCCCACGGTGATCCGGGCCAATCATCCTCCTCGGGAGGCAGTTTTCCTAATTTTCAAAGTTTGCATGATTTGTTGCAGGAAAACCTCATGTGTACTCGGAACACCTATAACATGGCGAGCAACACCTACCACCGGGTCGGAGCTATCGAGAGAAACCTATCCGAGATACAAGACGATGTCGGATACATACGAGACCACATTGCACGCCGTGGAGGGGATGACGATGATGATGATGATGATGCCATGGAGTAGGCGGGAGGAGCATAGGAGGAAGCGGTTGATTGATGACTCCCCAGGTTAACCCTTTGCAATCTTGAACAATTGATGGTCTGCGTGCCAAGTGTTAGACAATTTACTTTTCCTAACTATTTTCTGCATTTTGATTTTCTTATGCTTGGAACAATTAACTGTGGTAATGTAGGATGTTTGTGTTGCTTGGTGTGGTATTAAGTGATGAAACAGGTACAAACCAAGGCTTAGGGTGTTAAGCCTCAGCACTTATAGGGCTAGAATGGAAAAACCGGAGGAAGAAACCTGTTTTTTAGGCTTTCAGACTGTCCACACGGGGACGTGTCCAGCCAACACGCCCCCGTGCTCACCTCCCTGACCTGCTGTTTGGCTTCTGTTCGGCAGAATTTTGTCAGACACGTGGCCGTGTTCAGTGGACACGGGGCCGTGTCCACCTTCTGTAAGTTCTAGTTACTGGCACCTGAACACGGGGTCATGCCCACTCAACACGGGGCCGTGTTCAGTGCCCAGTAACACAAATTTTTGCTTTTTGAACACTATTTTACACATCTAATCAACCTAAAAATTTATTTTTGGGACACATTGAGGACAATGTGTAATTTAAGTGTGGGGGGGATGCTAAAACCTTGAATTTTGCAAGTCCTAAATACAAGCCTTACACAAAACTCTATTGGAACCGCTAATCACCCCAAATTTTTTCAAAAATTTCATTTTTTTTACTTGTCTAGGTTTAACTCGGGAAATTCAAGTTCTCAAAAAGGTTATATTTTTACAAGTTTACAACCGATAGCGTAGTGATAAAAAGAACCAACATAAGAAAATTATGAAAAGGCATGACAAACTTATTTAAAATTTGATTATATATACTTGATCACATAAAAACTCATTCCCACAAAAGTGAGTTTTGAGCCTTTATTGAGCACACAATTTCATATCATTTGACTAAATGCTCATTTTTCGTTTCTTGTGTGAATAGCCGCTTGGTTCTTACGACTCTAGAACTTGCCATGACAATACATTCCCGGTCCTTATCAACTTAAACCCGAGTAAGTAAATGATGGAGGCATTAGGACTAACCTTTTTCATTTCTACACCATTATTTTTCTTTTTCTTTTACCACCTACCCAAAAATCCCCCTAGTTAGCCCCTTTGAGCCTAAACCTTTTCGTTTCATCACCCAAACAAAAACCCTTTTACCCACCAAAACCTTTTTCATTTTTTACCCTTTATTTTAGTAACAAGTTCGGTTCTTCGCGAAAAAAAAAATAATAAAAAAAATTTGATAATAATGAAGCAAAAAGAAAATAAACAAACAAAGTAATCAAAAATAACTTTGTTTGAATAAAAGCTTCATTAAAAATAAAAAGTTGCAAAAATACGAAAACCGACACTTGTTACGCTTTTTAGCCTTTTTTTTTTCTACTAACCACTAACCCAACCACCCACCTTTAACCCTAGCCAACCCTTAACCCACAAAGTCCTCTTGATATCTACAAAGGTATAAAAGTTAAAAAGGAGGAGGATTGATTTCTTGGCAAGCCTATGGTAGGAATAAGTTCCGTGCCGCTCTCGAGTGATTCACTAAAAATACACCTTCGGCCGAGTGTGAGTGATTTCCCCGCGAGGTATGTGAACTTGTATATAAATAGAATTTAAAAAAAAAAGGCATGTTATGCCCAAATAGGTAATTTCTTTTATGAACAGTTCTAAATAAATCATTACGAATAGGAGTGTAAATAAATAAAAATAAAACCCAAAAAGATCTTGGAAATCCCGACACTCTATGACAAGCCCAAAACCTTCTCTTCTACCTATTCCATTTGGGAGTGTAAGCCACATATTAAAGAGTTTTGCTTGAGGACAAGCAAAAGTTCAAGTGTGGGGGTATTTGATGTGTGTAAAATGCAACATAAAAATTACATCAAATGAGGCATAAAACTAACCCTTTTTTAGTACTAATATTGGAAAAATAGTGTTTTTGTCTTCCTTTTGTATTTTCAGGATTAAATGAGCTCAAAAACGCAAAAGAAGCAAAAAGACAGCTAAATCCAACGTAAATACAAGAAAAGGAACATTAGTGGACTGCCCGAACCCTCAACGGCACCTTTCAAAGCAAAATAGAGAAAACAGAAGGCTGAACACGCCCCGTGCTCAGCCAGCACGGGGCCGTGCCCAAGAAGCAGCAGAAAAGACAAATCTATAGAAGCTTCTATTGCCCATCACGGGGCCGTGCTCAGCGGACACGGGGGCGTGTCGAAAGTACAGCAGGCGCATTTATTGTAATTGCGAATTACAATTAATGAGGAGAGAGAGTGTCAGACGGACACGGGGCCGTGCCCAGCGGACACGGGGCCGTGTCCAGCTCTCTGTTCAGCCTATAAATAGGAGTGCTTGGATTCATTTCATCTCATCCCTTGGCACACCACCTCTCTCACACTTCATCCACCACCCACCACCATCACAACACCATCATCCACCACCATCATCCATTGTCCATCATAGAGTGTGTGAGTCGTCTCGGGATCCAAGATTGATCGTAAGAGTTCTTGACAATCAAGGCCATGTTTGCCTAAGTCTCTTACATCACTTGGTGAAGACAAAGTGTCTAGTATAATACTTTTTATTTCTAATCTTTTGCACTTTTTATTTGGTTTTGTATTAATGACTTTAATAACTAGTTACTTATGTTGAAGGTGATCTTTCCTTATCGTTTGTCCGTGGTGTCTTGGCATTATTTTACTGTCTATATAAAATAAAGGATTTTCACCATTCATATCTCCACGGTCTATATGGAGGTATGTTGGCTACCTGGTAGGGGGTTAAGGGAACGGTTTGGTAAATGTCTTGCCATTGTTCAGCGTTTAGAGGTCCTGCAATGGACCTGGGTCAAATTTAGTAGGACCTCCTTCAATACTTCACGGTATTGGATGGCGGGGGTCCAAACTCTTTGATCCCCTCATAAGTTAACTACTATTAATACTATAACCCGGCTATTTAGGACTGTATCCCTGCTGACTCAGACTACTTAGCCGAGGGTAACGTCACCGCCAAAAGCGGGGCCTACCACAATACTGCATTAATAACTTAATTCATTATCTTCCAATAATCCACCCCTTTAGGATTGTATCCCTGCTGACTCAAACTACTGGGGTGAGGGTAACGTCACCTTCAAAAGAGGGGCCTACTACAATAACTAAGATAATCTCTTAATTATGTGCAAAAGTGCGGAAATAATCAAAGGTTATACTAGATACGAGTCGGAACCAAGTGATTCATCTTGTCTATCTGTTTTTATTTTTATTTTCAGCATTTTAGTTAGTTTTATTTTTCTTAGTTCAAAACTTTTTTTTTTCTAAACTTTTTATTTTGGTTAGACGTTGAGGATAAACCGGTAATAAAAGCTCTTGTGTCCTTGGACGACCTCGGTATCTTACCAACGCTATACTACACTCAACGATGGGTGCACTTGTCCATATGTGTGTTTAGTGTTAGTGAAATATCGTGTTTTATAAATTTAAAACTTGGCTAAAATAAGTGTTAAAAAGGGCTTAAAATATACACCTAATATATACGACACTTCGCACGCATCATGAACCTTCGTCATGGGGAACCTTCCTCATGGGGAACCTTCATCATGGTGAACTTTGTCATGGTGAACTTTCTCAACAGCAAACAACTTAACAGTTAACACACTAATATGCATACTGCACACACGCAGTTGCATTTACATCGTACATTACAATGTAAACAACGTACCGAGTCAAGATAGGAGGATATCTTGACTTCGGCCTTCACTTCGTAGCCGAGTCGAAATGGAACCATCCCGGAACGATCCGTGTCCACACAATATGCATCAACAAACTCCCCCTTGGACGCTGATCGTTTCGAACACATCACAAATAGGAATTGTAGCAACAAACTCCCCTTTTGGACGTTACTCGTTCTTCTACTCGTTTCGTTCTCCATCTCGTGATGGTTCATTCATTCTTGTCGTAGGATCTTCGAAGTCTTCACGTGTCGCAAGTAGAAAGTGTATCAACAAACTCCCTTTTTTGATTTAGGAAGTGCATTAACAAACTCTCCCTTAAGACAAACTCCCCCTTGAGTTATGCTCGTGTTTTGATTTTCAGCACTTAGATCCTTGTGGTGTTGATTGATTGGTCAGTGGCAACTCGATCATCTTGATCTTTTGAGTGTGTCCATGCCATGTCTTCATTCCAAAGCTTTTCATCTAACACGTTCTCTTCGCCTTTAGCTAGATTGTATGTCGCATCTGCACATACAAGAAAGCTAAACGCGTAATGAGAACAACCGCTTGGAATATAGTTAACATTTAAACAAATGACACACATGTGACCAGTTGTTTATCAACTACCGTCCGACCATTTGAAAGTTTAACGTATTTATCAATTTTAGTTTTTAACTTTCAAAACTTGCAAATTTTGACCGTTTATGAAGATTCAGTCGTTTTGGTTTTCAATCAGATTTCAGGTAACGAGGACTCGAGTTCCAACATCGGGTAATCAAAAGAAATTAGAAATAAAATCTTTTTGGCTTTTATAAAGTTAATATTAAAACACACCTAAAATCTTTTTGGTAATTTTTGAATATGTGAAATATAAAGACGGAAAGCAGTAAATAAATATATACAAAGATGCAGAAACTGAAAGCATTAAATAAGTATTTACAGACATTCTTTTTGCGAGTTTCGAGGGTAAGAGAATCATATCAGTGTACGGTCACGCCAAAACATTCTTGTTGTTCATTTTGTTAACAATTAGATAAATATCCTATAACGATTATCCATATTGTTATCCACATAAGCTCAACTTATCAGATGTAATCATGGCGAGGGGATAAGATTAGGGTATGATTTATACTTACCGACCAGTGTTTATCCACACACGACACATTCCCGTATCGAGGTATGCAAGAGAATTCATCTTACTGGTGAGTATACCATTTATCATCTGTTTGACCATATGAAAATGTGAGATACTCACTTATTTTTTGATAGAAAACAAGCCCTATGTGATAGAATCACTTATTGATGAGGAACTTGATTTTCAGATGCATGAGGGCACAGGAGCAAGTCCGTGAACAAGTTAGTACCATCGTACAGACAAAGAGACGAACTTGACTCCCGCATGAAAGCTGTGATAAATTATCACTTATTTTTGTTGACATGTGATTGTTGATCACTTATTGAGGTCGTATGCAATATGTACACATATGTATGGTATCATGGAAGATCTAGACTTCGACTCTGTTATTTTTCGGTAGAAGAAACAACCATGATACCCAGATGATAAACAGCATAAAGACCACATATATCAGAACCTCGGCAATCTCTCAAACGAAATTTCGGTACTAAGACCATATGACAATGTGCGGTTCCCACAAAGTCTTCAGTCGATTAATGTTTATATCACCCTGCACACTTTAAAATGATTGTGAGCCTACCGATACATCTTATATAGAGCTGCTAATCGCTTTTCCATTTTAAGATCAGTAAAGGTTTCAACAGACCACTGATGTACTATCATTTTCTCTTTTTCTCGCCAGGAAACTCATTTTTGTTTTTCTATTGTTTTTGTTTTTCTTTTTGAAATTTTTTGATGTTTTTGAATTTTTAAAATTTGGATTTACTCCCCCTAAAATGTAAAAACTATGATAAATTAAAAACACAAAGATATTTACAAAAACGATTTTCCAATGCGGTTTACTCTTGCTTGACCTTAATGCCATTTACCAATAATAAAAAATCAAATCTTGATTTATCAAATGCTTTGGTAAAAAGGTCGGCACGTTGGTCATCGGTATGGACCTTAACAACATCGATTATCCTTTTGTCAAATCAATCATGTATAAAGTGATACTTGATTTCGATGTGTTTGGTCTTGGAATGCTGCACAGGATTTCTAATGATCTGTAAAGCAGCAGAATTATCAACGAAAATAGGAGTTGTTAGGAATTCAAAACCGTAGTCACGCATTTGTTTTTGGATCCAAAGGACTTGGGAGCAACAACTTAAGGCAACAATGTATTCAACTTCACATATTGATGTAGCGACACAAGTCTGCTTCTTACACTGCCAGGTGACGTCCTAAAAACTGGCATCCAGCCGTCGTGGATTTGCCGTCGATTTTACATCCGCCAAAATCAGAATCACTGAAAGCGAGTAAGTCAAAGCTATCATCCCTAGGGTATCATAGACCGGTGTCCGGGCATCCCTTCAAATAGCGGAATATCCTTTTAACAGCTGCAAGATGTGAGGCTCGGGTTTACTTGATATCTGGCAAGTAGGCACGTTGGATACATTATGTCTGGTCTTGATGCTGTGAGGTACATAAGGGATCCGATCATAGCGTGGTAGTATGAAGAGCTAGCAACTTTGCCCTTCAAGTCAGGATGAATTCCATGATTTTGGTGCAGTGGAGTACCAATGGGCGTTGTTTTGGACATCTGGAATCGGTTCAAGATGTCATTGACATACCTAGTCTGATGGATGAATATCCCAGACTTTGTTTGTTGTACTTGTATTACACGCTAGAAATTCCTACACAACACATCGTTAGTAGAACCAAAAATAATATCATCCACGTATACCTGTACCAGTAGAAGATCTCCATCCTGTTCCTTGATGAATAAATTGCAATCGATAAGACCTCGACGAAATCCATTCTCCAGCAGATAATGAGATAAGGTTGCGTACCTAGCTCGTGGTGCTTGATGTAGACCATAGAGAGCTTTGTTCAGCAACCAAACCCGATCGGGGTGAATAGGATCTTCAAATCCTAGAGGTTGTTCGACATACACTTCTTCTTCAACTATACCGTGTAAGAATGCACTTTTAACGTCCATCTGGTAAACCTTGAATCCTTTGAATGAGGCATAAGCCAGAAAGATCCGAATTGCTTCCAGACGTGCAACTGGTGCATACACTACGTTGTAGTCGATGCCTTCGATCTGACGAAAACCTTGAACGACTAACCTTGCTTTGTTGCGGATGACAATCCCACGGTCATCCTTTTTGCATTTATAAACCCAACGGGTACCAATCTTCTTGTAATCATCAGGTTTATCAACTAGTTTCGAGACAACAAGCTTCTGGAATTGTTGCAGTTCTTCTTGCATGGCTTCCGCCAAGAATTATCTTTCAACGCTTCTTTAATAGATTTTTGTTCTTCTTGTGATACATAACACGCGAAGGACCAATCGTTTTGTTGACCAGATTCTCGAATCGCCGCATACAAGCCTGCATTGTTGTTGTTTCGCAACATGTTTCTCGTTTGTACGCCACTTTGTACATTTCCGATGATGTTTTGTTAAGGATGGGTATTATGAATTCTTGTTTCTGGATTATCTAGAACTGGAATATTTGTACCCAGATTATTGAAGTTGAGATCAACAACCAAATCAATACCCTGAACTGGCGAAGAGGATGATGCAGTAGCTTCAGCTGTTTTGGGGGCGTCCACTGGAGGTGTAGCCTCTGAAGTACCATGTACAGCTTTTGTTGGAGCTTCTTAATCTGCATCGAGAAATTCATCATCCTCTGAAGATTCATTCAGTTCGGTAGAATCATGAAAATCCTCATTGTCGAGAGCATTATTGTTAACTGAAGATGGTTCTTGATTGTTAACAATAATTGGATGAACCAACGGTGAATCTGCTGCGTTGTCGCTCTCAAAAAACATCCTTGCCACAACACTTTCTTCGACTTCTTGAATATTGATCGAATTGAAAAACTCATCGTACTCAAACATCCATGGTTGACCTGGACATTTGACTGGCAATGTGTGCCGTTGTACGCTGACCTCAGACCATTCCTCGACCCTTTTAGTCTCTAGGTTCCAGACTCTTAAGTTCGGGGTGGCATAACCAAGAAAGTAACCTTCAATAGCTTTTGCCCCAAACTTTCCATTAGGATCGATCATTGTGCAAGGAGCTCCAAACGGTTCAAGATATGACAAATCTGGTTTCCGTTTGTGAAGAAGCTCGAAGCAGGTCTTATTGTGTATTTTGACTGTAAGACTCGGTTCATTGTATAACAAGCAGAGGACCTTCAGTCCAGAAGGGAATCGGCAATTGTGACTCTACCAACATCGTCCTAGCAGTCTCGATCAATGTACGGTTTTTACGTTCAGCGACGCCATTCAGTTGAGGAGTGTAAGCCGCACTAAATTCGTGAAGAATACCTTTGGAAGTACAGAACTCCTTCATGGCAAGATTTTTAAATTTTGTTCCATTGTCGCTGCGTGGCAACAACAGTTCTTATCTAGAGTTTCCAAACCGGTGCCAGAAGCTACTCAAGTTGAATACTTACAGTTAGAAAAAGCAAAGCCAAATGGTCGAATCCTCTGCTGGATGTTTGTCAAAGAAATTCACTGCGCCGCCATCAAACGGGAGTTTGGAATTCAATACTTCTGGTCATTGCTGAGCATACTCTCTTTGCCTTTTTATGATGTGGCAGCATTGACGAAGTTGGATCTCATAAATCGTCCAAACTTTGAAGGCGCAACCTTATTCGAGCGACTGATAAGGATGAACAAGAAGTCTGGCTGGAAAGATAAATCTTACAAGCCGCAGTTCCCTATCTACGAGCAGATTAAATTCACTCTTGATCCTAAAACGAATACGGGACACTACAGACTTGTGTATCAGCCCGCTAAAGTCGTCGATAAAATTTCTTTGATGCCGATGAAGCAAGACTTTCTTGGAGAAATGAGGTTGTGGTGTTATGATTCCGACAAGCACGAAGCAGTGATTCTGTTTGATGGAGATCGTGAAAATTTCAGAATGATAGATCCGTTGTGGATCGTTAACATGTCTGCGGGTGACATTGAAAGGTTATATCGGCACGACATCTTTTATGAAGACAAGGACGCGCATCAAGCATTGAAATTTCAGCGCGTAGCTTGTTTTTGCTATTACCGAGGAATACACGCTGGTAGTTCGTGGTCCGAACGACACTGAAGAAAGAAGATTCGAAGACCGAAGATGAGTAACGGACAAGGGGGAGTTTGTTGGTGCACCTTTTTGTGTCTGTAACTAGTCTTATTTATAGTTGTATTTTGTACGGTCTTTTAACGATTATCGAGTCTGTATTTTGCCGTCGACCAAGTCGGATATCCTCCTATCAGCTTGTGTCCGACTTATTTGTCTCCATTTGATATGTAATGTATAAGAACAATGCATGTTGCATGTACGGGTAATACTGTCATTATTATTGTGTTTAATATGAAGTTTGCTGCAACTGTCTGTTTGCAGCAAACAAGTCACATGATGCAGCCTTCGACGAAACAAGTCTGTTTCGTCAAACTCATCACGACGAAACAACCCAATGTCCATTTGATTCTGTTTCGTCGACATCAGGGACGAAACAACTCTTGTTTCGTCGACTGTTGGGCTGCTTCAGGCCCAGTACCTGGCCCAGTGTTTGTTTCGTCGACCCACCTTGTGTTTCGTCGAGACTAAGGTCCAGGCTAGTATATAAACACCTTCTGGTTTCACTCAGAAACTAGATGAGAGCATATACCCTGAAAGTTACTCTGCCAAACTGTGTGTGTATCAGTTGTTCTTGGTTCTCATCCCATTTGAATCAATAGATTGCGTTTCGTTGATTATATCGTGTGTGTTGTTATACTGTGTTTGATTTGGCATCGTTACGGGGATTCCGCGTGACATTGTTTGTTATAAACAAGGATAGGTTTTCGTTATCGATCCTCGGATTTCGGGACCTACAAGTGGTATCAGAGCTTTGGCTCTTATCCTTGTTTAAAATCAAACATAGTTGGATTTTTATCAAGTATTGGAAACTGTTATTCATGATTTTCTGGAAATCTTGTTCTTGAAAAACTAATATTTTTCTGGAAATGTGTTGAAAATCTGCTTAAATACTGTTGTTTGTTAAAGAGTTTTATCAAAAACCCTGTTAGATTGATTGTTCAAAGTGATAAACCGGGTTTTTAGTGAAAGTCTTGTCAAATTTCGTGTTTCGGAAAGTTGTTAAGTTACCGGAAAACTCATCATTTCTGGGCTTGTTCTTCAAATATTCAAAGAACCTTCAAATTGTTCTTCAGATATTCTTGGAATTTAGAATTAAAAGAAATTGAAAAGAATTAAAATCAGTTAAACATTACTCACCCATACCACTACGCCAAAATTGGGATACAGCCACACCAAAAAAGTGTGACTATATGTCTTTCGCCACACATATTTTTTTCATATCAAGTGTGACCAAAGCTCGAGTCATCGTAGGTATCATACGGCCACATACACTTTTTAGTGGCCTTAGAACTTATAAGTGTGGCTAAGGGGTAACAACATTTTTGGTTAAAATCTAGCATTTCCTCAATTAAGCGTGGCTAAAGGGTTGCAATAGCCACATAAATTTAATTAAAGTGTGTCTCTTTGTATTATATAGTCACATATATTTACTAAAAAGTATGTTTTAGCCACATCAACTAAACAAAAGTGTGACTAAAAGAGTTGTAAATAAACATTTTATCTATTAAGTATGGCTAAAAGGTAGCAACGGCCACATGAATTTACTATAAGTGTGGCCGGTCCTATTACATTGTCACATGAATTTATTGTAAGTGTGGCTATTGTCTAACTTTTGGTCACATATATATGTTTTTCCTATGACATTTGTTATTAGTTCGTCACACAATAAAAACAAAGTAATGATGGTGTGGCTATCGTCTAACATTTCGTCACACGTATTTGTTTTTTCCATGACATTTGATATCATTTCGTCACACAAACAAAAAACAAAGTGATGAAAGTGTGGCTAATGGTTATGTATAGCCACATTATATTTTGTAATTATAAGTATGCTATTGTCTAACATTTGGTCACAGATAACTTTTTTTCCCATGACGTTTGGTATCATTCTGTCACACACCAAAAAAACAAAGTAACTATGACGTGACTAGTGGTTATTTATAGTCATACCAAATATTGTAATTTTAAGTGTGGCTATTGTCTAACATTTGGTTACACATAATCTTCTTTTCCCATGACGTTTGGTATCATTCCGTCACACAAACAAGAAACAAAGTGACTATGGTATGGCTAGTGGTTATTTATAGCCATGGAATTTTGTAATTTTAAGTGTGACTATTGTCTAACATTTGGTCACACATAATTTTCTTTTCCCATGACATTTGGTATTATTCCGTCACATAATAAAAAGCAAAGTAATTATGGTGTGGGTAATGGTTATTTATAGTCACACAAAATTTTGTAATTTTAAGTGTGGCTATTGTCTAACCTTTGATCACACGTAACTTTTTTTCCATGACGTTTGGTATTATTCCGCCACACAAACAAGAAACAAAGTGACTATAGTGTGGCTAATGTTTATTTATAGTCACATGAAATTTTGTAATTCTATGTGTGGTTGTTGTCTAAACTTTGGTCACACTTTTTTTATGTGGTTTTATGTGACCATTTTCGTGTAATTACCCATTTTAATTTCCCATTTTTGTCAAATAAAAACTAAAGTAAAATGAGAAAACCAAATATGATTTAAAATATATAATATTTAATAATAGTTTGAACTATTAAATATCGAGTAAGATTTTTTTGTTTTTTAATATTAAATAATGTAAATTTTTAAATAAGAATATTATTTGAGAGGAAATTTTTGAATCAAATATTTTTGGGGTGGGGGGGGGGGGGGAAGTTTAAGTTTTAGGATGAAATATTTTGGGGGAAATTTAAGTTTTAAGATGGAATATTTTGGGGGGAAGTTTAAGTTTTATGATGAAATATTTTGGGGGGAGTTTAAGTTTTAGAATGAAATATTTTGGGGGGAAGTTTTAGGATGAAATATTTTATGTGGAAGTTTAAGATTTGGAATTAAATATTTTGGGGGAAATTTTTAAAGATGTAGTAAGTTTAACATTTGGTCATGCATTTTTAAATGATATTTGATAATATGTCGTCACACAAAATAAACAAAATGATAATTGTGTGACGAACGTTAATGTAAAACCACATTAAATTTTGTAATTTTAAGTGTGACTATTATCTAGCCTTTGGTTACATAAAATAATATATGTGGCCATATGTATTAGATTTTAGCCACATTATTAAACATATAATGTGGTCATAGAACACATTTGGCCACACTTATCTAATGTGGATATTTTATCTTAACGTGTGGCTAAAGGTTTGGAATAGTTTTGTGCTTAGTCACCCGAAACAAATACAGTAACCGTAGATCAAATTTGGCCACACTTTTTTAGTGTGACTAATAAATGTCACAGTTTTTTCTTAAAGTATGGCTAAAGGTTTTGAATACATATGTTATTGGTCATAGGAAAATATATAATGTGACCCTGGATAACATTTAGCCACGCTTTGCTAGTGTAGCAAATATATGTCACAGCTTTTTTCTTAAAGTGTGGCTAAAGGTGTCAAATACATGTTTTTTCGTCACATGAAACAAAAAAAATGTGGCCATAGATCACATTTGGCCACACATTTCGATTTGTGGCTAATAGATGTCACATTATTTTCTAAAAGTGTGGCTAAAGGTTCTGAACTGGTATAAATGGTCACATTAATAATAAAAATGTGTGGCTAAAGATGTTTTAAAATGTTATGAATAACCTTCAGCCACACATTTTTACAAATGTGTGGCAGGGCGGTTTTGCCAAAAGTGTGGTCGTAGCCCCTTTTTCACGTAGTGTACTTTTAGACTTAAAAAGCATGATGTATGTTGAAAATGTTGTACTGTGTCAGTAAGTGATACGATTTAAGTTGAAATTTTTTACCAACTATCACCCACTTGACCCACTTGTCTGAACCTTATCCTCAACGAAAAGCACTAGCGACGAAACAAACTCCGTTTCGTCATAAGGCATTTCGACGAAACAAATCTCATTTCGTCATAACACATTTCGACGAAACAGAAGTGTTTCGTGGAAAGTGTTTCGTCGTCATCTGTTGTCAATTTTATACAGAGGGCTTGCAAAACTGATCTAACTTTGTGCTTTCAAGTGTTTTACCAGGTACAGTTCTTCTAATATCAAGTATGAGTAGTACAAGTCCTTGGGATTGGAGTACGGACTCACAACCATTTCAAAAACCGACTTCGATGGCCGAATATATGAGGGGTACCATACCTCAACAACAACAATCTATTAGTGCCAGTCAATGGGCAATGGTGTCGAATCAAAATCAGAGCATTCAAAATCTTTTGCTTAGTGAGAGTGAGACGGGTAGCAACAATCACCCGCCAAAATTGAATCACATGAATGAATTTCCGACATGGAAAGGTCGTTTCACCACATACGTTCAAGGGCAAAGCACCGATCTTTGGAGGTGTTTCATTACTCCACGCAACAATTCTCTCGAAGAAGCAGCATCAACTGCAGCGGGTTTTACTAATATGCTTGAAGATGACAAGAAAGCCTATGACTTAGAGAAAAAGGCGTTTGCTATTCTTACACAATCGCTTCACAAAGAAATCTATCATCAATTCGCTTACTGTGACGACACGTAAGGGTTATGGGATTCATTGGTAGCGAGAGGAGAAGGAAATGCAGCTTCTAGAAAGACATGTCATGATTTATTGAAGAAATAGTTTGAATCATTTCGATTCTTAGATAATGAAAC
Source organism: Helianthus tuberosus (assembly GCA_030545235.1). Taxonomy (NCBI): domain Eukaryota; kingdom Viridiplantae; phylum Streptophyta; class Magnoliopsida; order Asterales; family Asteraceae; genus Helianthus; species Helianthus tuberosus. The sequence goes on along the minus strand of CM060370.1, from coordinate 199,333,481 downwards.
TCTAAATGATATGACTTCTCGCTTTTATCATTTGACGAGTGAAATGTGTTCTTATAATGTTGCTGTAACTCATCCGGAAATGATTGCACGGTTTGCTGATGCTCTACCTCCTAAGTGGAGTCCATTCATTGAACTTCTAAAGCATACGGGCGCTATGGATACAGCCAATGGCACTCTCTATGAATTCATTTAGAAGTTGGAGTACAAGAACGAAGAGGAAATTCGGAAAGCTAAAATGATTGCACCTCCTCAAAACATGGAAATGTATTTGCCTGGTTTTGGTCCTTCAGCTAGTTCTAGTTCCATTCAGCAACCGAAGCTTCAAACGGCGTTTGTATCCAATACAAGCTCATCACCGTTTCCACAGTGGAATCAAAGTGCTTATCTTTCACAGTCTCAACCTCCACCTCAAGTTACCACTACTCAACAACAGTGGAATCAAAAGGCTTACATGTCACAATCTATACCCCAACCTCAAGCCCTACCACAACAACAACAAGCTCATTATACCAACAATCCTCCACCCCTAAACCCTAACACAGTCAAAGTTGATACATCAAACCTCTCAAATGTTAGCATTGAAGTAGCAAAGGAACATATGGAACTCATTAATACTATGGTCAGTGCTTACTGCGGTTTGGTCGCAGGTCAAATTGGAAACATTAGTTTGACCAACGAAGATTACTTACAAATCAACCGTGATAAAATGGAGTTGATGGATATAAAGTGGGCGTTCGCAAGTGCTGTTAGAAGGGTGAAGGACTTTATGGTTCGAACAGGGAGAAGTTCTTTGGAAAGTAAACAAGATACGAAGTACGGATTTGATAAAGAAGCAGTTACATGTTTCAATTGTGGTGAAAAGGGTCACTTCAAACGTGAGTGCACCCGACCAAGCAAACAGGGCAATCAGAATCCGTTTAGAAATCAGACGAGTACTTCAAATGTCAATGACAATCAAGACAATCGTGAAAGAAGGATGATAGCGGTAAACAACAATCAGAACCAGAACCAGTCTGGACCATCAAATACCAATCAAGCATTAACAGTTCAAGCTGATGAAGGGTGTAATTAGTCTATACAACTTGGGGAAGGTGATCAAGGAGGAGGAGGAATAGCGTGTTATGCAAAGATCATCAATCACATCAAGCACGATCACAAGGAAGAATTTTCTGAAAGTGACGACAGTTCGGGTTATACCGGGAGTTCTGATGTAGAAAGTTCTACTTCGGACGATTATCATTCTGAATCTGATGTGAAGGAAGAAGTAAGTTCTGATCTTGATGACTTGTTGAATGAAGCGGAGGAGTTGAAATGTCAGAAATCAGTTCTGATCAAGAAGGCTGCTGTAGCATCTAAAGAAATGGAGAAGTTCTTTTCTGAATACAGATCTTTTTCTTTTCAAACTGCCTTTATGGCAAATGTCTCAGCCTCTACGAGTCAGGTAAATTCTGAAACTCCTGCTCCTAGTGTTTGTAATGTTTGTGCTGATTTGAAGCTTGAATCTGAAAAGCTTCATAGTCATAATCAAATTTTGGTTGTTGAAATGTCTAAGTGCAAAGAGGCAAATATGGCTCTGGTTAGAAACGAAAAGGATTTTAAATCTGTAATTGAAACCTTGAAGAAAAGTGTTTCCAAAGTAACCAAAACTGTTTACCATAAACAAGTTAGTATTAACAATTACATTAACATTGTTGAGGAAACCAAAAAGGAATTAGCCATTGCCAAATGCGAACATGATGCAATCAAGCAAAAGTTGGAGAGTTATTCTAACTCCCAATTTCTGCTCGATCACATTGTTGACGTTCAACAACTGAAGGGAAACAAGAAAGGTGTTGGGTATAAGAAGTGTCCGCCTCCTTTAAGACATAATTATACCTATATGCCTGATGAAGAAGAAATGCCACGGTTTGAGCCCAGTGTGCCTTTTGATTATGAGGAAGTTACCACTGGCCTAGGGTTTAGATCGGACAGTTCTTCAAAAACATCATCTGATCAAACAGAAACTTCAACATCTACGAAACAAAGTCCTCCAATCATTGAGGACTATGAGTCGTCTGATGATGAACCAGAATCAGATTTGAGCGATCAGGATAAATCACTTGACAAAATGAAAGGAGTAGAAGTTCCAATTGAGAATCATATTCTTTGTGATCCTCCTACTCCTGCTGTTCAACCAGGTGTCCAACAAGTGATAGATCCTGTCAAGAATGACAAGAAATCTGTGTCTACCGTTAAGAGTAATAACGTGTTGTACACTTTGGTTGGTGATTCTAAAATCTATTCAGGTCACGATTTTCCAATTAAAAATGTCAATCCATCTTCGATTGATCAAGTTTTTGAAAATAATACAAACAAGTTTTTAGGAAAGACAATTCCAGGAGTTACTGTAACTCAATGTGACCCAATTCCAAAAGCTGAAATCAAGAAACAATTTGGAAATAAAAAATCACCAACAAAGCAACAACCTATTGCTGCTAAGGGTAAACAACCAGAAAAGCGAGCTCAAAAGCCTAATGTTTCTCAATCTAAATTTGAAACAAAAGGAGCTCGTTATCAGAAGAAAAACAGTAATGTCAAATTTGTAGAATCGAAGGGTACGGATAAAATTGAGACTTTTGAAAACAAGTCAAATACCGATTTTGTACAACAAGTCAAAATTTTAAAACGTGATAGCCAAAACAATTACACTCAACATTCAAACGGGTGTGATGAAAAAGCAAGTACCTCGGGTTCTACGGGTTCGACATCTGTTGGTAGATCGGATTCTCCTAAGTTTGTGGAAATGAGAACATGCTTTAAATGTGGGGAGTTTGGACACATCATTAAAAATTGTCCGAACACTCCAAAAGATAAATTTGTTGAGAAATCACCACCTGAAAAGGTTCACCCTCAACGTCGTACCGTTTCACCAAAACATGATAAAAGAATTGTTAAGGAACAAGAAACGAAACAACGACGTCAAAACGTTAAAGCTGTTGAAAAGGCTTTAAAATCTGAAGTCAAAGCTGTCAACAGGGAACCAAGTTCTTCACAATTTTTAAAACCAGATGTTTTAGAATCTGTTCATAAAAATATATCTGGTATAGCAAATCAAACTTGGAAACCTAAGACGGGTGAAAACTCAGGGGGAGATGTTGTGTTACAAAATCATCAAGAAATCGAGATCATCTTTCGTGATGCTCAGGGACGACCGAAGACCACTAAGGCTTGGGTCCCCATCCTCAACTGATCCTTGATGATATGTGCAGGGTGTTCCAGGAGGAACTATTAATAGTCATTGGATTGTTGATAGTGGAGCATCTAGGCACATGATAGGCGACTTACGGCTCCTATATGATGTGAGAAATATAAGAGGAGGCTATGTCGCGTTTGCTGGAGACAAAGGCGGTTACATCACTGGAGAGGGAATGATCTCCAATGGTGTTGTGTGTTTCGATAAGATCAATTATGTTCGTCAAATTGATCATAATCTTCTCTGTGTTTCGCAGATATGCGATAAGAAGTTTACCGTGCATTTTGATGATGCCGGTTGTTATGTGCTGAAATCTGGTTTCAAAATTCCAAAAGAATGGATTCTTTTATCGGCTCCAAGAGTTAATGATCTTTATATTCTTGATATGAGCCAAGAGATTACGACTTCTGCACAAGTCACATGTTTTGTCTCAAAAGCCACGGAGAAGGAGTCTATATCTTGGCACAGAAGAATGGGGCACATTCACTTAAGAAAAATGAATCATTTGGTGAAAAACAATCTTGTGAATGGCGTGCCCGTGAGAAGTTTTCATCTACAAGATATCTGTGTTTCGTGCCAGAAAGGGAAACAAACGAAGAAGTCTCACCCTCTGAAGAAGATCAACACTGTTAGTATGCCTCTCGAACGTCTTCATATGGACCTCTTTGGACCTATGAGACACAAGACAACATTCGGAGATGTTTATTGTTTAGTGGTTACTAATGATTATTCTAGATTTTCTTGGGTAGCTTTTATGGCACACAAGAGTGATACTCCTGGCATCCTCAAGGATCTTCTTACAATGTTGGAAAATATCTACTCATTGAAAGTTAAAAGGATCAGAAGCGACAATGGAACTGAATTCAAGAACCGTGTGATGGATGAGTTCTGTACTTCTAAGGGTATTCTTCATGAATACAGTTCTCGGTACACTCCACAAAAAAACGGTGTCGCGGAGAGGAAGAATCGGACGATAATTGAAACTGCAAGAACAATGTTGGTAGAGTCGGAGCTTCCTGTTCAGTTTTGGGCAGAGGCTGTGTCGATTGTTTGTTACACATTAAACCGAGTTCTTACAGTTAAGAGACATGGCAAGACTTGTTTCGAACTTCTACAGAAAAGGAAACCGGATCTATCTTTTCTAGAACCTTTTGGCGGTCCATGCACTATGATTGAGCCTGATGAAAAGTTTGGCGCGAAAGCTATCGAGGGTTTCTTCCTTGGAAATGCTACTCCGAATTTTCGCGTATGGAATCTGGCTACCAAAAAGATTGAGGTATGGAGTGAAGTAAGGGTTCAAAGGTATACAAGTCCTGTTAGGGCTCCGGGTGATCCTTGGATGTTCGACTACGATGGGCTATTCAACTCCTTTGATCTGCCAACCTTTGACGAAGATTCTGCAGCTGCTAGAATGTTATTTGATAGTGACAACGCTGCTGACTCGCCATTGGTTAGACCTGTTATTGTTAACCCACAAGGTTCTAATTCGGTTAACAACACAATTCAAAATGAGGGTTTTGAAGATGCTACTGAGTACAATGAGTCATCAGAAGATGATGAATATCTGGATGCGACTGAAGGCACTTCAGCTCCAGTTGCTCCTGTTCAGGGTACTTCTGTTGAAACTCCTCATGTGCAAGATGTTGATACTTCTGAGGGAAATGCATCCTCTTCCACGCATATTCCCGGTGTGGAATTGGTTGTTGATCTTAATATTAACAATTTGGGTGTTAATGCTCGTGTTCCTGAAAATCCTGAAATGAGGATACACGCTACCCATCCTCAGCATAATATCATAGGAGATGTCCAACAAGGGGTGCAGACGCGTAATCAGCTGAGAAACAACCAGAGTGCTGGTTTGTATTCAGCCATTAGAGAATCTGGTCTTCAAAATGATTGGTCCTTTGCTTGTTACATTTCACAATAAGAACCGAAATCTTGGAAAGAAGCCTTAAAGGATAATTCTTGGGTTGAAGCAATGCAAGAGGAACTACAACAGTTCCAGAAGCTGGGTGTTTGGAGACTTGTTGAAAAACCCGACAACTACAAGAAAATTGGCACCCGTTGGGTTTACAAGTGCAAAAAGGATGATCGTGGAGTGGTCATTCGCAATAAGGCAAGATTGGTTATTCAGGGCTTTCGTCAAATTGAAGGCATTGATTACAACGAGGTGTATGCACCAGTTGCTCGTCTGGAGGCTATTAGGATCTTTCTAGTTTATACTTCTTTTAAAGGATTCAAAGTCTATCAGATAGACGTTAAAAGCGCATTCTTGCATGGTATTGTTGAAGAAGAAGTGTATGTCGAACAACCTCCAGGTTTCGAAGATCCTATCCATCCCGATCGGGTTTGGTTGCTCAACAAAGCTCTCTACGGGTTACATCAAGCACCGAGGGCTTGGTATGCAACCTTATCTACTTATCTGCTGGAGAACGGTTTTCGCCGGGGTCTTATAGACTGTAGTCTTTTCATCAAGGAACAGGATGGAGATCTTTTGTTGGTACAGGTATACGTTGATGATATCATTTTTGGTTCTACTAACGATACTTTGTGCAGGCAATTTGAGCGTGTTATGCAGGAAAAGTTCGAAATGAGCGCAATGGGAGAGATGAATTTCTTTTTGGGCCTACAACTTCAACAAACTGAATCTGGGATATTTATCCATCAGACTAAATATGTTGGTGACATCTTGAGCCGATTCCAGATGTCTGATGCAACGCCCATTGGTACCCATCTTCCGACTAATCACGGGATTACTCCGGACTTGAAGGGAGAAAGTGTCAACTCTTCTTATTATCGCGCTATGATCGGATCTCTCATGTATCTCACAGCATCAAGGCCTGACATCATGTATCCAATGTGCCTGCTTGCAAGATATCAAGCCAACCCAAAAGCATCTCATCTTGGAGCTGTTAAAAGGATTTTTTGCTATCTGAAGGGTTGCTCGGACACCGGTCTTTGGTACCCTAGGGATGATGGTTTTGACTTGGTTGCTTTTAGTGACTCAGATTTTGGCGGATGCAAAATAGACAGGAAATCCACAACGGCTGGTTGTCAATTCTTAGGAAGTCGCTTAGTCACGTGGCAGTGCAAGAAACAAACTTGTGTTGCTACATCAACTTGTGACGCTGAATACATTGCTGCCTCAAGTTGTTGCTCTCAGGTTCTATGGATCCAAAAACAAATGCGCGACTACGGTTTTGAATTCCTATATACCTCTATTTTTGTTGATAATAATGCTGCTTTATCTATCACTAGAAATCCTGTCCAACACTCCAAGACCAAGCACATCGAAATTAAGTATCACTTCATACGTGATTGTTTTGACAAAAGATTAATCGATGTTGTTAAAATCCACACTGATGAACAGCGTGCTGACCTGTTTATAAAAGCTTTTGACAAATCTCGTTTTGACTATCTTTTAGTGGTCAATGGTATTAAGGTGAAACAAGAGTAAACTTCTGTCGGCTGATCGTTTTTGTAAATATTTTCTTAAACTTCAAAAATCCAAAAAGATTTTCAGTTTACTTATCTTTTCGCATTTTAGGGGGAGAAATTTCAGAAAATACAAAAACATGTGAAAATTCAAATATCCAAAAATATGTCATTTACTTTCTGTCTTTAAATTTGAAAAATAAAAAATTCAAAAACAATAGAAAACCAAAAATGAGTTTCTTGGAGAAAAGAAGGGAAAGTGATGATATACACTGGTGTGGTCTGTCAATATGGTCAAAAGAAAAAGAAAAATTGAAAAATGATAAGTAGCTTTACTAACGATGTATCGGTAGGCTCACAATCAGACTAAAATGTGCAGGATGATATAAACCTAACAGACTTCAAGTCAGGTGGGAACCATTCATTGGCATATGGTCTTGGTACCGAAATTTTGTTTGATTGATTTCCGAGGTTCTGAGATATTCGGTCTTTATGCTGTCTTATCATCTGGGTATCATGGTTGTATCAAACCGAAATATAACGGAGACGAAGTCTAGATCTTCCATGATACTATACATACGTGTACATATTGCATTCGACCTCAATAAGTGATCAACAATCACATGTCCAAACAAAATAAGTGATAATATATCACAGATTCTTTGCGGGAGTCAAGTTCGTCTCTCTGCTGTACGAAAGTACTGACCTGTTCACGGACTTGCTCCTGTGGCCTCACGCATCGAAAATCAAGTTCCTCATAAATAAGTGATTCTATCACATAGGGCTTGTTTTCAATCAAAATAAGTGAGTTACTCACATTCTTTTATACGGTCAAACGGATGATAAGTAGTATACTCACCGGTAAGATGAACTCTCGTGCATACCTTGATACAGGAATGTGTCGTGAGTGGATGAACACCGACAAGTAAGTATAACTCTTACCGTAAATCATATCTCCTAATTATGATTACATCTGATAAGTTGAGCTTAGGTGGACAACAATACCGATTATTGTGGTAGAATACTTATCTAAAGCTTTAAACAGAAATCAGAAACCGTTTTGACAAAGGCCATAAGCTGGTAATGATTCTCTTACCTTGAAACTCGTAAAAAGATTGTTCACTGTACAAATTCTTTATGTTATTGTCTTTCGTTAGTTTAACGTACTTTAATTTGTGTTGTAGTGTAAATTACTTGTTTTGATTAGCCAATGGTTGGTATCTCGAAGTTTTCTGCCGGAAGCCTGAAACCTACTTCATAACACGTCCTTGCATTTGAAAACTCAATCAAAATGGAAATCTGTTCAATTAAACAAAATCTGTTCCGTGTGCAAAATTTTCATGCCTTAGTGTTTTTAAAAATTGATGTCGATGAAACAAAGTATGGTCGACGAAACAAGATATTATCGACGAAACACAAATGGTCAAAGTCAAAGATGTCAACTTGGTCAACCTTGGTCAAACTTATTTTAGTAGTCGATGAAACAAATTCGTTTCGTCGAGGCTACGACAAAACGAAATAGCCCATTTCCGTTTCGTCGTGGGCTAACTTTTTAAGGCCCAAGTCCAGCCCAAAGTTCCGTTTCGTCGAGCCCAAGTCCGTTTTGTCGAGTTGTCCGTTTCGTCGTAATGAGGCGGTGTATATAAGGGTCCCAGTGTTCCACTTTTTCAAAACCCCAACTGTTTGTCTTTCTCCTTCACTCAGAAACCCATATCATCTTCAACCATCTAAATCTCTCAAATCCGTCAATTTTCTTTGAAACTCTACAAAACTCAAAGGTATAAAAAGGATCCGGTTGATGTTCCGAACATTTTGGACCGTTTGTTTTTGTTTGAAACCCGTGAAAACCCTTGTTTACCTAATGATTTCTTGTTTTATACTTGTATCTTTTTGGTATCTTTTAAAATCAAATGGATTTAGGATCAATGTGTGTATATTTACTTTGGTTTGGGTTTGGGTTTATGTAACAAAAACAGGGGATGTGGGTTTGTTTGTTGTTAACTTGTTTAGGGTAGATTCGGTTAAAACTGATGATTGCTTGTGAATCTAGGATTGTTGTCTGTTTGTTTTGTGTAACATAAGTATCAAATTGATGGTTTGTATGATTATTGATCATTGATTAAACATGGAAGGACGAAACGGAGAAACCCTAACTGTTCACAAAACCCCTCTTTCGACGAAACAGACACGACGAATCAAACACAACGAAACAGACATGACGAATCAAACCAACGACGAAACGAATCCGTTTCATTGAGATGATGTCGACGAAACAAACTGGTCAATGGTCAACTCCGTTTCGTCGTACATCTTTATGTTTCATTGAAGACCTTCTGTTTCGTCGTCCATGCCTTAGCAATTTTTTAGTTTTGATGCCTGTTAACAGAATGTTTGTATCAATGTGTTATATGTCCTTATGATGTTCAAGCATAATTGTATATAAGTCTAATACACTTATTGTGACATTATGACTTATTGTGGACATTTTCATGTACAGATGGCACCGAAAGAACGCAAGAAACCGACTAAGAAGGAAAACAAGTCGGAAGAGGAAACTATGTCTGAAAAGCGTCATAATCAAATCGCTTATCTAGATCCAGATGAAACGCTCGTTGAACTGAAAGTTATCACGAAATGGATCCGGGAATCACGGATAAATTATGCTGTTACGTTCTCGATGCCTGTTTACAAATCTCTTATCAAAGCTTTCTGGGATTCCGCAAGTGTTGTGCAATTGGATGGAAAGGAAGTTATTAGAGGTCGTGTGAATGATTTGGATGTTATAGTTTCTCCAAATATCTTGAACGAGACTTTACAACTACAAGACCATCCGGATGCTCCTTTTTCTATACCCATCATGTGTACGAGAGGCTGCTTGTTACGAATGAAGTGTAGAGGAGACATCTTCAGCAAACAAATCAACAAGGGTGATCTGCCATTACGCTACAAGTTCTTATTGCACATTCTCATTCAGTGTCTTAGCAATAGACGTGCTGGATACGATATGGCTGGAAATGATCTAGTTGGTTTCATGGTGGCGTTGGTGCTAAACAAACCATTTAGCATCTCAAAATACATCTTTGACAATATGAAGGAAAATATGACAAGGACTGGAAGTAGAATAACCGGGAACAAGTTCTGGATGTATCCGCGGTTTCTTCAAATGATCATGAATGTTCAACATCCTGATCTTCCTAAAGCCGAAAATGACATTCTGAAGATAGAAGCAATGAACTTCAATTCGTTAAGGATAATCAAGAACCTAGCAGCCAAAAGATACAAAGAAAGCGTGCCTCTAAGGAAGTTGATTGGTACGCTAGGAAATCCTGATTATATTGCTCCAGCTGATGATAAATGGCGTCATGATGACAGCTAATCCGACGATGAAGAGCCGGAGTTGAAGAGAAGAATGGTTGAAAAGTTTGGCCCTGATCCAGTTGATTCTGATATGTCAGAGAGTGATAGTGAAGGTGGTGATGATGATGGTGGTGATACAGGTGCCGTTGGTGCATCTAGTGTTGGTGTATCTAGTGCAGGTACAGCTGGTGGTACATCAGCAGGTGGCGATGACGAGTCTGATTCTGATTCGGATGATCATTTAATCGAGCATGGATATGAAATGTATCTTGATGATCGTGGTGTTAAAAGATACCAGAGAATTAGACAGGAAGATGATCCTGAATACGTTCCAGAAGAGACTGAAGCTGAACGTTTAAAGAAAATGAAAGCTGAGAAAGCCGTTGCACATCAAAAGAAGAAAGCAAGAAGATACTTAGCTACTTCTGTACGGAAATCTGTTCCTCAAGAGCCTGTTCAAGAGCCTGTTCAGGAGCCAGTTCAAGAAACTCCCGTGGTATCTTCTGCTGTTGAAACTCCAACGGATACCCCTCGGGTCGTTCCTCAAAGATCTATGGCTGCTGCAATTAGCGCAACTATTTCGCAGCCTAGTTCTGAATGTCAGAGGATCTTCTCAGAGATGTCTCAAGACGAGAAAAACAACTTCCTATTTTCTCAATTCGAAGCGGCTACTGATAGAATTCAGAGGCAAACTGATTTCATTAGAATCACGAAGAATGATCAGCTTAGTCAATTAGTGGAAATAAATCAGTTGAAGTCCACTGTTGATCAACAACAAGCTGTGATCACTCAACAGCAAGCAGAAATTGATAAATTGAAAGCAGAAAACGAACGCTTGAAAGCTGCAGAAGAAACGAGAGAGCAAAACCATTCTATACTTCAAAAGTTGGCTGAAGATCTTAAAGGTCGGGTCGCTACACTGTGAGATGATCGCTGTAAACAACAGGAAGTTATGAAGAAAAGGGATGATGATCCTTAAGATCAAGGGAATCCTGATCCTTCTACTACATCAAAGCAGCCGCCAGCCGCTACATCTTCTGCAATCATTGTTGTTCAGCCGCCAGTGATCGAATCTTCTCAAGGAACCTCTTCTGGAACAGTTCAACAGATTGAAGGTACATCTTCTGTTCCAAGCAGTGCTGATTTTGCATTACAGGTAGTTCATCCAATCACTGGGGAATTACTTGAAGAAGGAGAAATTGTCGAGGATCTGTCACATGAGCAATTGCTTGCTCTACATGCTATGAGAGAGATTGATGACACCGAGATCGAAAGAATGCCTAGTGAGCCTGATTCTGCTGATGTGGAACACATTGAAGAGATTGTCTTCGAGGGAAATGAGCAGAAGTCCGCGTATGTACGTCAAGACGGGACTGAATTCCCTCAGTTTGATGAAGACTGGCTAAAAGAGAATGTTGAAGTCATTGATGAACACTTAAAGAACCGTGATGCATCTGAAAATGCCGCAGATGCATTCACCACGTGGCGACAACAGTTCTTATCTAGAGTTTCTAAACCAGTGCCAGAAGCTACTCAAGTTGAATACTTACAGTTAGAAAAAGCAAAGCCAAATGGTCGAATCCTCTGCTGGATGTTTGTTAAAGAAATTCACTGCGCCACCATCAAACGGGAGTTTGGAATTCAATACTTCCGGTCATTGCTGAGCATACTCTCTTTGCCTTTTTATGATGTGGCAGCATTGACGAAGTTGGATCTCATAAATCGTCCAAACTTTGAAGGCGCAACCTTTTTCGAGCGACTGATAAGGATGAACAAGAAGTCTGGCTGGAAAGATAAATCTTACAAGCCGCAGTTCCCTATCTACGAGCAGATTAAATTCACTCTTGATCCTAAAACGAATACGGGACACTACAGACTTGTGTATCAGCCCGCTAAAGTCGTAGATAAAATTTATTTGATGCCGATGAAGCAAGACTTTCTTGGAGAAATGAGGTTGTGGTGTTATGATTCTGACACGCACGAAGCAGTGATTGTGTTTGATGGAGATCGTGAAAATTTCAGAATGTTAGATCCGATGTGGATCGTTAACATGTCTGCGGGTGACATTGAAAGGTTATATCGGCACGACATCTTTTATGAAGACAAGGACGCGCATCAAGCATTGAAATTTCAGCGCGTAGCTTGTTTTTGCTATTACCGAGGAATACACGCTGGTAGTTCGTGGTCCGAACGACACTAAAGAAAGAAGATTTGAAGACCGAAGACGAGTAACAGACAAGGGGGAGTTTGTTGGTGCACCTTTTTGTGTCTGTAACTAGTCTTATTTATAGTTGTATTTTGTACGGTCTTTTAACGATTATCGAGTCTGTATTTTGCCGTCGACCAAGTCGGATATCCTCCTATCTGCTTGTGTCCGACTTATTTGTCTCCATTTGATATGTAATGTATACGAACAATGCATGTTGCATGTAAGGGTAATACTGTCATTATTATTGTGTTTAATATGAAGTTTGCTGCAACTGTTTGTTTGCAGCAAACAGGTCACATGATGCAGCCTTCGATGAAACAAGTCTGTTTCGTCGAACACATCACGGCGAAACAACCCAATGTCCATTTGATTTTGTTTCGTCGACATCAGCGACGAAACAACTCTTGTTTCGTCGACTGTTGGGCTGCTTCAGGCCCAGTACCTGGCCTAATGTTTGTTTCGTCGACCCACCTTGTGTTTCGTCGAGACTAAGGTCCAGGCTAGTATATAAACACTTTTTGGTTTCACTCAGAAACTAGATGAGAGCTGATGCGTGTGAAGTGTTATATATATTAGGTGTATATTTTAAGCCCCTTTAACACTTATTTTTAGCCAAGTTTTAAATTTATAAAACTCGATATTTTACTAACACTAAACACACATATGGGCAAGTGCACCCATCGTGAGCGTAGTATAGTGTTGGCAAGATACCGAGGTCGTCCAAGGACACAAGAGCTTTTAGTACCGGTTTATCCTCAACGTCTAATCAAAATAAAAAGTTTAGAAAAATGTTTTAAACTAAGAAAAATAAAAACTAACTAAAATGCTGAAAATAAAAATAAAAAGAAAAAAAACATATAGACAAGATGAATCACTTGGTTCCGACTCGTATCTAGTATAACCTTTGATTATTTCCGCACTTTTGCACATAATTAAGAGATTATCTTAGTTATTGTAGTAGGCCCCTCTTTTGAAGGTGACGTTACCCTCACCCCAGTAGTTTGAGTCAGCAAGGATACAATCCTAAAAGGGTGGATTATTGGAAGATAATGAATTAAGTTATTAATGCAAATTATGGTAGGCCCCGCTTTTGGCGGTGACGTTACCCTCGACTAAGTAGTCTGAGTCAGCAGGGATACAGTCCTAAATAGCCGGGTTATAGTATTAATAGTAGTTAACTTATGAGGGGATCAAAGAGTTTGGACCCCCGCCATCCAATACCGTGAAGTATTGAAGGAGGTCTTACTAAATTTGACCCAGGTCCATTGCAGGACCTCTAAACGCTGAACAATGGCAAGACCTTTACCAAACCGTTCCCTTAACCCCCGACCAGGTAGCCAACATACCTCCATATAGACCGTGGAGATATGAATGGTGAAAATCTTTAATTTTATATAGACAGTAAAATAATGCCAAGACACCACGGACAAACGATAAGGAAAGATCACCTTCAACATAAGTAACTAGTTATTAAAGTCATTAATACAAAACCAAATAAAAAGTGCAAAAGATTAGAAATAAAAAGTGTTATACTAGACACTTTTTCTTCACCAAGTGATGTAAGAGACTTAGGCAAACATGGCCTTGATTGTCAAGAACTCTTACGATCAATCTTGGATCCCGAGACGACTCACACACTCTATGATGGACAATGGATGATGGTGGTGGATGATGGTGTTATGGTGGTGGTGGGTGGTGGATGAAGTGTGAGAGAGGTGGTGTGCCAAGGGATGAGTTGAAATGAAACCAAGCACTCCTATTTATAGGCTGGACAGAAGGCTGGGCACGGCCCCGTGTCCGCTGGACACGCCCCTGTGCCTGTCTGACACTCTCTCTCTTCATTAATTGTAATTCGCAATTACAATTAATGCACCTGCTGTACTTTCGCCACGCCCCCGTGTTCACTGGACACGGCCCCGTGGTGGGCAATAGAAACTTCTATAGGTTTGTCTTTTCTGCTGCTTCTTGGGCACGACCCCGTGCTGGCTGAGCACGGGGCGTGTTCAGTCTTCTGCCTTCTGCCTTCTCTATTTTGCTTGGGAAGATGCCGTTGAGGGGTCGGGCAGTCCACTTATGTTCCTTTTCTTGTATTTATGTTAGATTTAGCTGTCTTTTTGCTTCTTTTGTGAATTTGAGCTCATTTAATCCTGAAAATACAAAAGGAAGACAAAAACACTCTTTTTCCAACATTAGTACTTAAAAAGGGTTAGTTTTATGCCTCATTTGATGTAATTTATATGTTGCATTTTACACACATCAAGAGCATATACCCTGAAAGTTACTCTGTCAAACTGTGTGTGTATCAGTTGTTCTTGGTTCTCATCCCATTTTAATCAATAGATTACGTTTCGTTGATTATATCGTGTGTGTTATTTTACTGTGTTTGATTTGGCATCGTTACGGGGATTCCGCACCCGTGACATTGTTTGTTATAAACAAGGATAGGTTTTCGTTATCGATCCTCAGATTTCGGGACCTACAGAAGATTGTGATCAAGTTGTTGTACGAAATTGATCTTGTCAAAACTTACAACCCCGTTGGATACAATTCCTTCTCCCGTAATATATCCACCTTTATCTCCAGCAAAAGCAACATAACCTCCTCTAATAGATTTAACGTCATAGAGAAGTTTCATGTCGCCGGTCATGTGCATGGATGCCCCACTATCAACAATCCAAGGACTGCTGAAAGTTCCTCATGGAACACCCTGCACATGTACTCACATGATTAGTTGGAGATGGGGACCCAAGCCTCCGTGGTCTTGGGTCTTCCATTTTCATCGACATAAGTTACTTCAACTTCTCGATGTTTTGGAAATTGTGATGTTCCCCCTGAATCATTAACCGTTTTAGGTTTCTAGGTCTGTTTTGTTTTACCAGTTTTATTCTTTAAAACTTTAACTTCATGATTGTCTGAAGTTTTTTAATTTTCTGGTTTGACAGAAACAGATTGTTTGTTAACCACATTGGTTTTAATTGCTTTTTCAATAACCTTGACTTGTTGGCGTTTTTGTTTCTTTTCCCTTTCTTTTACAAGACAGGGATCTTGTTTTGAAGAAACAGATCGCTTTCGGTCATTTTGGTCATGGGGATCATCAACTTTGGCTTTTTGTTTATGAAGGTGTGGACAATTTCGAATAATATGTCCAATTTTGCCACATGAAAAACATGATCTTCGTTCTACAAACCCCGAAGTATCATGTGATTGTCTTGATGATGATGATGAACTTTGTGTACCCGAGGTACTTGGTTCTAAACTGTTTTGTTCTTTTCTTTTCAACTGTTTAACTTGATTAACATGATCTAAGTTAGATACGTTTTCAAACTTTTCAAGTTTATCCGTTCCCTTCGATTTTACAAAGTTCACCCTTTGGTTCTTGCCTTGGTTCTGTTTCTTTCTACCTTGAGTCGGTAAATTACCTTTTGGCTTGGTGTCATTTTGCTGCCTTTTCGCTGTCGGTAACTTTTGATTTCCATGTTGTTTTCGAACTTCAGCCTTTGGGATTGAAGGATACTGTGTTACCACAATGTGTGAACCCGACTTTCCCAAAAACTTACTTGTCAATTCTTCAAAGGTTTTACCGATTAAAGATTGATAAACATTTTTAATTGGGAAATCTTTATCAGAATAGATTTTATCATCACCAACAAGAGTGTACAGCAAATTCACACTCTCAGACTCAATTGCAGACGTGGACTCGACTTGCACAGGTTTTGCGGGTTTTACAAGAGGATCACATAGAATATGATTCTCAAGAGGTATATCCTCTTTGATCTCCGCATCAGGCTGTGCTAAGTAAGTGTCATTAGATTCATCATCTGCAGAATCAGCATCCTCAACAATAACTAGAGAATCCTGATTCTGCTCAACAGTTGACAGACTCGTAACTGTTGAAACATCTGAATCTGATGATACTTCTTGTTTGTATCCAAGTCCTATCGCAAACTCCTCAATGTTTAAAGAAACAGATGGTGTAAAGAAAGTTCTATCTTCTTCATCAGGCATTGCATCGTAATTGTGTCTAACCGGTGGTGGACATTTTTTATATCCAATGCATAAGACATCCTTTTTCTTTTTCTGAACATCTATGATGTGATCCAGCACATAGCTAGAGTTTAAATAACTATTCAGCTTAAGCTCGATCGCCTCACTTTCAGATTTTACACAAGCCATCTTTTTTTGCATTATCTCGAGCCTATAGATGTAACAGTTAATGGTTGTTTGTTTTCTTGAAACCATTTTTGTTAGCTCAGATTTGTTTTCCCTTAAAGTTTCAATCATTGTTTTATACTCATTTTCATGGTTTGTATAAAACATGTTGGCTTCTGTGCATTTTGCTAGATCCACGATCAACTTTTGATTGTGGATGAATGTCACATCATACTTGCCTAGCAAATCATCATGTTTGCTTTGCAAGTCCGACAACTTATCACCTAAGTCGGCACAATTACTACTTAAATCAGCACATTTATCACATTTAACTATAGTTGGTTCATCGTCACATTTATCACATTTATCACCTAAGTCGGCACAATTACTACTTAAATCGACTTGATGAACTGCCAACATTAGCCATAAAGGCTGAATGAAGAGAATAAGAAGAATAAGCAGCTTGATCCACCAGAATAGATCTTCTATCATTCCCTGCTGCAGTTTCTCCCAATAATTCATCGATGTCGGCATCGACTATCACCCTCGATAAATGATCATCGCCTGACGTTGAAATTTCCTCATCTGAACTCCTAGAATAGCCTGAACTTTCTTCATTTGAAGATTCACCACCTTTGGCGGAAGATTCTCCACCACTGGCATGATTTAAATCCTTAGCAACTTCAGCAAAACAAGCTGCTCCTCCCTGATCACCAATGCCTAATTGCATTGACCAGTCACAACCTTCATCCACTTGTACCACAAGAGCTTGATTGTTGTTATTTGATGGTCCTGCGGCTTGATTTTTTACAGGTATCAAGGTGTGTTCATCGTTCCTGTTTTGATGTTGGTTCTGCTGGTTGCCTTGACTTCTGAAAGGGTTTTGGTTCCCATGCTGAGCTGGCTTTGTACACTCTCTTTTGAAGTGGACCAAGTTCACCACAATTAAAGCACTTTACAGATTGCTTGTCAAACCCATACTTGGTGTCTTTCTTGCTTTCCAACCTGGTTCGACCAGTCCTTTCCATGAAGTCCTTTGCTCACCTTACAGCACTGGCGAAAGCCCATTTGATGTCCATAATATCCATCTCCTCTTTATCAATCTGTTGATAGTCTTCTTGTGTCAGATTGATGTTACCGATCGGACCTGCTATCAATCCACAATACGCGCTCACCAATGTGTTCAGTATCTCCATATGATCCTTAGCTACTTCAACGCTAACTTTGGAGAAACTTGACATGTCTAGCCGTACTGTATTTGAGTTAGATGGTTGACCCGCAGATGACGTGCTTCCATAACAAGCTTGCTGTTGAACAGTTAGTGGATTTTCGTACATATCTATTGTTCCAGTAGATCGATAGCTTTGCTGTTGAGGAACTGGTCGTACTGGTTGTATTGGATTTCGATACAAGTCTGTTGTTCTTTGCGGTTGGGCGACTATCTATATCGGATTTCCATACAAGTCAGTACTTGTGACAAATGTTGTTTGTAGCGGAGCATGTGGAGAGGGTTTTGCAGCTGTGCTAGAACCTCCACAGTTACCATAATACATATCCGGATTCTGTTGCACAGGAATTCTTTTCGCCTTCCGGATTTCTTCTTGATCTTTGTTCTCCAAGAGCTGAACAAATTCATTGATGTTTGTCATAGCCAAAGTGCCATTGTATTTCAAGATTTCTAAGAAACCATGCCATTGAAGTGGCAGCGCATCGGCAAACTTTGTGACATCCTCTGCTGGAGTTGTTGCTACCCCATAATTATACAATTCAGTCAACAAGTGATAAAATCGACTTGTCAAATCTCTCAAAGATTCTCTTTCCATACATGTGAAACCATCAAACTCTTTCTTGAGTAAATCATGTCGCAATTTGCGTGACGCTTCATTTCCTACACCTCTCGTCTTTAGTGCATCCCATAAACGCTTTGTTGTCTTGAAGCTTACAAACTGATGATAGATATCCTTGTTTAACGCTTGAGTTAGAATAGAAAAAGCCTTCTTTTCTAAATCATAAATTTTCTTATCATCTGGAGTAAGATCTACAAATGACGCGGCAGTTGAAGCGGCAACATCAAGGGCTTGATCGAAGTCTGTAATGAATCGTAACCATAACTCCGTGTTTTGCCCAAGAATATACGTATGGAAGCTGTCTTCCCATCTAGGATATTCATTCATGTGCATTAGCTTCGGTGGGTGATTATTGCTTCCGGTTTCATTTTTGCTTAAAAGTATACTTTGAATACTTTGATTTTGATTTGAAACCAACGCCCATTGACTTGACGAAATTTATTCGCTTGAGATGGAACTGGCGAAGATGCGGGTGCGGGAGATTCGGCCCATGATGGCGATACACCCGTGCTTCTATATTTGCTCTCCGTATTAGATGGAATACCCCACCAATCTTAACTCATTTTAGATGTATGTTGAAGAATACCTACTTATAAACTTGAAACAAAATAGTTAAACATGAGTTTTGAACTTTCTGTTGAAATATGTGAAGTAATGTCGACGAAGAATGAGTGAGAGTTCGTCAAAGACCAAGGTGACGAAGTATGGTGGAGTTCGTCAAAGATAAAATTGATGAAGGATGGGATAGTTCGTTGAAATATGTGTACAAACAGAAAAGATTTTTTTTTTCAAAGTAAAAAAAAAATACTATCCTTCTGACACAGAACTTTCTAACGGCCAATTTTGTCAAACAAAGATATTTTTCAAACCAATCAAATCTTATCTTCTTCAAGTTGGTACACAAATGTCAAACAACACCTTACTTTTGAATATCTTTTTCAACGTTTCATCATTTCAATGGTCAAGAAATTCAAACAATTAATATAATAAGCAACTTCAATAATTCATATAAATCAACAATGCAGATTCTAACTAAAATCCCAGAATATATGATGAATAATGAAGAACTACTTATGAACTCAGATGAGTTTATGAGTTTACCGGTGAAACTTATGAGTTTTCCGGTCACCGGAAAAATTTCCGATCACAATTTTTACACAAAAGTTTATCAAAACCAAATCTTAACATGGATACATGAAATCTAACAAGGTTTTGTAAAAACTAACAACAAAAATGAGAAGGTTTTCAAGAATTTTTAGATGAATTTCCAGAAAATAAGATTTTTCAAACTTAAAATCAAGAATAAATCTGGACAAACTTTATAAAAATCTTTCAAAACACAAGAAACACAACATGGTTTTAACAAGGAATCGAGCCAATGCTCTGATACCAATTGTAGGTCCACCCGGAGGATCGAGTTAAACCTGTATTCCCTGTTTTCCGACGAACCCGAGAGTGCGGAATCCAAACGGGTAAGTTAAACCAAGTTAAGAACTCGAAAACGACAAACACGGTTCAACGATTAACAATCCAATGTATTAATACGTAATGCGGTTACAATGCGGTGTTTACAAGATCTCCATATAAACTCTCAGTGTGTGTGTGTGTGTTTTACAGTGTGTTTTCTCTCAAATCTATTATGCCTTGTATATCTGGTTTGCCTTCTGTTTGCTGTTTATATAGCTACAGATCGAAGAACTTCCTGCAGCCAACAAAGTTGTACGACGAAGTTCCCAAGTTGACGAAGATTGGGATCTTCGTCACTCTCACATCATGGGGAACTTTGCCTTGGTGAACTTTGTCATGGGGAACCTTGGTCATGGGGAACCTTCCTCATGGGTAACCTTCGTCACAGGGAACCTTCCTCATAGGGAACCATCCTCGTGGGGAACCTTCATCATGGGGAACCTTCGTTATGGGGAACCTTCCACATGGGGAACCTTCATCATGTTGAACTTTGTCATGGTAAACTTTCTCAACAGCAAACAACTTAACAGTTAACACATTAATATGCATACTGCACACACGCAATTGCATTTACATCGTACATTACAAAGTAAACAACGTACCGAGTCAAGATAGGAGGATATCTTGACTTCGGCCTTCACTTCGTAGCCGAGTCGAACTGGAACCATCCCGGAACGATCCGTTTCCACACAATATGCATTAACAAGTTAGTTTAAGGGTTAATCATGTAAATTGTGTAATTAAGTTTACTGCTGCGATGTTTAGAATTAAACAGTCACGTCGCTTCAATCCCATTGGTTCATGTGTGTATATATGCATCGAACAAGTCAAGGTTTTATTCAGATTGATTCCTTGCAGATTATTACTCAATGAAAGTTTGTTTGATTCTCAAATCATGTTCTAAACCTGTGATCTTGGGCTAGAATGATTTCTTATTTAGAGTGACAATTTAAGCCAAATCAAAAGTTCTTTCTGTTGGATATAATATTCAATTGTCGATTATAATTCAACGTTGCCTTCAAGGTACGACCCAAAGAGTTACACTTTGGGCAACGAACATGCAACGGTGTTTAAATTGTTAATCATAGGATCACAAATAATAAGCGTAATGAAAGAAACGGGTAATTATTTGGAATAATTACGGAGAGCTGATTTAATATTATAATTAATTTGTTAATTATAATAAATTGTATATATATATATATATATATATATTGTTAATTATCTAGATAATTAACAAGAGGGATAATTGTTTTAATTATGAGATAATTATGAAGGAGTTGTATTTAGAATACAATTGGTTTAAAATAAAAGATATATATGTATATCTTTTGTATATTAACTTCCATATAACTCTCAAAATATAACTCTCGATCCATATAGGTTACTTAACTTTTAATTAGCTGAAAGTATATATATGGAACTTTAACTCGTAAATGGTTGGATGCTTTTCAAAAGTTCAAAAGAAACAGAGTAAAAAAAATATAGAGATTTTCCTGTTTTGTTTCTTGGCCGTCAAAAAGAGAAATGGAAGAGAAGGAGCAATTGCTCGTGAAGTTTACTTGGCTAGTAAAACGAACCCTTTTGTTTCTTCAATTACGCAAAAAGGTAAGTAAAGTTTTTAAACTTTATTTTTCTTTAGTTTAAAGGTTTCGTTTGAAATCGTTTCAAACGAACAAACATGATTTCGTGGTCAACGATCATCTGGCGAGATCGTTCATTGAACTAAGGTGTCTTACTTGGTAGTCACGATTCTTTATTTTATTTTAACCTATTTTGATTGTAATGAGATAACTGGTGGAAACGGTTTAGAACCGAAAGTCGAGTAGATTTGGCATAGGAACCGCTGCGTTCAGTTTGTTTGACAAATTGACTAAAATATTTTTCTAAAAAGGTACATAAAATTCCAACAGTGGTATCAGAGCCACCTTACAAATCAAAGTAGGTTATGTCATAAATGTGTTTGGAGATCTATAAAATAGTTATAGAATTGCATGCTTAAAATCGAGTAGATTTGGCACAGGAACCTGTCACGTATAATAGTTATAGGCAAGTTTTATTAAGGCCAAACACGAACGCTTGTCAAAGTCCTCTTTGACAAAATACTTGGGCTTAACCTATTTCGTTTAGCTTAATGATCGTATTATGCAAAATCCGGGTCTAGAATCAGTTTTACATAACACGCGTACTAAATTGTTTTTGGAGCTACGCATGTTAAATAAAAAAAATGGAACAAACTTTATTTTTGTTTTAAAAATCAAATGCAAAATTTGGTTTTAGCTTTTCCTACGTTTAAAAATAAAATTCAAAATTCTGTTTTATCTTTATATTAAAGGAAACTTAGTTTTTTTCTTTAAATTAAAGTTTTTTTATTGGATCCAAGATTAAGTGGGAGCACTAAAGGATTTGTGCTACACTTAATCGGCTCGGTTCATGTTCTTGGGCTCGAACGAACCGAACATAATCTGAACCCGGAATTGCATATTTATTTATTTATTTTATTAAGCGTTTTGCCATGTGATGTTTGTTACGTACATAAAATTAATAATTAATACACGGTCATTAAAACGACAATTTTAACAAAAAGTTTATTAAGTATTGGATAGGTAATTAAAATAAACATCTTATTTTAAAATAGGAAAAATTACACTTTTCGTCCTTTATGTTTGTAGCTAGTTGCAATGGATGACCTTTACCTTTAATAATTACAGCCACAGTCCTTTATTTTGAAAACCTGTTACATCTTTCGTCCTTTAGCACTAACCCAGTTAAAAAATTAAGTTAAGTTACATCACGTACAGAGCACGTGAGGGCATTTATGTCCATTCGCATAGCAACTATCCCACCATATAAATACCACTCTTCTCCCCCAAATACCTATTTTAGGGTTTATCCAAACATCATCCTCCATCCAGATCCAAACTCACCTCTGTTGCCATTAATCAACAACTATAATATCTCCAAAATTTTGGAGGTGAAGATGGAGGACAGGATGTGAATGCTCTCATATGTTACACTCTTTCTCTCTCTCTCACTAGATACGCATCTATATCTATACATCTGAATCTATCTAGGCGATGAAGATCTTGTATCTATATCTATACATATGAATCTCGCCACATCCAAACTCGCCCAAAAAGATCCAGATCCAAACTCAAGATCCAGATCCAAACTAGCCACACCCAAACTCGCCCAAAAAGAACAGATCCAGATCCAAACTCGCCACATCCAAACTCGCCCAAAAAGAACAGATCGGAGGCGGTGGTGATGGATGAATAGATCTGATGGCGGCGACGGGGTGTCCGGAAGACAGGGGTGGTGGTGATGGATGAATAGATCTGATGGAGGCGGTGGTGATGGATGAATAGATCCTGATACACGCATAACAGTGAGTGTGGATCCGTTGTTGATGTTATAGCTAGCAAGGGTATCGATGTTGTGGAGGACCGTCTCGTTGAAGATCAACTCCTGCTCGTGATGGGGAATATGCACCTTATCCTGGATAATGGCTTTTATTCTGTTGACAGTGTCCGGCGATGGTGGGGTGGGATTTCATGTTTGTGGTGGTGGATCTGAATCGGAAGACAGGGGTAGTGGAGAAAGATTTGAGTTATTGGATTCAAGCTTTTTTGTAAGTTAGAACAAATAATGGCTTGTTAATTTTGTGAATCTAAACAGGAGTTATTTCTTTGATAAGTTATTGCAATTATATTTTGTTTGAATCTATCAGTGATTGTTTGGCTTGTTTGAATCTAAACAGGAGTTATTTCTTTGATCAGATTATTGCAGTTATTTCTTTTATTATTTTTTTATTTATAGTATAAATAATTAAGTAGAAAGACTAAACTGCCCTTAAGTAAATAAATTTAACTGAAAATTTTAACCAAGTTAGTGCTAAAGGACGAAAGATGTAACAAGTTTTCAAAATAAAGGACTGTGGCTGTAATTATTAAAGGTAAAGGTCATCCATTGCAACTAGCTACAAACATAAAGGACGAAAAGTGTAATTTTTCCTTTAAAATACAAAAATCAAAATTGGTTTTTCAAAAATTAAAAGTTAATTTGAAAACCGCAATTAATAAACGTTATTAATTAAAATAAATTTGTGACACGACCAACTTAGATTAAATAGGGTATTTAAAATTAATCGGTCGAGTGATTGAAAGGTGTTTCAAGTCGTCACAAATTAAAACGTAAAATTGAATTTTACAAAGGAATTCTAAAGCCTATGTTCATGCCATAGGCCGTACAAGTATTTTAAAATGAACCGAACTGGTAATTTTGGTCACGGGGATCATCAACTTTGTCATTTTGGTCACGGGGATCATCAACTTTGGCTTTTTGTTTATGAAGGTATGGACAATTTCGAATAATATGTCCAATTTTGCCACATGGAAAACATGATCTTCGTTCTACAAACCCCGAAGTATCAAGTGATTGTCTTGATGATGATGATGATGATGAACTTTGTGAACCTGAGGTACTTGGTTCTAAACTGTTTTGTTCTTTTGTTTTCAACAGTTTAACTTGATTAACATGATCTAAGTTAGATATGTTTTCAAACGTTTCAAGTTTATCCGTTCCCTTCGATTTTACAAAGTTCACCCTTTGTTTCTTGCCTTGGTTCTGTTTCTTTCTACCTTGAGTCGGTAAATTACCTTTTGGCTTGGTGTGATTTTGCTGCCTTTTCACTGTCGGTAACTTTTGATTTCCATGTTGTTTTCGAACTTCAGCCTTTGGGATTGAAGGATACTGTGTTACCACAACGTGTGAACCCAACATTCCCAAAAACTTACTTGTTGATTCTTCAAAGGTTTTACTGATTAAAGATTGATCAACATTTTTAATAGGGAAATCTTTGTCAGAATATATTTTATCATCACCAACAAGAGTGTACAGCAAATTCACACTCTCAGACTCTTTTGCAGACGTGGACTCGACTTGCAAAGGTTTTGCGGGTTTTACAGGAGGATCACATAGAATATGATTCTCAAGAGGTATATCCTCTTTGATCTCCGCATCAGGCTGTGCTGAGTTAGTATCATTAGGTTCATCATCTAGAGAATCAGCATCCTCAACAATAACTGGAGAATCCTGATTCTGCTCAACAGTTGACAGACTCGTAACTGTTGAAACATCTGAATCTGATGATACTTCTTGTTTGTATCCAAGTCCCGTCGGAAACTCCTCAATGTTTAAAGAATTAGATGGTGTAAAGAAAGTTCTATCTTCTTCATCAGGTATAGCATCATAATTGGGTCTGACCGGTGGTGGACATTTTTTATATCCAATGCATGAGACATCCTTTTTCTTTTTCTGAACATCTATGATGTGATCCAGCACATAGCTAGAGTTTAAATAACTATTCAGCTTAAGCTTGATCGCCTCACTTTCAGATTTTACACAAGCCATCTCTTTTTACATTATCTCGAGCCTATTGATGTAACAGTTAATGGTTGTTTGTTTTCTTGAAACCATTTTTGTTAGCTCGGATTTGTTTTCCCTTAAAGTTTCAATCATTGTATAACAACTCTAAACCGAAACCTTTATAGATTTTTCCAACACCCTAATATATTTTAAAATATCACAATATGTCCCAAAATACATCCCATACGTGAAAACGGGCCCCGAATACCCTAAATATTATTAAAATAATCAAAAATCTGATTTTTTGGGTTTGAGGCGGGCCACGTAAGCCTCACCTCAACCCCTACGCGGGCCGCGAGAGGCCAAAAATGTGGCGCAGCCCGGTGCGGCCACGTGACCCAACAACCGTCGAACCTACCTGCTGACCCGGACGAGCTACCCCTTTGACTAGAGTTGACGCGGGCCGCGTAGGCCCTTGCCTACCCTTATGCGGGCCGCGTAAAAGTGAAAGTGAAACACTATATATAGAGGCCATCGAATCATCAGTCGAATTCGTTCAAAAACGTTTTCTTTCTCTCAAATCTAAAGTGTAGGCATTATACACGGGTATAATACCCCCCTAAATAGCGAAGTTCTGCTCCGTTGTAAGTATCATAACCCCTGGATACGTATTAGATACTCTGCCCGATTGATATAGGGTTCCGTAACGGCTGTCGTGGTTCTGCCCGACGTAGTCGTTGGAATACTGTCTCGGGGAGGGTATTACTAATGTTAAAATGGGTTATTATACTAACACGTGTGCTTTTGTGTAAATTATAGATAATTCTCAGGAAACCCTAAAGGATAATCTAAGACTGTAGTGTGAGTCGATCCGCTTTTTGTAAACTTTTGTTAACTGTTTTTACAAAACCTCATCCAATTAATTATATATTAAACAGTTATTGAGTATTTGTAAGGATACAATTATCGTGGGTATGTTGGGGTTTTGTATACAAAATTTGTTACCGGAGGGGTAACATTTCCACAAGTCGGATCTGACAGTACCACGGGTGATAATTGGTATAACTTGGAAACAAATATAATTGCGAGACCGCCCTCAATAGTGTACAATGGTTTTTATTTAAACTTGATTAAACTGGGATTCACTCACCAGTATTTCCCACTGACAAATGTTTTTAAAACGCGTTTCAGGTAACAAATTGTGAAAGCCAAATAGAAGCCAGCAGGACAGCACTAAAGGCTTGGAAAAGTGGCAATAAAGTTACCTAAGATAAAATAGATGTTTTTATTAAATAAAATAGAATTTATTCATATGGAAATGTATGTACTTAAAACTTGGGTTTTATCCCATGTGTTTAATGTTATGAAAATGTGGTATTTTACTCTGATAAAATATTTCCTAACTACGGTCCTGATGAAAATTTCCGCTGCCAAATTAGACAATACCAGATACCACCGAAACTGGCTCGCGGCCGCCCGTTCCCGGGGATTAGGGATCGGGGGTTGCGACAGAAGGTGGTATCAGAGCTAAGCCACTGATTCAGCCACAGAAGTGTTCTGCTGACATCAAAATTCAAATTGTTAGGAAATAAATTACGGAAATACGTGTATAACTGTATTTCTTGTTATGTGTAATTTGACTATTGTTAGTTTACAGAATGAGCGACCAAGGACCATCTGACGCGTATCGTCAATTGTCTGGTTCGCCTAGAAGCGAAGGCACCTCCTCTTCTCAGCCTGCCCTCTCAGGGTACTCCGCTGATATGGAAGAAGGAATCTTTGTGTTTAAGGCTCAGTCAGAAGAGCCATTTCCTCAGAAAAAGAGGGGATGGTTCAGTCGAGGAGCACACGAGCGTAGAAAGCGTATGAAAAAGTTACAAGACCAGAGAGCACTAGCAGCAGCCAAAAGAGAAACCAATGCCTATGCCCAGGACATGATTAATAGGGGTATAGCCAACATCCACATCCTAGCAACCACTGCAGCTGACCCTAATCTGGAACAAATAATAGCACCCCAACCACAACTACCAATCCCTGACCAACCCATGGAGATAGAAAACCCTGAAAATCAAGTAGAAATGCATGACTTCAATTTGGAAGAAATACCTAGGGTACCAGCACCAAACCCCCTAGACCCAAATTACGAACCCTAGTGGGACGATAATAGGGACTATGTGCAACTTGACCCGATACATGAAGACATGCCCATGCCAAACATAGGAGCCTACCCAGGTTTGGATCCTTTAGATCCTTATTACCACGATGAATACATTAGGGAGATTTTAGAAGATCCTTACTGATTCCAGGCCCCTACACCTCCATACCAAGAACCCGCACCCCAGATTCCGAACCCAGTCCTAGAACCTGCACCCCCAATGAGTGCAGATAATGTACAAGAACTTATGACATTTGGTGAGGAAATTTTTGAAAGTAGTGAGAGAATGCGACAGGTGGGAGAGCGACTCGTCTAGAAGTACGACGAGCGCAATATGGATTTCTGGATGAATCCATATCCGTAGATGTGATGGTGGAGACGATAATAGTAATAATAATAATATAATAAATTAATTAATAAAATAATAATAAAATATGTGTGTACGGATGCCTACTATTATTAGTGTAATTTTATTCCAGTTGGTATTGTAATTTTTATTTCAGTACTGGTGTGTAATAAATGCATATTATATGAATAGAGTAAAGTCGCAATGATCGATGCTTTTGACCAAAATGCGTGTTATGTGATTAACTATATTAAATATTATTTTGTGATATTAATATGTGGTAAATGTTTAAAATTCAGATGGCCGACGAAGAAAATCAGGAAAATCTGAATAACGATAACCATAGTAACATTAACTTGGTTAATGAAAACCCAAGCATCAATAACAATGGAAACCAAATGGATAATAGTGTCGTTCAGCACATAGTGGCACAAGGAATCATAGATGCAATGTCAATTATTATTCAAACGGTTCAGGAAGCGAATAATAAAAGTAAGCACAACAGTAAGCGACCAATTGAACCAGAACATAGCGTGAACAATGGACCCGTACTTCAAGTACCCATTCCCAAAAGAAGAAGAACCATCCCTTATGGTTGTTCTTACAAAGAATTTTGGTCCTGCAAACCAATAGAATTCTCAGGCAATGAAGGACCCATTGCAGCTCTACGCTGGATAGAAAAGACTGAGGCTGTTTTAAAAATAAGCAAGTGTGCTGAAGAAGACAAAATAATGTTTGCTTCTAATGTATTTAAAAACTCAGCCTTAGAATGGTGGAACACTATCCTCCCGTCAAAAGGAGGTGATAGGGTATATAACATAGAATGGGAGAAATTTAAGAACATGGTAGAAAGGAAATTATGCCCTCCTAATGAAAAGGAACAGATAGCAAATAAGTTTCTAAACCTTAGGATGATCGGGGTAGATAGTAAGGGTTATACTACTACATTCTTTGAATATGCTAGAATAGTACCAACCCTTGCATCACCTGAACCAGTATTAATCTCCCGCTACATATGGGGATTAATTGGAGAAATTAGACATGTAGTCAAGGCAGCTAGACCTCAAACTATAGAAGAAGCTGTAGAACTAGCCAACACCTTGATAGATGAATTAATCCGTACTAGAGAATAAGACCAGAGGAGAAACCTAACCCAATGGCTTACCCAAGAATTCTGTTCTGGGAATTTCAATCGTAGGAATATGGGTTCTACCTCTGCACCATTCTGCAAGGTCTGCAAGAAAAAGCATTCCGGAAAATGCTCCACTCTTTGCAATTTCTGCAAAGCACCCGGACACAAGGAAGAAGATTGCAGGAGAAAATCCAGTAATGGACTGTGCTTCAACTGTGGAGAAAAATGTCACATCAAGCCGAATTGTCCGAAATTGCTCCAGCTGTGAACAACAAGAACACTAAAAATGCTAGAGCATTCGTTCTGACTGCAGATGAAGCCAATATGATTCCGGACGTGATAGCCGATACGTTTTTAGTTAATGATGTTTGTGCTAAAGTATTATTTGACTCTAGTGCAAACCAAAGTTTTATTAATACTTCGTTTTGCAAACTTCTAAATAAGTCATTAACTAAACTACCACAAGAATGTCTAGTAGAGACTGCTAATGGAGAAACGGTTAGGATTTCTGAAATTGTGCAAGGAGCAAAAACAGAATTTTCAAACCAAAAATTTAAGGCAAACCTTTATCCCATGAATCTGGCAGGATTTGATGTCGTTTTAGGAATGGATTGGTTAATAGCCAATAAAGCCAGTATTTTATGTGATAAAAAGTCAATCCAAGTAAATTCACCAAAAGGTGAAAAGATCACAATTAAAGGAGATAAACCCTCTAGATCTACGAAATTCATCTCTGTGATGAAAACTGCAAGTTATGTAAGAAAAGGGTCTATAGTATATTTGATTTCTATAATCACTAACACTAAAGGAAAAGAACTAAAAGACATTCCAGTAGTGTCTCAGTTTTCAGATGTATTTCCAGAAGAATTACTAGGACTACCGCCAGATAGAGAAGTTGAATTCAGAATTCACCTGCTACCAGGAACGGCACCGATTGCTAAAGCACCTTACCGTTTGGCACCCGCACAAATGAAAGAACTGAAGAAACAGTTGGATGAATTATTAGAGAAAAGATTCTTACAGCCAAGCTCATCGCCATGGGGAGCGCCAATTTTATTCGTTAAAAAGAAGGATGGATTAATGCGTATGTGTATTGACTACCGTGAGTTAAACAAGGTCACGATTAAGAATCGGTACCCATTACCAAGGATCGATGATCTGTTCGATCAACTGCAATTAGCTCGATTTTTCTCTAAAATCGATTTAAGGTCAAGATATCATCAATTAAAGGTACAGGAAGAGGATATTCCTAAGACCGCCTTCAAAACAAGGTATGGCCATTATGAATTTACCGTCATGCCATTCGGTTTAACCAATGCCCCAGCTGCATTTATGGACATGATGAACCGAATATGTAAGCCATATTTGGATAAATTCATAATTGTCTTTATAGATGATATTCTAATTTACTCTAAAAGTAAAGAGGATCATGCAAAGCATTTGCACGCACTTCTAAATCTATTAAGAAAGGAAAAACTTTATGCTAAGTTTTCAAAGTGTGAATTTTGGTTAGAACAGGTACAGTTTCTTGGACACTTAGTCAATCATGAAGGAATTCATGTAGATCCCACAAAAATCGAGGCGATTACTAAATGGAAAACACCTGAATCACCAACCAAGGTTAGAAGTTTCTTAGGATTGGGCGGTTATTATAGAAGATTTATTCGAGATTTCTCTAGAATAGCCATTCCTTTAACTAAGTTAACCTGTAAATCCATTAAGTTTGAATGGGGACCAAAACAGGAAGAAGCATTTAGAATTCTTAAACAAAGATTAACTAATACACCCATACTAGCGTTACCAGAAAACTGAAGACTTTATAGTCTATTGTGACGCTTCCAAACTAGGGTATGGATGTGTATTAATGCAACGCCAAAAGGTTATAGCATATGCATCTAGGCAACTTAAGAATCATGAAGAGAATTATTCAACCCATGATCTAGAATTAGGAGCTATAATTTTTTCCCTTAAGATTTGGAGACATTACCTTTATGGTAGTAAATTTACCATATTCACTGATCATAAAAGTTTAAGGTATGTTTCCGGGCAAAAGGAGTTAAATATGAGACAAAGACGTTGGATGGAAATGTTTAGTGATTATGATTGTGATATCCAGTATCATGCAGGAAAGGCAAATGTAGTTGCTGATGCTTTAAGCCGAAAGTATCATGAAAAGCCAAAAAGGGTACGTTCTCTTAAATTAAATCTACAAGTAGATTTAAATGATCAAATTAGAAAAGCACAAGAATCCGTAATCAAGGATGATACTGAAAAGCTAAAAGGTATGATTAAAGAATTAGAACAAGGAACAGATGGAATTTGGAGATTCCGTAAAAAGAGAATGTGGATACCTAAATTAGGTAACCTACGCCATCGTATATTAGAAGAAGCCCATAAGTCCAAATATACGATGCATCCAGGAAATGATAAAATGTATCAGGATTTAAGAAAGAATTTTTGGTGGATAGGAATGGAAAAGGACATAGCAGCCTATGTTTCTAAATGTTTAACATGTTCACAAGTTAAAGCTGAACACCAGAAACCTTCAGGTTTATTGCAACAGTTAGAAATGCCAGTATGGAAATTGGAATTGATAACAATGGATTTTGTTACCAAATTACCCAAAACAAAGAAAGGTAATGATACAATCTGGGTGAATGTAGACAGGCTAACCAAGTCAGCTCATTTCCTACCAATGAAGGAAACTTTCAGTATGGAACAGTTAGCTAAATTATATGTAAATGAAATAGTTTCATTACATGGAATTCCTTTATCAATTGTTTCTGATAGGGATAACCGATTTACCTCTCATTTTTGGTCAAGTTTCCAAAAGGCAATGGGAACCAAGTTAAATCTAAGCACAGCTTATCATCCTCAAACAAAGCGAAAGAACCATTAAGACAATGGAGGACATGCTTAGAGCTTGTGTAATTGATTTCGGAGGTAGTTGGGACGATCACTTACCTTTAATAGAATTTTCTTATAATAACAGTTATCAGACAAGTATCAACGCTGCACCATTCGAAGCACTTTATGGACGAAAGTGCCGAACCCCAGTATGTTGGGCAGAAATTGGGGAAAAGCAACTATCTGGACCTGAGATAGTACAGGAGACAACCGACAAGATCATTCAAGTCAAGGAACAACTAAAAGCAGCACGTGATCGACAGAAGAGCTATGCTGATAACCGACGCAAACCATTGGAATTTCAAGTAGGAGATAAAGTGTTGTTGAAAGTCTCTCCTAGGAAAGGAATAGTAAGATTCATCAAAAGAGGGAAGCTAAGTCCCAGGTATGTTGGACCTTTTGAGATTATTAGAAGAATAGGACTTGTAGCCTATAAGCTACAATTGCCAGAGGAAATGGCAGGAATACATGATGTATTTCATTTATCAAATCTCAAGAAATGCTTAGCTGATGAATCACTAAGGGTACCTCTTAAGGATATAGAGGTGAATGAATAACTCAAATTCGTAGAAAGGCCTCTACAGATTGAAGACAGGAAAGTCAAGAACCTCAAGCATAAGAGATTAGTTCTAGTCAAAGTGAAGTGGGACTCCAAAAGAGGACCTGAGTACACATGGGAGCTTGAATCAGAAATGCAAAAGAAATATCCGCACTTGTTCCAGTAGATCTCGAGGACGAGCTCTAAAACAAGGTGGGGAGGATATAACAACTCTAAACCGACACCCTTATAGATTTTTCCGACACCTTAATAAATTTTAAAATATCCCAATATGTCCCAAAATACACCCCATACGTGAAAACGGGCCCCAAATACCTGAAATATTTTTAAAATAATCAAAAATCTAATTTTTTGGGTTTGAGGCGGGCCGCGTAAGCCTCACCTTAACCCCTACGCGGGCCGCAAGAGGCCAAAAATGTGGCGCAGCCCGGTGCGGCCACGTGACCCAACACCCGTCGAACCTACCTGCTGACCCGGACGAGCTACCCCTTTGACCAGAGTTGACGCGGGCCGCGTAGGCCCTTGCCTACCCTTACGCGGGTCGCGTAAAAGTGAAAGTGAAGCACTATATATAGAGGCCATCGGATCTTCAATCGAATTCGTTCAAAAATGTTTTCTTTCTCTCAAATCTATAGTGTAGGCATTATACACGGGTATAATACCCCCCCTAAATAGCGAAGTTCTGCTCCGTTGTAAATATCATAACCCCTGGATACGTATTAGATACTCTGCCCGATTGATCTAGGGTTCTGTAACGGCTGTCGTG
This sequence comes from Helianthus tuberosus, assembly GCA_030545235.1. NCBI lineage: Eukaryota > Viridiplantae > Streptophyta > Magnoliopsida > Asterales > Asteraceae > Helianthus > Helianthus tuberosus. Next base: position 199,300,553 of record CM060370.1, on the reverse strand, counting down.
GTTCTGCCCGACGTAGCCGTTGGAATGCCGTCTTGGGGAGGGTATTACTAATGTTAAAATGGGTTATTATACTAACATGTGTGCTTTTGTGTAAATTATAGATAATTCTCAGGAAACCCTAAAGGATAATCTAAGACTGCAATGTGAGTCGATCCGCTTTTTGTAAACTTTTGTTAACTGTTTTTACAAAACCTCATCCGATTAATTATATATTAAACAGTTATTGAGTATTTGTAAGGATACAATTATCGTGGGTATGTTGGGGTTTTGTATACAAAATTTGTTACTGGAGGGGTAACATTTCCACAAGTCGGGTCTGATAGTACCACGGGTGATAATTGGTATGACTTGGAAACAAATATAATTGCGAGACCGCCCTCAATACTATACAATGGTTTTTATTTATACTTGATTAAACTGGGATTCACTCACCAGTATTTCCCACTGACAAATGTTTTTAAAACGCGTTTCAGGTAACAAACTGTGAAAGCCAAATAGAAGCCAGCTGGACAGCACTAAAGGCTTGGAAAAGTGGCAATAAAGTTACCTAAGATAAAATAGATGTTTTTATTAAATAAAATAGGATTTATTCCTATGGAAATGTGTGTACTTAAAACTTGGGTTTTATCCCATGTGTTTAATGTTATGAAAATGTGGTATTTTACTCTGATAAAATATTTCCTAACTACCGTCCTGATGAAAAATCCCGCTGCCAAATTAGACAATACCAGATACCACCGAAACTGGCTCGCGGCAGCCCGTTCCTGGGGATTAGGGATCGAGGGTTGCGACACATTGTTTTATACTCATTTTCATGGTTTGTATAAAACATGTTGGCTTCTGTGCATTTTGCAAGATCCACGATTAACTTTTGATTGTGAATGAATGTCACATCATACTTGCCTAGCAAATCATCATGTTTGCTTGCAAGTCCGACAACTTATCACCTAAGTCAGCACAATTACTACTTAAATCAGCACATTTATCACATTTAACTACAGTTGGTTCATCGACACATACCTAACTTGATGAACTACCAACATTAGCCATAAAGGCTGAATGAAGAGAATAAGAAGAATAAGCAGCTTGATCCACCAGAATAGATCTTCTATCATTCCCTGTTGCAGTTTCTCCCAATAATTCATCGATGTCGGCATCGACTATCACCCTCGATATATAATCATCGCCTGACGTTGAAATTTCCTCATCTGAACTCCTAGAATAGCCTGAACTTTCTTCATCTGAAGATTCACCACCACTGGCGGAAGATTCTCCACCACTGGCGTGATTCAAATCCATAGCAACTTCAGCAAAACAAGTTGTTCCTCCCAGATCACCAATGCCTAATTGCATTGACCAGTCACAACCTTCATCCACGTGTACCACAAGAGATTGATTGTTGTTGTTTGATGGTCCTGTGGCTTGATTGTTTACAGGTATCAAGGTGTGTTCATCATTCCTGTTTTGATGTTGATTCTGCTGGTTGCCTTGACTTCTGAAAGGGTTTTGGTTCCCATGCTGAGCTGGCTTTGTACATTCTCTTTTGAAGTGACCACGTTCACCATAATTAAAGCACTTTACAGATTGCTTGTCAAACCCATACTTGGTGTCTTTCTTGCTTTCCAACCTGGTTCGACCAGTCCTTTCCATGAAGTCCTTTGCTCGCCATACAGCACTGGCGAAAGACCATTTGATGTCCATAATATCCATCTCCTCTTTATCAATCTGTTGATAGTCTTCTTGTGCCAGATTGATGTTACTGATCTGACCTACTATCAATCCACAATACGCGCTCACCAATGTGTTCAGTATCTCCATATGATCCTTAGCTGCTTCAACGCTAACTTTGGAGAAACTTGACGTGTCTAGCCGTACTGTATTTGAGTTAGATGGCTGACCCGCAGATGACGTGCTTCCATAACAAACTTGTTATTGAATAGGTAGTGGATTTCCGTACATATCTGTTGTTCCAGTAGATCGATAGCTTTACTGTTAAGGAACTGGTTGTACTAGTTGTATTGGATTTCCATACAAGTCTGTTGTTCTTTGCGGTTGGGCGACTATCTGTATCGGATTTCCATACAAGTCAGTGCTTGTGACAAATGCTGTTTGTAGCGGAGCATGTGGAGAGGGTTTTGCAGCTGTGCTAGAAACTCCACAGTTACCAAAATACATATTCGGATTCTGTTGCACAGGAATTCTTTTCGCCTTCCGGATTTCTTCTTGATCTTTGTTCTCCAAGAGCTGAACGAAATCATTGATGTTTGTCGTAGCCAAAGTGCCATTGTATTTCAAGATTTCTAAGAAACCATGCCATTGAAGTGGCAGCGCATCGGCAAACTTTGTGACAACCTCTGCTGGAGTTGTTGCTACCCTATAATTATTCAATTCAGTCAACAAGTGATAAAATCGACTTTTCAAATCTCCCAAAGATTCTCTTTCCATACATGTGAAACCATCAAACTCTTTCTTGAGTAAATCATGTCGCAATTTGCGTGACGTTTCATTTCCTTCACCTCTCGTCTTTAATGCATCCCATAAACGCTTTGTTGTCTTGAAGCTTACAAACTGATGATAGATATCCTTGTTTAGCGCTTGAGTTAGAATAGAAAAAGCCTTCTTTTCTAAATCATAAATTTTCTTATCATCTGGAGTAAGATCTACAAATGATGCGGCAGTTGAAGCGGCAACATCAAGGGCTTGATCGAAGTCTGTAATGAATCATAACCATAACTCCGTGTTTTGCCCAAGAATATACGTATGGAACCTGTCTTCCCATCCAGGATATTCATTCATGTGCATTAGCTTTGGTGGGCGATTATTGCTTCCGGTTTCATTTTTGCTTAAAAGTGTACTTTGAATACTTTGATTTTGATTTGAAACCAACGCCCATTGACTTTACGAAATTTGATTCGCTTGAGATGGAACTGACGAAGATGCGGGTGCGGGATATTCGGCCCATGATGGCGATACACCCGTGCTTCTATATTTGGTCTCCGTATTAGATGGAATACCCCACCAATCTGAACTCATTTTAGATGTATGTTGAAGAATACCTGCTTATAAACTTGAAAAAAAAATTGTTAAATATGAGTTTTGAACTTTCTGTTGAAATATGTGAAGTAATGTCGACGAAGAATGAGAAAGAGTTTGTCAAAGACCAAGGTGACGAAGTATGGTGTAGTTCGTCAAATATAAAATTGTTGAAGGATGGGATAGTTCGTTGAAATATGTGTACAAACAGAAAAGTTTTTTTTTTCAAAGTAAAAAAAAATATTATCCTTCTGACACAGAACTTTCTAATGGCCAATTTTGTCAAAGAAAGATATTTTTCAAACCAATCAAATCTTATCTTCTTGCAAGTTGGTACACAAATGTCAAACAACACCTTACTTTTGAACCTCTTTTTCAACGTTTCATCATTTCAATGGTCAAGAAATTCAAACAATTAATATAATAAGCAACTTCAATAATTCATATAAATCAACAATGCAGATTCTAACTAAAAACCCAGAATATATGATGAAGAATGAAGAACAACTTATGAACTCAGATGAGTTTATGAGTTTACCGGTGAAACTTATGAGTTTTCCGGTCACCAAAAAAATTTCCGATCACAATTTTTGCACAAAAGTTTATCAAAACCAAATCTTAACATGGATACATGAAATCTAACAAGGTTTTGTAAAAACTAACAGCAAAAATGACAAGGTTTTCAAGAATTTTAAGATGAATTTCCAGAAAAAAAGATTTTTCAAACTCAAAATCAAGAACAAATCTGGACAAACTTTATAAAAATCTTTCAAAACACAAGAAACACAACATGGTTTTAACAAGGAATCGAGCCAATGCTCTTATACCAATTGTAGGTCCACCCGGAGGATCGAGTTAAACCTTTATTCCCTGTTTTCCGACGAACCCAAGAGTGCGGAATCCAAATGGGTAAGTTAAACCAAGTTTAGAACACGAAAACGACAAACACGGTTCAACGATTAACACTCCAATGTATTAATACGCAATGCGGTTACAATGCGGTGTTTACAAGATCTCCTTATAAACTCTCAGTGTGTGTGTGTGTGTTTTACAGTGTGTTCTCTCTCAAATCTATTCAGCCTTGTATATCTGGTTTGCCTTCTGTTTGCTGTTTATATAGCTACAGATCGACGAACTTCCTGCAGCCGACAAAGTTGTACGACGAAGTTCCCAAGTTGATGAAGATTGGGATCTTCGTCACTCTCACATCATGGTGAAGATTGAACTTCGTCATGGTGAACTTTCATGGGGAACCTTCATCATGGGGAACTTTGCCATGGGGAACCTTCATCGTGGGGAACCTTCCTCATGGGGAACCTTCATCATGGTGAACCTTCATCATGGGGAACCATCCTCGGGGGGAACCTTCATCATGGGGAACCTTCCTCATGGGGAACCTTCATCATGTTGAACTTTGTCATGGTGAACTTTCTCAACAGCAAACAACTTAACAGTTAACACACTAATATGCATATCATGGTGAACTTTCTCAACAGCAAACAACTTAACAGTTAACACACTAATATGCATATTGCACACACGCAATTGCATTTACATCGTACATTACAAAGTAAACAACGTACCGAGTCATGATAGGAGGATATCTTGACTTCGGCCTTCACTTCGTAGCCGAGTCGAACTGGAGCAATCCCGGAACGATCCGTGCCCACACAATATGCATCAACAAGTTAGTATAAGGGTTAGCCATGTAAATTGTGTAATTAAGTTTAGTGCTGCGATGTTTAGAATTAAACAGTCACGTCGCTTCAATCCCATCGGTTCATGTGTGTATATATGTATCGAACAAGTCAAGGTTTTATTCAGATTGATTCCTTGCAGATTATTACTCAATGAAAGTTTGTTTGATTCTCAAATCATGTTCTAAACCTGTGATCTTGGGCTACAATGATTTCTTATTTAGAGTGACAATTTAAGCCAAATCAAAAGTTCTTTCTGTTGGATATAATCTTCAATTGTCGATTATAATTCAACGTTGCCGTCAAGGGACGACCCAAAGAGTTACACTTTGGGCAACGAACATGCAACGGTGTTTAAATTGTTAATCATCGGATCAAGAATAATAAGCGTAATGAAAGAAACGGGTAATTATTTGGAATAATTACGGAGAGCCGATTTAATATCATAATTAATTTGTTAATTATAACAAATCGTATATATATATATATATATATATATATATATATATATATATATATATATATACATAGGGTAGGGTTCTAGAGTGAACAATGATTAACTTTTGAACAAAATGAACAGATCTTGATCATTCATTTGTAAGATGATGAGATTTAATTGCAATGGCAGTTTTGTAAATATTTGATAAAAAATAATAAACAGAAATTACAAATAGGGATAATAATGTAAAATTACACATACTTTAATTTTGGGAACAGGAAACATAATTGATTTTCTAGAATACCAATCTCTCTCTTCTTCTCTACAGACGATGCTCATTCTTTTCTATATGCCACCGACGATTGGAAATATGACACACGGAGCGGCATTCCAGCGAGGAAAATCAACAATAGCTTAGAAGAGGTAAGTTTATAAGCAGTACATCGATTTCGGTTGTGTATGATTAGTACTTCTTTTAATTATTTGAAATCGGAAACTTAGGGTTTCGTTGATTCGTTGTGTATGAGATCGTTTTGAAGTTGTAATAGTTGTCTAATCACAAGTTTATGGTACGATGTTGTGTTTTGATTAATTTGTATTCGATTAAAGTAGTACATGGTTTGTAGGTTAGGGTTATATGAATAGTGTTGATGTTACTCTGTTTTTCTGGTATTTTAATCTTCGTGATGTGATGCAGCCCTTCTTTTTTGTGTTAGGTGGTTTAATCTTGTTGATGTACACTTGTGTATATCGTTCACAAATAGTTATAAATACACTGTGTATACACATATGTATAGCAGTGCTGTGTGTGTATACACATATGTATAGAAGTGCTGTGTGTGTATACACGTATGTATAGCAGTGTTGTATGTGTATACGCATATGTATAGCAGTGTTGTATCTTTTTTTTTAAATTGTATGCAATGTTTATGTAAATGAATAATGCTTTTATTCTATAGGGGTTAAGTATGTTACACAAATTTCCGATGAACATCGTTTATACTTTTGTTGTCGTATTTAAGTTGATATACCAATTCTCCAAATGAGAACCAGTAAGTATTTAAAACATGTTGTGTTGTTAATGTTGTTTGTAGGTATTAACTTGATAAATGATATGTAGGAAAAATGTAAATTGATTTTATAGGAAGGAAAAGCGAAAGGATATTACGTAAAGCGGTAAAAAGTCATATAAATTCAATGGATGAACCTATCGAGTTTTCTGACAGTGAAGAAATGAAAGGATTAGGTGATTGTAATTTGGCGAGTCCACAATCAGTTCATTCGGTGCGTGTGCCGTTCTCTGTAACCTGGAAGGTATACCTTTAAAATGTTGATATTGTTGTTACAAGATTAGTTAGTTGAGTATGCAAAGTCTAAATTGTGGCGTTTGTTTATGTTATTACAATAGATGACGACAACAAGGAAAGAAGTATGCTATGAAGATTGTGTGTTCCCATGCTAACACGCGCCGCGATGAAGTAATGGCTGAAGCGGTTGGATACAACGTGGCGAATAGGCTTCACGGTTACAATGTTCAATACAACGTGTGCGTACGTGATGTGGTTGGGATTTTTTTTTGTTCTTTGATGGAAATTCGATGTTAATCTGGTTTATTTTAATGTTTTTGTGATTTTGGCTTTGTTATTTTGGGACATAAGGTACAATGTGTTGTATATGCACATGGTATGGTATAATTACTATGATTTAACAAAGTATGCAACATAGATTGAGTTGACAAACGTTATTGTATTGAAACAGAGGTGTATGTTGGATAAAACAAACAGTTGTTCTGTACTTGATTTGTCAAAAGTTTGTATATGAATATACACAAATGTACATGGGTAAAGCTTCAAGTTTATGTTTTCAAAATGAGTTGAATAAAACAAACAGTTGTTTTGTACTTAAAATACACAAGTGTATATATGTATGTACGTAGAAGCTTTAACATGTGTACACAGGTGTATTGATGTAGTTTCAGAATTTAAGATGTGATCAAACTAAATAGCAAAGCAGTAACTATAATTTTGAATATATTAAATGATTCGAAATTATTGGATGGAGATATAATAGAATCTTTGATATAATCAAAGGAAATCTCCTTAAATTCCTAAAATAAAGGAAATGTAACTGCTACAATTATTGAAAACCAATTTTAAAGAAAAAAGATTAAATGTAGAATTACAATCCTAACCTTTTCATCAACTAATCAAATGAATGGTTGAGATTGGTTCACTTTGTTCACAAACAAGGATGTTGTTCACTCATGATCCCTATCCTATATACATATATGTATATATGTTATATATATGTATATATGTATATATATATATATATATTGTTAATTATCTAGATAATTAACAAGAGGGATAATTGTTTTAATTATGAGATAATTATGAAGGAGTTGTATTTAGAGGGACAACTGGTTTAAAATAAAAGATATATACGTATATCTTTTGTATATTAACTTCCATATAACTCTCAAAATATAACTCTCAATCTATATAGGTTACGTAACTTTTAATTAGTTGAAAGTATACATATGGAACTTTAACTAGTAAATGGTTGGATGCTTTTCAAAAGTTCAAAAGAAACAGAGTAAAAAAAATATAGAGATTCTCCTGTTTTGTTTCTTGGACGTCAAAAAGAGAAAAGGAAGATAAGGAGCAATTGCTCGTGAAGTTTACTTGGCTAGTAAAACAAACCCTTTTGTTTCTTCAATTACGCGAAAAGGTAAGTAAAGTTTTTGAACTTTATTTTTCTTTAGTTTAAAGGTTTCGTTTGAAATCGTTTCAAACGAACAAACATGATTTCGTGGTCAACGATCATCTAGCGAGATCGTTCGCTGAACTAAGGTGTCTTACTTGGTAGTCACGACTCTTTATTTTATTGTTTTATTTTGATTGTAATGAGATCACTGGTGGAAACGGTTTAGAACCGAAACTCATGTACATGTTTCCGCTGCGTTTAGTTTGTTTGACAAATTGACTAAAATTATTTTTCTATAAAGGTACATAAAATTCCAACAGTGGTATCAGAGCCACCTTACAAATCAAAGTAGGTTATGTCATAAAAGTGTTTGTAGATCTATAAAATAGTTATAGAATTGCATGCTTAAAATCGAGTAGATTTGGCATAGGAACCTGTTACGTATAATAGTTATAGGCAAGTTTTATTCAGGCCAAACATGAAGACTTGTCAAAGTCCTCTTTGACAAAATACTTGGCCTTAACATATTTCGTTTAGCTTAATGATCGTATTATGCAAATCCAGATCTAGAATCAGTTTTACATAACACGCGTACTAAATTGTTTTTGGAGCTACGTATGTTAAATAAAAAAAATGGAACAAACTTTATTTTTGTTTTAAAAATCAAATGCAAAATTTGGTTTTAGCTTTTCCTACGTTTAAAAATAAAATTCAAAATTCTGTTTTATCTTTATATTAAAGGAAACTTAGTTTTTTCTTTAAATTAAAGTTTTTTTATTGGATCCAAGATTAAGTGGGAGCACTAAAGGGTTTGTGCTACACTTAATAGACTCGGTTCATGTTCTTGGGCTCGAACGAACTGAACATAATCTCAACCCGGAATTGCATATTTATTTATTTATTTTATTAATCGTTTTGCCATGAGATGTTTGTTAGGTACATAAAATTAATAATTAATACACGGTCATTAAAACGACAATTTTAATAAAAGGTTTATTAAGTATTGGATAGGTAATTAAAATAAACAGTTTATTTTAAAATACAAAAATCAAAATTGGTTTTTCAAAAATTAAAAGTTAATTTGAAAACCATAATTAATAAACGTTATTAATAAAAATAAATTTGCGACACGACCAACTTAGATTAAACTAGAAGAGTAACCCGTCGCGATGCGGCCGGGGGCTGGATTTCCTTTGGAAGCATTTTAGGATCTGTGTAGCCATATTGTCAAGTACGTTTAGCCACATTTATTTTTGTCATGGATTTCCTTTGGAAGCATTTTAGGATCTGCATTATTTAAAAACTTCTGCATTAGTTTTGTCCACATTTATATAAATAGTTGCACTCTCACTACTAATATTGTTAAATAAAACAACTTTTAAACTTAAAAAAATAGTATAATTCTATAAATATTAGATTTTACATACAGAAAGAGTTATAATCAAATTTTCAAACACAAAATCTTTGTCTTTGTATGAAGTTCGTTAAAAATGAAAGTGTAGCTCCAAATCTCTTGATTAAATAATATATCTGATCCTAGCTATATACAAGAAAAAGAATGTAATAGATAATCACATGCTAGGGAATAATCATCGGTCATTGACCCATACAGGCGTGCAACGGGTATAAATCATCTGAAATTAACTGCAATTAAGTATTATCACTTTGTTAGTGAAAAGAGGTTTAATCAGTCAAGCCAGAGGTAGAGCGAAAATGAAAATTACTAGTCCATCACCTATTGTTCCATTTGTAATAGTGAATGTTCTTGCACTAATAATCTTCAGTCCTATGGTACAAAACATAGTTATGATTCCTATTTTATTGATACTGGTCATATACTTTTTTTCTTCGTTCTTTTCTACCCAAGATACTTCGGCGAATTCATATCAGTACCAAAGTGGATCTGGTCATGAGGGTGAAGAGGGTTTTGGATTTGGAGCTTTTCTTTTGATCATGAAATTCCTAATTCTCAGCCGAGTCTTGTGAGCTTGCGCACGTTTATCATTACCGCATATCATTCGATTAACTCCAAACAGTATCTTCTACGACACGTTTGTTTTATTACAGTTGATTATCTAATTCTCGACCCGTTGGTTTTATTACCGTAATTTCTAGGCATACGAGGCGAATGAGGAAATTACAAATATACCCAATGCAAAAACCGATCAGGCGAAACTACTACTCGAAGCACAAAAAGAAAACCATGATCTAAGAGCCCAACTGGCCCGCCAACAGCAGAAGTTACTAATGGTTCAAGCACAATCTTTAGCAGCAGCATCACCAACCCCTTCAACAATATCATCGATCTTAACAACCCCACCGACTTCATGTCGACAAAAAGAACGAAAACCGAAATCTTTCTTACCCAGAAACTGTTTCACACCAAAATCCAAGGAAAAAGCACCCGTAGAAACCATTAAAGAGCTTAAACAAACTATAAAGATGCTAGAGGCTGCTATGGAGAAAATGAAGAAAGATCATGGGCTGCAAATGAAACAAAAAGATGATTTGATTCGTGAAATATCGCAGAAGGGTGGAAAGAGAGTTGTGACGAAGGGAAATTTGAGACCGAAAGAAACGGAAACCGGTGACTTGAAGAGCCCGAGTTCACGGTTTATGTCGCCGACTGTAAGAGAAAAAATGAAGCTTTTGGGTATTAACAACTGCGAACAGTCCGTCAGTTGTTACTTTGAACGGGAGGAAAACTCGAAGCCATGTTGTTAAAGAACTCGCAGCAGCTCCTTCTATGCTTCTTTAGGTTTGATTATCTTAATAAAATACGATTACTTAATCACTATAGTATTATTATGAGGTTGATGTCTGTGGTTTAATTTACAACTTTCAACCAGGTTTTGCGCGTCAAAACCACCTCTACAACATTGATTATAACCAAAGCCGCCTGTAAACATCCTACATGAAACTCGCTCTTCCAACCAAAATAGAGCACCACAAAAATTGCAAACGTGTCGGCAATCACCATTTCGACCCGTACCGTTTCTACCCGCACCGTTTCGACCCGTACCGTTTCGAATCGTACCGTTTCGACCCGAACCGTTTCGGACCGAACCGTTTCGACACGAACCGTTTCTATCCGTACCGTTTGGACCAGTTCCGTTTCAAACCGAATCGTGCCTCGGGTACGATTCTTTCACCCATGTTTGTGACTTGTGAAGCGCGAATAAACCACGTATATGCACTTTTGCTGATGTGGACACCTTTTTTTTATCTTGTTTTAGTTTGAAGATGAAAGGGAAATGTGTGCAAGAACTATCTACTGTACTAACATTGATAAGAAGGTAGTTGAAACTTTATGTAATAGATGAATGATGAGTATTTTTCATGAAAGTTAAAAGAGGGTGATGGTGTAATGTTGAGATTAATAGCGTATAGTAAATATACATTTAATTGTGTAATATTGTAAATCAATTGTTTATACTCTTTCCTAGTTTATAGGCTCCTATGTATGTTATTTATATGGTTTTAGTCAATGAATACAATCAGTGAGATTGAGTCTTCATATTGTTCACATGGTATCAGCCTAAGGCGATCCTTTTCCCTCTTCCTTCTTCATCTTTTTTCGGCCTACCCTACCCTACCTTTCCTGTTTTCGCCGCCGCCACCATGGCAGACTCCACCTCCCTCAATCTTCCTACCACCCTTCACTCTCTTCTTCACTTTATTCCCCACAAACTCACATCTTCTAATTATCTTGCTTGGAGCCAACATGTTACCCTTGTTCTCTCCTCTCAAAACTTGCTTGGTCATGTTGATGGCACAACAAACCCTCCTGATGAAACTATTACCACAGTCGACTCATCTGCCAAACCCGCCCCCAATCCGAAGTATTCGGCCTGGATGGCAAACGACCAAACTGTTTGCCTTCTGCTCCAATCCTCTCTCTCTGAAGAGGCGATGTCGGAGGTTATTGGTCTCCACACTGCCCGCCAAGTCTGGCTTGCCCTAGAAACTGCGTACAGTCATCGTTCCACTGATCGTATGCACACCCTTCGTGACAACCTTCGTCTTCTACAAAAAGGTTCTTCAACCGTCGCTGAATTCGGTCGCAAATTCAAGGCTATTTGCGATCAACTTGCCGCCATTGGCCATCCGGTTGATGAAACTGATAAGTGTCACTGGTTCCTGTGTGGACTTGGACCTACTTACGAGCACTTCTCCACTACTCATCGTGCGCTCGGCACATCTTCTTTCCGTGAACACCTGGCGAAAACTGAAAACCAAGAAATCTTCATGCAATCGCTACACAGTCACACGTCTCCAGCTGTTGCTTTTACTGCCAATTCGTCTCGGTCTGGTAACTCAAATCGTTCAAATTCTGGTTCTAACTCTTTTAATCGTGGTAGGGGTCGAGGTCGTAATGCAGGTCGGGGTCGTGGTAGAAGACCGCCACATTGTCAACTATGCCGAACCGATGGTCATTATGCCAACACCTGTCCAAATCTCGCAAGTTTTGCAAAACAAGCTTCTCCCATTGATGCAAATCTCGCCCATGCTTTTCATGCTCAGTGTCATGTCACTGATGCAAATCATCCAGATTGGACCGGTGATACAGGTGCGTCGGCCCATATGACTCCTTTTGTCTCGGACCTTGATGTCAATTTTGGTTCTCCTACCAATGAGTTTGTTCGTTTCGGCAACGGTCATACGTTACCTGTTACGAACATGGGCACTAAATCTCTTTCTCAAAATCTAAATCTTCAAAAAGTTCTTGTTGTTCCACATCGTACTAAACGTCTTCTCTCTATTAGTAAGCTTACCCACGATTCTCCTGTAGATGTCCTGTTTTCTAATGATTTTTTTCACATCCAGGATCGACACACAAAGGAGATCCTAGCCAAGGGAACATGTGAAAACGGACTCTACATTCTTCGCGAAGGAAATCAAGCTTTCATCGCATCCTATTCGGCTCATCATCTTAAAGCGTCTTTTGAAAAGTGGCATGATCGTCTTGGACACGTGTCTTTTGATATTATTTCTAGATTGCATAAACATGGCTCTTTGTTTGTTACTTCTCTTTTGCCAAAACCTAGTATTTGTTCTTCATGTCAATTATCTAAGTCTCATCGATTGCCATTTGCTTTGAATGTTAAACGTTCTTTACATGCTCTAGATTTAATACATTGTGATTTGTGGGGTCCTGCGCCTGTTACATCTACGAATGGTTATCGATTTTATGCCATATTTATTGATGACTATTCTCCTTTCACGTGGTTTTATCCACTTAAACAAAAATCTGATTTTTATGACGCCCTATTAGTGTTTGTCCCGTTTGTTCAGAATCAATTGTCATGCACTGTTAAAACATTTCAGAGTGATGGTGGAATTGAATTCACTAATAATCGCGTACAAAATTTTTTTCGTGAACATGGAATTCATCATCGTCTTTCCTGTCCCCACACTCCTGAACAAAACGGACGTGCCGAACGTAAACACAGACACATCACCGAAACCGGTCTTGCAATGCTTTTTAACTCTCATGCTCCTGCCACATTATGGACCGATGCCTTTGCCTCGGCTACTTTTATCATAAATCGATTACCTTCTTCTATACTTGATTTCAAATCTCCCTACGAAATCTTGTATGGATGCACTCCAACGTATTCAAATCTTCGCATTTTTGGTTGTCGTGTCTTTCCATATTTGCGGGATTATGCGAAACTTAAATTATCTTCGCGCAGTGCGGAATGCATTTTCGTTGGTTATGATGCACAATATAAAGGCTACAAGTGCTTGGACCCTCTCTCACATCGTGTCTATGTTACACGCCATGCGCAATTTGATGAAGACACCTTCCCCTTTAGCAAAAAAGTCTCGCCTATTGATGAAGCCACCTTGGTCTTCTCAAACTTTGACGAAGTCCTACCTGCTCCAATCATTCCTAATCCACCCATCATTCCTACTGTTCCTACGGGCTCTCCATCACCTACACCTTCCGCGACACAATGCTCGTTGTGTCCTCATTCCTTGTCACCCAACCAAACCGTCCCATCTCAATTTGTTCCCCTCACCGAAAATCAGCAAACCTTCACTTCAGCTCAACCATTCATATTGGCCCAACACCAAACATCCGCCCAACCCTCCACATCGGCCCCAACACTTCAGCCACTCCCGAGCCCAATTCAGCCCGCCACTCCCCTTCACATACCTTCCATTTCGGCCCAACACTCCCCTCGACCTGATCCTCTTGTTCAACCCAATTTCGTCGTTACCCAGCCCAACTCACCTCCGCCACCTCCGTCACTCACCAGTCCAACTCACCAGCTCAACTCACCTTCGTCACCTATCCCGCAATCACCCACTCCCCTCACTCAACCCGCTCCTGGATCTGCTTCTGTGCCAGTACCATCACACCCTATGAGGACTCGATCGAAGAACGGAATTTACAAGCCCAAATATTTTGCTAATCTTTCCTTATTTTCAGGTACTTTACATCACGCTTTACTTTCAGCACAGGATCCTCGCGGTTACAAATCGGCTGCAAAGCATACAAAATGGGTAAAGGCCATGGAAGAAGAACTTCAGGCTTTACAGGCTAACAAGACTTGGGTTCTCGTTCCACGACCCGAGGGTTCAAATGTGGTTGGTTCAAAGTGGATTTACCGAACAAAGTATAAAGCAGATGGCTCTATTGACAGATACAAGGCTCGTCTAGTTGCTCAGGGTTTCAATCAAGTCCCTGGCCTTGATTTCTCTCATACTTTCAGTCCGGTAGTCAAGGCTTCAACTGTTCGTGTAGTTCTTGCTCTTGCTACTATTTACGGCTGGTCTCTTCGTCAGTTGGATGTTCGAAATGCTTTCTTAAATGGTAATCTTGCTGAAACTGTCTACATGGAGCAACCTACAGGATTTGTTGATTCACAGTTTCCTCATCATGTATGTCGTCTCAATAAGGCTCTCTACGGTCTCAAGCAAGCACCTCGGGCTTGGTTTCAACGACTGAGCAATTTTCTGCTTACACGAGGATTTGTATGCAGCAATGCTGATACTTCTCTCTTCATTTTTCGAAAGGGGACCGCTATTGTCTATCTTCTGGTCTACGTCGATGATATTATTATTACTGGTAGTGATTCGGTTCTCGTTCAATCCTTTATCACCAGCTTGCACAAGGAATTCTCAGTTAAAGATTTGGGGACTCTTGGTTATTTCTTGGGTCTTGAAGTTACTTACTCTGATCGTGCCATCTTCCTCACTCAAGCAAAATATGCTCATGACATTCTGGCTCGGGCCAGTTTATTGGATGCTAAGCCGGTTGACACTCCCTTAGCTACCACAGAGATCTTTCACAGCAGCGGTGATTCTTTTCATGATCCCACGCTCTATCGTTCATTGGTTGGTGCTCTTCAGTATCTTACTATTACACGTCCTGATCTCTCTTATGCTGTTAATCAGGCCAGTCAGCATCTGCACTCGCCTACGGTTTCTCATTTTCAGTCGGTCAAGCGTATCCTTCGTTACGTTAAGGGCACTATTTCCTTTGGGTTAACCTTTTCTAAGCCAGGCACGCCTACTTTAGTGGGATACTCTGATGCAGACTGGGCACGTTGTATTGAAACGCGTCGATCCACGTACGGCTACTCGATTTATTTAGGTGGAAATCTTGTTTCGTGGAGTGCCAAGAAGCAGCCTACTGTGTCTCGTTCTAGCTGTGAGTCTGAATATCGTGCAATGGCAAACACTGCGGCTGAGATCATCTGGATCACTCATCTTTTACGGGAATTACATGCTCTCCCATCTGCTCGTCCTACTCTTCTTTGCGATAATAAGAGTGCCATTTTTCTTAGTCAGAATCCCGTAGCACATAAACGCGCCAAGCATATTGATATTGATTATCATTTTGTTCGAGAATTAGTTTCGTCCGGCAAGCTGTACACAAAATTCGTTCCATCCAATCTCCAGGTTGCGGACATCTTTACCAAGAGTCTTCTCAAGCCTCTGTTTGAAAAATTTCGAAGTCTGCTTCGTGTTGGTCCCCCACCTGTTCGATTGAAGGGGGTAATAGCGTATAGTAAATATACATTTAATTGTGTAATATTGTAAATCAATTGTTTATACTCTTTCCTAGTTTATAGGCTCCTATGTATGTTATTTATATGGTTTTAGTCAATGAATACAATCAGTGAGATTGAGTCTTCATATTGTTCACAGAGATGACACATAACAACGATGAATGGTGAATAAAAAAACTCATTCCCTTATAATAAACTTCTTGGAAAGTCTTTTTGATGCATGTGGATCGCATAAAAGGTGCTCTAACAAATATTTTTTCATCCAATCTCCTACTATCATATTTATAAAGGCCAATCACTATCACAGTGAACATGAATGAATTTGGAGCTATAAAAACAGGCAAAGATCCCTTCATTTTAGGAATACAAAGTGTGACAAAAGTGATCATGGCATATATATCTTGCAGAAGGACATTTTGAAGGATCCTTAACCAAACTAACTTATGATCAGAACCAAACCAATCACATAACAAATTGACTGTTCATTGCTAAGCATCAGATAATAAAACCAACCATATAACAATGAGTCCGGTAGCAGATAATACTTACCATCTTGATCAAAGGTGACAGTGGTATTCCGACCACCCTCAGTACACCATCTACGCTGAGAACATCACCGCTGCTGTTCCGTTGAATGGCCCGTCACCACCATCGGATTCCTTAGTCTCGGTTTAGTGTGTTAAGACTTGCCACGAACCCGGCCAGTTTCCTGTGGCTTGCCCACTTTCTCTCACCTTCATCTCTCTCTTTCTCTCATGTCTGTATTCTTCTTTCTTTTCTTTTGAAATAGATCCGCCTCTCTCATCGTTTATGTTACACTCCTTTCACACGTGCAACCCGTTGCTGTTTTTGTATATCCAGTTACGGTCCAGCTGCCAAATTCACGTTACTATGTCGATAATGTGGCAATGAGTTGCGAGATGCCGCCCTTGGTATTGCTAAATAGTCCCACAAGGTCATCTCAGCTTCAGACCACCGCCATCACCCCAAAAATTTAGGATATAAATCACAATCATCAACTAAAACAACAAAATCAGATATCATCCAAAAAAATTAAGGCTTACATTCAAGAACGCACAACAACATCGAACCAACATAGATCTAAATCAGAAGAGCCAATATTGTCAGTGTTACCTTGTTGGAGGGTTGAAGGCCTGAAAATTAGAGAAGGTAATCAACAGTTGCGTCTATAGCCTCTTGCCATCGTGTGTGTACGCCACCGCACCATCTAGGGTCACCGGAACCCTAGCCGCCACGTCTGCAAACATAACCACCACCATGAGATTCCTTACTCACCAACATAGATCTAAATCTGAAGAGCCAATATTGTCAGTTTTGTTACCTTGTTGGAGGGTTGGAAACCTGAAAATTGGAGAAGGTAATCAACAGTCGCACCTATAGTCTCTTGCCATCGTGTGTGTAAGCCACGGGACCATCTACGGTCACCGGAACCCTATCCGACACGTCTGCAAACATCACCACCACCATGAGATTCCTTACTCTTTGTTCAGTTAATCGAGGCCTACGACGCTCCGGAGGTCGGCCAATCGTCAGATAAGCGGCGGCTCTGTTTAGTTTTTTCTCTCTTCCATTTATCTCTACTGTGTGTCTCTCTTTGTTGCGTGATAAGAAGATTAGACAAAAACCAACCATGGTTCAAACAACAATCCAACCAGGGTATAAGTATTGCATGCACAAAATACCAACAAAGTATGGTGTACAACCTCTATTGCAAGAAAATGTTGCAAAATAGACTATTATATAATAGGGTATTTAAAATTAATCGGTCGAGTGATTGAAAGGTGTTTCAAGTCGTCACAAATTAAAACGTAAAATTGAATTTTACAAAGGAATTGTATAGCCTATGTTCATGCCATAGGCCGTACAAGTATTTTAAAACGACCCGAACCGGTAATTTTAAAATATTACCCAAATTAAAATCGATAATCTACGCCACCCTAAATTAAGAACACCCGAACTGATCTATCCGAACCCCTGGTGCTAGTGTTTACCCTGCATCCAGGCCTACGGTTTTGGTTAGGGGTAGTTCTGCGATTTCCATGCTTACATGGCCGGGCTATAGTTCTTATTTGAGGACAAATATCACTTTTGCGGCACGAGAGCGAATGTTAGTGTTTACCCTGCATTTGTTTTGTACGGTTGTGAAAGTGGGCGTAGTTGGGGTTAACGTACCAATGCTTGACAACACTCGTCATGTGACCCCAAACCGAGAATTGCGTAGTTGACACAATTGGTGATCGTCACCTACCCTTCAATCTATGCCAGTGAAGAGTGCTAAGTCCATTCACTGAGTTATGGGGAGATGGGATCTCATCCTAATTCCTAAAATTTTGTAAATCTTGGGTCAAAATTGAATTAGGTTAATGCATGAAAATTACTAATAAAATTTTCTTCTAAATTCAACAGATGTCTACAAATAATGCTGATAACACCAAATTCTCGCTTAAGTCTATCCTTGAAAATGCTAAACTTGATAATTCTAACTTCATGGATTGGTACCACAACTTGAAAATTGTTCTCAGGGCGGAGAAAAAGGCTTACGTCCTTGAAGGACCAATTCCCGCAGCACCTGCTGCTAATACGGGTGTAGCCCGTAGGACATGGGAAAAACATGTTGATGATTCCCAAGATGTGACATGTCTTATGCTTGCTATGATGATTCCAGAACTTCAGAAGAATCTGGAAAACTTGGGAGCATATGAGATGAGTGAGCAGTTGAAAAATATGTTTCAACAGCAAGCTCGTCATAAGCGTTTTGAGGTAATGAGATCTCTTATTACATGTCGCATGCAGGAAGGTACTTCGGTCAGTTCTCATGTACTGAAAATGAAGTCCTTCGTTGATCAACTGGAGCGTTTGAACGCACCTCTTAGTAATGAGTTAGCTATGGATGTGATCCTTAACTCGCTACCCAATTCATATCATCAGTTCGTTTTGAACTATAACATGAATGGGTGGGAAAGAACGATCCCAGAGTTGCATCAGATGCTAAAAACTGCTGAGACAAACATCCCTACTAAGAGCAATCCAGTGTTGGCAATCAGGGAAGGGGGAATTACCAAGAAGAAGCCATTCAAAGGAAAGGGCAAGGCAGGTAAGCAAGATAAGGGCAAAGGCAAAAAGGTTGCCACTCCGAAGGCAAAGCCTCATAAAGATGCCAAGTGTTTTCACTGTGATGAGATCGGGCATTGGAAGAGGAATTGTTCCAAGTACCTGGCTGAGTTGAAGCTTAAGAAGCTGCAAATAGGAGAATCCTCAGGTATACATGTTATTGATCTATTTTCTTTTTCGAGCAAGTCTTGGGTGTTTGACACTGGATGTGGTTTTCATATTTGTAATGATTTGCAGGGACTAAAAAGGATTAGGAAGCTGAAGCAGGGTGACTTAGACCTGCACGTTAGGAACGGGCAGAATGTTGCTGTGAAGGCAGTTGGAGAATTTATTCTTGAATTACCTTCTGGATTGTTTATTACTTTAGACAATGTTTTTTAAGTTCCTAGTTTGACTAAGAATATTATTTATGTTTCTGCTTTAAGAGAACAAGGTTTTAATTATGTTTTTGATATTGTTAATAGTAGCATTTCTGCATATTTAAATGGTGTGTTCTATTTTGAGGCTAAGCCTCACAATGGTGTCTATGAAATAGATACTTCTAACAATAGATTAAATAATATGGTATGCTCTCTTTTCTTTAAACATGTTAAAACTAGCTTTAATCAAACATATCGTTGGCATTGTCGTCTTGGCCATATTAACATCAATCGCATGAGGAAGCTCCAGACCGCAGGGATTCTAGAATCCACGGGTCAAGAGACTTATGATTTATGTGAATCTTGTCTAAGTGGCAAGATGACTAAGGCCCCTTTTACTGGAACTAGTGAAAGGGCCAAAGACCTGTTAGGACTCATACATACTGATGTATGTGGTCCATTCAGGACTATGTCAAGGAACGGGGAAAGATACTTTGTTACATTTACTGATGATTATAGTAGATACGGATATGTTTATCTTATGAAGTTTAAACATGAAACCTTTAAAAAGTTCAAAGAATTCCAAAATGAAGTACAAAATCAACTAGGGAAAACGATTAAGGCACTTCGATCTGATCGAGGTGGTGAATACATTAATCAAGAGTTTGATGAACATCTCAAGAAGTGTGAAATTATATCCCAACTAACTCCACCTGGAACACCACAACTTAATGGTGTGTCTGAGAGGAGAAATCGAACCTTATTAGATATGGTTCGATCAATCATGTGTCGTACAAACTTACCACACTCCTTTCGGAGTTACGCTCTTAAAACTGCTACACGTCTTGTTAATATTGCTCCTACTAAAAAGGTAGAAAAGACACCATATGAGATGTGGCATGGTAAACGACCTAAAGTCTCTTACCTTCGCATATGGGGATGTAATGCTTATCTTACTAGTGAGTCTTCGGACAAACTTGATCCTCACAGTGAAAAAGTTGTTTTCATTGGATATGCATATCTGGTTGGTTATTATTTCTATAATCCTGCTGAAAATAGAGTTTTCACTAAGCGTCGAGGAACATTCCTAGAGGATGAGCTTATGGCACGAGGAAATCGAGATAATCTTGTGGATCTTGAGGAAATTCGAGAACCACAAATTGATCAACCAATGGTTGAATCTGCCTCTCAACAAAATATTGTTGAACCTGAACCTGAGAGGATTCAGGAATCTGATGTAACACCAGGCGTCCGCAGAAGTACGAGGGATCGTCATGGACCTGATAGGTATTCACCTGATAGGTACGTGATGTTGGGTTAAAATATGTCGCATTTTATATTAGTTTATGTAGAGTATAGTACATTCATCATCATCATCATCATCGTACTCAGTATATCCCACCTATAGCAAAGCTAAGGTAGGGTCTGAGGAGGGTGGGATGTAGACAGCCTTACCTCTACCCCGTAGGAATAGAGAGGCTGCTTCCAATGAGACCCCCGGCTCAATTGTGGTTTTGCATCAAGCCTTGGACATAAGGCACATAACACTCAGCAATTGAGACAAACGCCAATTTCTGCATGTACCCCCTTGTCTTTCGGCTATCAACGCCACCACATGATGCCTGATTAACGATCCCCTCTTTTTAACGTTATTTTCACGAAATTAGTAAAATAACGTTAAAAATTAGTGCACTTTTGCTTTTGCCCCCCCGAGCGCCCACACATATATTACATTATATGAGCAGACCGCAAGCGGGGCGTGTAGAGTATAGTACATTAAATATGTTAATTCATATGTGTTATATACTTATTGTGTATTGGCGTTATTTGTGTTTAGCAGGTATTAAAATGGGTAATGAGAGTAAACGAGTTAAAAGCGGGTTCGATTGTAGCACAAGGGACGAAAGGGGGCTACATGGACTTCTTTGTGAGCATCACTTGAATCTTGAAATATAAAAGTAAACAAATATCATCATAGTGGGCCGCCATTATTCATGTGAAGGAGGGACTTTTTGGGTGGAAGTCTTTTACAGCCGACAATATGCACACAATTGGCTGAATTCTAAAAAGACATTGACTCTTCACCAATACATATCATTAATAGAGGATTGGAGGGTTGTCGGGCCGCACATGGGCTTGGCAAACCTTTTACGTGAATAAGGGGGGATATTGAAAAACAACCGTCGCACAAGACATTGGGGGACGAATTCAGCATTATTATTCCATCTCATCTTCCAAGCCAATCAATGAAGTCGGAACGATTCGGGATGACAACCGGTACCGTAAAGATTATCATGCGCGGCTAAGCCTCTCGTGACTTCTGCCCGGATGAACGTTTATGCGGTTTGACTTAATTATTCGTTTTTTCTGATTCTTGTAAACTGGTATATCTTGACCACTTGTGTTGGATTATTGGTAAACGTTTCTTGTGTTTGAATTAGTTGTCATTTATTAAGCGTATTGGCAACTTTCTTGCGTTGTTAGCGGGTTGGTAAATTGGTGGGTAATTGATACAATCAAACGGGTTATTAGGTTGCATAGTGAATCTTAAAAACTATCCCTATTAACTAATCAAATTCATTAATTCCGAGGCCATGTCTATGTGGTGTTTTGAATCAGAAAACGGATTTTTATATTAAAACGGGTATTCGGGATTCCGGGTGGAGGTTACTTCTTAATATTGATAACACTTTTCGTGACAAATTGTGTTTTCTTTGCAATTAAACAAACAAACCCCCAAATTAGATAGTTAGTTTTTAATTAATTTCTTTAACATTGACCACAAATTCCCCGTGGATACGATACCCTACTTACGCTATCTACGTAGCTTATTTAGGTTTTTGATTGACCCTTACGACAGTCATCAAAATGGCGCCGTTGCCGGGGAGTTCGTGCGCTTAGTGTTAGTTTAGTAGTAGTTGTTTCTTTCATTGTTTTTTTTTTGAAAAAAAAAATCATAAAAACCCAAAAATATTTCTTTTTGTTTATTTTTGTCTTGTTCGGTATTAGGCTTTGTTTTCTTGTTTACTTGTGTGCAGGTGATCTTTTTGCATGCATACTAGGTTTTCAGGAAGATCTTCCCCGCTCTGGTTTGATCCCGAAATTGAAAAGACCGCACGCCAAAATCTGCTTCTTCGTTTAGCCTTGAAGGGAAAAGCAATTCAAACCACCATGAATCCATCAGAAAACCAATCCACCCCACAACAGCAAACACCACAACAAACATCGACTACTGAATTGCCACCGATGCCACCACCTCCATTTACATCTGAACCACAACAACAAACCCCACCCATTGCACCACCATCAAGCACAACCACCCAACCAACCTCTGCTCCAACTGGAGAATTTCATTTTATTGGTGAACCACTTTACACTCTTGAAAGCCGACTACCGCCACAGCCCAATCCTTTGCGGACCGTGAATCAACCAAACCTTGTGCCACACCCGAACCGGTCGGGTGCTATATTTGAGCAAGTGGACACTGGGGCGAGAACAGAAACATGGGATGATGGTTACGAAGATGAGGAGTGGGGAATAAACGATGGGTATATGGGATATCCAGGTGGTTACCAAAATCAGGCATTTAATCGCAATCAACCAATGTATCAGCAACGGAGACGGCCACGGGGAGTAGATGCTTATCAGACCCCGCCACAGGTTCATAGGGCACCGGTTGCACCTCGCCAAAGACAAAGAGATCCTCGATTTCCAGATCCGACTATTCGAGGGGTTGAGAGTCACTTCAGACCACACATTGCTGAGCATGCATCACCGATAGTGATGCTAGTAGCACCGGGTAATGTGGAACGTTCGTTTGAAGCAAAACCACATATTCTGAACATGCTACCTACCTTTCACGGGAAAGGTACTGAGGAGCCATATGCACACATAGTGGATTTTGAGGCAGTTTGTGGTATGATTGCTGGACACGGGTTCACGCCAGATCAGGTTAAGTTAGTGTTGTTTCAGTTTTCACTAAAGGATGCTGCGAGGGATTGGTTTACATCTCTGCCATATGCTAGTATTTATACATGGCAAGAGCTGCAGCAACAATTTTTGGATGAGTACTATACCCCGCAAAGAACTAAATCGGGGAGAGCAGCAATTAGAGAATTCCAACAGTTACCGGGTGAGCTTCTATATGAGTCTTGGAAACGGTTCAATCAATTGATCCGTAATTGTCCTCACCACGGTATTCAAAGATGGGAGTTAATTACCGCCTTCCACGATGGGATTTCAAATGAGGATAGACGAGATATTAAGGTTATCACCGGGGGTACCTTTTTGAGAAATCATGTGGATGTAGATTGGGAGTATTTAGATACTGTTGCAGGGGATTCAAAGAGGCAAGCACAGTCGGATAGGAATAAAAAGTATCCGATTGTGCCACCATCAAGTGTGGGAACTTCTACTGCTAGAGTTGCTCAGTTAGAAAGAGAGAAAGAGGCGTTGGAACGCCAGTTGGCAAAGTTCAAGGGTATTGGAGGAAGAGATGCATTACATGCTGCTCAGTCTTATCCGATTTGTGATTCGTGTGGTGATTTAGGCCATGTTTGGGAAGATTGCCCGGTACAGTTTGGTACGACTCACGAGGAAGTTAACCAAGTCTATGGTGATCAGCAGAGATATGATATGAATACAAACACATATCACCCAGGTTTGCGTAATCACCCTAATTTTAGGTACAGTAATACTACTAATCAGTTAAATCCAAATTTTCAGGTACCAAATCAGGGAGGTCAGCAATACCAGAATAGACAACCGGGTTACAATAATCAAAATTACAACCAAGGAGGCTATAACCCAGGAAATCAAAGGACCTACCAACAAAACCAAGATCAAAGCAAATCCTACAATCAAAGCGAAGTTTCAAATAATGAAGTGATGGAAATGCTGAAACAAATCAAGAAGGATCAAGAGTTACAATCGAAGGCATATCAAGCGTTAGAAAAGCAAGTTGCTCAGTTGGCGGTTGATGTAAAAGAGGTGAGAAGAGAACCGGGGAAACTACCGAGTGACACTACCAAGAATCCGCAACATCATGCAAGAGTTAATTCTGTAAGTACCATTCCTAATCCTGACATTATTAATACAGATCTTATTTCTTCTTCCCAAGTAGTTGCAGGTATAAGTGATGGAAGTGAAGAAAGTGAATTAGGAGCGCCGCATGTACCTATTAAAGTGGGAAAGCTGAAAATCCACAAGGCGTTGTTGGATTATGGGGCAAGCACGAATATTCTGCCCGGCAGCTTGTTTGATCAGTACGAGTTTGGTCCGTTGCATGAGTTTGACAGGAAGGTAATACTGGCGGATGATACTTGGAAACAACCGCGTGGAGTTGTTATGGATGTGAAGATCCAATTGGGTGAGTTTTATTATTCGGTAGACTTCTTAGTATTGGATTATGCACCGACAAGGACGAACGAGCAACAAAAGGTAATATTGGGACGTCCGTTCTTGAACACTGCCAATGCTCAAATCAACTGCAGAGAGGGAGTAATTATTATGAGTTCTGAAAACCGTAAGTTGATTTTTAATGTTTATTCCAAATCTATTACTTACGAAATTATAAATAATTCATATGAAGCAGTTGCTACTGATGAGAAAGGTGTTGAGTTTGACAGGTCTAAACAAGAGACAAACAAAGAATCGGTGAAAAAAGTGAAGGTGAAGAAAAGAGAAAAAGCAGGTAAACCGCCTGATGGTGAAAATGTTCGGGGCAATGAGGCCGAGTTCGATCATAACTGTTATGAAGCGGCAAACTTTTCCGACTATGCGAAGCGAATTGATTTAGAGAAATCTGGAGGTGAGCCGATCTTTGAACCACCTTGAACATTGCAGGTATGATCTGACTGAAGATCTAAAACTTAGCGCTCTTAGGAGGCAGCCTAAGGTTTGTCGTTTATTTTATTTTTCGTATTAGTTTAGTTTAGTTTGTGTCAAAACCGTGCAATCGTTCGAGTGTGGGGAAGTCCACGAGGTTTGGTTAAGTTTGGGTGCAGTTGAGGGCAACGCACACTCATTTGGGGGGGGGGGCAAATTGATTATAACTTTACATAAAAATCGGCCCGAAAAAAATTTTGGAGCGTTTTTGCACAATTTTTCGGTTGTTTTCGGGATATTTTCGAAGTGTTTCAGGGATATGAGATGATTCAGAGAAGGAAATTCATGAAAAAAGGTGACCCAGATACGTTTTTATTGAAACTTTATCATAGAAATTCGGTTTGGGAGGCTTGGGAGGTTGAACCAATAAAAAAGAGAAAAATTTCCAAGGCATTCAATCAAGAAAATTGAGAAATCTGCTGGAAAACACTTCCATAGGCGTGTCGCGTGGGGTTTCACTCATTCTTCAGCGTGTCGCTGACATGGCAGTCAAAAAAGTCAAGTTAAAAAAAAAAGTGCTAAACCCATAAAAAAACGAGTTAACTGCCATTTTCGTCCCTGTGGTTTGGTCACTTTGGCCATTTCAGTCCATTTCTCAAAAATGCGCCATTTTCGTCCCCCACGTTCTGGAAAGGTGCCATTTCAGTCCAAAAATCATAACCCAGTTAAGTCAGTTAGTAAATAAGGACTGATTGTGTAAATTTGTAACATAAAGGACTGATTGTGTAAATTTGTAACACCACCACCACTAGCCCTGCCACCACCACCACTCCGCTGCCACCACCACCACCGCCACTCCGCTGCCACCGCCACCACCGCCACTCCGCTGCCACCGCCACCACTCCGCTGCCAC
The DNA here is from genome assembly GCA_030545235.1 of Helianthus tuberosus. Classification (NCBI taxonomy): domain Eukaryota; kingdom Viridiplantae; phylum Streptophyta; class Magnoliopsida; order Asterales; family Asteraceae; genus Helianthus; species Helianthus tuberosus. The sequence goes on along the minus strand of CM060370.1, from coordinate 199,274,424 downwards.
CGCCACCACCGCCACTCCGCTGCCACCGCCACCGCCACCACCTTCAAATCCTTGATGACCGTCAATATTGAGCTTTTTAACAGCTACAGGAATCCCAGAGCCAAGCTTTGAGGGAACATATGTTTCTTGTTCAATCCAACCTTTATAAACTTTGCCAAAAGCTCCCTCACCCAAAACCATATCATCACTAAAGTTCCTAGTGGCATTTTTAAGTCCATCTAAGCTGAATATTTTCAAACCAGAACCTGCAACTTTAACTTGTTGGAAAGTATCTCCACTTTGTAAATCCTCATTGTTAGAAAAGGTACTGGGAAGACACCATCTTTTTTGTCTTTTCTTTTTTCCCAGAGGTTCTACATCCCTCATCACTGCAAATAAGTTAGTGTTGGATATCAAGAACATAAATCAAAGATCATATATGCATCTATATGCAGTTATATGCAGGGATTAAGGAATCAAAAGGAAACTGTTTTATTGAATCAAAATGTCGACAACCAAAAGTACATCAAATCTGTATACTACTGTGTATATAGATATATCCTAATCTGAACCGACACATCCTAATCTGCCACTCCGCTGCCACCGCCACTCCGCTGTGTAAATTTGCAGGTTCGGTTCCGGCTAAAATCGATGTGTTTGAGCATTGTGAGGGGTGTAAAATGTTTGTGGGGATCTAAGGAACTTCAGATGTCCGTTCAATTCGACCCAGATCGGAAAGATGGCCGGATTTACTCCGGTCACCGGAGTAGAGAGGTAAAGGTGATGGTGGTGGTGATTGCAGAGCATAGAGAGAGAGAGAGTAGAGAGAGAGTGTGTGGTGGTGGTGATGGCAGTGGTGGTGGTGGCGGTGGTGGTGGTGGCAGCGGAGTGGTGGTGGTGGTGGTGGTGGCAGCGGAGTGGTGGTGGTGGCGGTGGCAGCGGACTGGCGGTGGTGGTGGTGGTGGTGGTGGCAGCGGAGTGGTGGTGGTGGCGGTGGCAGCGGACTGGCGGTGGTGGTGGTGGTGTTAATTGTCATTTCAGTCCATTTTACAAATTTACACAATCAGTCCTTTATGTTACAAATTTACACAATCGGTCCTTATTTACTAACTGACTTAACTGGGTTATGATTTTTGGACTGAAATGGCACCTTTTCAGAACGTGGGGGACGAAAATGGCGCATTTTTGAGAAATTGACTGAAATGGCCAAAATGACCAAACCACAGGGACGAAAATGGCAGTTAACTCAAAAAAAAACCCTAACTCTCGTGTAAGTCAGATCTTCTATACCTAAAACCTCTCTCCTACCTTCTTTTCGTCTCTGATGAATAGCAGCTGGTATCACCACTTTCTTAAACATAAAAAAAATCCATCATCTCCTAACCACCACTTTCTTCACCGATAACCACCGGCGACGATTACCCAATCGTTCACTGTTAACTTCTGTTGACGACGCCGGCGAACACCCACCATCTCCGATTACTCATCGGAGAACACCATTGACGGCCGACCGACCACCAAGCACTGACCCAAGTCTGATTGAAAAATAACGTTTCAAGTTTTCTTCTAATTGTGAGTTTCAAGTGGGAACCCAGGTATGAAAGCTTAATTTTTCTCTCTGATTATATAAAATCTTTCATGCTTTGATGATGAATTTGTGAAAAATTTCGATTGGTGTTGAGTATAGCTTATGAGAAAATGGGTGCTGAAACAGGGTATATTTGATTTCAGGTTAAAATTATGATTAAAGAGAGGTGATAGGTGTGTGTTTTGAGCAGGCCAATGTGGTATATATCTTGTTTTAGGCTGCATTTAGTACAAAATTATGAGAATTCTGGGGGCTACTGTGATTTGGTTGAAACTGGGTAGAAAATGTAGGTTGTAAAAAATTTGAATTTTAGTTGAGAGGTTTGTTAAAAACGTTTAGGTAAATTTTTGGGCTGAAATCGCTATACAACAAGATGTGGAATGTGTGTTGCAGGTAATGTCGGATTGATCGGATTTATGAGGTAGAGAGTTTAAGTTGAGTGTTGGATAATTATTTAGATATTACCATTTAGTGCATTGTGTTTGAATGTAAGTTGCGAGAGGACTGTGTATGATAGAAAGAAGCAAGTGAGTATGCAGCGAGTGTTTAAGATAGGAAGATGATTAACATTGAGGCAAGTAAGTTGAGCGAAAAGTAGGCCGGTCGATGGTCGGGGCATCGAGTCAAAATAAAAGTCAATTAGTGCAGTCCCGCGATACGCGGAAGGATTAGGAGAGTATGTCGCGACGTGCGACGGGGTGCGGGCCGAAAGAAAATCAATATTTTTTTTTTAATGCCCAATCTTGTTTGATGTCATCCGAAGCTGATTTTTCTCTCGGTTCCCCTTTGTTACTAACCGTTTAACTAGTTTTGGGAGCTTGTGAGATTTATTTTGCAGGTGTCGATCACTTTTGTCCATACTCAATCTCCATTTGGACGAAAGTGATTCGAACAATTTAAAGACAAGCATCCCATGTTGAAGCCCATATATTTCACATAATGCTTTGAAATCCTTGATCAGCCCAATCACAAGCCTTGCTTCTGAATTCATCCGTTTAACTTGATATTCTTTTTCCTTGCAATAATCACCAAAGAAACAACAAATGCATTTAAACATTTAATCACAATAATAATTGATTTAATTGTCTTAGTGCTTTTTTTTTAAACTCTCGTATATGACAATTGACCATAATGTTTTTCTATCAATGTATTTTACTTTTTTTTATATTATAAATCTATCATGTTAAGCCCATTTTATTCATAATCCACTCAATGCAAAAATGAATCAATGTAGCGGATTTCATACCAATAACAATGCATTTTTACCATAATTGATATTCAATAACGTGTACCTAAACTGCACCGATAATTGATAATTGATCAAGAAGAGCCCTCAACCTACAAAGTTGCGATTTTAGGTAATGAATCTGAAAAATGGCTCGAAGCCATGGGCGTCGAGATGCAATCCATGTATGACAACCAAGTCTGGGATTTGGTTGAACTTCCTCCCGAATGTCAGACTGTAGGAAGTAAATGGGTTTTCAAGTTGAAAACAGACATGGATGGAAACGTGCAAACCTATAAGGCTCGGTTGATTGCTAAAGGTTTTACTCAGACTCAAGGAGTTGATTACGAGGAAACCTTCTCGCCAGTAGCCATGCTTAAGTCTATCAGGATTCTACTTGCCATAGCTGCGTATTATGACTAAGAGATATGGCAAATGGATGTCAAAATCGCGTTCCTAAATGGACACCTTACTGAAGATGTCTATATGGAGCAGCCTGAAGGTTTTGTAGATCCTAAGAATCCTGAGAAAGTTTGCAAGTTGAATAAATCCATTTATGGATTGAAACAAGCATCTCGAAGCTGGAATCTTCGTTTTGATCAGAAAATCAAACAGTTTGGTTTCATTAAAAACGAAGATGAGCCGTGTGTTTACAAGAAGGCAAGTGGGAGTTCTATTACTTTTCTAATCCTATATGTAGATGACATACTTCTCATTGGAAACAATATCCCGATGTTGCAGGACGTTAAATCTTGGCTTGGTAAATGTTTCTCAATGAAGGATCTTGGAGAAGCTGCTTATATTCTAGGAATAAAGATTTATAGAGATAGATCGAAGCGGCTACTTGGACTTAGTCAAAGTACATATATTGATAAGGTCATTCGGCGTTTTTCGATGCAAGATTCCAAGAAGGGTCTCTTGCCAATGGCATGTGGAACCGTACTGAATAGTCATCAGTGTCCCAAATTGGACAAAGATAAAGAGGATATGAAAAAGGTTCCATATGCCTCTGCTATCGGTTCCATCATGTATGCCATGTTATGTACTAGACCGGACGTATCGTTTGCTCTGAGCTTGACTAGCAGATATCAACAGAATCCTGGTAAAAGTCACTTGATTGCTGTGAAAAATATCCTAAAGTACTTAAAAAGAACTAAGGATATGTTTCTGATATTTGGCGGTTTGGAAGAAGAGATGAAAGTAAAGTGTTACACTGACGCAAGCTTCCAAACGGATCGTGATGATTCACGATCTCAGACAGGCTATGTTTTTACTTTAAATGGTGGTGGTATAACTTGGAAGAGTTCTAAGCAAAGCGTGGTTGCCCTGTCGACCACTGAATCAGAATATATAGCGGCTTCAGAAGCTGCTAAGGAGGCTGTTTGGATGAAAAAGTTCATTGCTGATCTCGGAGTTATACCAAGCATACAGAAGCCTATCGAGATATTTTGCGACAATACAGGTGCAATTGCTCAGGCAAAGGAACCAAGGTCGCATCACAACACGAAGCATATTCTTTGAAAATTCCACTACACACGGGAAGTTTTGGAAAGAGGAGACATCGTAGTAGAGAAAATAAATACTAATCAGAATCTAGCGGACCCGTTTACTAAGCCTATGCCTCAAGTGAAACACGAGAAGCATGCAGATTTTATAGGTCTTAGATATGCTAGACAGTGGGTCTGATTTTGTAATTCAGTAATTTGGTGCATTTTGAACTGTAAACAGTATTTTTATGTTTATTTGAATTTAATGGTTGAATGTCTTTTAAACTATTATATATGTGTTCAAATATTAGTACGTTAAGTATCTATGAATATTGTATTCTAAAATGTCCGTAGTCTATCAGATTCATGAGAACCAATCTGGTAAAAGACTATTGTGAATTAGATGGTTGATCTATATAATGGATACTCAAAGTGTTGAGAATCATATTCACTAATATGATTAATTGAATCATATTGGGCGTAACTCGTTTCAAAATGATCTTCATGGATCTTAGTCACAAGACATTTTGATTAGGTACGATCATTGTATCCTTAGACCTGCGGTGCATACTAGAACTAACCTAAATGAATGGTTGCTCTTTGATTCTATCTAACGCTGTACGTAACTGGCAATAATAAGGATAGTTTTGGGAATGATCTGAAGTTTAGTGGGAGTTATTTGTAGCCAAAGGGATCTGTGCTTCTATACTTAGAAGAGGAACACTCTGGCGCCTTTCGTTGATTTGAACTGGTGTTAAACGCGTGGGCACGCCTGAACTAGTAATAGTTTGATAAACCACTTCAAATCAGGAACGAAATTAGAAATGGTTGAATGATATATGAGAATGAATTGGATCCATGACTCATGTTTAACAAGTGTTCAATACAGAGGGATAAATGAGTCGATAACCAGGGCTATAGTATTTGTATAACCAAAGAATTGATTAGTGCAAAGAATTAATTGACATAAATTTTTCATACCTTACCGGGGGCAATATGATGCAGCTAGGCACCCACTATTGTCTACACTGAAACTTAATCGGCCAATCGACCAAGTGGGAGATTGTTGGATATAATGTTCAATTGTCGATTATAATTAAATGTTGCCGTCAAGGTACGACCCAAAGAGTTACATTTTGGGCAACGAACATGCAACGGTGTTTAAATTATTAATCATCGGATCACGAATAATAATAAGCGTAATGAAAGAAACAGGTAATTATTTGGAATAATTACGGAGAGCCGATTTAATATTATAATTAATTTGTTAATTATAATAAATCGTGTGTGTATATATATATATATAGGGGATCGCTATAATGAGAACCACCACGAGTTATGAGAACCACGAGAACCGCGCCCCGCGGGTGGCCGTCGGCGACGAAATTTTTTTTACACCTAGATCCGTATATTTTAGTGGGGGGTTTAAATTTTCGGTTCAAACGGCGCGCCCGAGGGGGTAGTTTTTTACGCCCAAACTACCCCCTCGGGCGCGCCGTTTGAACCGAAAATTTAAACCCCCCACTAAAATATACGGATCTAGGTGTAAAAAAAATTTCGTCGCCGACGGCCACCCGCGGGGCGCGGTTCTCGTGGTTCTCATAACTCGTGGTGGTTCTCATTCTAGCGATCCCCTATATATATATATATATATATATATTGTTAATTATCTAGATAATTAACAAGAGGGATAATTATTTTAATTATGAGATAATTATGAAGGAGTTGTATTTAGAATACAATTGGTTTAAAATAAAAGATATATATGTATATCTTTTGTATATTAAGTTCCGTATAACTTTCAAAATATAACTCTCAATCCATATAGGTTACGTAACTTTTAATTAGTTGAAAGTATATATATTGAACTTTAACTGGTAAATGGTTGGATGCTTTTCAAAAGAAACAGAGTAAAAAAAATATAGAGATTTTTCCTGTTTTGTTTCTTGACCGTCAAAAAGAGAAAAGGAAGAGAAGGAGCAATTGCTCGTGAAGTTTACTTGGCTAGTAAAACGAACCCTTTTGTTGCTTCAATTACGCAAAAAGGTAAGTAAAGTTTTTAAACTTTATTTTTCTTTAGTTTAAAGGTTTCGTTTGAAATCGTTTCAAACGAACAAACATGATTTCGTGGTCAACGATCATCTAGCGAGATCGTTCGTTGAACCAAGGTGTCTTACTTGGTACTCACGATTCTTTATTTTATTTTAACCTATTTTGATTCTAATGAGATCACTGGTGGAAACGGTTTAGAACCGAACCTCGTGTACATGTTTCCGCTACGTTCGGTTTGTTTGACAAATTGACTAAAATTATTTTTCTAAAAAGGGGTAACTTTGTAGAATAGTAACCAAGTTTTAAAAGTGTTCCAATTAGGTCACTCAAGTTTCAAAAGTGTTCCAATCAGATCACTCAAGATTCATTTTTCATTAAAATTAAGGGTTTTTTCATCCATTTCATAAGTAACTATGGTGATGTGGATTTTTGTTTCTTTTTTCCCTTTTATTTGATGCTAACTTTGAGTGATGATGTGAATTGTAACTTGTTTTTTTAATTTTTAATGTAATTAAAGTGTTTTTATTTATAATAAATATAATTTCATATATTAAAATAATCCGACCTCATCATCTTATTCTTCATTTTTTTCTTGACACATAGAAAAAAGGACATGACTCGATTTGAATGTTAAGTTATCTAATTGGAACAAAAACGATACATCTAATTGGAACAAAAACGATACAAGTGACCTAATTATAACACTTTTGAAACTTGGTTACTATTCTGTGACATATTCCCTTTCTTAAAAATGTACATAAAATTCCAACACTTTCCACTCTAGCCATTAGCGTATTTGTAATTTTCTATATTTACATGTCAAGCTTAACGGATCATATTGGATCAAGATCACATGATCTAGTGGTCACAATCACGAGCCTATTAAAGATCATATAGATCATACGCATGACTAACACATCATAGATTTTTAAGATTGCAAGAATATGATCAAAAGTACGTCTTAATAAGCATACTCCCATGTAATCCCAGATTTCTTCTACAGACCAAAAAAGATGAATAAGTCTGTTCCATAAGGCTTTTCTAACTAATATCTTGCTTAACTGCAACTGCACCAAGGAGGTTCCTAACAGGCTAGGAAACCATCAATGGTCATAATGAGATACAAGACTGTCTCTTGAAAAGCAATTAGGATCCCAAACAGAAGCAATTCCTCGCGATCCACTGGGAGACCTTTAATAGATATTTACATTTTACCCTTAATATAATAAAAAAGGTGAATAAGTTAGGTACTACTTCTACTTTCCCAACAAAATTTTCCATAGCAGTAGTATAATTTGGGCCACATTTGTTTGTAGATATACTTAATAAAAAGATACTCAAATTTATTACCATACAAACTAGTAGTATGCCCGTCTGGTGGACGGGGTTTTTTAGTGTTGTAATGACATATTTATTTAAATTAACATGTACAATATAACTCATCAAAGGGGTTCACATTTACATGTATAATATACCTAAAAACTTGAAAATATATGACCCGGAAGACTTGATGCATATAACAGAATTGGATGAGGCCTGGGCGTATGCCCAACATCGAAAATAAATAAGCAAAGATTTAAGCCACAGTAAACCAGGGCCCATTTTTCTAAATATCTGGTCCATTTTTTTTTACCTGGTCCAATTTTGTTTAACCAACTTTTATCAGGTTACATGATTCGACTTGCACTTGCCCAATGAAAGAGAGTTTGATAACAACCAATTTAGTAGAATTGGTTTTTCTATTCAAAAGGGGGTGGCGGCGCAACTTGTTGCCCGACTACCTGCCACTGCTTTGTAATTGCCTTTTTCGTGTGGAATGATAAACTCTATTATTTAAAAAAAAAAAAAAAAATTTCTAAAAAAAAAATAGTTTTACGAAGACCTACTCTGTGTCTTGTTGCGAGCGAACCATGGAAAAAATGGCTTTGAATGTGATGCAACAAAATATTCACGTTGAAACGTTTCTAAAAAATAAGCACATCGCTATGACAAAATTGGAATTTTTAAAACGTTATATTTTGAAGGTTCTAAAAAGGTTAAAAAAAAGCCGTAAACGGAACCATAAAGCAGCCATGATGACTTGTACATTTATGCAATAATGATCTGTACATTATTAACGCAAAATTATGTTTTGGTCGAAATCTACAACAAAACGTAGATAAAAATCTTCCCATGAAAAATCTTCATTAAAGAGGTTCATCAGCATTGCCCGTCAATCTATCGGTGGGTCCAATTCCTTTACGCTCAGCCTACTCTGTTGTACGTTGGTAATGAGTGTATTGGGACTACTACCGGAGTGCAACAAGGGGATCCCTTGGGGCCCCTTCTCTGCCCTTGCCTTACACCCCCTCATTCTCCGGGTGCAGGATCACTGTAACCTCCCGCTTCATGTTTGGTACTTGGATAATGGGATGATTATCGGCAACGCGACTGAGGTTGTTAGGGCCTTAGACATCATTAACGAGGAGGGGCCATCTCTAGGGCTTTACCTCAACATTAAGAAAACAAAGGTTTTTTGGCCGACATGTGATAGGCAGAAAGTTTAAAACTGGCTTTTCCCGAGAGGGATTGGCAGACCAGAGAGGGAGGTTAAGCTCCTTGGTGAAGCTTTTAGTCGTGACCCTAACTTAATTGGCGAGTTGGCAGGGCGGCGGGGGCGGTTGACCTCATGAAACTCTTGCCCTGCCTTAAGAACCCTCAATGTGAACTCCTTCTGCTAATGTCTTGCATGGGGGTTGCTAAGTTACTTTTTGCGCTACGGACTTGTCTACCCCATTTGATGGTGGATGCGGCATCCTGGTTCGATGATGGCCTCCGGGAGGCTATAAAAGACATAGTCGTGTGTGGTGGCTCCTTCTTTATGGACCTCCAATGGCGTCTGGCATCTCTGCCAATGCGTCTAGGTGGTTCTGGGCCTCCTCTCAGCTCGAGATGTTGGGGTTTATGCTTTTGTGGCATCCAGAGCTCAGTCTTAGGAACTACAGGATCATATCCTTCGAAATAGTGGGGTTGTTGGGCTCGACCGGGACACCGCTCCCTTGAAATGTCACTCTCCCAGACTTTGATATCGGCGGTTTCTCTAACAAGGACACCGCTCCCTTGAACCCACAAAAAAAAACTTTGGGGAATGCTTTGTTTAGCAGAATCGCTCAAAGACCGGGAGAAATTTTTTATTTGTCATCTCACCAGAAGGCGGTGTGGGAGTGCGGGGTTCCCATGCTCAGGATTTTTTTGACCATTATCCCAATTGAGGGGCTGGGATAATGTATGTTAGCAGTAGAATACAGAATCATCCTTAAATACTGGCTGATGATCCCTATTTACCTAGAAGATGAAACATGTCCGATATGTCGTAAAGCTTGTGTGGATAAATACGGAGAGCAAGTAGTGCATTGTAAAGAGCTCACTAGGTTCAAATATCGGCATGACTGGGTGCAAGATGTTTTATGGGACATCCTGAGAAGAGCTGGGATTTCGGCTAAGAAAGAGGCTCATGTGAATTTCCTTACGGACCCTATGGAAGGGAGAGCTACTCTGTGACCAACGGATCTGATCGTCTTTGGTTGGGCTCGAGGGAAACATGCTTGTGTGGACCTCACGGGGGTTTCCCCTCTGGTTGGTTTAAGGGAAATCGGGTTTGCAGCTGGACAAGCAACAAGAAATGCATAATCGAAGAAAGTTGATATGCACGCTAAAGCTTTTGCAGAGAATCAACATGTTTTTGTCCCTTTTACCTTTGACACATTTGGCTCCCTAGCGCCAGGATCTACCTGACCAGGGTCTAACGAGTCATCTACAACAATTGCTTAGCCTCAAGGGGTCAGGGTTTTGTCTTTGGTAGATAAGGGTTTGCAATTCAGAAAGGGGTGGCGGAGCAGCTTATTGCCCGTCCACCTTCTGTTCTGATGTAACTTAACAAGTATGAATGTAATAAAATGGCATATTACTAGAAAGGCCAACGAGAATTATTTTATTAACTATGTGACAAATGTGTGGTATAACATAATTTTATTGTAGAGACTCCTAGGGTGTGATGACTGTCGTAAGGGTCATGCAAAAACCTAAATAAACTAAGTAGATAGTGTAAGTAGGGTATCATGTCCACGGGGAATATGTGGTTAGTGTTTAGCTAAATTATTTAATTAACTACTACTAATCTAGAATTGGGCTTTTTGAATAAGTTGAAAGAAACTAAAAAAACTAACTCAGTTAATTGGTCATCACATAGTCATCATGCTGGAAAGTTGGTTAATTTAAGACTTTGGGGTATGGGGCGTGGGTTGGAGAGAAACACCCAAGTCACCACCCCGGGTGGGCTTGGGTTTGGGTGTGGCCCCTTGGGCGGGAGTTTAAGGCTGGGCGTGGGGCATGCTAGCGATCCTATGTGGCCGACTCTTATTGGTTTGTTGGCTAGGGCATAGCGGGCTATGTTTAAATTTTAGAATTTTTTTTTATTTTAATACACCTGGCCAAGCCACGCCGGGCTAACCACGCCCTGCCATACCCCTTTGAAATTGACTGTTGGTCTTGGGTGCCCCATAGTCCACGTGTCGCACCATGCCCTCAACTCACGCCCCACCATACCCCATGGTCTAATATGATAATCAAAAAATAGGTCTTTGTCATCAGATCTTTTATAATTTGATTAACCCTATTTACTAGCGTGAGTCAACCTACTCTATGTGACTCAACAAGTTACTAGGTTTTGTCATCAACCGAATAAGTTGTAAAGCAAGAACTCAAAACACATGCAAATAGTTCAAATAAACCGACACATCAATGTATTTATACAACATTGTCAAAGTCAAAAATATATCCAAACATGAGTATAAACTGAGAAACCTGAAAACCTAACTGAACCGTCCGCCTGGAGGAAGCCACAGAGAGCCTAGCCGCTCATGATCGTCTTCACAGCATCGGTTGTCATCCCGCGTTGATCGAACATCTGAACTAGCTTGAGAGATGTGTCAATGTAATTGAAATTCGTTCCCCAATGAATATCGACGGCTGAGGAAAGTTGAATAATATATAATTTTCTTTTTTTTTTTTTGTATGTCGGCCGCCAATCCCCCCCCCCCCCCCTTTTATGTCTGCTGTCCACCAAAGTCAGGCCCTCCAATATTCATATGTGCGGCCCAATGTCTGCCCATAAAAGTGCCGCAAAGTGATACTATTGTTGTGTTTATCATTCTTAAAATAATAAACCAACCATAAAACTGCCGCCAAGTGATACTATTGTTGTGTTTATCATTCTTAAAATAATAAACCAAAAATAATGCCCTCCTCCAAACAAGATATGACGGCTGCCACATATGTATGTATATTGATGAAGGGTGATTTTGTGATGTGACCAATTTTTTTTTTATCAGCAAAAAACACTTTATATATATATATATATAAAGAGCCAGCAAGAAGCTAGAAGCTGAAAGAACAAACAACCCAACCGGGCAACAAGAAAGCGAAACAATTACAACAAACTCAAAACATTAAACCGTTTCCAATCATTCCAAAGGGGAGACTTGAGATTCGACCGGTTGCAGATCCAAAGGAAGGCATCTTCCTTGATAAGCTCGGTGATCTTGGTTATAGGGATAAACCGGTCTTCGAAAACCTTTTCATTTCTCGCTAGCCATAATCTCCAAACTGTCGCCAAAGAAATAGTGTGAACTATATATCCCATTTCTCAAAACCAAAAACCTCACGTGACTAGTTGCCTTCCCCCCAAGAATATGCCTCATTACTTAAATTGCCCTTTTCACTTCTCCTATTCTTGTTTACCTATACAATTTACCAAAGAAACAAATGGTAGAGGCTTATGCCTCTTAGAAAGGAGGTCTTGGGTTCAATCCCAAGCAAAGGTGTAGTTTAGGATTTATTTGGTGTAATTTAGGGGGTTTAACGTTAGCCATTCAAAAAAAAAAAAAAAAAGTAAATGAATGTGGACATTTAATTCAAACAATAAATATTTTTGTCTTGATTTTGTTTTCTTTAACTCGTAAGTTTACTAATCACATTCAAGTCCTTATTAATAACAATCAACTATCATAATTAATGATTTTCTTTCATAGATTTTACTCTTTTTAATTTATTTTTATAATTCTCTCATTCTTTTTTTTTTGAACGGCCGACAGAAATTTTATTGCTAGTAGCAAGATGCTACACACCAAATGTACATCGAGTTACATCAAACCAAACAAACCAATACACCATTACATTATTACATCACATAATTCTCTCATTCTAAGCTTATTTCCTTGGTAGCTGACTAAACACAAAAACGAACCAACGTGACATAGTTTATACCAATATCAATGCATTTAGATTGAAATTAATATAGAATAACGTGTACCAAAAATGCACCGATCAAATCCCCACACTTATCTTTTTTCGTTCCGAAAAAATTATCTACAATGGAATCACAATCAGAAACATCAGCATTCAATATATTCGATTATTTTATTAACAAATCAAACCACACATTAACTAAGATTGCAGGTATACGATCTACTTAAACCCAAACGTCAACTTCCAAGCCCTTATTCACAATTCATTTAAGTTCAAGTAATTTATGGATCTCACACTCAAAAGACTACAACGTCACCTAATCTCGTTTCAAGTTTATAAGATTAAAAGATTTTAAATCTACCGTCTTATATAAAAAAAACCCTTATGCTATTCCGATTAAATTTATGATGGATAGATGAATGATGTTGCGAGCTTTACATGCTTTTACTTATGATCAGTTTAGCGGAGATACCCCACACAAGTCACCATCCCATGGTTAATGCCATAAACTTCACATATATTTTATATAACTCCACCTAGAGGGTATGTACCGCATGAGTCGCTATCCCCGCGGCAATACCATAGGCTTCGTTTTTGCTTTTTTTTCAACATGTGCTCAAATGAATGGATAGAATATTTTTTTTGGGCGCCACACTTTTTCAGATTTGTTTTCACAAAAAGAAACAGGTGTGCCAATTTAATCGGAAAAACTTATAAGCTTTTTTACTTATGACGTACCTCTTATACTCTCCACAGTTTCAGTTTTGTCACAACTCCTAAGATTAAATGTCAACGATCTAATTATACCTATCATCTTCCATTTATTGCAAAAACTTTCTCGAGACATTTTCTATTTTTTCAATTTTTTTTTTAATTTTTTATTTTTTTTCAATTTTTATTTAATTTTTACGACACGACTAAGACACACTAGACACTAGTCTCCCCTCCCCACACTTATTTCCTTCATTTTCCTCAATGGAGCGAGAAACTATTTACGACACAACAACATAAATAAAACAAAATACAAAGATAAATGGAACAAACTCTCCTGGTTTGACGCGGTTGAATCCTTTGAGCCTTGTTCCATAGCAACCGTATAGCATTTCATTCACTGCTGAATTTGACATTGGACACTTGTCTTGAAATAATACGAATCACTTTCGTCCAAATGGAGATTGAGTATGGACAAAAGCAATCGACACCTCCAAACCAAATCTCACAAGCTCCAAACACAGGTTAAACGGGTCAGTAAACGAAGATAAAAGAGCGAACACCGGTTCTGTTGGACCGATTTATGACCCTAAAAAGTCAGTCAAGGACGTTCATCTTCACGTATAAAGGCGGAATCAGTACACGCAAAGTAACAATAGCTTTTCTCTTCAATTCCTTCTCTTTATTAGCTTTCTAGAATGATTTTTGACAGAGTTTTGTTACCAAGCCAATGACTAGGTCTCGCTCCAGAGTACATGCATCAATGACCAGGTTCGCTCTTGATGCCTATATATAACCTATGTGATTTCTCTTATAAGACATGACACATAAGCGAAATCCCTTGGAAACCACATAAGCGAAATCACCTAAGACTCTATAAGCGAACCACTTAAAGACCTTATGAGCGAGACCTACAACTATGACCTTACAAACGAAATCACCTCTAACATGTTCATATAATGAAATTACATTATAAAACCCTATTTTGACTTTTAACATCTTATGTTGACCTATATTGACCTAAGACTTAATGTAGATGTAGTCAACAGACATTCCGTGCACCCACAGACTCCCCCTTGGATGTTGACGAAGTCTTCAGCTCCGAGTCTTCAGTCTTGGTCTTTTCTCCAACTCTCTGTCTTCACATCATAAGCATTCTATCTTCACAGGTTCAGGTTCACTTCCTAGCTCCATCTTCAAACTCCCCTTTGACTGTTGATCCAGACTCCCCCTTTCACAGGCTCCCCCTCTCAATATGCTAGAATCTGAGGTCTTTATCTGGTTCAAGCTTTGACATTTAGCTTCCATGGGAATAATGAAGTCCAAAACCTGTGTCTCAACCATCAAACATTACAACCTATCTTTTCAACAATAAATCACAAACTCAATCAGTTTTAGCAATCCACTCAAGTATTCAGGTCCAAGTAAATGACCCTGATCACTTGATTAATCTACCAAGTTCAACTTAATGACCTTGGTTGATCATTTGACGAAACAAACTGATTTTGAAAAACATTTTTTACACATTTTCTGAAAATAACAAGTATCAAGTTAATGAACTTGTTTTTGACTTTTCAATAAATCAAACTCCATCAAAGTAAGCTCTCCTCATTCTTCAGGCCAGAATCTTTTGCATCTGCTTCAACATCTGAGAATCCAACAATCAACTCTCCACTTTGGATTGTCGGAAAATAAAGCAAAAATAAAATCTTTTTGGATTTTATAAAGTGTTCTAAACTAAGAAATGAAATACAGAAAACTTAAATTGCAGAAAGTAAACAAATTAAACTATTTACAAACATATTTTTGGTGAGCATGTCAGGGAATCATATCAGCTATCAGACAAATTACAAGTACCGTTAAGCTTCATTTCATACTCAGACTTAAACAATTCACCTCGATTGTCAATATACTGATCCATCTTAAATTCTCACACAAATTTCAATTTACTCAGGATACGAATTAGATGTCTTATGAACTTAGCTCATTCATGTGTCCCACCTCTTGAATATACTCCCGTATCCAGAATCCTAATAATCATTCTTACAGGTGAGTATACTTCAATGATATCTGTATATAAATTAGGTAATGCGAGGGCCGAGGGGTCTCAGGTCGATACTTCCGTATACGCAGAGAGATATCAGCTTCGACTTTACGGTATGTCCCCTTTAGAGGATCTTTTAGCTACAACAGCAGCGACTATCAGTTTTATTGTTTCATCGGTATGCTGAGGGTTTATGCTATGTTTCAAGCATTTGCAGAAAGTATTATCCAAGGACTAGGCCAGAACTACCGTTCAGCAGAAGTCCCGGAATAATACCCCAGACATCATTGAGTATAAAAACCTAGTATATCAGATTATGAGACCTTTCAAACGAGATTTCAGGGGTTACCTATATATCCAAGTAGTGTTCCCCACGAATTTCACAAGTTTGAAATTTTAGGTTTTTATCCCGAATAAATTTACTAAATGTGTGAAAACCTATCGACACATCATTAGTGAAACTGTTTAACTCATTTAAACTTTACAAATCTTTAGCATACTGTAATTGTCTAGCCGATGTACTATCATTTTCCCTATAAACACAAGCTCTTTTTCAAATTTTATCATGTTTTTGTATTTTTGCATTTTTTACTGTTTTTGTATTTTCTGAAAAATATATCTATATACATCTATCTACTCCCCCTAAATACCAAAACAAGTAAAAAATCGACAAACCATTGCAGATTGTTTCTCGTCTTCATCCACAACAGTACTCTCATCAACGCCAATAATCCCATCCGACACCGAAAGAAGCTTCATACCGTTCAGTTTTAACAAATATTTAAACCGATTTTTATCAAAAGCTTTGGTATGTAAATCAGCTTTCTGTTCGTCAGTGTGGATTTTCTCAATTCGTATCAACTTTTTCTCAAAACAATCACGAATAAAGTGATGACGAATTTCTATGTGTTTAGTTTTAGCGTGATGTACTGGATTCTTTGTTATATTTATTGCGGCCTCATTATCAACAAAAAGAGGTGTGTTAAGAAACTGCAAACCGTAGTCGCGCATCTGTTGCTGTATCCACAGGATCTGAGAGCAGCAACTGCTAGCAGAAACGTACTCCGCTTCACATGTAGATAGCGCCACAGACGTTTGTTTCTTACACTGCCAGGTAACCAATCTAGGACCAAAGAACTGGCATCCTGCAGTTGTTGATTTTGAATTGACTTTGCAGCATCCGAAATCCGAATCGGAATACCCTTCGAGCATAAAATCGCCTTTCCTAGGATACCACAACCCCAATGAAGGAGTTCCTTTCAGGTAGCGCAATATCCTCTTCACAATAATCATATGCGAAGCTCTCGGGTTAGATTGAAATCTTGCTGCGAGGTACGTTGGGTACATGATATCAGGACGTGAAGCAGTTAGGTACATTAAAGAACCTATCATGGATCGGTAAAACGTTTCATCAGCCCTGTCTCCGGTGAGATCTGGGTGAATCCCATGATTTGTTGCAAGTGGGGTAGCAGCTGGAGTAGAACTTGACATCCCAAATTTCTCTAGAATATCATGAACGTACTTCGATTGATGAATGAAAATTCCCTCAGGTAATTGTTCAACTTGTAATCCCAGAAAGAATTTCATCTCCCCCATTGATGACATTTCGAATTTTTGCTTCATCACTGATTCAAAATCTTTGCATAGATTTTCATTTGTCGACCCAAAAATTATATCGTCCACATAAATCTGAACTATCAGAAGATGGTCGTCGACCTCTTTAGTGAAGAGAGTGGCATCCACTTTTCCACGAATGAACTTGTTGGCTAGTAGGTGTTGAGACAAAGTCTCGTACCAAGCTCTCGGGGCCTGGTGTAAACCATACAACGCTTTGTCCAATAAGTAGACCTTGTTTTTGTGGATTGGATCGGTGAAGCCCGGCGGTTGTCCGACATAAACCTCCTCTTTGACCTTCCCATAGAGAAACGCCGATTTTACATCTAACTGATATACTTTGAAGTTCTTCCAAGACGCAAATGCAAGAAAAATTCTGATTGCCTCTAGTCGTGCTACAGGAGCATACACTTCTGTAAAATCAATCCCCTCCTGTTGACTAAATCCCTGAACAACGAGTCGAGCTTTGTTTCGAACAACAACTCCTCTGTCGTCTCTCTTGCATTTAAATACCCATTTTGTATTAATTTTACGATGACCATCCGGCAAATCAACTAACTTCCACACTCCCAACTTTTCGAATTGGCTCAGCTCCTCCTGCATTGCAATGACCCAAGAATCTTCCGTAAGTGCCTCTTTGTAAGTTCTTGGTTCAACCTGCGAGATAAAACAACTCAATGAGAATTCAGTTTGCAAAGGAGCAACTGTTGTATAAAAACATGTAAGCCCTTTATCAATTTGATTTCGAGTGCGAACGCCTGTCTGCAATTCTCCTATGATCAACTCCTCTGGATGATATGAAAAAGTTCGCGGCATCACTTCACTTGGAACATCTACATTTCCCTCCAGATTAGTAACATTCTGATCTGCATCTTGTTCACCAACTT
This sequence comes from Helianthus tuberosus, assembly GCA_030545235.1. Taxonomy (NCBI): domain Eukaryota; kingdom Viridiplantae; phylum Streptophyta; class Magnoliopsida; order Asterales; family Asteraceae; genus Helianthus; species Helianthus tuberosus. The sequence continues at coordinate 199,256,552 of CM060370.1, read as the reverse complement.
GGTTTGTTTGACTTGAAATCTGAATTTGCTCCCCCTCAGAATCTGAATCACCATGATTAAAGACTGGCATGTTTTCAGCTTCTTGATTATCATCCTGAACCGACTGATTATCCTGAGCAACTTCATTCTGTTGAACATCATCATGTTCACCAGCATTACTTGGACCTGCTTCATCGTCATTTGAAGTTTCCCGTGGTCGTCTTGAATACTCAGCTGGAAACCTTAGATGTGACTCATATTCACGCAAAATATCCAACTCATCAAAGAAATCTTCATCATCCTCTGATTCTTCTCTCATGTTAAACGAATCCCACAGTTTGTCATAATGATAACGCCATGAATCTCCTGGATTCTGCGGCGGCATAGTATAACCTTGACATTCAACATTTACAGCTTCAATAATCCGCTTTTCACTTGGAACGAAGACACGTCGCATCGGATTTGCATAACCAACAAATATTCCCTCAATGCTCTTCGGACCAAAATTTCCATGAGGCTCTATAACAGTACAGGGTGACCCAAACGGTTCTAGATACTTCAAATTCGGTTTGCAGTTATTGATTAGCTCAAAGCATGTTTTGTTGAACTTCTTGACAGTAAGAACCCTGTTGAGCGTATAACATGCGGCGGAAACAGCTTCAGCCCAAAAATTTATTGGTAACTTTGAATCTGCGAGCATAGTTCTAGCCGTCTCGATTAGCGTTCGGTTTTTGCGTTCTGCGACTCCATTCTGCCGCGGAGTGTACGGACACTAAACTCATGCAATATACCTCTTTCATCACAAAATTCTTCCATCTTACTGTTCTTGAATTCAGTACCATTATCACTTCGAATTCTTTTGATACACCGTTGGTACAAATTCTCAATCTTTTTGAACAACGCCATCAAACTGTCAAATGTTTCGTCTTTCTTCTTCAAGAAAGAAACCCACGAAAATCTGGAATAATCATCAGTAACGACCAAACAGTAGTAATCTCCTGTAATACTTTTGACATTCACAGGACCAAACAAATCCATGTGAAGTCTTTCCAGAGGTCTCGAAACTGAATTGACTTGCTTTGCAGGGTGTGACTTTTTCTTCTGTTTGCCTTTAACACAGCTAATGCACTCCCCTTCCAGATGAAAACCTTTGACATGAACTCCAAGAACCAAATCATTGTGCACCAAGTGATTCATCTTCCTTAGGTGAATATGCCCCATCTTGCGGTGCCACAATCTCGATTCTTTCTCAGTTGCTCTGGACACAAAACAATGTGCTTGACCTGTTGTTGTAGTTGCTACAGTCATATCCAACACATATAAATCATTCACTCTAGGTGCCCGCATGATAATCCATTCCTCAGGGATAACAAATCCTGATTTCAAGATCAAACATTCTTTATCAGTGAAGTGAGTAGTATACATGTTGTCACAAATCTGCGAGATACTCAGCAGATTGTTCTCCAGCTCAGTAATGTAGTTAACTCTTTCAAACGTAACAATCCCGTTGGATAACGTTCCTTCACCAATAATTCTACCACCTTCATGACCAGCAAATCCCACATAACCACCATTGATATTTCTCACATCATACAGCAACGCAGTCTTCCCTGTCATATGTCGAGATGCTCCACTATCCATGATCCATCTGGATACAAGTTTTGGAAGATCCTGCACATAACAAACTATGACTTAACCAACTTCAATAAAGATGCCGATTCATGCTTCGCGATCAAGGAAGCTCCGGCAATTCAAACTGTTTAGTCGAACATGGAGTCCACCCAGGCCTCATCAGCCTTAGGTGTAACCTTGACTCTCGCAATTTGAATTTTGAAGTTTTCAGCCTTAAGAGGTGGAAAATTCGCATCATAATCAACAGAAATTGATTCTTCAGCCTTTTTCACTTCAGAAGTTGAAATTTTCATCTGTGGTTTTGGTTTCCAAACTTGTTGAGATAATGCAACCCGCTTGTAAAATTTGTCATTTTTAATTACCACTTTCTTTACAGGTTCATTTTTCACTTTGGTGTTGTCATTTTTCACACTCTTTTTCTCAACAACAATTGGTGCTTTACCCTTCTCGTCAACTTTCTTCTTTTGAATCTTAACAGTTTCAGTCTTAGGCTTCACGTTGGTACACTTTCGTGCAATGTGGCCAACTTGATTACATCTAAAACATGTTCGAGTATCAACAACTCGACTTGTGCCTTCAGACTGATACTGTGAAGCTCTTTTCTCAAAGAACTCTTCATTCGTTTTTGAAAAAATCTCTTTCTCTTCATCAGCAAGTGAACTCGAACTATTCACAAACTTTTTCTTTTCAGCAAACCTCTTGTTTGGAACATTTCTTTTCTGATAATTCCTACCACCCTGATAACCACCTGACCAGTTATTTCGATTGTTATTATAAAAACGTGGTGGAATAACAGATTTCTTGTAATATGATTTATCTTTCTCAAAACTCATTTTTCTCTTTGTTTGACTCAGATTGTTCACTTCTGACAACTCAACTTCGACCAACTTGAAAACATTTGTCAATTTGTTCATATTTACATTCTCAATCGGAAACTCAGAATCCGAATACACCTTATCAGATCCAGCCATCTTGTACATTACAAGACCCAGTTCATCACTTAAGTTGTTTTTGGATTTTGGTTTCTGAATGTACTTGTCCAAGAAACACCCATCTTCCTCAGTAGTGTCACTATCCGTTTTTAGCACATTTTCAACAAAACCTTTTACAATATCATTTTGGACACTATCGTCATTGGAAGATGTGAACGTGACATCAATGTTCTCCGGAAGTTTAACTTCACTTTCTTCCTCAATTTCAACCAACCCTGATTGCTTTTTCGTGTAGTTATCAAGAACAGGTGGTGGAACTTGATGAAAACCCACCCCAGTTCCATCAGAATACACATCTTCGCCTGCTTTGTCTTTCCCAATGGGTTTGGGAATAATATGTTGCAAAACAAAACTTGCGGAGCTGTAACTGTTAAACTTCAACTGGATTCGCTCGTTTTCAATTTCAGCCTCTTGAAATTTAAGTTTCAGTTTAGCGATTTCATCCAGTTGTTGGTTGATTGATTCTTCTTTTACTCTAAGCACTGCTTTTAGATGTTCATTTTCTTTAAAAGTTTTACCATTTCGATCATCACTATCTTTCATTGTGCTTTTTAGTTTTTCAAACTTTTCAGAAATCTGACGGTTTTCAAGAATCAACTTTTCATTTTCTTGTTTAATTTTGTCATGATCAATTTTGTCATTTTCAATTTGGCTAGTTAATTCTCTTATCCGTTCAGTTGAAGCTTTAACTGTTTTGTCACGATCAAGAATCTGATTCTCAACGCTTCTGACCTTTGCTGTCAGATCATCAACTTTCTTCCCGTTGAGATACGTGACTGTGTTACAAAATTTGCACTCTTTGTTGCAATTTTTGCAATCAGCATTTCCATCAATTTTCTTACCTGACGCATTTGTTGACAATTTTGAATTGACCTGGCTTTTTGACTCAGACACGGAGTTAGAGTCTACCTCAAGTGCCTTAGCAGCCAGCACTTTATCAGCCATTTTTCCCAGATTCTCTGCAGTCAACTCCTGCGTTGTGTCAATAACTCCAGTATCAATCTTCTTTGATTTTTCCTTCTCTTCTTTCTCCTTTTTCTCTTTCTCTTCTTTCTCTTTCTCGTCTCCAGTTCCCCACCATTTATTCTGCCAATAATCATCCTCTACCTTATACTCCTTGATTATGGCTTCAATATCAAGCGTTTTGTCATCGATCGCAATATTTCCATATTCATCAAGATAACACTCTCTGTCCGGATCCCATCTATTTGCTCTCCTCGCTTCCAGATAGATACGAGATATTCTAATTATTCTGTTTTCAGCCAGCATTTTTCTGTATCTATATTTCTGCTCTTCAGTTCTATCGTCTTTCCACGGAATAGGTTCGTCGTTTTTCGCCATGAATGCGTAACCAACTGCATCTTCCTCCGGTAGAACCTCTTTACTCCAATCATACCCTTCATCATCATAAATCACCGCAAGAGCTCTAGATTTCTCTTTGTTGTCTTCAACCTGCTTCAATCTAGGCGGCTCAGATTTTTTCTGATGATAAATTGCCTTCTTGTAATAATCATCTCTGAAAGGGTTCTCCGACTCATCAGCATAAGCGTTTCTGCATTCTCGCTTGAAGTGACCTTTCTGCTTACACTTGAAACATGTCACCTTGGACTTATCGAACCCCAGCTTGGTAGATGGACCACCAATCGTCTTCCTGCCCGTAATTTCCATGAAACGTTGTGCTCGACGAACAGCACTTGCCATAGCCCAACGAATATCGATCAGCTCCATTTCCTCAGGATCAATCTGATCATAATCTTCTTTCGTCAGATTGGTGTTGCCTATCTTCCCAGCTACTAACCCTTCATATGATTCCAACACCGATGCTAGGAAGATCATCTGCTATTTGGCTGACTTCTCATCAAAATTCTGAGCATTCTTCAAGTCTATTGCAATGTTGCATTGAAAACGATTCTTTGCATCAGAATGACTTGCAGATGATGAAAATCCACTGTGATAACCACTGTGATTTCCACTGCTTTGACCACTTTGACTTTCTTTGCTTGCTATGAACACATTCTCAGCAGAAAACGCAGTCTTGGGAGAAGTAGCTTTTGGCATCATGCTTTTTGGATAATACAAATTCAAATTCTGCTGGTAAGATGAGTGATTGACTTTGTATGTCTTCTTCAGTTCTAACTCGTGACTCTCGAGTTTCTCAATCAGCAGATCTAGTGTCAACTTTTCTGGTGCCTTGATGGTATTTTTCAGCATCAGCGCATAATATCTCCAATCCATCTCATCAGGCAACGAATCGAACAATTTGTCGATAAGATCTTCTTCAGAATATCTGATATCATGTCTTACTAATTCCAGCTTCAGATGACCAAACCTTTCTATCATTTTACAAACTAACTCGTTCTTTAAACACCCAAACATATCAAACTCTTTCTTAAGTAGTTTCTTTTTGTTTTTCTTGATTTCTTCACTACCTATACATTTCTTTTCTAACTTTTCCCAAAGATCTTTTGAATTTGAATAATCGATCAAGGCAATAATGTCTTCCCGGACGGACTGAAATAACAATGCCACACATTTTTGTTCAGCTACAAATGAATCAATCTCCTCAGCTGATGTAACACCTCAAAATTTCGTGTTTAATAAGATGACGACACGTGTCATGTATGACAAAAACGCGTTGTAAACCCGGACTTAATAAAAATATTTTGGTAGGATTTAAAGATGGCGTTATGTTAATTTTTACCTCTGAACGACCTCAGTATAAATCCCAAGACCCAAGTTTTTATATAACAAACATCTATTAAGTCTAAATTCAGAAATGGGTTCACAATAATGGACTTGCAAAAGCATGTTATGATCTCACGAAGAAAAAGAATAGAAATCCTTTGTTTTCGGGTCTTGTTTTTGGAATCTAAGCAAGCAAATGCAAATGGTAGGGTATAGAACTGATATATGAGGTTCCTAACTGTCAAAAATAAGTCCACAAGTCGTATATACCCGTTTGCCCCTTCAAAACACCAAAGATCAACGATTTTCCGCGTCAGACAAGAAGCTTACGGACCGTAAGCCAAAACCTTTACGGTCCGTAAGCATGTTGCCAGCGACCAGAAACCTTCTGTTGGCTGTTATGCGCGATTGTGACCTATTCCACCGGTTTTTCTCACTTGTAAACGACCCCTAGGCACCCCCTACATACTAGAGACATGTGTTGAACCATTGTGGAGGGGTGTAGACTCTTGTGTCAATACATTGTGGTGTATAAACCCACTATATAAAGGGCCTTCAAGTCACAACATTCCTCACAACTCTCCTGCACTCTTGGATCAATTCTGGAGCTCAAGCTTGCTTCCTAGTGATCTTAATTCGTGCATTGGACTCTTGTAAGTCTGCTAGTTCTTGTTTATTTGAGTTTAGCTTAGTTAAATAGCTAAAAGTCAAACCGTCGTAATTACGGTTTGACTTCGAGATTAGTCACTAATGGCTCAGTCTTATCTTGAATTAAAAGTAGTTATAGGATGGTATTTATGTGGGTAATAAAACCCCAAAAGGGTTTCCCCTGATCACCATCCTAAGCAGGTCAAATGTCGGGTCAAACCTTTACTCAAAAAGTCAACATAATGCTTAAAATGTCAATTATGCATAATTAGCTATCTAGATCATATATAACCTGTTTGATTACTGTTATAACTTAGTAATTAGTGTAATAACATGTTCAAACCTGTTCAACCCGACTATTTCCTGTTTAGACCCGGTTCGGAACCGAAAGTCACATAGTTTGACTTTCACGTGGACTTTCAGTTCTGACCCGTTTGGACATATTTTAGAAATGCCTCAGAGCTTTAATTGGATTAGGATACATGTTAGAACAACCCTCTGTGATCATACACATTGGTTCACTAGTTATCCAATTAATATGCATATTTCCGTTAATCGCTCATACGTTGACCGTTATGCCCTTATTACCTTAAAACATGATTTATGAAAATGTAAAAGTGTAGAAACCTTAGTTACTGATATATATACTTGTATGCAAAATTTGACATCAGTTTGCCTTGTAGATTTAGAGTTATGCTCATTATCGCAAAACTAATGCTTTATGTTAATTAAATGGCGTAATTAGCATATAGCCTAGTTAAACATACTTTTTAATATCCAATCTTTTACCCACTGATGTTAAATATTATTTTGGTATTTTTAAATATTTTTAATTAATTTTAGGCTGAGCATAACTAGTAGTCGTAGGCTTAATCCGGTAATTGTCGGTTTTGCCCTTACGGGCCATAAAATGAGTTTTACTTATCTAAACGACTCCAAACCTCTTGCTACTGATCACATATGATTAATAAATTCTTTTAAGCCTTCTGGAAATATAAAAATATCATATTTAAGTATAGAACCCGGAAATGGCCTTTAATCGCCATAATTAGCGTTTTTAACGCATAGTATGTCTTATTATCATATTAGACATACCCGGGTTGATACCTACTGATATATGAAGCAAATTATGATATTTTAACAGTAAGCAAAGGTTGATAAACTCAGAATTCGTTTTTGAGCTTTTCGGCTTATGTGAAATTACCAAAATACCCCTACGGGGCATAGTTTGGTCAAAGATGATAAATTTCACATATATACTTTAGCCTACTAATATAAATTATCAATTTAAGTATGTTTGCTGTTTACATCAGACCTGTAACTCAGTTGAACATATAAACGCTTTTACAAACTTTAAAATGACCAAACTACCCCTACGGGGCATAGTTTGTGTTTAAATTCATTTCGGGCATAACGAAAGACATCCTACTGATGTTACAACATATTTGAAGCATACTAACTTAGGAAAACTGTATATGGCTCTTACGGATACCCGTTACGCATATTACGCGTTCGGCTCGGTTTATGTAACAAGTTTACATAAATTAGCCGAAACGGGTCAAACCTTGTCGGTTTTATCTCAAAATCCAGAATGTGAATAGTAGACCCATATTAAACAAGTCTTCAAACTTGTCGGGTCTAAATCACATTCTATCCGGTCTATCGCTTAATCGTGCGTACGAACCGTATCTTCGAAACTAGTCGGTCTAAGCTAAAGCTTAATTAAAGACCCGCTAGGATTCTAATAGGTTATATTTAACCTTCGTTCCAGATTAGGAGAACCAGTAAAAGATACTTGCTATTTGCTTATTGTGACTATACTTTGCATCAGGTAAATACTTTTAACTTATTTTCCCTATACGGGCTTGGGTTACGGTACATAGCGTACCGCTTGATCGGGCATCAAATCTCCACGCTTAGTGGGTAGTTGAATAATTTGATCGGCTCTTTTTAAACAGTCTTGTTTACTTTACAGCCTTTGGGGGGTTAATGACCATGTCCCGGATATCCCTGGCATCATCTTACGAGATGGCCACGACCTGAGCACGGGGTGTAGGCGTACTCCCGTGTATAACTCACTTAAAGTGGTGTGTCTATTGATCTTTAACCCGGATACGTTCCGGGCTACTGAACGCATAAGTAACATGTAATTCGTTCACAAGATTATAATATTATATAACTCTCCCAAGTTAAATAAAATGATTTATGCCACGTGCATCCAAACCAATTTTCAAATCATTTTCCAAAATGAGTCAGTTGAATGTATTTACCAGTGTAAACTGACGTATTTTCCCAAAAAGACTGAATGCAGGTACTAAACGAAATTTGGCTGGATTGTCTCCTAAGCATCAATAGAAGTCTCGCAAGCTTAGGATGCCAAAAGTCTGTTGAACCATAAATGTTATTTTGTTTCGATCCGTTCTGTGGATAAACACCGGATATTGTGACTTGGATTACAATAAATAAATTCGGTTGTATATTGTTTTTAAATTGCTTCCGCTGTGCATTATTATATTGTGTTGTTTGACTATTATGTTGCCAACCACGTCACGATACTACCCCACCGGGCCCACCGGTGACACGTGGAAATCGGGGTGTGACAGGTTGGTATCAGAGCCAACTCTGAGTGAATTAAACACTAGCCTTTTGTGTTTAATCTCAGTTACACAATTGCACATATCTAAACCTTCGAGTCTAGACTTATAACCTAGGACAAATTCCACCATATTCGGGTTTTGTTTTGTCCTTTAAATTTTATATTTTTGTTATTGTTATCTCATGCTTTATTGACAGGTATAACAAAGATGCCTCCTAGATTCTTCCGAACACGAGGACGTGGAAAGGGGCCAGTTACCGCCCCCAACGATCATGAAGCTGGACCTTCACGAAGGCGAGCTCCATCCAACACCGAGAGTGACGACCCTCGGGAAAACCGAAGAAACCAGTACGAGCCGGCCAGACGATCGGTTTCACATACTTCCACACCTCCTGCTCTAAATCCTTATGAACCCAATAACCCTCAACCGTCCTATATACCACTTCAGAGATCCCTATCTCATCATTCATATGGAGACCCTACACCTGCTTTTCGGGGACAGTTTAACCCGGTTGGGTTCATACCAGAGCCCGTGGGTTTTAACCCACTGGGTCCAGAGGACCACTTTTCAGGAGATCACGCCGACGATATGGACGAGGATACGGACCCCGTCATGCCGGCAAGTGGTACTCCAAACCATCCGATCGAAATCTCCGACGGATCATCCTTCCACGGATCACCCTACGGTGGTCCAGACAGTTTCCAAGCCCTGTTCGATCAACACCAGTGGTATTATACACCATCACACCACTCGTCGTCTCATGGGCAGCAGCAGTCTCATCATCAGCAGGAGCCACAGCCACAGCCGCATCATCAAGATTCATCTGAGGATCACCGATTTGTGGCAGTTACGCCACCACCTCCACCGCCACCAGTTCAACCGGCACCTCCTCAACCGCCAAGACGTAGAAGAACCGGTGCACGCATGTCGGTGCGACCGGGGGGCTTCAATTTCAGTTCCCCACAACAGTCAAGTGCTAGTCACTACCCGCCATACCAGGAGGACCCACAAATGGGTGGACCCTCCAACCCTGCTGTACTACAGCCACCGCCGATGGGGTTTGAAAACCCAATCCCGGCATATACGGGTGGCATGGCTTACAACCCGTTTGAACCTCCAACGCATCACGACTATGGGTACGCGGAGGCTGATCCATACATGGTAGCAGCGAACTACAACAACCAAGGACCCTATGGGGATCCATGGGTGGTGAGTTACCCGACTCAGGGATACTCGATACCTTCTAGACCCATCATCCGGGCTCAATCTCAGCCACCCCGGTTTTCTCCCCCAGAAAGGGAGGAAATTCTTCATAGGTTGCAGCAAGTTGAACGGGAAGCTCACGAGGATCGTAGGGAAAGGCAGACGTTCTTCCAAGGGTTGGTTAGTTTGATCAAGGGAAAGAACAAGAAGGATCGTTGAATCCTTCCACAGTTATTTTCTCCTGTATTTATTGTTTGAACCCCTTCGTGGGTGTATTTGGTATATTGCTTCGAGCCCCTGCGTGGGCATGCTTATTGTTTGAACCCCTACGTGGGTGTATTGTTAATGTGAGTCCCTACGTGGACATGTATGGTATTTAGCCCCTGCGTGGGCATGTGTGTTATTTAACCCCTACGTGGGTAAGTTGGTAATTTGAAAGACCCGTTTAGGGCAAATGTGTAATGCTTTGAATAAAAATTAATGGAATATTATCTCTATGAATTTCATGATTGCCTTTTTGTGCATAAATAATTACAAATGAAATAAATAAATTAAAAATCATTCCGTTTTAAATTAATCTGCCTATGTAATTATTTAATTAAGGATCTTAAAGTGTGAAACCTAGCTTCGTGTCAGTTATAAGACCGGGCCAAAATGGTAAGACCTGTTTAAAAAGATTCAAATCCCAGTTAACATCTTAAAACATGTTAACACTCCTGGCAGAAGTGATTCGTTACAATCACATGTCATTTTATAAGTATAAGGATTCTTTAGAAGATTCCAAACCCAATCATATGATCTCTGAATCATGGGTTAAGATCATCAAGTAAGATGATCATATTTTACCATACGTTGGTAATATAATGCCTACGGGTTTTACTCATTTCTACATGAGTCAAAAGACAGTTGTAGCTTTGACTCACTGTCTGAAAAAGGTAATAAAATACATTCAAACCTTAAAAGCCTTGATTCTCTGAAATCATAGCTTATAATTTAAATTGTCCATGTGACTAAGCCTTATGTGCTAATATATATTGTTATTATTTATATTTAGGATAAATTTTAAATTGAAATCCTAAATTAGTACGATTAATAAGTTAACCAATTATGGTCTCTGTTTGCCATGGTTAACGAATTACCCTAAGGGGTAATTCCATAATAAACTCCCAAATAAAATATTGTTCTTGTTTTCTGCAACAGCTCAATTCAAATGGCTGACTCAAATGAAATAAATAGCCATCCTGTGGAGCCGAATGAGAACGCCCAGATTACGTTAACGGGTGCTGAACTAAAAGCAATCATAGACGGCGCTATCACACAGGCTTTGGATAGACAGTATGAGGAATACAGTGGTACTAGAAGTAGGACCCACTCTGCATCACATTCAAAGCCCAGGACACATTCTGAGGCTCATAACAAGCCTCCTCCCAAGAAGAATGGACCCAAGAAAGACGGTGATGACCGTCAGTCCACCAACAATCAAAGTGACCCATCCCAGCATATAGTACTGCATCAAGGACCCCGTAACAAGGGTTGCACTTACAAGTACTTCGTGTCTTGTAAACCCAGGGATTTTACTGGGGAAAAAGGGGCCGTCGACTGTATGACATGGCTGGATGAAATGGACACGGTGGTGGATATCAGCGGGTGCGCTGAAGGGGATATAGTTAAGTATGTGTCACAGTCCTTCAAGGGTGAAGCATTGGCATGGTGGAGATCTCTAATGGAGGCCTCCGGAAAGATCCCGTTGTATAGCATGTCGTGGGATCAATTCATTGCCCTGATCAAGGAAAACTTCTGCCCTCAACACGAGGTGGAGAAGATAGAATCCGACTTTCTATCCTTGGTGATGAAGAACCTCGATTGTCAAGCTTATCTGACAAGCTTCAATACACTGTCTCGGCTGGTTCCCTACCTGGTAACCCCGGAGCCAAAAAGAATCGCTCGCTTTATTGGTGGTTTGGAACCCGAGATCAAGTCCAGTGTAAAAGCTTCTCGGCCAGTTACCTTCAGGTCTGTAACTGACCTTTCCTTATCCCTCACTCTTGATGCGGTCCGGCAGAGATCGCAGAGGAATAAGGCGGCCGAGAAGAGGAAGCATGAAGATGATGGTTCACGAAGGTCGAATAAGAAACACCGTGGGAACGTTGATAACAAAAAGGGATCTGAGTCGAGGAAGGATGGGCATAAGTCTGATGAGAAGCCCAGGTGTAAAATCTGCAAGAAGCAGCACTATGGAAAGTGCAGACTGGAGTCAAGCTCTCAGACTCAGTCAAAATCATTTGCTTGTGGAATTTGCAAGTCCACGGACCATAAAACCCTGGATTGCAAAAAGATAAAAGATGCAACGTGCTACCGTTGCAATGAGAAGGGGCACATCAAGACCAACTGCCCAAAATACAACAAGAAGCCTGAGGAGGCTAAGAAGACTAATGCCAGAGTCTTCAGAATGGACGCGAAAGAAGCTGTGCAGGACGATAATGTCATAACAGGTACTTTCCTTGTAAATGATATCTTTGCAAGAGTACTTTTTGATTCAGGCGCAGATAAGTCTTTCGTAGATCATAAGTTTTGTAAATTGTTGAATTTACCTGTCAAAACCTTAAACGCAAACTATGAGGTAGAGTTAGCAGATGGTACCATAGAAACCGTCTCTACTGTGTTAGATGGATGTGTTATGTCCATTAAGAATCACTCTTTTCCTCTGTCTCTACTTCCGTTTAAGTTAGCCGGTTTTGACATAGTTCTGGGTATGGACTGGTTATCTCATAACCAGGCCCAAATCGTCTGTAACATGAAGCAAGTAGTGATAAAGACTCCGTCTGGTGAGTCACTTACCATTCGGGGAGATACCCAGTATGGACTACCTGAGCACGTGACTATGCTCAAGGCTTCCAAGTGTTTGAAGAAGGGGTGTGTCATCTACATGCCACAGGTGATTATTGATGAGCCCAAACCGAAGTTAGAAGACATCCCTGTCATTTCTGAATACCCAGAAGTGTTTCCTGAAGATCTACCTGGTTTGCCACCAGATAGACAAGTTGAATTCAGGATAGATATCATCCCCGGAGCGGCATCAGTTGCAAGGGCACCATACAGATTGGCACCCACAGAAATGAAGGAGTTGCGAACGCAGCTAGATGAATTGCTGGCTAAGGGTTTCATTAGACCTAGTTCATCTCCTTGGGGAGCGCCAATCTTGTTTGTCAAGAAGAAGGATTGGTCGATGCGTCTGTGCATCGACTATCGCGAGCTTAATAAAGTCACGATCAAGAATAGATATCCATTGCCCAGGATCGACGATTTGTTCGATCAGCTTCAAGGGGCAAGTTACTTCTCAAAGATTGATCTGAGGTCAGGCTACCATCAGTTGAAGGTTAAAGATGAAGACGTTCACAAGACTGCATTTAGGACTCGTTACGGTCACTACGAGTTCCTAGTGATGCCTTTTGGGCTCACTAATGCACCAGCCGCGTTCATGGATCTCATGAATCGCGTCTGCAAGCCTTACTTAGATAAATTTGTTATCGTCTTCATCGATGACATCCTTATTTAATCTAAGAGTCAAGCTGACCACGAGAAACACCTTCGTTGTATTCTCAAACTCCTACGTCAGGAAAAACTCAACGCCAAATTCTCTAAGTGTGAATTTTGGCTACGAGAAGTCCAATTTCTTGGACACGTGGTTAGTGAGAGTGGTATCCAGGTGGATCCCGCTAAAGTTGAAGCTGTTATGAACTGGCAAGAGCCAAAAACGCCTACTGAAATTCGTAGCTTCCTGGGATTGGCAGGATATTACAGGCGTTTCATTGAAAACTTTTCAAGGATTGCTGCACCCCTAACCTCCTTAACTAAGAAAAAGGTTAAGTTTATTTGGGGCCCTAAGCAGCAAGAATCCTTTGATATTCTGAAGCAGAAGTTGAGCAACGCCCCGGTACTGACACTGCCAGATGGAATTGAAGGCTTTGTGGTTTATTGTGATGCTTCGCACACTAGCATGGGGTGTGTGCTTATGCAGAAGGGCAAGGTGATTGCCTACGCATCAAGACAACTGAAAGTGCATGAAAAGAATTACACCACCCATGACTTGGAGTTGGGTGCCGTTGTATTCGCACTAAAGCTTTGGAGGCACTATCTCTATGGTATCAAATGTGTGATTTATTCTGATCACAAGAGCCTCCAACATCTGTTTAATCAGAAGGAATTAAACATGAGGCAACGCCGTTGGATGGAAACCTTGAATGACTATGATTGTGAAATCAAGTATCATCCCGGCAAAGCGAATGTAGTCGCTGACGCCTTGAGCAGAAAGGAAAGGGTTAAACCCATTCGAATCAATGCCAAGCGCATGGAAATAAAGAACAGTTTGATAGAAAGGGTGTTAGCTGCACAGAAGGAAGCTGTGTTGGAAGCTAACTATCCTAATGAAAAGTTAGGAGTAACTGAGGAGCAGTTAACTCTTAGCAAAGACGGAATTCTGCGATTAAATGGACGAATATGGGTTCCAATTTTTGGAGGACTTCGTGATGTCATCCTCCAGGAAGCCCATAGTTCCAAATACTCCGTTCATCCTGGAGCTGATAAGATGTACCAGGATTTGAAGGCAAATTATTGGTGGATAGGCTTGAAAAAGTCTGTAGCCGCCCATGTAGCAAAATGCTTGACATGTGCGCAAGTCAAAGCCGAGCATCAGAAACCGTCAGGTTTGCTACAACAGCCTGAACTTCCTACGTGGAAGTGGGAAATGGTAACTATGGATTTTATTACCAAGTTACCCAAGACGAGGAAAGGCAATGATACAATATGGGTTATAGTTGACCGACTGACTAAGTCAGCTCATTTTCTACCCATCAAGGAGACTTATAGCTCCGACATGCTAGCCCAGTTATACGTTGATAAGATTGTAGCCCTACACGGCATACCTGTAGCTATTATCTCTGACCGGGATACTAGGTACACGTCACATTTTTGGAAGAGTTTCCAACAATCTTTGGGCACACGTTTGAACTTTAGTACGGCTTACCATCCTCAGACAGACGGTCAGAGTGAGCGTACTATTCAAACGTTGGAAGACATGCTGCGCGCATGTGCGATCGATTTGGGAGGTAGTTGGGATAAGAACCTACCATTGATCGAATTCTCCTACAACAATAGCTACCATACCAGCATAAAGGCTGCGCCTTTTGAGGCATTATACGGTAGAAAGTGTAGATCGCCAGTTTGTTGGGCGGAAGTTGGAGAAGTCCAGTTATCAGGACCAGAGATCGTGTTCGAAACGACGGACAAGATTGTCCAGATTCGTAACAACCTCCAAGCTGCCCGGAATAGGCAGAAGAGTTACGCTGATCCAAATCGCAAGGATTTTCACTTCGAAGTAGGTGACAAAGTCCTACTTAAAGTATCACCCTGGAAAGGAGTGATGCGATTTGGTAAGAAAGGCAAACTAAGCCCGAGATACATAGGACCTTTCGAGGTTATCGAACGTGTCGGGTCAGTTGCCTATAAGTTGAACTTACCAGAAGAGCTCAGTGGAATTCACAATGTGTTCCACATCTGCAATCTAAAGAAGTGTTCCGCTGACAAATCACATGTCATGCCACATACAGATGTACATATAGACGCGAGCTTAAAATTTGTTGAAAAACCTTTGTCGATTGAAGATCGACAGGTAAGGAAGCTTCGAAGGAAGCATATACCTTTTGTAAAGGTCAAATGGGATGCCCGTAGAGGTCCCGAATACACGTGGGAGGTTGAATCCACGATGAAAGAAAAGTACCCTTACTTATTTCAGTAAATCTCGGGTCGAGATTTATTTTAAGGGGGTGAGGATGTAACACCTCAAAATTTCGTGTTTAATAAGATGACGACACGTGTCATGTATGACAAAAACGCGTTGTAAACCCAGACTTAATAAAAATATTTTGGTAGGATTTAAAGATGGCGTTATGTTAATTTTTACCTCTGAACGACCTCAGTATAAATCCCAAGACCCAAGTTTTTATATAACAAACATCTATTAAGTCTAAATTCAGAAATGGGTTCACAATAATGGACTTGCAAAAGCATGTTATGATCTCACGAAGAAAAAGAATGGAAATCCTTTGTTTTCGGGTCTTGTTTTTGGAATCTAAGCAAGCAAATGCAAATGGTAGGGTATAGAACTGATATATGAGGTTCCTAAGTGTCAAAAATAAGTCCACAAGTCGTATATACCCGTTTGCCCCTTCAAAACGCCAAAGATCAACGATTTTCCGCGTCAGACAAGAAGCTTACGGACCGTAAGCCAAAACCTTTACGGTCCGTAAGCATGTTGCCAGCGACCAGAAACCTTCTGTTGGCTGTTATGCGTGATTGTGACCTATTCCACCGGTTTTTCTCACTTGTAAACGACCCCTAGGCACCCTCTACATACTAGAGACATGTGTTGAACCATTGTGGAGGGGTGTAGACTCTTGTGTCAATACATTGTGGTGTATAAACCCACTATATAAAGGGCCTTCAAGTCACAACATTCCTCACAACTCTCTTGCACTCTTGGATCAATTCTGGAGCTCAAGCTTGCTTCCTAGTGATCTTAATTCGTGCATTGGACTCTTGTAAGTCTGCTAGTTCTTGTTTATTTGAGTTTAGCTTAGTTAAATAGCTAAAAGTCAAACCGTCGAAATTACGGTTTGACTTCGAGATTAGTCACTAATGGCTCAGTCTTATCTTGAATTAAAAGTAGTTATAGGATGGTATTTATGTGGGTAATAAAACCCCAAAAGGGTTTCCCCTGATCACCATCCTAAGCAGGTCAAATGTCGGGTCAAACCTTTACTCAAAAAGTCAACATAATGCTTAAAATGTCAATTATGCATAATTAGCTATCTAGATCATATATAACCTGTTTGATTACTGTTATAACTTAGTAATTAGTGTAATAACATGTTCAAACCTGTTCAACCCGACTATTTCCTGTTTAGACCCGGTTCGGAACCGAAAGTCACATAGTTTGACTTTCACGTGGACTTTCAGTTCTGACCCGTTTGGGCATATTTTAGAAATGCCTCAGAGCTTTAATTGGATTAGGATACATGTTAGAACAACCCTCTGTGATCATACACATTGGTTCACTAGTTATCCAATTAATATGCATATTTCCGTTAATCGCTCATACGTTGACCGTTATGCCCTTATTACCTTAAAACATGATTTATGAAAATGTAAAAGTGTAGAAACCTTAGTTACTGATATATATACTTGTATGCAAAATTTGACATCAGTTTGCCTTGTAGATTTAGAGTTATGCTCATTATCGCAAAACTAATGCTTTATGTTAATTAAATGGCGTAATTAGCATATAGCCTAGTTAAACATACTTTTTAATATCCAATCTTTTACCCACTGATGTTAAATATTATTTTGGGATTTTTAAAGATTTTTAATTAATTTTAGGCTGAGCATAACTAGTAGTCGTAGGCTTAATCCGGTAATTGTCGGTTTTGCCCTTACGGGCCATAAAATGAGTTTTACTTATCTAAACGACTCCAAACCTCTTGCTACTGATCACATATGATTAATAAATTCTTTTAAGCCTTCTGGAAATATAAAAATATCAGATTTAAGTATAGAACCCGGAAATGGCCTTTAATCGCCATAATTAGCGTTTTTAACGCATAGTATGTCTTATTATCATATTAGACATACCCGGGTTGATACCTACTGATATATGAAGCAAATTATGATATTTTAACAGTAAGCAAAGGTTGATAAACTCAGACTTCGTTTTTGAGCTTTTCGGCTTATGTGAAATTACCAAAATACCCCTACGGGGCATAGTTTGGTCAAAGATGATAAATTTCACATATATACTTTAGCCTACTAATATAAATTATCAATTTAAGTATGTTTGCTGTTTACATCAGACCTGTAACTCAGTTGAACATATAAACGCTTTTACAAACTTTAAAATGACCAAACTACCCCTACGGGGCATAGTTTGTGTTTAAATTCATTTCGGGCATAACGAAAGACATCCTACTGATGTTACAACATATTTGAAGCATACTAACTTAGGAAAACTGTATATGGCTCTTACGGATACCCGTTACGCATATTACGCGTTCGGCTCGGTTTATGTAACAAGTTTACATAAATTAGCCGAAACGGGTCAAACCTTGTCGGTTTTATCTCAAAATCCAGAATGTGAATAGTAGACCCATATTAAAAAAGTCTTCAAACTTTTCGGGTCTAAATCACATTCTATCCGGTCTATCGCTTAATCGTGCGTACGAACCGTATCTTCGAAACTAGTCGGTCTAAGCTAAAGCTTAATTAAAGACCCGCTAGGATTCTAATAGGTTATATTTAACCTTCGTTCCAGATTAGGAGAACCAGTAAAAGATGCTTGCTATTTGCTTATTGTGACTATACTTTGCATCAGGTAAATACTTTTAACTTATTTTCCCTATACGGGCTTGGGTTACGGTACATAGCGTACCGCTTGATCGGGCATCAAATCTCCACGCTTAGTGGGTAGTTGAATAATTTGATCGGCTCGTTTTAAACATTCTTGTTTACTTTACAGCCTTTGGGGGGTTAATGACCATGTCCCGGATATCCCTGGCATCATCTTACGAGATGGCCACGACCTGAGCACGGGGTGTAGGCGTACTCCCGTGTATAACTCACTTAAAGTGGTGTGTCTATTGATCTTTAACCCGGATACGTTCCGGGCTACTGAACGCATAAGTAACATGTAATTCGTTCACAAGATTATAATATTATATAATTCCCCCAAGTTAAATAAAATGATTTATGCCACGTGCATCCAAACCAATTTTCAAATCATTTTCCAAAATGAGTCAGTTGAATGTATTTACCAGTGTAAACTGACGTATTTTCCCAAAAAGACTGAATGCAGGTACTAAACGAAATTTGGCTGGATTGTCTCCTAAGCATCAATAGAAGTCTCGCAAGCTTAGGATGCCAAAAGTCTGTTGAATCATAAATGTTATTTTGTTTCGATCCGTTCTGTGGATAAACACCGGATATTGTGACTTGGATTACAATAAATAAATTCGGTTGTATATTGTTTTTAAATTGCTTCCGCTGTGCATTATTATATTGTGTTGTTTGACTATTATGTTGCCAACCACGTCACGATACTCCCCCACCGGGCCCACCGGTGACACGTGGAAATCGGGGTGTGACAGCTGATCTTAAAGTTTCACCATTTTTGTTTCCATTGGCATAACCGTTTTTCAAACTCTTCCAGCTGGGTAATGCGAATGCCATCAACCAATCTTCAAACTTTCTTGACCACCGACTGTATTCTTCGATAGCCATTAGCTTTGGAGGTTTATTGAATGTTCCGAAAGCACTTTCCGATTCCCAAGCTTCCTTTTTCTTCTCTTTCGGCGGAGTCTCATTGGTATTACTGGACGAAGTATCATTGTTTCCAGAATCTCCAGCGAATGCGTACATGTTGCTAAACGGGTTCAAGAAAATATCATCCATCTTGAGTGTACCTGCAAAAATCAACAATCACTTAGAAAAATTTTCGAAATCTTGAAAAACAATGACACAAAAGCGAAATATCAGCTATTTTGACTGATAAGTGAAATCAGTCAAAGTGTCAGATAAACGAAATCAGTCAAAGCGACTGATAAGCGAAATCACTTTTGATGACAAATGAGCGAAATCACTTTTGTGTTCCTATGAGCGAAATATCAATATGTCCGTATAAGCGAAAGTGATAATGTCCGAATAAGCGAAACAATAATGTTCAGATAAGCGAAATCAAGCTTATGTCTGTATAAGCGAAACTGACAAGATCTTATGTCCAAATCAGCGAAATCAGATGAATTATTTATCATCGAAATTAAACAACTGGAATGTTCTAATCAGCAAAATCAGGCAACTAGAATGTCCGTAAAAGCGAGATGACCTTAAAAGCGAAATCACTCGATTACCGTAAAAGCGAAAACAGGTTTTAGTCGATTTTCACCATGTTTTAGTTCGAATTTTAACCTGAATCTTTCTTGGATTTGTTATTACAGTATTTTACACGTTATACTAAAAAAATAGGCCATTTCAACCGTAGGAACTATCTCAAATCGAAAAAGTATGAGAGAAAGTGAGTAGAAGTGAGAGATTTTTGCCGAATCAGCTGTAGTAGTATGAACTCCTCGTCCTGAAGCTCTGATACCACTTGTTGGACCGATTTATGACCCTAAAAAGTCAGTCAAGGACGTTCATCGTCACGTATAAAGGCGGAATCAGTACACGCAAAGTAACAACAGCTTTTCTCTTCAATTCCTTCTCTTTATTAGCTTTCTAGAATGATTTTGACAGAGTTTTGTTACCAAGCCAATGACTAGGTCTCGCTCCAGAGTA
The DNA here is from genome assembly GCA_030545235.1 of Helianthus tuberosus. Taxonomy (NCBI): domain Eukaryota; kingdom Viridiplantae; phylum Streptophyta; class Magnoliopsida; order Asterales; family Asteraceae; genus Helianthus; species Helianthus tuberosus. Next base: position 199,236,439 of record CM060370.1, on the reverse strand, counting down.
CATGCATCAATGACCAGGTTCGCTCTTGATGCCTATATATAACCTATGTGATTTCGCTTATAAGACATGACACATAAGCGAAATCCCTTGGAAACCACATAAGCGAAATCATCTAAGACTCTATAAGCGAACCACTTAAAGACCTTATGAGTGAGACCTACAACTTTGACCTTACAAACGAAATCACCTCTAACATGTTCATTTAAACGAAATTACATTATAAAACCCTATTTTGACTTTTAACATCTTATGTTGACCTATATTGACCTAAGACTTAATGTAGATGTAGTCAACAGACATTTCGTGCACCAACAGGTTCGTCGAGTAACCAAACCTCCTCCAACTTCCCCACACTTGTCCGGTTCATACACAAAAAACACAAAAACAAAAACAAATGAAATAAAAACAAAACATGGGTTGCCTCTCAAGAAGCGTTAAGTTTTAGATCTTCAGCCAGATCATACCTATCAAATCATGGTGGCCGTGTGGGGTGTTTGCAATCTCTCATTTTCATCAATCTATCCATCTACAACTTCGAAACACCATCCAGCTTGTTCAACAACCAACAGCTATTCAACTCACACTTTTCTTATTCTCCATCCAGCTTCTGTGCCTCCTTCCTTTGCTTTCTCCTACTCCTCCTCGATTTCTTCTTCTTTTTCTTAACCTCTACCAACCTGTCAATCATAAAACATTCTTTCTCGTCCACACGACTCTTCTTTTCAGAAGGTTCACACTTGTTAGCAATAGGTTTGGTTGAGTTTGAAAATACTTTTAAAATCGACTTTTAATCCCCAAACCTAAACCTGACCGTTACCTCAATACAATGAATAACAGCATGAGCAGTAGCTAGGAACGGTCTACCCAATATAACAGTTGGTTGGTTATTTTTAACACAATCAAGTACCAAGAAATCGACAGGATAATAAAATTCACCAACTTTCACAATCACGTCCTTTACAATCCCCCGAGGACACGTAGGAGTTTGATCAGCCAACACCACTATGGTTTCAACTTTTTGCAATGGCCTAAAATCATATTGATCATATAAACTCCCCGGTAAAATACTTACACAGGCTCCAAGATCCAACAAAGCCCTATAAAATTTAAAATCACCTATTTGTATTGAAATAATAGGTGCTCCGAGATCTTGGAGTTTCGGGGGAAGGGTACCCATCAAAACGGCATTCACATGAACGGTATCAAGTTGTTTAGGCAACTTGTGACGTCGTTTGCGGGTACTCAACTCTTCAAAAAATTCAACATGATCGGGACTTTCTTTAATTTTTTCAAGTAACGGTTTATTTATTTTTACCTTTTCAAAACTTTCCCAATTTTCATCCTTAGATGATTTTCGTTTACTTAAATTTTTTGGTGCAAGTAAGGCCATAGAGAATGGAACCTTTACATTTCCATTATCACTATCAGAAAACATTTTATTTGAACCATGTTTAGACTTTATAAAACTTCCAATTTCCTGATCACGTTCACTCTCACCCTCACCCTCAGACTCAGTCACATCATCTACCATACCCTCAACGTGTTGTGGTGACTGAGTTTCAACAGTATAAATTTTAGAAAGAGAAGGAGTACTTACCTCATCTATGTAGACACTCGTGTGAGAGGAATTGTGAGATGTATTTTCCTAAAAATCACTAAGAAGCTGATCTTGATTTCTTCTGATGATAGCCACTTCTTCAGCTAATTGTCTAACCTGCTGTGACAATGCCTTAACTTCCCTATCTCTGACCTCGTTTCTTTTCTGAATATCCTTCAAAAACTCCATAATCATGTCAAATTTTTCGTTGATAGAGTTATCCACCAACTCATGCTGACCCGTTTGCTCATTCTCTTGAGTCTGCTAGTTGTTTTCATAGTTATCGTGATCTCTTGAGTCTGCCACTTCCTTCACGTCAACCGCCAACTGAGCAACTTGCTTGTCTAATGCTTGATATGCCTTAGCTCGTAACTCTAGATCCTTCTTCATTTGTTTAAGCATTTCCATTATCTCATCATTCGAACCTTCAGCCAGACCACTCGATCTTCCATAACTATTCGGTTGAGCATTATTAAACCTTTGCTGACCCAAACTGACTTGATTCTGACCTCTTTGAATAAACTGTTGCGGTGGAGGCGCAAAATCATTATACACATTACATCCAAACTGGTCATGATACCCATCCACTTCATCTACATCATATCTAGCATATCGGTTTTAAGTCGGTGATTGTCTGTTTTGAAAGTTCATTTGTTGATGCATTAGTCGGTTATATTGTGAGAAATCAACACCCTCAAATTCATTAAACCCGGGCTGGTATGCTCTCTCCATGATTCGAAGACCTGCACAAGCACTAACAAAATACCCGAGCGTAATATCGAACTAAAAAAAATAATAAGAAGAAAAAAAAATTGTTGTGTTTTTCAGATTTTTTTAGAAAGCAAGAACAACTAACTACTAACTAACTAACTAAATAACTAACACTAAGCGCACTAATTCCCCGTCAACGGCGCCATTTTGATGACTGTCATAAGGGTCATGCAAAAACCTAATTAAACTAAGTAGATAGTGTAAGTAGGGTATCGTATCCACGGGGAATATGTGATTAGTGTTTAGCTAAATTATTTAATTAACTACTACTAATCTAGAATGGGGGATTTTGAATAAGTTGAAAGAAACTAAAAAAACTAACTACAAGAAAAATTATCAGATTTATAAATCGTAACTTCCTCCAAACTTCAGGTTCTAGGTTTCACAAAACTCAGTTTACTCAGTTAGAGTCGTAGACATGATGCTGGAAAGTTGGTTAATTTAATATGGTAATAAAAAATAGGTCTTTGTCATCAGATCTTTTATAATTTGATTAACCCTATTACTTGTGTGAGTCAACCTACTCTATGTCACTCAACAAGTTACTAGGTTTTGTCATCAACCGAACAAGTTGTAAAGTAGGAACTCAAAACACATGCAAATAGTTCAAATAAACCTGACACATCAATGTATTCATACAACGTTATCAAAGTCAAAAATACATCCAAACCTGAGTATAAACTGAGAAACGTAAAAACCTAACAGAACCGTCCGCCTGGAGGAAGCCACAGAAAGCCTAGCCGCTCATGATCGTCTTCACCACATCGGTTGTCATCCCGCGCGTTGATCGAACAACTGAACTAGCTTGAGAGATGTGTCAATGTAATTGAAATTCGTTCCCCAATGTATATCGACGGCTGAGGAAAGTTGAATAATATATAATTTTCTTTTTTTTTTGTATGCCGGCTGCCAATCCCCCCTTTTTTTGATGACTGCCGTCCACCAAAGTCAGGCCCTCCAATATTCATATGTGCGGCCCAATGTCTGCCCATAAAACTGCCGCCAAGTGATACTATTGTTGTGTTTATCATTCTTAAAATAATAAACCAACCATAAAACTGCCGCCAAGTGATACTATTGTTGTGTTTATCATTCTTAAAATAATAAACCAAAAATAATGCCCTCCTCCAAACAAGATATGACGGCTGCCACATATGTATGTATATTGATGAAGAGTGATTTTGTGATGTGACCAATATATCCCATTTCTCAAAACCAAAAACCTCACGTGACTAGTTGCATCCCCCAAGAATATGCCTCATTCCTTAAATTGCCCTTTTCACTTCTCCTATTCTTGTTTACCTATACGATTTACCAAAGAAACAAATAAACAAGTAAATGAATGTGGACAATTAATTCAAACAATAAATATTGTTGTCTTGATTTTGTTTTCTTTAACTCGTAAGTTTACTAATCACATTCAAGTCCTTATTAATAACAATCAACTATCATAATTAATGATTTTCTTTAATAGATTTTACACTTGATAATTTATTTTTATAATTCTCTCATTCTAAGCTTATTTCCTTGGTAGCCGACTAAACACAAAAACGAACCAACGTGACATACTTTATACCAATATCAATGCCTTTAGATTGTAATTAATATGGAATAATGTGTACCAAAAATGCACCGATCAGGGTGTGATAATAAAAGTGTTGGATTTTCATTATGACCCATTGAGTCACTGACCCATCCATTTTACTAAATCTTTCCCCTTAACCAGTTAGTAGTTTCTTGCCCCCTTGACCCCTTCTTACTAGCTTCCATGCACTAATTTCATTTATTAGTGCTAAATTTATTGGATAAACTTAACCCGTTTAATCATTTATTTGTTTCTACTTTTGACCCCTTCAATCTAAGTCCCGTCGTAACGCGCGGGTTGACGTCAACTTGTTTGATACAAAACACAATCTAAAAAAAAAGTCTAAATCAAACTTTTGTTTAATCACCGGGTGACATTCATATTTGGGGACGTGTCTCTAAATTATATCACTTCATCATATTTATTACGAGTTGTGCGATTAACATTCATGTTGAAAAGATATATTTTTTTGTACATTTAAATTCAAGTACAAATATAATTTAGTTGCTTGTAACTGCTGCTACTGCAACTGCTACTAAAGTGGAATGAATTAAGATGTTTAGGCAAAGCTTATTTGGGATGATCAGGCTGGATTAGAAAGACTAATGGGTTGGAAGCACTGAAGCAAATGGATTTAGTTATGAGGACGGTCCTAGAGGCTAGAACCCAAGTGACCAATATTTACTTAATATCTTAATGTAATATTTTTAACATTACATTACATTATATTATCTAACGTGTACGCCACAAAATTTATTTTCTTAACCTGTATAATTTGTTATAATGAATTGAGAATTTATTATGATGGTGAATGAATTATCTGACTGTTTCCAAAATTAATAATCATCTTTGTTGCATAAGATTTGTGGGTATTGATCAAGATTTATTAGATTGATTTTATAATCGTCATGATAATTTCACCCCCAAGTATGAAGTATCAAAGACATTACTTACTCTATTAGTATGAAATAGTGTAAAAAAAATAAGGTGTTATGTTAACCATGTTGGATATAAGCCGAAAATTGTTTTTAACTAAGATATCCGCGTGAGTTTAAATAAAGGAAAATTATACAACATTATCATGATCTTTCAAGAAAAATAGTGGGGTCAAGTTTTTATTACTCAACGGTATTTGACAAGGACTCATATCTACACGATAACATTTAATTTAAAAGTTTGTAGGAAATTAGTCAAGAAATATAGTTGTCATTATAAGTATTGGGAGTAACATTTACTCCAAAATAATGCGTTTTTTTCTTCCTATGGGGACACTTGAGAGTATAGTTGACCATTGACTCAGGGGCGGACCTGAAGGTTTGTCGGGCGTAGCCCCTACGGCTCAACTTTTTTCTAGAAGTGTAATTTTTTTTTCGATTTTTCTGCATAGGACACCCCTGAACAAGTACGAGGACATCCCTCAAAAAAATTTTTATAAAATAATAAGCCTAGTCTGTTCAACAAATCTAACAGCCCAAATAATAGCAACCTAACGAGCCCAATTAAGTAAATAATAGCAACCTAATGAGCCCAATTAAGTAATAATAGCCCAACTGCCCAAGATTGAATGATTATTCATTATTGATTTGGGCGGCATATCAAACGTCGACTCCAATTCTCATCATACGAACGAACAGAGAGGCAACATTGAAGGAAAACAATCGAACATAACTGGAACTTCGGCAGGCCGGCAGCAGCAGATCATTGACTTACTTTGTATTATGCATTATCCACCAAGCAAAATTATGGTTGTCAATCGATTTGTCTTGATGGCTTTTAATATCATGTGTAATGTGATTTATACTATTATGAAGTCTTATGACTTATTTGTTCTTGATTTTTTTTGTTAGCATAAATAATCATCATTTATTTAATTAAACTGTTTATCACGATAGATGTGCTTTTATGGTTAAGACCATGAGGTAAGGTGGGGCTTGGGTTGGGCATTGGTTGGGCATTGGTTGACACGTGGACTTTCAAAACTCAAGGCTTTAACCCACTTTTGAAGGGGGTATGGAGGACGTGGCTTGGCTGGCGTGGCCAAGCCACATCAGCTTTATATATATATATATATATATATATATATATATAACCAAAAACTACTAAACATACAACATAATTATTAAAATAAACATACAAAATAATTATCAAAATAAAAACCTATCATTCTTCGTCGTCTTCGTCGGTTTCGAACCCAGGAATCGTTGAAACATGTTCCACCAAATCAGCTCGAAGGTTGTGATGTATATCCCTTGACTTTATTAAAAATTCATTTGCCGCTTTATCTTCGTCTATTACATTACCTGGTTGGGGGTCATCATCATCATAGTAGGTGACGACCGCTCTACCTTCATCCTCCAAAATCATGTTGTGAAGAATGATACTGTGTACATCAAGTTTCCAATTTGATCCTTGTCCCATAGTCTACAAGGCATTGCCAATATTCGCCACCTTTTCTTCAAAACACCGAATGCTCGCTCGACGTCTTTACGTGCAGCCATCTGGACCATGTTAAACTTTAATCTCTTTGGAAAAGAGGTACCGTGTCTTGTGAACGATTTTACGAAAACCCCCCACTCTGGGTAAATCCCATCAACTAGGTAGTACCCGTACACGTACTCAACCCCGTTTATAAAGAAAGTTCCTTTGGGTCCTATACCATTTACCCGATCATTGAAAAGAGGCGAGTGGTTTATGATGGTAATATCATTATGTGAACCTGGCATACCGAAGAACGCATGCCATATCCAAAGATCTTGAGACGCAACCGCTTCAAGCATGATGGCTGGCACCCCGTGAAATCCCCTAGTGTGAGCGCCTTGCCATTGGGTAGGACAAAATTCCCAAGGCCATTTCATACAATCTAAACTACCTAGCATCCCGGGTAGCCCATGATAATCTGCGTGATGTTCCAATATTTGTTGCATGTCACTGAAGGATGGCTTTCTCAAATATCTTTTCCTATAAAGTTCTAGAATACACGAACAAAAGTTGTGAAGAGTTTCTCTAGCTATACGTGTAGACATTTTTAAATAGTCATCCATAATGTCCGAACTATTGTCGTACGCTAACAGCGTAAGTGCGGCCGTGACCTTTTGCCACGTACTAAATCCTAATTGCCCGGTTACATCGGGTTTTTGTTGGAAATAAACATATTTCTCCTCAAGATCTCTAGATATCCTTAAAAATAAGTTTCTACTCATACGAAAACGACGCCTAAACATTTTTTCATCATACTTAGGTTCCGCTGAGAAGTAATCGCTTACCAACAAATCGTTAGCGGTGTGCAGTTCACGAGCGATGTACCTTCTCCTCCGTTTAGGTTGTTGAGTCTCTTCCTCATCGTCTTCGTCTTCCACGATAGCTTTCACCACCGCCACGATCGTTTGTAGAAATATTTCCGCACCATCGTCAGATGATGTTGACGATTCACTATAACTTGAAGAACTCATGGCAATATTGTGTTTTATGTGTTTGATATTGTGTGAGAAAGATGTTAAATGTGGTAAGTATTTATAAAGGAAATTTTTTTTTTAAATATAGACCCCAACGGCTAGCCCAACGGCTAGCCAACGGCTAGTTTGAAAGGGCTATTCACAACCCGCCATGTCAGCTTGCTCCCCCGCCCGGCTTGAAACCCAAGCCCCAAGGGCCACGCCCCAACCCAAGCCCACCCGGGATGGTGGCTTCGGCGTTTTCCCCCAACCCACGCCCCAACCCAAGCCCCATACCCCGTGGCCTAAGGTGGTAACGATGGGAGGTTCTATTTCAAGGGCACTGAAATAAAGCATGGTTTTGGACCCTATTTCCTTATGACCCATAAAATCTAAGAAAAGTCCATGTAGGTAATTTGGCTTTTGAGATTGTTGGTGATTAGTTTGTGCCTTTGTGGTTTATAATAAACTAGTATTAAACACCGCTCTTCACCACAAGTTCATTGTTAATATTAATATAAGGAGGTATAAAACAAAGATAAGGAAAAAAAAAGAAACCTAGAAATATGTAGAAAAAAATAACACAAAGGAAATAATAAAAAAGAAAGAGAGTTGATGGAAATTAAAATTAACTTGGTATCAAATCCATAATATAAGTTGTCAGACCCTCACAATTCACGCGCGGAGTGCTACCGCGAGGCGTGTGACTGACAAGAATCCTTACCACTAATCATGTTGAACTATTTACGTATGTTATAAATGTTTCCCAATTAAAACAACTGATTAATATATTTAAATATACAAAAACGCAATTTAATTCAGCAGCGGAAATGTAAAGAAAACCATGATAATTTAAAACCACAAGTTCTTTAATTATATGTTAATCATTAAACTTACAAACCACGCACTCCAGCCGATTGCAATGTCCGTCCAAAGCTGTAACAAGCAACCTGCAAAGCGTGTAGTAGGGTGTCCATGCACTCGAGACCTCGTGGTTGTGACTCGAAATCTCGCGGTTGCAACTCGAGATCTCTTATTCCCGAGTCGAGTCCTCATAGTTTCGACTGAACTGGTCCATGTAATTATTGGGCTGTTAATTTTTGGGCCACACAGTCTTGTGGACCGATTTAATTATTGGGCTGCACACTTTGGTGTTATGTTTGGGCTATGTTTGTGTATTGTTACTGTTCAGCTATGCAAACCCTACGTGTACTTGTTGATACATATTATGTGGTCGCGACTCTATTCGGTTCAACCCGTTTAGGTTCGGCTCAAGCCCAACGTCACGACATTCCTCCGTCGTGCGTCCAAGAGTTCTACTCTCACAAGCTTGGGCCAATCCATTTAAATGCAGAATGCATGTTTGGGCTATTACAGTTGGGCCGGAACATCAACTGGGCTGAACCACACTTGCCTATATGCATGTCGACGAAACAAGAAGTGTTTCGTCGACTTTGATGTAATGTTATTGTGTTTCGTCGATGAAACACATGTTTCGTCGACTGTGATGTGTTTCGTCGTAGTGTTTCAGTATATATACACAGACAACAAACAGAACACAGGAGACAAGTCTGAATAGATTTGAGAGCGAACACTGTAAACACACACACACTGAGAGTTTATGAGAGCATCTTGTAAACATTGTATTGTAACCGTTTTCTAGATTAATACAATGGAGTGTTAATCGTTGAATCGTTGTGTCTTACGTGTTCGTCACTTGGTTTAACTTACCCGTTTGGATTCCGCACTTTCGGGTTTGTCGGAAAACAGGGAATAGAGGTTACTCGATCCTCCGGGTTGACCTACAATTGGTAGTTTGGATCAAGAAATTATGGAACTCCAGTAGAACAATGGCTTTGCTGTGAGACAACTGGTGATAGTGGATTTCCATACAAATCGGTTGCTATGTCCTTTCTCGTATACGTTTTATTTGACGGTGTGGGAGACTGAGCCCATGAAGGAGATAAACCCTTGCTCGTATATTTGTTCTCTGTATTTGACGGAGTACCCCAAGCCGGATTCATTTTCAATGTATAATGATGAATACCTGAACAAATCACTCAAATCAAATCGTTAAATGTGAATTGCAAAGCTACTGTTAAAAATTTTATCAAGTTCGACGAAACAGATGAATCTGAATGTGAATCATCAAGGGAGGTTGTTGATTCTGATAGGTCAACATCTGAGAGTGATTTCAGTCAGGTACATGTCGATGAATCAAAATCTGATATTTGTGATAGGTGTGATGGATTAAATGTTAAATTGTCTGATTTGCAAAGCAAATTTGACGATTTGAAAAGCAAATATGATGTGACATATATCCACAATCAACATTTGATCGTGGATCTTTCGAAATGCACAGAGGCCAACATGTTTCATGAAAATTATGAAAAGGAATTTAAAAAGAAAATTGAAACATTAAAAGCAGTTAAGACCGAGCTAACGAAAATGGTTTCAAGAAAACAAACTGAAATAAACCTTTACATCAATCGTCTTGAGATCATGCAAAAAGAGTTAGCCTATGCTAAGTGTGAAAGTGAGGCGATCCAGCTTAAGCTGAATAGCTATTCAACCTCTAGGCATGTGCTGGATCACATCATTGACATACAGAAAAAGAAAAATGATGTCACGTGCATAGGTTATAAGAAGTGTCCACCACCTCTTAAACACGATTATTCTTCGATGCCTGATGAGAAAAATAAACCTCATTTTGAGCCCTTAGTTTCTTTGAACCTTGAGGAATTCACAGCTGGGATCGGTTACACAAAGGAAGTATCCTCAGATTCGGATGAATCAGTAGATACGAAAGTGTCAACAGCTGAACGAAATCAGGATCCTCGAGTCATTGTTGAGGATGCTAATTCGTCAGATGATGAATCCGAGGACACTAACTCTGAACTGTCAGAAACGGTAACAAAAGAGGAAAACATACCTCTCGAAAATCACATTGTTTGTGATCCACCTGCAAAACCGTTTGTGACTACTACAGCCAAGTCCGTTGAATCCTCATCTGGAAGTTGTGAAAGCGTGAACTTGCTTTACACGTTGATTGGATCTGATAAAATATATTCAGACAAGGATTTCCCTATCAAAAATGTCAATCAATCTTTGATTGATAAAGTTTTCGAAGATTCTACCAGTAAGTTTTTGGGAAAGTCGAGCCCAGGAGTTGTAGTAAATCCGTGTGCTCCTATCCCAAAATCCAAAGTTAGAAAGAAATATGGGAATCAAAAATTGCAAAAACAAAGCAATCAACGAAAGCAAAATCACGCTGCCCAAGGAAATGGAAAAGGCAAACAGAGCCAAAACAAGAAAAAGATTCAGATAAACTTCGTGAAATCCAGAGGGACTGATAAAATTGAAACTTTCGAAAACAAATCCAACACGGATTTTGTTAAACAAAGTAAAATTTTGAAAAGAAACAGTCAAAACAATTACACACAACACACAAACGGTTGTGATGTAGGACCAAGTACCTCAAGATCACGAAGTTCATCGTCAAGTTCTTACAGTTATGATACTCCGAGGTTTGTTGAGCGGAGATCATGCTTTGAATGCTGTGAGTATGGACACATTGTTAAGAATTGTCCATATCTCACCAAGGGAAAGTCAAAAGTTGATTCCCCTCATGGTAACAGTTACCATAAAAGACCTGTTTCACCAAAACAGGACCCTCGTCTTGTTAAACAACGGGAAATGAAACAGAAAAAGAAACAACAACAAGAAGTTGAAAAGGTTTTAAAACCAGGGGTTGTCCAAACGCAGTCTGTTAAATCAAATGTTAAAAATGAAAAACAAAAACAGATTTGGAAACCAAAATCGGAAACTGTTTCAGGGGGAGCTACATCAATTCCGAATCATCGGGAAATGGATGTTACAATTCTCGATGATGACGGACGACCCAAGTCTGTGAAGGCTTGGGTCCCCCTCTCCAACTAATTTCTGAATGAGTGTGCAGGATGTTCCAGGAGGAACTATTGATAGTCTTAGGATTGTTGATAGTGGAGCATCCATGCACAAGATCGGCGACATAAGGCTCCGAAATATTGTTACATTTAGGAGAATATTGTTGCCATTGATGGAGAGAAAAGAAAAGGGAAAGAAGACAAAAATGTCTGATGCAAGAATGAAGTTGAAAAATTCGACCAGATGAAAAATGTGCCAATATTTGGTTGTTATGGTTTTTGATCGGGTCCTCAGGAAAGATTCCAATGAAAAGTACGCGCATGCAGCACGTCTGAAGTTCGAAATTAACAAGATAAACATGCAGTGTACATTTTTCCACGGTGTGTTTGAAGAAAATGTGTTTGTTGAACAAACCAACCGGGTGTGCGGATGCCTTGGCGTGGATTGAACAACCGCACACTATTTCTCAAAGAGAAAGACAAAGACCAGCCGGACCCAGAGGTCTATGATCTTGTTGCTGTGAAGAGATTTCTCAGTAGCTACAAAATCGACTTTGGGAGAGCACTCAGATTCCTTGCAATGCAAGAAGCAGTTGCAGGATACGGTTTTGAATTTCTAATCTCTCCTATACTTGTCGATATTTAAGCTGCTTTATGAATTATTATCATCTCGTACAGCACTCTTTGAACAGCGTAGTAAAGGACGTGCGGGTATCAACTGAGGCATGCGCAAAAGTGCCACTAAAATAGGGGAAATTTTATATTGAAATAAAAAGTGTGAATCAGTGGCATAAAAAAAATTAAATGTTACTAAAAGTGGATATCATGCAATTAAGGCACGCACAAAAGTGCCATTAAAAATAAAAATTAGTGATACAAAACCAAAATGCCACTAAAAATGTGTGTCGAGCAAATATGGCAAGTACCACTAAAATCTAAATTAATGGCATAAAAGTTAAATGCCACTAAAAATGTATGCCACTAAATGGTATTTTTTTGTAGTGTAAGGGGACAAAAAGTAGTGGCTAGAAAGAGTAACACGACATTTTAGAGCAAGGTAGAATATTATGTTAACAATATTTCTTCTATTTAATAGCCAACCCTCAATAGAAAATCACCAAATATTTCTGAGACTATACAAAATTGCGCACTACTACGTACAAATCCAGTCTTCGTTTATTCACGTACGAAAATGGAGAGCTGGCTTTTAAGCAAGCATAAATCACTAATATTAATATTATTGGTTTTCATGATCGAACAACTACAAGGAGTTTGTATTGAAGATGAGAGGAAGGCGCTACTCGAAATCAAAGCCTCCCTTAACGAGTTATCACACCGTTTTGATGTCAGCAAACTTCTCTCCACTTGGGTTGACCACGAGATCACTCATGGTGATTGTTGTGATTGGGAGGGGATAAAGTGTGACACAACCACCGGGTATATCACAAGCCTCTCTTTGAGCAACTTGTTCTCGAGAGATTATTATGATTACTACTTAGACAACGGCATGCGATGGCGGTTAAATTTTTCTCCCTTCCTTCGTTTCAAAGAGTTGAGAAGCCTTGATTTGTCATGGAATTTTATCGATCATACGATCGTGAGCACAGGTAACATTTAGTTCAACTTACTAGACATGCGAGATATCAAGAAAATCTTTAATTGTTGACTCAAGGGTGCCTTTTAAGTTGATAAGTTTACTTTAAGATATCAAGAAATATAATAGCTCGTTTTTGCAGGTCTTGAAAGGTTATCAAGTTTGAACAAGCTAGAGATACTCAATCTGAGCACTAATAATATTGAAACCAACATATTTCCATTATTGGGCCCACTCACTTCACTCAAAACTTTAGATCTCAGAAAATTTAATGGATATCAGGAGTTTCAGGACTCACCTACTTATGGCACGGTTTTTTGTTGTATTTCTAACCTCTTAACTTTTAGTTATAATATGTGTTCACACTCTAAACATCGAGTTCTACAGATATTTCTGAATTTTCAGTTTCGGAAAACTTGGAGGTATTGGATCTTTCTCATTGTGGCTATTATGGTACCTTACAGATTCAAGGTAATATATCACCTTGACTCCCTTTTCATAAGACCATGGACACATATAGTGTCGGATACAAAATTTATTTGTAGGGTGCACAATACGAGTCGGTTGAAAAGTGGTCACATAAAAGAGAATAGATAAAATATCATAGTTCATTAAATAATTAAAAAGGTAAACAATAGGCATCTTGTTTAATATTATATGAAGACATCATCAAATTAGCTTAAGCAATTTTTATAGTTGAATTAGGTTCAATAAATAGAGATGTCTTATGTAATCATGATGAATATGTATATAAAATAAATAATACAATGAAAGTAAAATTATAAAAAGCATCAAAACTTAAAGAATATAAACCAGGGTTGTTCCTATATTTTTTGAGATCCTAAGCGAACTATGAAGTGGCGCCCTAATTTCGTCGATAAACTCTCCTCCAATCCTGACCCCATGGGTGATTACTCTTACTTTTTCGTCTAGTGATAGCCAATAGCCTATAAACTTGGCCTTTTTTTGCTAAACAATATTTATTTTGCGCTCTTCTATGAAAAACCAGTTTAGTTTTGAAATAAATGTCTTTATTTGGGTCTAAGACCATGCGTAGTGGTTTTATCAATAATGTCCCCACCATGGGGCGTTTTCTGCCATGTGGCAGTTCAGTCAGCATGGAGGCATTATTGGGGGTTATTGCAAAAGTGTCGTAGTGGGAATAATGTCCAATAACGCCCATGCAATAATTACACAATTATTTATTTTTTAAAATTTAAAACATAAAATTCTTCATTAATTTAAAAAAAAAAGTACACTACTTAAAATAAATAAAAAAATCGGAAAAAAACAGAATATAAAAAAACGGAAAAAAAATAAAGTTAAAAAAAAGGATGATGATCTAGAGTCCATATTTTTCCGGAATTTTTTGGCGATCCATTTGCGCAAGGATCAACGCGTCGCCTTGGAGGTGGTCTATCGGTTTGGACAAAAACTCAATGTCCTTTTCCATTTGCCTCGCCTCTTGCATCTCGTTAAACTTTTTGGTTTCGGCGACTCGTTCTTTCATAATCTCACAACGTTTGTGGCCGAGGTCGCGAATGTCTTGGAGACGACGGTTCATCTCCTCGAAATCTTCCTTCAACTCGAGATCGGAAGACGACTCCACCGTTTTTTTCCCGGTTCGCTTATCCTTTCTTCTACCGGGCGGTCGGGCCAACTCTTCTTCAAGTTGCTCTTCGTCATCCTCCACAACATCATTTAGATCGACATTGCGGGCATCCGAAGTCGGTGTTTCAGGGTCAACGGGGGATGATGTTTTTGACCGTTTAGCTCGACGTCTACTACTCGACGTTATGGTCACTACGCCCGCCCACTTTGGACTTTTTCGTAGTAGATCCCAACACTTATAGTACGGGAAAGCGCATTTCGTTCTCTCGTACTCTTCCAAAGCCTTCGTTAAAACCGCGACGTCACCTTCTCCGCTCGGGCGATTATCGTAGTTACGTTGATACACTTCTTGGAAGGAGTGACACTTGTTGTTGATGTCGGTCCATTTGCTAGAAATGGAATCATTGTCACGATGCTCGCCCTTACCCCACGTGCTATAAAAGAGTGCACGAACCCTATCCCAAAAAACGGGGCCCGTTTGAAAGTTTGCTACAAATTGAAATATAAAGTTGTACGTTAAAAATAAAACAAAATAGACGTGTACGAAAAAATAAGTAAAAAAAATATAAAAGTTACCAATTTCGGGGTCCTCCGAAACCTCGAGCCACGCCCGAGCCAACGTGTATTCCTCCTCCTTCGTCCAATTAAGGTAAGAATGCTTACGTCGAGGTTCGTTCGCTTCCTTCTTCTTATGCGACCTTCTGCCGCGTTTGGATGTCTCTCGCTCTGGTTCGGGTTGCGTCTCCGGCACGATATCCACATCGGGTTCGGGTTGTTGTTGTGAAGGTTGCGACCCGTCGGCTTGACCAAAGCCGAAAGTGGGTTGCATGAATGGAGTAGCGCCACTCAAGTAAGCCGCGTACGATAACATGTTCGGGTCCATGTCTTGAAAGTTAAACGGTTGTTGCGGTTGGGTTGGGTTGTGTTCGGGTTCATGGGTCTTGAGGGGACACCAAATGGGGGTCGGAATGGATGCATCTTTTTATAAAATATAGAAGTAGTAGAGAGAAAGTTTGAGAGTGTGAGTTTTTTTATTAAAAAATGATGAAAAAGTGGGTAATATATATAGTGTGTTAAATATTGGAATTAAAAAAAATAATAAACAAATGACCGTTGGCAACGGTCAAATCAAGTCCCAATTCAAAATTTGGCGTGATTTGAAAAACGTCAAAACAATTTTTGGCTCGGAAAACGCCGCCCCGTAATGGGCTATGGGCGTGATTAGGCGTTTTCTTTGAATTTTGTTTTTATAAAAAACGCCCCACTACGGGCGGTCTAATACATATGCTATATAAAAACTTTTAAAAAACTTGGAGACCCTTATTTTTTGGTGACCCTAGGCCCGTGCCTAGATTGCCAAGCCTATGGAGCCGGCCATGATATAAACAATCAATTACAAAATTCAATTAATTATAAAGCAAAATCAACATCAAAACTTACTACATCATGAAACAGCATAGTGTAGGTTGGAAAAATCAAAAGGCTGATTAGTGGAGGTTTCCTTTTCTCCTTGTTACCGGTTTCATTTTCAAGAAAAATCAAAATTTAGGTGGTGTTTGTTTTTTTGACAGAAGCACTTCTGGCCACTTATGCCTGCGCCGCGCAGACGCGGGCAGACGTTTGGATGTTGCAGCTTGTTTGTTTTCTCGCAGACCTTTCATTAAAAAAAGGTCTGCGAGACCTCTTCACCGCGCAGACAATGACCCATGTCTTCTTGGAACCTCTTCACCACGCAGACCTCTTCTTCCCTGCCACCACCTCCACCACCACATCCCTGCCACCACCGCCACCACCTCCACCACCACATCCCTGCCACCACCGCCACCACCACATCCCTGCCACAACCACCGTCACCAACACCCACCTGCCATCACACCCCACCTGCAACCACCTCCACCTCCACCTCCGACACCACCTCCACCTCCGACACCCCTGCTCCGCCACCACCTCCACTCCGCCACCACCTTCACCGATGGCAAACAAAACCCCCAAATCCCCAAATCGATCTGTTATCAAAACCCCCAAATCGATCTGTTATCAAAACACCATCATCGTCATCATCTGCGGGAAAAGGCTGGCCGGAGAAGGAGATGGCGGTGGTGGTGACAGATTGTAGAGAGAGAGAGTTTGTAGAGAGAGAGAGAGAGAGAGTTCAAGGCTAGGGTTTGCGGTGGTGGTGAAGGCAAAGAGAGAGAGATCGAGGGAGGAGAGAGAGAGACGGTGAAGGGCGGTGGTGTAGTGGTGACGACGGTGGTTGTGTAAGGCGGTGGTGCTTGGTGGTGGTGAGGAAGGCAGAGAGAGAGAGCAGATCTGTGTGTGTGTTTGTGTGTGTAGGGGGTGTGAAGATCTTTTTATATAAAAAAAACAAACCCTCTTCCCCTTGCAGACTGCAGACATTTGGTCCACCTCTTCTTCTGCAGATGCCTGCAGATGTGGTCCACAGACTGCAGACCTTTTCCCTCAGAAAAAACAAACAGCACCTTACTCTAGCATTTACTTGAAAGCCCATATTTTATCTAAACTAGCAATTTTACCCCACCGCGTGTTGTGGTGGCCTTAAAACGTAAAGTAACTCAAATTCATACCCTCTAATGAAAACACGTTATTTTTTATCCGACTTGTTTTCTTCAAACAAAGTTTCCGTCAAAACGTAGACCAACTGAAACGTACATAAAAATAAGCACAAAACGTATTATATTTGACCCTGACTTATTACCGAAAAAAATACATCGTAATGTAAACCAACTTGAATTTATAAAGACATGTACATAAGTATAGGGACAAAAAACTTGAGGGAGTCAAAATAAAATTTTACAAAGTTTTAGAAAAATTGAGATTGTATAAATGTCAATGTTGAAAGTTGAAGGATAATACACAAAAGGACAAAAACAAAATAAAAAAACCCCAAGCAATTTAAATGTTAATGTTGAAACTTGAAGGATAATACACAAAAGGACAAAAACAAAATAAAAAAAAAATCCCAAGTAAAACATATTATTTTTTACCCGACTCTTATCCGAACAAAATTAACGTCAGAACGTAGATCAACTAAAATATACATAAAAATAAGGACAAAAACGTATTATATTTAACCCGACTTATTACCGGAAAAAATTACATCGTAGTGTAAACCTACTTGAATTTATAAAGACGCGTACATAAATATAGGAGTGAATTTCAAGGATTGTCCTTTATCTTTATACTCGTTTTCAGGCGCTGTCCTTTATGTTTAAAATTGACGAGTTTTGTACTTTATATTTTCAAATCATACACGTTTTGTCCTTTAGGCCTAAACCATTTAGTTTTTTAAGTTAAGGGGCTGTTTGTTTAGGTCTGAATGGAACCATTCAGAGGTCCACATCTGATTCGGTCAGATGTAAAGGTGTTTGGTTCATTAAGACATCACCTCTGAATGGGTTCTATTCAGATCTGAATGGTTCAGCATCTTACCACATCTGAATGAAACATTGGACTTGTATGCCCTTTGCCCCCATCTCCTTCACGAGTTCTCCACAGCCCCATCTCCTCTCCTCTCCACTCCTCCACAATCACCGGCCTCCTCCTCCACAGCCGCCCTCCACATCGTCGGACTCCACCACAGGACCGGAAGAAGCTCCGGCAGCGGCAGATCGTTGGCCGGTGATGGCATATTTGAGTTTGGGGTATCTGCGGCGGCGTCTTCGTCCATGAGATCGTCGTCATCGGGCTCGAAGTCCAGTGGCCGGTGATGGCAGATTTGGTTGTGACAGAGAAAGTGTGGGTTCTTGGGTTTGGGTGTTCTGCAGATGAGAAGGGCTTGAGGTTTTATCTACTGATTAGGTATGAACAATAATCAATTCATTAATCATAATTCCAATCAAGGCTAACAAGTTATGGAAATTGAACAGATTATGCGAACGGTGGTTTCAGAAACTAGAGAAAAGCAAAATACGTGATGTTATTTCATTTAATTAATTGTAAAGTTCCAATATATAAAGCGAATTCAAAGTTTTGTTTAGAGGGGTAAAAATGTATTTTCACACGGTCATTAAGATGTGCAACCAAACAGCACTTCACTGGTTCAGCACTTACTGGTTCAGAGCCTCATAACCATTCAGAGCCTCTTATTCATTCAACACTTATTGGTTCAGATGTTGCCAAACAACCCCTAAATCTGATTACTCACGGGTAATTTGGTCTTTTTACCAAGGCACATAAGGGTATAATTGTCTTCCTACCCTATTTTTAAAACAGAACATCTTAAAAATATAAAATGTTATATATCATCTCTCTCTCACTCTCTAAACATTATCACACTCAATATCTCTCAATCCAAAATTCAACGGCCCACCATCATTTTCTTCTTCCTTCACAAACCCTAATATCCAGTTCCAATTAAAACAAAATAGAACCAATTTAATCAACTCCTAATATCCAAATCAAATAGGGATATAATTAGATCTGAGAACCTAACCTTATTCTCAAACCAAATCGACGATCTGAAACCCTTCCAGTTCGCCGGAGGTGGGGGTTTGGTTGGAGGCGATTCTTGTTTGGTTGAAACCCTTCCGGTTCGTCGGAGGTGGGGGTGGCCATTGATTGTAGCATAATCAGTGAGTTCTTCACCCATTTTAATGGCTTTTATAACCCCATTCATGTTTAAAAAAGAAATCCCAATTTCCTTGTTGGTTTTAGGAGAAATCGATGAGTTCAGATCAGGTGTAAAGATATGGTGATTGCAGCGGTGGGTTTCACATATCTTAACTTTCATCTGAAGTTAATGAGAAGTGTCATTAGAAGTGTCATTGATGGTCTGCGCGTGGACTTGGGTGGGTTTTTTTATGGTGGGGCGATTTGGGTGGGTTTTCTTTTGTTGTTGTGTGTTTTAAACAGTTGGATTCATGGTGGGTCGATGCAGAAATTAAGTGGGTATTGATGAATGTGAAATGGTGGTTTGCGGTGGGGATGGTGGTGACTAATGTTAGCGATGGTTTGCGGTGGCGATGGTGGTGACTAATGTTAGCGATAGAAAAAAATAAATAAAAAAAACCCTAGTATCTGTTATATAAATAATAAATAATATATAAATTATATACTATCGCTTCTTCTCTATCTGTTAACATACAACACCAAGTACACCATCTTATTCTTTTAAGTTTGAAAGCACTATAGAAACAAATGACAGGGTCAATCTCCAAATAATCTAATAGGAAATTTCGCCGGCTGTGATAAAAAACAGTTTCAAATCAAATCAAATAAACATATTTTTTTTTTTTTTTTTAATAAAAAACCAAGTCACCTAAGAGGGGAGTGCCGCCATCAATTTAGGGTGTTAGGGGAGTTTAAGAGGGGAGTTGACGTGGCACACGAGGATTGGTTTGGCGTAAGAGAGGGGACTCACCTCTTAGGTGAGCACCCAGAATACCCTAAGACAAGCCTTCAATGAAAGAAATCTTAGTGGTGGAAAAGCAGCCATGGAAAATTATTAACAATCATCAAAATATAAAGTTTTTTCGAAAGGACATCAAAATATAAAGTTAGTCCATATCTTTTACTCATACCTATTTAGGTGGTTAGAAAATAAAGAAAAAAGAAACTATATTTGTTTTGTAATTCGAAAAACTACGTGAAAGGGGTTTTATTAGACCATGTGTAGTGGTTTGGGTGAATAAAGCCCATATCTTTGAGCGCTTTCTGTCATATGGCAGTACAGTCAACAAGGGACATTATTGGTCGGCTTTTTCTAAAATAGATGTAGTGGAGATGTGGACATTATATTAAAAACGGGTGTTAAACAATTAAATAAAAAAACATCCAAAAAATGGTATTGGGCAAGCATAGGAAAGAATGCATGTAATTGGCCAAACAATTGTATGTTTGGCGTGGTTTAAAAAACGCCGGGGGGGGGGGGGGGGGGCGTTTTTTGAAAAAAAGAAAACGCTAGAAAACGCCCGTGCGGGGGGGGGGGGGGCATGATTGGGCGTGTTTGAGGATTTATTTTTTGAAAAAATCACGCCCATTACGAACGATCTTAATAAAAAAATTGGAAACAAATATTTTTTTTTTTTTTTTGTAATTCGAAAAACCACGTGGATGGGGTTTTAGTAATAAAAAAACAAGGAAATTAAAGATGTGAAGGGGGAGGATGTAGAAAATAGAAAATCAGTTTAAGGCATTTTTGGAAAGGAGGATGAAAACAGAGTGTGAAGAAGCACCATATTTATTTAACTGCAAATTTGAATCACTGACGAACCGTTGAAGTATTATCGTGTCACTAGCGGAACCACCCGATTATATTCATCTCCATTAGGCATAATGCCTATACACCAATTCAATAGAAAACCCAATAAATATGAGAAAACCCCCTTGTGAGAATCGAACCCAGAACCTATTGGTCTTAAAGATTTATTACACATTCAAGATGTCACTAGGCTATAAAGTCATGGGCTAAAGAAGCACCATTATGTTTAGAACTATCAAAAAGTTAGTATAGTGCAAAAAAAGCGCGAAATGGGATGAGACGTGAATGGGTGGCGTGATATGACACGTGACACACACTTATTATTATTATTATTATTATTTTATATTTAAAAATTTAAACAAAATTAATAAAAATTAAAAACAAAAACTTTAATACTAATTAAAGAAATAACATTAATACTAATTAAAGAAATAATATTAACAAAAAAACATCACATAATTAAAAAACGTAACTAATAAAAAAACAGAACTAAATTTAAGAAAACACATAATTTTACAAAAAAAAGGGTACCAAAACTAATAAATAAAAAACCGAAACTAAGTACCATATTTTGGCATAATTTCTTGTTTTATTTTCTCATACATTTCTCTTTCTTCAAGTCCAGGGTGATCGGTTTTCAATGCGAGGAATTTCATATCCGTTTGTTTTTCTTTCGCCAAATCCTTCTAATTTTTTCCAATTAACTTTTCGTTCAAAAAACTCGAGAACCTTTTCTTTGTTGCATTTGTTTTTTGTTGGATGCTACTGAACAAAACTATTTGTTCACTTAGGTCGGCCAAACAGGGGGTGTATTCCCCATCCGAAGTATGTGATTTTTGCACCCACTTTTTTGATTTATCTATACCAAGTGGGTGTTCCAATTCAAACTCGTCGTCGTTCAAGTTTATCTCAAACTCGGTACGAACATCCGAACGATTAGTCGAGGAACTAGTTTTGGTCCTTTTGGACAACAATTGTCCCGCTAAGGCACTCTTGCCCATTTTGAGGAGTGCCTCACAACATCCCTACAATGAATTTAAAGGTCGCTTCTTTCTTTCCATCCGAATACAAACTCATCGCACATGTCAACATATTAGCGTCAGTTTCGCCACTCTTTGGGTTGTTCTTTATGTTGGTGTAGTTGTCGTTGAAGGCGGTCATGGCGGTATTTTTTCACGTCACTTTGATGTGAGACTCTCATTTTCCTATAGTACTCTTGTTCCGACATGGTGTGACAAAGGTTGTTTAATCGATCCCAAAAATCGTCTCCGTATTGATTGGTACCTATTTGTGTTAAAATATATATTCTATTAATATCAACATAAAAAATACTTAATTTTTTAAACATGTCCATTTTTACAACAATAAATATAAAATAGAATATACCTAAAAGTAACCGAGTTCTCTAAAGTAGTTAGCAAAGCTTTCGTTAACACCAACTCTTCCTTCGTTGTCCATGGAATAATGACTCTATCTCTTTGACTTTTTCCTTATCCAGGTCGATTTTCTTCTAAGTTTGGTTTTTTTTCGCATAGAGGGTCAATGAAATTTGAGGTTGCGTTTCTTCTACGAATTCGGGTGTATAAGGGGTTTAGGATATAGGAACTTGTGGTTGTTGAGGGGGGTTTGGGATTTGTGGCGGATAACACATTGGGTAGCTTGCAATAAGATGCGCATAAGCCGTTAAGTCGGCAAAAATACTTGAAACCTGTAGAAGGGGGTGCGGGTTGAGGAGAACTAGTATTCAGTATTTCGCCTACACCATACGGGTTGTTCGGATCGGAAGAACAGTCGTGGAGATGCATTTTTTTATAAAACTTGAGAGATTTTACATATTTTTGAGTAGTGTAGAAGAGTATTAAATAAAAAATGGTCGAATGGGTTGGGTTTGAAATAGGGTGAGTTATTTAATTTTTAAAATAATCTTTTTTAAATAAAATCGTTGAGATCCGACGGCTTCAATGCCACCCAACCACAACATGCAACGTCCACTCCCCTTAAACCTCCACGCCGGTGAAAATTGTGCCGCCCCACCCACCACCTCGCCCTCCACACCGTTCGTTGGCCGGTGTGCACACCATTCCTTAGGCGATTAACCCTAGCCTCCACACCGTTCAAGCGGGGGATGATTTGCAAATGGTGTTGATCTTAAGTGAACATATTTTTTTGTGGTTTCAACTTTCCCGACCATTGCAGCTGAAAAGATTACTCTTTTTAAGCTCAAAATGGGTTGCGTGAAATAGTTTTCTTTAGGGTATACGGGGCACCAGCGGGGAGTGGCTTCGGTGACCCAATTCCCCCAGCGGGAACACCGCCGCCATCCCTGCGGTGAGTGAATTCGGGGAGGGGGGTCGGGGAGTATTCACCGCATGAAGGAGAGAGGAGATGGTGGGCCACCCTCATTTTCAACCAATCAATTATTTTCCTTTTTTTTTAATAAAAAAAACAAGTCCCCTAAAAGGGGAGTGCCGCCATCAAATTGAGGGTGTGAGAGGAGTAAAGAGGGGAGTTGACGTGGCGCGTGCTGATTGGCCGTGCGTAAGAGAGGGGACTCCCCTAAGAGGGGAGTGCCCTTCTCACCCTTACTGCATCAATCGAACATACAAGTTTGAGGATAAGCTTCTTATTTAGTTTGTTCAACCAGACAATTCAACCAAAAGGATCTAGGCGACGAGAAGCTCATATTCTTCTTTGGTCCATGGAATTCGATAAATGGGAGCAGAGTAAGAAAATGGAAGGTAGGGAATTTATTAGGGAAACAAGATAAGTAGTGAGTGCAAGAGAGAAAGGACAATCGACGTTATCATTTTGGTATGTAACCTTTCCTCGGAAGTTGCAGATCGCCGGAGAAAGTGACCGGAAAATATGGCTGGAAAAATTGTATGATTATGAAGTCTAGGAGGGTAGGCAGGGAAGGGGCTGGGTAGAGGTTTGTTGTGGGTACCACCCTTTTAGTTTTATAAATTAAAAATGTATAACATTAATTGTAAAATCCACGTAAGCAATATGTCTTGACACATGACCATGATAACCTACTAATTACATATAATTAGAACCGTAAATTAAAGTTCAGTGACTTTAAAGAGACAAAAAAAAAAAAAAAAAAGATTGAGTGATTTTTGTTGAAGATAGAGGAAACTTCCTTAGTATATTGCATCTAATGCGTTTTTGTTATTTGTTTCACAGAGTTGAGTAATTCAACTAACTTGAAGAAGTTGGATTTAAGTTATAACATGCTCAACATCACAACAAGTACTCAAGGTACGTAAAAAGAATAATCAAAACATTAACTGCGCTCTTATTCTCGATTCATCTATTTTTACAAACAGACAGGACCTTTGTCCTTCTCGTGTTAATTTTATAGGTTGTAAGAGTTTAATGAGATTCAAAAGGCTAGAGAGTGTATCTCTTGGGGGAGGTAACTATTTCAACAAGAGCCGTTCAGAAAAAGAAAACTATTTCAGCCCGAGCATCATATCATGCCTAAGTTTTCTTCCATCCCTCAACATTCTCGATCTTAGTGAATCTTCTGGAAATTTGGGAAGTTCTGTTTCAATGCAAGGCATGTAAATTTCTTGTAAAATCAACATCATTAAGAATACAACTAAAATATTGACACCATTATTTATTAACTTAAAATGTCTTTTGTGTAGAATTATCTTCCTTGAAAGAGTTAAAGGCACTTGACTTGAGCTGGTGTGACCTCAACTCACTCACATTAAATGGTATTTAAGTTGTTAAAATGTGTTTATAAATTCTATTTCTTTCAAAGATTTCTTCCTATGCCCGGTGGGGCACTATATTTTAAAGACGTTAATATTTCGCCACTGCACCAATACAACCCCATAAACGTACTCCCAAGCTCTACATTTAAGAAAAACTCAACACGAAATTTACAAACCCAGATAATATCTTTTACTTGGTGTAGTGGCATGACTTTAAGAATTGGTTCAGTCATTGTCTTAATTGAGCATTCTGCTTTCTCTCACATGCATCCATTCATTAGGTACCACAATGAGCACGGTGGAACACTTAAATCTAGCAGGAAACAACTTCAATGCGGACATCATGAGTTCCATATCTGCTTTTCCATCACTTAGATATCTTTCATTGGAACTTTGTAATTTAAGAGGAAGACTTTTTGCAAATGGTATGTTTATGTGATTTCCTCCAACATCATTTCAGAACTCTTATATAACATAAGCAGATTGTTGTCCTACTACTGTGGTTATGGAATCTACTAGTTTTACTTGAATCATTAAGGGTTTATTTTTTCTAATGTTTTTATCGACTCGACTTGGCTGGTATTTTCAGAAGTACCTAATCTACCTTACTTGGAAGTCCTCATCTTGAGCCTTAATGGTTTCAATGGAACAATACCCATGGAAGGTAAGCATTTTTTACACAGAGTAATATATATAGGGTAAGGTTCATTGGAGGAGAACCACCTTTATTGTGAGAACCATGAGAATCAATGTGAAAACACCAAAAAACCTAGAAAAAAACCTAAAAAAACCTAACCCCCAAGCTAGATGCTAAAAACTAAACCCCTCCCCCCCCCTCAAAAAAACCTAAAAAAAACCTAACCCCACCCCCACCCAAGCTAAAATGCTAAAAACTAAACTCCCCAAAAAACCTAAAAAAATCTAAAAAAAAAAAAACACACCTTTTATTGTAATAATCGCGAGAACCAATGTGAACACAACAAAATAAACCCACTACACCAGCAAAAACCTGAAAAAACCTAACACCCCGCTCCCCAAAACCTAAACCCCCCACCCTACACCCAAGCTAAATGCTAAAAACTAAACCCTCAAAAAAACTAAAAAAATCATTAAAAAATCTAAAAAACACACAATTTTTTTTAATATTTTTATGGTAAAATCACTACTTTTAGTAGGCAAAAAATAATTTTTTTTAATAACGAAAATTTTTGGTTATGTTCACATTATTTCTTGCGGTTCTCGCAATAAAGTGTGGTTCCTGAATAATCCTTCTCCTATACATATATATATATATATATATATATATATATATGGGGTAGGGTTTATTTGAGAACCACTACGAGAACAATGTGAAAAAACAAAATAAATCCATCCGCCACCACACAAAACCTAAACATCTACCCACACCCCACCACCACCAAAAAACCAAAAAAAAACCCAACACCCCTAACCTCTCACCCACCAAAGACCTAAAAAAACCTAACCCCCCCCCCCCCCCCCCATCAAAAAAAAAAAAAAAAAAAAAAAAAAACCTAAACTCCCCTACCCACCCCACCGAAGGTAAATGCTAAAAGCTAAACCGCACAACTAAATGCTAAAAAAGTTTTTTTTTTTTTTTGTATATTTTAATTAAAAAACGCTAAATTTCGTCACTAAAAAAATTGAACAATGTAACGCCCAATATTTTATAAGGTCAAAATAACATGTAAAGACGTCAAAAATTAAAACTTTCATTCAATCATTTACATTTTTACCAAAATGCCCTTAAAGATAGTTCGAAATCAACACAACCATCTAGTTTAGTCAAAAATGTTAACCCGAACTACCATATCAAAGTTCAAGTTTAAACTTGCTTACTTACATAAGACATAAACTTTTAAAACTAACATTTACAACCCAAAAGAGTTTTGGCCGGTTTGAAATTAAGAAGATGTTGATATTCTTCAATTTCTGATCTTGACGATTTGAATTCCTAATTGAGTAATTGAAAGAACTTGATGGCACACAAAATTACATATTTATTTAAATCAAATGTTTCAATTTCTGGTTCACGTGTTTGTTCAGTGTAGGTCCCTCTCGGATGAGGTCAAACCTTATCCTTGTTATGTCTAACACACTAGCGAGTGCGGAATCCAAGCTAGCATGCAAACTGAGATCGAGAGAAGGAGATGAACAAGAACACGTAAATAAACAACACACAATATTCACCGATTAACACCACTTGTATTAATACGAATGAAAGGTACAGTTACAAGCTCAATGTTTACAGATGTACTCTATAAACTCTCTCTCTCGTGTGTGTGTGTGCTGTTAACAGAATGCTCTCAGCGTTCTGTATGTTCTCCTTTCCTCACTTGTGTCTCCCTATGTTCTCTCTATTCTCTCTTTTTTTGAACACAACACACTACATGAGTATATATACACAACACAGCAGCTATGGTCGAAGGATAAGGTAATCTGGTCGAAGGATCAGGCAGACTGATCGAAAGATCATCTGTCGACCAGAAACCTACCGAAAGATCCATACATACCTCGAAGGATGATATCCTTCGAGGTCTATCCATCGAAGGTTGATCTTTCGAGGTCATTGAAGGATACAAACCATCCTTCGATGACATCCTTCGACACAAGCATGTTACAACATATGTGCTAACTGTTTGGCCAAGTCAAACCGGAGGATGGTTGACTTGGTCAAACTTACATCGAACGCACATATAAACAAACCTAACATAAGACATCGTTTGGTATCATGACAAAATACAGACAAAGTACAGACACAAGTGCAACAACACTGTAGCTTTGTCTCGATCTTCGTGTCTTCGAGTCGAAACCAAGTCGAACTGAGCTGAGTTGAACCGAGCCGAGTCGTGTCCACAAAATATGTATCAACAAACTCCCCCTTGGACGCTACTCGTGAGGTTCAACTTCGATGTCTTCCACGTCGGAGGATCTTCAAAGTCTTCACGTGTCGTAAGTAGAAAGTGTATCAACAAACTCCCCTTTTCATTTAGGTAGTGTGTCAATAAACTCCCCCTTAGATTGAACTCTCCATTGAGTCATGTTCGTGAATATTTTGACTTGTCAAATCTTCAGATCCTTGTGGTGTTGATGAAGGGTCAGCGGCAACTCGATCATTTTATCCTTTGAGTGCCTCCACTTCGTGTCTTCATTCCAAAGCTTGTCATTGAACATGTTCTCCTCGCCTTTAGCATCTGCACATGCAAGAAAGCTAAACGCATAATGAGAACAACCGCTTGGAATATAGTTAACATTTAAACAAAAGACACATATGAGATCAAATATCAATCAAACACCATCCGACAACAGTTTGAAAGTTTAGAAAAATATTCAATTTTAATCCTTTAACTTTCAAAACTTGTTAACTTCGACAGTTTATGAAGATGCAATTGTTTTCCGGCTTACGATCAGGATTTTGGGTAGGATAGACTCGAGTTCCAATCATCAGTCAATCAAAAATAAACTAGAAGCAAAATCTTTTTGGATTTTATAAAGTTTATATTAAAACACACCTAAAATCTTTTTGGAATTTTCATTTGTAAAGACGGAAAACAATAAATAAATATACACAAGAATCATAAACTGAAAATAGTAAATAAATATCTACAGACATTCTTTTTGCGAGTTTCGAGGGTAAGAGAATCATATCAGTGTACGGTCATGTCAAAACGCTCTTGTTGTTCAATTAGTTAACATTAAGATAAGCATCCTATAACAATTATCGGTATTGTTGTCCACATAAACTCAACTTATCATTTGTAATCATGGCGCGGGGATACGTTAAGGTATGATTTATACTTACCGACCGGTGTTCATCCACATCACGACACATTCCCGTATCAAGGTATGCACGAGGGTTCATCTTACCGGTGAGTATACCGATTATCATCTGTTTGACCGTATATGATGTGAGATTCTCACTTATTTTGTTTTGAAAACAAGCCCTATGTGATATAATCACTTATTGAAGAGGAACTTGATTTTCATATGCATGAGGGCACAGGAGCAAGTCCGTGAACAGGTCAGTACTTTCGTACAGCAGAGAGACGAACTTGACTCCCGGAAAAATGTGATATTTTATCACTTATTTGTTTGGACATGTGATTGTTTATCACTTATTGAGGTCGAATGCAATATGTACACGTATGTATAGTATCATGGAAGATCTAGACTTGCGTCCCCGTTATTTTTCGGTAAAAGATACAACCATGATACCCAGATGATATGCAGCATAAAGACCGAATATCTCAGAACCTCGGCAATCTCTCAAACGAAATTTCGGTACCAAGACCATATGCCAATGAATGGTTCCCACCCAGTCTTCAGTCGGTTTAAGTTTATATCACCCTGCACACTTTAAAATGATTGTGAGCCTACCGATACATCTTATATAGAGCTGCTTATCGCTTTTTCAATTTAAGGTTTAAAGAGGTTTGGATAGACCACTGATGTACTATCATTTTCTCTTTTTCTCGCCAGGAAACTCATTTTTGTTTTTCTATTGTTTTTGTGTTTTTGAAATTTTTCGATGTTTTTGGATTTTTTAAAGTTGGATTTACTCCCCCTAAAATCAACAAACTAAGATAAAATTTAAAACACAAAGGTATTTACAAAAATTGACTTTCCGATGTTGGTTAACTCATGTTTTACCTCAATGCCGTTTACCAAAATTAATTTTTAATCTGAAAAGATTTCTCGAATTTTGGAAAAATCAGTTGGCATGTCGGTTTGCGGTGCGGACCATGACAACATTGTCTGGCCAAAGAGTGCTGTACGAGATAATACAAATTCATAAAGCAGCTTAAATATCGACAAGTAAAGGAGAGATTAGAAATTTAAAACCGTATCCTGCAACTGCTTCGTGCATTGCCAGGAACCTGAGCGCTCTCCCAAACTGGATATCCACCCGGTGTGGATTTCAAAGTCGATTTTGTAGCTACTGAGAAATCTCTTGACAGCAACAAGATCATAAACCTTTGGGTCCGGCTGGTCTTCCACATTGCACCAGCGAAGGTCTTTGTCTTTCTCTTTCAGAAGTAGTGTGCGGTTGTTCAATCCATGCCAAGGCATCCGCACACCCGGTTGGTTTGTTCAACAAACACATTTTCTTCAATCACACCGCGAAGAAATGTACACTGCACGTTCATCTTGTGGATTATGAATCTTCAGACGTGCTGCAGGTGCGTACATTTTGTTTTGAATCTATCCCGGGGACCCGATTAAAGCCTTTAACAATCAAGCTTTTGGAATGATTTTCATTTTGTCGAAGCTTTTAATCTCTTTCGACAGACAATTCTTTTTCCCTTTCTTTTTCTTTTCTTCTCTCCATCAAAGGCAACAATTTCTTCTGTCGCCTATTTTGTGCATGGACACTCCACTATCAACAATCTTACGATTATCGATAGTTCCTCCTGGAACATCCTACACACTCACTCAAAGATTAGTTGGAGAGGGGGACCCAAGCCTTTGTGGACTTGGGTCGTCCTTGATCATCAATGAAAGTGATTTCAATCTCCTGATGATTAGGAAAAAGAACCTGTGGTGCTCCCCCTGACTGAATTACCTGCTTTGGTTTCCAAGCTGCTTGTCCTTTACCAGTATTTGTATTAATTGTTTTTGCATTTACTGGTTTTACAGTTTTAGGTTTTGCTTGAACAGGTTTTTCTTCTTTGACCTCTGATTTTAAGGCCTTTTCAATTACCTTTTGATTCTTTTGTTTCAACTTCTTTTCCCTTTCTTTCAAGACACGTGGGTCTTGTTTCGGGGAAACTGATCGTTTTTGGTAATTGGTTTCTTGGGGAGCCTTCAACTTTTGCAGGTATGGGCAGTATCTTACAATATGCCCAATTGTGCCACATTCAAAACACATTCTCCGCTCTACAAACCTCGGAGAAACATGTTGATGACCAGACGAAGAACCAGACCATGAACTTTGTGATCTAGACGTACTTGTACCTAAATCACATCCGTTTGTGTGTTGGGTGTAATTATTCTGATCATTTCGTTTTAAAATTCTAACTTGTTTTACAAAATCAATGTTAGATTTATCCTGAAATGTTTCAAGTTTATCTGTACCCTTGGATCCAACAAAGTTCACTTTCGGTTCTCTTTTCTTAACAGGAGCTCTTTTGTTTTGCACCTTTTGCTGCTGAACTTTAGGTGCTTGAACATTCTTGTTCTGAGCCTTCTTTCCCTGTGCTTTACCTTTTCCGGAGTTCACTTGTTGTTTTCGCTCAATTGGTTGTTTTTGGTTTCCGTATTGTTTTCTAATTTGTTCACATGGAATTGGATCACATTGAGTGACGGTAACTTTGTCACTTTTGTTCCCCAAAAACTTGTCAATACATCCTTCAAAAATTTGCTCAATTAAATCTTGATTTACATTTTTAATTGGAAAATCTTTGTTAGAGTAGATTTTGTCATCTCCTTTGAGTGTGTACAACAAGTTATTCCCTTCACAGCTAGATACAAGGGACTCCATTGCTTTTGACATTTCAGTCTTACTCGGTTTCACTGGTGGATCACACAGGATGTGATTCTCGATTGGAATATCTGTTGTAACCGAGTTAGACTGTTGTTTCACAATCTCTACAGATTCATCATCCGATGAATCAGATTCATCATCCGAAGAATCAGTATCCTCAACAATGGGAGGACTCTGTTCCTTAACACACGATGAATCCGTCACATTCTCAGATTCTGATTGACCCGAGGATGATGTACCAGTTGTGAACCCGAGGCCTGCTGCAAAGTCATCTAGACAGAGTGGCACAGTAGGTTCAAAACGGGGCATATCCTCGTCATCAGGAAATTTGGAGTAATTGTGATTCATTGGGGGAGGACATGATTTGAATCCCATACACTTCTTATCCCCCTTTTTCTTTTGAACATCAATAATGTGATCCAAAACATAGCGGGAATTGGAATAGCTTTCCAATTTCTGCTTAATTGTCTCACATTCACATCGAGCTGTTGCTAACTCTACCATTTGCTTTTCAATTGTGTCAATTAGATCATTGTTAGCATGTTGTTTTCTCAAAACAGCCTTTTGTAATTCAGAAACATCATGTTTTAATGACGCAATTGTTGCTTTAAATTCCTTTTCATTTCTGGTTAAAAACAAGTTAGCTTCAGTTGCTTTAGAAAGATCTACAATCAATTCTTGATTGTGTTTGTGTGTGATTTCAAACTGACTTTCCTTTTCAGCAAATTTAACCTTTAAACTATCACAATTTTCACAACTAACTACAGTGGGTTCATCGACACATACCTGACTTGATGAACTGTCGACATTAGCCGTAAAGGCTGAATGGAAAGAAAAAGACCCAACTTCAGAGAAGAACTTAGCAAGCTTCTCGGAAGTTCCAGCAGATTTCTGGCAGAATAGATCTCCTCTTGCATAATACTTCAGCTTCAGCCAAAAGTTCATCAACCTTCAAATCTAAAGCATCACTTGATAAATCACCAGCATCAAGTGATTCCCCATCCATGCTCCCACTATAACCCGAACTATCTTCATCTTCTGAAGATTCACCAGCAGACACGGGTTCTACTACCTTCTCAGTCACTTTAGCATAACATGCTGTTCCACCATTTCCTCCTTCTCCAAGCTGAAGCGACCAATCACAACCTTCATCTACTTGAACCACGAGTCCCCGGTTGGCATTTGATGACCCTGGTTGGCTTTGGTTGTTGACAGGTATCAACGTACGAACATTGTTCCTGTTCTGGTTCTGCTGGTTGCCTTGATTTCTGAAGGGATTTTGGTTTCCATGCTGAGCTGGTCTTGTGCATTCCCTTTTGAAATGACCCCGTTCGCCACAGTTAAAGCACGTCACAGCTTGCTTGTCGAACCCGTACTTGGTGTCTTTCTTGCTTTCCAAGTTGTTTCTGCCCGTTCTTTCCATAAACTCCTTTGCTCTTCGGATTGCACTAGCAAGAGCCCATTTGATATCCATCATTTCAAACTCATCTCTATCCACTTGCTGATAATCTTCATTGGTTAGATTGATATTCCCAATCTGACCTGCGATCAATCCACAATAAGCACTAACCAAGGTATTCAACATCTCCATATGCTCCTTGGCTATTTCGACACTGACTTTGGAAAAGTTGGAAGTGTCTAATCTGACTGTGTTTGAATTGGAAGTGGCTTGAAAGTTTGAAGAGTTTCCATAGAACCCTTGCTGTTGCGGTTGTTGCTGCGGAGCTGTCGGTTTCACATCTGGTCTTGGATACATCAAGTATGCTGAAGGATCAAACTGATCTGTTGTTGATGGTCCAGTGTTTGAGATGAAAGCTGTTTGAAGCTTTGCATGTTGAGAAGCTGGTTTTTCTCCACTGATACCTCCTGCAATCCCAAAGTACATCTCTGGACTTTGAGGAGTGAGTGTTCTTTTTGCCTTAAGCTTTTCTTCTACATCTTTGTTCTCCAATTTTTGAATTAAATCATAAACGGTGATTGTGTCCAGAACACCGTTTTCTTTGAGAATCTCAAGATAACCGCTCCACTTTGCTGGTAAGCTATCAGCAAATCTCTTCGTCATTTCTTGTGGAGTGGCATTGACTCTAAAAGCAAACATCTCGCTCAACAAGTGATGGAACCTTGTAGATAAATCTGCCAAAGTCTCATTCTCCATACACGTGAATCCTTCAAACTCTTTCTTCAGTAAATCTTGCTTGATCTTTCTTGATTGAGCATTTCCTTCACATCTTAACGTGAGCATATCCCACAAGCTTTTAGTTGTCGTGCAGTAAACAAACTGGTGGTAAATGTCTCTGTTAAGAGCTTGTGTGAGAATCATGAATGCTTTCTTTTCTAACTCAAACTTCTTCTTATCTTCATCAGACAGAGTGCTGTAAGTTTGTGGATTAGATCCTGCAACTTCCAACTCACTGTCAAATGGAGTGAAGAAACACATCCATAGATCTTGACCTTGCCCCTAAACATAAGTTCTCAGCCTTTCTTTCCACCATCCCCAATCATTGATGTGATTTAGCTTTGGCGGTTTTGTGCTTGTACCAGTTTCACTGTCGTTCTGCATCATAGATTGAATGCTGCTACTTTGATTTGTGACCAATGCCCATTGATTTGCAGTTATCATTGCAGCTTGAGTTGGGGCAATAGCTCGCAAGAATGCAGTTTTGTCGAACTCTGGCTCAGGTTGTTTAGCTGATGATTGTGGAGTCGAAGTTAATTGAGTCCACCACTCACCGTTTGTTCCCATTTTATAAAAATTAAAAAAAAATTAAGTGAAAATTGATTTAAAATAAAATTAATTTTCACAAACTATGTTAATTTTTTGAATGATAACAACCAGCCGAAAGATCAAGGATCGAAAGACCTGCAAAACACAAACTGTTAAACTTAAACAGATTAAGGATCGAAAGATCAACACTTGTTCGAAAGATATACACTTGTTCGAAGGATCAACAGTGTTCGAAAGATCACTGTTGAATTTCTAACAAAGACTTCGAAAGATTCTCCAAGACGAAGGATCCTTATCTTTCGAAATGTAACAGTAGCTCGAACAATATATCCTTCGAAAAGATTCCTTGGCTCGAAAGATAACTCACTGACTTCGAAAGATGTTCGAAGGATGGGTATCTGTCGAACCTCCTTGATCGAAAGATGATCTTTCGACTTCGAAGGATATCTTTCGCTGACCACTGACACACTGACACAAAGTTGACAGGTTGGTGAGAAAGGTGACGGGTTGGTGCACAACTTTCGGCAGAAGGTATGTTCAGACCTTGCTTTCTGCCGAAACAGATTTGGGTTGTCCCTTCCCAATGCACAAACACTTTCGAAAATAATTAAACAAGATCAAAATATGTAACACTTTGAAGAACACTTGAATATTTGTTGAAGATATGAAGAACAAACCCAGAAAATTTGAATTTTCTGGTAAACCGACACTGCCGAACACGAGTTTTGGCCGAAACTTCAATAAAAACCAACTTTTAACAATAGACAATGAAAAATAACAAGGTTTTTATAAGAACTTCTAGCAAAACATGCAGATTTTCGAAGTTTTAAAGCTGATTTTTCAGAAAAATATGAACTCCAAAAATCCGAAACACACTCTAAAACACTCGGTTTTAACAAGGAGAAGAGCCAAGGCTCTGATACCACTTGTAGGTCCCTCTCGGATGAGGTCAAACCTTATCCTTGTTATGTCTAACACACTAGCGAGTGCGGAATCCAAGCTAGCATGCAAACCGAGATCGAGAGAAGGAGATGAACAAGAACACGTAAATAAACAACACACAATATTCACCGATTAACACCACTTGTATTAATACGAATGAAAGGTACAGTTACAAGCTTAATGTTTACAGATGTACTCTATAAACTCTCTCTCTCGTGTGTGTGTGTGCTGTTAACAGAATGCTCTCAGCGTTCTGTATGTTCTCCTTTCCTCACTTGTGTCTCCCTATGTTCTCTCTATTCTCTCTTTTTTTGAACACAACACACTACATGAGTATATATACACAACACAGCAGCTATGGTCGAAGGATAAGGTAATCTGGTCGAAGGATCAGGCAGACTGATCGAAAGATCATCTGTCGACCAGAAACCTACCGAAAGATCCATACATACCTCGAAGGATGATATCCTTCGAGGTCTATCCATCGAAGGTTGATCTTTCGAGGTCATCGAAGGATACAAACCATCCTTCGATGACATCCTTCGACACAAGCATGTTACAACATATGTGCTAACTGTTTGGCCAAGTCAAACCGGAGGATGGTTGACTTGGTCAAACTTACATCGAACGCACATATAAACAAACCTAACATAAGACATCGTTTGGTATCATGACAAAATACAGACAAAGTACAGACACAAGTGCAACAACACTGTAGCTTTGTCTCGATCTTCGTGTCTTCGAGTCGAAACCAAGTCGAACTGAGCTGAGTTGAACCGAGCCGAGTCGTGTCCACAAAATATGTATCAACATTCAGATGTGCTTAATATGCTTTTTTTTTTGAACAACAATATATTACCCTAAAATACCACCAAACTTTGCATTTATTGTAAGGATTTTAACCGACTCTTAAAGTGAATAATTCCCATGGAAGCACTAGTACAAAAATATTAAATGATGCGGTTAAATTGGCTATGAGATGTGGTTCTAGATCCGCATCTTATGGCGTGGCATCTTATGGCGTGGCATCTTATGGCTATATGTCAAAAGATGCGGGTCCAAAAGATGCGGTTCTAGAACCCCATCTTTTGATATTTTAAGCAAAAAACTATTTTTTTTAATGTATTAAGAGATGCGGTTTCAGAATCGCATCTCTTGGTGTTTAAGCTAAATAATATATTCCTTTTTCGTTCAATTTCTAGGAAATTTTATTAAAAATCCCCAATAAATTACTATTATAAACAAATTATCTAAAATTAAAAATTAAATATACAAAAAACAAAATTAAATTAAACCCAATATAACATAACCCAACAATGTAAATTACAAAGGTTTCAAAGTAACACAAATACAAATACATATATCTATAAAGATGAAAGTGATATACAATAACTTCCCAAACCAATGTCTACGTACTTGTAACCCAAACCAACGTCTTCAATTCATACATGCAACCGGAACCGTATAAATTGCCTAACAAAACATAACGTTAGATTAATAAAATGAAGTTTAAAATATAGACGCAAGTGGACGTATGTATGCAATGCAATCTTAAATTTAAATGTTAAAATACTACCACATGATCGTTGAACATGGCAGGCTCATGGTTGAACCCATTTGTGTCACTAGTGCATGGATAGATAAACTCACATGGTTGCATAGTATTAGTACAGACACCCTGCAAATTCATGAAATCAAGACTTAGATTTTAAATTGAATATACATAAAGAAAGTCATATATTATATGAATCACTACTCACCCCATTGAAATCTTAATCCCAAAGTCGGCTTTGTTCTTATGGAAGCATGATTTCGGCCCGTATTCATACTGAAAAACATCAAAAGTAGAATAGAATGAGATCTTTAAGAGGTAAACTCGCAGAAGTTAATAAATTTATAATTAGAACAGTTAACTGATTTGTGGGTTTACCCCTGACCATGCAAAGAAAGCCAACTGAAATGCATTCTACACAAGAACAAAAAAGCTTATTACAAGACTATAAAAGATCATAATTTGAAAAAAAATAAAAGGAATTAAAAAAACACTAGAGTTGTGTGTCTGAACCCATGTGCGTATTAGTGGGTTGATTTGAGTTATATTTTTTTAAACGGGTCAGATTGGTCAACCCTACCCGTTTTAACCCACTTCTCCAAAAAATACGAACCTGAAAGAGGACAGAGTGAATAAGATAGAGTAGGAGGTGAGAGCGGTTAAACCAGAAAAGGTCGTTGGCGGGATGAATGAAGGGTATACCCTTGAACACTGCACCTCTTTCTTGAATCCTCAAGCCCATTTTGGTTATGATCACTTGTAGTTTTGTCCCAACTAAAAACCATCTTACAAGCCTTATTAATTCAATCTAATTCAGTTACTAAACAATAATAACTCCTCAAATATTGACACAACAAGAGTTGCAATATAAACTGTATCCAACTTTTCAAACACATAACTAACCATCTTGAGCATTGGCACAGTTGACATAACCATAACCAAGCAAGCTTCGAGTGGACATATCCCTGCAAACTCAAACAAAAACACCATGATGTACACAATACTGTCATAATTCACATAATTCAACCTCAACTAGAATTAATCACTAGAATAAATTTTTAAAACATTCACAGATCTACGTTTTTCAAAATTTCAATGACATCAATTTTTGGTCATATAAACTATAAAAACCAAAAAGAAATGGTTAAACCCTGTTTTATAGAAAGCAAATATACATAATTATGAAAAACAAAATCAAAAAGTTCTTTGGATTCAAAATCATCTCCACTACAAAACTAAATCAAAATCTCAAATAAGTAGGAATAATTAAATAAATACATATTTTTAGTAAACCCCAATCCCCTACCTGAACTCTCGATAACACAAATCACAAATGTATACTAAAATTATGAGTAAAAAACATAAATTTGAAAAAAACGATTACTTTTGAACTTAAAAACACATAAATCTTAAACAAACACCGATTTCACGCGGATGCAAGAATGAAGAGTAAACTGTATATATCAAATGAGTAGAAAAAACAAGTGCATTTGTGAAATTGATGAAGTAGATAAGAATTACTTACAAAAAGTTGTACAATTGATCAGGTTTGTGTTAACTACGAAACTCATTAGTTTGGCGCCTAGTTGACCTTTTGAAGAAAAAAAAAAGAATTAGTTAGGTGCCTAGTTGTTTTTTGCGTTTTGCTATGTTCACGTTTTAAATTTTTGGATACATAAATGAGAAATTCAATTAAAATGGAAATTCATTTCTTTTTTTTTCATTTCAAAGTTAAAATGATGTATTTTTTTCACTTTTTTTCCATGTCATAGTTAAAATCATATATATTTTTTTAGAGTTTTTTCCTATGGTGGTGTTAGAGGAAAAACTATTTACTATTTTAATATTTCTTAAAAACTTTTTACTAAAATAATGTTTTCATTAGTTATTATTAACTTTCTCATTGTCTAATTTATTTATTGAATTAAAAAATAAAAAAAGTACAATCCTCTCCACGAGTTAGTTAAATTATCTTTGTTCTTTTATTATACATTTTTAATTTTTTTATTCAATTAATTATATATTTGTATTTTAGTTTTTTTCCCATCAACGCATTGTACTGTTTTTTTACTTTTATTACATTTTCTAACAAACTCCTTATATTTTTTTTCAATCAACTGTAAATCTTGTTCGGTACTAAGCATTTTCGATACCGGTACTCATATTTGACGATTTTAGGGATCGGTTTTTTCGATACAGGTACCCAACTCAACCCTAAATAAAACTTTAATTTAGAACTCTTACATAAAAATTTTGATAGTGTTGATACATATTATGTGGTCGCGACTCGACTCGGTTCGACTTGGCTCGGTTCGACCCGATTAGGTTCGGCTCAAGCCCGACGTCACGACATTCCTCCGTCGTGCGCCCCAGAGTTCGACACGCGAAGCACGGAGAGCCAAGAATGTTTCCCGCTTGACACATCATCATGACATCATCATGATGATGTCATGATGATGTCATCAGTTGACTAAACATTACAAATCTTCAAATCTGCATATGTTTGAAGAAGTTACGTGCATGATCCATTATGCTTGGGCCAATCATCATCAAGACAGAATGCACTTGGGCTTAAATCTTAAACTGGGCCGGACTCAATTCATGTCGACAAAACAAGGATATGGTTGACGAAACAGACTTGTTTCGTCAACATCAATTCAGTTTTGTCGTCTTTCACATGTGATTCGTCGAGTATGGTCTGATTCGCCGAGTTGTATTTGTTTCGTTGTGTCTGTGTGTATAAATAGACATGTTATGTTTCTGTCTCAACATAGAACACAAGAGAGAACACAGAGAGCATATTTGTGAGAGCACACACACGAGAGTTTTAGAGAGTTTGCAATACACATTTGTAAACATTGCTTTGTAACCGAACCTTTCATACGTATTAATACAGTGGTGTTAATCGGTGAATACTGTGTGTCGTGTATTTACGTGTTCTATCTCGGTTTGCTTTCCCGGTTGGATTCCGCACAACCGGGTTGGTTTGTACACAAGGATTAGGCGACTAGATCCTCCCCTAGCCGGACCTACAAGTGGTATCAGAGCCTTGGCTCTTCTCCTTGTTAAAACCGAGGTGTTCTTGGTCATTTTTCGGGTTTTTAAAGTTCATAATTTTCTGAAAATTCTGTCTAAAATCTCGAAAATCATCATGTTTTGCTGAAAGTTCTTATAAAAACCTTGTTGTTTATCATTTTCACATGTTAAAAGTGGGTTTTTAGTGAAGTTTTATGCAAAAATTCGTGTTCGGAAATTTTTCGGTCACCGGAATCATCATATTTTTCACCGGAATATTCAAGTGTTCTTCATATCTTCATCATATATTCAAAATGTTCTTGAAGTTTTACACTTTTTGATCTTTGGAAACCATTTGTAAAACTTGTTTGTGCATTGAAAAGGTAAACATATTTAAATATTTGTAACCTTACTTGTTTGGTGAAAAAGCAGCATGTCTTAGCCGAAAGGAGCATACTTGTGTCAGTAAAAGATAAGACTGAACCAAAAAGTTTACCAACCCTGAACCCTTTTTGACGAATCAAAAATCGACGAAACAGGACTCTATTTCGTCAAATTTTTAAAACACTCATTGGGCCGTTTCGTGTGAAAGCCCAACAGACATCAGTGCCTTGTTTCGTCATTTTGAAAAGCCTAACTATATTTATTTTGTTTCACCGTTTCATTTAAAACAAAAAGGGTGGGCTGTTTCGTCGGTTGTTAAACAATCAACAATTTGGGCTTGTTTCGTCAAAAGCCCAAATCTCAAGTTAATATAGTTCATTTTCGTCAAAGGGCTCAAATACCAAATCATTTAGTCAAAACCCAAAAGAAAATAATTAAGGCTTTTGTTTCGTGATTTATAAAACCCAAA
The DNA here is from genome assembly GCA_030545235.1 of Helianthus tuberosus. Classification (NCBI taxonomy): domain Eukaryota; kingdom Viridiplantae; phylum Streptophyta; class Magnoliopsida; order Asterales; family Asteraceae; genus Helianthus; species Helianthus tuberosus. The sequence goes on along the minus strand of CM060370.1, from coordinate 199,196,411 downwards.
AAGAAGCCCAAAAAGGAGTTTTTCAAATTCTTGGGCTGTTTCGTCAAGACTTCTATCTGGGCCGTTTCGTCGATATTAAATTTGGGCCAGTTTCGTGAAAACTTGTTTCGTCAAAGACGTTAAAAAAAAAAAAAAAACACAGAAGGTTTGTCAAAGTGATTTACCTGTTTGTTTGAGGTGTGATTTTCAAGTATTCTTTTTCTTGATCAAAAATGAATCCGGCCTGGGGTACTCCGTCAAATACAGAAAACAAGTATAGAAGCCGTGAGGATTTATTTACAGAAATGTATTATGGAACACCCAGCACTTCTACAAAACCTTCTTCACATGCTCCAATTCAAACAGAGTTTGTGTCTCACACTGACATGTTTGGCAATACTATCCAAGTTCCAGTCCCTCCAAAAACAGATATGTTCGGAAATCCATTACCTGTTCGATCTACAGGACCAACAAGTGTGTCTAGCACTAGCTTGTATGGCATTCCTCCTCCAACAACAGACATATATGGAAATCCGCTTCAACCAGTTCTTCAACCAATGCCTCAACAGCAAACACAAAGGCCTCCTGTGACAACAGATCTACATGGCAATCCCATTCAAGTTCCTGTTAAGCCAGCTCAGCATGGGAACCAGAACCCTTTCAGAGATCAAGGAGACCAGCAGAATCAGAACAGGAACGATGAGCGTACATTGATACCTGTCAACAACCAAAGCCAAGCAGGACCATCAAATGCTAACCAGGCACTTGTGGTTCAAGTATATGAAAGTGGTGATTGGTCAATCAGGTTGAGTAGTGATGCTCCAGTTGGAACAGCTTGTTTTGCTGAAGTTGTCAAAGATGTCAGCAATGGTGAATCCTCGGGAAATAATGACAGTTCTGAACATGACAGTAGTTCAGATGAAGATGTTTCAACTTCAGTTGAGGATGATACTACTTCAAGTTCAAGCGAGGTTGGATCTGAATATGAATCATCAAGGGAGGTTGTTGATTCTGATGCAGAAAGGTCAACATCTGAGAGTGATCCAAGTCAGGTATGTGTCAATGAACCAACTGCTGTTATTTGTGATAATTGTGATAGATTGCATGTTAAATGTGCTAATTTAGAAGTAAACATGTCTGAGTTGCAAGGCAAACATGATGCTTTACAAGCTAGTTTGTTTGACTTGCAAAACAAACATGTTGATTTAGATGCTAAGTGGTGTGAGTTGCAAAGCAAACACGAGGCTTTGCAGGAGAAATATGATGTGACATTTATCCACAATCAGAAATTAACCGTGGATCTTTCTAAGTGCACAGAAGCCAACATGTTTTATGAAAACCATGAAAAGAACTTTAAGTCGATGATTGAAACATTAAAGAAAGATAAAACCGAGCTGACAAAAATGGTTTCCAGAAAACAAACTGACATAAATTTGTATATCACACGTCTTGAGATAATGCAAAAGGAAATGGCTTGTGTTAAAACCGAAAGTGAGGCGATCCGACTCAAGTTAGATAGTTATTTGAGCTCTAGCTATGTGTTGGATCACATCATTGATGTTCAGAAAGAGAAAAAGGATGTCACATGCATCGGATATAAGCAATGTCCACCACCTGTTAGACAAAATTATGATGCCATGCCTGACGAGGAGAATAGAACTTTCTTTGAACCATCTGTTCCTCTTGATGTTAAAGAATTTGCAGCAGGGCTCGGATACAAGAAAGAGGTATCATCAGATTCAGATGTGTCAGCAGATACATGTGTGTCTTCTGCTGAACCGAGTCAGAATCCTCCAGTTGTGATTGAGGATACTGATTCTTCTGATGATGAATCTGATGATACTGATTCGGAAAAGTCTGATGCGGTAATCAAAGAAGAGGACATACCTCTTGAGAATCATATTCTATGTGATCCTCCCGCAAAACCTGCTAAGACTGTTCCAACCGAGTCCACATCTGCCCAAGAGTCGGAGAGTGTGGATTTACTGTACACTCTTGTTGGTGATGATAAAATTTACTCAGACAAAGATTTTCCTATAAAGAATGTTAATCAATCTTTAATAAGTAAAGTTTTTGAAAATTCGACAAGTAAGTTTTTGGGAAAGACAGGATCACGTGATACTGTAACACAGTGCCCTCCTATCCCAATGGCCGAAGTTCGAAAACAATTTGGCAATCAAAAGTTACCAACAGTGCAAAAACAGCAAAATCATGCCAAATCAAAAGGTAAAACACCGACTCAAAATCCAAGGAAGCCGAATCAGAAGAAGAAAAAGAATGTGAACTTTGTGAAATATAAGGGAACGGACAAAATTGCAAATTTTGAGAACCAATCTAACTTAGATTTTGACAAGAAAGCAACAGTGAGGAAAAGAAATGAACTAAACAGTTCAAAACCTAGTACTTCGGGATCACAAAGTTCATCATCGGCTAGGCAATCACATGATGCTCCGAGGTTTGTAGAGCGGAGAATGTGTTTTGAATGTGGTACAATTGGACACATAATTCGAAACTGTCCGTATCTTCATAAGTTGAAAGCAAAAGTTGATGCCCCCCATGGTAACAATTACCATAAAAGATTTGTTTCACCAAAACAGGACCCTCGTCTTGTTAAACAACAAGAAGTGAAACAGAGAAAGAAACAACGGAAAAATGTTGAAAAGATTTTAAAACCGGAGGTTTCCCAAACAAAATCTGTTAAATCGGATGTTAAACATGAAAAACAAAAACAGATTTGGAAACCAAAACCAGTAACTGTTTCAGGGGGAGCTACATCAATTCCGAATCATCGGGAAATGGATGTCACAATTCTCGATGATGACGGACGACCCAAGTCTGTGAAGGCTTGGGTCCCCCTCTCAAACTAATCTTTGAATGAGTGTGCAGGATGTTCCAGGAGGAACTATTGATAGTCTTAGGATTGTTGATAGTGGAGCGTCCATGCACAAGATCGGCGACATAAGGCTCCAAAATATCATTATATCTAGGAGTTGTTGCCTTTGATGGAGAGAGGAGAAAAGAAGACAAAAATGTCTGATGAAAGAATGTTGTTGAATGAAGTTGAAAAATTCGACAAGATGAAGATCATTCCAAAAATTGGTTGTTATGGTTTTTTTTGATCGGGTCCTCAGGAAAGATTCCAATGAAAAGTACGCGCCTGTAGCACGTCTGAAGCTTTTCGAAGATTCATGGATTTTTCTTCCACAAGAAGTTCAAAGTCCACAAGATGAACGTGTAGGGTACTTTTCTCTACGGTGTGTTTGAAGAAAATGTGTTTGTTGATCAAACCAAACCGGGTGTGCGGATGCCTTGGCATGGATTGAACAACCGCACACTACTTCTCAAGAGAAAGATAAAGACCTTCGCTGGTGCAATGTGGAAGACCAGCCGGACCCAAAGGTTTATGATCTTGTTGCTGTGAAGAGATTTCTCAGTAGCTACAAAGAATCGACTTTGAAGTCCACACCGGGTGGATATCCAGTTTGGGAGAGCACTCAGATTCCTTGCAATGCACGAAGCAGTTGCAGGATACGGTTTTGAATTACTAATCTCTCCTATACTTGTCAATATTTTAGCTGCTTTATGAATTATTATCATCTCGTACAGCACTCTTTGACCAGACACGTTGAACTCGAATATCACCTCACACGTGATTGTTTCAATATGAAACTCGTCAATGTTGTCATGGTCCACACTGCTTACCGACGTGCCAACTCATTTTTTCCAAAATTCGAGAAATCTTTTCTGATTAAAAATTAATTTTGGTAAATGGCATTAAGGTCAAGCAAGAGTAACCCAACATCGGAAAATCATTTTTGTAAATACCTTTGTGTTTTAAATTTATCTTAGTTTGTTGATTTTAGGGGGAGTAAATCCAAAATTTGAAAAATCCAAAAACATTGAAAAATTTCAAAAACACAAAAACAATAGAAAAGCAAAAATGAGTTTCCTGGCGAGCAAAAGAGAAAATGATAGTACATCAGTGGTCTATCCAAATCTCTTTAAACCCTTAACTGAAAAACGATAAGCAGCTCTATATAAGATGTATCGGTAGGCTCACAATCATTTTAAAGTGTGCAGGGTGATATAAACTTAAATCGACTGAAGACTGGGTGGGAACCATTCATTGGCATATGGTCTTGGTACCGAAATTTCGTTTGAGAGATTGCCGAGGTTCTGAGATATTCGGTCTTTATGCTGCTTATCATCTGGGTATCATGGTTGTATCTTTTACCGAAAAATAATGGGGACGCAAGTCTAGATCTTCCATGATACCATACATACGTGTACATATTGCATACGACCTCAATAAGTGATCAACAATCACATGTCCACAAATAAGTGATAATATATCACATTCATCCGGGAGTCAAGTTCGTCTCTCTGCTGTACGAAAGTACTGACCTGTTCACGGACTTGCTCCTGTGCCCTCATGCATCGAAAATCAAGTTCCTCATCAATAAGTGATTCTATCACATAGGGCTTGTTTTCAATCAAAATAAGTGAGTATCTCACATCATATACGGTCAAACAGATGATAATCGGTATACTCACCGGTAAGATGAACCCTCGTGCATACCTTGATACGGGAATGTGTCGTGATGTGGATGAACACCGGTTGGTAAGTATAAATTATACCTTAACGTATCCCCTCGCCATGATTACAAATGATAAGTTGAGTTTAAGTGGACAACAATACCGATAATTGTTATAGGATGCTTATCTTAATGTTAACTAAAAGAACAACAAGAGCGTTTTGGCATGACCGTACACTGATATGATTCTCTTACCCTCGAAACTCGCAAAAAGAATGTCTGTAAATATTTATTTAATGCTTTCATTTTCTGCATCTTTGTATATATTTATTTACTGCTTTCAGTCTTTGCATTTCAAATATTAAAACACACCTAAAATCTGTTTTAATATAAACTTTATAAAAGCCAAAAAGATTTTATTTCTATCTTATTTTCGATCGTACGATGTTGGAGCTCGAATCTTCGTTACCTGAAACCTGAACGAAAACCGAAAATGACTAAATCTTCATAAACGGTCGAAATTTGCAAAGTGTTGAAAGTTAAAATTTGAAATGGATAAAGTATTTTAAACTTTCAAACTGTCGGACGGTGTTTGATTAAACAATGGTCACACGTGTGTCGTTTGTTTATGTTACGATATTCCAAGCAGTTGTTCTCATTACGCGTTTAGATTTCTTGCATGTGCAGATTCTAAAGGCAAGGAGAACATGGTCGATGACAAGCTTCGGAATGAAGACACAGCGTGAAGGCACTCAAATGATGAAGACGATCGAGTTGCCGCTGGCCATCATCAACACCACAAGGATCTCAAGTTGTAAAGATCAAGACATTCACGAGCATAACTCAAAGGGGAGCTTATGTTAAGGGGGAGTTTGTCAACACACTTCCTACATAAAACGGGGAGTTTGTTGATACACTTTCTGCTTTCAAGACGTGAAGACTTTGAAGATCCTCCGATATAGAAGACATGAAAGGCGAATCTCGCGAGTAGCGTCCAAGGGGGAGTTTGTTGATACATATTATGTGGTCGCGACTCGACTCGGTTCGACTTGGCTCGGTTCGACCCGATTAGGTTCGGCTCAAGCCCGACGTCACGACATTCCTCCGTCGTGCGCCCCAGAGTTCGACACGCGAAGCACGGAGAGCCGAGAATGTTTCCCGCTTGACACATCATCATGACATCATCATGATGATGTCATGATGATGTCATCAGTTGACTAAACATTACAAATCTTCAAATCTGCATATGTTTGAAGAAGTTACGTGCATGATCCATTATGCTTGGGCCAATCATCATCAAGACAGAATGCACTTGGGCTTAAATCTTAAACTGGGCCGGACTCAATTCATGTCGACAAAACAAGGATATGGTTGACGAAACAGACTTGTTTCGTCAACATCAATTCAGTTTCGTCGTCTTTCACATGTGATTCGTCGAGTATGGTCTGATTCGCCGAGTTGTATTTGTTTCGTTGTGTCTGTGTGTATAAATAGACATGTTATGTTTCTGTCTCAACATAGAACACAAGAGAGAACACAGAGAGCATATTTGTGAGAGCACACACACGAGAGTTTTAGAGAGTTTGCAATACACATTTGTAAACATTGCTTTGTAACCGAACCTTTCATACGTATTAATACAGTGGTGTTAATCGGTGAATACTGTGTGTCGTGTATTTACGTGTTCGATCTCGGTTTGCTTTCCCGGTTGGATTCCGCACAACCGGGTTGGTTTGTACACAAGGATTAGGCGACTAGATCCTCCCCTAGCCGGACCTACAGATAGGAAACAAATAAATCACACATATGGAAATTCCGAATGCACTATACTTTTCTTCAAACCAAAAGGAACTTGGTTATTTTATTTTCTTCACTTACAAAACAAAACAAAGAAAGCAACTAGCTAATGAATTTTGCATAAAAATCCATGCCACACTTTTCTTTTCGTTGAGAACAGAAGAGAACGGAAATTGTAATTGGACAAATAAGAAACAATTCAAAAAACTAACAATATTTATCCCCACGTGTTGCATCTCTTATGAAGTGTTACATGTTGCCGTCGTTTGATATTTATATAAACCATATTGATTTTAACAAAAGAATTACAAAATGTGTTCAGGTGTAATTTCTTAATAAAGAAAAATATATAAATGATTTTAAGTGTTGGGTAAATATGTAATAAAGTATTTTAGTAAATGGGATATATGTAAATATCCCAAAAATATAATAACTAATTAGAACACTATTTTGATAAATAGTTTCAGTGAACACTAAATGGTAAATAGTTTTCCTCTCAATAACGGAAAAAACTCTAATTTTTTTTTTATTTCTTATAAAACATGTTTTGGTTTTGTGGTGAATCACAAATCACAACTCCTTGATTCTCACCTTTCAAAAAAAAAAAAAAAAAAACAACTCCTTGATTCTCTCTCCTATTGTCTTTTATATAGATTTGGCTTCTTTCCACCATCTTAAAGTCTTAGATTTGAGTCGGAACCAATTTGTTGGAAGAATCCCGTCAACAATTAAGTCATTATCTTCTCTTAAAGCAATCACAGTTGCTTACAATATGCTCAATGGATCATTACCGAATGGTAGGTTATCTAAAAGATTGTTGCATTAAAATAATTTAAAGGTTAACAATAATCTGTTCTAATTTGCCAGGGTTATGTGAGTTAACGAATCTATGTGAGCTGGATCTAAGTGAAAACATGATTGACGGAAACCTGCCTAGTTGTTTGAATCGGCTATCATATCTTGAGACGCTTGATATTTCTTTTAATCAATTCACAGGAACGCTTCCGCCATCTCTGATTGCTAATCTCACATCTCTTAAGATGTTTGATATTTCTTCAAATCAATTCACCGGAATACTCCTACCATCTCTGATTGTTAATCTCAAATCTCTAGAATACGTTGACTTTGGTCTTAACAAGTTTGAAGGCTCGTTTTCATTTGGTTCGTTATCCAATCATACAAAGCTTGAGTTTTTCCAACTTGAAAGAGACAATGAAAAACTTGAGTTGGAGACAGAAGAGCCTATAGGTTGGATTCCGATGTTCCAGTTGAAGGTTCTTGCGCTACGTAACTGGAATATCAAAAGGCTTAAAGGAAGTGTTGTTCCTAGTTTCCTACTTCACCAACACAAGTTACAAGCACTAGACATGTCTCACAATTCTTTGGAGGGACAATTTCCGAATTGGTTGCTGAAAAATAATACAAAGCTCAAATCTCTAAATTTAAGGAACAACTCATTACAAGGTGTTATGCATATGGAGTATTTAAATGCTAATATGAGGTTCCTAGATATGTCTGGAAATCATATCACTGGCATTATCCATCATGATATACAAAAGTTCATTCCGTATGTAGAATATTTAAACTTTTCAAGCAATGCCCTAAATGGTGTTATCCCTTCTTCAATATGTGATTTGCATCAACTGCGAACATTGGAGTTATCTCAAAATGATTTTTCAGGAAGATTACCAAATGGATTTGTTACAAATCTTTCTAACTTAAAGATACTAAAACTATCAAAGAACGCCTTACATGGCCAGATACTTTCAGGAAACTTAAGTTTGGGTCGTATCAAAGTCCTTCACCTAGACAACAATTATTTCACAGGTAACATTGGAAATAAGATTGTGGAACACACTGATGGGTTCGGTTTACTATCTTTGGATATTAGTGATAATTTTTTCAAAGGTCCCATCCCAAGTTGGGTAAGCAATGACTCTACAATAAGGGAACTTGTTATGAGAAATAATAGATTTGAAGGGCAATTTCCTTGTGGAAAAGCCTCTTTCAGTTTTCTAGATATCTCACACAATTTTTTCTTCGGGCCCATTCCATATTGCCTAAATTTGAAACATATGCAGAATCTTCATTTGAGCTTCAACAGATTCACAGGATTGGTTCCGAACACTTTTAGTAATCTAACTAATGTTTTGACTTTAGATATAGGCCACAACAACCTTTCAGGCAGGATTCCTGAATTTCTAGGTAACCTATCCAGGTTACGGATTCTACTTTTAGGAGCAAATAAGTTTAATGGTTCTATTCCGGAGGAGTTGTGCAAATTAACTAATGTCAGTTTAATAGATTTATCTAGCAACTCCCTTTCCGGTTTAATACCTAGATGCCTACATTATAAAGCTGGACCCAAAGAACTTGTTTATATACAAGAACCATTTTTAGGGTTTGGTGGTCTTTCCCTTGATGTCTATGAGAGTGAAATACAACGTTCTTTGTATCGTGAAACTGTGTATCAATTTCACACTCAAGATGAAGCTCGATTTACAACAAAAAGATATGCTCAAATCTATAAAGGTAATATCCTTGATTACATGTCAGGATTGGACTTATCATGTAACGAGCTTACAGGTGAAATTCCACCAGAACTAGGGATGTTAACCCGTATTCTCTATTTAAACCTGTCTCATAATAAGTTGACTGGACCCATTCCTGTGAACTTATCAAATCTCATAGAGATAGAGAGTTTGGACCTTTCTTTTAATGGTTTAACCGGCAAAGTTCCATCAGAACTGATTCAACTGAAGTTTTTAGCTGTTTTCAGTGTGTCTTACAACAATCTATCAGGGAAACTCCCAGAATGGAAAGCACAATTTGCGACCTTTACCGAGGAGAGCTATGAAGGAAATCCACTTCTTTGTGGACCACCATTAAAGAATAATTGCATCACGAAATCACCAGTGACCCATCCATCAAACGAAGAAGGAACTGATGAGAAATGGTATAGTATGGATATGGCATCATTTTATGGAAGCTCTTGTTCCACATGGCTTGTGTTCGTGTTGGGATTTGCAGCGCTTCTTTGCATCAATCCTTACTGGCGTAGAAGGTGGCTAGAGTTGGTTGAAGAATGCATGTTTACATGTTATTATTTCCTTTATTCTTTAGTCATGAAGCCTTTTATGATCTTCTATAAGTAGTACCTCTTTGAGGATGTGCTAGAATAAATGCAAACTAGTTTTCTATGTATATGTGCGTGTGTTGTACTCTGTATTGATATATGTATGATAGTATATGGCATACCCTAGCCATAAGTTAAAAACAAAAAAAAGGAAGTTATGATATTGATCATAAATATGGAGTATGGACCAACAATGATGTTGGTGCCGGTGTGAACATGGAGTAATTTTTTATGGTAAAATGGTAATTATTGTTTATTCAATAAATTGGAAATTTGTAAGTGGTCAAAAGTTGAGGCAACAGTTAGAAGAGATGGAGATTTGGATGAGAGATATGAGAGAAAGTGACGGTAAGTGAGTAATGTTGGCAAATGTAATTAGAAGGCATGTATATAAGATATCATATACGCCTCGTTTACGGTATGCGTATATACTGTATATATGTGTGGGCGCTCGATGGGCAAAAGTGAAAGTGCACTAATTTTAACGTTATTTTACTAATTTCGTGAAAAATAATGTTAGGGGGGGGGGATGGTTAATCATACATCATGTGGTGGCATTGATAGCTGAAAGACAAGGGAGTACATGCACTAGTTGACCTTTGTCTTAATTGCCGAGTGTTATGTGCCTTATGTCCAAGACTTGATACAAACTAACATTGAGCCGGGAGTCTCACTGTAAGCAGCCTCTCTATTCCTATGGGGTAGAGGTAAGGTTGTCTACATCTTACCCTACTCAGACCCTACCTTAACTTTGCTATTGGTGAGATTTATTAAGTATGATAATGATGATATATAAGATATGATAGATACACTTACAAGTATAAAAAAAAGGTATGTTTTAACTTCTGTATTATTTACACTACTACCACTCTGTATTTATTTACATTTATTCTAGGGTTGAGATTACTAAATAAATATCTTGTATAAATATTGAGATTCGAAAGACTGAAACCAATTAGAAGTTGACACCTAGAGTTAGTGCCGTTAATTGAACATTTGCGCAAGCCACTTACTGACTCATGTGATTGATTGCACCATGTGTGGTAAAGAGTGCACAATTGAGCCAGTTCCACTTACCCAACTCAATCACATTGGATGAGCCATTCTCTTCTAACTAAGACGTGTTATGTGTCAAGCTATGGGCTCCAATACAACGCCTCACCATAGTGCGTTACGTAGAAAAAAAGAACCTAGGGGGTTACTAGAATCGAACAAGAGACCTCAACATCTTCGATGGGGATGTATAAGTAGGTGCCCAACCGATTTAAATCTTTATTTAGTTTAATTTTAACAAGTTATACAAATCATTTTGTTTAACTTAATTTGAAGTTCATTTTGTTAAATTCAATTTTTAAACGCAACGTTTTTTAAAATTTAACAACTTTTTAAATTCAAATTTGAACAACTGGTTATGCGGTTTTTCGATATCAAGTATTTGATAACTCAGTTCAATTTTATTTTTCAACAAATTCAACTTTATATTGTTTATGTTGATAAGAAAAAGCTGACTCAACACCTAAAATGGTGGGATCCTTGCAACAATCTAACAGCAGAAGAACTTGGGTTATTGGTTCATATATGTGGGGTTAAATTGTCTCACAGTCAAATCATAGGAGCCATGCCAAGTTCTTTTCTGATTCTTGCAAACATAAAGAGGGCTTGGACATTTCATCAAACACTTTGAGTGCACCAATTTGAGATGAATGTTCGCCTATAAAAACCAATATGATTTTAATAGTACCATTGTCAAGCTATAGAAACATGGTATGTTGTGAAAATTTGGAAACATCTATGAATTGTTAGGTTCATGATTGTGAAATCAAGAGGGTCATATTACCAAAATTGTCAAAAAACGGTTCAATTTCTTAGGCCGATCAATCTTTGGGCTTAGGGGATGATAGCTCATTAAAAGATTTTTTACTTGTAATAGTTTAAAACTAAGAAATGTGGTCACGCCCAAAAAAATTGATATAAACTAATCACCTTCATTATTTTTGTTGGTTTGGGTTTGTATATTTGATGATATTTGGTTAGTTTTGACTCCAAATTTTCATCTAAATGAAATTTTTTTTTTGAACGGCGAAAAAAAGGTGTGGAAAACCCGTTGAGATAGAGACTCGAAACAGGGTCACTTGACTCAGTAAACAATACCCGCACCACTGTACCATAACATGCTTGGTTCATCTAAATGAAATGCCATTAAATTCTTGGAAACAAAAGTCAAGTAAAACAGCATCATAGTGTGAAAATCTTGGTCGCACAATTGGTGTTTGATGAAATGCATTAAAGAAATTGTTCAAAATCTAACGCATTAGACTTCATCTGATGAATTTTGAGTTCTGTACTCTGCTAGAATTTACTTTTTTTTAATGGCAAATTTTGGATCACTGACGGACTACTGGAGTATCATCGTGCTACCAGCAGAACCATCCGATCATATCCATCTCCACTAAGCAATAACGCCTATACATCCCCTTGTGGGAGTCGAACCCAGGACCAAATGGTTACTAAGTCTTATCTCACATCTAAGATGACACTAGGCTATAATGCCATACACGCTAGAATTTTATTTGAGTATGTATAAATTGTCAAACCCACTAGATATCAGAATATATAAATTCAGTTTTTTTAAGCACGTGAATCGGCTTCTTTAATGTCATATAAACTTCTCTGTTTTTTTAGGATTGCAAAAATGTTATTCTATTAACAAGTACAGCAATTGTTAAACCGACCTGTCGTAAAGCATGATCGGCGTGTTTAATTTTCTCCAAATTTTGTTCTAAATCTCGTTCAAATAACATATAATAATAAAAAAATAACTCGATCACACCAACGGTTTATGTAAAAACATAATATAAAAAGTTACATTGTTTGTAAAATAAAAAAAGTAAATAATTTAATCATACAAATGAAAATAAATAAATTATAAAAACATATATATTTTATAAAAAAATTGTTAATTGATGAATTATGAAAATTTAAAGTAATCGATAAAACAATAGTGATAAATTTAATAACAAAATAAAATAAAGAGTAAATTGTCAAAATCGTCCCTGAGGTTTGGGTATTTTTGCCATTTCATACAAAACAACTTTTTATACCATATAGTTCTTATTTTTGGGATATTTTATCATTTTCATCCAAACGTCTAACTTTTTTTTTGCCAAGATCGTCTCTGAGATTTGAGCTTTTTTGTCATTTTCATCCAAATGTTTGATAGAAAAATAAAACAAATTAAATGTTTGGATGAAAATGGCAAAAAATCCCAAAAGTGAAAGACTATATTGTAAAAAAAAAGTTGTTTTGGATGAAATTGACACAGATGTCCAAATCTCAGGAACGATTTTGACAATTTACTGTAAAATAAAATAACTTAATTAAATTGCATGTTATGTAGGGTGTGGTCATGACCCTCATTACCAACATGACCCTCCATGTCAGTGCCATGTAACCCACCTCTAATCCACCATTCAAAACCATTACCCTAAGGGTGTGGTCATGACCCAAACCACTAGCCCCGTTTTTATTTTAATTTATCTTTCTTTTAAGAAAAAGGAAATGATTTTTTGAAAAATGGAAAGGAGGACCATGGTTGCCATGATTTAATGCACGTAAACCAGAGTAGATCAAACAAGGTGGTGGTGTAGCCTTCCATTCATGTTCCTAGTTGGTGAATAATGTCTCAACCATGACCCCACACCCTTTAGCCTTATAGTGGGATGAATTAAGATGTTTAGGCAAAGCTTATTTGGGCTGAACTTGATAAGGCTGGATTAGGAAGACTAATGGGCTGGAAGCACTGGAGCTAATGGATGTAGTTATGAGGACGGTCCTAGAAGTGGTTATAATGTTTGCTTAATATCTTAATGTAATATTTATATTATCTAACCTGTAAGCCACAAAATTTATTTTCTTAACTTGTATAATTTGGTATAATGAATTGAGGATTTATTCTGATGGTGAATGAATTATCTTACTGTTTCCAAAATTAATAATCGTCTTTATTTCATAAGATTTGGGGGTATTGATCAAGATTTATTAGATTTACTTTATAATCGTCATAACAATTTCACACAAGTACGAAGTATCAAAGAGATTACTTACTCTACGAGTTTGAAAAAGTGTAAAAAAATATGGTGCTATGTTAACCATGTCGGATATAAGCGGAAAATTGTTTTTAGCTATGATATCCGCGTGAGTTTAAAATAAAGGAAAATTATACAACATTATTATGAGCTTTCAAGAAAAATAGTGCGGTCAAATATTTATTACTCAACGGTATTTGACAAGGACTCTATCTACACGATAACAACATTTAAGTTTAAAGTTTGTAGGAAATTAGTCAAGAAAATATAGTTGTCATATAATAAGTATTGGGAGTAACATTTACTCCAATATAATGCGTTTTTTTCCTATGGGGACACATGGGAGTAGGCCATTCCAACCGAGAAAATATGCATGTGTCCAAATTGACAATTGACTTACTTTGTGTTATGCATTATCCACCAAGCAAAAGTTATGGTTGTCAATCGATTTGTCTTGATGACTTTTAGTATCATGTGTAATGTCATTTATACTATTATGAAGTCTTGCGACTTATTTGTTCTTGATTTTTGTTTTTCGTTAGTAAGCATAAATCATTAGTATTAATATTATTGGTTTTCCTTGTCGAACAATTACAAGGAGTTTGTATTGAAGAAGAGAGGAAGGCGCTACTCGAAATCAAAGCCTCCCTTCACAAGTTATCACACCCGTTTTGATGTCAGCAAACTTCTCTCCACTTGGGTTGACCACGAGATCACTCACCGGGTATATCATAAGCCTCTATTTGAGCAACTTGTTCTCGAGAGATGATGATTACTTAGACAATGGCATGCGATGGCGGGTAGATATTTCTCCCTTCCTTCATTTCAAAGAGTTGAGAAGCCTTGATTTGTCATGGAATTTGAAGTCTTTAAGTTTAAATATTTCCATTCTAATTTTATTTATTTACTTGGTTATATTTGAAGTCTTGAAGTTTGAATATTTCAATAGTCAAGACTGTTGGATGATTATAATCGCATCAACGGGGCGATAATACGTCAAGGCACTCAACTAATGTCCCAATCACAAAAATCGAACTCCACAAATAAAATCAAACAACTTTTATATCAAATCAAACATGACCTTATTGAAAAAATCAAACTAGAAACTAATAAAGAATTTGACAAAGAAAAAAATTGAACCGGATACGACTGACTTTTGGAACCCCTTTGCCTAAAATTGGAAAGTCGATTGGGATGGGAAAAGTTGATCTTGTAATTTATTATTTTCAACATTCAATTCCAATAACATTTTAGCAAGTCATGAATGAGGAAGATCAGAGCCGTCCCGGAGAACACTCAAAAAATTTTGGGCCCCGGGCGACAAAAGGAATTGGGCCCAAAATTAGGGTTAAGGGAAAATGAATTAAAAAAATTAAAACCTTAGTGGTTGAGCCAATACTAAGACTTGAACTTGTGACCTCTACATTACCTTGAGAATGTTTTTTTGTAACACCTCGAAAATTCACGTTATATAATGTATTGACACGTGTCATAAGCTTGAACGTGTGAAAAAAAAAATACTCTAGAGGGACTAAAGTTGACAAACACGAAAAGTATGTGAATATAGGGGTTTAAATTGTCAACAATGGATAAATATACTTTACAATAACCCTACATAATGTTTATACCCTTAAACGAATAAATCATGGATCATACGAAGCTAATTGTGAAAGAAAGTGAGAGATTACAAAGAACAGGGGTTAAATGTGTCAACATGTTTAAAGTATACCTCTGAGTGACCTTTTAGCAAACCTGAAGCTTTGTAACGATTAAATATGCTCACTAGAATGCACGATAAAAATTTCATAAAGTTTCGTTATCGTATGAGAAAGTTATGATCAAATTCGTATACGATGGGTTAAAGCGTCAACATTGAAAATTATGACTTTTCGGGTAACATGAAGTGACCAAGAACTTAACAAAGTGGGTATAAGTCATGAACCTCTTATAAGTCAAGATGAGGGGCTCAAAATGCAAGAAACAAAGTGTGGTTGACCTTTCGAAGAACCAAGAGCCAAGGGTGCAAACTGAAAAAGTTGTTTAACCTGAGCCACACCCTCAAGCGGGCCGCGTAAGCCCAGGCAGAGCCTTACGCGGGCCGCCTGGCACGCCCAGATGCAGAAACTCGTTTCTGTTGCCTGTTCAGCCTTGGAACCGACTTTAATCAGATACTTTCACCCATGGGCGACCCCTAGATGACTCCTAGGCACTTAGGGACATCTGTTGATGATCCATGGCCATTGATAGCATGATTTGTCAATGATCTAAGGTGATTAAAGCACTATATAAAGGCCCTTGTTGCAACAATTTAGATCACACCTCACTTCTGCAATTCTAGAGCTTTCTGGAGCTTAAGAGCAGACCCAAGTCCTTCATAATCGTGCATAGGACTTCAGTAAGTATGCTTAACCTTTCTTAGTCGAGTTTTTGCTTAGTTTTAGCTTAAAAGTCAAACCGTCGTAATTAACGGTTGACTTCACGATTAATCACTAATGGTCCAGTGATTGGTCGAATTGAAAGTAGTTATAAGTTGGTAATTATGTGGGCAATAAACCCTTAAAAGGGCACCCTCTGATTCCCACTCTAACTAGGTCAAATGTCGGGTCAAACTTGTTGTTAAAAAGTCAACAGAATGCGTATTTTTCAATTTATGCATAATTAGCAATGTAGAAGCTTTTCAACCTATTTTATTACTCTTATAACTTAGTAATTAATGTAAGAACGTGTCTAAGCATGTTCGACCCGACAATTTTCTGTTTAGACCCGGTTCGGAACCGAAAGTCGCAAAACTTTGACTTTTGCTTTGACTTCAGTTCTGACCCGATTTAGTATGGTTTGGAAATGCCTTAGAGCTTCCTTAGGACCAGGTTACATGATAGTATAACCCTCTGTGGTTGGATCGTTGATTGTCCGATTCGTTTACACTTTTCCGTTAAATGCTTAATGTTGACCATAATGCCCTTTTGACCATAAAACGAGAATTTTGGAAATATGAAAGGACATAAATCTTTGCTACTGATTTATAAACATGTCCCTAAAATTTCACAGCAGTTGGAGGTCTAGATTAGGAGTTATGCTCATTAGCGTAATTATAACGCCTTTTAGTAATTAAACGGCGCAATTAGCATAAAGCCTATCTAAACCCAATTTTTGACACCAAACCTTTTACCCACTGATGTAATATAATATTTTGAGATTTTTAAAGATTTTTAATTATTTTTAACCTGCCCATAACCTAAGGTTATGGCGTTGATTCGGTAAATACTGATTATACCCTTTTTGGTCATGAAATGAGTTTTACATAATATTTTGACACCAATCCAATTGCTACTGATTTTATATAATAAATAAAGTATTTTGAACTTTATAACCTGATCAGAAAACTCAGATTTCCTGTATAATCCGGAAATCGCTTAAAATGGCTTTTAAAGCGTATTAAACGCATAGTTTAGGTTTATAACCATTTTTGTCACATAAGACTTATTACCAATTGATATACCCTGTTAAAATAAGTCATTTTACTGATGTATTCAGACCCGAACCTCAGAAGTTCATTAAATCTATTTTATAATCTTTAAAATGACCAAAATACCCCTACGGGGCTTATTTTGAGATTAAACTCGTTTTAGGCATAATGGAAGGTATCCTACTGATATCACAACATAATTAAGGCATATTAACTTAGGAAACCTGTATATGACTCTTCTGGTTACTCGTTACGCACTTGTCGCGTTCGGATCGGCTTATGTGACTAGTTCGCATATATTAGCCGAAACGGGTCAAACCATATCAGTTTTGTCTCAAAATCCAGAATGTGTTTAAGTTACCCATATTAAACAAGCATACAAACTTGCCAGGTCAAAAACACATTCTAAACCGGTCTTCGCCTTATCATGCGTTTGAACCGTATCTTTCTTTAAAACTAACCGGTCTAAGCTTAGGCTTAATTAAAGACCCGTTAGCATTCTAATTGGTTAATTATACCATCATTCCAGACTAGAGCCTTCCGGTAAATTATACCTACGCTTACTTAAGTGAATACGGATGAGTCATTAAATTCTTGCTATTTAAGACAGGAGCTAGCTCAGGTAAATACTCTTAACTTATTTTCCATATACGGGCTTGGGATATGGTATTATAATAATACCGCTTGGTCGGGTATTGAATGTTTAATCTTATTGTGGTTAAATTATTGAGGTAACCCGCTTTAATCTGTATTGTTTGAAATAAAAGCCTTTAGGGGTTAATGACCATGTCCCGGATATCCTTGACATCATTGTATTATAAAATGGCCACGCCTTAAGCACGGGGTGTAAGCATACACTGAAAGTTGCTTAAAGGGAAACGGTATCTCACTCTCTTGTGGGCTTATACTTGTGGCGTGTCTGTTAATCTTGACTCGGTTTCTACATCGGGCCCTGAACGTACAACGAACATGTAAATCTGTATACAAGATTATAAATATAATTGTCCCAGGTTATAAAAGATTAATTTTGCCTTGTGCATTTTAATCAAAGTGTCGAAATATTTTCGTGTCTTGTGCACCTAAACCAATTTTCATAAACATTTTCAAATGAGTCGGTTGAGTGTATTTACCAGTGAAAACTGACGTATATTCAAAAGTCTAAGTGACAGGTACAAGTACGTAATAGGCTGGAAGCTGCTCAGGACGTTAATAAGGAATCTTTCAAGTTCTAGGCGTCTAAAGTCTGTTGAACAATGTTTATGTTTTAAGATCCGCCTGTGGATCCTTTACTTTCCGTTGTAATACTTGATATTACTTTATATTCGAATTGTAATATATTTATCTTTTGCTTCCACTGTGCATTTATATATTGTGTGGTTTGACTATGATGATATCAACTACGTCACGATACTCCCCTACCGGGCCCACCGGTGAAACGTGGAAACGCGGGGTGTGACAGGTTGGTATCAGAGCCAACACTGAGTGAATTAAACGCTAGCCTTTTTATGTTTAATCTCAGTTACACAATTGCACATTCTTGAGTCTAGACAAGAACATAGGACTAATCCTAATTCGTTTTATTTTGTCTTTATTTGGTTCCCTTGTTATTTTCTGATTAGCCCTTGCATGGGCAAGTCATTTTCTGTAGAAGTCCCGTTTAGGGCAACCATATACCTGTTTAAAATTTTAATGGACCGATTATATTTAAAATATCATTCCTATATTATAAGATCTACCATTGTAATAAAATGGCAATATCTAAAAAGGACAAGACCTAGCCATATGTCACTTTAAGACAGGGCCAAGATAGTAGTTCCACAATTAGATTCAGATCCTTGTTAACATTTCAAGTTAGGATCGTTCTGCGTTAAATATTAAAAGAATCTTAAAGGTAAAACCTAGCCTAAATGTCATTGTAGACATGGCCAAGACGGTAAAACTTATCTAAAAGATTCCAATCCCTGTTAACATCTGTAAGTATGTTAACATTTTTGGTAAACTGTGAATCGTTAAAGTCACACAGGCCATCTTTAAAAAGGGGGTTAGTCTAAATTCCCTTATTTGAAATAAACATCCATTTGTAATGAAGTGCCCACGGGCCAAACTTGTTGTCCGATAAGACAACGACCGTGGTGGTCTTTGACCCCCGTCTAAAGATGTTGAACTACGTCCAAGCATAATAGTTTGTAAGATCAATGCGATCCTGACTAATATCATCAAATGAAGATGATCAAATTATAAACATCCATAAGTGATGAAATGCCTACGGGCCATACTTATTGTCCTAAGGGACTAAAGACAGTAATAGTCTTTGACTCACTGTCCAGAAAAGGTAATGAAATATGTTCAAACTTTAATGCCTCGACTCTCTGAAGTCATAGCTTACAAATTTAAAACTATCCTTGTGACTAGGCCTTTTGCGCCACTTTTATATCCTTAATGTTTTATAACTAGGATAAATTATAATGAAAATGCTAATTAAATATAACTAACAAATTAACCAATATGGTTTATATTACCATGGTTGATGAATCGTCAAGAATGATGATTCCATAATAACCTCTGAATAAATAATTGTCAATATGTATGTAGCAATCAAACTACATGGCTGGATCAGATGAGGTCAACAGCCACCTAAGGGAGAATAATGATGCTACCAGAGTTAATATAACTGGTGCGGAACTACAGGCATTAATAGATGATGCCGTTACACGAGCTCTCGACAGACAGTATGATGAATCAAGTGATACACACTCCAAGATTCTATCAGTGGCTCGTAGTAAGCCCCCTTCTAAATCACACGAATCGAAGGAGGACGATGTTCATAACTCGTCAAATCAGAGTAGTGTTCCGTCTGGACAGGTTGTGCTTAATCAAGAGCCACATGTTAAAACCTGGTCGTATAAATATTTTGTCTCCTGCAAGCCCAGAGAATTTACAGGAGAAGAAGGAGCCATCGATTGCATGACATGGCTCGAGGAGATGGACACCGTTGTTGACATCAGCGGTTGTGCGGAACAAGATGTTGTGAAATTTGTTTCACAATCTTTTAAAGGAGAAGCTCTAGCTTGGTGGAGGTCACTGATCCAAGCTACGGGGAAGATCCCTTTGTACAACATGACTTGGGATCAGTTCGTCGCTCTTAGCAAAGAAAATTATTGTCCTCAACATGAAGTTGAGAAAATTGAGACTGAATTCTTGACATTAGTCATGGAGAACTTAGATTGTCAAGCATACCTTACAAGCTTCAATACCATGTCTCGATTGGTTCCTTACTTGATCACACCGGAACCAAAGCGAATAGCTCGCTTTACTGGGGGTTTAGCCCCAGAAATAAAGGCCAGTGTGAAAGCATCGAGACCTACTACATTCAGGTCAGCGGCAGATCTGTCGCTATCTCTCACACTCGATGTGGTCAGAAACGAGGCAGCCAAAGCCTCTGAAGATGGAAAGCGTAAAAGGGAGGATGAGAATTCTCATCGCTCCGATAGAAAGAAAAAGAGGAACTCTGAGGATAAGAAGAGCTCCGGATTTGAGAAAGACAGCCAGCAGTCGGGTGAGAAGAACAGGTGCAAAACCTGTAGGAAATACCACCTCGGGAAATGCAGATTTGAATCTCAGCCTCTACCTTGTGGGATTTGCAAGTCTAAGGAACATAAAACCTTGGATTGCAAGAAGTTGAAAGACGCAACCTGTTATGGTTGCAACGAGAAGGGGCATATCAGGACCAACTGTCCTAGGAATCAGAAGAAGCCCGAAGAGGCCAAGAAAACAAACGCATAAGTCTTCCAGACGAACGCCCAGGAGATGCCGCAGAATGATAACTATAAAGCAGGTACCTTTCCTTGTCAAGCAGTTATACAGAAATTTATTTGATACTGGCACATATGATTCTATAATAAGCGATAAATGCTGAGAACTGTTGCCTCCGCCTGATTTGGACTCCGGTCATTTACTGCGAGGTAGGAATTGGCCGATGATACTTTAGAGAATGCTCCAATAAATCTTAGATTGATATTTTATATCTATTAGGAATCACTCTTTTCTGATACCCCAATGTCAAGTTTTCAAGCTATCCAAAATCATCAATATGATCAAGACAGATGTGACAATTGATCCCCTGTCAACAAGGTGATGGACTAGGTCCAAACCTTAATTGCCATTAATGGTCTTCTATGGCTTAGGCTAAGAATAATTGATATATATATATATATATATATATATATATACATATCTACAGGACATTCATAGAGAATGTTCGTACTATATTAGCCTGTATGGTATAACGATATCATGGTTAGTATATTAGGTCACCAGGATGATGGATAGCAGTTGTTGAATTGCAACTAAGAACTTGTTTTATTGGTGTTAGGAACCAATATCGAATATGGCAAACTCAGATAGAGCAGCCGTTGATCGTGTTATGAATGATGCGACACAGGCCAATGATGCTACAATTGTGAGCCTTAGAATTTCTGAAGATGTTCTTCAAACTATGATAGAAGCAGCTGTTGGAAAGGCTGTAAAGAAAGCTGTGAAAAAGTTCAAGGAGCCCCATGCTACCCGCTCCAAATTTTATCTAAGACCACATTTCCTTACACATAAGGAGGATCTTGTTCATGCCTCAAATGCAAAAGATGAGCTAAAAAGGAAAAGGGAGGAAGATAACTCCCAGAGCTCTAAGAAGAAGAACAAACAAAAGTCCAACCAGAAACCAGTATGCAAGACCTGCAAGAAGCGCCATTTTGGGAAATGCAGGTTCGAATCAAAATCCCAATCACAGCCTAGGGCCTGTGGAATCTGCAAATCTAGCGAGCATAAAACATTGGAATGCCAGGAAATAGGAGATGCGACTTGTTACAACTGTAACGAGAAAGGGCATATCAAATCAAATTGCCCAAAATATACCAGGAAGCTTAAAGGAGATAAGAAGACCAACGCTAAGGTCTCTCAGATGGATGCAAAAGAGGTCACACAAGATGACAATATTATAACCGGTACGTCCTCATCCATGATGTATATGCAAGGGTATTGTTTGTTACTGGTGCAGATAAGTCATTGTGGAATAAATTTTGTTAGTTATTAAATCTGCCTGTTAGGACCCTAAGCACAAAATATGAAGTAGAATAAAACGCTAAGAATTCTGCTTTGAATCGAATACCAATAAATCCTTCATAAATTGTAAGTATATTAGACTTTAAAAAAAATCTATCATAAGAACCCTAGATATTAAGTGTAAGGTAAAACTTACAGGCGAAAATCATAGGAACCATTTCTTCTGTTTCTGTCAGAAATATTCAGTCATAAAATTCTAATGTACCCTCTCTCCAGATAAAGTACATTCATATGTAATTGATATCTCTTTGATCTCCATCGATTACGAATACCAGATGGTATGACAAAAGCGCCATATGAGGATTGGTGTATCTTAATATGTTCCATAGATTGCTTCCATGCCTGATCAGTATGGAGGTTTAATGCATGGAACCACAAAGATATTCCAATGGTCATACGGTATTGAAGTCAACTAAAGGTATTCAAAGATGATATCCAGAATGGAATTGTCTAAGTAAGTGTCTTTGATTAAGAAATCCGTGGACTCGTAACATAAATATGTCACTCATTTGACACCAGCAGGGATGGATGAACTGGAGCCTGAGATATGGAAAATCTCTGTAACCTCGTTGTATCTTGATTATCTTCTCCAAAGACTACCCTGTTTGCCTCCCGAGAGACAAGTAGAGTTAAGATTAACATCCCGTTTTGGGTTGGAGTGTTGTAAGAACTCCATGTTGATTATGGAATAACCGAAACCCTGATTAAGTAAATTTTAAGATATAGATTCATATAGCCTAACTCAATATCCTGAGAATTCGGTGTAGTTAAGTAAGAAAGACGGTTCATGTTGCTTATGCATTAATTACCGCAACTCTATTTAGGCAACAATTAAGAATTTGCCATCAGCTGCCCAGGATCGTCGATTTATTCGACTAACGACAAGGATTAGCTATTCCTTAAGATTAGTTTCGAGCAGTGGTTGGATTAACCATCTCACCTTAAAATAAGCTTTCAATAATAGTTGTTATATAAGTATCAAGGCTGCTCCCTTGGAGACCTTGTATAGATGAAATGTTAAACATCTATTGTTAGGACAATAGATTGGTAAGTCCAATTATCAAGATCTGAAAGTTGCATTAGAAACAACAAATAAGATCACGCAAATTCATAATCATCTGTAAGATGCCAGTATTCGGCAGAAAATCAAGGATTTATGAAAATAGCAAACCTCCTAAGTTCTTGTTAAAGGAATAAGATTCAACAAAAGATAACACCCTAGAAGGGTGTGCCAAAATTTGTTAAATTACCGGGCTAGTTAAGCTCTGAGTAAATAGAATCATTCGAAGGAAATCGAATGTATCAAGATCAAGTAGCTCATAAGCTAAAACCTATTTAAGGAGCTTAGCGGAGCTCGCAATACATTGCACACTAGCGACTGAAGGAGGTGTTCGCCAATAAGTCAAGAAGCACTATCACATAATGATATGTAGATTTATGATGTGATGAGCATCCTGTATCGATTAAGAATCGACAGGATTAGAAGCTCCAAAAGGATACATGTACCTAATAAAGGAGTCACTTTGGGAGCTTGGAAAGACTCCAGATAAGTTATAGAAGTTAAGTCCATTATGCGACTAAAAGTACACCCCGCATTTTAACAAATCTCGAGGTCCAGATTTCTTTTAAGGGGGTGAGGATGTAACACCTCGAAAATTCACGTCATATAATGTATTGACACGTGTCATAAGCTTGAACGTGTGAAAAAAAAAATACTCTAGAGGGACTAAAGTTGACAAACACAAAAAGTATGTGAATATAAGGGTTCAAATTGTCAACAATGGATAAATATACTTTACAATAACCCTACATAATGTTTATACCCTTAAACGAATAAATCATGGATCATACGAAGCTAATTGTGAAAAAAAGTGAGAGATTACAAACTACAGGGGTTAAATGTGTCAACATGTTTAAAGTATACATCTGAGTGACCTTTTAGCAAACCCGAAGCTTTGTAACGATTAAATATGCTCACTAGAATGCACGATAAAAATTTCATAAAGTTTCGTTATCGTATGAGAAAGTTATGAAAAAATTCGTATACGAGGGGTTAAAGCGTCAACATTGAAAATTATGACATTTCGGGTAATATGAAGTGACCAAGAACTTAACAAAGTGGGTATAAGTCATGAACCCCTTATAAGTCAAGATGAGGGGCTCAAAATGCAAGAAACAAAGTGTGGTTGACCTTTCGAAGAACCAAGAGCCAAGGGTGCAAACTCAAAAATTTGTTTAACCTGAGCCACACCCTCAAGCGGGCCGCGTAAGCCCAGGCAGACCCTTACGCGGGCCGCCTGGCACGCCCAGATGCAGAAACTCGTTTCTGTTGCCTGTTCAGCCTTGGAACCGACTTTAATTAGATACTTTCACCCATGGGCGACCCCTAAATGACTCCTTGGCACTTAGGGACATCTGTTGATGATCCATGGCCATTGATAGCATGATTTGTCAATGATCTAAGGTGATTAAAGCACTATATAAAGGCCCTTGTTTTAACCATTTAGATAACACCTCACTTCTGCAATTCTGGAGCTTTCTGGAGCTTAAGAGCAGACCTAAGTCCTTCATAATCGTGCATAGGACTTCAGTAAGTATGCTTAACCTTTCTTAGTCGAGTTTTTGCTTAGTTTTAGCTTAAAAGTCAAACCGTCGTAATTAACGGTTGACTTCACGATTAATCACTAATGGTCCGGTGATTGGTCGAATTGAAAGTAGTTATAAGTTGGTAATTATGTGGGCAATAAACCCTTAAAAGGGCACCCTCTGATTCCCACTCTAACTAGGTCAAATGTCGGGTCAAACTTGTTGTTAAAAAGTCAACAGAATGCTTATTTTTCAATTTATGCATAATTAGCAATGTAGAAGCTTTGCAACCTGTTTTATTACTCTTATAACTTAGTAATTAATGTAAGAACATGTCTAAGCATGTTCGACCCGACAATTTTCTGTTTAGACCCGGTTCGGAACCGAAAGTCGCAAAACTTTGACTTTTGCTTTGACTTCAGTTCTGACCCGATTTAGTATGGTTTGGAAATGCCTTAGAGCTTCCTTAGGACCAGGTTACATGATAGTATAACCCTCTGTGGTTGGATCGTTGATTGTCCGATTCGTTTACACGTTTCCGTTAAATGCTTAATGTTGACCATAATGCCCTTTTGACCATAAAACGAGAATTTTGGAAATATGAAAGGACATAAATCTTTGCTACTGATTTATAAACATGTCCCTAAAATTTCACAGCAGTTGGAGGTCTAGATTAGGAGTTATGCTCATTAGCATAATTATAACGCCTTTTAGTAATTAAACGGCGCAATTAGCATAAAGCCTATCTAAACCCAATTTTTGACACCAAACCTTTTACCCACTGATGTAATATAATATTTTGGGATTTTTAAAGATTTTTAATTATTTTTAACCTGCCCATAACATAAGGTTATGGTGTTGATTCGGTAAATTTCGATTATACCCTTTTTGGTCATGAAATGAGTTTTACATAATATTTTGACACCAATCCGATTGCTACTGATTTTATATAATAAATAAAATATTTTGAACTTTATAACCTGATCAGAAAACTCAGATTTCCTGTATAATCCGGAAATCGCTTAAAATGGCTTTTCAAGCGTATTAAACGCATATTTTAGGTTTAAAACCATTTTTGTCACATAAGACTTATTACCAATTGATATACCCTGTTAAAATAAGTCATTTTACTGATGTATTCAGACCCGAACCTCAGAAGTTCATTAAATCTATTTTATAATCTTTAAAATGACCAAAATACCCCTACAGGGCATATTTTGAGATTAAACTCGTTTTGGGCATAATAGAAGGTATCCTACTGATATCACATCATAATTAAGGCATATTAACTTAGGAAACCTGTATATGACTCTTCTGGTTACTCGTTACGCACTTGTCGCGTTCGGATCGGCTTGTGTGACTAGTTCGCATATATTAGCCGAAACGGGTCAAACCATATCAGTTTTGTCTCAAAATCCAGAATGTGTTTAAGTTACCCATATTAAACAAGCATACAAACTTGCCAGGTCAAAACCACATTCTAAACCGGTCTTCGCCTTATCATGCGTTTGAACTGTATCTTTCTTTAAAACTAACCGGTCTAAGCTTAGGCTTAATTAAAGACCCGTTAGCATTCTAATTGGTTAATTATACCATCATTCCAGACTAGAGCCTTCCGGTAAATTATACCTACGCTTACTTAAGTGAATACGGATGAGTCATTAAATTCTTGCTATTTAAGACAGGAGCTAGCTCAGGTAAATACTCTTAACTTATTTTCCCTATACGGGCTTGGGATATGGTATTATAATAATACCGCTTGGTCGGGTATTGAATGTTTAATCTTATTGTGGTTAAATTATTGAGGTAACCCGCTTTAATCTGTATTGTTTGAAATAAAAGCCTTTAGGGGTTAATGACCATGTCCCGGATATCCTTGACATCATTGTATTATAAAATGGCCACGCCTTAAGCACGGGGTGTAAGCATACACTGAAAGTTGCTTAAAGGGAAACGGTATCTCACTCTCTTGTGGGCTTATACTTGTGGCGTGTCTGTTAATCTTGACTCGGTTTCTACATCGGGCCCTGAACGTACAACGAACATGTAAATCTGTATACAAGATTATAAATATAATTGTCCCAGGTTATAAAAGATTAATTTTGCCTTGTGCATTTTAATCAAAGTGTCGAAATATTTTCGTGTCTTGTGCACCTAAACCAATTTTCATAAACATTTTCAAATGAGTCGGTTGAGTGTATTTACCAGTGAAAACTGACGTATTTTCAAAAGTCTAAGTGACAGGTACAAGTACGTAATAGGCTGGAAGCTGCTCAGGACGTTAATAAGGAATCTTTCAAGTTCTAGGCGTCTAAAGTCTGTTGAACAATGTTTATGTTTTAAGATCCGCCTGTGGATCCTTTACTTTCCGTTGTAATACTTGATATTACTTTATATTCGAATTGTAATATATTTATCTTTTGCTTCCACTGTGCATTTATATATTGTGTGGTTTGACTATGATGATATCAACTACGTCACGATACTCCCCTACCGGGCCCACCGGTGAAACGTGGAAACACGGGGTGTGACAGGTTGGTATCAGAGCCAACACTGAGTGAATTAAACGCTAGCCTTTTTATGTTTAATCTCAGTTACACAATTGCACATTCTTGAGTCTAGACAAGAACATAGGACTAATCCTAATTCGTTTTATTTTGTCTTTATTTGGTTCCCTTGTTATTTTCTGATTAGCCCTTGCATGGGCAAGTCATTTTCTGTAGAAGTCCCGTTTAGGGCAACCATATACCTGTTTAAAATTTTAATGGACCGATTATATTTAAAATATCATTCCTATATTATAAGATCTACCATTGTAATAAAATGGCAATATCTAAAAAGGACAAGACCTAGCCATATGTCACTTTAAGACAGGGCCAAGATAGTAGTTCCACAATTAGATTCAGATCCTTGTTAACATTTCAAGTTAGGATCGTTCTGCGTTAAATATTAAAAGAATCTTAAAGGTAAAACCTAGCCTAAATGTCATTGTAGACATGGCCAAGACGGTAAAACTTATCTAAAAGATTCCAATCCCTGTTAACATCTGTAAGTATGTTAACATTTTTGGTAAACTGTGAATCATTAAAGTCACACAGGCCATCTTTAAAAAGGGGGTTAGTCTAAATTCCCTTATTTGAAATAAACATCCATTTGTAATGAAGTGCCCACGGGCCAAACTTGTTGTCCGATAAGACAACGACCGTGGTGGTCTTTGACCCCCGTCTAAAGATGTTGAACTACGTCCAAGCATAATAGTTTGTAAGATCAATGCGATCCTGACTAATATCATCAAATGAAGATGATCAAATTATAAACATCCATAAGTGATGAAATGCCTACGGGCCATACTTATTGTCCTAAGGGACTAAAGACAGTAATAGTCTTTGACTCACTGTCCAGAAAAGGTAATGAAATATGTTCAAACCTTAATGCCTCGACTCTCTGAAGTCATAGCTTACAAATTTAAAACTGTCCTTGTGACTAGGCCTTTTGCGCCACTTTTATATCCTTAATGTTTTATAACTAGGATAAATTATAATGAAAATGCTAATTAAATATAACTAACAAATTAACCAATATGGTTTATATTACCATGGTTGATGAATCGTCAAGAATGATGATTCCATAATAACCTCTGAATAAATAATTGTCAATATGTATGTAGCAATCAAACTACATGGCTGGATCAGATGAGGTCAACAGCCACCTGAGGGAGAATAATGATGCTACCAGAGTTAATATAACTGGTGCGGAACTACAGGCATTAATAGATGATGCCGTTACACGAGCTCTCGACAGACAGTATGATGAATCAAGTGATACACACTCCAAGATTCTATCAGTGGCTCGTAGTAAGCCCCCTTCTAAATCACACGAATCGAAGGAGGACGATGTTCATAACTCGTCAAATCAGAGTAGTGTTCCGTCTGGACAGGTTGTGCTTAATCAAGAGCCACATGTTAAAACCTGGTCGTATAAATATTTTGTCTCCTGCAAGCCCAGAGAATTTACAGGAGAAGAAGGAGCCATCGATTGCATGACATGGCTCGAGGAGATGGACACCGTTGTTGACATCAGCGGTTGTGCGGAACAAGATGTTGTGAAATTTGTTTCACAATCTTTTAAAGGAGAAGCTCTAGCTTGGTGGAGGTCACTGATCCAAGCTACGGGGAAGATCCCTTTGTACAACATGACTTGGGATCAGTTCGTCGCTCTTAGCAAAGAAAATTATTGTCCTCAACATGAAGTTGAGAAAATTGAGACTGAATTCTTGACATTAGTCATGGAGAACTTAGATTGTCAAGCATACCTTACAAGCTTCAATACCATGTCTCGATTGGTTCCTTACTTGATCACACCGGAACCAAAGCGAATAGCTCGCTTTACTGGGGGTTTAGCCCCAGAAATAAAGGCCAGTGTGAAAGCATCGAGACCTACTACATTCAGGTCAGCGGCAGATCTGTCGCTATCTCTCACACTCGATGTGGTCAGAAACGAGGCAGCCAAAGCCTCTGAAGATGGAAAGCGTAAAAGGGAGGATGAGAATTCTCATCGCTCCGATAGAAAGAAAAAGAGGAACTCTGAGGATAAGAAGAGCTCCGGATTTGAGAAAGACAGCCAGCAGTCGGGTGAGAAGAACAGGTGCAAAACCTGTAGGAAATACCACCTCGGGAAATGCAGATTTGAATCTCAGCCTCTACCTTGTGGGATTTGCAAGTCTAAGGAACATAAAACCTTGGATTGCAAGAAGTTGAAAGACGCAACCTGTTATGGTTGCAACGAGAAGGGGCATATCAGGACCAACTGTCCTAGGAATCAGAAGAAGCCCGAAGAGGCCAAGAAAACAAACGCATAAGTCTTCCAGACGAACGCCCAGGAGATGCCGCAGAATGATAACTATAAAGCAGGTACCTTTCCTTGTCAAGCAGTTATACAGAAATTTATTTGATACTGGCACATATGATTCTATAATAAGCGATAAATGCTGAGAACTGTTGCCTCCGCCTGATTTGGACTCCGGTCATTTACTGCGAGGTAGGAATTGGCCGATGATACTTTAGAGAATGCTCCAATAAATCTTAGATTGATATTTTATATCTATTAGGAATCACTCTTTTCTGATACCCCAATGTCAAGTTTTCAAGCTATCCAAAATCATCAATATGATCAAGACAGATGTGACAATTGATCCCCTGTCAACAAGGTGATGGACTAGGTCCAAACCTTAATTGCCATTAATGGTCTTCTATGGCTTAGGCTAAGAATAATTGATATATATATATATATATACATATCTACAGGACATTCATAGAGAATGTTCGTACTATATTAGCCTGTATGGTATAACGATATCATGGTTAGTATATTAGGTCACCAGGATGATGGATAGCAGTTGTTGAATTGCAACTAAGAACTTGTTTTATTGGTGTTAGGAACCAATATCGAATATGGCAAACTCAGATAAAGCAGCCGTTGATCGTGTTATGAATGATGCGACACAGGCCAATGATGCTACAATTGTGAGCCTTAGAATTTCTGAAGATGTTCTTCAAACTATGATAGAAGCAGCTGTTGGAAAGGCTGTAAAGAAAGCTGTGAAAAAGTTCAAGGAGCCCCATGCTACCCGCTCCAAATTTTATCTAAGACCACATTTCCTTACACATAAGGAGGATCTTGTTCATGCCTCAAATGCAAAAGATGAGCTAAAAAGGAAAAGGGATGAAGATAACTCCCAGAGCTCTAAGAAGAAGAACAAACAAAAGTCCAACCAGAAACCAGTATGCAAGACCTGCAAGAAGCGCCATTTTGGGAAATGCAGGTTCGAATCAAAATCCCAATCACAGCCTAGGGCCTGTGGAATCTGCAAATCTAGCGAGCATAAAACATTGGAATGCCAGGAAATAGGAGATGCGACTTGTTACAACTGTAACGAGAAAGGGCATATCAAATCAAATTGCCCAAAATATACCAGGAAGCTTAAAGGAGATAAGAAGACCAACGCTAAGGTCTCTCAGATGGATCCAAAAGAGGTCACACAAGATGACAATATTATAACCGGTACGTCCTCATCCATGATGTATATGCAAGGGTATTGTTTGTTACAGGTGCAGATAAGTCATTGTGGAATAAATTTTGTTAGTTATTAAATCTGCCTGTTAGGACCCTAAGCACAAAATATGAAGTAGAATAAAACGCTAAGAATTCTGCTTTGAATCGAATACCAATAAATCCTTCATAAATTGTAAGTATATTAGACTTTAAAAAAAACTATCATAAGAACCCTAGATATTAAGTGTAAGGTAAAACTTACAGGCGAAAATCATAGGAACCATTTCTTCTGTTTCTGTCAGAAATATTCAGTCATAAAATTCTAATGGACCCTCTCTCCAGATAAAGTACATTCGCATGTAATTGATATCTCTTTGATCTCCATCGATTACGAATACCAGATGGTATGACAAAAGCGCCATATGAGGATTGGTGTATCTTAATATGTTCCATAGATTGCTTCCATGCCTGATCAGTATGGAGGTTTAATGCATGGAACCACAAAGATATTCCAATGGTCATACGGTATTGAAGTCAACTAAAGGTATTCAAAGATGATATCCAGAATGGAATTGTCTAAGTAAGTGTCTTTGATTAAGAAATACGTGGACTCGTAACATAAATATGTCACTCATTTGACACCAGCAGGGATGGATGAACTGGAGCCTGAGATATGGAAAATCTCTGTAACCTCGTTGTATCTTGATTATCTTCTCCAAAGACTACCCTGTTTGCCTCCCGAGAGACAAGTAGAGTTAAGATTAACATCCCGTTTTGGGTTGGAGTGTTGTAAGAACTCCATGTTGATTATGGAATAACCGAAACCCTGATTAAGTAAATTTTAAGATATAGATTCATATAGCCTAACTCAATATCCTGAGAAATCGGTGTAGTTAAGTAAGAAAGACGGTTCATGTTGCTTATGCATTAATTACCGCAACTCTATTTAGGCAACAATTAAGAATTTGCCATCAGCTGCCCAGGATCGTCGATTTATTCGACTAACGACAAGGATTAGCTATTCCTTAAGATTAGTTTCGAGCAGTGGTTGGATTAACCATCTCACCTTAAAATAAGATTTCAATAATAGTTGTTATATAAGTATCAAGGCTGCTCCCTTGGAGACCTTGTATAGATGAAATGTTAAACATCTATTGTTAGGACAATAGATTGGTAAGTCCAATTATCAAGATCTGAAAGTTGCATTAGAAACAACAAATAAGATCACGCAAATTCATAATCATCTGTAAGATGCCAGTATTCGGCAGAAAATCAAGGATTTATGAAAATAGCAAACCTCCTAAGTTCTTGTTAAAGGAATAAGATTCAACAAAAGATAACACCCTAGAAGGGTGTGCCAAAATTTGTTAAATTACCGGGCTAGTTAAGCTCTGAGTAAATAGAATCATTTGAAGGAAATCGAATGTATCAAGATCAAGTTGCTCATAAGCTAAAACCTATTTAAGGAGCTTAGCGGAGTTCGCAATACATTGCACACTAGCGACTGAAGGAGGTGTTCGCCAATAAGTCAAGAAGCACTATCACATAATGATATGCAGATTTATGATGTAATGAGCATCCTGTATCGATTGAGAATCGACAGGATTAGAAGCTCCAAAAGGATACATGTACCTAATAAAGGAGTCACTTTGGGAGCTTGGAAAGACTCCAGATAAGTTATAGAAGTTAAGTCCATTATGCGACTAAAATACACCCCGCATTTTAACAAATCTCGAGGTCGAGATTTCTTTTAAGGGGGTGAGGATGTAACACCTCGAAAATTCACGTCATATAATGTATTGACACGTGTCATAAGCTTGAACGTGTGAAAAAAAAATACTCTAGAGGGACTAAAGTTGACAAACACAAAAAGTATGTGAATATAAGGGTTCAAATTGTCAACAATGGATAAATATACTTTACAATAACCCTACATAATGTTTATACCCTTAAACGAATAAATCATGGATCATACGAAGCTAATTGTGAAAGAAAGTGAGAGATTACAAACTACAGGGGTTAAATGTGTCAACATGTTTAAAGTATACATCTGAGTGACCTTTTAGCAAACCCGAAGCTTTGTAACGATTAAATATGCTCACTAGAATGCACGATAAAAATTTCATAAAGTTTCGTTATCGTATGAGAAAGTTATGATCAAATTCGTATACGAGGGGTTAAAGCGTCAACTTTGAAAATTATGACTTTTCGGGTAACATGAAGTGACCAAGAACTTAACAAAGTGGGTATAAGTCATGAACCCCTTATAAGTCAAGATGAGGGGCTCAAAATGCAAGAAACAAAGTGTGGTTGACCTTTCGAAGAACCAAGAGCCAAGGGTGCAAACTCAAAAATTTGTTTAACCTGAGCCACACCCTCAAGCGGGCCGCGTAAGCCCAGGCAGACCCTTACGCGGGCCGCCTGGCACGCCCAGATGCAGAAACTCGTTTCTGTTGCCTGTTCAGCCTTGGAACCGACTTTAATCAGATACTTTCACCCATGGGCGACCCCTAAATGACTCCTTGGCACTTAGGGACATCTGTTGATGATCCATGGCCATTGATAGCATGATTTGTCAATGATCTAAGGTGATTAAAGCACTATATAAAGGCCCTTGTTTTAACCATTTAGATAACACCTCACTTCTGCAATTCTGGAGCTTTCTGGAGCTTAAGAGCAGACCCAAGTCCTTCATAATCGTGCATAGGACTTCAGTAAGTATGCTTAACCTTTCTTAGTCGAGTTTTTGCTTAGTTTTAGCTTAAAAGTCAAACCGTCGTAATTAACGGTTGACTTCACGATTAATCACTAATGGTCCGGTGATTGGTCGAATTGAAAGTAGTTATAAGTTGGTAATTATGTGGGCAATAAACCCTTAAAAGGGCACCCTCTGATTCCCACTCTAACTAGGTCAAATGTCGGGTCAAACTTGTTGTTAAAAAGTCAACAGAATGCTTATTTTTCAATTTATGCATAATTAGCAATGTAGAAGCTTTGCAACATGTTTTATTACTCTTATAACTTAGTAATTAATGTAAGAACATGTCTAAGCATGTTCGACCCGACAATTTTCTGTTTAGACCCGGTTCGGAACCGAAAGTCGCAAAACTTTGACTTTTGCTTTGACTTCAGTTCTGAACCGATTTAGTATGGTTTGGAAATGCCTTAGAGCTTCCTTAGGACCAGGTTACATGATAGTATAACCCTCTGTGGTTGGATCGTTGATTGTCCGATTCGTTTACACGTTTCCGTTAAATGCTTAATGTTGACCATAATGCCCTTTTTTACCATAAAACAAGAATTTTGAAAATATGAAAGGACATAAATCTTTGCTACTTATTTATAAACATGTCCCTAAAATTTCACATCAGTTGGAGGTCTAGATTAGGAGTTATGCTCATTAGCGTAATTATAACGCCTTTTAGTAATTAAACGGCGCAATTAGCATAAAGCCTATCTAAACCCAATTTTTGACACCAAACATTTTACCCACTGATGTAATATAATATTTTGGGATTTTTAAAGATTTTTAATTATTTTTAACCTGCTCATACCCTAAGGTTATGGCGTTGATTCGGTAAATACCGATTATACCCTTTTTGGTCATGAAATGAGTTTTACATAATATTTTGACACCAATCCAATTGCTACTGATTTTATATAATAAATAAAGTATTTTGAACTTTATAACCTGATCAGAAAACTCAGATTTCCTGTAAAATCCGGAAATCGCTTAAAATAGCTTTTAAAGCGTATTAAACGCATAGTTTAGGTTTAAAACCATTTTTGTCACATAAGACTTATTACCAATTGATATACCCTGTTAAAATAAGTCATTTTACTGATGTATTCAGACCCGAACCTCAGAAGTTCATTAAATCTATTTTATAATCTTTAAAATGACCAAAATACCCCTACAGGGCATATTTTGAGATTAAACTCGTTTTGGGTATAATGGATGGTATCCTACTGATATCACAACATAATTAAGGCATATTAACTTAGGAAACCTATATATGACTCTTCTGGTTACTCGTTACGCACTTGTCGCGTTCGGATCGGCTTATGTGACTAGTTCGCATATATTTGCCGAAACGGGTCAAACCATATCAGTTTTGTCTCAAAATCCAGAATGTGTTTAAGTTACCCATATTAAACAAGCATACAAACTTTCCGGGTCAAAACCATATTCTAAACCGGTCTTCGCCTTATCATGCGTTTGAACCGTATCTTTCTTTAAAACTAACCGGTCTAAGCTTAGGCTTAATTAAAGACCCGTTAGCATTCTAATTGGTTAATTATACCATCATTCCAGACTAGAGCCTTCCGGTAAATTGTACCTACGCTTACTTAAGTGAATACGGCTGAGTTATTAAATTCTTGCTATTTAAGACAGGAGCTAGCTCAGGTAAATACTCTTAACTTATTTTCCCTATACGGGCTTGGGATACGGTATTATAATAATACCGCTTGGTCGGGTATTGAATGTTTAATCATATTGTGGTTAAATTATTGAGGTAACCCGCTTTAATCCGTATTGTTTGAAATAAAAGCCTTTAGGGGTTAATGACCATGTCCCGGATATCGTTGACATCATTATATTATAAAATGGCCACGCCTTAAGCATGGGGTGTAAGCATACACTGAAAGTTGCTTAAAGGGAAACGGTATCTCACTCTCTTGTGGGCTTATACTTGTGGCGTGTCTGTTAATCTTGACTCGGTTTCTACATCGGGCCCTGAACGTACAACGAACATGTAAATCTGTATACAAGATTATAAATATAATTGTCCCAAGTTATAAAAGATTAATTTTGCCTTGTGCATTTTAATCAAAGTGTCGAAATATTTTCGTGTCTTGTGCACCTAAACCAATTTTCATAAACATTTTCAAATGAGTCGTTTGAGTGTATTTACCAGTGAAAACTGACGTATTTTCAAAAGTCTAAGTGACAGGTACAAGTACGTAATAGGCTGGAAGCTGCTTAGGACGTTAATAAGGAATCTTGCAAGTTCTAGGCGTCTAAAGTCTGTTGAACAATGTTTATGTTTTAAGATCCGCCTGTGGGTCCTTTACTTTCCGTTGTAATACTTGATATTACTTTATATTCGGATTGTAATATATTTATCTTTTGCTTCCGCTGTGCATTTATATATTGTGTGGTTTGACTTTGATGATATCAACTACGTCACGATACTCCCCTACCGGGCCCACCAGTGAAACGTGGAAACACGGGGTGTGACATTTTTCCATTCTATCACCAACACTCTTTTGCATAATAAATGGATGCATATACTAAATATATATATATATATATATATATATATATATATATATAGGGTGAGGTTCCAGCGTAAACAACCTCCCAAGAGTGAACTGCGTGAACAGATCTGGACCGTTGATTTTCTTTTTAGTTGTTAAGGGTAGGATTGTAATTATATAAAAAATTAGATTTAAATCATTATTTTAATAATTGTATTAAGTTACATCTTTCCTATTTTAAATTCATTATCCACATTATGTTTTATTTATTCATAAGATAATTATCAAAACAAACAACAAATCACCAGATTTCAATTTTAATTTTTATTTCAGATTTCATCACCAGAATTCAAATTTTGATTTTTAAGATCCACGTAACCTTTATATTTCAACGGTATACACATGTGTACTTGGATATAAATAGAACAGTACACATGTGTACTCAGCATGGTACATATGTGTAATTAGCTACATAATACATACATAGAAACAATACCTGTAAAACTATTTTATATTTAACAAACTACAAGTTCCATAATGTTTTCCAAACCAAACAAAAAAACATATAATTACAAGTTCCAGTTTCGTAAAAACAATAAACCCAACATAACCGAAAAAATAAAAAACATAATCTTTTACAACTATTCGCCACGTTGTATGCTGAATCATCCTTATCGACCAAGCAAACAAACATACGTGAATCATCCTTATCGACCTTCCATCTCCACTTTTCTCGTTAACGACATCTCCTATAATAGAACAAAAAAACTCAGCAACTAATACTTTGCATAATTCACAAGTGTACATTAACAACTTTACACATTCAATACACAAAAAATTCTGAGATATCACAAAAATAGACGCTATACACATGTGTACCTCACATT
This sequence comes from Helianthus tuberosus, assembly GCA_030545235.1. Lineage (NCBI taxonomy): Eukaryota > Viridiplantae > Streptophyta > Magnoliopsida > Asterales > Asteraceae > Helianthus > Helianthus tuberosus. The sequence continues at coordinate 199,159,512 of CM060370.1, read as the reverse complement.
AAAAACAGAGGAAAATCAGAATACACATGTGTACTTCGCATTAAAAACAAAGCAAAATCAGAATACACATGTGTACATCGCGTTAAAAACAGAGCAAAATCAAAAAATTGAACAAAAAGAACTCAGTAACTAATACTTTGCATAATTCACAAGTGTACATCAACAACTTTACACATTCAATATACAAAAAAAATCTGAGATATCACAAAAAAACAGACGCTATACACATGTGTACATCGCATTAAAAACAGAGAAAAATCAAAATACACATGTGTACATCGCATTAAAAACAACGCTAAATCAAAAAATTGAACAAAAAAACTCAGTAACTAATACTTTGCAATCATTATATAACGTGAATTTGTTAATTACATGTTCAACAATGAGAATCAGTAACCTAATATTACAAGTTCATCATATTCACTAATCATTTAACTTAAACAATCATTTTCTTTCAGTAGTAAACAACCATCAATCGAAAAAGTTCAAAACGTAAAATGGAATGGTAACCGTTGAATCATTCTGTATGCCTAATTCAATCATTATATGACGTAAATCTGTATATTACAAGTTCAACAGTGAGAATCGATAACCTAATATCACAAGTTCATCATAATCACTACCAATTTAACCTAAACAGGCATTTTCCATCAATAAAAAAACGTTCAAAACGTAAAATGGAATCGTAAATTCTGAATTCAATCTGTATACCTAATTTAGGCGAATCCTGCTGGCGAGGCATCGAATGCGTCTCATCGGCATCTCTTCAGATTCATCTTGATCGTCTAATCTCGCTTTTCCTCGATCATCTCGGTTCGATACGCAAGGTTTCCTGACAAATCGTAATTAGAATATCATTCAATTTAGCGGTAATCACACGCTTGTAATGATGAGTAATACTAAAGCGAAGCGTAGAACAAATTGCGGCTGCCGCCGCTGTTTCGTCGAACGCCGCCACCAAGAGTGGTGGCCGGCGATCATCTAGAAGCACAGAGAGAAAGAGGATGTGAGTTATTGTTTTAAAAGGGAAATCAAAAGATTGATAAACAAACTTATAGATAATTACGGGATTGAATGAAATTGGAGAATATGGAAACAATCTAGTTTCCTGATTTTAAATAACCAATTAATCTAATTACACTTTTACCCTTTTGATTTTAGTAAAACAATAAAAACTAACCTAATAATTACAACCAAGCCACCCATTCAAAATATCAAGATCATAATAATCAATGGTCCAGATCAGTTCACGTAGTTTACTCTTGGGATTTTGTTCACGTTTGAACCTAATCCTATATATATATATAAAAGCTTATAAAAACCTTTTGGACTCTTTGAAAATTTGGGCCTCAGGCGACCGCACAGTTTGGACGGCCCAAGAGCCGGCCCTGAGGAAGATGAAGATGGAAATTTGGAAACTATTTCATCAAAGTGAGCTTGAGCTGAGATGAGCGTTCAAGAAGATGAAATTATTTTAGGATATTGGATTTAAATAATTACAAATTCACAACTTTAACTATTTGCTCGATAGCACTTACAACTTTCGATTTGTACCACAACACTCCTAGCTTTCAACTTATTTTCCTCTAACACTCCCAAACTAACTGAACCCTAACCAGTATGTTTTTTTGCTGATGTGGCGTCTGACGTGACATTTTTTGCTGACGTGGCAACTGATGTGGCATTTTTTGCTGACATGCCATCTGACATGGCACTTTTTTGCTCACGTGTCATCCTATATGGCCTTTTTCCTGGCGTGGCAGCTGATGTGGCACTTGATTAGTAATGTGGCATCTGACATTAGCTAGCTGGGTTATGGTTCAGTTAGTTTGGGAGTGCCGGTAGAAAAATAAGTTGAGAGTTGGGAGTGTTGTGGTATAATTCAAAAGTTGTGAGTGCTATCGGCCAATTAGTGAAAGTTGAGGTTATTTAAATCCAATATCCCAATTATTCTGGTAGTGTTTTAAAAAGGGCATTGTTGTTGCATATTCTGTGACAAACAAGTTAATAGTTTAATAGTTTAGTCTTTGGATCTTTTGTGTTGGGCTTAACATTATTGGTTAGTGAGTTAATTATCGTAATGGGGTTAGAGAATGGACTAACTCAGTTAAAAGTTAGAAGCCCAGTTCACACAGACATGTGGTATATAAACATGTTTTATGATTACGGTTTGGAAGGCTTAGAGATTACTGAGAAAAACAAAACACAGAGTTAGAGAGAGAGAAAAAGAGAGAAAACATGTAGAGGAATGAGAGAGGCAAGATCATAGAAATAGGTTGTGAGGTTGTGTAAGTCTTGAGTTGATTGTAAAACTTAGACATTGGATAATCAATAGAAGACTATTTGAAAGTATTTGTGTTTATTTTGTTTCTATTGATTTCTATAACAATTTGATCTAGAGGATTCCGCACTCTAGGTATCAGAGAATTATGCTCTTGATTAGCTCGGTTCAGAATTGTTTGATGCAGAAAACTAGGGTTTTTAGAGTGTTCTGAAGGCTGTTCAGGATGGTTTTCAAGGCTGGTTCGATTTTGTTCTTTGTTCCTGAGTTTTTGTGTCTGAACTAGGGTTTCGAAACTATGCAAAAAGGCTGTTTTGATCTGAATGCATTTTTAATTTTGTTGTTTTTAGTGTTTTTTGTTGTAGAAAAATTGAAGATTTTGAAGAAAAACTTGAAGATTTGAAGATTTGTTCTTCGTGTTCTTCATTCTTTTCATAAGTTTTTCTTGAAAATTGCTGATAAATTTCTTGTTTGATTTTGCAGGAAAGTGTTAAGAAGATTTGGAGATATTGGACAAAATCTTTTCAAATTTTGAAAAGGTTAAATTTCCAGCATTACGAGCGTTTTTATTGACTGGCTTGCTGAACAAGTTGGTGCGTTTTTGTCAAATTTACAGTCTGGAACTGCGTCTTTTACTAAAATGCATATTTAATCCAAAGGCGACTTTTGGGACAGTGATAATTGTCTTCTGCGACATTAACACGGTGATTAGCGACTTTGGCAGCCGTAGTTGATCTGGACACTTTTAGCATATTTAACCTCAGCTTAGTTGGAACTCAGTGTTTTTGATTTGCCTACGTATTTAATCAGCGTACATGACAACGTATTTGTCCCGCTTGCATAATAGACCGTCGTTTTTTACTAGCGCATTTGATCTGCGTTTTTTGCATAATTAAGTTGTGTATTTAACCTTTGAGTTTTTAAGCCCTGCACATTTAAAAACAAAGTGGTGGAATTTTGATCAGCTAACTTTGGTAATAAACGAGTCTAACGATACAATTCGATAAAAACAGTTTTTGTAATTTCTTGGAATTTAAAGGCACGAAATTTCTAGAAAAGGATTTGGACAATATATATTTTTGGATTCGTAATTTTGAGATGAGTCTCATGGTACAATTTGGTAAAAACAGTTTTCGAAAAATTTTTAAACGTTTTAATGGGTCGGTTACGTAAAAAAACTCGACAAGGACTAGTAGAGAAGTTGGACTTGGATTTTGACACAGGTTTACCAAAATCCATTTAAACTTTTAAGCTGCGTGTTCAAACATGGTCAAAATGGACAATGTAAATGGGACTCTTAATAACTGGCTAAAGCAAATAAATGTTAAACAATATGCTGACTGGAAGGAGAAGTTTGAAGCATTTATTCAATGTGAAGATTCTAGAATGTGGAGTTGTATGATCGATGGCTACATTGCTCCCACACGCAGAGTTGACGGGATAATTCTAGTTATTTCATATGACAATGTGGACGAATATGAGAAACAGATACTTGATGCTGAAAAGCGAGCTTTAGCAGTGATAAAGAAATTAATTATAGTTTCTGTAGGTATGTGACATCTAGATAACTGTAGGAAGCTCTGAAAAACCGTTATTAGAGTTCTTTAGGAAAGAGTACAAAAATTGTGCTTCTGATGCAGAAGTTGATGCTATGATAGATGAAAGGAAGGTTGGAACTTCAGAGAAGAAGGATGCCGAAGTCTAAAAGTTCTTGGATGATGTGAATAAACTTACAGCTAAGGTACAGGTAGAATCAAAATTTGTAAGTCATACATATCATAATTGCACTCAACTACAAGGTAAAGTTGACAGACTATCAAAGCAAAACAAAATTCTGTTAGCTGAATTGGAAAAACTAAAAAAGTCAAATGTTCTTTTGATTAAAAGGAAGTCAAATTGTTTGAATAAACTCAAATCAAATGAACAAGAAATTAACAATTTACCAAGCAAAGTCAATGAATTGTTTCAGATAATTGATTTGGCACGTTAAACTGTGGAGGATAAAACTAATGAAGTTTCTGATAAGTGTAGGGAATTGGCCATTACATAAGAAAAAATTGTTGAACTTAATGGAAAGTTAGACAAATTTGGAAATCATCGTTAGTTAGGACTCATATGCAAGAAAGGTTGAAAACGAGTAATGATAAGACGGGAGTGGGGTTTGTTAAAGCTTCATCTCCTAAGAATCAAGACTACTCTTTTTTACCAGATGAAAATGAGCTAACTGATTTTGTACCCACTACATAAGAAGTAGTGAAACCGATAACTATGGACTTTCCTAATAGTCCAGGTTCTTTGAAAGAGTCTGTTAGGTCTAACAGTACATCTCATAAATTGGACGAGGATACTACAGACAAAAAGAACAAAACATTTAAAAAGGATCTAGTAAAAAGAATGTTTATTAAAAAATATTATTTTAAATGTCACAATAAAGGGCATATGGCAAGTTGTTGTTCTTTTAAGAAAAATAAGCAAAAAGTTGATGAAGTTAATGATGGGATAGGGTTGGTTTAAATAATAATGTGCAACTACATTGTCAAAGTAATCAACCTAGATTTCAATCAAATACTTCATAATAAACCAAGAAGTATTTCTCCACAATTGAATCATTTTAACGGTCAATCAAATCAGTTTCAAAGTCAAAATTTTGGATACCAAAATCGATACCAGGCTTCTAGTAATCGAAATTTTCAATAAAGAAATGTATATAGAAGTTTTTTAACTCAAATGTTCAACAAAATCCATTTTTTTTCCAAAATTCTTGGTATGATAATGGGAGAATAAGGTATCAAAGTAATAATTTTCAAAGGTCGACAAATCAAAGAGTTTATTAGACCTCTCATGACAAACTAATCTAGTGGAAATTATAACGCTCAATAATCCATAAATAATACATCCATGACACCAGTAAGGTGTGATGGATATTAGACATAATTAACTTATGTTGATATTTATGGTTGACCCAAAACCGGTAAGGTTTAGGTTCTTCATTCTAACTAGTTGTTGAGTGAGTGCAGGATGACCAAGAACAACTGCTGATGTGTTTAACAATGGTTGTTTCTATAGAGCATCCGAGGTAAATGGTAGGTTAAAATTGGCAACGAACTATTTACTACAGTGATTGTTATTCTAAATTTCAAACTAAAAACTTTTTTGTCAGATTGAAGTGGGAGTCTGTTTGTGTTTTAAATTTCTATTTTTGAAACTTACTCCATAAAAACAAAAATTTAGGGGGGAGAAATTTCCCTAAGCTAAAAAGAGTTTAGATAGTGCATGAGTTTAGGGGCAGTAAGTTAAAAACTAAAAAAAAAACCAAAAACATTGAAACAAATTAAAAATCAAAAATGAGTTTTCATGGTGCGAAAAAAGAAGAAGTGATAGTAAATCAGAGAGTTAGATTGTCACACTGAAATTGAACGTAAAATTTCTTAAGTGTGATAGTAGCTTCATCATATGATATACCAGTCGGCAAAAAGTATGAAATAATCAACTTATCAAGGTGATATAAACATAACGAACTATCTCTAAGTGGGTAACATATTTGTTGCGTATGATTTTATAACCTTAAATCTTGTGTTTACAGATTGCCAAATCTGAGGTTTTGGGTCTTTATACTGTTATTTCATCCGGGGATATCAGGGTTGTCCTTTTGCTGAATGCAGATTTATGCTGAGCTAGGCACAACCTAGATATCTTAAAAGAGCTACAATGCCAAAAACCCATAAATTGAAGAAGCTCTCTTAGAGAGTCATTCAAACGTGCAAAATGCATAAATCGTACCAAGATTTAGTATTTGCCTTACCCTCGTTGGATATTGGTCTCTTTACGGTACAAAAGTACTGACATGGTCACTAATTTTCTGACGTTGTAAATTAAAAGGATGAATTCTATATACTTACCTACTACAAGGAAGCTTTGTGCATAACTTGATCGCGAGGATATGTCCTGAAGTGGGACACACTAGTACATCAGTATAATATTACCCTTAATTATATCACGAGGTAATGGAACATGAAATGTTCTTGTGTTTTGCTTAAGTGGATAAACAATACTAGTAATCGTCTTGAACTACTCTTCACAGAAAATTATAAGAAAGAATTAACTGAAAGTGTGAAACAGTTTGATTTGGCTGATATGATCTTCTTGCACATGATTCTCAAAAAAAGATGCATTGTAAATACATTTGAGTTTTGTTTAGTTGTTTTTATAAAAAAAAAAACCAAAAAGATTTGCTTTTAATAAAGGCTTAAATATTGAACTGATAGTTTGTTGTTTTCGCATATTTAGATAAAATAATGTTTTATCTTTAATGTGAAAAAGACTAATGTTTTTCGAGACACTTTCTTGTGTTGCTAAACAGATTGATGCAATTATCAAAATGAAGTGAAGAACTCAAGTAAAGTGCAAATTGAGACTGAAGTGAAGAATGTGTGAGGATGCATGCATGGTAGGATCCTTCTACAACATTGTAGAGAGATATGGAAGAGTTGGAGCTCCCTTGTTAACCAAAGATTGCTAGTTCACTGGTCTACAACGAAAAAAAATTGTAGATTGGAAGCATCATCTAAGGGGTAGTCTGTTGATGCCGGAATCGGTTTGTAGTTGAAGCTAAGATGTTTGAAGACAAAGTTACATTATGAAGCTGTTTTCAAGGGGGGAGTCTGTTGGTGCATATTCTGTGACAACAACTTAATAGTTTAATAGTTTAGTCTTTGGATATTTTGTATTGGGTTTAACATTATTGGTTAGTGAGTTAATTATTATAATGGGCTTGGAGAATGACCTAGCCCAGTTAGAAGTTAGAAGTCCAGTTCATAGACATCTGGTATATAAACACGTTTTGTGATTAGGGTTTGGAAGGCTTAGAGATTATTAAGAAAAACAGAACAGAGAGTTAGAGAGAGAGAGAGAGAGAGAGAGAGAGAAACGTGTAGAGGAGAGAGAGAGAGAGGCAAGATCATAGAAATATGTTATGAGGTTCTGTCAGTCTTGTGTTGATTGTAAAACTGCGAGTTTGGATAATCAGTTTCTACTGATTTTTGTAACAATCTGATCTGGAGGATTTCGTACTCTAGGTTAGATATACAATTATGTCAACATCTAAGACATTAAAGAGACCTACAGGAAAATATGTCAGTTAAATTTTTTAATTTTCTAATTCCTTTAATAAATTTACAATCCAAACATGATATAAAAATACAAAGGAATTCATTCCAATTCTTCAAAATACCATTTTTTTCGTAAATTCCAATTCCAACAAAAACATTCCGTGAACCGAACGACCCCCTCTAATGTTTTAAAAAATTGAGTTCTAAAAAGTGGTTAGGTTGTGTTGAAGGCACAATCAGGGAAAGTAGCTAAGAATGAGCAAGCTTGTGCTGGGAATTATCAACATACTTTCGTTCCCTTTGCTTTTGATACCTTTGGGTCCCTTGCCCCCAAAGCTGTTGGTTTCATAAAAAGAGTGCAGAGAGTGGTGCAAAACAATTTCTCAATACCGAAGAACCACAACTTTGTTTTAAGTAGGATCGATTTTGTAATACAAAAGAGGGTTACGACGCAGCTTGTTGCCCGTTTATCTACTGCTATTATGTAATTTCCTACTAATCGTACTTTATAATGTATCCAAACAAAAAACAATTACCAAAAAAACATCCCTTTAAACATTTCAAACGTAAGACTACATGTTGTCGCTCAAGCTAACACCCGGATTCATCCTGTAATATTGCTTTACCTGTTGAAGCCACCTGACCTTGTTGTGGTCCAAGTGAGAAAGGGCTTCAACGGATTTTCAATTTTTTATTTTATATTTGTTCTTTCTAAATTTCTAAACTGATATTAATAGAAAACTAATTTGTATAAAATATTACATTAAAATAAAAAGACTACAACCAAGAAATAATACTAGTCTAATACAAGATCATCGGGTCGTCTAGCCCACAAATGCTCGACCAACTCATGGCCAAGGTTTCCGTGTGTCTCACGATTCTTAATATTATATATGGTTGGAGTTTTTGTTCATCAGTGATTGTCAATTCACCCCGTGGAACATCACCTTGTTATTTTTGATAAATAGTGATACCTTGGTCCTCCATAATCATGTTATCTAGAATTAGAGAAGTGTTGGCGGTGTCCATTATTTTCTCTCGTGTCATAAACCGTATTGGGTTGGTAATCAAATGAAATCTTTTCTTTAGAAGTCCAAACGCTCTTTCAATATGTTTTCTAGCTGATTCTCGCTTCTTTGTAAAGTACTTTCTTTGTCGTCAATTGTAGATGAAAAAGCTTGAACAAGTGTCGACCACTCATTGTAAATAACATCAAACAGGTAGTAGTCGTACTTGAAATGTTTCCCGTTTGCATAAAACGATTGTACGGGCTCAATCCCGTCGATAATGTCATCAAAATTTGGAGATTGATTGATAACATTTAGGTCGTTATTTGACCCAATAACTCCAAAAAAAGCAATGCCAAAACCAAAGATCATGCGAGGCTAAGTATAATTATCGGGCCGGAGTGATCACCTCGGTGGAACTGAACTCGCCAAGCCGTGGGACACATAGCCCATCCAACATGCATACAGTCGAGGCTACCAAGCATTTCGGGAAAACCATGTTTTTAACCTTGAACATTGTATATGCGTTAGATATCAAACAATGTTGGTTTACGCAAATATATTCATGAGTAAATGGAGAAAATCCCTACATAAAGATATATAGTTTAAACATGCGTTGTCAAATTTAAGTAAACATGCGTTGACAAAAAATGAAGTGAATCACGCGCCATTTTTTCGGATATTTCTAGATATTCATCCATTGTGTTTGACTAACGCTAGTTGCCGTAGAGCGGCAATACATTTTTGTATAGAGGAGGACCCGATCTACCTCTCGTATCTTCTCTTTGTTGAAAAAAGGATACCGCTATGAAAAATCATTCGCTAAACGTATAAATAATTGTCTACTCATTCGAAAAGTCGCCTAAAATGTTCTTCATTGTAAACGTGATCGGGGCTAAAATAGTGATGTATCAATATTTCGTTAGCCCCCTCTCGATCACGATCAAGTGGTGGTTGTCTCGTTAGCCCTCGTCACATCTGAGACTTCTCATCCAAGTAGTTAATTGTTATTCTAACGGTAGGCACACATACCAACACATCCTCAACGTTCAAATCTCCCGCTAGCCCACTCACGCCCACTTGCTTGTGCCCCCGATCGCCCGAAACCCTTGTGTTGTTCGCGAGCAAGGTTGCCAGCCGTGTGGCTAGTGCGACTCGATAACGGGACCACAACAGGTCGTCTAACTCTTAATTCACCACTGACTTGTTGACTTATGCGATATTGTATACTATCTTAAAAACCAAAGTCAATGGGGTTTCCACCTGCTTTGGTTAAAATGAGCATTATGTATTGGCTCCCGCAGGCCCAATTTACTTCTTGCTAAAGCCTAAACCTCAGCCATACGGCCCATACAACAAAAAGGTGTAGGTGAGAATAGAAGTTTAAAGTAGATCAAAAAGAAATTGTAATAACATTGTATTGTATACTATCTTAAAAACCAAAGTCGGTGGGTTTTCACCGGCTTTGGTTGGCCCTTTCACTTTTGGAGTTAGTCCATTTTACTCCCTTTTATGTTTCTATTAACCCTCTACTTTGGCATTTGGCGTTTTTAACCCTACCTTTTACTAATTTAATTTTTCATCAGTAACTTTTGTTTATTAAATTCTTTTGTTTACCTCTATCAGTCTTTTACTTTAAAAAAAAATTTTTTACGTGCATATTTTCATGTACGTATCAATATAAATTTGAGTGTGTCTACGTTTTGACGTAAAAAATTTTCGAGACAAGTCAGGTCAAATATAATACGTTTTCGTTTAAAACCATTTTTAAGTGCATATTTTAATGTATGTGTCAGTATTAATTCGAGTTGGTCTACGTTTCGACGTAAACTTTTTTGTGAAACAAGTTAGGTCAAATATAATATGTTTTCATGATTATCTATATTGGGTAAGGATAGTGTAAAAAGGGCCTAAAGTGTGAGAAGTGTATTATAACACTATATATAATACTATATAACACCATATAAACACCGTATAACAATATGTAACACTATATAATACCATATAACACCATGTAACGCTATATAACATTATATAACACTATACATCTATCATAGACATGCTATCAGACAACCTATAGTGTTATATTTGTTATATAATGATATATAGTGTTACATAGTGTTATATGATATTATATGGTGTTACATATTGTTATATGGTGTTTATATGGTGTTATATAGTATTATATATAGTGTTATAATACACTTCTCACACTTTGAGCACTTTTTACAGGATCCTCTATCTATATTTATGTATGTTTTCGCAAATTTTGTTCAGAAAAGAGTGAAGTCAAATAGTTTTTTTTTTTCCTTTTCTTAAACCTCTAATATATCCCATATAATATGTATATAATACATTATGATTATACGGTATTAATTCGATTTACTTTAAGTTTCGATCCAATCGCAATGCTTATATAGGTTATACTGAGTTCAATCGAATACGTCGAACACACACGTTTTCGTATGGTTAACGCATCACATAACGTTTGGACTAATTCATTCGATATTTGCGATGTGCCCGCGCCGCAACGCGCGCGGGCTTGTTACTAGTTGATCATAAAGCCAAAATCATATAGTCCTTCACAATCAATATGGCAGGCCCATGGGGCACCTCGTGGCTCATACGGTAGATATTAATCTGACAATTGATTTGATGACTATAAATTTTGTGGGACATTTTTTTTTTTCTTTCGGAAGAAAGTATACTTGTTATATCCACTTCATGATTATTATCTATTATCTATATATTAAATTAAAACATCTTAATAGTTTACTTTCCTATGTTTTCATTTTATTAACTACTTTGTTTTCTTCATTTATCACTAGGTTAGAACCCTGTATATTACACGGGTTGAATAAATGTAATTTTATATATTAAATAATAAAAAATTATATCTTTATGAAGCTCATATATTATACGAGTTAAATAAATTTAATTTTATATATCAAATAACAAAAAATAGGTATATCTTTAAAACCATGTGTATTACACAGATTAAATAAATATAATCTTGTATACTAAATACTTAAAACGTCGTATCTTTAAAAATCCATGTATAATCGGGTTGAATAAATTTACCAAATAATAAAAATATTACATCCTTAAAAATCCCGTATGTTACACGTGTTGAATAGATCTAAAAAAGAGATATATCTTTAAAAACCATGTGTATTACACATATTAAATAAATGTAATTTTGTATATTAAATACTAAAAACGTTGTATCTTAAAAAACCCATGTATAGTCGGGTTGAAAAATCTGTCAAATAATAAAAAAAAAATTGTATCCTTAAAAACCCCGTGTATTACACATGTTGAATAAATCTAATTTTACAGGGCAAATGATAAAAAGTTATATCTTTAAAAAATTCGTTTATTACACGTGTTATATAAATGTAACTTTGTATAGTAAATAATACAAAAAAGTTACATTTTTAAAAACCCCGCGTTTTACACGAGTTGAATAAATATAATTTTGTATGCCAATTAATAAAAAAAAGTTATATTTTTAATAAATTATGATAACATTTAATATTAATTTATTATTTATATATTTAATATAAGATAAGTAGGAAAGAGAGGTATTTGTTTTAAAAATATATTAAATTAACAATTTAGATTTGAGGATAATATTTTATTAAAGTATGATAAGATTTAATATTAATTTATTATTTATTTATTTAGTTAATATAAGATAAGTATATATTTGAGATACCTTCTATGAATGACACGTGTCCAAAACTTGGTTTCTTTTATTATAGTAGATAGATTCACAAAATTATCTATAAATATTATATTTAATATATATAAATGGAAAGTGGGATGGATAGTGTTTTTCTCCTTTTTATTTATTTATTTATTATTATTATTATCATTATTATTATTACTATTATTATTATTATTATTATTATTATTATTATTTTATACATAAAGTCTTCATGAGTGATCCTGATTTATTAAATAATTGTTTCAATTTTTCAAACAATGTTTTATTTATCATATGTTGATTATTTTTCTAATAATTTGTATTCTATGTTTATTTTTTAACATTGCATTATAAATTTATTGAAAACGGTTACTGTGTCGCTATTGTACTAAACCGAATTGAAACCAATTTTGCTTTTCAACATTGCAATATAAATTTAAATAAAATGGATATTGTGTCGCTATCCTACCAAATAAGAACCGAAACCGACCGAAAATATATGTATCAGTCCAATATTTTTGCTACTATGTCGTACCGAACATCGGTACATATACTCCTTTGTATGGTTTTTGTTTGGTAATGAATTTTGTGTCGTTATCGTAGTCAACCAAACCGAAACCGACCGAACAACATCACTATCTTTACCGGTACTTATTTTTACTGTTTTTTTTCGTTAATTGTCGTGTCTAACTGAACAACATTGGTACATGTACCTGTATTCATTTTTATGGTTTCCGGTTTCGATAATATCCATTAATACAACTCTATCTGTGATAATAAACTAATATCATTATCAGTACCATGATGATCTGAACTGGTCGATACAGTTAGGACATCATTGTCGGTACTGATGTTTGTTTTTTCGTTTTCGATCGATGTAAAATATGTGTTAGTTTCCGTACTGAGTGCATGTAACGTACCAATACTATAACGAACCTAACCGATACTGATTGAATGCCTGTGAAAACGTATCGCCGCAACGCACGAGGAAACAATCTAGTTATATATATTGATTTCGAGGGACGATAAATAGTAATTTTATTTTTATAATAATATATAGTTTTTTGTTATTTTATTATTTAATATATTATAATAGTTTATTATTATATTTACTTTTAAAAATATATTTTCCTTTTTTAAACATCTATTTCCTTTAACTTTTTTTAATAATTGTTTTTTTTTCTTTTTTTAACATATATTAATTTATCGATTAATTTGATACTTCTTTAATAAGTTGCGTTTATAACTTTTTTCTAAAAACTTAAGTACGTAGTTGTGCTTGATTTTTTTCCCTGACATTCCGTTATAAGTTTTGTTAAAACGAGGTTATACTCAAAATAAAGTATTTATTTAGTATAATAAAACGGTATGATGATAACCTAAATCGTTCTAATGGATTGACTTTCTAAACAATATGCTTTATTTTCAAATCACGATTGTTTTAAATTATCATTTGCTCGATTTCGCCGCAACGCACAATATAAAATATCTAGTATATATTAAAACCAAACATGTTGAGAAATAGTTACTTTCCTTTGTTTTCATTTTATTCACTACATTGCTTTCTTGATTTTTCATTCAGAATAATTCGTATGCAAAAGGGAACTAAAGTTGGCAGCATTGTAAAAGGTGCTTTAAGCGTAAAGTACAAGTTAAAGCTTCATTTCACTTTAAATTATTTAATAATCATTTTCGTTTACAGCGATTTACATTTAGAACCGTTTTTATATATAATTATTTATTTTTTCTTTATTTTTCTTTAAATACAATTAAGTTGCAATTGCTTAGGAACCGGTATATACATACAAATCCACAAGTAATTATTTTATTATTACACTATTTAATTAAATTTTGAGTTTTTTTGTTTTTCTCTTTTAACACAATATATATACTACCGGAACCTTACTAATATTCGATTTATCGATTGCGGTCGATATAAAACACAACGTTAATTTTTGGGTTTTGTCTCTTGTCTTTGGCTTTCATACCGAATGTCGATAACGTAATAAATCGAACCAATACCAATCGAATTCCTGCCGCAACACGCAAATACTTCTACTAGTTATTATTACGGAGTATTATTTAGGGGATTACGAGTGATGCATACTCAAGTTGACTAAATGCTAGCAAATATTTAATTAAGTTTTCAAATGAAGTGTGAGTGATTCTTACAGCAAGGACCCCTAGAAAGAGGGACAAACAATGGAATAGACTTATGCAAGAATATTGAAGGTTGATTTGATCAATGGAGCATTTATATTAGAACTACTAGAACTGAAACAACGTATATTGACAAAATTATTAATAAATTAAAGAATTGGAACTTTTACGTGAAATAGAATCAATTCCATACCTAAAGCATATAATAATGCGTATAAATAAGCTTAGTAACCAACTGATCATGCATCGCTACTAAGATAGCATACTTTTACGAGATCGAAATTGTAGGCTGAATTGAGGCACTTATCTGAGATCGAGCTGGAATATAGGGTCAACAAAAGTCAAGGGCAAGGTGGGTGGACGCGAGGATGAAAACCCGACCTTTTTCCATGGATTATGAAAGCAAACTCGAGTAACGCAATGATTGACGAAATTCTTCAGATTTCTTACACAGATTGAATCCGATTTCTTAAGATGTTTTCAACGATTGGTGAAATTGAATGCTAGAAACATTAACGAATCGATGGATTCGCTTCATAAAAACAAGAAAAAAAAGGAAAAAAATGTGTAAAATTGAACTTGTTTTTTTCAAAAAAGTTGAAGAACACATTGATTGAATGTTTGAATCATTGATTGATGAAGAAAATGAAAATCGCAATATGATTTGTGATTATAGAGAAAGAAAGTGAAGAAAATGCTGATATTGATGGGTAATGGTAAGTTTTAAAGATACAGTGAATGAGAAAGAAGAAGATGAGATTTACTAAAATACTCTTCTACTTTGTTTTTTCAATTTTGCCATATATCACAACCAGATTCCTTTATACAACTATACTTCTTTTTCTTCATCTTCCTTATTTAAAATAATTTTGTTTTTAAATATAAGGTTGACAATATAAGTGGTCCAGTGGAGGGAGTGTTTTGTACTCCAAAAAGAGACAATGCGGAGTGGGCGACAATGAAGTAGACCGATATTCAAAAAGCATAAGCGTGTGGAAATTGACCATGCCCTTTATTAAAGTATTATATCACTTATTAGGGGTAGGGGTGGGGGGGGGGGGGGGGGGGGGGGAGGGAGGGAGGGGTGGGGGTTGTTTAACTTCTAAATCTTAGTTCCAACGTATTATATGGTTAAATATTCATATTCGAGTCACGTAGTAAACTAGTATTATTATTTTCATATTTACGTGAAGCTGACAATTATTTTACATCATAAAGTTTAGACTTTTAGCTTCTGGTCTTGCGTCATTTGCTTCATGAATTTGCTGACACCACTATTATCTAGATCTTTACATCATCGTTAATTGGCAAAGTATAACACTAATGGTGTTTTTTTTCTTTTTTTGAACATCTCTTTATTAGAAATCGGTTTCTAGCAAAGAGATCCAATCACAATATTAAGGTAGTATTTGGTATACAGGAATGAGAGGTGAAAGAGAATGGAACATTGTCAGGGAATGAAGAAAAGACAGTTTGGTTGGTCGGTGGAATAGAATCGTCCATTCCAAAATGTATTTCATTCTCTCAAAATCATTCTATTTGTCCTCCTGTTTTTTTTTTTTTCCATTCCATTATCTCTCCTCTTTTCATTAACAACACCACAACCCACCACCGCTGCTACCACACACACCACCACCACCACCGTCATCCACTGCCGTCACCCACCTCCGTCACCACCCGCCACCGCCGCTGCCACCACCTACCGCCGCCACCCACCTCCGTCCTCACCACCGTTGTCGCCGCCACCCACCGTCGCCCCGGCCACCTCCGATCATGGCCACCATCCACCTTCGATCATCGTCTCCACCATTTCCATTTCCACTGCCCCATCCGATCACCGCCGCCATCACCACCGCCACCACTATCAACCGCCACCACCCACTGCCACCACCGCTACCACCTCCGACCACCATTGCCGATGCTACCACCTCTGAACTCCTCTGCCACCACCATCGCCACCGCCGCCACCTACCTCCACCGTCATCCACCACCACCACCGTTGTCATCATCCGCTGTTGTCGCCACCTACCACCACCGCCAACCACCGCCGCCGCTATGACTGTCACCTAGCACCACGCCCCATCATCGCCCATCACTAACCACCGCCATCAGTTTTTTTATCCCTTCGTCTTTTTTCGCATATCAAACAACAAAAAGTAATTGTTCATTCCATTCACACATGGTAACCAAATAAGAAATGGAATGATAATGATCAATTAAATTACCTCATCCATTCTATTACCTCGTCCATTTCATTCCCTCGTCTATTCCATTATCCCATACCAAACAGACCCTAAATAGTTTTTCTATTTTTGATCTACAAATATGTGTTTACTTTTATCACCTTCACTATTTTATTTCTACAACCACCCTTATGAATATTTTTTTCTAGAACTACCCTTATGAAATTGAAATGAGAAAGTTTTTTGAAGTCTTTTGAGATTAATGAAAGACCTTTATCTAAAACTGTATCACATTATTGTAATATATTTAGGGGTGTGAATTTCTGAAACGATACAAACCTAACACGAAATTTGCGGGTTTAGGTTTAGTTTAAATGGGTTCGGGTGAGTTTCAGATTGAACCCGTGAACCCGTTTAGCTAAACAGGTCGGGTTTGGGTCAACCCGGTCGGGTTGACGTGTTTAACCTATTTATATCATATTTTATTTTTTAAAATATGTTGATGTCATAAATTAATTTAGGTGTGTATTTTATGCCTAATTATAATTTAAAAAGAGATATTGACATGAAGTTTTATAATTAAAATGCAATTACCTATTTGTGTTTTGTAGTAAAATTTTAACTTTAATATATTAGTTTGCGAAAAACAAATTAAAAATTTGAAAATTCTGGTTGAACGAATCGTGTTTAGATCAACCCTCTAATATTTGGGTTGTGTTTGGGTTCATATGTATGACAAGATTTTTGAATTCGGAGTTAAGTATGGATTCGTCTAAAATTTTTAGATTTAGGTCAAGTTGAACCCGCAAACATCACATGTTGAGCACCCCTAAATATAATCCAATCTTATTTCTCTAGGGCATGCTGAAAATATCTACAATGAAAGGTGCATTGAATTTGGTTACTTCCACATCTATCTCTATCTCTCCCTCTCTCTTCACATGGATATATCCCTCTCTCTAATCTCTCTCACAACTCACATCTGTGGGTGTTTGTCCAGTAGAGGAGTTTGACCAAAAGTTTGTCATAGGACCCAATTTATATATTGTATAAATATTTAGGCAAAATTACTGGGGGGACAATCCCATATAATTTTTAAATTTTCGGATGAAAAATAGAAACTTTTACACTTCTAACCCAAACATTCAGGGGGGGAGGGGTGCCCCCCCCCCCCAATTTACACTAAGCTACGCCATTGTGTTTGTCTCTAGACTGACTCCAATATCTTGACTTCGTGCAAACATAAAAAGGAACTTCATTTACACAAGACTATTGTTTGGATCATACATTCCAAGACACACCATGACATGTTTGAAAAACATAACATGAAAGGTTTTAGAACCATAGTATCTACCAAGAGTTTAGAACCATACATGTACAAAGACTACAAAAGTTTACCCGTATAAAACAACACATCAAAAGATGGCGCGTGTGTGTTTGTCCACAATCTTGGCTTAATCTTAGGTGGATGATTTACCTAGAAATATCCAACATAAGTTAGTATTAACCATTCCCACAAACATTTACCATTTTACCTACCCACCATTACGACCATTGACCTTTCATTCAAATACTCATTCGTTAGACCATACTAGGTTCGTAACAAAATACATACTTCTATCTTTATCCGTTTGATACTTTTCATTCTAAAAAGAATTCTAGGCATAAGTGATGCCAATTAATGTAATTCCACAAAACCCAACATTACTTCTTGGTTTTTCAACCATCTCTCATCCTTTACCTAAATTGACCCAATACAACGGGTTAATCACATACCTTCCTTAAGATTCACATCATATTAATTTCCATTAGCACATTGGTATAATATAACACCTTAAACTACCATTCATATTCTATATAACTAAAATCCAAGTTTTAGTCTCGGACATTACCAATTTCAACATTTACCTATTTGACCCGTTATCATGAGTCAACCACATTTCCTATCCTTCAATACTTAACTCCCAATATTTCAAATTATACAATGACTTAAAAGATACTTTCAAACTACTAAAAAATCAAAGTGTAAGGTAGAAGAACTTATCGCGATCTTGAACCTCATGTTCCCTCGTTTGGCCTGAACATTCTTCCTTCACACCTACACATGATGAACTCACATTCAGGTTCTATGTGTAGGTCCTTATAATGATCGTAAACACACTATTTCTTGTTGTAAATGCATAAAAAGTACGAAATTCAAGTTTGAGCACCAAACCAAGCAAGAACACAATCAATAACTAAGATAATATCACTTTAAAGTTCACTTGTATTGATTTCAGCAGAGTTTCATGTAACACCCCAATCGCGTAATACAACAACACGCGGCGGAAATATCGAGGAGTCACGTTACAAATTGCTCACAACTACTGGTACTAAATTGTTTCAATATTATTAACATCGTTTTACAAACAAAGAATACATGTAATTGTCTTTTGATTTAGAAGTCTAAGGCCTGAATGCAGTCCTATGCGTTGCATGCTTGATTTGTTGAAAACCTGAAACATATGTGAAAAATAGTCAGCATAAAAATGCCGGCGAATACATAGGTTTTGCTAACCAAATAAATGGAAAAAGTTTGAAATTGCAATACTTTGAGAACTACAAGAGTTGTCGATTGAAAATGAATCTTGAAGCCAAAGAATGGCAAAAGTTTAGTATTGCAATACATAATCTTGATTGTGAAAACTCGTGACAAAAAGTATTGTATATGGCAATATGATTATTACTAAGCAATTTATATGCCATTTGAAATTTGTACATCGTAATCTCGTTGAAATCATCGTTAAACTCGTTCATGTATTAATATAAATCCAATCAAGGATTATTAATAACTGTTTTGAAATAGATCAAAACTTGTGTGAGTATTATATAAATCAAGTCAGTAATTCATATTAATACTTTAATTATTCTTCTAAGAATCTAACATATAAAGATATGGGAGATTCTATGAGGAATTTGATAATTGAACATTGAAACAATCGTACACATAATCCTAAAGTGATTTGGATAACGCTACAAGAATAATAAGATAAGAACACTTATATATAAGAAGTACCAGCGGCGTATCCACCATGTTCTTATTTTATTACACCTGTTTTGTTATCTAAATCACAACTACCACAAAGACACATAATCGTCAATCAACTTGTGAACACGCATTAAAGTACATAATGAATCCAGATAAGGACTACAATATTAGCACTTTAAACATCCCATGTATGTTTAGCTATGAAGATTGATAAATATTATAGGGATCCGGTTCTCGTCATATTGTCTAGTCGCATACGCATTAAAGTACTCAATGAATCCAAACAAGGACTCCAATATTAGCACTCTAAACATCCAACAAGTATCAATTTATAAAGATAAGTTGACACTAAAAGGATCAGGTTTCTATCGTACTGAATCATCGTATCACAATATCCTAAACCCTAATGGTGATTCGGGATAACACCACGAAGGGTAATACAATAAACACACTTATATATACGAAGTACCAGCGGCGTATCCACCATGCGTTTATTGTATTACTGTAGTTTCGTTATCTAAATCACCGACAATCTACACATAAACCATAACCATCGTCCAGTAAAGTACTTTTTAAAAATCTCACTATGAAGATAGGAAGATCTAAGACTGCACTTCAAACATCCTATAAGAATCTAACTTTGAAGATAGATAGATCTTTTAAGAATTTGAATAAACATCGTATTTTCATAATCGGAATAATACACATTAAAGCACTTAGTAATCACATATATGCCATACATTTGGAAAATAAATTGGTTACATATATGAATCACCCCAAAACATTTGAAAATGGTAAAAGAGGGGAACTATGTACTCGTCTGGATTGCGTGTAGGTCTTGTTCAAAAGGTATAACAAAGCTCAAAGGATCAAATGTTCAAGTGTTGAAGTGGTTCCTAGTGTAACGGATACTATGTTAGTGTATCGACACCTAAATCGGAAGATCGGGTAGAATGAGGTCTCGTAAACCAAATGAGTATTGGAACTCATGTGATATGGTTTAACAAAGCCTACATTCTAAATATGAACCTATCCTAAGTGCTTACGACCAATTACGACCCGTTAAGGTAGTCTACGCTACTTTAACGTGTCATTCGCGCGAATGCGCGTTTGAGATGCCTAACTAGTCCTATGACAAGTATTATATGCCTTAACATATCTAATTATGTTATATAATCAGTTTAGATGTCAAAACATGTGTTTCATATGCTTAAAATGAAATTATGCGAAAAAGGGCATTTTGGTCATTTCCTAAGGCATATAAACTACCTATCATACAACTAACTAAACGAAGTGACCATAAGGTATAACCTCAAAAGGTTATTCCCTATACAACTATGGTCACAAAATATGTTTGGACGGATCCTAACGATCCACCAAACGGGTCGGGTTCGAAAATCTAAGCGGTGGTTTGGACCGCTTGGCATACGACCCTAAACAAGCACTAGACTAAAAGTGACAAGTTAAACATGTTAAAACATGTTTAACTAAGTTAGAAAACAAGTTTAATATCAAAACAAAGTGTTTTGATACCCAAAAATAGCTTCGTTGCAAAATACGCATAAAAACGTATTTTGACCGAAACTATGACTCGTCACTACGCCTAATCAAGGTGGTAATCAGTAGGTATAGTCACAAGGGACTATAACCATCGTGATTATGCACACGTTGCCAAGTTCAAACGAACTTTGTGTTGACCAAAGACTGGTCAAAGCAGAAAGTCAAACACTGTTTGACTTTCATGCTTGAAATGCATAAAAAAGATGAAAGAAGCTTACAAAAGGTCCAAGCAAGGAAGATTTGAACTCAAAATACTCAGGTATGAAGCTTCACAAGTGAGAGCTTCAACTTAGAGCAGAAACGAGATCAAATGGGCAAGTTGGGAATGAAGAATTCATGGGTTTATATAGATTTTCAACAACAGTTAAGATCGTTCCTCGTAATTTTGTAACACCTCGAAAATTCGTGTTCAATAGAATAACGACACCTGTCATGTAAGACAAAAGTATTATGAACCCGGATCCAATTAAAGATGTATGGCAGGATTTAAAAGTGTCGTCATGCTAATTTATTCCTCTGAACGACGTCATTATAAATCCCAAGACCCTAATATTTATTATAAACATCTGATACACGCAAATCCGGTAAATACTAACAATAATTGATTCAAAATTTCAAGAATGGAAATCCTACGAAGAATTTGCACGACAACCCTTCGTTTATGGCTTTTCGATAATGTCCAAGACAAATGTACATCATTAAAGGTGATCTAAACTGTTCAAGGCACGTTCATGAGGCCCCATACTGAATTATAGAAGCCCAAAATCCGTAATACATGGTTGCCTGTTCGAATGCTTGAAAGGGCAAAACTTTTTGCCTTCTGCAAAAGGCTTACGGACCGTAAGCGGTGCACAGCGACCAGGAAGTTGACAGTTGGCTGTTTTGAACGTTGTAACCGACTTAGTTCGATATTTACACTTCCATGGGCGACCCCTACATGCTTTTAGACCCTAGGAGCACTTGTAAATGATCTGGGAACAATGCTAGGCTTGTGTGTCAAGATCACAAGCAATTAAAATCACTATATAAAGCCACAATGTTGCAACATTGTGATCATTCATTCCATATGCATTTCTGGAGCTTTTGGGAGTTCAAGAGCAGACCCTAAGCATCTCTAATCATGCATAGGACTTGGGTAAGCTTCCTAAACCTTCCTTAATTGAGTTTAGCTTAGTTAATTAGCTAAAAGTCAAACCGTCGTAATTAGAGTTTGACTTCGAGGTTAATAAGTATTTGTTCAGTAAAATCTCAAATTAAAAGTAGTTATAAGTTGGTATTTATGTGGGCAATAAACCCTTAAAAGGGCACCCTCTGATTCCCATTCTAACTAGGTCAAATGTCGGGTCAAACTTGTTACTAAAAAGTCAACAGAATGCTTATTTTCCAATTTATGCATAATTAGCAATGTAGAACCCATACAACCTATTTTATCACTCATATAACTTGGTAAAAAGTATAATAACTGGTCTAAGCTTGTTAGATCCGACAATTTTCTGTTTAGACCCGGTTCGGAACCGAAAGTCGCTAAACTTTGACTTTTGCTTTGACTTCAGTTCTGACCCGATTTAGTATGATTTGGGAATGAATTAGAGCTTCCTTAGGACCAGGTTACATGCTAGTATAAGCCTCTGTGATTATACACCTTGGTTCATTAGTTATCCAATTAATATGCATGATTCCGTTAATTGCTTATATGTTGACTATTATGCCCTTTTCACCATAAAACGTGATTTTTGAAAATGTAAAAGAGTAAAAACCTTAGTTACGGAATTATAAACTTGTACCCAAAATTTGACATCAGTTTGAGGTGTAGATTGAGAGTTATGCTCATTAGCGTAATTAGAAAGCTTTTTAGCGATTAAACGGCATAATTAGCATGTAGCCTATTTAAACCCACTTTTTGATATCAAACTTTTTACCCACTGATGTAATATAATATTTTGGGATTTTTGAAGATTTTTAATTAATTTTAGGCTGAGCATAACTTAGAGTTATAAGCTTGTTTCGGTAATTGTCGGTTTTGCCCTTTTGGGCTATAAAATGAGTTTTACATGTCTTTTTGATTTCAAACCTATTGCTACTGATTTTATATAATAAATAAAGTATTTTGAACTTTATAACCTGATCAGAAAACTCGGATTTCCTGTATAACCCGGAAATTGCTTAAAATGGCTTTTTAAGCGTATTAAACGCATAGTTTGGGTTTAAAACCATTTTGCCACATATGAATTTTTACCAACTGATATAACCTGTCAAATTAAGTTATTTTACTGATTAATTTAGACCCGAATCACAGAAGTTTAATTAATCCCTTTTATAATATTTAAAATGACCAAAATACCCCTACGGGGCTTATATTAAGATTAAACTCGTTTTGGGCATTACGGAAGGTATCCTACTGATATCCCAACATATTTAAGACATATTAACTTTGGAAACCTGTATATGAACATTATGGACACCCGTTACGCCTCTCGCGCGTTCGGTTCGGTTTATGTAACTAGTTTGCATAAATTAGCCAAAACGGGTCAAACCTTATCGTTTTTATCTCAAAATCCAGAATGTGTTTAGTTTACCCATATTATATAAGTCTTCAAACATGTCAGGTCTAAAACACATTCTATTCCGGTCTTCGCTTAATCGTGCGTTTAAACCGTATCTTTCTTTAAAACTAACCGGTCTAAGTTTAGGCTTAATTAAAGACCCGTTTGGATTCTAATAGGTTATTATAAACCTTCGTTCCAGAATAGGAGCCCAGTAATAGCTATCTGTACTTGCTGATTTGATACGGCTGGGATTGAATATTATATTTAGCTCAGGTAAATACTTTTAACTTATTTTCCCTATACGGGCTTGGGGTACGGTATATAAAATACCGCTTGGTTGGGCATTCGACCTTAATCGTTTGGTGGTTAAGAATTATCGAGTTGACCTGTTTAAAAATATTTTTTGTTGCTTAAACGCCTTTGGGGGGTTAATGACCATGTCCCGGATATCCTTGGCATCATTTTACGAAATGGCCACGACCTAAGCGCGGAGTGTAGGCGTACACTTGTCAGCGCCTAAATAAATAATGTGGTGTGTCTATTGATCTTTAACCTGGCACGAACCGAGCTACTGAATGCATAAGGAACATGTAATTCTTTTACAAGTTTATATATTCAAATATTTATCCCAAGTTATAAAATGTTTGTGCCATGTGCATCCAAATCAATTTTTAATCATTTTTTTAAAATGAGTCAGTTAATTGTATTTACCAGTGTAAACTGACGTATTTTCTTAAAAAGATTAAGTGCAGGTACTACGCGAACTAGGCTGGTTTTCTCCTAGCGTCCACCAATAAGTCTCGCAAGCTTGGATGTCAAAACTGTTGAACAATGTTTCCTATTTATTTTTGATCCACCTGTGGATTATTTTCAACTGTTGTGATACTTGATATTACAGTTATATTCGGTTGAAAAATATCTATCTTTTGCTTCCGCTGTGCATTTAAATATTGTGTTGTTTGACTGTAATGATATCAACTACGTCACGATACTCCCCACCGGGCCAACCGGTAATACGTGGAAATATCGGGGGGTGACAGGTTAGTATCAAAGCCAACATTGAGTGAATTAAACACTAGCTGTTTGTGTTTAATCTCAATGACACAATTGCACATTCCTAAATTTTCGAGTCTAGACAAAGAACATAGGAATAATCCAAATTTGTTTTTAATTTTAAACTTTGTCCTTTATATTTCTTGTTGTATCTTTTATTGTTTTGACAGGAATTATGCCACCAAGATTTAGACGAAGAGGGCGAGGAAAGGGGCCAATCACCGCCCCCAACGATCACGAGGCCGGACCTTCGCACCGGCGAACTCCTTCCACTACAATGAGTGCGAATCCGCAAGGAGTATGGAGGACCCCTGCGGAACCCGCTAGACGGTCTGTTTCGCACAGCTCAACGCCTCCTTAACGTCATTCATTTGGGCCGCATTCGGAAAACGAGCCCGATAACCCACAACCTTCATATATACCTCTCCAGCGAACCCTTTCGCACAATTCCTTTGGCAACCCCACTTCTGTTTTTCAGGGCCGGTTCAACCCGGCAAACTACATACAAGAACCAGTGGGTTTTAACCCATTGGGACCAGAGGACCACTTCTCAGAAGACAATGCAATGGACATGGACGAGGACACGGATCCCGTCGAACCTGCAAGCGGTACACCCAACCATCCCATCGAGATCTCTGATGGATCTTCTTTCCATGGATCACCCTATGGTGGTCCAGACAGTTTCCAAGCAAGGTTCAACCAACATGAATGGTACTTCACACCTTCACACCATTCATCACCTTACCAGCAGCAGCAGCAGCAGGATCCCTCTGGGGATTCACGTTTCGTGGCTGTCATGCCACCGCCTCCACCGCCGCCAGTTCATCAAGCACCTCCAGAACCACCAAGGCGTAGGAGAACGGGCGGACGTATGTCTGCGCGAGGAGGGAATTTTCACTTCAGCTCCCCCCATCACTCCAGTGGCAGTCACTACCCGCCACTGCATGAAGACCCATAAATGGGTGGGCCCTCGAACCAAATTCCAGAGGTGAATCCAGCACCAGTTGCACCACAACCGCCACCAATGGGTTTTGGTAACCCGATTCCTACGTACGCCGGGTCAACAGCGTACAACCCATTTGAGCAGCCGGTTCACACCACCAACTATAACTATGATGAGGATCCTTACTAAGTGGCATAAAACTACCTCGCCCATCATCCGGAAGGACCGTATGAAACCCCTTGGGGAATGGGATATCCAACTCATGGGTATCAATTACCTGCACGACCTCCGATTCGGCAGCAGTCGCAGCCACCACGATTTTCTCCACCGGAACAGGAGGAAATCCTCCAAAGACTAAGTCGGGGGAATATGATTTCCAAGAAGAACGCAGGAACAACAGGGGTCTCCTCAAGGGCCTGGCGAGCTTTCTAAAGGGGAAGAAGAAGAAGGATCATTAAATCCCTACATGTATTGTTGTACTTCCTACTTTTCAATTAAGTCCCTGCGTGGACATTCATCTTTGTTTTTAGTCCCTGCGTGGACATCTGTTTAGTACTTGGTCCATGCGTGGGTATGTTTGTTTGATAAGCCCCTGCGTGGGCAAGTCTTTGTTTAAACCCCTACGTGGGTATGTTGTTTGTTTGAGCCCCTGCGCGGGCATGTTATCTTATTAGAAGTCCCGTTTAGGGCAAACTTGTACTTGTCAGAACTTTGTTGTGGAATGGTTGAATTGAAATTTTCATTATTACTATATGCATAAACATAGAATGTGAAATAAATAAATAACATTTTTGATCAATCATTATATTAGAATGATAAAATCTAAAAGAACAAGACCTAGCCTTATGTCATGTTAAAAACAGGGCCAAGATGGTAGTTCTCCAACTAGATTCAGATCCATATTAACCATTTCAATATAGGACTGTTCTGCGTTGAATATTAACAACAATCTTAAAAAGGTAAAACCTAGCTTGTAGGTCATTATAAAGACTTAGCCAATATGGTAAAACCTGTTTAAAAAGATTCAAATCTCTGCTAACATCTGCAAATATGTTAACATTCTTAGCTAATGTGATCTGCAAAATCACATATGTCACCCTTGTTTTAATTATCCCAATTCCTTATTATTTAAACATTCGATTGTGATGTAATGCCTACGGGCTATAACTAATGTCATATAAGAAAAAAGACAGCCGTAGCTTATAGACTCCCTGTCAAGAAAGGTAATGAATTTTTATTCCAACCTTAATAACTAGATCATATAAGATCTAAATCTATAATTTAGAATTGTCCGCGTGACTAGGTCTGTTGTGCCAATATTATAATTCATTCTAGAACTAAGGGTTACTAATAAAAAGTCCTGAATGAAATTACTTAACAAATTAACTGGTATAGCGCTTTAATTGCCATGGTTAATGAATTATCAAGATGACAGACCTATTATAATTCCTTAAAAAAATTATTGTCAATATCTTATGTAACAGTTCAAGATAAATGGCTGACTCGGACGAGATTAACAGTCATCCTTTGGAGAATAATGAGAATGCTAGGATTAATATAACCAGGGAAGAACTCCGTGCACTGGTTGATACAGCTGCATCTAAAGCTATGGAGCAACAGTATAGTGGTTCTAGCAGGACTCAAAGCAAGAGCCTAACCACACCGCTCCCTAAATCTGTCCCTAAAACTCATTCAGAGGCTCATAGCAAGCCACCCTCCAAGAAGGAAGAGCCAAAGAAGAAAGATGATGATCGACACTCCTCAAACCAAAACAGTGTTCCATCTCAAAAGGTCGTACTGAATCAAGGACCCTGTGATAAGGGTTGCTCCTATAAGTACTTTATTTCCTGCAAACCCCGGGATTTCACCGGGGAGAAAGGGGAAATTGACTGTATGACATGGTTGGATGAAATGGACACTGTGGTGGATATCAGCGGGTGCGCTGAGAGGGATGTAGTGAAGTTTGTGTCTCAATCGTTCAAGGGTGAGGCTTTAGCCTGGTGGAGATCGTTGATTCAAGCTACCGGGAAGATTCCACTGTACAATATGTCTTGGGAACAGTTTGTGGCATTGATAAGGGAAAACTACTGTCCTCAGCACGAGGTTGAAAAGATCGAGTCGGATTTTCTGTCATTGGTAATGAAAAATCTGGACTGCCATGCTTACCTTACGAGCTTTAATACCATGTCAAGGTTGGTTCCTTATCTGGTGACCCCGGAACCAAAAAGAATTGCTCGTTTCATTGGGGGTTTAGCCCCAGAGATAAAGGCAAGTGTAAAAGCCTCTCGGCCAGCTACATTCAGGTCTGCGGCTGATATATCCTTGTCCCTCACACTGGACGCGGTCAGACAGAGATCGCTGAGGAACACGGACGCCGAGAAGAGGAAACGTGAAGATGACAATTCACGAAGGTCAAACAAGAAGCACCGAGGAAACAGTGACCACAAGAAGGGGTCTGAATCTAAGAAGGATGGGCATCAATCTGGAGATAAGCCCAAGTGCAAAGTCTGCAAGAAACAACACTTCGGGAAGTGCAGATATGAATCAAACTCGCAGACACAATCAAGGACTTTTGCATGCGGGATATGCAAGTCCAAGGAACACAAGACCTTGGATTGTAAAAAGTTGAAGGATGCGACCTGCTACAACTGTAATGAGAAGGGGCATATCAAGTCCAATTGCCCGAAATATGCAAAGAAAGCTGATGAAGGAAAGAAGACCAATGCTAGGGTCTTCAGGATGGATGCAAAGGAAGCTGTTCAGGACGACAATGTGATAACAGGTACATTCCTCATAAATGATGTTTATGCGAGAGTGTTATTTGATTCAGGAGCTGATAAATCATTTGTAGATAATAAGTTTTGTAAGTTGCTGAATTTACCTGTTAAAACCTTAAGTGTGAAGTATGAGGTGGAATTAGCAGATGGCACCTTAGAAACTGCCTCAACCATATTAGATGGATGTTTCATATCCATTAAGAACCACTCTTTTCCTTTGACCCTACTTCCTTTGAAGTTAGCCGGTTTCGACATCGTTTTAGGCATTGACAGGTTATCTCATAACCAGGCCTAGATTGTCTGCAATAAGAAGCAAGTGGTGATCAAGACTCCGTCTGGTGAATCACTTACCATTCAAGGAGACACCCAGTATGGACTGCCTAAGCAAGTGACTATGCTCAAGGCCTCTAGGTGTTTGAAGAAGGGTTGTGTCATCTACATGGCACAAGTGACTATTGATGAGCCGAAACCCAAGATTGAGGATATCCCCGTCATTTCTGAATACCCTGAAGTATTCCCGGAAGAGCTACCTGGTTTACCACCAGATAGGCAAGTGGAATTCAGAATTGACATCATCCCTGGAGCGGCACCAGTAGCAAGGGCATCTTATAGGTTGGTACCAACAAAGATGAAGGAATTGAGGACACAACTAGATGAATTGCTAGCCAAAGGTTTCATTAGACCTAGTTCGTCTCCTTGGGGAGCACCAATCTTATTTTTCAAGAAGAAGGATGGATCGATGCGTCTGTGCATCGATTACCGTGAGCTTAATAAGGTCACTATCAAGAATAGGTATCCTTTGCCCAGAATCGACGATCTGTTCGATCAACTTCAAGGGGCAAGTTACTTCTCTAAGATTGACTTAAGGTCAGGCTATCACCAACTGAAGGTTAGAGATGAAGACGTGCACAAGACTGCATTTACGACTCGTTATGGTCATTACGAGTTCCTAGTGATGCCTTTTGGGCTCACTAATGCACCAGCCGCGTTCATGGATCTCATGAATCACGTCTGCAAGCCTTACTTGGATAAATTCGTCATCGTTTTCATCGACGACATTCTCATCTACTCGAAGAACCAAGCTGATCATGAGAAGCATCTTCGATGTATTCTTTCACTACTTCAGCAGGAGAAGCTCTATGCCAAATTCTCTAAGTGTGAATTTTGGCTTCGAGAAGTCCAATTCCTTGGACATATGGTTAGTGAACGCGGAATCCAAGTAGATCCCGCTAAGGTTGAAGCTGTCATGAATTGGCTAGAGCCAAAGACGCCCACAGAGATTCGCAGTTTCCTGGGATTGGGAGGATACTACAGACGCTTCATAGAAAATTTTTCAAGGATTGCTGCACCCTTAACTTTCTTGACTAGGAAGAATATTAAGTTCAACTGGGGACCAAAGCAACAAGAATCTTTTGATATCCTTAAGCAGAAGCTAAGCAATGCACCTGATTGCCTGATGGGATAGAAGAGTTCGTAGTATATTGTGATGCATCACACACCGGGATGGGATGTGTGCTCATGCAGAAAGGCAAGGTTATTGCCTATGCTTCACGGCAGTTAAAGGTGCACGAAAAGAATTACACCACCCATGACTTGGAGTTGGGTGCCGTTGTATTTGCACTGAAACTATGGAGGCACTATTTATATGGTATCAAGTGTGTGATCTATTCTGATCACAAGAGCCTCCAGCACCTATTTAACCAAAAGGATTTGAACATGAGGCAATGACGTTGGATGGAAACCTTGAATGATTATGACTGCGAGATCAGATACCATCCTGGCAAGGCGAATGTAGTCGCCGATGCCTTGAGTCGAAGGGTGAAACCCATCCGAATCAATGCCAAGAGCATTGAAATAAAGAATAACTTGAATGAAAGGTTGTTAGCTGCGCAGAAGGAAGCTGTGCTGGAAGCTAACTATCCTAATGAAAAGCTAGGAGTAACTGAGGAACAGTTATCCTATGGCAAGGACGGAATTTTGAGGTTAAATGGACGAATATGGGTTCCAGTTTATGGAGGACTTCGAGATGTCATCCTCCAGGAAGCCCACAGTTCAAAATACTCCGTTCATCCTGGAGCTGACAAGATGTACCAGGATTTGAAAGAAAACTTTTGGTGGATAGGCTTGAAGAAGTCTATAGCTACCTATGTAGCTAAATATTTGACGTGTGCACAAGTCAAAGCTGAACATCAGAAGCCATCAGGTTTGCTACAACAGCCTTAACTTCCCACGTGGAAGTGGGAAATGGTGACGATGGATTTCATCACCAAATTGCCGAAAACAAGGAAAGGAAATGATACTATATGGGTAATAGTGGATAGACTGACTAAGTCAGCACACTTCCTACCCATTAAGGAGACCTATAGCTCCGACATGCTAGCCCAATTGTACGTGGATAAGATTGTAGCTCTACATGGCGTGCCTGTGTCTATTATCTCTGACAGAGATACTAGATACACGTCACATTTTTTGAAAAGTTTCCAACAATCTTTGGGCACGCGCTTAAATTTTAGTACGGCTTACCATCCTCAGACGGACGACCAGAGTGAGCGCACAATCCAAACCTTGGAAGACATGCTTCACGCATGTGTGATTAAATTAGGTGGTAGTTAGGATAACCACCTGCCATTAATCGAGTTCTCATACAACAATAGCTACCATTCGAGCATTAAAGATGCGCCCTTCGAGGCCTTATACGGTAGAAAGTGCAGAACGCCCGTTTGTTGGGCGGAAGTTGGAGATGTCCAATTATCAGGACCTGAAATAGTCTTTGAAACGACGGACAAGATTGTTCAGATTCGTGATCGCCTGAAAGCTGCCAGGGATAGGCAGAAAAGATACGTGGATCTAAAGCGTAAACCTATGAAATTCGAGGTAGGTGACAAAGTGTTGCTCAAAGTATCACCCTGGAAGGGAGTGATGCGATTTGGTAAGAAAGGTAAGTTAAGCCCGAGGTACATAGGACCATTCGAGGTCATCGAATGTGTCGGATCAGTTGCTTATCAGTTAAACTTACCTGAAGAGCTCAGTGGTATTCATAATGTATTCCACATCTGCAATCTGAAGAAGTGTTTCGCTGATGAATCACTAGTCATACCGCATACAGATGTGCACATAGAAGAGAGCTTGAAGTTTGTTGAAAAACCTGTGTCGATCGAGGATCGACAGGTTAAGAAGCTTCGAATGAAGCATGTGCCTATTGTAAAGGTTAAATGGGATGCCCGTAGAGGTCCCGAGTACACGTGGGAGGTTGAGTCCACAATGAAAGAAAAGTACCCTCATTTATTTCAGTAAAATCTCGAAGTCGAGATTTCTTTTAAGGGGGTGAGGATGTAACACCTCGAAAATTCGTGTTCAATAGAATAATGACACGTGTCATGTAAAACAAAAGTATTATGAACCCGGATCCAATTAAAGATGTATGGCAGGATTTAAAAGTGTCGTCATGCTAATTTATACCTCTGAACGACCTCATTATAAATCCCAAGACCCTAATATTTATTATAAACATCTGATACACGCAAATCCGGTAAATACTAACAATAATTTACTCAAAATTTCAAGAATGGAAATCCTACGAAGAATTTGCACGACAACCCTTCGTTTATGGCTTTTCGATAATGTCCAAGACAAATGTACATCATTAAAGGTGATCTAAACTGTTCAAGGCACGTTCATGAGGCCCCATACTGAATTATAGAAGCCCAAAATCCGTAATACATGGTTTCCTATTCGAATGCTTGAAAGGGCAAAACTTTTTGCCTTCTGCAAAAGGCTTACGGACCGTAAGCCACCCCCTTACGGTCCGTAAGGGGTGCACAGCGACCAGGAAGTTGACAGTTGGTTGTTTTGAACGTTGTAACCGACTTAGTTAGATATTTTCACTTCCATGGGCGACCCCTACATGCTTTTAGACCCTAGGAGCACTTGTAAATGATCTGGGAACAATGCTAGGCTTGTGTGTCAAGATCACAAGCAATTAAAATCACTATATAAAGCCGCAATGTTGCAACATTGTGATCATTCATTCCATCTGTATTTCTGGAGCTTTTGAGAATTCAAGAGCAGACCCTAAGCATCTCTAATCATGCATAGGACTTGGGTAAGCTTCCTAAACCTTCCTTAATTGAGTTTAGCTTAGTTAATTAGCTAAAAGTCAAACCGTCGTAATTAGAGTTTGACTTCGAGGTTAATCAGTATTTGTTCAGTCAAATCTCGAATTAAAAGTAGTTATAAGTTGGTATTTATGTGGGCAATAAACCCTTAAAAGGGCACCCTCGGATTCCCACTCTAACTAGGTCAAATGTCGGGTCAAACTTGCTACTAAAAAGTAAACAGAATGCTTATTTTCCAATTTATGCATAATTAGCAATGTAGAACCCATACAACCTATTTTATCACTCATATAACTTGGTAATAAGTATAATAACTGGTCTAAGCTTGTTAGATCCGACAATTTTCTGTTTAGACCCGGTTCGGAACCGAAAGTCGCAAAACTTTGACTTTTGCTTTGACTTCCGTTCTGACCCGATTTAGTATGATTTGGGAATGCCTTAGAGCTTCCTTAGGACCAGGTTACATGCTAGTATAAGCCTATGTGATTATACACCTTGGTTCCTTAGTTATCCAATTAATATGCATGATTCCGTTAATTGCTTATATGTTGACTATTATGCCCTTTTCACCATAAAACGTGATGTTTGAAAATGTAAAAGGGTAGAAACCTTAGTTACTGAATTATAAACTTGTACCCAAAATTTGACATCAGTTTGAGGTGTAGATTGGGAGTTATGCTCATTAGCGTAATTAGAAAGGTTTTTAGCGATTAAACGGCATAATTAGCATGTAGCCTATTTAAACCCACTTTTTGATATCAAAATTTTTACCCACTGATGTAATATAATATTTTGGGATTTTTGAAGATTTTTAATTAATTTTAGGCTGAGCATAACTTAGAGTTATAAGCTTGTTTCGGTAATTGTCGGTTTTGCCCTTTTGGGCTATAAAATGAGTTTTACATATCTTTTTGATCTCAAACCTATTGCTACTGATTTTATATAATAAATAAAGTATTTTGAACTTTATAACCTGATCAGAAAACTCGGATTTCCTGTATAACCCGGAAATCGCTTAAAATGGCTTTTTAAGCGTATTAAACGCATAGTTTGGGTTTAAAACCATTTTGCCACATAAGACTTTTTACCAACTGATATAACCTGTCAAATTAAGTTATTTTACTGATTAATTCAGACCCGAATCACAGAAGTTTAATTAATCCCTTTCATAATATTTAAAATGACCAAAATACCCCTACGGGGCTTATATTAAGATTAAACTCGTTTTGGGCATTACGGAAGGTATCCTACTGATATCCCAACATATTTAAGACATATTAACTTTGGAAACCTGTATATGACCATTATGGACACCCGTTACGCCTCTCGCGCGTTCGGTTCGGTTTTTGTAACTAGTTTGCATAAATTAGCCAAAACGGGTCAAACCTTATCGTTTTTATCTCAAAATCCAGAATGTGTTTAGTTTACCCATATTATACAAGTCTTCAAACGTTTCAGGTCTAAAACACATTCTATTCCGGTCTTCGCTTAATCGTGCGTTTAAACCGTATCTTTCTTTAAAACTAACCGGTCTAAGTTTAGGCTTAATTAAAGACCCGTTTGGATTCTAATAGGTTATTATAAACCTTCATTCCAGAATAGGAGCCCAGTAAAAGCTATCTGTACTTGCTGATTTGATACGGCTGGGATTGAATATTATATTTAGCTCAGGTAAATACTTTTAACTTATTTTCCCTATACGGGCTTGGGGTACGGTATATAAAATACCGCTTGGTTGGGCATTCGACCTTAATCGTTTGGTGGTTAAGTATTATCGAGTTGACCCGTTTAAAAATATGTTTTGTTGCTTAAACGCCTTTGGGGGGTTAATGACCATGTCCCGGATATCCTTGGCATCATTTTACGAAATGGCCACGACCTAAGCGCGGAGTGTAGGCGTACACTTGTTAGTGCCTAAATAAATAATGTGGTGTGTCTATTGATCTTTAACCCGGCACGAACCGGGCTACTGAACGCATAAGGAACATGTAATTCTTTGACAAGTTTATATATTCAAATACTTATCCCAAGTTATAAAATGTTTGTGCCATGTGCATCCAAATCAATTTTTAATCATTTTTTTAAAAATGAGTCAGTTAATTGTATTTACCAGTGTAAACTGACGTATTTTCTCAAAAAGATTAAGTGCAGGTACTACGCGAACTAGGCTGGTTTTCTCCTAGCGTCCACCAATAAGTCTCGCAAGCTTGGATGTCAAAACTGTTGAACAATGTTTCCTATTTATTTTTGATCCACCTGTGGATTATTTTCAACTGTTGTGATACTTGATATTACAGTTATATTCGGTTGAAAAATATCTATCTTTTGCTTCCGCTGTGCATTTAAATATTGTGTTGTTTGACTGTAATGATATCAACTACGTCACGATACTCCCCACCGGGCCCACCGGTAATACTTGGAAATATCGGGGTGTGACAGGTTGGTATCAGAGCCAACATTGAGTGAATTAAACACTAGCCTTTTGTGTTTAATCTCAATGACACAATTGCACATTCCTAAATTTTCGTGTCTAGACAAAAAACATAGGAATAATCCAAATTTGTTTTTAATTTTAAACTTTGTCCTTTATATTTCTTGTTGTATCTTTTATTGTTTTGACAGGAAATATGCCACCAAGATTTAGACGAGGAGGGCGAGGAAAGGGGCCAATCACCGCCCCCAACGATCACGAGGCCGGACCTTCGCACCGGCGAACTCCTTCCACTACAATGAGTGCGAATCCGCAAGGAGTATGGAGGACCCCAGCGGAACCCGCTAGACGGTCTGTTTCGCACAGCTCAACGCCTCCTTACCGTCATTCATTTGGGCTGCATTCGGAAAACGAGCCCGATAACCCACAGCCTTCATATATACCTCTCCAGCGATCCCTTTCGCACAATTCCTTTGGCAACCCCACTCCTGTTTTTCAGGGCCGGTTCAACCCGGCAAACTACATACAAGAACCAATGGGTTTTAACCCATTGGGACCAGAGGACCACTTCTCAGAAGACAATGCAATGGACATGGACGAGGACACGGATCCCGTCGAACCTGCAAGCGGTACACCCAACCATCGAGATCTCTGATGGATCTTCTTTCCATGGATCACCCTACGGTGGTCCAGACAGTTTCCAAGCAAGGTTCAACCAACATGAATGGTACTTCACACCTTCACACCATTCATCACCTCACCAGCAGCAGCAGCAGGATCCCTCTGGGGATTCACGTTTCGTGGCTGTGACGCCACCGCCTCCACCGCCGCCAGTTCATCACGCACCTCCAGAACCACCAAGGCATAGGAGAAAGGGTGCACGTATCTCTGCGCGAGGAGGGAATTTTCACTTCAGCTCCCCCCATCACTCCAGTGGCAGTCACTACCCGCTACTGCATGAACACCCACAGATGGGTGGGCCCTCGAACCAAATTCCAGAGGTGAATCCGGAACCAGTTGCACCACAACCGCCACCAATGGGTTTTGGTAACCCGATTCCTACGTACGCCGGGTCAACAGCGTACAACCCATTTGAGCAGCCGGCTCACACCACCAACTATAAGTATGCTGAGTATCCATACCAAGTGGCATCAAACTACCTCGCCCATCATCCGGAAGGACCGTATGGAACCCCTTGGGGAATGGGATATCCAACTCATAGGTATCAAGTACTTGCACGACCTCCGATTCGGCAGCAGTCGCAGCCACCACGATTTTCTCCACCGGAACAGGAGGAAATCCTCCAAAGACTAAGTCGGGTGGAGCATGAGTTCCAAGAAGAACGCAGGAACAACAGGGGTTTCCTCAAGGGCCTGGCGAGCTTGCTAAAGGGGAAGAAGAAGAGGGATCATAAAATCCCTACATGTATTGTTGTACTTCCTACTTTTCAATTAAGTCCCTGCGTGGACATTCATCTTTGTTTTTAGTCCCTGCGTGGACATCTGTTTAGTACTTGGTCCATGCGTGGGTATGTTTGTTTGTTAAGCCCCTGCGTGGGCAAGTCTTTGTTTAAACCCCTACGTGGGTATGTTGTTTGTTTGAGACCCTGCGCGGGCATGTTATCTTATTAGAAGTCCCGTTTAGGGCAAACTTGTACTTGTCAGAACTTTGTTGTGGAATGGTTGAATTGAAATTTTCATTATTACTATATGCATAAACATAGAATGTGAAATAAATAAATAACATTTTTGATCAATCATTATATTAGAATGATAAAATCTAAAAGAACAAGACCTAGCCTTATGTCATGTTAAAAACAGGGCCAAGACGGTAGTTCTCCAACTAGATTCAGATCCATATTAACCATTTCAATATAGGATTGTTCTGCGTTGAATATTAACAACAATCTTAAAAAGGTAAAACCTAGCTTGTAGGTCATTATAAAGACTTAGCCAATATGGTAAAACCTGTTTAAAAAGATTCAAATCTCTGCTAACATCTGCAAACATGTTAACATTCTTAGCTAATGTGATCCGCAAAATCACATATGTCACCCTTGTTTTAATTATCCCAATTCCTTATTATTTAAACATCCGATTGTGATGTAATGCCTACGGGCTATAACTAATGTCATATAAGACAAAAGACAGCCGTAGCTTATAGACTCCCTGTCAAGAAAGGTAATGAATTTTTATTCAAACCTTAATAACTAGATCATATAAGATCTAAATCTATAATTTAGAATTGTCCGCGTGACTAGGTATGTTGTGCCAATATTATAATTCATTCTAGAACTAAGGGTTACTAATAAAAAGTCCCGAATGAAATTACTTAACAAATTAACTGGTATAGCGCTTTAATTGCCATGGTTAATGAATTATCAAGATGACAGCCCTATTATAATTCCTTAAATAAATAATTGTCAATATCTTATGTAACAGTTCAAGATAAATGGCTGACTCGGACGAGATTAACTGTAACACCCCGTGTTTTCACAAGTCAAAGTCAAAGTCAACGACCGATTTCGAGCAACTTGAATTACAGAAATTTCTTTATTTTATTTGTATTATGTGGAGTAAGTGTTGTTAATGCAATAATCGACGTACGTTAACCACTATTCGATCGATATACGACTGTGAACTATACAACCCATGACCTCGAGCTAGGCGCAATTGTTTTTGCATTAAAGATTTGGCGACACTACCTGTATGGTACCAAGTGTACGATCTTCACCGATCATAGGAGCCTGCAACATATCTTTAATCAGAAGGAACTTAATATGCGTCTACGCCGATGGGTAGAACTTCTCAACGATTACGACTGTGAGATTCGTTATCACCCAGGCAAGGCGAATGTTGTTGCCGACGCACTTAGCAGACGGAGCTATCTGCTTAGCACTCGTAATGTTCAAGCCCAACACGGTCTCGAAACTCTCATCCGCGACGCTCAACATGCATGTTTTAACGAACGCACTCTGAAGAAAGAAAAAATCTACCACGATGGAGCCCAGCTTGTGAGCAAATCAAACGGGATATTCCACTTTTTAGACCAAATTTGGATTCCCAAGCGAACCAACCTGCGACAAATTCTGATGGACGAAGCCCACAAATCCCGGTATTCTGTTCATCCCGGCGCTGACAAAATGTACCAGGATCTTCGTTATAAGTACTGGTGGCCGGGTATGAAAAGGGATATCGCTCTCTACGTCGGAAAATGCCTAACTTGTGCTAGAGTCAAGGCTGAACATCAAAGACCCTCTGGCTTGCTCGAACAACCACCAATTCCCATATGGAAGTGGGAGAGCATAGCTTTGGATTTCGTAACCTAGCTACCACCCACGTCATCAGGTCACGACAGCATATGGGTTGTGGTCGACCGTCTGACTAAATCAGCTCACTTTCTACCGATACGAGAAGACTACAAGGTAGAACGATTAGCCCGAATCTACACCGACGAGATCATTTGTAATCATGGGACGCCTCGTGACATCATCTCTGATCGTGATGCTCGGTTTACTTCACGGCTGTGGGAAACGTTTCAAACGGCACTCGGTACAACGCTTAATCTAAGTACTGTTTTTAACCCTCAAACCGACGGTCAGACTGAAAGAACGATTCGTACTCTTGAAGACATGCTCCGTTCGTGTGTCTTAGATTTTGGTGGTAATTGGGATAAACACCTGCCGTTAGTCGAGTTCTCGTATAACAACAGCTATCATTCTTGCATCCAAATGGCACCATTCGAGGCATTATACGGAAGAAGATGTCGATCGCCTATTGTATGGCACGAGATCGGTCATTCGCAATTAACCGGTCTTGAGTTATTACAAGAAACGACAGACAAAATTTTCCAAATTCGAGACAACCTGGTAAAGGCTCGAGATCGACAGAAAAGTTACGCCGATAAAAAGCGCAAGCCCCGTGAATTTGGCGTTGGTGACTACGTACTCCTAAAAGTATCACATTGGAAGGGTGTAGTCCGATTCGGCAAGAAGGGAAAACTCGCGCCTCGATATGTTGGACCTTTTAAGATTCTGGAAAGGATCGGAAAAGTCGCCTACAGACTCGAACTACCGGAGGAACTTAGTAACGTCCACCCGACTTTCCACGTGTCAAACCTTCGAAAGTGCATAGCCGACCACGATTTGCACGTTTCTCTCGACGATCTACAAGTGAACGAAACATTACACTTCGTGGAAAAGCCTGTCGAAATCATGGATCGCCAAACCAAGCAACTCAGGCGCTCACGCATTCCTATTGTGAAAGTCCGATGGGAAGGCAAACGATGCGCAGAGTTCACTTGGGAACTCGAAAGCGACATGAAGGCTAAGTACCCGCAGTTGTTTCAAGATAGGAGCTAGAGAGAGGAAGTAGCATTGTGATTCTAGTGCTTGTACGATTTCATATCAATCTATAGAATCACCGATTATAGTACGTTCTTGTGTGTTTGATCACGCACGTTCACGGATTCCGCACGTCGAACGTGTCACACACAATCGTTTCGAAGTCAAAACCGGTCCAAACGGAAAGTTCTCAAACGTAATTCACGGCGTAGTACAGCTTCCAGCCTAATTTCAGGACGAAATTCCCTAAACAAGGGGAGGCTGTAACACCCCGTGTTTTCACAAGTCAAAGTCAAGGTCAAAGTCAACGACCGATTTCGCGCAACTTGACTTACAGAAATTTCTTTATTTTATTTGTATTATGTGGAGTAAGTGTTGTTAATGCAATAATCGACGTACGTTAACCACTATTCGACCGATCTACGACTGTGAACTATAGACAGTAACAATGCGATAAAGCTAAACAACTAATAATCAAGCTATGCTAATCAAATCGACATCAATTCGCAACTCGAACTACGTATTTTTACTTGTTATCATACGTGTGTGTGTGCCTTACGTGTTACCTGTGCATGTTTATTTATGTTGTGTTGTGGTAATCAAGCGAACCCGATCGAAACTCGAAATCTAACTCGAAATGAAATCAAACTCCATCCGAACTCGGACCGAAATCGAACTATGTTAATTAGTAGTTGGGACTAAAAGTAATTTCACTAGGAAACCCTAACGAATTGCTCGCAATCGGAACCGAAACGTCAAAGAACGTCGCGCCAAACACACCACCCAGACGCCAACCGGCCGGATGGCCATCCGCACGGGGAGCCGCCTGGGGAGGTGATAAGTGCCATCCGACCAGGGATTGCCATCCGCCCGACCGACCATCCGGGTGATGTGCAATCTGGACGGGTGATGTGCAATCCGGACGGATAGCACTTTCCTCTTTTGGCATCCTATAAATACACGAGTCACTCTCCAAACTTTCCACTTTTGGCAAGTGACGACCGACCAGCACGCTCTCTTCACCTTTTCTTCGATTTCTCTCAATCCAGGTAAGATCTCGCCCTAAATCTTGTACGTTCTTGTTCTACACGCACTCCTACACATTTCTACCTTTCAAATCTTAACTTCTAACCGTGAAATCATCAAGATTTGAGGTATTCTAGGATGACGTCATCATGAAGTTCCCATGAACTTCAAGTTTGACCTCATTCCACCAAGAATAACTCGGATCTGAACGGTTTCCACAAGATTTCACAACAACTCCGCATAAATCTGAACTTTTCCAAAAGGATAAAAGAGTTGAAAGAAATAAACACAAGTTTTCTCCTTATTTTACACTAAAAAACGATAAGAATCGGATCAGTTGTAGTCTTCTACTCAATGTTAGTGATGCACTAGTCCCAAATCCGGATTCTACCCGCGAGACACCTGATTTCGGGTTAGACCAGAATGACCGTTCTGAGCCGCTGACCGGTCAAGCTGGGGTGATTCCTGGCCGGCTTAGTCAGGCGGGTAAGAATACAATTCCGATTGGTTGACACGTAATCAGAACATCTCGATAGAACGACAAAAGCGACCAAGGGTAGACGAATGGAATAACCAGAACGAGATGCTGTCCGGAAGGACTGATGTCCGCACGGACAGGCTATCCGGACGGGTTGCCATCCGGACGGACTACACTTGGGACCCATAATCCAAACAAGGTTTGAGTATCGACGAACGAATAATCCGCACGGACGACCCTCTGAATGGATTACTCTTCGGATCATGAGATACTAAGACCTTAAACAATTTCCAACATGTTCATTAACAGGGTTGACACCCGATCGGATAACCCATCTGACGGGATGACACTTTCACCAAGTGACCCACCATTAAAGTCGTTGTCCGCACGGACTACCATCCGGACGGATTGTCGTCCGCGCGACCGAGTTGAAGGGGTAAGAGGAACTTCAAGGTTTTCAAATGCTACAATGAAAACTTCAAAGTCAAGCCATCATACACAAACACATCTCACCCATAGGAAGAAAAAATCCACTCGAATAGCCATCCGCTCGGACAAACTGTCCGCTCGGA
Source organism: Helianthus tuberosus (assembly GCA_030545235.1). Lineage (NCBI taxonomy): Eukaryota > Viridiplantae > Streptophyta > Magnoliopsida > Asterales > Asteraceae > Helianthus > Helianthus tuberosus. The sequence goes on along the minus strand of CM060370.1, from coordinate 199,118,193 downwards.
TGACTAACCGAGCGGATTACTACTTACTCGGATTGCTGTTCGCACGGATGACCATCCGCACGACCAGCTATCCTACCCACTCTCACCCTGTATTGTTACGCGCCACTTATCGCTACGTTACCGAATCTATTCAGGCTAACCGTACTCGCTAAAAGCGCTCCCTTCAATCCATTAATCGCTGTGAGTATACTCGATCCCTTTTTGCTTTAAGCACTTTTGGGTGTTACATACGTTACGAATATTCAAACTACCACTATCACACTACTCAAACTATTTGAACGCTAACCGTTAATGCATGTTATACGTGGCTTATGAATGCTTGTTTGTTATGTTTACACATGGAATGTTGTCTACCTGCCTTACCAACGATAGTACTATAGTTTGGACTCAGCACCCGTTCACACGGGGGTTGTTAAGGATCTTTTACTTGCATGGATTACGGTAGTAATCATGTATTGTGAACTGCCTCGGGCAGTCAACCCGCAGTCATTGGTATCGATGGATCTATGTCGATAACTAACGTGCTTCATTTCACTATGTGTACGTGCTGGTTATGCGTAAACGAATTCGAACTCTATATGCTATTATCAAACTTGTATGCTCACCTTTACATTTTATGTATTGACTTTATCTTCAACATATGTGACAGGTGCTTAGGATGCACATGTGGTAGGAATTTGAAGCTAGAATAAAGCTTTAGAGCCCAACAAATAGTTGTCTGTAGATAACGAATCAGGGGTCTCTAGAAGCAGATAAACAATGGCTGTCTTATTTGAATCTGAGTTGTCGGAACAGAATATTTGTCTTGATGTTTGTCTGTAATAATTATTTGACTGTTTGAGATACGGTATGGGACGTATTATTTAAATTGAATAGTTTTGATAATTGTTGTGGAAACTTCTAGACAATCTGTTTCGCTCGGTGCCATGCCCCGATGATTCCGCCATTGGTTGGGGTGTGACAGATTGGTATCAGAGCCCGTGATAAGGGTTGCTCCTATAAGTACTTTGTTTCCTGCAAACCCCGGGATTTCACCGGGGAGAAAGGGGCAATTGACTGTATGACATGGTTGGATGAAATGGACACTGTGGTGGATATCAGCGGGTGCGCTGAGAAGGATGTAGTGAAGTTTGTGTCTCAATCGTTCAAGGGTGAGGCTTTAGCCTGGTAGAGATCGTTGATTCAAGCTACCGGGAAGATTCCACTGTACAATATGTCTTGGGAACAGTTTGTGGCGTTGATCAGGGAAAACTACTCTCCTCAGCACGAGGTTGAGAAGATCGAGTCGGATTTTCTGTCGTTGGTAATGAAAAATCTGGACTGCCAAGCTTACCTTACGAGCTTTAATACCATGTCAAGGTTGGTTCCTTATCTGGTGAGCCCGGAACCCAAAAGAATTGCTCGTTTCATTGGGGGTTTAGCCCCAGAGATAAAGGCAAGTGTAAAAGCCTCTCGGCCAGCTACATTCAGGTCCGCGGCTGATATATCCTTGTCCCTCACACTGGACGCGGTCAGACAGAGATCGCTGAGGAACACAGACGCCGAGAAGAGGAAACGTGAAGATGACAATTCACGAAGGTCAAACAAGAAGCACCGAGGAAACAGTGACCACAAGAAGGGGTCTGAATCTAAGAAGGATGGGCATCAATCTGGAGATAAGCCCAAGTGCAAAGTCTGCAAGAAACAACACTTCGGGAAGTGCAGATATGAATCGAACTCGCAGACTCAATCAAGGACTTTTGCATGCGAGATATGCAAGTCCAAGGAACACAAGACCTTGGATTGTAAAAAGTTGAAGGATGCGACCTGCTACAACTGTAATGAGAAGGGGCATATCAACTCCAATTGCCCGAAATATGCAAAGAAAGCTGATGAAGGAAAGAAGACCAATGCTAGGGTCTTCAGGATGGATGCAAAGGAAGCTGTGCAGGACGACAATGTGATAACAGGTACATTCCTCATAAATGATGTTTATGCGAGAGTGTTATTTGATTCAGGAGCTGATAAATCATTTGTAGATAATAAGTTTTGTAACTTGCTGAATTTACCTGTTAAAACCTTAAGTGTGAAGTATGAGGTGGAATTAGCAGATGGCACCTCAGAAACCGCCACAACCATATTAGATGGATGTTTCATATCCATTAAGAACCACTCTTTTCCTTTGACCCTACTTCCTTTGAAGTTAGCCGATTTCGACATCGTTTTAGGCATGGACTGGTTATCTCATAACCAGGCCCAGATTGTCTGCAATAAGAAGCAAGTGGTGATCAAGACTCTGTCTGGTGAATCACTTACCATTCAAGGAGACACCCAGTATGGACTGCCTGTGCAAGTGACTATGCTCAAGGCCTCTAGGTGTTTGAAGAAGGGTTGTGTCATCTACATGGCACAAGTGACTATTGATGAGCCGAAACCCAAGATTGAGGATATCTCTGTCATTTCTGAATAGCCTGAAGTATTCCCGGAAGAGCTACATGGTTTACCACCAGATAGGCAAGTGGAAAATACTTTTAACTTATTTTCCCTATACGGGCTTGGGGTACGGTATATAAAATACCGCTTGGTTGGGCATTCGACCTTAATCGTTTGGTGGTTAAGTATTATCGAGTTGACCCGTTTAAAAATATGTTTTGTTGCTTAAACGCCTTTGGGGGGTTAATGACCATGTCCCGGATATCCTTGGCATCATTTTACGAAATGGCCACGACCTAAGCGTGGAGTGTAGGCGTACACTTGTCAGCGCCTAAATAAATAATGTGGTGTGTCTATTGATCTTTAACCCGGCACGAACCGGGCTACTGAACGCATAAGGAACATGTAATTCTTTTACAAGTTTATATATTCAAATATTTATCCCAAGTTATAAAATTTTTGTGCCATGTGCATCCAAATCAATTTTTAATCATTTTTTTAAAATGAGTCAGTTAATTATATTTACCAGTGTAAACTGACGTATTTTCTCAAAAAGATTAAGTGCAGGTACTACGCGAACTAGGCTGGTTTTCTCCTAGTGTCCACCAATAAGTCTCGCAAGCTTGGATGTCAAAACTGTTGAACAATGTTTCCTATTTATTTTTGATCCACCTGTGGATTATTTTCAACTGTTGTGATACTTGATATTACAGTTATATTCGGTTGAAAAATATCTTTTGCTTCCGCTGTGCATTTAAATATTGTGTTGTTTGACTGTAATGATATCAACTACGTCACGATATACTCCCCACCGGGCCCACCGGTAATACGTGAAAATATCGGGGTGTGACAAATTTGAGCTTTGATCTTGGCCATCCATGTGTTGCACATGGTTTTGAATACTATGGGACCTCAAATACCAGTTCCACGTATTGCAAAAAAATGGCAGAAATCAATGGAATCAGCTGCTAAATGCAAAAACAATGAATCTGCCCAGATTAGTCTCTCGCGCCCCGCCAGAGACCAAAAACACAGAATGTCAGAAATGGTCCCTGCAGCCCAAACTTGATTTTTCGATGCGTTTAGCCCCCGTTATCCCATTTTCAAGGCTCAATAATGAAGTCAAAGTATAGAGGACATGAAATATGCTTGAAAATATCTCAGATGTTGGTTCGTTTGGTCGTACGGTTGCGTTGTTCGGTTAATTACGACGAAACACGAACAAACGCGAAAAACGATCCAAATTACACGACGAATGGTATTTTTGCACTCCAATCACTAAAATAAAGTATTTTAATGATTACAAAATTTTTTGGATGTCCGGATATGTTCAGAACGTAAGATATGCCGTAAATGCAAACTTATGCACTTTTTGACGCTTTTAGTCCATATTGATCAAATATTTTCACATAACGAACCCCTTAAATCCTATTTCTAAGATATGTAAGGGATATTTAGGGTATGTTTAGCTTATGATCAAGTTTCAAAATGTTCGTTACAGTACGAATCAGAAGACTTTCGCAGTTTGACGCAAATAGTCCCTGTAATCGAATAAACTTGTTTTCGACACGCCAAAGCCTTCAAAACTTATTTGTAAGTTATATAAAAGGTATTTAAGGTATTTTAAGCGTATGCCATTGTTCCGGAGTGTTTATCGCGTTAAACTAATTACGCTTACGCATCACTTTGCGTATAACTTTCCTAAAAGTGATTTAAAGCTTGAAATCGAACTTAAAATTAAATTGTGAAATTGTCAAACATCAAAAGCAAACATTGAGACCAAAAACACATTGTTTCTTTAATAAAAGATATTGTCCTACATCGTGCGGTGCTTACGGAGTACAAGTGTCACATTTTGGTACAATGTCAAACATGAAATGCTCTCACTACTAGAAAATCAAGTCTTTTCTCACGGCGTATTTTGTGGCAAATTTGTGGGAAACAAGTAGTAGCAACAAATTTCACACGAATTCTTTTGGTGTGAAAAAACTTCGTCGGAAATGGCATGAGCGACAATTTTCCTACAAAATTTCTGGCAATATTCCCACAAACCGAACTTGTCGGAAGATTTGCGTCAACATTCCCACAAAGTTTGTTATAAACTTTTTCTTTCTATTTAACAACAAATTTGTCACAAAACATATATTTTTAATATATTTTAAATATTTTAATTTGGCGACAAAATTCCCACGGTTTTGAGATAAATGTTGTGACAAAGTTCCCACGCTTCTAACAATCATTATTTAAAGTTTGTGACAAAATTCTCACGGTTTTTAAATTTACTCGGTGACAAAATTCCCACGGTTTTAAAAAATAAAATAAATTCCTTTAAACTTACTGACAAAATTCCCATTATTTTATAAATCAAATTAATATTATTAAAACAAAAAAATTGAAAACCAAATTCTTTTAAATAAATTGTAGAAAATCCTAAAGATTCCAACAAAAAAAAAACATGTTTACAGTCTTAGAATAAAAAACAAAATGCACGTTTTTGTAACAAAACTAACATGATCTTTAACATACATAAAAAAAAATTACTTTTTTCCGAATTTATTAAACTTTGCTTCCATGTATTTCTGCCATCGAGCATGTTCGGTCCGCTCTCGTTCGCGTTCAACACGTTCTTGTTCCCGCTCTCGTTCACGTTCAACCCTTTCTTGTTCCCGCTCTTGTTCAAATTGTTCAAAACGGGCTTCAATGTTTTGTCGAGCCTCTCGTTCCTTTTCTAGTTCAGCTTGAACTTTTTGGAGCTAAAGTTTGTTAAAACGAATATAATTAGCAGATATTAACAAGTAGCGGGTCAATCCAAAAAAATTACCCAAACAAACATACATGTATATATTAGATAGCACCAGGGGCGGAACTACAAGGGTCCGTTGACCCTCCGGCCGCCGGCCGGCTATGCAAGCTTTAATCTGTCATCCAGTGGGTTTTCGTATTATGAACCCCCTAATTTTTAGTTGAGCAATACATGAAGTGAAAAAGAAGAAAGATGAAGGGCGAAGGGCAAAAAAATGGTCATTTGAGTAATTCCGATACACACCATAGTTACAGAGAAGGATAAAGTGGATAAAAGAAGACCATGTACATCCAATAAAAAAAGCCTGGGCACTATTAGCTGTCAAATACTTATACTGTGTTCTCTTTCTTTTCAAAAGTGTAATATTAAACAACAATGATAATAATATTTTAAAGTGTGGGTCTGTCTTTTATGAGAATGTTAACAATTTAGAAATTTAATAATTTTCAGTTAGTTTAGACACTGTCAAGATTTATTAATTTGTTCTGGTAACAATTTTTAAATTTAATAATTTTCATTTAGTTTAGAGAATGTCAAGATTTATTAATTTATCAAGTTTCAATTTTTAAAATTTTTTATATCGGTAAAATTATTATTATTATTATTATTATACACTAGCAGATGAGTGTGTGTCTACGTATATATTGACCCTCCGGTTAAAATTTTATGGTTTCGCCACTGGATAGCACACACTAGTCTGATACATTCATACATATATATACACACAATAATAACAGTAACATTACCTCATGCGATTGTCGGGTATCTGACACACTAGCTGTGGAAGATGTTGTTCCAGTCAACACAAAATGTGGATCAGAAGATCCTACCCCAAACAACTGACGACCCTGACACTCGGGATGCAGACTCTCCCACACTTCCATATCATCGCAATCCGTGTTCCCATACTTATTTTCAAGTTTTTTCATGTAAGAGACCTACAGTTTATCAAAACAAATGGCTTGATATTGTACTAAAAGATGATACAATAATTATAAATAAATGATAAAAAGATAACTTACATATGAACGTTTTGAACGATCGGTAACAAACTCTAACTTATCATAGTCATTTGCATTGATCTCCCCATCATTTAATCTCTTTTTACACTCTTTGGTGGCGTGGGTATGAAGTAATACTTCCGCGAATCCAACCTTTTTACCCTTTATTTTTTCCTACATAAAAAGATGCAATGTAATTTATAAGTTCTAAGTGTTCATGTAGGTTTCTAAAAGTAATAATATGATTAGCTTACCAAGTTGCGACGGTGTTCGTCAAACCCTTTGGACCCTCCTGTATGACGACATAAGTCATTCTTCCGGTTTTCTCTCCCTGCTTTGGACTTCTTTTCCCAATCTTTAGTCTTCCAAGACTATAGTGGTAAAATATATATATATATATATATATATATATATATATATAAAATTAATACATAAAAATAATTAAGACAAAAAATGTAAATTATTAAAACCCTTACCATACACATACGTTCCCATTTCCTACGAGGCACTCCATTGGGCGGATATTTGCATTGTATCTCAAAATTGTATCCGTCATCGGGAATACGTTCCATCGCCTTTAAAGCTTTCTTTTTAGAACTTTTCCTCATATCGCTCATTATGCCTCTAAATCGATCCTTGAGCACACAAATAAACGAATGACGTATGCTCTGGTGTGCTTTTGGATCCCATCTATACATAGTCTACAAAAACAAAAATAAAAATGCAATAAACAATACATATAATCATAACATATACAAATAAATAATTGATAAATTACCCGGAAGCGGTCAAACATGCGCGTCTTTACGTTTTGGGGGATCGTTTTAAACGTGACCCAATCTCCATTAAGACATTGTTCAAGTATTTCCTTTACATGTCTATGTACATTTGAGTCTACAAACCTAAAATATTGAAAAGATATTTGAGAATCAGTATAGTATACATGCTAAAACATGCAAAACAGATCATAGTTTACCCGCATGAATCTAAGTAAATATAGTATACAATATGAGGCTTCCTAGTAGACCTTAAAATTAATGCACAATTTGTCCAAAGTGGCTGTTTTGATGCAAAATCTGTCCAAAGCTGACAGCTTTGACATTCAGTTTTGCGAACAATTTTTCGGGGCTCAAATGGTATTGAAAAGTTACGAAACTTTTTGGGTGAATAATCCGCTCAAAGTACTACATTTTAGGCTAAAACCCGCTCAAAAAGGTTTCGAAATGACCAAGATATGGCCTCTTAAAGTCGGTTTTAAATTCTGCAGCATTGTTTCAAAATTTTGTTTCCTCTTTTGCCTTGATCTTTCAATAGAATTCATGGATTTTAGTGAAAACGACACACACCAAACATAAGTCATTCAGTTATACATTTACGTTTTGAATGGTTTGATTGTTTTTATTTACTTGTTAATTTTGAGACTTAATTGACAATAGGTTCTGACAAGAACCGTTTACACCCGAACCGTTTAACCCGGTTCCGAACCAAACCAGTTTTTAAATGATCCAGTTCTTATATTTAGAGTGTAACGGTTCCCGGTTCGGAACCGTTGCACAACCCTACTGCTAATACTACTTTATAACATCAATAAACAATATAAATTAAAATATTAAACTAGAAACATACTTTTTCCCATTGCTTTGTATGAATTGCCTCCCATCACCGTCACCACCACCCTCGAAGTCGTCACCACCACCCTCAAAGTCGTCACCGTCACCCTCAAAGTTGTCATCGTCCTCGCTGACACCATCACCATCGTCACCATTGTAACCATCATCACCAACGTCATCACCATCGTCACCAGCATCATCATCTAAAAAGTTAAAAATAGTAACTAATAAAATGATAACTAATAAAAAATTAGTAATTTATATTGATTACCATTGTCGCCATCATCAAGGATATCACGTGACAAATCTTGTAACGTTGTACCATCCCTATCATCAAGAATATCTGGTGACAAACTATTTAACGTCCCACCTAAATCAGCCATTGGATCACCCTCACCCATACGATGATAACTGCCCCTTACACCTCTGCGGTATGAAATTGAAGGACCTTTTGGAGGTCGTACCATCAAATACGGCCCTTTAGTCCATATAGTAGGTTTCTCAACAGTTGCCTTCCCATTGGGATGTTTTGGATCCAACTTTTGGGATCTTTGTCTCCTAGAAACAGCATCACCATCACCTCTACTAAGATCAGGCTCCCGAATAACAATGCCACAATCAATGCGTTTCCTTGAAACTTGTTTTGTCTTTCCTCCACGCAGACCACTACCAACACCACTACCACTACCACGACCACCACCACGACTTGTATTATCTTTACCAGCATTCATATTGTATATAGCCTGCATTTAATTGAACATATTTGGTTAGATAATATATATAAGATTCACAAACTCTATGATAGGAAAAAAATATACAATGTACATACCATATGATGTATCTCAAATAATAACAAGTATACAACAACAAACAATTTATGTTCCTAACAATCATGTTCATCTTCATCTAAAGAGTGGTCAGAATAAACGTTTGCATCATCATCATCACAACCATCATCATCATCATCATGAAATGTAACCCGGTCTAAGGGATCACTCGGAGTTACCGCATTCGGTAACTCGAACCGTTCATCAGTTTGAAGAAAATCGTGTGATGTCGTGTTACCATCATTGGTGACATCAGTTTCAGGTGTAGTGAGATCATAAATGTGACGGGATTTTGTCTTCACAACCGGCCATAGATCTTTTGTATCACGTGTCACGGCAGGGTATGAAGTGTAAAAAACTTGTTCTGCCTGTGATGCCAAGATAAACTTGTCATCACCTGGAAGATGAAACTTGTGTTTAACATCAACAAGCTTATTTTTGTTAACTATTACACCCAGGTTGTTATCAAACCATGTACATTTAAACACTACCACAATTTGAGGTTCCTTGCCATTATACTTAAGTTCTAATATCTCGTCCACTAAGCCGTAGTAGTCAGACTCTTCCGCGTTATACGTTTCCCCTCTCACACATACACCACAGTTTGAGGTCACAAGTCCCTTACCATACTTCTGGGTGTGAAACTTATAACCATTTACAAAGTACCCATTGTGTGATTGAGCGTACATTGATGGTTGTCTTGCTAAAATTTCCAAATGTCGAGTGCTTCCATCAATTAAGCCATTCATTACCTACAATGAAAAACACACACGGAACATGTTGCTAAACGATGCACTAACATCAATCATAAAGAGTTAATTGGATTTACTTACGTGATTTTCAAACCATTCAGCAAAATGGTTATCTCTAAGAAGGAATTCTGGTTCGTCCGGATACAGTTGTGGTGCCACCTCATCAAATTTGTCGATATAAGGGTAAACTTCTACACAATTTAGAAGAACATATGTGTGCACCTTTTTAAGTTCTTCATTACTCATATGCCTCCGTGTTCCACCCTTTTGATGTAATCGTCTCGATGGAACGACAAATACGCTTAGTTTAGAGCCTCCACTCGAAGAGCTGAGATGTTGTGGTGCAAAATTTCGTGGCTCTCGATTATGGCGTGTCTCAATCGTTGAGTCAAAGTATAGAGAACAATAGGTGGCGATTTCATTCACTAGATGTTCCTTCACCATTGAACCCTCAACCTTTGATTTATTTCTGATTCTTCTTTTCATTAAGCCAAGCTTCCTACATTTAGAAATTATTGAGAAATGTGTTAAGAATTATAAACAAAATAAAAAAATATATATTTAATTCATAAGATGAAAAAATGTTATTACCTTTCGTATTGGTACATCCACCTGTATTGTACCGGACCACCAAGAAGAGCTTCATTAGCTAGATGTATGACTAGGTGCTCCATAGAATCAAAGAAACTGGGAGGGAAAATTTTCTCCAACTTGCATACTGTTATAACAATAGTGCGCTTCATGTTAATCAAGTCATCTACATGCAACGATTTTGAGCATAAGACTCGAAAGAACATGCACAACTCTGTTACAGCCTCATATGTCTCTTTTGAGACAAATCCTCTAATAGCGAGTGGAAGCAACCGTTGCATAAACACATGACAGTCATGGCTTTTAAAACCATGAAAAGTGTTGTCTTTCATGTTTACACAACTCCCTATATTTGATGCATACCCGTCTGGAAATTTTACCTTCTTCAACCAAGCACAAACTTTTTTAACGTCATCTTTTCGCAGAGTGTAATTTCCCCTATTTTTAGTCATCTTTCCGTTGTTATCACAAGTGAGGTTTAAATGAAATCGGTCACAAATACGCTCCATGTCTTGCCTTGCCTTCATATTGTCTTTGTCTTTGGATGTGTTGGTGCCCATGATTGTGTGAAACAGATTGTCAAATACATTCTTTTCGATATGCATCACGTCGAGATTATGTCGGATTAACAACTTACTCCAATACGGAAGTTCCCAAAAGATGCTTCTTTTTACCCAATTATGTGTAATCCCAAAACCTGGCGGTTTTTCATATCTTTCAGTACCATAGGGTTTGCCATCATAAACAATGGGAAACTCTTTTATAACCTGCCATATTTCTTCTCCTGTTGGCTGTGGAATATCTCTTACACGCGAAACCATTTTGTTTTTTCGAAAGTTAGTCTTATCTTTTCGAAAACAATGTTTTGCGGGAAGATGTTGTCTATGGCAGTCAAACCAACATGGTTTCCCTCCAAACGGAAGTTGGAATGATCCCGATTCATTCGAGCAATATGGGCAGGCTAACTTACCATGTGTGCTCCATCCGGACAACATCGCATAAGCCGGAAAGTCACTAACGGTCCATAAAAGTACAGCCTTCATTTTGAAATTCTCACATCGATGGGCATCATAAGTTTCAATGCCATGTGTGAACAACTGTTTTAGCTCATCTACCAAAGGTTGTAGAAAAACGTCAATATTTTGTCGGGGATTATTTGGACCGGGAATGATTAAAGGAATTTGTACATATTGCTCTTTCAAGGCCAACCAAGGAGGTAGGTTGTACACCGTGATAAACACTGGCCAACATGAATACTTTGCCCCGCTTGCATTATTTGGACTAAATCCATCTGTACACAATCCAAGACGAATATTGCGTGTCTCTTTTGCAAAATCAGAAAAAACCGAGTTAAAATGGTGCCAGGCTCGACCTTCACTAGGATGACTCATCTTTTCGGATGGACTACGATTTGCGTGCCAAGTCATATGTTGGGCTGTCTTTTTTGAATAAAACAATCTTTGAAGTCTTGGTCCGATAGGCATGTAAGTCATCACCAACTTAGGCACTTTTTTCCCTCTTTCCTTGTATCTATATTCATTACATACTATACAACGATCCAGATCAGAATGCGGCCCATTGAATAGCATGCAATGGTTTTGACACACATGAATCACTTGTGATGGCAACTCTAGTGGCTTCAACATCTTCTTGGTCTCATAAAAGTTTCTAGGTAGCTTGTTATCATCAGGTAGATTGTCTTTGATTATCGGAAGTAGTTTATCAAATGCCGAGTCCGAAATATTACAGTCTGATTTCCAATTCAATAACCTGGTGGTGATAGAGAGTGTGCTAGCATCTTTGCACCCCTCCCATAAAGGCTCATTAGCTTGCTCTAACATACGGTAGAATGCATGTGCTTCTTGATTTGGATCTTGGTGCATGCATTCCATGACCATTTGATCATATTCGGTATATTCACCAATATCTTCAACAACATCCTGACCCACATGCTGAGACGGTATGGGGTTTGAACATTGGTCCACGCCTATCGGCTCTTCAGATTCACCATGTGCGTACCATAGCTGATAATCTTTCATAAATCCTAGTGAAGTTAGATGACAATCAACAACGTTTCTCGTCTTGTAGTAACGGTTTTTTGCATTTACTACATGGGCATCTAATTAGTAACTTCTGGACCCCGCCTATAGTTTCCTCTTCAATGTTCGTTGCGTGTTCGTATGCAAAATCCAGAAAATAATCAACACGTTGTTGAAATTGCATATTTAAAGTACCATCTTTATTGAATCTCATCCCGTACATCCATTCTCTATCCGACGACATTTTTATAGATCTATAACTCAAACCCAACAAGTATTAGAGCTTAACACACAAAGAACACATAGACATGCACATATAAATGGGTTCGGACCAGTTTCAGGTTGAACCCGCGAACCAGTTTAGGTATATTAATTTTAATTTTAGTATATTAATTTTTTAAATTTTAATTTTAGTATATTAATTTAAAAAAAAATTAAAAATTTCGGGTTTAACGAGTCGTGTTTGGGTCAACCCACAAAACTTCTGGCTGTGTTCGGGTGCATATGTATGATATGATTTTCGGGTTCGGGTTGGGTTTAGGTTTGTGTGAAATTTTCGGGTTCGGGCCGGGTTGGGCCCGCCACCCCATGAACATGACCCGTTTAGCACCCCTAGATTAAACCAAGGGTTTAGTAGGGACTTTGTCGGATCAGAAGAATGGTGGAAAGGAAACACAAGGGCAGTGGGTTCAGTCATGAATCCATGTAACTCAGCAAGTTAAAGCAAGTTGGTAAGAAAGTAGCACTGGATCCCAAAGTAAGACAGCCTCAAAGAAGACACCAAGGAGAAATAGACGAGGCAGAGCAAAAGCCCACAGGAGAAGATGGGAATTGTGTGTCATCCAACAACAGAGGATAAGTATGGCGAAAGAACTACCCTCAATGCTGGTTCTGGTGGTAGAGGAGATAAGGAACCTGAAGTAAAAGGTCATCGTCTCATTTGTTGTGGGCAATGGAAGACGAAAAGATGATCGCCGCAAGCTGTGACAGGAACCAAGAGTCATCAGGTACCTTTGTTTCATACGGCTGCTCAAGGTTCAAGGACCCTATCACATAATTTTGAGCACCTCTTCAGCAAATACGGCGTTTACAGGACGTTCTATTGATTATTCGGATCCTCATATATCAAGGCAAGATATATTGCTTGAGTGGTAAAGATATAACCTTCAGTCGTTTTCTTGTGAAATTTTTGAAGGGTACTTCACTTGGACATGGTGGTTATCGAGAATATGTATGAAGAGCATCAAAAGTTGTTCCAGCTTTTAATTTTAATGTGATAAAGAAGATGACATACATTTATGTTTAAAATAGATCAGGTCGAAGAAGAAAGATTAGATAGGGTTGCTAGAATCATCTCTGGTGCTACATTGTCAATCAGCAGTTGCGCATCAGAATCTGTGGAATTATGTATTAATTCAGGGTGAGCGTCAATCACCAAAGATGACAGGTCCATCAACAGATGCAAAAACCGTACGACAAGAGTTGGTGGACGAAAAAGGACCAGAGACACGTTTTTGAAATTGCATATTTAAAGTACTATCTTTATTGAATCTCATCTCGTACATCCATTCTCTATCTGACGACACTTTTATACCTCTATAACTCAAATCCAACAAGTATTAGAGCTTAACACACAAAGAACACATAGACATGCACATATACATACTAACCTTATACATACAAATAAATATATACTAAAATTCCACAATTTCTAGGATTTTTCAATTTAATATATAGATTATTGGTATAAACATGAATAATATTATCCAATTTCAGGTTATTCAGGTCATGTTAACTCTCAGATAGCGACACACGAGCTCTTCACTATGATATCCGCTGTAGCGCCCGCTATGAACGCTATTAACAACTATGTTTTAACCGAAGAGTTTATGGTTACAATTCATAAAGATCATTCGTAGATTGTTATCTAGACTAGGGCTGACGTTTTTTTTGACATAGCCTAGGATTTTATAGGTTTTAAGTTGTCATTTCCAACACATTTAGTAAACATCAAAGATGACAGGTCCATCAACAGATGCAAGAACGGTACGACTAGAGTTGGTGGACGAAAAAGGACCAGAGACAAACGTTACTAAAGCTATAGTCAAGGTCACGTTACAACCATGTAACAAGGTCAATTAATGCATGACTAGTGGCAATGTGGCTGAAGAACTCGAGCTCTATGATTTGGAGGCCAAACATGATTACATCAAATAACGTTGATAACTTTTAGATGTGCTTGCACGTTGTACAGATGTTTATGATAATTGCAGGTAACTGTAGATATGAAGATGTGTAAACAATGCTTGGTAATAGTTCGATAACTGTAATGGTAACAATAAGAATAAATTATACAACATGTTTCCAAAGATAGACGATTCTAATCAAGTAGCAGTCAGATTATCATCAATAAGAACGTATACAGATAGCAAAAATATAGTTCTTTGCGTGTTTCGTAATTCATAACAACAAAATCCACAAAAATAAAGACAGATGTCACATTGAAATTAAGCCAATATGATCCTCAAAAGTGAAGATTTAATCAGAGATGCGTTCAATTCGTACCTGTTGTAAAGGAGCGCCACCAAAAACCACCAACTCAGAGCCTCCCGATGGTGGAAAACCACTAGTAGCAGTCGCACAGTCCTCAGCCCTAGCTAGTGAAGTCGAATCTTAGAGATGATTAATTAAAGTATGGAGATTTATATCTTGGCGAAGGGAATAAATGAGAACTTACCAGTTTTGATCGAACTTTGAATTGTAGCAGCAAATCGTCGCTCTGAAACAAAGAGGGAAACCACCTAAAACCACCACTCCGTCCACCAAGTATAGAACAGCGAAAGAGATGGGAGTGTATAGCGCCAAAACACAATCAGCGGGAAAAAAATATTTAGGGCTTATATAATTTGGGGATTTTAATTTCCATTCATAAACATAACATTAACTTATATTTATTAAATTGTATTTATATTTCATTATTAATTGTTATATCATATTAATACATGTACATATATTATATAAAGAAGTTATCGTCAATAAATATATATCAAATTGTTTTAGTTTGTTATTTAAATAGTATAGTATAACACCAAATAAGCTTATATTGGTTTTATATTGGGTAAATTACACTTTTCGTCCTTTATGTTTGTAGCGGGTTGCAATGGATTACCTTTAACTTCAATAATTACAGGCATAGCCTTTTTTTGTAAAACTCATTACACGTTACGTCATTTATCATTAACCATGTTAAAATTTTTAGTTAAATATGGCATGTGCCTTGCACATGAGGGTAAATTCGTCATTTTAGTGTAAGAATATATAGTTATCTCTGCCCCTCACCCCTTCTTTCTCTAGATCTACTACAACCACTACCGCCCACCTCCAGCTCCAGCTCCATTCCCCACCACCACAATTTCCGGCTCCCCTCTGAAACGCTTCCTCTCTTTTATTTTATTGTTTCCTTAAACGGTGAACACGTGTCAAGGACATATCACGACTTTATTTTTAAGATTTTCTTCATCAGTTGTTTTAAGAAGTACCAATATCATAACGAATCGAATCAACACTAAACAAGCTCCCGCCGCGTAGCGCAGATTGAACAGATTGAACCTTACTAGACGTAATGTATATTTTTTATGTGTGGATATTGTTTTTGTCATGGCACGACCTTTTTTTGTTTTTTTCGGTTATACCGAGTTTCGGTACCGTATTAATCCCGTTACAAAACGAAACGAATCGATAACGTTTGAATTCCCCGCCACGTAGCGCGGGGAAATTCACTAGTTAAAATACATTTATTAAATATATCTATTTATTTATTTCATTTTTATTATCATATATAATTCTTTGTAAGTTATATGAAAAAGTTATGGTAATAGTTTACTAGTTTAGTGGGGACCTTTTTTACGTTTCTAGAATAGTAGTTAAACTTCAAATTTAATAATAATGATTATTTCAAATTCCTGATAAGATATGGAGTAGTTATACCTGAATTTTCATATAAAGATATATACACAATGGTGTATTAGTTTTATAAAAGTTAACTAACAAAAGTTAACATAGTGAAATCAAATTAATAAAAATAAAGTAAATTACAAAAATCATCATTTATGTTGACACCATGTTGCAAAGTGTGTCCTTTGTCTTCAAAAAGTATAAAAAACGTACTCGATGCTTGCAAACCCTTGCACGTTATGTCCTTTAGCCCTAACTCAGTTGGCTTTCATGGTTAAATCTGACCAAATGAGTCCCACATGAGGGTATTTTGGTCATTTTACCCTAAACACTTAAATAAATAATAAAAAACACCTCCCTCCCCATCTCTCTCAAAACTCACTCTCCTTCCTCTACTCTCTCTCTCTAGAATTCTGCCATGGCACCACCGCTGCCATCACATCACCGCCGCCCAAAGCTCCTTCGCCATCGCACCACCACTGGCATCGCACCACCGCCCATAGCTCCTCCACCACAGCACCACCACTACCATTGCACCACCACCGCCATAGTACCACCACCATCACATCACCAACTCGTCGCCATTACATAGCTCCGTCGTCGTCGAAACCCTAAAAGTCGTCGTCGTTTAAACCCTTAAATCTGTCGTTCCACTGATCCGCCGGATCTAGATTTGTCGAAACTCCATTTTTTCATTGCTGCCCATTATGGTTGTCGTTCACTACTGTTATATAACCACCGACAAGTTTGTGAAGAAGATGAGGAGTGGGGTTGTTCCAGATCTGATTTCTTCATTTCTCGATTTCGATTTATGTTAAAATTGTTAGGGTTTTTGAGTGTACGGATTCATCTACATGTTTTTGTTGATCTGAATTGTTTCGATTCAATTTGATGCTCTTGTTTGTGCTAATATGTTGTGTTTTTAGAGGATTTTATAAATTGAGTGGGGGTTGTGGTGGTCATGGTGGGTAGTTGGTGGCTGATGGTGGAGGTTGAAAGAGATGGTATGTGTATGTGTAATAGAGAGAGATATTTATTAAGTTTTTTTATATGTCAATTTTTATGTTTATTTATTTGAGTAAATAATGTAGAATGACTAAAATACCCTCATGTGGGGTTCAGTTGGTCAAATTTAACCATATACCTAACTGAGTTCGGGCTAAAGCACATAACGTGCAAGGGATCGTAAACATCGAGTACGCTTTTGTACTTTTTGAAGACAAAGGACACACTTTGCAATCTGATATCAACATAAAGGACGATTTTTGTAATATTAAAAGTGTATATTATATATAGTATAAAAATCAAATTAAAGTTTTAAATTATAGAAAGGAAATTGGTATCACATAGGGTATTAATGTTTGTATAATATAACTTTCACCATCATCAACAACCACCCACCACCACCATCAACAACCACTACCACCATCAGCCGCCACCATCACCATCAACAATCACCACCGTCAGCCGCCACCACCCCACCATCAACAACCACTACCACCAGCCGCCATGGTGGTGATTGTTGATGGTGGTGGTGGCGGGTGATGGTGGTGGTAGTTGATGGTGGTGGTGGTGACTGATGGTGGTGGTGGGTGATAGTGGTGGGCTAATGGTGGTGGTGGTGGTGATGAAAGTTAGGATTATTAAAATCCAAATAATGTTTTGTGGAAAAATTGTCGCAAGTTGCGACAACTTTGCCGTGATTTTAGATTTTTTAGTCTGTAAAATTGTTTCTTATATTGTATGAACAAATAACAAGAGTTATCAAATAAAAAGATAATGTTTTGTGGGGAAAATGTGGCAAGTTGCGACAACTTTGCCATATATTTTGATATTTTAGTTTTTAAAAATGATTACTTTTATCGTACTAACAATTAACATTCAAAGAGCCTTTGGCCTAACTGTATCAAAGTGTTGGACAAGACTTTGTCTTCTCATATATGAAAGAGGGTTCGAATCCCATTGACAAAAAATTAAGCCGTTCAAAAAAAATAGTTAACAAAAATTGATAACTAATATAGAAAAAGTGCAACGTACAATAGGGCTTATCGTATGCTCGTACGCGATTGTGAAATCGCATGTCATAAAAAAGCATGTTGGAAATCGCATGTTGGTATTTTTATGAAATCGCATGATGGTTTTTTGTAACAATTTCGCATGTTGGTAAATATGATGAAATCGATGTTGGTATATAAAGCAATTTCGCATGTGGTTTTTTCAGCACAATTCGCATGTTCAGGAGTGAATTCGCAACAGATCATACGGCTAGGATGATTGCGTACATTTTGTACGATAAGAGCCATTGTACGTTAGCCTGCCTCAAATAATATAATTAAATTTCGTGGGAAAATCGTTGGAAGTTGCTACAAATTTGCCACTGTTTTGATTTTTTTTTTTTAAGTTTTATAAATTGCACTAACTAATAACAAAAGTTAATAAATGAAAAAGAAACAAAGTTTTGTGGGAACCTTGTTGGAAACATAGTTAACTTTGCAACGAAATTGCCACAAATACAAGTTTGGTGACTATCTTGTCAAAAAATTGTGGGAAAATTTATGGTTTTCAATATTTGTCTAAAATTTGTGGGAAATTTTTCAAAAAGTTGCCACAACTTTGCCACTATTTTGAATTTTAAACTAATAATAAAAGCTAATAAATAAAAAAAAAGTTTTGTGGGAACATTGTTGGAAACATAGTTAACTTTGCAACGAAATTGTCACAAATATAGGTTTGGTGACTATCTTGTCGAAAAATTGTGGGGAAATGTATGGTTTTTAATATTTGTCTATAATTTGTGGGAAACTTGTCGCCAAAATTAAGTTGTGGGAAATTTGTCAAAAAGTTTTGTAGCAAAAAAACCATTTTTCTAGTAGTGTCTCCACTCTCTTGATGTCAAACTTGATGAAGCTAATTAAAAGTAGAGAATTCCAAGAGGAATTTTAAAAGAAAAATTAGAAGAGTTCTTGGAGATACTTGAAGGCTCATGTGCTGGGTACTTAGAGAGATAAATTTTCTTTACTCGATTCCATCTCCTACGTATCCTTATTTTTCCACTAGTTCTTACACTATAGTTTTATCTGGTGAAACCTCGGGCGCATGGCCATTTCCGGCAGTAAAGACTGCTTCGGCTGTTGTACCCTTGAAGACAGATGTGTCGTCTTTAGTCGATGCACAAAATATATTTTAAGGGAAGTGTGTTGAACACGTGCCTCAGCCATAACCATCAACATTAGTGTGTTCATTATTGTAACCAAGAAGGATCGCCAAGGAGACATGGCTCAAGTTTTCGTTAAAGACAAAGCGGAAACCATACAAGAAGACACTACTCAAGCTCTTGTAAAAGACAACAGTTTGAATTGATTTATTTAAATATGTTGTATTTCATATTTATTTTCATTTGGATTTGTACACCGTACGAGTACTAAAATTTCTCAAATATATAAAGAGAGTATCTATAGCATTTTACCTATAAAATTTTTATTATAACAATTGTGACCCATCTCTTACATTACTCACTTAGCAGCAAATAATGTTGTGTTGTCTTTATGTAGGTGATATGTTGAGGTCAATGAACACGATACACGGGTCATGAGGAATTAAAGTCTCACGAACTACGAGATGGAACTAGGTTTGGTGACAAGTCTAGCAATGAGTCAACAACGTCAGTTCGTACAACTGTAAGGTTATGCTATATGACTAGGATGGGACGTGATGCTTTTACTTGCATCCTTACGATGTTTAGGAGTCCTAAATTATTTAATACCATGAGTTGGATGTAGTGTCTTCTTTTACACGTTTATGATGTTTTGGAGTGGTGGTATTAAATTGTAAACAAGTTTTGTTACCATTACAGTTATTCGTATTATGAACGGGCAATGCCAAAAATTTTTAAAATTTTGGCATGAAATATTTAAGTATTTATATGGTATTTAAATGGTCAAATATATGTCGAGACACTATAATAGCTTTAAGAAGAGAAAGTTAAAAAAATTGGGCCTATCTTCCGCAATTACTATAAGAATGTTTAAATATTTATTTTAGGCATTATAAAATAGTTAAAAACTAAATAACAATAGTTTAAAATAAAAATATTTATATTGTTATATTGTAATCAAAACAATATATATTTTTACGTATATGTGACACTAAATTATACATAATAAATAAGTAACTGTTTTCTGTACATGTCCCATTTCTGTAACCTCAAGATTGTAGTAATCATTTAATCCTTTTATGCTTGTTTCATTGTAAGCTCAAGATTGTATTAATATTTACATTATGATTATTTTATTTATTTAAAATTAATTTTCTCAATTATTTCTTTTACTAAGCGAAAAATATTAATTACTATTTAATATTTCATTGCTCTAACCTCGTGTAATACCGACCTATAATTTAATAAATATAAATTTATTCGTAAAAAACGCTCTATCTAATAAAAGTATTTCATTTTTGTTGGAAATTTAGTGAAAATAACAATTTTCATAAATATAGGAAATACATTTTTCCTAAATTTTAGATTAGAAATAAATATAAAAAACGGAGGAGATTTCATATATTTATTTATGGGTTTGTGTTCTATGTTGGAAGAGCTTCACAACGAACTAAACCGTGTCCAAAACGGAGCTAAGATGAATGAGATACGGATGCTAAAGTTTGGTGTTTGAAACATTCAATGCTGAAATAATGGGAAAGTGGCACCTTATCCCACATAGGAGGAGAGATGAAACTTTAAAGAGATATTTAAGTGTGAACACTCCTTCCTTATTGTTTCATGGAAGTACACAATAGTGTACTCGCGAAAGATGCTCCGCACCCTAACTTGCACTCGCACACGCGCGTGTGGCGTGGGCGATGGGCGTATGGTGGCGCTTTGATGGCGCACTTAAAGAGGTACAGCTGGTCCACGCGCGATGGCGCATGAACACTAATGGTGACGTGGCACACGCGCACATGAGTGGTGCAGACCTGAACGCGCATGAAAGTGAGCCAAACTAGCGCACACGCACCAGACTCTTTGTGCTGCGCGCGCGACAAAAGCTTCCAGACTTTAATGACAGAGCAGTTTCATTTCAGCATTTGAAATAGCATTTGAAATAGACGAGTCAACGGTTTTGGCTGAGAATTAAATAACGAATTAAAGTGCATTGAAGACGTTTAATGTAATTTAATTCTCTCATTTAATTCGTTTTGGTTGTTTTATCTCAGATGCTGTATAAATACAGCATCACATCATGCTGTATAAATACAGCATCACATCTACTGTAGAAGGACACCAGCTACAACAACTTATGAAAAATCTTCTTTGTGAATTTCTGATCCTTTTGCTTCTCGTTTCAAAGTAGTCTTCAGGTCTTCGAGCCAGCTCCGGCAGTGCACACTGCTTCGGCTGTTGTACCCTGGGAAACCAAGTGAGTTCTCTTAGAAGACTCGGAATTTGTTTTAAAGGCCCTGTGTTAAACACAACCCTCAGCAACGTTTCATTTCTGTTTCATCTTTTGTTCTTGTATTTTGTTTATTTCAGTTGTAATAATTCTATAATTTCCTGCTTTCTTTAATTTCTATATTATAATCGTTAAATAAAATTGTTTCATTTTATTTAGAGTAAATTACAAGTTGTGTCCTTTATGTTTACACCGTTTATAGGCGGTGTCCTTTAGCGCTAAAGTTAACAAGTTTTGTACTTAATGTTTCAAAATCTTGCACGTTCTGTCATTTAGCCCTACTCAGTTAGAATTTTTGGTTAAATTTGGTTATGTGCCTTGCACATGAGGGTAGTTTTGTCATTTCATCTATCCAAGGACTAACTATGTAAAAGCTCAAAAATACATCATCAATTTAGTAGACAAAAAATAAATATTAAAAAGAAAGAAAATATATCTCTCTTACTCATTCTCTGTCATCTTCCTCACCCATTTTCCTCTACCTCCACCCACCAGAACCACCACATTCCAGCCACTACCATGAAATCGTACACCAACACATTCAATTTCGTCAACTTCCTTCTTCAAACCCTAATGAAATGCCTTCAAATTCGTCAACAAAACCCTATTTAACCCCAATTTTGCCCCTTTAAAACAAAACCCTAAAAAACTTTCTTTAGACACCACATTTAAACGAAATTTATAAAGGTTTTCGTTGTGAACAATGTTTCTAGCAGCGATTTGGTACGATGACAGACAGGTGCACAGAGAGAGAAAAAGAAAGAAAGAGAGAGGGGTGGTGGTGGTGATTTAGGGTTTTGAATGGTGGTAATACAAATCCCGTAGTTTACGATTTCCGGTAAGTATGATTGCTCTCTAATATGTGTTGAATGTGTAATCCTTGGCCAGATCTATGAACCACAAGTTTGATTTTCTACTTACAGAAGTAGAAAAGGGTAGTGTGGTGGTCTGTTGGTGATGGGTTGGTGGTTTACCATGGGAGCAGCAAAGACTGATGAAGATTGTTGTGATTATAAGCCGCAAACATGGTGGTGGCTAGTTGTTGCTTGGTTGAAGATGGTGTATTGGTGGTGTTTGGATGGTGGTGGTAGGTGGGGATGATGAACAGTGGGTGCTTGTGTGTGAACGATGGTGGTCATTGTAGATGATGAATACTTATGGTGGCACCAATGGTGTTGACGGTGGTGGAAATTGGTGACAGGTAATGGCGGTGGAATTTGTTTTTGATAAAATAAAATATATTTAATCAATGTGTAAAAAGATGAAACTACCCATTTGTAATTAGATTTAACCAAAAAAATCTAACTAGGTTAGGGCTAAAGTACATAATGTGTAGGATTTTGAAACGTTAAGTACAAAACTTGTCAACTTTAGCGTCAAAGGACACCGTCTAAAAAACGATGTAAACATAAAGGACAAAACTTATAATTTACTCTTTTATTTATGTGCGAACGATTCCTACAATTTTCTCGTGGATGATATAAGGATACAAAAAAAAAAAGAAAAAAAAAAAGAAATTGACGGCTGGATATTGTGCGAAGAAGATTATTTCTTCTATTTAAGGGCGAACCTTGTGATACAAATGCATCACTTCTTTGCAACTCACTACAAAACCAGTTATATAAATTCAGCCTTTCTTTACAAAAAATGGAGAGTTGGTGTTTAAGCAAGCATAAAGCATCATTGTTGACGTATATGCTGTTACTATTTTCTATGGTCGGATGGATACAAGGGATCCATATAGAAGATCAAAGAAAAGCACTTCTTGACATTAAAGCCTCACTTCATGAGCTGTCAAACCTTCTCGATGTTGACAATCTCCTTCCCACTTGGGTTGATCATGGAAGCACCGGGGGCGAATATTGTGAATGGGAGAGGGTAAAGTGTGACACAAGCTCCGGGTATGTAACCGACTTGTCTTTGAGCAACATCGCCTCCTTAGAAGACGACCTCTACTTAAACTATGAGAATAATTTAGATAACGGGGTGATTTGGCCATTAAACGTCTCTCTTCCTTCACTTTAAAGAGTTGAGAAAACTTGATTTATCATGGAGTTATATTGGCGATACGTTCATAAGCTCAGGTATTATGTGGTTGTATTATCTTGACATACTAGTAAATAAAATCATATTAATTGAAGCTTTATATTGCTAACACAAGGATGCCTATATGTTGATTGTAAATATCATTTCACTGAACTTTATGTTATTATTCACATAGACTAAACATTATAACATGTATTTTTGCAGGACTTGAAAGACTGTCGGGTTTAAAGAAGTTGGAGAATCTGAACCTTAGCAATAATTATATAGATTCCAACTATCTTGACATCAACATCTTTCCTTTGTTGAGTGAGCTCACTTCACTCAAAATTTTGGATGTCAGTTTCATTTATGGATATCAAGACTCGCCTACTCATGGCAAGTTCTTTGTCTTTTGAATTTTTCTATTTTTTTAATGTAATATGCGTTTTCGTTCTGAAAATGGATTTTTATACATTTATGCAGATATTTCTGACATTTCAACTTTAGAAAATTTGGAGGTATTGGACCTCACTGGGTGTGGCTTTTATGGTACCTTACAAATGTCAGGTAATCAATATTATACATCATTTTAAATCCTTTTTCTGGTTCTATGAAACGTTGAAAGCAAATACTTCCAAAGTTTATTTTTCCTGCTTCCATTTAATACATATTTGAAATAATATTATATTCATAAAAAAAATAAATAGAAATATTTAAAATAGGTACTAAAAACAATTAGCTAGAGTCACTTTGGTTATCTATAAAATAAAATTCTACTTCCCCTAAAAGAAATTCATGAGCACTTCCCTTTTTTGTGATAGGAATTTAGGTGATGAATAAAGCCATTAAATATCAAGAAAAAATATATCATGAGTCCACCTCTTTTACTATACGTACTTGGATCGCTATAAATAAATAAAAAACAATATATTTATTACTCAACTTATTTGTAAATTTATATAAAAGTATGCTTTTCAAATACTTGCAACCAAGGCACGTCTGCTAGCTATAAACGGGATAGCAAATACAGAACTACAAAATGGACTTGTTTATGTGGTTTCTATATCTTTTAGAATTTATAAAATTACATATTTGAAAAGCATTTTATATTATGTACAGAACACTTATAAATTTGTAACTTTAGACAGGGTGATATGAAATTTCCCCCTCTATTATACCACCCACACACACATATATATACATATATAGTATATAATACATGGGGACCGCTAGAATGAGAACCATCCCGAGTTATGAGAACCGCGAGAACCACACCATCCGGGGCGAGGTGGACCAAAATTTTTTTTTACAACTAGATGTGTGTATTATAAACACATTCGTAAAAAAAATTTTAAAAAAAAATGCCGTGTGGGTAGTTTTTTACACCACAAGTTTGGTGTAAAAAATAAATAAAAACACCTAACTTGTGGTGTAAAAAACTACCCACACGGCATTTTTTTTTAATTTTTTTTTTTACGAATGTGTTTATAATACACACATCTAGTTGTAAAAAAAAATTTTGGTCCACCTCGCCCCGGATGGTGTGGTTCTCGCGGTTCTCATAACTCGGGGTGGTTCTCATTCTAGCGGCCCCCTATGATACATTGTATATATACCATCTACATTTATATTTATTTTTATTTATATAAATTTATATTTATATTTATATATACTACAAAAGGGGTGTGGGGAATAGTGTCATGCTCATGTCTGGCACTCCCCCATTGGTCCGAGTATTTTATGTTTTACATTTAGTTCAAAATTACAAAGTTAACCCCATTCAAAGTTTAGATTTGCGCTTGATTAAAAATTCTAGTATTGCTATCGCTTTATCTTTTGGCAAATTATGATTTTACCCCAACCCAAAATTATAATTTTTTCTCCAATTAAAGTTAAAGTATTGCCATTGTTTTAGTTTTTTTTTAAAGGTGTGTATGGGACAAAAGGGGTGAGGGGGAATAGTGACAGACACCTGCCTGGCACTCCCCTGTTGATCCGAGTATATTACATTCTACCCCCAGCTAAAAATTACAAACTTGCCCCTGTTTAAAGTTATGATTTTGCCCATGGTTAAAAGTTACAGTATTGTTATCGCTTTAGCTTTTGACAAATTACAATTTTACCCTAGCCCAAAATTAAAATGTTGCCCCGAGCTAAAAATTAAACGATTACCATTGTTTTAGTTTTTTTTAAAGGTGTGTGCGGGAATAGTATCAGGCTGTTGCATGGCACTCGCCCATTGGCCGATTTTACCCCAGTTCAAAATTACGATTTTGCCCCTGTTCAGTTTTTTCAATTTTGCCCCTGATTCAAAATTATAGTATTGTCATCACTTTAACTTTTGGAAAATAACAGTTTTACTCCCAGTCAAAAATTACAATTTTGCCCATAGTTTAAAATTACAGTATTGTCATCGCATCGCTTTACTTTTTTTAGCAAAACTATAGAAGTGTTTTGTTTTAATTGGGATACTCGATTTAATTTATTTTTTTGACAAGGAGCTGTCTAACACTTGCTCATTAGTCCTGACAAATTACAATTTTGCCCCGAGCTCAAAATTACGGTCTTGCTATCGTTTTAGTTTTTTTTTTCTAGCAAAGTTAAGGTAGTGTTTTTTCTTATTGGTTGAGAAATATTCGGCCTATCGCTCCGCAACACAGACAGAGCATCAACTAATTACATATAAACCATCACTAGTGATATAGTGGTGGCCACGGGCATTTAAATTCGACCTATGGTGGGCTCGGATGAGTTTTCCCCTCAAGGACTCAAGTTCGAGTCTGGGTAATATGGGTTTCTCATTGAAGTGTTTAAAATTGGGAATCTATCATACGAAAGAGCTCTCTAGCATGAACCCGGTTAACAAAACGTATGTTAGATCTCACTATATTAGCGAATAATTCACAACTTAAAAGAAAAAAAAAAAAACTAGTTTTTAGTTTTCCTTGCACAAACATAAAATTCACATATTCGTCTAAATTAGCGTTCATTGATTGGCTAGCACGGACACTGACACTAATCAGTAAATGATGTCAGATGACATTTTTACTCACTTCTTTTATCTTTTACTTTTTTTATATATTAAAAAATAAAGAGTCATGAAAGATTAAGAGGCTGTTTGTTTTTGCTTAAAAGGTCTGCAAGGATCATATGTCTGTAGGCGGACAGACATAAGACCTTGAAGACGGTTTGTTTTTTTTTTTAAATAAAAGACCTGAAAAGTGCTTATATTAGCTTTAAAAAAAAGCCAATGCCTAACATCTTCACAAGCCTCTTCAGATCTTCAAGAACGTATCACTCTCCAAATTATCTTTCTCCTCTCTCTCTCTCTCTCTCCCTCTTTAAAACCTAGCACCGCCACCACCTCCACCTCCACCTTCAACCCACCTCCACCGTCACCTTCAACCCACCTCCACCGTCATCTTCCTCCTCTCTCTCTCCCTCTTTAGGGATTATTATTAACAACACTTGTATAGTGACAGGCAGCCTGCCAGATTTACCGGAACGGTGATGAAACCGGCTACAGTAACAACACTTGAAGGTGGAGGTGGTTTTCCCCAATTTTATTCTTCGATATTATTCACGGATTCTTTAAATTCCCAACAATCAATTCTAAATTCCATGTCTTCCTACTAATTTGAAACCCTTTAGCATCAAAGAAAAATATTTTTTGAATCATAGAAGATGGTGAGACCATATGCAGTTAAGGGGCGAAAGAGTGGAGGTGAGATATGGAATTGTGCACTAGTGGAGGTGAGATATTTTTATTTAATGTTGAGTGGTTTCTTGTATTTAGAAAAAAACAAGATGGAAGTGTGCACTAGTGGAGGTGAGATATTTTTATTTAATTTTGTGATTTGGAGCTGCAGATTTATTTGGGTTGTATTTTGATCATATGTAGCAACTGATATGAGTGGATATTGAAGTTGTTATCTTTTTTCTGGTCAGATTCGTTTTTTTTTCCGGCAGGTTTGAGTGGTGGTGCTGGTGGTTTGGGCAGTGTAGTGGTGGTGGAGGTGGTGGTTGTATTATGGTTTTTTTTTATGTAACTTGAATGTTAAATGACTTTTATCAACTGTGATAAGTATGGATAGTTAAATAATTTTCAGCTTATACAGACGATATCCAATTTATAAAACAAACAGTATTATATTTTCAGCTTGCAGACCTTCAGACCACATCTTCAGTTGCAGACATAAAATCAGCTGAAATCAGACTGCAGACAGTTTTTGTCTGCAAAAACAAACAGCACCTAAATAATGTTTTAGGGTGGAGGGTATCATTTAATCATTTTAGGGTGTTTGAGTCATTATCTATCCAATGATATCATGCCATGTCAAGTTCCCATTTCACTCCCCATTTTGCACTCAATCATAGCAATTATTGAAACACCTAGAGAGTGGTAAAGAATTAAAAAAAAATTGTGATTGGTTGAAAGGGGTTGGGACCTACCATTAAACCCCCTCTCTCCCCCTTCCCTCCTCTTCCCCGCAGCGGTGAGTATACACCGAAATCACCACTCCCCACTCACCGATTTGAAGCCGGCGATCATTCACCGCTCGGCAAACAAACTCCCCGATCACACTCATCGCTATCACTCTGACCACCCTTTGTGTTTTCTCACTTTAAACTAGGATTTTTATAAAATTTCAAATTTATCGTTGTGACTTGCCAATTTTATATATGTCTCAATATATGTTTTTTTTTGAAACTGAGTTGTGGATGGTAATATACAAGTAATCAAAATACAAACATAAATGTTATCAAAGTTGCCGTACATTTGGTTTCTTTTTATAAATTGATGTAATTTACCCTTTTCACTATTCTAATCCTGAATATACCGATGGAACATGTATATCTTTATCTATGTTCCAATAAAGTTTTGTTCAAAATCGAACGGGTCAAGTAATTGATATTTTTTGTTCTTTACTATGCCGAACCAAAACGATATTGTCCGAACAACTTTGATAGCAGTTTGGGCATCCATTTTTATGGTGCCTAGTATAAATTTGGGTTTTGAATCTAGCCAATCAATGTTGAAAATGGAGTTGTATTAAAAAATATATATTTTTCCGCCTGAACGACATCGATACCATTATTCATGTTAATTGTTTCGATTGATGTAAGGACCTGTCACGACTCTATTTTTTATTTTATTTTGTTTCTTCATTTGTTACGCGCGGAACAGATACTGATAGAATTTCCGCCTTAACGCCGTGGGATCCCACTAGTTTACATAATAATTTTTTTTTTCACATAATAGTTATTTAAAATGTATTTCAGACTTATTTACTTTCTTGCAGAGAGCGCTCCTACGTTACGGAAATTGAAAGTTCTAAATCTTGGGAAAAACCAATTCAATGAAAGCATTTTAAAATCTTTAAGTGCTCTTACATCACTTAAAGCTCTAGATCTTCGAAGCAATAATTTGCTTTCTGGATTATTTCCATCTGAAGGTATGGTTTAATCTTTATTAATTTTATGATCTTCACATTCATACCATGATCATACCCATGTCTATATGTTAACTATGAATTGTATTAGGTTGAAGATATAAAATGTTATAGAATATTTAACACCAGAGAATAAAGAACAATTGTTAACCACCAATGGTTCCATCTTATTACAAATAAATGAGAGTAATTACAAAGAAATTGGAACTGAATTAAAACTTAATGAACTAACTAATTGATTAGGTCTAATCCTTTAACGTAACAACACTCACATTTAAGGTGTCAAGTCGTGTATAAAAATATTAACTATTTTAGGTCGGTTAAATGAACTAACTAATTGATTAGGTCTAATCATTTAACCGAACAACACTCACATTTTGACGTGTCGAGACATGTATAGATATATTAATCAGGGGCGGACCTAGCACTTTACGAGCCGTAGCACGAGCTACGGCTCAACTTCGTCGGTATAGTGTAAAATTAGTGTAGTTTCCTCTGTTTTTATAAACTTTCTTATATACATATTACACAAATTATTTACATAAACCAAAATGAAGTTGGTGCAGTGACTGGTAAATGGCTACCTTCTGTCTCTAGTTCTGCCACTGATATTAAGTATTTTAGGTGGGTTTTTAACACAATTTTAAGCTTTAAATTTATAAACAATGTAAAATAAAATCACTTCTACAACATGTTAGGACAAGTGCACTCACCGTTAGCGTAGTATAGCGAAAGTAAGATTCCAATATTGTCCAACGACCCAAGAGCTTTCAAGACTGGAATGTTATCAATGCCTAGTCAAACCAACAACTAAGTTTGTGGAAATATTTTAAAAGTAAAACAAAGCAAATAAAAATAAATGAAAGCGATAATCAAGAAGAATTACTTGACTCCAACTTCCTAATAATGTCTAAAATAACGTCTTTGGTTAAGCCTTTTTCAAGCGATCATTGTACGAAAAATACTCCTATTCGATATGTTCTCCCAAATACTCTGCGAAAGAACCTATCTAAAGTCGTTCTATAAAGAAAATCAATTTATACGCTATTAATGCCATAAGGTAATAGGTTTCCTTTTTTGGGCAAACGTTACACTCGCCTATTTGGTCAGAAGTAGCAAGGAGACCATATGTTAAAAAAGGATACTATGATTCCCTTGATTTGGTGCTATCTCATCAAGGATAGTAGCAATGTGAAAAACCAAGTCCTTGCACATAGAATATACCACCTCTCCATACAAGGTATACTTAACCCAAATCACATTTCGAACCCCCTTCCAAGTAGTTAAGATGTTTTTATAAGACGTAAAGACACGAATGCTTGAATCAACATACACGAAGTAATGGATGAATTAAAGCTCTCTTTCAATTTAACAAAACCATTTTTAAAATCATTAACATACACCAAATGAAAAGTCAAAAACTAAGAAATTAATAAGACATTAAAGGTTCATCTTCACCAAGTGATATAAGAACTTTAGCAAATAATGGGCATAGTGATGAACATCTTCAAGCTTCTATGAATAAAGATGTTAATCAACAAGATTTAATTGTTATAAATATACGTTCTTACAATCTTGGATTCTAAGACAAACCAAACTCTATCCAAGACGGAAATATGGTGGACAGTGGTGGTGAGTGAGAGAGACAGGGTGCCAAATGATGAGAAAAATAACAACCATACACTCTATTAATAGGCTGAAATAGGGGAGAGGCACGGCCATGTGCCTTAAATGGCACGACCCGTGTGAGTGTCTTCTACATCGATTTTGTTTTTTTAGTCAAACTTCGTACATAGACAGGGGCGCGTGAGTTGAGACCAAACCCAAGTCAACTTTGTGGGTCCCATGAGACTTAGATTTGAAAATCGTCATGAGAATATGCCACTGGAAGGGACGCACTACCCGTGGGTGCTGGCGTATTTTGTCTTGTCTGCAATAAGTTGACACGGAGTGTGTTTGTTCATGCACGACCTTGTGTCAGGGTCATCTTTTGTCTTTTCTAAGGGAATGAAGCACGTGGGTGTGTGATTTTTCTGATTTCTTGTAGAAGTCCTGTTTTTCACCGCGAATTTGCTCCTTTTGTCGCTTTATGCATTTTTTTTACTTAGAAAATCAAAAGTAAACAAATAAATGACTTAGTTAAAAAATTAGTACGTAAAAGAAAATGGTTAAAACGCGCTCCATTTGATATAAAATATATGTTAGGTTTTTCACATATCAAATATCCTCACCCTTGAATCTTTGTTTGTCGTCAAGCAAAACTTATAATAGTACTTTTAACACTCCCAAATAGAATGGGTAGAAGAGAAGTGTTTTGTCTTGTAAGTATGTTAGTGTCCAAGTTCATAATTTATTTTTCTTATTTACAAAATCCTACTTGACATGATTTTTAAAACATTGAAAGAATAATATTTTTAGGCGTAACATGCCTACTAAATTTCCATTTATACTTATTCACACACCTCACAAATAATCACTCAATACTGGGCCGGATGATGTTTTAAATGAACCAGTTGTGCTAAAGACGCAACCTACACATATAATATGCTTGACAAGAAAATTGAACCCCTTGCTATTCTATAACATAAACATTGTAAATACCAAGAGATCTTTTAAAAGGGTTGTAAGACCGTGGGGTATGGGGGGCTTGGGTTGGGGCATTTGTTGACACGTGTAATGAGAGCCCCCCCCCCCACCACCAAAACCCACGCCCATGGGGTATGGTGGGGTTTGGGTTGGGGGCTTGGGTTGGGGGGCATGAATTTGGTTTGGCCATTGAGAGCCTGCCATGTCACTTACTAGCCCGCCCCACGCCCGGCTTTAAACCCACGCCAATGGGGCCACGCCCAAACCCAAGCCCACCCGAGGTGGTGGCTTGGGCGTTTTCCCCCAACCTACGCCCATAGCCAAAGCCTACATTAGACCATGGGGTATGGGCGTAGGTTGGGGGAAAACGCCCAAGCCCGTAATAACTGAACTGAAAACAACCGAATTTCTAACGTGTAGGACGTGTGAGTCCTATTATTATATATTAGGTTATTTAAAATCGTTTTTTTATGACGGAGTGAATATCCTTACCATGTCATTTTATTTATGTTTTGATATTCGGTATCTGTTTGCCGTTGCTGACACGCCTTTTGTAGTCATTGGGTCCCGCCGCAACGCGCGGGCGGAAAATAACTAGTTTATAAAATGTATGTATATGTTCGGTGATGCTTAATATAAAGGCTCAACATTTCACCAATGTGGGAAAGAGTTAAAAGAGAAAGTATGAATACAATCAAATTTTATGGATTGTCACGCCTTTATTAAATTTTCTTTTATCGTTCATTTATCATGACGCTTTGATTTGAAATTTTGGAAACATAGTTTATGAAGCATGTTTCCATAAACAATACTTAACAAGTAAGAAAAAAAAATTAAAAAATGAGGTGTTTAGTGGTTCCAACATGAGTCTTTATAAGACTTTGTTAGGACAAGCGATTCAATAATTCCCTCCCAACACTAAAATTGCACATCTTCCCCAATGTGCCAAAATGCATACAAATTGGTTAAAATATGAAAAGGTGTGGCTTAAACAAAAGATAAAGTGAACAGACAATGAGACACGACCTTGTGTCAGGACATTAGAAGGTTACAAAACAAAAGACACGGCTCTGGGGTGACATCCCGTGTTTATATAGACACAACCCCATGTCAAAGTTTTTACTGTCTACTTCATCCATGTCAAGAATAACAAAGTAGGCAGGAAAGGTAAACTCGCCAACTTTAACCAAACTATTTTTGGCAATTCCTAGGGGGTGTTTGACTTATCGATCCGTAAGTTGTATTCTTATTTTCATAGGGTGTGGTTTTCCTATCCATAGCCTTTCAAACATGAAGGCTGACATAGGGTTGATGCTAGCTCCCGGATCAGCGAGTGCATTTTTTACTGATAACCTTCCTATGGAACAAGGGATAATGAACATCCTAGATCAAGCTTCTATTAGGGGAGTTTGTTGAGGAGAATTGTAAAGCATTTTTTGCTTAGGCTAGCATTTTAGATTTCTTCAATCTTCCTTCTATGGGTAAGGAAGTCTTTCATGAATTTGGAGTATTTTGGCATTTAGATGAGAACTTCAACAAAAGGGAGGTTGACATGGAACTATTTTAAAAGGCTAATGAACTTACCGAATTTCTCGTTGGTCTTTTGTCTGATTAGACATCTAGGATAGGGTACTCTAGGTTGCTTGGATTTAACCAACTATTCTTTCGTAGTTAGAATGTCTTGCTCGATTTTTAGACTGATGTAGGAGTGGAAACTTAGTCAGAAGATGGAGTGGTTGTGGGATGAGGGGTAGGTGTGTCATCTGCACCCACTCGCCGATTTCTTAAGGTTATTGCATTGACCAGGGCATGAGAGTTTGTTTATGTGTTGCAGGGAAGGGCCCCTTGTGGTCTATCGGAGAATGATTAAGCAATCCGACAGCCCGCTGGTGTACTCATGCGGAAAATGTTCCACATAACGTTTATCTTTTTTTTTTTGGCGTATAAGTGGGTGACCCTTTCTTCGATTCACAACCCTCCACTGTTTCTTTCTTGTTATCGTGCAAGGGGTTGCGAATAATTTGTCACACCCCAACCATCCACGGAATGTGTCAAAAAGTGATGTGTGATTGTTTATAACTAATGACACTATTTAAAAAGTGATTATTTAATTATACCAAATTAAAGACATAATCAGATTGTCTCAACATAACATAAACGAATATGAAATAACAAATTTTCATTTATTTAAAGTCTAAGTCCAAATGCATCCTATGTTTTTGTGTCAAATATAAAATAAGAAGTCAACTAACAAGTTGGTGAGTAAACATAGGTTGTAATATATATAATAAAATAGCGAATCAAAAATTCATGATCTAATATAAGCGTATATGAATAAACGAGTTTGCAATGATCAAACCTACTTGACAAGAATCAAAAAATATAAAATCAGTCTTGATACCAAATGTCATCACAGGTGAAATTATGGTGAGTGTCAATCCAATAGGGATAATATATACTTCTTAAGGCGTAGTTCGTTAATGATCAAATCGAGAATAAAGATTAAAGAATAAGGCTCACAAAAGAATATGTTTAACATATAACACAATAATAACATATAAATAAATTCCCATAATTTGAATAAAAAGAATTAAGAATTTAAGAATAGGTATATATGATACACCTCAAAACATAAAATGAAAAAGGAGCTATGAATACACACATGTTGAGAAAATAGCCAAAATACAACTTAACACAAGTTGTAGTGTTTTGGAATAAATTCCAAAGGTTATCCTAACAACATATAATATATACAAGTATAAATGAAATTAATAAAATAAGTACCATAGATTAGGGATTTCTAGGTTCGTACAATTAGGGGATTTTTAGTTTAAGCGATGAAAATGATTTGAATGTCAAAAATATAAATACAAATATCAACAATTCAGATATCAAACGACACCAAGATCCACGAAGACCCTATGCGCTTGACTTGATGTGGTGTCGTTTGCATCATGTCGTTTGAAAATCAAAGAACACACAAATCATTTTAAAAGACTATCATATCAGGGTCAAACAACAACCCTGATGTCATTTGACTTAATCAACAAAAACCCATGTCGTCTGAATCCCCAAACCACACCCGTATTCATAGTATTTCAAATTCAAAATTTATAGTTTTTGGTAAACATAAGATTTTGATGAAAACATTCATTCTAATAGATTATAATATGGACGATTAACCAAGATAAAACCACAGTTTTGTCATCTAACATTTAAAATCCCCTTTTATGATCTGTTTTAGGTCCGATATGGCCTCAATAATCAACAATCAAATAAGTGGATTACAAATCAAATTAGAAACGGAATAACATTCATATGAGACCGATTAATCTAACCTGGGTCTGATTTTAGTCTAAAACACTGTTTTAATGAACTGATTTAGACGTTCCTGAGTCTTATTTAATAGGGGGAGAGGAAAGAAGAGATGGAAATATAAAAAAACCATGTTGTCGAGTTTTTTTAAGGATAGGAGGGGAGGGAAAAGGGAAGAAAATTTGTCCATATATGCATCCTCCTAAATTGGAGAGATTATGAAAGAAAATATTATTAATTACTAAATTGCCCTCATATCTAATTAAAATGTTTTATGTTTAAAGGGTATAATGATAAAATTGTTCCTTTATTTTCTTTTCCTTCTAACTCGTGAACACATAAAATGCATGATTTCTTCTCTTTTCCTTTACTTTTCATTAAACTCGAGAACACGAAAAAAATCAAATCTTTTCCTTTCTTTTCTCTCTTAATTTATTTTTCTTCCCCTCTCCCTGTTAAATGAGACTCGGGAACAATAGATTCTATGTTTCATTTGTGATGAAGATTACACAAAACACAATGATGATGATTACACAAAACACAATGCATATCAAAAACAATTTTTTTTGTAGAGTTTCAACATAGGTTTGAAAGAGAGAAACTGATATGGGAAAGTGAATAACCCAAACTCTACAATTTTTTTGTAGAGTTACAACGTAGAGTTTCAATTTTTTTTTTTTTTTTTTTTTTTTGTAAAGTTTCAACTTAGGTACAAATAGCGACCATATTTGTGACTGGCATTTCTGTCGCTACATCTACGACTGTTTATGGCCATATATTTTTAGTCGCCATATTTACGACTAATTTTGTTTCAGTCACTAAACTTGCGACAATTTTACAACCGCATTTTGCGGTCGCTAGATTTGCGACCAGTTTTTTTAGGTGGCGAAATTAGCGACCTTTATACGACAGGAAATTTTAGTCGCTACATGTACGATAGAAAAAAGTTGGATGTTACATTTGCCATTGTTTTGCGACTCGGTTTTGTTTTGGTCTCTAGATTTCTGACCTGTTCTTATTTCTGTCACAAAATTTGCGACCGTTTTGAATTGGTCTCTAAATTTGCGACAATTTTACAACCGAATTATTTTGGTTGCTACATTTACAACCGAAAAAAGTTGATCGCTACATTTGCGATTGTTGTGCGACCCAAATAAACTCCGCTGCTATATTTACGATAGATTTTTTTGTCGCTAAATTTGTGACCGGGTCTGGTCGTTTGCGACCGATTTTATTTTGTTCGCTAAGTTTGCGACCAATTTTTTCTGTTGCGAATACTGTTGCTAAATCTACGACCATTTTTTGGTCAATTTCAGTCGCTTTTGTGTATTTATGTAGTAGTAATTGTTTATTTTGTATTACAGAAATAAGTCATTTGACTAACTTGGAGAAGTTGGATTTAAGTGATAACACACTCGATGGGGTATCAAGTATCCAAGGTAAAAGAAGAATGATAACTTTAAGTTCTTGATGGATAATTCCTTTAGTTCATTAATTGTTACAAAAATATATGACCTTGCTTTTTTAAATCATATCTTACAGGTTGTAAGAACTTAATGAGATTACAAAATCTGGAAAGCATATCTCTTGGCACTAACTATCTTAACAAGAGCATCGTATCATGCCTAAGTTTTCTCCCATCTCTCAAGATTCTTGATCTTAGTGGTTCAACTGAACTCATAATTGATTCCTTTCCTTTGAGAGGCATGTAAATTTCTTGTGAAATACTTATCATTAAAATTATAGTTAAACTATTAAACCTCATTTTCACTGTTATTTATTAACTTATATAATGCTGTATGTGCAGAGTTATCTTCCTTGAGAGAGTTAACGACGCTTGACTTGAGCAATTGTAATCTTGAGTCACTCACATTAAATGGTTAAGTTGTTAAATTATGTTTTTAATTGCTATCATGTTTACAAGAGGAAGAAAAAAAATGATAAAAAGAAACTTAAAAGTGTGATGATGTTTAGTGTAATTAAGATCACATTAAAAACACTTTAAATAGAAGAAAATATCATGCTATAGGGTATGGGGTCCGTCCCCAACCCGTCGAGGACCGGCGACGCCGGCAAACCATCCCGGCCCCCGTCCCCGTCCTCACCGGCAGCATCTGGACGTTGGCGACCGTCCGTTTTTGGTGGGCCCCCCTTCATTTTTGACTGTTAAAATTAAAAAAAAAATTCGGAATCGGATTGAGTTGTGGGTTGAATCGGAGTTGCCGGAATACGCCGGATAAACCGAACGGGAAAACGAAGATGAAGATAGGTTCTTTATTTTTTTTTAGTGGTGGGCCCCCTTCATTTTTTTAGTCCCTGTTGTTTTAAGTTTTTACAAAACAGGTTCCTTTTTCTAGGATTCTTGTTTCCTTGAAAACCCCATTTTTTTTAGTTTATGTAATGGATTTTAATGTTAATGAAAATATTTTGTTAGTTTATTTGTTAAATGTTAAAAAAAAGTAGAGGATTAAAAAATAAAAAAACATAAAATAGGTGGGGTAGGATCATCTAGGACCAGCCTCCATACCCTCTAGTTTTGTCGGATGAATCATCCTTGGGAGAACTATGACGTTGCACCTACGTAGCGGATCATCCTCCCTTGGAGGACCATCACCATACCCTCTAGCCTAATGTTTTGTCAAAAATTCATTCTCAAATTTTTATTGTCTAGCTAATGATTGTGTCTTAACTGGGCATTCTACTAACTCTCATTTGCATGAGCAATTCAGGTACCATGAGCAAATTGACACACTTAAATCTAGATAACAACAGATTCAATGATGACATTGTAGGACCGTTTTCTGGACCGAAACCGTGATTATCATGATTATGTTCATAGACGGGAAGATCATAGACGGATGAAATACTTACTTGTATAGATTTGATAAGATAACAAAGCAAGCCGGCCCGATTAACAAGCTAACCGAACCATACCAAAGGAGTACACATCCGGGGAGAGAGCAAGTGGTGATCTCTCCCTGGTGAGGACTTGAACCTCCTAAAATCTACAAGTGTTTGAAATGGCAAAGGGTTGCTATTTATAGCTACACCCCTTTGTCTTTCAAACACACACGGTCAAACAAATAACCCTCTCGTTTGACCACTTCAAACGAGCGGGTCCATACACGTTCGTTAGACCGTTTCACTAACTATTACAAATTCAGCATAAAATAAATCTAATCTATTCGACAAGCATCGGACACAAATCTGCATCAACAAATTCCCCCTTGTCCGTTGCTGTCGAATGCTGAAAATGCAACTGCAATCGATCTTCAGTCAAGTATTCATCTTCTCTGTGTTAACAAATTCCCCCTTGACCGATGATCCAGGTAAGTAGTATCTTGACGCTTCTTGTATAATAGTTCCCCCTCAAAGTACGCGTATCCGTGTTGAGCGTTGTGCAATTTCCTCAAAAGGATCAATTGATCGATCTTCCGCTGATCTTCCAATACTCCAACCAGCATTTGATAAGGGTTCCATTCTTTTAAAAACTGCATCAAGTCTTGATCTTCAAGCATACTACAATGATAGAGGTTTCTGGTGAACTGTCTTCTGTAAACCGTCTTTGTGTCACTAGAAAATTACAAACTCTACCACCTGTGATTGCGTTTAGAAATTTACCGAAGAAATTCAACATACGAAAATTTTTATTCCCCCATTTCTTTGGTAAGATCTCTAAACCTTAACAGATTCCCTTCCACTTTAAAGGAACTGTCGTTAAGTTTCAAATGTTCACCAGTTCCCTTCACTTAGCGGAACTGTCGTCAATCTTTACTGAACAAATTCTCTCCACTGAGTAGAATCTTTCAAATGTTCTCGGTTTTTCGAAAAATCACGAAAACGGCTTTCTTCTTTGCATAATCTAGTTGAATAAGAACGTCCCCTAATACCCCGTAGGATCCTACTTGTATCCCCCCAAGGTTCTGCTAACACCTAATCTGAAAACTTTCATCATAGGCATATACTCTTCGACCTTTTGGATTCGTTAGGACCGGTATTGACATTCTAGGTTCATACGTTCGTTTTCAAATGCGAAAATATGACAATAAACAAAATGCTTTCGAACATCTTCGAATAACCGATAACAAACATAAATACTGACGTGCGGAAGTGAACATACCGTTTTGTTTTTGGTTTTTGGCCCATAGTAGTCGCGTCACCATTTTTTTTTTTGACATTTGCATCGGTAACCGTGACTACCCCACATTTTTCAAAAATATCATCATCTTTAGTTTTCATCATGCCGCATCATCCCGCGCACTCCCAAAACCCGTACGAATTTTGACCTTGTTATTTAGAAGCATGATTCAAATCAACTCCGGGAATACTCGACCCCATGTCTCACCTCATCGTTATGTGCGACCCTAGATAAGTCTCACCTTGATGGAAAGAAAATTTAGGCTCCAAAAAGAAAAATCCATGTTGTCTATTTTATTTGTGGGTCTATCACAAAAATGGATCCACGTTGCAAAGGAAGCCCAAAAGTCAAACAATTATTTATCACCCACTAAACATCATCCGATTCACAGCTCCCAAGCTCATGTTTAGTAGTGTAATAATTGTAGACAACATCTTAGACCCATGTGATTTTTTTTTTTTATTTAAATCATCTGCCCAAAATTAATTTGGCCAACTAATTTGATCCAACATTAGTGGGCCTTTTGATCGGTCATCAACTCCAAACCAAACAGTTTTGATGAGGCCCAAACAATGAACAATGTGCTCCAAAGTTACAACCCCAATAACATTTGAAGGTTTATTAAAACAAAGGCCCAACAATCGATAGTTTACCTTTGCCAAAACCTAGTTTCAGACATATGACCTGTTGACATCATATCCTTTTACACCTATCAAACATTATCAGCCAACAACCCTTTATTCTCTCTCTTCAATTCGATACACAATAGCAGCACTTTCTCTAATGAAACCCCAAACCTCTTCACACATCCCATCTCTCTCTTCGATACACCTCTGATTCCACCTTCAAAGAAAATCACCCAAACATTTGAAATCAAACATTCAGTTCTGCCACTTTATCCTAGCTCCGAACTTTAATCTGTCTTTCTTCTCCTTCTGTGTCTGCGATAAACAAAGAAGAAATCACGTCTTCTTCTTCCATTAGCAGCAGCAGTCATCTTTTTCTCTTGTGTTCACTCTTTCTGCGATACAAATCAGCAAAGAAACCCCCTTCTTCTTCGATGAACAATCAACAGCAGCTGAAAGACTTGTGGAGCCGACGAAACAGAATTGTATTGAGACGAATCAGGTGATATAAGGTCCGACGAAACAGAAATGATGTCTGATGAACGACGAAACCGATGTGTGTTGATCCGACGAAACTGATGACTGGATGTGAACGACGAAACAGGTTTGTTTTGGTTAATCGACGAAACAGGTTGTTTATTGATCGACGACGAAAGTGGAGGTGCTGTTTCGTCATGGGGTCAGTTTCGTCGGGAGTTGGTATGAAGAAACCCTAGTTCTTTAACCAGCCGCCAAGAACATCTTCAAGAACACCGCCTCTGTTCTTTTGCAGATTTGACAAAAATCGCACATTTGATGATGAAAACTTGAAATACATGGTGTAAACATAAAACATAACCCTCTGATGCATTTCGTTTCAGGTCAGACCCATCCATTCGGGTCAAATCTGGGTTTTTCTTCTTTTACACCTTTTTAACATCTTGAACAAAAATCATAATAAACTCAGATCTAGAGCACATGTGACTTAGTAAACGGTTAGATTTACTAAATCGGGCACCATGGCTCTGATACCAATTGTAGGACCGTTTTCTGGACCGAAACCGTGATTATCATGATTATGTTCATAGACGGGAAGATCATAGACGGATAAACGACTAACCTGTATTGATTTGATAACATAAGAGTACAAGCCGGCCCGATTAACAAGATAATCGAACCTTTACCAGAGCCGTTTGGTTCCGGGGAGAGATCAAGTGGTGATCTCTCCCTGGTGAGGTCTCAAACCTCCTACAATCTACCAGTGTTTGAAATGGCAAAGGGTTGCTATTTATAGCTACACCCCTTTGTCTTTCAAACACACACGGTCAAACAAATAACCCTCTCGTTTGACCACTTCAAACGAGCGGGTCCATACACGTTCGTTAGACCGTTTCACTAACTATTACAAATTCAGCATAAAATAAATCTAATCTATTCGACAAGCATCGGACACAAATCTGCATCAACAACCACCACTGTGTTTGAGAAAAAAAAACTCAAAAATATGTGAAACGGAGATCTGGATCATCCACTGAACAACTGAAAAATCAAAAAATTCGTAAACAAATAAGAAGATTCGAAAAAATGTATAGGGTTTATAACCATGAGTTCAGAATTACAGTAGCCATCAACATAATCCAGTACCAGAATCAAGTAAACCACATAAACCATACCTCTCAACCTCTTGTGCGTTTGATTGTGGCCCCTAATAGCGATTTCAGGTCGAAAATCTTTCATGATCCGACCAATTTTGTGTTTTAGGGTTTCTCTACGCCGTTTAAAAAAAGGGTTTCTCTTGCAAGACTCAAGAAATCTGCACATCAATTCATCCATATACACATCAAGATGAGTAAAAAATATCAGGATTCAAGTTATTTCATCCAAACAAACCCTAAGAACACCAAACCCATTCCTAGGTCAAAATAAGATACAAATTAAACAAGTTTAAGAAAGTGTATCAGTAATCAAACCTCTGATTTTGTGTAAGTAGTATATGTGATGAAACAAAATTCCTCAACACGTGTGGTCCTGGTTACTTCATCTTTCCTTCAGACAACAAATTCAGTATACTTATCGGAATCAATATAAGAAATAAAGAAACAAACTTTAATGCAAGAAAAGAAAAGATGTTGGAGCTTACCACGGAATAGATCGCTAATCACCATCATCCCCTGCCACTGCAGGAGTCATAGCAGCGACCTCCTTCTCACGTTGCCGCCTTACGGACACCTAAAATGAAATCCTAGCCACTGGATTCCTCAGACCGATCTAACAACCACTGAAACATGTAAGAGAAGAAGGACTTGCCGGAGCTTCATCGGTTAGGACTTACCGGTGGTTCATCATCGCACGCTCCAGATCTGAGATTTACGGTCGCCAGATCTGATAGGGAGAGAGAGAAAGAGAGAGAATGGAATGGAGGTTTGAAATTTGAAATGGGATTCAGGGGCCGCGCATTTTGTTTGTTTGAGTGAAAGGGTATAAGTGGAAAGTGAAGTTTTCTGGTGCTTAGAAGACTTGTACATCATGCTTTAGGGGTGTTTTAAGGAAATTTCAATGACCTTAAGAAGTCCTTTGGATATGTATATTATATATAGTATAGATATATATATATATAGGATAAGGATCATGTGAGAAGTAGTAGGCTATTTGAGAAACTTGAGAAGCATTCTGGACCACACATTTTCCCTAAGTAAAAAAATGCAAAAAAATGTGAAAAAAATGCAATTTTTTTTTTGGAAAAATCGCAGCTTTTTATTTAAGGATTTAATTTTTTTTTTTATTATTATTTTTTTTTTGGGATTTATTCACATGTGTATATTGTTAATCTTTTAACTATACATATATGTATATTGTCAATTATACATATATGTATATACATGTTTAAAATTGAAAAATAAGTGTTATTTAGGGTTTAGCATTAGTATTTAGGGTTTAGCTTTATGGTTTTGGGTTTAGCTTTAGGGTTTAGCATTAGGGTTTAGCTTTAACTTTAACTTTGGGTTTAGCTTTATTTTTAGGGTTTGCATTAGAGTTTAGCATTAAGGGTTTAGCTTTAGGGTTTAGTTTTAGCGTTAGGGTTTAGCATTAGGGTTTAGCTTTAGGGTTTAGAATTAGGGTTTAGCTTTAGGGTTTAGGGTTTAGCATTAAGGTTTAGCTTTAGTATTTATGGTATAAGGTTTAGGATTTATAACACATAATTTTTCAATTTTAAACATGTATATACATATATGTATAATTGACAATATACATATATGTATAGTTAAAAGATTAACAATATACACATGTGTATAAATCCCAAAAAAAAATTAAAATAAAAAATTAAATCCTTAAATAAAAAGCTGCGATTTTTCCAAAAAAAAAAAAAAAAATTTGCACTTTTTTCACCTTTTTTTTGCATTTTTTTGCTTAGGGAAAATGTGTGGTCCAGATTGCTTCTCAAGTTTCTCAAATAGGGTGTACTTCTCTTAAGATCCCTACCCTTTTTTTCACTTTAGCCCTGTAAACTTTTAAAACACATCACCAAGAACATGCTGATAAATTCCAGTAATCTTCTGAACAATGGAATATGCGATGTAATGTGACATAGACAATTACATAAAACACATTCAGGGGCTGTTTGGCAACATCTAAATCAATAAGTGCTGAATGAATAAGAGGTCTGAATGGGTAAGAGGCTCTGAACCGGTAAGTGCTGAACCAGTAAAGTGCTGTTTGGTTGCACATCTAAATGACCGTGTGAAATTACATTTTTACCCCTCTAAACAAAAAAAAAACATAAAAATGTCTACTGGACTTTCAAAACTCAAAAGCTCTCAAACCCCTTCCTCTGCTCTCTCTCTAGAACACCGGAGCTCCGGCAAGAACACCGGGGGAGCCGACGGTGGTCGGTGACCCTCCGGCGCCGTTCCTCTCCGACAACCACACCCACACAACCGAGCTGATCATCCACCTGTCTCTGCTCTCACTCTCAACTCTCTCGATCTCTCTCCGATGAAACTACACCGGCGACGAGCCGGCCAGCTACTCCGACAACTCCAGCCGCACCCCCTTTCTTCTCTTTCTTCTTCGATTACAGCCGCACACAGACCTCTCCTTCTCTCTAATTAAACGAACGGCGGCAGCAGCGGTGATGGTGGTGTTACGAGACGATGATGCCGCTGTTGAAGATGATGATGATTACGATGGGGTGGGGGTGACGCAGTGACGTCCGACGCCGCTCACGGCGGCGGTGATATGTGGTTCAGGTTCGAGTTCAGATATGTGGTTCCAGAGAAGAGAAGGAGAAGAGAGGGGTACCATTTGTCTTTTTTTTTTTCATTCAGCAAGTTCACAATGCTGAATGATTCAGCACTGAATGAATAAGAGGTTTGCCATTAAGAGGCACAACCAAACATTATCACCTCTGTCCGAATAAGAGGTGCACCTCTTAATGAATCATTAAGAGGTTTGCCAAACAGCCCCTCAGATTGTTAAAATGCAAAAGAACTGTTAAAACACAACCTGATTATATATTGACTTCAGAGTGTTAAAACACACTGATTTCAACCTCTCTGACTGGTAACACACATCACTAAGAACATGCTGATAGTTTTCAGATAAACACATTGACTTCCAGATTTGAATTCGAAAATAATAAAAATTCCGAAAATCATGGAATTTTAGTTAATGAAGATACATTCCAAAAATAAAATTAAAATGTGAAATTACATGATAGCCCTTCTACTTAAAATCCCTCAATGACACATGTCCAATTCTTATTCCTTCCTAGACTTTCTAGGAAAAATAGACTTTCCACCCAACTCCTACTCTATATATATATACATATATATACATATATATATATACATATATACATATATATATAGTGAGAAGATCATGCGAGAACCACCTCTTATTGCGAGAACCGCGAGAACCAATGTGAACACAACCAAAAATGCCTAAAAATAGCTAAAAAT
Organism: Helianthus tuberosus; assembly: GCA_030545235.1. NCBI lineage: Eukaryota > Viridiplantae > Streptophyta > Magnoliopsida > Asterales > Asteraceae > Helianthus > Helianthus tuberosus. The sequence goes on along the minus strand of CM060370.1, from coordinate 199,073,680 downwards.
CACACAAATTTTTTTTAATATTTTTTATATAAAAATCGCTACTTTTCGAAGCAAAAAAAAACTAAAATTTTTTTTTGCCACTAAAAGTAGCGATTTGAGCATAAAAAATATTAAAAAAAAAAATTTTTAGATTTTTTTTTTTTAGATTTTTTGGTGGTTTAGTTTTTAGAATTTTAGTTTGGGGGGGGGGGGGTAGGTTTTTGGGGGGTGGGGGAGGGGGGTTTAGGTTTTTTTTAGGTTTTTTGGGGGTTTTTATTTTTAGCATTTAGCTTGGGGGGGGGGGGGGGGTTAGGGTTTTTTTTAGGGGGGGGGGGGGTGGGGGTTAGGTTTTTTTAGGTTTTTTTAGCTATTTTTGTTTGTGTTCACATTGGTTCTCGCGGTTCTCGCAATAAGAGGTGGTTCTCGCATGATCTTCTCCCTATATATATATATATATATATTATAGATTTTAAATATTAAAACCCCAAAAAAATATACTAGCCCAAAAAAATTAAAAGCCCAAAATATATACTAGCCCAACTTATTAGATAATATTAAAATCTAACCCTAAATCCCTAATTCCTAAAACAACACTCATAAACTGATTGTTCGAACTTCGAAGATCTGCATATCGCCGCTGCCAGTTGCCTTGCCACACACCAAAATCTAACACCAGAAGTTTATGGCTTTTGAACTAAATGACAATTTGTATTTCGCACTTTATTTTGTGCTTCTTGATATTGTAAAGAACATTTTTAGAATCATGATTTTAATTATGTATTGCTTTTGTTAGTAAAGTGTTGGACATGTTTTAATTAAGTTAGGATTTGTTTTTGTTGAACGCAGCCTTATAATTCAATCCAGCGAAACCGAGCGAAAACGATCCGCTCGATTTTAGTTAGGATTTGATAAAAACCGAGCGAAACCGAGCAAAAACGATCCGATCAATTCAAATTCAATCCGAGCATGAACATCACTTTTGTGTTCGGTTTTGCAAATTCGATCCGATCGGATCGGTTGTAATTCAATCCGAGCATGAGCAGGCCCTCGATCAGATCGGATCGGCTCATGAACACCCCTATCTAAAATATATGATTGCTCTAAGTGGACCATTTACTTGGGCCATTTACTTATTGTGCAAGTCCTTTAGATTTGTAGGTTATAAGAATAAGTAATTAAAAATTGTTTAATTATTTAGATGTGATGGAAGAAGATTTGAGTTAGATCAATAATGAAGTCAAACACTATGTAAGTGGGGATGGTGATCAATGTACAACCGTATCCTGCACCACCTACCAATCTAATCAGCAATCACCCTTTAATTCGTCTAGGCTTTTGTTTAAAGAAATAAAAATAGTAATTCGTTTTGCTAATATTACAACAAAGTTTTTGATAAATATGATGATGTGACAGTTACTCAATTAGTGACAAAGCTATGAGTTTTTTTTACTATCAAACCAACACTATTTATCACCATTTCATCAAGAACTCGACTAAACACCAAGTACATCCGATTATAATTTTCCAACCTTCCAAGCAAATTCTTTAAAGTCATGACACAAACAAAAGAAATAAAAAACGCCTAAAATCTATCGACTCGGATCCCAGATCATCACAATCGTTGCAACATAAAGAGGCTCAGATGTACATCTTGTGTCATCATCATTGCTAACAAAGCACGAGTCAGTGTCACCGTGGATGCAACTAGAGTTGCCATGCCAGGTAGCAAGCTAACATAAACGCCAATTAAAGCACTCAAGCAGGAACAACATATATGCCCATCAAAACCACAGCCAACAACCGCATCGCTGGACAACATCGAAAAAGTATATAAGCAGCATCATAGGCGCCAGACAACACACAAGCTAAATAAAAGAGCTAAAACCAACGAAAAAAACACATCAAACCACAAATCCACCCATTATGAAGAGACTTTCAAAGAGAGAAAAAAAGTGGGTGGGACTGGGTATTTAAACCCAAGAGAGGTACAACTCCCTTACCAAAGAGTACAACCAACCAATGCACAAAACACAATGGATGCACATTGTACAACACCAAGAAGCCTAAACATGTTACAAATTAGACCCATTTGTACATCTCGTGTCATCATCATCATCGCCAACAAAGCACGGGTCAGTATCACCATGGCTCCAACCGGAGTTGCCACACCAGGTAGCAAAGCACCATAATCACTGATTAAAACCCTCAACAAAGTAGGAACCACATACATGTCCATCAAAGCCACAGCCAATAACCACATCGCCGAACAACGGCAAAAAAGTATATAACGAACATCATCGGGGCCTGACAACATACCGGCAGGCAATAAGCCAAAAAGGAGTCAAAACCAAAAAAAATCACATGCAACCACAAATCCACCCATTCTCAGGCAAAACCTAGGCAGCAGAGATATACGGTATTAGTGGTGTTTTCTAGCGATTTAAACACAAAAGTGGATACAACCCACTAAACCGAAGAGTGCAACCCAGCTAAAACGAAGCCGACAGAAAACCCAAAGTCGTCACAACTCAACGATTTGGTTGCTGGTTCAACATTTCTCGGCCAAGGCAACCAACATCGAGGATGACGGTGGTAGAGAAAATAAGAGGTTAGACAGAAGAGATTTCTAGAGAGAGAACGAAAATGGGTGGGGTTAGGTATTTAAACCCAATACAACCAACCAATGGATAAAACACAATGGATGCACATGTACAACACTAAGAAGCGTAAATGTAAGGTCACTTAAACCTCTCTCGATAATGGATCTCGCTCAAACATGGACACGTGGTGTGCGGAATCCGCCATGCCACAACAACCGTAGGGATTTGGACAAGAAAGTGTTGAAGAAGATCCTGAGAATACACAGAGTATTCTCAGATATGACGTTACACACAGTAGCAGCCGCCACACAAAGATTAGGGTTTGCTTGTAAGAAAATTTCCACAAAAGATTCACTATCTTGTCATTCATTCCACTACAGTATAAATACAAAACACATCCGGAACACACGAGTTTCGGATTACATTACAGACAAAAAGGCTAAAGCCCAAAACTATCATAAACTTGGAAGCCCACTAAGTTCTTCCGAGATACAACATAAATTCGGACTAGGGTGTACAACCCTAATCCAAACTTAACTAAAATAAACAATAAACTCGGTCTGATTCTTAAATTCGGACCAATACATAAACTCGGACCAACAATTCTAGATAACAATTTTACATTTTTGACCCTTAACTATGACAATTGGAAATCAAACGTCGTAGCGCCATTAACTGAAACTGAAGACCTAGCCGATGACAATATCCCTAAAATCTACCTACAGTAACGCTCAGGAAATCCCATTTGCGATAAAACAGAAATCACAAAGTTCCAGTTCACATTGTCGTGAGATTTTTCAAAGTCAATCTTGATAATAAACGCATTTTTCTTGTTCTTCTTAATCCATGAGCACACATCGTTCACAATTAATAGCCCATCCAGAATGTATTTGCCTTTGAGAAAAGAGGATTGGGACTCTGAAATTACCATGTCTAGAACCTTTTTTGGCTATTAGCAAGGACCTTTGAGATTACCTTGTTAATGACCCCAACAAGGCTAATAGGGCGGTAATCATTCAAACCCACTGGATCTTTTATCTTCGGGATCAGAGCAATAAACGAAGCAGTACATCCACGGTTTATATTCCTTGTGTCATAGAAAACATTCATTATATTAGTAAAATCCTCTTCAAAGAATTGCAAAAAATGTTTAGTAAATTTAATATTAAAGCCATTAGGGCCAGGAGCCTTGTCATTGCCACAATAAAAAAACCATCTGTTTGATTTCCTCCTTACGGAACCGATCAATGATACTTGCCGCATTCGAACTTGATTGCTTCTTAATATTGTCGCAAACTAACGTAGGCCGCACCGAAATTTTCTATAAACATATCCCTAAAAAGTTAAACACAAACTTTTTTTCTCTCTTCATTTTCACCTCCTAGTACCACCCCATTTTCAACCTCAGTTTCATATTTACCTTGTTCTCTTTCAGCTGGCACTTCTTTGGCATTTTCATCAACAAATTTTGACATGTTCTCCAACAAGTCAGACATTCTGAGTATTTAATGTGTACCAGGAGGTTGTTTGCGTATTCAGTCTTTGACTGTTTTAACAATGTGCTCATTTTATTGTAACAGTCTTCTAATTCTTTGTATGCCCCATCCAATTTATCAGCCATTTCCTGTTAAATTAAAAAAAAAAAAAGATTTTGTTGATCATGGTGTTTTGTGTTTTTTTTTTAAATTTATTATTTGAACAACATACCTCTTCAGTTTCATTGTATTGTTCTTCTTCATCAGCAAAAATGTTGTCATACTGTGTTACTCCTTTGATAAGAGCATGGTTCCCTGATGCAGAAACTTCAAACATCATTTCCCGGCTTTCTCTATCCTCATTCACCATCCTTTGAAGCGAAGCCTCTTCATCCTCATTATCTTCATTCTCATTCTCATCATTGATGTGCATGGCGTTTTGCACAACAGGGTGGAGCCCAATATAATCATAATGATCATCATGATCAAAACCATCATCATCATCAAACTCATCATCATCGTTATCAGCATGCTCATCAACGTTGTGAACATCATCTTCATCTTCATTCTGAACATCATCACCGTGAGCTTCAACTTCAACAACAACATGCATTTTCCTTGTTTTTTAGGTTTGCCTTCCTTAGCCTTTTTAATTGTTTTCCTTTTTTACTTCATTGCCAACAAGGCGTTTGCCATTGCACTCTCAAACAAGTCAAGAGTATCTGTTGTAACCCACTCAATTGGGTATCCTTCTTTTCGGTCCCATTGTTTTCTATTGCAAGCATCGTTCACCAATGCAAGCTGTAACAAAATAGATTTTTCAAATGACTGATGACTGTCGTGAGTGTCAATCAAAAACCTATTTAACCTAGATAGCTAGGGTAACCAGGGTATCGTATCCACGGAGAGTATGTGGTCAGTTAAGTTTTCTATTTGATTAACTAAAACAAACTAAAATAAACTAAAAGCAAAAACTGAGCGGTTTAAATAATTATATAAAAAAAACTAAACTAAACGGTTGAGACAATAATAAAACAAAGCAACTCCCTCCAGATTTCAGGTTCTAGATTTGACACGTTCTGAATTAATTAATTTAACAGAACCACATAGACATAGTTCTGTTAACGTTTATTTACCAGTTGTGATAATTAAGGACCATTTTCCCAGACTGGCCTAACAGCGCGGGGTTATCTCAAAATTACCAACTACACGTTACCAATCCACATACCCCTCTAATATAAGCCATTTACTAGAAATCTCGGCCATTGAAAGATAAAGCAAGTGAATATAAAATTACGCAGTCTGTTACAACCAGTTCATAAATTAGTTAACTAGCAATTAGTTATATCAAGTCTACCCTCTTTATGTCACACCCAACCCGCTCAAAGTTTTGTCATCAACCGAACACATTGTAAAGAAGGAACTCAAAATATAAACAAATCACATGTCAACCAAATCAATCAAGTTAAATATATGTCACATAAATAACATAGATTGAAACTATAAAAAACTTAGACATGAACAGCCTATAAAACCGTCTACCGGGAGGAAGTCGCGAAAAACCTAGCCGCTCATGGTTGTCTTCACAGCATCGGTTGTCATCCCGAACCGATTAGACTTTCATGTGTGGTTTGAAAGATGAAGATAGTGATGAATTCGTCCCTAAGGTTGTGGTCGACGGCTGCCTCCTTTCTACTACCGATGTGAATCTCCCCCCCTTCACGAATTAATGTGATTCATATATTCTCAATGTTTCGGCCCACTATCTCGAATCCAATTTCAAGAAGTCCACCTCCCTCTCACGTGATTGACTTTTTTCGTTGGCTGCCCACTTGATGTTTTCCTCTCTATTCGGCCCAAAAGAGAGAGTCCTCTTTTTTATCTATTAAATTCCTTTTTATTTATATTGTGATAAAATAATATAATCTCCACCCCATAGAGTCTGCTGTTCACGTAGCATGTGATGATGATAATTTCGATGATGTGATGCTGCCCAATGCCGCCAATATCTACCTATAAATGGCTGCCTTTTCTTTTTGTTCAATCTTCACATATATTGGATGATGAGTATAATATTTCAATGATGCATAATGATGGTTCCTATGTGTGCGTATTCACCTCCATGTATATGTGTCTTTTCTTTCAAACAATCCCAAGTCCACATGCTCATAATCTAATATTGATGGTGATCATTAATGTTGAACATAAACAAACCGTTTTTCGATGATCACAACTCGAAATTCAGCTTCCTTGCATCTTTCAACTGATGACCAGCAAGCCCTTCAACTTCGCTATTTCACGTTTCTTGTGTTCCCAAACTATCTTGCAACCCGAAATACGTTCCGATCACTTCAATTTGTCTCGAATCGCTACTTTTAGTGGTAAAATTTTTATGCTCAAATCGCTACTTTTAGTGGTAAAATTTTTTTTTTTGAGTAAATTACAAGTTTTGTCCTTTATCTATGTCCCAAATTGCAGGCGCTGTCCTTTAAACCAAAACTTGACAGGCGGTGTCCTTTGTGTTTTCAAAATCTTGCACGTTTTGTCCTTTAGGCCAAACTTAGTTAGATTTGTTAGTTAAATCTGGTATCAAGGGGCTATTTTGTAAAAAAAAAAAAATTATTCAGGGACTAAATTGTACAAAACTTAAAAATATAAAACCCCCAAATTAGGTCGTCTTCCCCATTTATCCCCATTCACCACCGCCCCCAAACACCTGCAACCACCACCGCCATTACCACCACACCCACCGCCCTCCGCCGCTCAACCATCACCTTCCCTCATCACGACCATCCACCGATTCACACCACCGTCAGTCACCCACCGACTTCAACCACCGCCATTACCACGATCTCCACCACCATTCACACCGGTCAACCTCCTCAGCCACTGCCACCGCCGTTTCAACCGCCGGACCACCATTTCCGACGCCACACCACTCCGCCCTCAACCACCACTACCAGGAGTGTCAGGAGTGTCGTTTAGCAGGCAAGCCATATCTTTGGTGCTGTTTTAAATGAGTGTAACGATCCTTTTGTGAATTAAACCCCTGCTAAAGATAGCAAAACACCAGAGTATCAATCATTTTAGTATTCTCACTGATGCAGAAAGTACCTGTGAAGTTTGCATAGTGTTAGTTGCTTCTAGTTTCGTATGTAAATTTTAGATGTCATACGCATGATATGGTCTGATTGTGCAGGAGGCCGCTGGCTACTTCTTTTGTCTCGAAGACAGGGCATTACTATGCAGAAAATATGATGTTGCCATACACACAGTCAACTCTTTAGTTTCATCCCACCAGAGGTTTTTGATGATTTTCTTGCATTGACAGATTATAATCAGAGTTATAATTACTTAGACAATGACTCATCCAAGGTAATATAATACATTGGCCTACTCTAAAAGTTATATATAGTTATATACATGGTATAATTGAGCGATGTGTAGGCTGATAGTGGGAAGCTAGGCGAGTCAGACGGGTCACCAATCCTACGAGCCATGGAGCTTGAGCTGGACGATGAAGATTGCTTGGGTCGTTTATGTACAATTTAGTCCCTGAATAAATTTTTTTTACAAAATAGCCCCTTGATACCAGATTTAACTAACAAATCTAACTAAGTTTGGCCTAAAGGACAAAACGTGCAAGATTTTGAAAACACAAAGGACACCGCCTGTCAAGTTTTGGTTTAAAGGACAGCGCCTGCAATTTGGGACATAGATAAAGGACAAAACTTGTAATTTACTCTTTTTTTTTTCTAAAAAAAAAAATTTAATTTTTTTTTGGCTTCGAAAAGTGGCGATTTTTATATAAAATTTTTTTTTTGTGTGATTTTTAGCTATTTTTAGGCATTTTTGGTTGTGTTCACATTCGTTCTCGCGGTTCTAGCAATAAGAGGTGGTTCTCGCATGATCTTCTCCCTATATATATATATATATAGTAGGAGTTGGGTGGAAAGTCTATTTTTCCTAGAAAGTCTAGGAAGGAATAAGAATTGGACATGTGTCATTGAGGGATTTTAAGTAGAAGGGCTATCATGTAATTTCATATCTTAATTTTATTTTTGGAATGTATCTTCATTAACTAAAATTCCATGATTTTCGGAATTTTTATTATTTTCGAATTCAAATCTGGAAGTCAATGTGTTTATCTGAAAACTATCAGCATGTTCTTAGTGATGTGTGTTACCCGTCAGAGAGGTTGAAGTCAGTGTGTTTTAACACTCTGAAGTCAATATATAATCAGGTTGTGTTTTAACAGTTCTTTTGCATTTTAACAATCTGAATGTGCTTTATGTAATTGTCTATGTCACATTACATCGCATATTCCATTGTTCAGAAGATTACTGGAATTTATCAGCATGTTCTTGGTGATGTGTTTTAAAAGTTTACAGGGCTAAAGTCAATTTTTTTTATAGATCCCACAATATAAAGATGGTAAAACACAGGGTATGAATCTGATTGATGTTAAAACACAACTGTATGAATCTGATTGCTGTTAAAACACAACTGTATGAATCTGAATGCTAAAACACAAGTGTATGAATCTGTTTGTTGTTAAAACACAACTATATGAATCTGTTTGCTGTTAAAACACAACTGTATGAATCTGAATGCTAAAACACAACTGTATGAATCTGCTTGCTGTTAAAACACATCTGTATGAATCTGGATGCTAAAACACAACTATATGAATCTGAATGCTAAAACACAACTGTATGAATCTGCTTGCTGTTAAAACACATCTCTATGAATCTGCTTGCTGTTAAAACACAACTGTATGAATCTGTTTGCTGTTAAAACACATCTGTATGAATCTGAATGCTAAAACACAACTGTATGAATCTGCTTGCTGTTAAAACACATCTGTATGAATCTGGATGCTAAACCACAACTGTATGAATCTGCTTGCTGCTAAAACACAACTGTATTAATTTGCTTGCTGTTAAAACACATCGTCAAGAAAACGGAGATGATAAGAACAATATTTGAATGGTGATGATGAACTCGGAGATGGTGGAGATGGAGAAGTGTTTTAATTTGATCTGGTGCTCTCCATCGTTTCTAAAGTTATCTTCTTCCATGATTGTAGTTATTTTTGGTTGGGATTGGGGTTTCTAAGATGGGTTTGGAGAGAGAGGGAAAATCGCTTGAAATTAGGAACTGGGTGTTATCTAATTGATTTAAAACACGGCCATTGACAAAATTGCCCCTACTCATTTAAAACAATCAATTAATTAAACTCAAATATTACAAGATTGCCATTGATTTAATCTCAACCCTTAAACACACCAATCGGATGGACCAGATCGCTTCCTAGACTTTCTAGGAAAAACACACTTTCCGTGCGAACCCTACTCTATATATATATATATATATATAGGACATAGATCCGTTAGGAACCACCCTTTATTGCGAGAACCGCGAGAACCAATGTGAACACAACCAAAAATGCCTAAAAATAGGTAAAAAACACAAAAAAAAATTTAATATTTTTTATAAAAAAAATCGCTACTTTTAGTAGCAAATTTTTTTTAGATTGTTTTAGATTTTTTAGGTTTTTTGGGGGTTTAGTTTTTAGCATTTTAGCTTGGGGTGGGGGAGGGGGTTTATGTTTTTGGGAGGGAGTTTAGGTTTTTTTTTTTTTTTTTTTTTTTGGGGGGGGGGGGGTGTTAGGTTTTTTTAGCTATTTTAGGTTGTGTTCACATTGGTTCTCGCGGTTCTCGCAATAAAGGTGGTTCTCGCATGAACCTTACCCTATATATATATATATATGCACACAAAACGTTTATGGTTTGTCTAGTTATATATTATCATACATATATGATACATCAACTACCAAGACACAAAATTTATAATATAAATACATAAAAAGCAAGTTTGCACATATTATAAGTCATAATTACGTAAGAGCACAGAAGGCCTCCTCACTAAATCAAGAAGGAAGTAATAACATGTATACATAGATTCTTCAACGAACTCTAGCCACTGTGTACGCCAGTACGGATTGATGTAAAGTAGTGCTGCAAATCCCGACATGAACACGAGCCATGTGGAACCGCAACTTCCATAGAAGGACACCATATCCACATTATACCATTTCTCATGAGTTCCTTCTTCATTATTGGATGGATAGGTCCTCTCTGGGTCAGTGGTGCATTTGTTCTCTAACGGTAGACCACAAAGAAATGCGTTCCCTTGATAGCTCTCTTTGGTAAATGTACTAAACTGTGCAGTCATTTCTGGGAGTTTACCTGATAGATTGTTGAAAGAAACGTTGAAAGAAGATAAAGAATTCAACTTAGTTAGGTCTGGTGGAACTTTTCCAGTCAAATGGTTAGAAGAAAGGTCTAAGCTCTCTATGTTTGTGAGATTTGATAACTTCACTGGAATAGGCCCTGTCAGCACATTGTGAGATAGATTCAGAACACGAATCTGGGTCAATAATCCTAGCTCCTCAGGGATTTCACCTGTTAGTTTGTTACATGATAGATCCAATCCCGACATAATATCAAGAATGACACCCTTATAGGTGAGATGAAGGCTTTTTGTTGTAAATTGAACCTCGTCTTGTTGGCTGTAGAATTGATTGTCCTCGGTGTCCTGCATTTTAGTTATAAAACCTCTATAACTGTAAAATGAAGGCGCATGACTTAATGCGGTACTTTCTTGCACGAAAGCTTGGTAAGTTGGACCAGTAATATTATGGAGGCAACTAGGTATTGAACCAGAAAGGGAGTTGTTGGATAAGTCAAGCAAACTAACATTAGTTAATTGGCACAACTGTTTTGGAATAGAACCCATCAGGTTGTTTTCTCGTAAAAGAAGAATTATTAGATTGGACAATTTACCAAAAAAACTAGGAATCTCACCCGACAAGTAGTTGTTGCTTATGTCTAAAGTTAAAACTTTAGTCAAATTACGAAAAGAATCGGGTATCGGTCCTGTAAAGCTATTGGAACCTAAATGAAGATGCTCTAGACGTCTCGTATTTAAGCAAGATGGGATAGGCCCGGACAATAAATTTTCTGAGATGTCAAGAAACGTGAATGAAGTGGTTCCGCAAGGAAATGGGCCTTCCAAGCTATTATTCCTCAACAAAAGTTCAGAAATGATGCTCACATTGCTTATCCAACTTGGTATCAAACTTGTAAAAAAGTTATTGCTAATATCCAAAAGACCTAAAGAATCCGTGATTGCCAAATTTCCAATATTGCCTGTGAAATTGTTGCTATCTAAGTGAAGATTCCAAATGCCATCCAAGCTAAAGTTTCCAGAAAGCACCTCACCGTGAAGTTTATTATTTGACAGTTTTACTGTATATAACAACCGAGAATTGTTTGCTATCAATCCACTTGGTACTTCTCCACACAACTTATTATTAGATAAATCCAGTACACTTAATTCACTCATATCACCAATTGAAGATGGAATAACACCATCTAATGAATTACTGGACAAATCCAGATGAGATATACCTGGAAGGAACCTTTGTATAAATTTGGGAATAACACCTGTCAATAGATTTCCAGATAAATCTAACAACCTTATGTTATGATTTATACGAAACAACATGATAGTACCATAAAATAAGTTCTTCCTTAGAATAAGTACTTCCAGCATTGGGTTATGTTTAATCACCCAATTCGGAAGTTGTCCCTTCATGGAGTTGTGAGACATGTCCAGTACTTGTAACTTATGCTGCTTAACTAGAAAACTAGGAAAAACATTTCCCTTTGCCCTGTTTATATTGCAGTTAGATAGCACAAGAACTTTTAACTGGAACATTGGGATCCAACCTGTAGGCTCTTCTGTTTCAATCTCGAACATATCATTGTCGCTTATAAATTTTACTACCTTGAGCTTTGTATGATTGGAGAATGAACTGAATGAGAATGGACCTTCAAACTTGTTATAACTAAAATCAACATATTGGAGAGAAGTGAGATTAGCCATTAGAGATGGCGAAAGCGTTCCGGTAAAAAGATTTGAAGAAATGTCAAACATCTTAAGAGATGACAACGTGTTGAAGCATTCGGGTATATTTCCATTAAACATGTTTTCTTGAAGATCTAACTCCTGGAGGTTCAATAATCCACAGAACCCTGCCAAAAGAGAACAAAAAACTACGGGCATTCAACACTAGGCATATTAACAGGCAAAGGTAATGTAACAACTTTGGTTTATATAACTTAATTACCATCATCGGGCAATGATCCATTGAGCTTATTGTAAGCGAATGAAAGAACTTTAAGAGAAGATAATGACTTTATCGTTGATGAGAGGCTTCCAACAAAATTGTTCGAACTCAAATCTAAAACCTCAAGATGGTGGAAAGATGCCAAAGCTATATGAAAGACAAAAAAGAGAGGATTAATTAATTATATAGGTTACTAAACAAAAAAAAAAAAAATGTTATGATCGAGTAAAGATAAAAGTTATATTTTTTGCTGAAAAATGTTACCAAATTAACATACAAAACAATTTGCTGAAATTTAATAAAATTAAATACAATTTGTTTTTTTTTTCAAAACTTTTAACACTTGTCAAACATCATTTTCTCTCAAGTTACCCAAAAATTTAGAACATATAAAAGACATAGTCAGAACAGTATATTGATTTGTTTAAATTGTTGAATGGAGTTGTTATTTATGAACACAGCCCCTGCTACCGTTGCTATTAATATTCTTTCATAACATAGGAGTTGTTATTTATGACATAATAATTTCTACAGTAATAAACAAACAGAAAAAAAGGTGCTTACCTTCTATTGGTAATGTTCCACTGAAATTATTCTCCTTCAAGTTGAGGACTTCCAAGTCAGGTAAATCAGGGAGTTCTAAAAAAAGTAAGAAATTAGACTAGCAATTAGTGATGGTCTCTCACACACACAGATTGACCCTCATTTTACTAACTAATAATTTGACTAATTTGATCTTTTTTATGTCAATGTTTATAGCAAAAGAAGGCAAGCATGTGACATAAACATACCATTACCAAAAAGTCTTCCTCCCAAAAAACAATAGCCTAAAGAAAGATATCTTAGGGATGGAAAAGCAGCCATGGACCTCATGATGTCTGTTGATGCAGATTTGTGTCCGATGCTTGTCGAATAGATTAGATTTATTTTATGCTGAATTTATAATAGTTAGTGAAACGGTCTAACGAACGTGTATGGACCCGCTCGTTTGAAGTGGTCAAACGAGAGGGTTATTTGTTTGACCGTGTGTGTTTGAAAGACAAAGGGGTGTAGCTATAAATAGCAACCCTTTGCCATTTCAAACACTTGTAGATTTTAGGAGGTTCAAGTCCTCACCAGGGAGAGATCACCACTTGCTCTCTCCCCGGATGTGTACTCCTTTGGTATGGTTCGGTTAGCTTGTTAATCGGGCCGGCTTGCTTTGTTATCTTATCAAATCTATACAAGTAAGTATTTCATCCGTCTATGATCTTCCCGTCTATGAACATAATCATGATAATCACGGTTTCGGTCCAGAAAACGGTCCTACAATTGGTATCAGAGCTTTGGCTCTTTTCCTTGTTTAAAACCAAACATTGTCGTGTTTTAATCAAGTTGTTTCTTGTGATTTTCAGATTTTGTTCTTGAAAAAGGTTATATATTTTCTGAAAAATGGTTCAAAAATCTGTCAAAATCATGTTGTTTTGCTAAAAGTTTTATTGAAAACCTTGTTGTATTACATGTTTACATGTTAAAGTTTGTGTTTTTATTAAAAGTTTGAGCAAAATCGTGTTTCGGAAAATTGTTCGGTACCGGAATCATCATAATTTTTGCCGAATATTCAGAGTGTTCTTATTTTGTTCAAACTGTTCTTGATAATATTTGGGTTTGATCTAAATTTTGTGTTAAGTTAAAAGTGATAAAGATTAAAATATAATTGTTTGAATTTTGTGACACAAAATGATGATTTCTAATTGAAAACAAGTTAGCCGAAAGTAAGTTTGACATTTGTGTTTTTGTGTCAGTAAAGGGATAAGTCTTGCTTTCAAAATATCTCACCTAAATATCTCACAAAGATCTAAATTCATTTCGTCTGGTATCACTAATAAGATATTCTGTTTCGTCATTTTGTATTGGACTTCAAACTGAAGTGGACCTAATTGGGCCTTATCTTCAAACTTAATTTGGGCTTCAACAATTGGAACTGTTTCGTTGCAGATAAAGGAACATCAGTTTCGTCGGACCTACAATTGCCATTCTGTTTCGTCGAGTAACAACTTCAAAGAATTCATTTCTGTTTCGTCATAACAAACAAACAACTGTGTTTCGTCGTCTTGTCTTATACAGGTGTTTCGTCGGACAACATATTGACCATCTGTTTCGTCGATTGGTCAACATAAAATTCTGTTTCGTCTCACCAGTTACCATAATTCATCAGTTTCGTCGAGTGGTCAACATCACAACTGTTTCGTCGATACTTGTATTATTTTAAACAGAAGACTTCCAAAAGTGTGATAACAGTCTGTTTCAAGTGTGTGACCAGTTTTTTTTTTGAAATGTATTCTGGAGGAGGTTTTAATCCATCACTACCACAACAACAACAAGTCCAACCTCAACCTAAGGCTTATTGTGGAGGAGGTTTTGACCCGTCAGCTTATCTGCGACAACCAAAGTTACAAACGGGGAACGAGAAATCTGACTTGATCAAGAAAGCTGATGCGACTTCAAAAGAAATGGAGAAGATTCTCACTGAAGATGGATCTTTCTCTTCTCAGACTGCCTTTATGGCTAATGTCACAGCTTCTACAAGTCAGGTAAAATCTGAAACTCCTAGCATATGTAGTTATTGTGCTGATTTGAAACATGAATGTGCTGAATTGAAGCTTGAATCTGAAAAGCTTCATAGTCATAATCAAAGTTTAGTTGTTGAAATGTCTAAGTGCAAAGAGGCGAATATGGCTCTGGTTAGAAACGAAAAGGGTTTTAAATCTCAAATTGAAACCTTAAAGAAAAATGTTTCCGAAGTAACCAAAACTGTTTACCACAAACAAGTTAGCATTAACGATTATATTAACATTGTTGAGGAAACCAAAAAGGAATTAGCCATTGCCAAATGTGAGCATGATGCAATCAAGCAAAAGTTGGAGAGTTATTCTAACTCCCGATTTGTGCTCGATCACATTACTGAAGGGAAATGTGAGCGGTGTTGGGTATAAGAAATGCCCGCCTCCTTTAAGGCATAATTATGACTATATGCCTGATTTTGAAGAAATGCCACGGTTTGAATCCAGTGTGCCTCTTAATTATGAGGAAGTTACCACTGGCCTAGGGTTTAAATCGGACAGTTCTTCAAAAACATCATCTGAGCAAACAGAAACGTCAACATCTACGAAACAAAGTCCTCCAACCATTGAGGACTATGATTCGTCCGATGATGAACCAGATGTGAGTGATGAGGATAAATCTCTTGAGAAGAATAAAGGAGTAGAAGTGCCTTTTGAGAATCACATTCTGTGTGATCCTCCTACTCCAGCTGTGCATTCAACTGGTGCTAAACAAGAGATAGATCCTATCACTGAGACAGTGTCTACCATTAAAAGTGATAACGTGTTGTATACTTTCGTCGGTGATAGTAAAATTTATTCAGACAAATATTTTCCAATTAAAAATGTCAATCAATCTTTGATTGACAAAGTGTTTGAAGATACTACAACTAAGTTTTTGGGAAAAGTGATCCCACGAGTTTCAGTAACTCAGTGTGATCCGATTCCAAAAGCTGAAGTTAGAAGAAAATTTGGAAATCAAAAATCACCGACAAAGCAACAACCTGTCGTTTTTAAGGGTAAACAACAACAACAACGAGCTCCAAAGCCTAAGGCTAAGGTTGAATCAAAAGGAGCTCGTTACAAGAAGAAGGCAAAAGACGTTAAATTTGTGGCCTCCAAGGGTACTGATAAAGTGGAGACTTTTGAAAATAAGTCAAATACCGATTTTGTTCAAAAAGTCAACATTTTGAAACGTAACAGTGATAACAATTACACTCAACGCACAAATGGGTGTAAAGCTAGTACCTCTGGGTCTACAACTTCAACGTCAGGCCGTCGATCAGATTCTCCTAAGTTTGTTGAAAGGAGAAAATGTTTCAAATGTGGGAAGTTTGGGCACATCATTAAAGAATGCACAAACTCGCCCAAACCAAATTTTGTAGAAAGAGCACCACCTGAAAAGGTTCACCCACAACGTCGTTCTGTTTCACCAAAACATGATAAAAGAACTGTTAAAGAACAAGAAACAAAACAACGACGTCAAAACGTCAAAAAGGTTGAAAAGGCGTTAAAACCGAAGGTTGTCCTAACAAAATCTGTTGAATCAAATGTTAAAAATGAAAAACAAAAACAGATTTGGATACCAAAATCGGTAAATGTTTCAGGGGAAGCTCATTCTATTCCGAATCATCGGGAAATGGATGTCACAATCCTCGATGATGACGGAAGACCCAAGTCTGTGAAGGCTTGGGTCCCCCTCTCCAACTAATCTCTGAGTGAGTGTGTAGGATGTTCCAGGAGGAACTATCGATAGTCATCGGATTGTTGATAGTGGAGTGTCCGTGCACAAGATAGGCGACTCAAAGCTCCAAGATATTTTTATTTCTAGGAGTGGTTGCCTTTGTTGGAGAGAAAAAGAAAAGAAGACAGAAGTGTCTGTCGAAAGAATTTGAAAAGCTTCGACAAAATGAAAATCATTCCAAAAGTTTGATTGTTCAAGGCTTTGATCGGGTCCCCAGGGTAGATTCAAATCAAAATTGTGATTGAAGAAAATGTGTTTGTTGAACAAACCAACCGGGTGTGCGGATGCCTTGGCGTGGATTGAACAACCGCACACTACTTCTCAAAAAGAAAGACAAAGACCTTCGCTGGTGCAATGTGGAAGACCAGCCGGACTCAAAGGTTTCTGATCTTGTTGCTGTGAAGAGATTTCTAAGTAGCTACAAAGAATCGACTTTGAAATCCACACCGGGTGGATGTCCAGTTTGGGAGAGCACTCAGATTCCTTGCAATGCACGAAGCAGTTGCAGGATACGGTTTTAAATTTCTAATCTCTCCTATACTTGTCGATATTTAAGCTACTTTATAAATTGTTATTATCTCGTAGCACTTTTTGGCCAGACAATGTTGTCATGGTCCACACTGCTTATCGACATGCCAACTGATTTTTCCAAAATTCGATAAATCATTTCTGATTCAAAATTAATTTTGGTAAACGGCATTGAGGTAAAACATGAGTTAACCGACATCGGGAAATCGTTTTTGTATATATCTTTGTGTCTTTTTAATTTTATCATAGTTTGTTGATTTTAGGGGGAGTAAATCCAAATTTGAAAAATTCAAAAACAGTGAAAAATTTCAAAACTCAAAAACATTGAAAAACAAAAATGAGTTTCCTGGCGAGAAAAAGAGAAAATGATAGTAGATCAGTGGTCTGTTGAAACCTTTTCAAAATGAAATGCAAAATGAAAAATGTTAAGCAGCTCTATATGAGATGTATCGGTAGGCTCGCAATCAGATTAAAATGTGCAGGATGATACAAACCTAACAGACTTCAAGTCAGGTGGGAACCACACATTGGCATACGGTCTTAGTACCGAAATTTCGTTTGAGAGATTGCCGAGGTTCTGAGATATTCGGTCTTTATGCTGTCTTATCATCTGGGTATCATGGTTGTATCAAACCGTAAAAATAACGGAGACGAAGTCTAAGATCTTCCATGATACTATACATACGTGTACATATTGCATTCAACCTCAATAAGTGATCAACAATCACATGTCCAAACAAAATAAGTGATTTTATATCACAGATTCTTTCCGGGAGTCAAGTTCGTCTCTCTGCTGTACGAAAGTACTGACCTGTTCACGGACTTGCTCCTGTGCCCTCATGCATCTGAAAATCAAGTTCCTCATCAATAAGTGATTTTATCACATAGGACTTGTTTTCAATCAAAATAAGTGAGTTTCTCACATTTTTATACGGTCAAACAGATGATAATCGGTATACTCACCGGTAAGATGAACTCTCGTGCATACCTTGATACGGGAATGTGTCATGTGTGGATGAACACCGGTCGGTAAGTATATATCATACCTTAACGTATCCCCTCGCCATGATTACATCTGATAAGTTGAGCTTATGTGGACAACAATACCGATAATTGTTATAGGATGCTTATCTAAATGTTAACTATAAGAACAAAAAGAACGTTTTGGCATGACCGTACACTGATATGATTCTCTTACCCTCGAAACTCGCAAAAAGAATGTTTGTAAATATTTGTTTACTGCTTTCGTTTCTGCATCTTTGTATATATTTATTTATTGCTTTCCGTCTTTACATTTGAAAAATGAAAATTCCAAAAAGATTTTAGGTGTGTTTTAATATAAACTTTATAAAAGCCAAAAAGATTTTGCTTTTAGTTTATTTTTGATTGACCGATGTTGGAACTCGAGTCTATCCTACCCAAAATCCTGATCGTAAGCCGGAAAACAATTGCACCTTCATAAACTGTCGAAGTTAACAAGTTTTGAAAGTTAAAGGATTAAAATTGATCATTTTCTAAACTTTCAAACTGTTGTCGGTCGGTGTTTGATTGAGATTTGATCTCATATGTGTCATTTGTTTAAATGTTAACTATATTCCAAGTGGTTGTTCTCATTATGTGTTTAGCTTTCTTGCATGTGCAGATGCTAAAGGCAAGGAGAACATGTTCGATAACAAGCTTTGGAATGAAGACACGAAGTGGAGGCACTCAAAGGATAAAATGATCGAGTTGCCGCTGACCCTTCATCAACACCACAAGGATCTGAAGATTTGACAAGTCAAAAGATTCACGAGCATAACTCAATGGAGAGTTCAATCTAAGGGGGAGTTTGTTAACACACTACCTAAATGAAAAGGGAGTTTGTTGATACACTTTCTTCTTACGACGCGTGAAGACTTTGAAGATCCTCCGACATGAAAGACACAGAAGACGAACCATCACAGAAGAGGAACCTCACGAGTAGCGTCCAAGGGGGAGATTGTTGGTACACTTTATGTGGACACGACTCGGTTCGGTTCGACTCGGTTCGATTCGGTTCGGGTCGACTCGGTTAGGTCCGGCTCAAGCCCGAAGACACGACATTCCTCAGTCGTGCGCCCCAGAGTTCGACACGCGAGGCACGGAACGCCGGAAGCCATTCCCGCACAACACATCACCATGACATCACCTTTGTGATGTCATGATGATGTCACCATATTTGTCCTATGTTGAATATTAGTTAAAAGCTTCAACAGAAAGTGTCTGGGCCGTAATTCTCACATATGGGCCGAAGACTTTTAACTGGATTGGACTTCACTTGGGCTTCAACATGTCGACGAAACAAAGGCTTAGAATTATAATGTTTGTCGACGAAACAGGTGTGTTTCGTCGACTTTGTGTGTTTCGCCGAGTGCTGTTTAGTTTCGTCATGTCTGGTCTGTGTCTTAGTATAAATACCATCTCAGTTTCATTGTGAACCAGAGATGAGTGCAGAGAGATCAGAAAATACTTGTAAAGAAACTCTGTCAAAATTCCGTCAAAACTGTGTTTGTATCAGTTTGTAATCGGTTCTCATCCCGTTAATCAATAGAGTGTGTTTCATTGATTAATCCGTGTTCTTTATAAACTTTGTTTGGTTTGCACCGTCACGGGGATTCCGCACCCGTTACCGTGTTCGTGATAAACAAGGATAGGTTTTCGTATCGGATCCACCGGAAAAACGGACCTACAGTGGTGATAACCCCCACGATGGAAGATGTCGGAGATGGCGGTCGTGGGTGGAAACCTAGACGGCTGCGGAGGGTGCTGGTATTTGCTTTCAGCAATTCTTCTGTGGAGTTTGGGTAGCTTTTTGTCAAGATCCAGTGAAATGGCTATGATTTTTGTGTTACAAGGAAGAAGATGCTGAGACGCTTCTTGGCCACATGAAAAATCTGTGGTTCCTCGAATGTGCCCTGTCTTGAAAGTGTCCCCATTGCCCTCAGCTGGTAATTTTCATAACTGTTTTCACTATCAGTGATTACCACAGCTTCAAACAGCTCTTGTAGATTGTTTTGTTACATTTAATTATATGATTTTGTAAAAGTTGACCGTATTATAGTCAACCTGGAAGGATTCCCCAGATATACCAGAACTTGTAATTTGGTGTTAGAATTGCTAATTACACACCCAATATCCATGGCAGTGTTACTATAATTTTAATTTTTAAAGAAATTATCATGTTGGTTCTAAAGTTTAAAAATTGAATATATGATATTGTGTGAAAGTGTAGTGTGGAAGTCAATAGCCATCATTCCGTAGTCCCGGAAGTCTTTTATTACATTATATATCTTCATTTTTTTAATTTTGTATCTTTAGCTTGGTTTCACTCCTTCAGGATCTAATTTTGATGTGATATTTTCTTAATTGCAGTGACATTGTTGGCGGGCATTGGTGTGGCGGAAAAGGAGCCTGTAACGCGCAATACTGTGGCTGGTCACCTAAGTAATAGTCAGGTAGAAGTCATAACATAATGGTTCAATCACCTTTACTAGAATTTGAATATGATTTATGTTAAATTTTGTATCTTGTTTGTTAGAGGATGCTGGGCTTCATGCGAGAACTGTAAGCACCGTATCGACAGTTGATAGTGGTGAGTGTATTGAGTTTTGAGTTATATGTATATTTTGGCGCTTTGGTTTGAGATTGAATGAATCCGGTTTGCTAATTAGTTTTTTGTGTTTTCTTTCTTTGTTTGTGAAGATATGATTGATGAAGGTGGGAACCCGATCTGGAAGAACCGAGTTGAAAGTTGGAAAGATAAGAAGAAAAAGGGGGGCGGTAAGGTTGCTAAAGAAGTTCAAGTGCGTGTTGATCACAACGATTGTTACTACAAATCTCAACAAAATTATTGATGTCAACTACTATCCAGTTGAAACTGCAAAAAGGTCAAACTTACGGCACAGGTCCATTGGCATTGGTGTTCAGGGTCTTGCAGATACTTTCATTCTGCTTGGTATGCCATTTGATTCTCCAGAGGTAATAATAATCACATATGGTACTAAAATTGTGTTATTTTTTCAATGAATACATGATTTAGGTGGTTTTGTAAAACTGTCAAAATTGCAGGCTCAACAGTTGAACAAAGATATATTTGAGACAATATACTACCATGCTCTGAAAGCTTGATCTGAGTTGGCTGAGAAAGAAAGAACCTATGAAACATACAATGAAGTCATGTTAGCAAGGTGAATATTTGCATTTGGTGACTTAAGTTGATTTCAATTTTTAAAATATATAAAAATAGTAGCGACTACTGATAAATTGTTTTTTAGGGAGTTCTGCAACCAGACATGTGGGGAGTAACGCCTTCAGATATGTGGGACTGGAAAGTGCTCCGTTCAATGATAGCCAAAAATGGTGTAAGAAATTCACTACTTGTAGCACCAATGCCAACTGCTTCAACAAGTCAAATTCTTGGAAATAACGAGTGTTTTGAGCCCTACACTTCCAATATCTACAGCCGTCGGGTTTTAAGGTAGCTAATTTCTGTTACATAAAAAGATATCAAAAAATAATTTAAAACTTTAACCAGTTATTTTTGTCTGCAGTGGTGAGTTTAATGTGGTGAACAAGCATTTGCTGCATGATTTAACTGAGATGGATATGGATCTTTGGTCACCCACCCTCAAGAACCAGATCATATATGAGAATGGTTCTGTTCAGAAAATTTCTGAGCTTCCTCAACATCTGAGGATATTTACAAGTATGATTCTTTTTATATTTATCTTTTTTTGTAGTCACACTTATTTTTTTATTGTACTTATTTGAAACAATATGCAATCAGAACTGGGTGGGAGATCAAGCAAAGGACTTTGGTTGACATAGCTGTTGACCATGGATGTTACATTGAACAAAGTCAAAGTCTAAACATACACATGGACCACCCCAACTTTGGTAAGCTTACGTCATTGCACTTTCATGCTTAGTCTAAGGTATATGAACATGAATTATCTTGTAATAAGTATTATGTAAAATTGTGTAATCGGTTTTATCTAACTGGTAAATGTTTGTGGCAACAGGGTCTTAAAACAGGTATGTATCATCTGAGGTATGTATTATCTGAGGTCACACCCTATCAGACTGTGATTATTCTTCGGTTAATCATTTTGGGACTTTTCTTCCATTACCAAATCACGAATCCTGTTGAAAGCTCCTACGGTTTATGGCTAACTTCTGTTATTTGTGAGATCTGGTTTGCTATATCATGGGTTTTCGATCAGTTCCCTAAATGGTCTCCAATTAATAGAATTACATTTAAAGATGAGTTATCTGCAAGGTAATATATTTACTAGCATAACATAATAATAATAATAATAATAATAATAACAACAACAAACAAAAACAACAGCGGCAGCGGCAGCGGCAGCGGCAGCGGCAGCATCAACAACAACAACAATAATATCCAATATCCAATAAATTATAAATTAATTGTTTTTTTCTTTAACTTGTTAGGTATGAAAGAGAGGGTGAGCCTTGAGAACTTGCAGCAGTTGATTTCTTTGTGAGTACAGTTGATCCATTGAAAGAACCTCCGCTAATTATCGCCAATACTGTACTTTCAATCCTGGGGTACTTTCACTAAACCTGTATGATTTTCACTTCATTACATGTTTATATGCAAATTTAAAAAACAAATCAAACATTGTTACAATTTTTTTCAAAAAGCGCACTTGCAGCGCGATTTATTGGCAAAATATTGACCATGAGGCGCACGCCTAATGTATTCCCCATATTTTTGTGTAGAAGGTTGTTGTACAGCATGCTTTTCAGGATGTACATGTATGTAATTTTCATATTAAAACATATATGAAGCTTACTTGTCTCTAAATATTGGGTAAATGATGCTAGAAACTGTAGGTCCGGCTAGGGGAGGATCTAGTCGCCTAATCCTTGTGTACAAACCAACCCGGTTGTGCGGAATCCAACCGAGATAGCAAACCGAGATAGAACACGCAAATAATCAACACACAAGACTCAACGATTAACACTACTGTATTAATGCGTATGAAAGGTCCGTTACAAGCACAAGGTTTACAAATAAGTTCTGCAAACTCTCTCTAGTGTGTGAGTATGTTCTCTATCTGTCTGGGTGTCTAACTGAAGTGCTAAACAGAAATGAACACAACACATGGGTATATATACCCGAACACAGCAGGTCTGGTCGAAGGATCAGGATGACTGATCGAAACATCATCTTTCGATCATACAGCCATCGAAGGATCAACATGTACCTCGAAGGATGACATCTTTCGAGGTCCATCAATCGAAGGCTATCTTTCGAGCTCATCGAAGGATATAAGCAATCCTTCGATGATCTATCCTTCGACTAGACATCTTACAAACATTTTCTAACTGTTTGACCAAGTCAAACCGGAGGATGGTTGACTGGTCAAACTTACAGGACTCACAAAGACATCGTTTAATATTGTTACAAAATACAGACAAAGTACAGACACAAGTAGCTTTGTCTCGATCTTCGTGTCTTCGAGTCGAAACTAAGTCGAACTGAGCTGAGTTGAACCGAGCCGAGTCGTGTCCACAAAATATGCATCAACAGAAACCTTTAGGAAATATATAAAAAAAGTAATATAATTATCTGCGCCTCAGTTAAGAAAGCGGTGCGCTTTTGCACTTGCCACTTCGCTCCTCGACTTTAGACCTTGTCGATTTTGTGCGCTTCTTGCTTTTAAAACCAATATATTTAAAATCTCACCATATTTGTGTATCTAGCTTAAAATGAATAGTTATACGATCACATTTTACTTATATTTATGTTATGTGTTATGTGAATGCAGAGATGATGAGTTTGATCTTGATCCTGAAAACATAATGCTCAAGGAAGCCACCTGGTTGTTTTTTCAGGTACTTAAAAAGAGTATAATTTACACGATGTTGTTTCTTACAGTCGTAAATTTCTTAAATTGCCACATCTTGTTCATTTTAAGATTATTTAAGTGTGTTTATGGTTGTAGGAGGATAACAAGCACAGACATGATAACCCTAATTACGGTGACGCCGCCCAATTAGCAAAATACACCACCGAAGTTCGCCTCTTAGCATCCATGGCCCCACAAGCCGAATACTCAACTTAATTCTCATCCCCTACCGGTGGACTCGCATGCTCCATAGCCGTTCTCGCTGAACGCCAGCAAACGGGAGGTGAATCCTCAACGAATTACAACAATTACAGCCGGAATCTGTCAACATACAACACGCATCCCAACCGCAGCCAAATGGGGTTATTATCACTTGATAACTAACTCCAAATTAATCATGAGAATTCAGAATTTGGGTACAAGAGCTGGTTGTCTCAATAGGGCCTTTGTGTGATAGTTGAAGCTCTGGATACCTTCTTAGACTGGTCCAGGGGTTGTTTCATCAGGAAGGGTTGGGACGGTTATCGTTCGGCTAAGTTGATTCCGAGTTTTATCTTCCTTTTATGGATCCGGGTTCGCTGTTTTGTTACTGGTCCTGTTCCTCGCATCCGTGTTTGCCCTCCGGCCGGTGCTCCCAAGTTTGGCTTTCTAATGCATGACTTGCTTGAGTATGCTTTACGAATTTGTTGTTACTGGGTTCGTTGTTTAGCTATTGAATCATATGAGTTAGGTGTTCGGGTTTGGTGTTATTGGGTTTGGGCTCGCCAAGATTGGTTTAAACTGCTGATGGCTATTAATGTTCTGATGTGTTTGGGCCCTGGGTTTATGATTCATTTGAAGGCCCAATGTCGTGTTCTAAAAGCCCAAGCTGGTCCTTGAATGAAGCTCAATCTGAAGGCCCATTTCAGGGTGGGTTGGTTTTCGCTGCTTATGTTGAAGGCCGGAGCCCATAAACATCATCCGGGCCTGGTTCTTTTGCTTATTCAGGAAGCCCAAGGCTGGGCTATCAGGACGTGGAAATGGGCCCAGGTTCGGTTCCACCAAATGGGTTCTAAAATCGTGAGGTGTTGGGCTATTTTGGATGTGGGCTACAAAGATGGAACTGGTCTCCAGCTTGCTTTTGTGCAAATGTATCGGCCTTCTACAGCCCTTGTGTGGGATCGAAATTTCAGTGATCATCGTTTGTTAGTTTGTTTTGTTCACAAAGGTGTGAATGTACTCCTAGACAAGGTGTTTTGTTTCTTATTTTTGGTCCCAAAATTATGTTTTGGGGATGATACGGGGGTATGCCCCTTGAAGATGTAATTTTGTCATTGTGTTTTATATAGGTTGCTGGGCGATGCCCTTTATCCAAAAAAATTGATTGTAAATAATTATATTTTTATTTGTAAAATTTCCAAACTTATGTTTATATGTAAAATTACTGAAATATCCTTACCTGTAATTGAAATTTTTAACTGAGTTAGAGTCGGGGAGAAAACTAGCAACAAGACCAAAACATCTGAGAGTAAAATAGCTATTTTTAAAGAATTGGTGCAAAACCGTTAAAACGACCAAACACATGGAACAAAACGAAAGTTTACTCTTAATTTTAAATAGTTTTCTTGAGTTTTATATATTTACGATTTAGCCCGTTAAATTAATTTGGGCCATAGTCCACTTAACACTCCAAGAGTCCAAGCCCAGTTCAATTAATTAGTTATGACGAATTATTTTTTTTGGTTTTTCGGTTGAAGTTTGTAATTTTTAGACTATTTTCGGGTTTTGTATGTTTTTATTTAAACTCTTGTTTTTAGGTCTTGGTATATGTTAAAAGAATGTATTGTTTATATTTGTAGTTGACTTGTTGCTTGAAACATAAACAGAAACCAACACTGGTCAAAAAATTATTTGGTTAATATGGTTTTAGCCGTAAGCGAAAACAAGTTTTTTACTTAGTTCGGTTTCGTTATTGATAATGACCAATTAAAAATCATTATCAAATCAACCGAATCAATAATCCGAATAAATAAAAAACCGAGCTGATGAACCCATAGTCTTACCCTTATAAATTACAAGTTGCTTTAATGATACAACAACAATCGTACCCGATAAATCTCAAAACCGAACCGCTACATACATAGTCCTAAATTCACCAACCTAAGTGATATGTTTCCCGCCGCATCGCGCGGGTAAAAGACTAGTATATATATATATATATATATTAATAAAAATAATTCGAGCGAAACCGAGTGATCGACGAGCGAGCAGATCTTTGCTCATGCTTGGATTGAATTTGAATCGAACCGATCCAAGCGGCTCATTTACAAACTGAGCGGGAACTGAACGAGCATTTTTCGAGCGATCGTCGAGCAGTTTGGACAACCCTAATTTTAGCTATCTTTTTCCTTAACTACTTTTTATAATGAATTATTATAATAGAGTTTATTTTTTGGTTTTCTATTTTTATAATTATTTTTTAATATTTTATTGTTATAATTCATTTTGAGTAGATTACGTTTTTCGCTTGTAACTAAAAAATATGATATTATATAAAAACTTTTGAGTATGCTATTACGATGTGCTTATTTATATCTACGTTTAGACATAATTTTTATTTAAAACCGAGTTGTACAAAGTAATGTAAAGTTTACCATTTTCGTTATTTTAGCAAGATAATATGTTTTATAAGTGGTTTACCCTATTCGTTATTTGAGTAATATAATATGACGTTTAATAAAATCCTGAATATACCATTGCGACGTGTTTAATTTTATCTACAATTCAATCAAGTTTTTATTCGAACAAACGTCGATACGGGTGTTGTGTTTAGTTTTATGGTTTTCTTGATACTGTGATACAAAATTAGTTAATTTTTTTTATATAGTTACATTGTTTACCTTTTTTATATTTGAGTAACATAATTAAAATTTTTAATCGTTGCAACAAGCTTATTTTTTATCTACGTTTTTAATCGAATAGGTTATAGTTGATTTTTTTTTTTTGTTCTTTACTGTGATGAATTTAACCAATATTGTTCGAACTATATCGATACGAGTACCTTATTCATTTTGTATGGTTCTCTCGATGATGTGACGGTATAATAGTGATTGAAAATAAAGTTGTATTGGCAATAAAGTATTTTTAGACCCGTGTGTTATAGCCAGTGTCAGTGAACCAATGCCCTGCAAGAACAACATCGGTACCCGTATTTGCTTTTATAGTTTTCGATCATTATGAAACATGTGTTGATATCCTTTTGGACGTATATCTTATGGTTGCTATATCGAGTAAAAATATCATACGGATACTTTAATGAACTGATCCAATATTGACCGAAATCCCGCTACGAAGCAAGGGGAATACCACTAGTTATGTTACATAATATATGATGATATGAAATACATGTATTACAACTTTTTATTTGTAATTAAACATTTCAAGTTTTATTTCTAATTTACTATAACATATAACATGAATGGAAAAAATCAAAATAACTAAGGACATCTCTATGATTGATCTAAATAGTTAAAACATTCATACCATGATCATACCCATGTCTATATGTTAACTATACATATGAATTGTATTAGGTTGAAGATATAAAATGTTATAGAATATTTAACACCAGAGAATAAAGAACAATTGTTAGCCACCAATGGTTCCATCTTATTACAAATAAATGAGAGTAATTACAAAGAAATTGGAACTGAATTAAAACTTAATGAACTAACTAATTGATTAGGTCTAATCCTTTAACGTAACAACACTCACATTTAACGTGTCAAATCGTGTATAAAAATATTAACTATTTTAGGTCGGTTAAATGAACTAACTAATTGATTAGCTCTAATCATTTAACCGAACAACACTCACATTCGACGTGTCGAGACATGTATAGATATATTAATCAGGGGCGGACCTAGCACTTAACGAGCCGTAGCACGAGCTACGGCTAAACTTCGTCGGTATAGTGTAAAATTAGTGTTGTTTCCTCTGTTTTTATAAACTTTCTTATATATATATTACACAAATTATTTACATAAACCAAAATGAAGTTGGTGTAGTGACTGGTAAATGGCTACCTTCTGTCTCTAATTGCTGAGGAAGGTTGTCCGGGTTCGAACCTTTCGAGCCAAATTTTTGTTTGGTAATGTGGGTTAATTTCTTTGTCTTTGTGTATGTCTATAAACTTTATTAGATACAATTCATAGTACAGTGCATTTAATGCCTTTTACTTTGTTTTTGTTTATACTCTACATCTCCAAACTTTATTAAGTGAATTTCATAAAATTTAACAAAACACGTATTCCATCCACAAAATTTTTTTATGGTAAATTCTCTCTTGATGACTAAAGGAATACAAATATTTTGACATGTTTATATGTTATATATAGTTGGTTATCAATGTATATGATACTTTTTTTTTCAATTTGACCTTTATACATAAATAAATACTAGTAGCGTCTCACGCTTCGTTTAACTATTTAAAATAATCATTTTGCAACAATAATTTTATTTTGTTTTATTGTTATGATATTATTAAAATTATCGTCTTATTATTATTTTTTATAAATAACTTTATATTAAGGGACGGTTCTGCCTAGATCTAAAATATTATTTTTTAGGATACCCCTAAACTTTTATTCTTGTTCCGCCACTGAAATTAAGTATTTTAGGTGGGGTTTTAACACAATTTTAAGCTTTAAATTTATAAACAATGTAAAATAAAATCACTTCTACAACATGTTAGGACAAGTGCACTCACTGTTAGCGTAGTATAGCGAAAGTAAGATTCCAATATCGTCCAACGACCCAAGAGCTTTCAATACCGGAATGTTATCAACGCCTAGTCAAACCAACAACTAAGTTTGTGGCAATATTTTAAAAGTAAAACAAAGCAAATAAAAAAAATGAAAGCGATAATCAAGAAGAATTACTTGAACCCAACTTCCTAATAATGTCTAAAATAACGTCTTTGGTTAAGCATTTTTCAAGCGATCATTGTACGAAAAATACTCCTATTCGATGTGTTCTCCCAAATACTCTGCGAAAGAACTTATCTAAAGTCGTTCTATAAAGAAAATGAATTTATACGCTATTAATGCCATAAGGTAGTAGGTTTCCTTTTTTGGGCAAACGTTACACTCGCCTATATTGGTCAAAAGTAGCAAGGAGACCATATGTTAAAAAAGGATACTATGATTCCCTTGATTTGGTGCTATCTCATCAAGGATAGTAGCAATGTGAAAAACCAAGTCTTTGCACATAGAATATACCACCTCTCCTTACAAGGTATACTTAACCCAAATCACATTTCGAACCCCCTTCCAAGTAGTTAAGATGTTTTTGTAAGACGTAAAGACACGAATGCTTGAATCAACATACACGAAGTAATGGATGAATTAACGCTCTCTTTCAATTTAACAAAACCATATTTAAAGTCATTAACATACACCAAATGAAAAGTCAAAAACTAAGAAATTAAAAAGACATTAAAGGTTCATCTTCACCAAGCGATATAAGAACTTTAGCAAATAATGGGCATAGTGATGAACATCCTCAAGCTTGTATGAATAAACATGTTAATCAACAAGATTTAATTGTTATAAATATAAGTTCTTACAATCTTGGATTCAAAGACAAACCAAACTCTATCCAAGACGGAAATATGGTGGACAGTGATGGTGAGTGAGAGAGACAGGGTGCCAAAGGATGAGGAAAATAGCAACCATACACTCTATTAATAGGCTGAAATAGGGGAGAGGCACGGCCGTGTGCCTAAAATGGCATGACCCGTGTGAGTGTCTTCTACATCCATTTTGTTTTTTAGCCAAAGTTCGTATATAGACAGGGGCGTGTGAGTTGAGACCGAACCCAAGTCCACTTTGTGGGTCCCATGAGACTTAGATTTGAAAATCGTCATGAGGAAATGCCACTAGGGTATTTCAAGGGACGCACTACCCGTGGTGCTGGCCTATTTTCACTACTAGAAAACTACATTTTTTCCTACAAATTTCCCACAACTCAATTTTTTTACAATTTTCCTACAATTTTTTGACAAAAAAGAAAAACAAAAAAAAACCCAAAACTTATCCACAATTTTCCTACAAAATTGCCACACAACAAGCATTTGTAGCAATTTTGTAGCAAAATATATTATCTTTGTGACAAAATTCCTACAAAATAAATAAGAAATTTAAATTATTTGTTACTATAGCAAAATAAATAATTTAAAAAATAAATTTTCATAATTTGTCGGAAATTTGTAGCAACTAGCTACAAATTTGCGACAAGTGTAATTTATTTTATTTTTCGAGTCTGAATTTCAGTAAAATAAATAATTAAATAACATAAAGTGTTAAATCTGTCGAAAATTTGTAGCAAATTGATCTTATTTGCTACAGTTTTTCGACAAAAAAGGGTCAAATTATTTGTTATTTCTTAAGTTAGTTAAATAAAAAAAATTTAAAAATAAAATGCTAAATTTGTCGAAAATTTGTAGCAAATTGACCTCGTTTTCTACAATTTTCTTACAAAAAAAAAAGTTATTATATTTGTAATGTCTAAATTTTTGCAAAATAAATAAATTAAAAAATTAAAACTTAAGTTGTAGCAAATTTGTAGCAAGTTGCTACGGATTTCCTACAAAAATGTTATTTTATTTGTTAATTTATCAATTTTAGAAATAAAATGTTAAATTTGTCGGCAATTTGTAGCAAACTAACACACCAGTAGCTACATATTTCCTACAAAACCATATTTTGTCGGCAATTTGTAGCAAACTAACACACCAGTAGCTACAGATTTCCTACAAAACTATATTTTGTCGGCAATTTGTAGCAAACTAACACACCAGTAGCTACAGATTTCCTACAAAACCATATTGATTATAAAAAACATATAGTTTTGAAAATAAAATTTTACATTTGTGGATAATTTGTAGGAAATTGACCTTATTTGCTATAGTTTTTCGACAAAAAACGGTCAAATTATTAATTATTTCTTAACTTAGTTAAATAAAAAAAATTAAAAATAAAATGCTAAATTTGTCGAAAATTTGTAGCAAATTGACCTCGTTTTCTACAATTTTCTTACAAAAATAAAAGTTATTATATTTGTAATGTCTGAATTTCTGCAAAATAAATAAATTAAAAAATTAAAACTTAAGTTGTAGCAAATTTGTAGCAAGTTGCTACGGATTTCCTACAAAAATGTTATTTTATTTGTTAATTTATCAATTTTAGAAATAAAATGTTAAATTTGTCGGCAATTTTTAGCAAACTAACACACCAGTAGCTACAGATTTCCTACAAAACCATATGTTGTCGGCAATTTGTAGCAAACTAATACACCAGTAGCTACTGATTTCCTACAAAAACATATTGATTATAAAAAAACATATAGTTTTGAAAATAAAATTTTAGATTTGTGGATAATTTGTAGGAAATTGACCTTATTTGCTACAGTTTTTCGACAAAAAAGGGTCAAATTATTTGTTATTTCTTAACTTAGTTAAATAAAAAAAAATAAAAAAAAATGCTAAATTTTTCGAAAATTTGTAGCAAATTGACCTCGTTTTCTACAATTTTCTTACAAAAAAAAAAGTTATTATATTTGTAATGTCAAATTTTTTGCAAAATAAATAAATTAAAAAATTAAAACTTACGCTGTAGCAAATTTGTAGCAAGTTGCTACGGATTTCCTACAAAAAAGTTATTTTAATTGTTAATTTATCAATTTTGGAAATAAAATGTTAAATTTGTCGGCAATTTGTAGCAAACTAACACACCAGTAGCTACAGATTTCCTACAAAAACATATTGATTATAAAAAAACATATAGTTTTGAAAATAAAATTTTACATTTGTCGATAATTTGTAGGAAATTGACAACGGTTCTTACAGATTTCCTACAAACTGAAAATTATTTTATTTGCTATTTATCAAATTTAGAAAACGTATATTTTTAAAAAAATAAAATTTTAAATTTGTCAGAAATTTGTAGCAAATTGTCACCAGTTTCTACAGATTTCCAACAAAAACAATATTTTATTTGTTAATTATTAATTATAAAAATCATTTAATTTTATTTGTCAATAATTTGTAGCAAATGACCCTGGCTGAGGAATAGTTACGGGGGCGTAAAACAAAAAAATACGCTGATGGGGACCGACAAACTATGTGCAGTGCTTTACTCATTTACGACAAATAATAAATAAAAAGGTCATTTACTCACTTACGATACGATACGATACCATACCATACCATACCATACGATAAGATATGATACGATACGATACGATACGATACGATACGATACCATAAGATATTATACGATACGATGCCATACCATACCATATTACCATACCATACCATACAATACCATACCATACAACACCATCCATACCATACCATACCATACCATACCATACCATACCATACCATACCATACCATACCATACCATACCATACCATACCATACCATACCATACCATACCATACCATACCATACCATACCATACCATACCATACCATACCATACCATACCATACCATACCATAAGATACCATACCATACCATACCATACCATACGATAAGATACGATACCATACCATACCATACCATTTCATATGATAAGATACGACACCATACCATACGAAAAATACGATACGATACCATACCATACCATACCATACAACACCATCCATACCATACCATACGATAAAATACGATATCATACCACACGATAAGATACGAGACGATACCATACGATACCATACGATACCATACCATACCATACCATACCATACCATACCATACCATACCATACCATACCATACCATACCATATGAGACGACATGATACGATACCATATTACACGATACGATACCATACTACACTATACTATACGATACGATAATATACGATATGATACGATGCGATACGATACGATACCACCACCATATCTATATTTCTTTGTCTTCGACAACCACCACTATCCATGTGTCTCATCATCTCCGACAATATCTCTGAGTTCCGATCTAGTTTTGTGAAGTTGTGGATTTCGGCGGTGGTGGGTTTTAGAAGGGTTCCCTTTGCAGTTATACTTGAAAAAGGAAATTCTTTGATTTATTAGGGTTTAGTAGCAATTAAATATGAAATTAGTGGTTTAGGATACACAGCAGGCGATAGGGAAGGGTGTTGGATGTAAGGAGGTAGGTAATGATGATGGAAGCAGACGGATTTGGGGCGGCGAAGGAGGTAGGTGATGATTGCTGGATTTGGAGTTGCGGTGGTGATGGTTGGATTTGGGGTTATGGTTGCAGTCGAACTTGGGGTTTTGGGATTTGGGGTTGCGAAGGGGTGCGTTTTTCAAGTGAGGTGATGGTGTTTGATAGTGGTGGTGAGGTGGTGGTAGTGGTGTCTGATGGTGCTGGTGACGACTGGTGGTTGTTACAAAAGGGAGAAAGAGAGATATACTGAGTGAGAGGAGGATGATGAAGTGAGGAATGTTTTTTTTAATGATTATAATACCATACTATACCATACCATATGATAATATATTATACCATATAGTATACGATACTATACTATATATACTATATTGTAAGATACGGTATGATGCAGGTCCTATAACGATTCCGAACGTTACCACCCTGAATCCCTTGTGTAACGAATCGAACCGATACGGACGATTTCTTACCGCATAGCACGGGCAAGATGCATTTAATTTTATATAATTCTTCTGAATCCCTTGTGTAACGAATCGAACCGATACGGACGATTCCTTTCAGTCAGCTCTTGTACTTGCCGTGACAAATCTTGGTTCTGATTGTTCAACCTAGCCATTTCAACTACCATTTGATCCGGATGTAAATCCATTTGAGGCACCGTACTTGGGCCTGCTATACCAGTTGGTGGTAGTTGTTCCACTTCGTTCAACAGTGACAGGAAAGACTGTGGCAAATGTGATTCCGGTTCTAATTGTTCTTGGAGCATCATGTTTTCATAAGTTTCTTACATTGCTGGATCCTTCTCAAAAACTATGGGTGAGAGGCCTTGTGAAACGTTTGATGCTAATGGTTGGAATATGTTAGTGGTAATAGGTTCGTGTACGTATGGCGGCGGTGGTAGCATGTCATATCGATAAAAAGATGATGGAGGGAATTGCAACAATAATTGTTGTAGATTTTGTGTGGGGGTACTGTCTAAAACAAATGGAGCTCCCCCCGACTGAGATGGTTGAGTCGGGGTTAGTCTAATGAGATTGCAATTTACAACCCCAGGTGCCTTTGGTGGAGATAACCCCTGGATAACCTGGTCACTTAAGACACCAAAAGATTTTGCTAGTCTAGTAATGTAAGATCAAGATAGACAATGGTAGATCATAAATGTCTTAATGGACCATTTTGGTCCTTAATGAATCGTAGTGGACCACAGTAGATCATACACGTCTTAATGGAACATATCGGGTCTTAATGGATCACAATGGCCAATTTTAGATCATATATATCTTAATGGACCATATTGGGCCTTAGTGAATCACAATAGATAATTGTAGATCATACATGCCCTAATAGACAATATTGGGCCTTAATAGATCACAGGCCATTGGTAGTTTCTCAAGTTTGTGCTTGATTAGGCCTCGACTCATTTATTATTGACTAATTAATATATTAGATAAAAATAATAGACCAATTTAGACCCGCGAGCTTGATAAGTGAAGCTCGGGCTCATTTACTAAACACGTTTATTTTTAGGTTCAGGCTTGGCTCGAAAGCAAGTTTAAATAAGTTTGACTCCGTCTCGATAAGGCGCAACTCGTTTTAAGTTTTTTTTCGAGCCGATCTCGATAAACTTACAAGCCGCTCGACTCGTTTGCACCCTAATCATAATGGACAATTTACTTTCTCTGCACAATATGTAATTTATATATTTAAAAAAAGTTGTATAATTTCAATTTAGTTTTTATAACTTTATATATTAAAAGTTGAAAAATTAGAAACTAGTTTTCCTCCTAAAAATTTCACCCCTTTAAAGCTTCCCTCCAACAAATATGGCTCCCAATTTGAACTCCCCCCAAAAAAATTCTGAAAAACAGCAACAAAACTTATGAAAACAAATCAAAACCCTAGCTTCCAATTTCATACCAATGGTTAGAAACTCTTCGACCACTAGTCCACTACCGTTCCCCCGCCCCTCCGTCGCCTCTCTCACCTTAATCAGATTCTACAACGAAGTTCCTAAATACAGCAAAGGAAAAAATCAAAGGAGTCCCTGCTGGAGGCAATGAGATCTGCTTCGGTAAATCATACAACCCATGAACATTCGTCGTTTGTTGTGGTGTGTTTCCGTTCAAGTCCGTTCGAGTCAGCACATCACCGAATCCGTTGCCTCTCTTCCGTCCAACTTTTAGGGCTCAAATGTCATCTATCGGAAACAACTGTTTCTTTAAACCCATAAACCCCATTATCGCCACCGGACCACCGTTATTGTCTCCAGGACCTTCACATCAACCCTAATTTGATAGCCGCTGCAACAAAACACATCAACTTACAAGCATGAGGGTAACTATCTTAAGGTAATTATGCTTCAGCGTCTTGTTGTTTTCGAGAATTACTTCAATAAACCTGATTTTGTAACAATTGCAGTGTGCATAATTACATTGTTAACTTGAATATCTATTGTATTGTTGCGTCAGAGGGTTTCTAGAAACTACGGTCAGGAGAATGCTGTTGAATGAGTCAGAGCTCTAAATGCTGCTAAATTAGATAAGGTCATAGCTTATTGGATATTTAATTGATTTGTGTTTGCTAAATGCTGCTAAATTAGATAAGGTCATAGCTGTTGAATGAGTCAGAGCTGCTAAATGCTGCTAAATTGGCAATCCTCCTGCCAATGGAGTTAATCCACATTCTCCTATGCACACAAAGAATTTGGTGGGGCTTGGAATGAAAATTGATATATGCCTACTTATCAAGGCAAATTATTGATTTAGTAACTACAGTTAGAATTTTTATTGATGAAACCTTTGCAGATCATTAATTAGTGTTAGTTATTTGGTACCTTCTTACGAAATGACCCGGACCTATTTTGGGGAAAACACGTTCTGACCTGACCCAAAACAACCATCTTTTGAACTGACACGTTTTGCCCCAGACCCGTTCTAGCCGAACCCATCCTGACCTGCCACCCACCCGACCCAACTCAACCATTTCGCCACTCATCCGGGCGTAAAACAAAAAAAATACGCTTAATTTACTAGAAGTTGTATTAGTTGTCAAAGGATTTGAAGTTGGATTAGTTGTCATAGGATTAGAAGTTGTAGTTTTCTTTGGTTAATTACCCGTTTCAACCCCTTGTGCTCAATACTAGGTGGATTAGTTGTAGTATGTGAAAGCTTAAAACACAAAATTTCCTACTATTATGAACTGATTTTACTAGATGTTGATGAACATAACAGTGGTTGCTCACCACAGTTTAAGAATGACATGGCATCATATATTTAGACACTTAAAAGATGCATTTAAGAAAATTAGAGCAAAAGAAGCTGAAGAATTCTTTCATGTAAGTATAAAGAAATCGTTCATGTAAGCATGTCTTTCTTGTAATCTAGTTGGTATATCTCTAGACATGATGTAGTACAATTTCTTCTTCGGATCATTTCAGACCCATTAAATTGATTCAGATTTTATTTACTTAATATTTGTTTCTCTTTCTGGAATTGGGTATTTAGATAAAAGGAGTATTATAGACTTGTTTTTTGATTAGTTCAAATGTAATGCCTTATATATTTTGTGATTGCAGAAAGCCTTGATCGCGAGGACACCGGTGAAGAACAACTTTTTGCTTCAGAAAACTGCTCATCAAACGAGGTTGAGCTCAATATTTATCTACAAAGATTAAAGGTATATTGCGTAATACCCCTCGTTAACCTTCATTGTGATAAATGCTATTTGGTAATTAAATTCTTATGAGAGCACTCAGCCACTCACCTTGTAGTCTTCATCTCCTTTATCTCCAAATTTTAGAGATTTGTCTTATTTTTCT
The DNA here is from genome assembly GCA_030545235.1 of Helianthus tuberosus. Lineage (NCBI taxonomy): Eukaryota > Viridiplantae > Streptophyta > Magnoliopsida > Asterales > Asteraceae > Helianthus > Helianthus tuberosus. The sequence continues at coordinate 199,036,649 of CM060370.1, read as the reverse complement.
TCTCCATCTTGTTGGTGCACTTGTGTCTGTACTTTGTCTGTATTCGGTCACGATGTAAACGATGTCCTTGTTAGTCATGTAAGTTTGACTAAGTCAACCATCCTCCGGTTTGACTTGGTCAAACAGTTTGTATATGGTTGTATAATGCTTTGTGTCGAAGGATAAGTCATCGAAGGATTGTGAATATCCTTCGATGAGCTCGAAAGATATCATTCGATGGATGGACTTCGAAGGATTTGCCATCCTTCGAAGTATATGGATCTTTCGATGGCTTTGTGATCGACAGATGATCTATCGATCAGTCAACTTGATCCTTCGACCATGCAGCCTGTGCTGGGTATATATATACCCATGCAGTGTGTGTTCATGAGAGGAGAGACAGAGAGACGAGAGACAGAAAGATACACTCGAGAGATAGTGAGAGCATTCTGTCAAGAACACACACACACACTTTAGAGAGTTTGCAATACTGAGTTGTAAACCTTGTGCTTGTAACTGGAACCTTTCATACGCATTAATACAGTGGTGTTAATCGGTGAACCTTGTGTGTTTTGTGTTTATACTTGTCTCGACTCGGTTGCACTCTAGCTTGGATTCCGCACTTGCTAGTGTGTTAATATAACAAGGTTAAGGTTTAACCTCATCCTCCACGAGGGACTTACAAGTGGTATCAGAGCCCAGGTTCTTCTCCTTGTTAAAACCGAGTGTGTTCTTGGTTTGTTTTTCGGGTATTAAAGTTCATATTTTTCTGGAAAACAACTTAAAATCAGATTAAACCTTGTTATTTTTCATGTTTACATGTTAGTTATGGGTTTGTGTTAAATATTTTAACAAAATATTGTGTTCGGAATTTGAAGGTTCACCGATAAATTCATGTTGTTCATTTAAATCTTCATAGTGTTCTTCAAGTTTATGACTTTTTGATCTTTGAGATTAGTTTTGAAAGTTGTTTGTGTATTGGGAAGGGATATTTGGTTAAAATAATCAAACCAAATCTGGTTTTGGCAGAAAGTACGGTCTGATCATACTCTTTTGCCGAAAGTTGACTTTACCAACCCGTCACCTTTTCACCAACCTATCATTTCAGTATCAGTTGTGTCAGGAGCGATCGAAGGATATCTTTCGATTTCGAACGATCTTCTTTCGATCAAGGAAGGCTCGATAGATAATCATCTTTCGACCCATCCTTCGAAGTTTGTGATCTATCTTTCGAGCTCAAGGGAATCTTTTCGGAGGATACATTTTCGAAAGATAAGGATCTTTTATTGTGAATCTTTCGAGATAGATATTCGAAAGATAAGGATCTTTCATTGTGAATCTTTCGAGATAGTATTCGAAAGATAAGGATCTTTCAAATTGTGAATCTTTCGAAGTCTTTGTTCGAAACTCAACAGTGATCTTTCGAACACTGTTGATCCTTCGAACAAGTCTTGGTCTTTCGAACAAGGCTGTATCTTTCGATTAGTGTCTGTTTGAACTTAACAGTTTGTGTTTGTGTAGGTCGTCTATTAGCATTTCATCAAAATGAGTTGTACAAGTCCTTGGGACTGGAGTATTGACTCACAATCTAGTCAAGAGCTAACCTCTGCTGCAGCTTGGGCGAAAAGTATGTTTCCACCGCCATCAATCAGTCCAAGTCAATGGGCTTTGGTATCCAATCAAAGTCAAAGCATTCAAAATCTTTTGATTAGTGAAAGCGAAACGGGCAGCAACAATCGTCCACCAAAGCTGAACCATATGAATGACTTTCCATCATGGAAAAACCGCTTTCACACGTATGTTCAAGGGCAAAGCACCGATCTTTGGACATGTTTCATCAATGCATTCAATGCTAATCTTGAGGTTGTAGCGTCCACTTCAGAAGGTTATGCTAACATGCTCGAAAATGACAAGAAGGCTTATGAATTGGAGAAAAAGGCCTTTGCTACACTTACACAAGCACTCAACAAAGATATCTATCATCAGTTCTCCTACTGCAAGACCACGAAAACTTTGTGGGATGCCTTAGTTGCTAGAGGTGAAGGCAATGCAGCTACTCGAAAGTCTCGTCATGATTTGTTGAAGAAAGAGTTTGAATCGTTTCAGTTTTTGGAAAACGAAACTCTAAATGATATGACCACACGGTTCTATCATTTGATTAGTGAAATGTGTGCTTATGGGGTTGTATCTACTCAACAAGACATGGTGAATAGGTTTGCTGACGCATTACCTCCAAAATGGAGTTCGTTTATTGAGTTGTTGAAGCATACTGGAACTCTAGACACGGTTAACATCTATGAGTTTATTCAGAAACTGGAACATAAAAATGATGAGGAAATCAGGAAAGCAAAGCGAGCTCCCGCTCCTCAGAATACAGAAATGTATCTTCCAGGCTTCGATGTTTTGGCAAGATCCGCTGCAGCTCAGCAACCTAAACTGCAAACTGCATTTGTGTCCAACACAAGTTCTCTTCCGTTTTCTCAATCAACTGCTGCTCCGGCCTTTGATCCGAGGTCTTACATTCCCGTCCCAACACAGCCACAAGTCCAACCACCGCAACAACAACAACAGGCTCATTATACAAACAATCCTCAACCTCAACCTCAAAACCCTAACACAATCCGAGTCGATAATTCAAACCTTTCACACATCAGCATTGAAGTTGCTAAGGAGCATATGGAAATTATCAATACAATGGTCAGTGCTTACTGTGGTTTGGTAGCAGGTCAGCTTGGAAACATCAACATGACCGATGAAGATTATCAACAGATCGACAAGGAAGAAATGGAGTTGATGGATATCAAATGGGCTTTTGCTAGTGCAGTAAGAAGGGCAAAAGATTTCATGGCTCGAACTGGAAGAACTTCGTTGGAAGGAAAGAAAGATACAAAGTATGGGTTTGATATCAACGCCGTTACATGCTACAATTGTGGTAATAAAGGGCACTTCAAACGTGAGTGCACTCGACCAACAAAACAAGGCAATCACAACCCTTTCAGAAACCAGACGAGTACTGCAAATGTGAATGCCCAGCAAGAAAACCGTGAAAGGAGGATTGTGGGAGTTAATAACAATCAGGCACAGTCTGGATCTTCAAATCCCAATCGGGCTTTGACTGTTCAAGCTGATGAGGGATGTGACTGGTCTGTGCAGCTTGGTGAAGGTGATCAAGGAAGTGGAACAGCTTGTTATGCAAAGATCATCAATCACAAAGAAGAGTCCTCTGAAAGTGATGACAGTTCTGGTTATTCTGGAAGTTCTGATGAAGAAGGCTCTGTTTCTGGGGATAATCAATCAGAGTCTGATGTGAAGGAGGAAGCAGGTTCTGGTATGGAGGATTTATTGAATGAAGCTGATGAACTTATATGTCAGAAATCAATTCTGATCAAGAAGGCTGCTACTACATCCAGGGAAATGGAAAAGTTCTTTTCTGAAGATGGATCTTTTTCTTTTCAAACTGCATTTATGACAAATGTGTCAGCCTCTTCGAGTCAGGTAAATTCTGAACCTCCTGCTCCTAGTGTTTGTGAATCATGTGCAGAAAAGAAGCTTGAATTAGGAAAGCTTCATAGTCATAATCAAAATTTGGTTATTGAACTTTCCAAATGCAAAGAGACAAATATGGCTTTAACTCGGAACGAAAAAGATTTTAAATCAGTAATTGAAACATTAAAGAAAAACGTGTCCGAAGTGAACAAAGTAGTTTACCACAAGCAAGTAAGTATAAATGAATACATCAACATTGTGGAAGAAACTAAGAAACAATTAGCCATTGCCCAATGCGAGCATGATGCGATCAAACAAAAATTGGAGAGTTATTCTAACTCCCAATTTGTGCTTGATCACATTATCGATGTTCAACAACTGAAGGGAAATCAGAAAGGCATAGGGTATAAGAAATGTCCGTCTCCTTTGATGAATAACTATACCAAGATGCCTGATGAGGAGGAAATGCCTCGGTATGAACCCAGTGTGCCTCTTGATTTTGAGGAATTTACTACTGGCCTAGGGTTCAAACCGGACAATTCTTTAAACACATCCTCTAAGCAACAAGAAACTTCATCATCCATGAAGCAAAGTCCTCTAGTTATCGAGGACTATGAGACATCGGATGATGAATCAGAAGTGGATGTAAGTGATCAGGATAAATCACTTAACAAGATGAAAGGAGTAGTTATTCCACGAGAGAATCACATTCTTTGTGATCCTGATACTCCTGATGTCTCCTCTGTTAAGAAACAAGTGATTGATTCTGTCAAAGTTGATAAGACATGTGTGTCTACTGTTAAAAGCAGTAATGTGTTGTATACTTTGGTTGGAGATGATAAAATCTACTCAGATCACAATTTCCCAATTAAAAATGTAAATCAATCTTTGATTGATAAAGTCTTTGAAGACAACACAAACAAATTTTTGGGAAAAACACTTCCGGGAATTGTTGTAACACAATGTGATCCGGTTCCTAAGACTGAGATTAGAAAACAGTTTGGTAATCAAAAATCTTCAACCACTCAACAACCTAGTGCTTCTAATGGTAAACAACCAGTCAAACGAGCTCGATCTCAAAGGAAAGAAAAAAGTGTCAAATTCGTGGCATCCACAGGTACTGATAAGATTGAGACTTTTGAGAATAAATCAAACACAGATTTTGTACAACAGGTCACAATCTTAAAACGTAACATTGATAACAATTACACTCAACGCACAAAGGGGTGTGATGAAAAGGCTAGTACCTCAGATTCCACGAGTTCGACATCTTGTGGTCAATCAAGTTCTCCTAAATTTGTTGAAAGGAGAACATGTTTTAAATGTGGAGAAGTTGGGCACATCATCAAAAACTGCCCAAATGCTCCAAAGAATAAATTTGTTGAGAAAGCTCCACCTGAAACAGTTCATCCTCAACGTCGGTCAGTTTCACCTAAACATGATAAACGAACTGTAAAAGAACAAGAAACTAAACAACGACGTAAGAACATGAAAACTGTTGAAAAAGCCTTGAAATCTGAAGTTAAGACAGTTAACAGGGAACCAAGTGTGTCACAACCTGTAAAACCAGAAGCTTCAAAAACTATTTACACTCAAACTGATAGGCAAAAACAAATTTGGTTACCTAAGGGGGTTGACAATTCAGGGGGAGCAGTTGTTCTTGAAAATCATCAAGAGATTGATATCACGTTTCGTGATGCTCAGGGACGACCCAAGACCACTAAGGCTTGGGTCCCCATCCTCAACTGATGTTTTTAAATGACATGTGCAGGGTGTTCCAGGAGGAACTATTAATAGTCATTGGATTGTTGATAGTGGAGCATCCAGGCACATGACTGGCGACTTACGGCTCTTATACGACGTGAGATATATTAGAGGAGGGTATGTCGCATTTGCGGGAGATAAAGGCGGATTCATCACTGGAGAGGGAAGTATCTCCAATGGTATTGTGTGCTTCGATAAGATCAATTATGTTAAGCAAATTGATCATAATCTTCTCAGTGTGTCGCAAATCTGCGATAAAAAGTTCTCAGTGCATTTTGATGATGCCGGCTGCTATGTGCTGAAACCTGGATTCAAAATTCCACAAGAATGGATTCTCTTATCGGCTCCGAGAGTTAATGATCTTTATATTCTCGACATGAGCCAGGCGATTACAACATCAGCTCAAGTCACTTGCTTTGTCTCGAAAGCCACAGAAAAGGAGTCTATATCTTGGCACAGAAGAATGGGACACATTCACTTGAGAAAGATGAACCATTTGGTGAAAAATAATCTTGTAAATGGTGTGCCTGTGAGAAGTTTTCATTTACAAGATATCTGTGTCTCGTGCCAAAAAGGGAAGCAAACAAAGAAGTCTCACCCTTTGAAGAAAATCAACACTGTCAGCATACCTCTTGAACGTCTTCATATGGATCTTTTTGGACCTATGAAGCACAAGACAACATTCGGAGATGCTTATTGTCTAGTTGTTACTGATGATTATTCTAGATTTTCTTGGGTATCCTTCATGGCACACAAGAGTGAAACTCCGGACGTCCTCAAGGATCTTCTTACAATGTTGGAGAATCTCTATTCGTTGAAAGTGAAAAGGATCCGAAGCGACAATGGAACCGAATTCAAGAATCGAGTTATGGATGAGTTTTGTACTTCTAAAGGCATTCTTCATGAGTACAGTTCTCGTTATACTCCACAACAAAATGGTGTCGCGGAGAGGAAGAATCGGACGATTATCGAAACTGCAAGAACAATGTTAGTAGAGTCGGAACTCCCTATTCAATTCTGGGGGGAGGCTGTATCGGCTGCATGCTACACGTTAAACAGAGTTCTTACAGTAAAGAGACATGGCAAAACTTGCTTCGAACTCCTTCAGAAAAGAAAACCGGATCTTTCTTACCTAGAACCATTTGGTGCTCCATGTACTATGATTGAGCCGGATGGAAAGTTTGGAGCTAGAGCCATCGAGGGTTTCTTCCTTGGATATGATACTCCAAATTTTCGTGTTTGGAATCTGGCTACCAGAAAGATTGAGCTATGGAGTGAAGTGAGGGTTCAAAGGTACACGAGTCCTGTTAGGGCTCCGGGTGATCCGTGGATGTTCGATTATGATGGACTATTTGACTCCTTCAATCTGCCAACCTTTGACGTAGAATCAGCAGCGGCTAGAATGTTGTTTGAATGTGACAACGCTGCTGACTCGCCTTTGGTTAGACCTATTGTTGTTGACCCACAAGCTTCTTCGTCTGTCAACAATATGGTTCAAAATGAGGTTTATGAAGATGCTGCTGATTATAATGAATCTTCTGAAGATGATGAATTTCATGATGCAGCTGAAGGATCTTCGGCTCAAGCTGCTCCTGTTCAAGGTGCCTCTGTTGATACACCTCATATGCAGAATGTAGACACTGCTGAAGGGAATGCATCCACCTCTACACACATTCCTGGTGTGGAGTTGGTTGTTGATCTTAATCTTAACAATTTGGGTATCAATGCACGTGTGTCAGAAAATCCTGAAATGAGGATTCACGATACCCACCCCAGCAGAATATTATAGGAGATGTCCATCGCGGTGTGCAGACGCGTAATCAGCTGAGAAACAACCGGAATGCTGGTTTGTATTCAGCTATAAGAGAATCTGGTCTTCAGAATGACTGGTCCTTCGCGTGTTACGTGTCACAAGAAGAACCAAAATCGTGGAAAGATGCTTTGAAAGACAATGCTTGGGTTGAAGCCATGCAGGAAGAATTGCAGCAATTTCAAAAGCTTGGTGTTTGGAAGCTTGTTGAAAGACCTGAGAACTACAAGAAAATTGGCACTCGATGGGTTTTCAAATGCAAGAAAGACGACCGTGGAGTGGTTATTCGGAATAAAGCACGTTTAGTCGTTCAAGGTTTTCGTCAGATAGAAGGAATCGACTACAACGAAGTCTATGCACCTGTTGCACGTCTGGAAGCAATTCGGATCTTTCTGGCTTATGCCTCATTCAAAGGATTCAAGGTTTATCAGATGGACGTGAAAAGTGCATTCTTACATGGTGTGGTTGAAGAAGAGGTGTACGTCGAACAGCCCCCAGGTTTTGAAGATCCTATCCATCCCGATCGGGTTTGGTTGCTCAACAAAGCTCTCTATGGTCTTCATCAAGCACCGCGAGCTTGGTATGCAACCTTATCTACCTATCTGCTGGAGAACGGTTTTCGAAGAGGTCTTATCGACTGTACTCTTTTCATCAAAGAACAAGATGGAGATCTTCTTCTGGTACAGGTATACGTTGATGATATTATTTTTGGTTCTACTAATGATGTCTTGTGTAGGAATTTCGAGCGCATTATGCAGGATAAATTCGAGATGAGTGCTATGGGGGAAATGACCTTCTTCTTGGGCCTACAAGTGCAACAAAATGAGTCTGGGATATTCATCCATCAGACTAAATATGTTGGTGACATCTTGAGCCGGTTCCAGATGTCTGATGCAACGCCCATCGGTACCCCACTGCCACAAAATCATGGAATTACTCCAGACTTGAAGGGTGAAGCTGTTAGCCCCTCATACTATCGTGCAATGATCGGATCTCTTATGTACCTCACAGCATCAAGGCCAGACATAATGTACCCAACGTGCCTGCTTGCCAGATATCAAGTCAACCCGAAGGCCTCACATCTTGCAGCTGTAAAAAGGATTTTTCGTTATTTGAAGGGTTACCCTGACACCGGTCTATGGTACCCTAGGGATAATAACTTTGACTTGATCGCATTCAGTGATTCTGATCATGGCGGATGCAAAATCGACGGCAAATCCACAACGGCTGGATGTCAGTTATTAGGAAATCGCCTAGTCACATGGCAGTGCAAGAAGCAGACGTGCGTCGCTACATCAACATGCGAAGCTGAATACATTGCTGCCTCAAGTTGTTGCTCCCAAGTTCTTTGGATCCAACAACAATTACGCGACTACGGTTTTGAATTCCTAACTACTCCTATTTACGTTGATAATTCTGCTGCATTACAGATCACTAGAAATCCTGTGCAGCACTCAAAGACCAAACACATCGAAATCAAATATCACTTCATACGTGATTGCTTTGAGAAAAGGCTAATCGATGTTGTTAAGGTCCACACCGATGACCAACGTGCCGACCTTTTTACCAAAGCATTTGACAAATCAAGATTTGACTTTTTATTATTGGTAAACGGCATTAAGGTCAAGCAAGAGTAAACCAACATCGGAAAATCATTTTTGTAAATACCTTTATGTTTTAAATTTGTCTTAGTTTATTGATTTTAGGGGGAGTAAATCCAAAAATTTGAAAATCCAAAAACATCGAAAAATTTCAATCACGCAAAAACAATAGAAAAACAAAAATGAGTTTCCTGGCGAGAAAAAGAGAAAATGATAGTACATCAGTGGTCTGTCTAAACCTCTTTAAACCTTAAATGAAAAACGATAAGCAGCTCTATATAAGATGTATCGGTAGGCTCACAATCATTTTAAAGTGTGCAGGGTGATATAAACTTAATCCGACTGAAGACCAGGTGGGAACCACTCATTGGCATATGGTCTTGGTACCGAAATTTCGTTTGAGAGATTGCCGAGGTTCTGAGATATTCGGTCTTTATGCTGCTTATCATCTGGGTATCATGGTTGTATCTTTTACCGAAAAATAACGGGGACGCAAGTCTAGATCTTCCATGATACTATACATACGTGTACATACTGCATTCGACCTCAATAAGTGATCAACAATCACATGTCCAAACAAATAAGTGATAAAATATCACATTTATCCGGGAGTCAAGTTCGTCTCTCTGCTGTACGAAAGTACTGACCTGTTCACGGACTTGCTCCTGTGCCCTCATGCATCTGAAAATCAAGTTCCTCATCAATAAGTGATTCTATCACATAGGGCTTGTTTTTCAAACAAAATAAGTGAGTTTCTCACATCATATACGGTCAAACAGATGATAATCGGTATACTCACCGGTAAGATGAATCCTCGTGCATACCTTGATACGGGAATGTGTCGTGATGTGGATGAACACCGGTCGGTAAGTATAAATCATACATTAACGTATCCCCTCGCCATGATTACATATGATAAGTTGAGCTTAAGTGGACAACAATACCGATAATTGTTATAGGATGCTTATCTAAATGTTAACTAATTGAACAAAAAGAGCGTTTTGGCGTGACCGTACACTGATATGATTCTCTTACCCTCGAAACTCGAAAAAAAAAAAAAAAATGTCTGTAAATATTTGTTTACTGCTTTCATTTCTGCATCTTTGTATATATTTATTTATTGCTTTCCGTCTTTACTTTTGAAAAATGAAAATTTCCAAAAAGATTTTAGGTGTGTTTTGATATAAACTTTATAAAAGCCAAAAAGATTTTACTTCTACTTTATTTTCGATCGTACGATGTTGGAGCTCGAGTCTTCGTTACCTGAAACCTGACTGAAAACCGAATTGACTAAATCTTCATAAACGGTCGAAATTTGCAAGTTTTTGAAAGTTAAATCTCAAATTGACAAATTTATTAAACTTTCATACTGTCGGACGGTGTTTGATTGTGACATGGTCATTCGTGTGTCATTTGCTTATACTAACTATTCCAAGCAGTTGTTCTCATTATGCGTTTAGATTTCTGGCATGTGCAGATTCTAAAGGCAAGGAGAACATAGTCGATGACAAGCTTCGGAATGAAGACACAACGTGAAGGCGCTCAGAAGATAAAGATGATCGAGTTGCCGCTGACTATCATCAACACCACAAGGATCTCACTTCATAAAGATCAAGACTTTCACGAGCATAACTCAAGGAGGAGCCTATGCCAAGGGGGAGTTTGTCAACACACTTCCAACATGATACGGGTAGTTTGTTGATACACTCTCTGCTTTCAAGACGTGAAGACTTTGAAGATCCTCCGACATTGAAGACTTGAAAGGACATCAGAGTCTTGAAGACACGAAGATCAAAGATAATCAAGATCGAGACAAAGCTACAGCCAAGGGGGAGTTTGTTGGTGCACTTGTGTCTGTACTTTGTCTGTATTCGGTCACGATGTAAACGATGTCCTTGTTAGTCATGTAAGTTTGACTAAGTCAACCATCCTCCGGTTTGACTTGGTCAAACAGTTTGTATATGGTTGTATAATGCTTTGTGTCGAAGGATAAGTCATCGAAGGATTGTGAATATCCTTCGATGAGCTCGAAAGATATCATTCGATGGATGGACTTTGAAGGATTTGCCATCCTTCGAAGTATATGGATCTTTCGATGGCTTTGTGATCGACAGATGATCTATCGATCAGTCAACTTGATCCTTCGACCATGCAGCCTGTGCTGGGTATATATATACCCATGCAGTGTGTGTTCATGAGAGGAGAGACAGAGAGACGAGAGACAGAAAGATACACTCGAGAGATAGTGAGAGCATTCTGTCAAGAACACACACACACACTTTAGAGAGTTTGCAATACTGAGTTGTAAACCTTGTGCTTGTAACTGGAACCTTTCATACGCATTAATACAGTGGTGTTAATCGGTGAACCTTGTGTGTTTTGTGTTTATACTTGTCTCGACTCGGTTGCACTCTAGCTTGGATTCCGCACTTGCTAGTGTGTTAATATAACAAGGTTAAGGTTTAACCTCATCCTCCACGAGGGACTTACACATCTCCATCTCCAAACTATAAAGATTTGCTACAATGAATCTCTATGTATAGAGATTCACTATTCACATCTTCAAAATCTTTATTATAGCTCAAGCATTTCGGTTTGTACCTCAAGCATGGAAGAAAGAGAAAGAAATTATAAAAAATAATACTATAGAGATGGAGAATGGGATGTGGAAGGTTAAACAATTTTAGACATAAATTTAGAGAAAGGTAATTTTTGGAAATGGAGATGGAGATTCCAATGGGAATGCTCTAAGAAATGAAGGGTATTGAGATTTTTGTCAGTTTTTTAATACACACTACTAATCACTTCCTAGATATAACGTATTATCTCATGGATGATCTTATATATGTAAAGTGACATCTTTTGCAACCTGGGATCCTTTTGACACTTCCAATGTTATTAACAGGACCAATATGAAGTGTCGTGTTCATACCAGGAAGTTGCGGAAAGCCCACATGTACTTTTCTATTCCCTACTCTTGATATGTTTTGTTAGCATGCTGTCAACTGTTTGCAAGTTTTCTTGCTCTCTCAAATCCTTGCCTGCTTTAACATAATGTTTAATGTAAAAAAACTTCCAGTTGTCTGAGCTTTGCGCCTAGTCGTGCTCACGACCCGCAATCATCCTTTTATTATGCAATTTTATTAAAAGCTCAACATGCAATATATGAATATAAAAAATATATATTATTACAAATGTAAGTTTTAGTGAAGCAATTTAGGAAGTTCGTATGCATTTGGATACGCTATGGATGACTTTCAACATGTTCTACCCATTTGACCCCTTTCCTTTTATCTTTAACTTGATAACTTAGTCCATTGACCCGTTGGAGGTGAAACAGAGTAAAAATCAACCCATTCTTATGTAAATAAGTCGAACTTGCCACTTCGATATCAATGAAATTGGACCCATATATCTCATAGTTGAAGCAAATGATTCAAAAGCTTTGTTTTTTTGTTTTGTTTTTGTTTGACCTGTTTAAATTTAAACACAACTCAAAAAGACACTTCATAAGTAAATGGGTTGAAATTGCCTTCTCTACTAAAAATTATTCTGACAATTTGCATATTCTTGGTTTAAGGTACTTGATGCATTGATTGGTCTTTGTTGCCGAACAAGCATATCAGCAGATGCTTTATGGGATGGAGGTTGGCTTTTGAGGCAATTGCTTCCGTATTGTGAGACTGAGTTTAACACTCACCATCTTCAATCCCTCAAGGTAACTCCAATATTTTTTTGTCATGAATTATATTTATAATATCCGTTAAAACTGTAGTTTAGTTTCATTTAGATCAAGAAATAGTATGTCTGAAGAGAATTGGACATGAATCTGAGATCCTGCATGGTATATTTTACAAGTGTTTTCTCTCAAGTGACATTAAATTCTTCCTTACAGGATTCCTTTACTAAGCGCTGCAACCAACTTGTTGAAGAACAAAGAGGATCCTGTCCCGATCTACTCATACAAGTGTTGTGTGATGAGTGGAGAAAATGCAAAAGAGGTACTTGATGTCTATAAGAAGTATATTAACTTCTATTTATGTTTTTTATTCATATCTCATAAATTCGTTTTTGTTCTTATTTGTAGCAATTGAGGCTTCCTCCCCTCGAAAGGAACCTAAGTCCATACTCTTCCGAACAAAGAAATCTTCTTTCGATGCTGGTGAAACAATGTACGATCGTGTAAAGGTATCCCCAAATCCAATCCTTAATGCATGTCTGTATTATGTATGCACTCTAATGAAAAACATGATTTTTTTTTCTTTTTTTTAAACTTAGGTGTTCGTGCTTCTCCATCAGCTCCAAATTTGCTCATCCGGTAGACCGTTACCAGATCAGCCTCCTGTATATTATTGGTCCAAAACTGTGCACTGAATTACATGTTGGTTAGTCTTTGCTTATCTAGTTATTAAAGGTTGCATACTTGATCTAGTTACCTATTAATCAGTCAATATGGTTACGGTTTATCTATAGTGGGCAAATAGATACACAACAAGAAGTAAATGCCCAATAGAATCCACCCATAGCCTACCTATTGATAGGGTCTCGGAGGGTGAGATGTAGGCAATCCTAACCTCGACCTCAAGGAATATAGAGGCTATTAGTGAAGGTAATAGTTTAGGCTTTAAATGGGAATAATGAGTTTGCTGATATGGGTTTCATATGGTCCTATTGAAGGTAGCTTGTTTGTGATTGATTGAGTACATTGCTGTTTGAATAGGTTTGTTATGGGCGGGTTTGGGTCACGGGTCAGAGTGGGCCGTGCGGGTCAGAATGGATCGGGTCAGAATAGGTTATTTTTAAACATGGTTAATTTGATTCGGGTTAGAATGGGTTCACGTCAATTTTGATTTGGGTCAGAAGGGTTCATTTTCAAGGTTTATTTGGTTTGTGTTAGGAGTTTTTACAAAATAAGCACGAGTCGAGATGATTTTTACCACTCATGTATAAATATGTTTAAGAAAAGTAAAATTGCAAGAAACATAAGGAATTGCGTACTTATAATACTTTTTAATAATTTATTAAAATAATTAAGTACAAATAAATAACAACTTTTTAATATGATAATTCATTTTTTTTAATAGGTATGTTTGTTTGTATTTTGTTATACGGGATTTTTACGTTGTTAGTTAGATTTTTGTAGTGTTGATCGACCTGTTCGGGTTGATATGTGATGATTACGGTTTTATAATTTTCAGCTTCAAAAAGTTCAGGCGGAACTAGAAAGAGAGCGTGAGGCTCGACAAAACATAGAAGCCCGTTTCGAACTATTTCAACAAGAGCGTGAAAAAGAGCGGGCCGACCAAGACGCATGGCAAAAAAAATGGAAGAAATGGTGAAAAACATCGGAAAGAAGTAAACAAAGCTCTCGTTTTGTTAAGTATTGGAATGTTGGATTAGTTTTGAATCAAAAAACTTGCTCTTAATTAGGATTTTTTTTGTGTGTTTTGGAACTTTTGGAATGTTTTAGAATCTTGCTTGTTGCGAATGTTTTGGAATGTTTTATAATTTTGCTTGCTGCATTTTTTGGAAATTTTTGGAATATTTTATATTTTGCTGCATTTTTTATACAAAAAATGGTTTTTTAAAATTCAGATTTGTTATTTTGTCGCAAATATGCCGCAGAAGAGTTTTATAGTTTGTAGGAATTTTGTCGCAGAAGAGTTTTATAGTTTGTAGGAATTTTGTCGTAGAAGAGTTTTATAATTTGTAGGAATTTTGTCGCAAGAATATTTTTAACTGTTTGTAGGAAATTTGTAGCTACATTTTTTTTTGTTGTAGGAAATTTGTCGCAAACTGTTTTGAAAACTTTGTGGGAAATTTGTAGCAAATTGTTTAGAGAAAATTTATCAATTTGTAGGAATTTTGTCGCAGAAAAGTTTTATAATTTTTAGGAATTTTGTCGCAGAAAAGTTTTATAATTTGTAGGAATTTTGTCGCAAGCACGTTTTATAATTTGTAGGAATTTTGTCGCAGAAAAGTTTTATAATTTGTAGGAATTTTGTCGCAGAAAAGTTTTATAATTTGTAGGAATTTTGTCGCAAGCACGTTTTATAATTTGTAGGAATTTTGTCGGGAAAATAAAAAATTATGAATATTTTTTTTAATAATGTTATTAATTTTAAAAATAAAATATCATAAAATAATATAAAAAAGGCAAAAACGTGGAAGAATTGTCGGAATTTTGTAAGAAGAGAGTTTTGTCAGTATTTTGTAGCAAATTTTGCGACCAGAGATTTTGTAGGAATTTTGTAGCAGATTTTGTCGTATTTTTGTAGCTAATCCGGTTACCCACAAGTTTATATCCTACGAATTTTTTTTAGGAAATTTGTGGGTAAGGCCAATTTGCTACAAATTTGCTACAAATTTGGTTGTCACAAACTGGACAATTTTCTAGTAGTGTTTGTCTTGTCTGCAATAAGTTGACACGAGGTGTGTTTGTTCAGGCATGACCTTGTGTCAGGGGTCATCTTTTGTCTTTTCTAAGGGAATGAAGCACGTGGGTGTGTGATTTTTCTGATTTCTTGTGGAAGTCCTGTTTTTCACCGTGAATTTGCTCCTTTTGTCGCTTTATGCATTTTTTTACTTAGAAAATCAAAAGTAAACAAATAAATGACTTATTTAAAAAATTAGTACGTAAAAGAAAATGGTTAAAACGCGCTCCATTTGATATAAAATATATGTTAGGTTTTTCACATATCAAATATCCTCACCCTTGAATCTTTGTTTGTCGTAAAGCAAAACTTATAATAGTACTTGTAACACTCTCAAATAGAATGGGTAGAAGAGAAGTGTTTTGTCTTGTAAGTATGTTAGTGTCCAAGTTCATAATTTATTTTTCTTATTTACAAAATCCTACTTGACATGATTTTTTAAAACATTGAAAGAATAATATTTTTAGGCGTAACATGCCTACAAAATTTCCATTTCTCTATATACTTATTCACACACCTCACAAATAATCACTCAATACTGGGCCGGATGATGTTTTAAATGAACCAGTTGTGCTAAACACGGAACCTACACATATAATATGCTTGACAAAAAAATTGAACCTCTTGCTATTCTATAACATAAACATTGTAAATACCAAGAGATCTTTTAAAAGGGTTGTAATGTAGGCTTTGGCTATGGGCGTGGAATTTTTAGGTAAAAATGGCTAAAACTGGAAATAGAGTGGTGTAATGAAAATGTTTATTTTTATGACTAAAAGATAACTATATCACGAGCTTGACAAGATTTTTAGTACTCGGCAATTTATTCTATTTTCTTTTTCTTTTCTCTCTTTTTTTTTTGTTTTTTTTGTTTTTTTTGTTTTTCTGCTTTTCTATTTTAATTTTAATTTTCTTTTTTTTTTCTCTTCCTCTCTCTATACACAAGATTTCTAAAGTTTGGAATTATAAACAAAGGAAAGTCACATGAGTGCATTTATCAAAAGATCATATTTTGTAAAAATAAGGGGTAATTTTTTTTTTTTTTTTGGCTAGTGGGTGGTTTTGCAAAAAAAAACTTACAGGTTATTGAAATAAAAGGGAATAGGCTTAAGGTTGGCTAACTAGAGGAATTGTTTTGGGTAGGGAAAAGTGGAAAACAAATTAAAAATAAGGCTAAACAAGGGGTTTAAAAATCCCAGTGACTCTATCATTTACTTACATTGTTTAGTCTTTTCGGACCGGGAAGAATTACCTAGTCAAGTTTTAAATTTATAGGAACCATTTGGCTTATCACCCAAATAATGAAAATGTGAGCATTTATAAAATGTATGTATATGTTCGGTGATGCTTAATATAAAGGCTCAACATTTCACCAATGTGGGAAAGAGTTAAAGAGAAAGTATGAATACAATCAAATTTTATTAAGCTTGTCACGCCTTTTTTAAATTTTCTTTTATCTTTCATTTATCATGACGCTTTGATTTGAAATTTTGGAAACATAGTTTATGAAGCATGTTTCCATAAACAATACTTAACAAGTAAGAAAAATAAAAAAAAATTTAAAAATGAGGTGTTTAGTGGTTCCAACATGAGTCTTTATAAGACTTTGTTAGGACAAGCGATTCAATAATTCCCTCCCAACACTAAAATTGCACATCTTCCCCAATGTGCCAAAATGCATACAAATTGGTTAAAATATGAAAAAGTGTGGCTTAAACAAAAGATAAAGTGAACAGACAATGAGACACGACCTTGTGTCTGGACATTAGAAGGTTACAAAACAAAAGACACAGCTCTGGGGTGACATGCTCCCGTGTTTATATAGACACAACCCCATGTCAAAGTTTTTACTGTCTACTTCATCCATGCCAAGAATAACAAAGTAGGCAGGAAAGGTAAACTCGTCAACTTTAACCAAACTATTTTTGGCAATTCCTAGGGGGTGTTTGACTGATCGATCCGTAAGTTGTATTCTTATTTTCATAGGGTGTGGTTTTCCTATCCATAGCCTTTCAAACATGAAGGCTGACATAGGGTTGTTGCTAGCTCCCGGATTAGCGAGTGCATTTTTTACTAGATAACCCTCCTATGGAACAAGGGATAATGAACATCCTAGATCAAGCTTCTATTAGGGGAGTTTGTTGAGGAGAACTATAAAGCATTTTTTGCTTAGGCTAGCATTTTAGATTTCTTCAATCTTCCTTCTGTGGGTAAGGAAGTCTTTCATGAATTTGGAGTATTTTGGCATTTAGATGAGAACTTCAACAAAAGGGAGGTTGACATGGAACTATTTTAAAAGGCTAATGAACTTACCGAATTTCTCGTTGGTCTGTTGTCTGATTAGACATCTAGGATAGGGTACTCTAGGTTGCTTGGATTTAACCAACTATTCTTTCGTAGTTAGAATGTCTTGCTCGATTTTTAGACTGATGTAGGAGTGGAAACTTAGTCAGAAGATGGAGTGGTTGTGGGATGAGGGGTAGGTGTGTCATCTGCACCCACTCGCCAACTTCTTAAGGTTATTGCATTGACCAGGGCATGAGAGTTTGTTTATCTGTTGCAGGGAAGGGCCCCTTGTGGTCTATCGGAGAATGATTAAGCAATCCGACAGCCCGCTGGTTACATACTCATGCGGAAAATGTTCCACATAACGTTTATCTTTTTTTGGCGTATAAATGGGTGGCCATTTCTTCGATTCACAACCCTCCACTGTTTCTTTCTTGTTATCGTGCAAGGGGTTGCGAATCATTTGTCACACCCTAACCATCCACGGAATGTGTCAGAAAGTGATGTGTGATTGTTTATAACTAATGACGCTATTTAGAAAGTGATTATTTAATTACACCAAATTAAAGATGTAATCAGATTGTCTCAACATAACATAAACGAATATTAAATAACAATTTTTCATTTATTTAAAGTCTAAGTCCAAATGCACCCTATGTTTCTTGTGTCAAATATAAAATAAGAAGTCAACTAACAAGTTGGTGAGTACACATAGGTTGTAATACATATAATAAAATAGCGAATCAAAAGTCCATGATCTAATATAAGCGTATATGAATAAACGAGTTTGCAATGATCAAACCTACTTGACAAGAATCAAAAAATATAAAATCAGTCTTGATACCCAAATGTCATCACAGGTGAAATTAGGGTGAGTGTCAATCCAATAGCGATAATATCTACTTCTTAAGGCGTAGTTCGTTAATGATCAAAGCGAGAATAAAGATTAAAGAATAAGGCTCACAAAAGAATAAGTTTAACATATAACACAATAATAACATATAAATAAATTCCCATAATTTGAATAAGAAGAATTAAGAATTTAAGAATAGGTATATATGATACACCTCAAAACATAAAATGAAAAAGGAGCTATGAATACACACATGTTGCGAAAATAGCCAAAATACAACTTAACACAAGTTGTAGCGTTTTGGAAGAAATTCCAAAGGTTATCCTAACAACATATAATATATACAATTATAAATGAAATTAATAAAATAAGTACGATAGATTAGGGATTTCTAGGTTCGTACAAATAGGGGATTTTTAGTTTAAGCGATGAAAATGATTTGAATGTCAAAAATATAAATACAAATATCAACAATTTAGATATCAAACGACACCAAGATCCACGAAGACCCTATGGGCTTGACTTGATGTGGTGTCGTTTGCATCATGTCGTTTGAAAATCAAAGAACACACAAATGATTTTAAAAGACTATCAGGGTCAAACAACAACCCTGATGTAATCTGACTTAATCAACAAAAGCCCATGTCGTCTGAATCCCCAAACCACACCCGTATTCATTGTATTTCAAATTCAAAATTTATAGTTTTTGGTAAACATAAGATTTTGATGAAAACATTCATTCTAATAGATTATAATATGGACGATTAACCAAGATAAAACCACAGTTTTGTCATCTAACATTTAAAACCCCCTTTTATGATCTGGTTTAGGTCCGATATGGCCTCAATAATCAACAATCAAATAAGTGGATTACAAATCAAATTAGAAACGAAATAACATTCATATGAGACCGATTAATCTAACCTGGGTCTGATTTTAGTCTAAAACACTGTTTTAATGAACTGATTTAGACGTTCCCGAGTCTTATTTAACAGGGGGAGAGGAAAGAAAGAGATGAAAATATAAAAAAAACCATGTTCCCGAGTTTTTTTAAGGATAGGAGAGGAGGGAAAAGGGAAGAAAATTTGTCCATATATTTATCCTCCTAAATTAGAGAGATTGTGAAAGAAAATATTATTAATTACTAAATTGACCTCATATCTAATTAAAATGTTTTATGTTTAAAGGGTAAAATGATAAAATTGTTCCTTTCTTTTCTTTTCCTCATAACTCGGGAACACATAAAATGCTTGATTTCTTCTCTCTTCCTTTACTTTTCTTTAAACTCAAGAACACGAAAAAAATCACATCTTTTCCTTTCTTTTCTCTCTTAATTTTATTTTTCTTCCCCTCCCCTGTTAAATGAGACTCGGGAACAATAGATTCTATGTTTCATTTGTGATGAAGATTACACAAAACACAATGATGATGATTACACAAAACACAATGCATATCAAAAACAATTTATTTTTTGTAGAGTTTCAACATAGGTTTGAAAGAGAGAAACTGATATGGGAAAGTGAATAACTGATATAGAAAGTGAATAACCCAAACTCTACAATTTTTTTGTAGAGTTAGAACGTAGAGTTTCAATTTTTTTTATTATTATTTTTTTAGAGTTTCAACTTAGGTACAAATAGCGACCATATTTGTGACTGGAATTTCTGTCGCTACATCTACGACTGTTTATGGCCATAAATTTATAGTCGCCATATTTACGACTAATTTTGTTTCAGTCACTAAACTTGCGACAATTTTACAACCGCATTTTGCGGTCGCTAGATTTGCGACAAGTTTTTTTAGGTGGCGAAATTAGCGACTTTTATACGGCAGGAAATTTTAGTCGCTACATGTACGATTGAAAAAGTTGGATGCTACATTTGCCATTGTTTTGCGACTAGGTTTTGTTTTGGTCTCTAGATTTCTGACCTGTTCTTATTTCAGTCACAAAATTTGTTGATACATATTTATGGACGCGACTCGACGCGACTTGATTCGAGATTGTGGACGCGACTTTGCTCGGCTTATTTTGTGACGACTTTCCTCCGTTGTTTACAAGACTTCAAGCCGACACAAGAGACAAGACAAGGACTGGACTCAACATCACAGTCCTTGGGCTAAGACAAGTTGACGAAACAAGACTTGGGCTTATCTGCTTTGGGCCGAAGCCCATCATTGGCGAAACAGCCCAGAAGTCGACGAAACAGGTGTGTTTCGTCGACCATGATGCTGATTCGTCGCCTGTTTTCTGTTTCGTCGAGTATGTATGTGTCTGTAGTATAAATAGAGTTCTGTTGTTCTGTTTCGGCAGACACTAAAACAGAGGAACACAGAGAGAACAGAGCACATACACACACACTAGAGAGAGTTTACAAAGAGCATTGTAAACATTGGATTGTAACCGAACCCTTTTATCGTTATAATACAGTGGTGTTTAACGGTGATATCTGCGTGTCGTGTTTTTACGTGTTCCGTCTCGGTTTGCTATTCCGGTTGGATTCCGCACAACCGGAGTGGTTCGTATACAGGGATTAGGCGACTAGATCCTCCACTAGCCGGACCTACAAGTGGTATCAGAGCCTTGGCTCTTCTCCTTGTTAAAACCGAGGTGTTTTCGGGTTTGAAAAGTTGAACTTTCTGGAAAATTATCTTAAAATCGGATTAAGTGTTGTTGTTTTTGCTTTATGTTTTGTTAAAAACCTTGTAAAATTAATGTTCACAGATTAGTTATTGGTTTTTATTAAACATTTTGGCAAAGTCGGGTTTCGGAAAGTTGTCGTTTTACCGGAAAATTCATATTTTCTGGGTTGTGTTCTTCATATCTTCAAAATATATTCAAAGTGTTCTTGTTGTTTGAACTTTTAGATCTTTAAAAATTTAAATTATAAAGTGTTTGTGAATTGGGAATTGAAATTTGATTAAAATAATTCACACCTTACCGGGTTAGTGGTCTCACCATGTTGGTTGTTTGAAAAAGTTGTACCGTGTCAGACAGATTTCACCAACCCCTGTTACTTCTTCGACGAATCAGACATCAGACGAATCAAGTCCCTTTCGTCAAACACCTTCTTGACGAAACATAACATTTGTTTCGCCGACTTTGTTTTTGGACTGGGCCTCATTCTTTTTCGTCGACAGTATAAGCCCAAAAAGGAGTTTTTGTTTCGTGGACTGCAAGCCCAAAATTCAGTTTCGTCAATCTATTGGGCTAGGACATTGGACTTCTGTTTCGTCGACTTGGCAGCCCAAAACATAAGTGGGCTGTTTCGTCAACACTCATACAGTCTAAACCTGTTTCGTAAACATTTGTAAACTATTTGGTTTCGTCACACATCTGTTTCGTGAATCTGTGTTTCGTCTAAACACTTGTCAGTTTTTAACAGAGGGTTTGCAAGTGTGTCTTAACAGTTTGTTTTGAGTGTGTTTCACAGGTACTTGTCATCCTATATCAAACATGAATCCAAGGTGGAATACTCTGGTAAATACAGATATGTATTTTGGTACTCCGTCATCTTCCGCACCGGTATCTTCTCAAGCTAATGCAATGTCTACCGGTCAATGGGCATTCGTATCAAATCAAGTTCCAAGTGTTCAAAGCATTCTCTTAAGCGAGAGTGAAACGGGAAGTTTGACTCGGCCTCCAAAGTTGAATCATTTATACGAATATCCAGGATGGATTGATAGATTTAATACATACGTTCTTGGTCAAAATACAGAATTGTGGTTGCGGTTCATCACAGATTTTGATCAAACAATAGAGGTTGCTGCATCATCTGCTGCTACGTTTGCAGACCTCACAGAAGATCAAAAGTAGATCTATGATTTGGAAAAGAAGGCGTATGCCATTCTTACTCAAGCATTGAGTAAAGATATTTATCATCAGTTCGTCAGTTACAAGACTACAAAAAGGTTGTGGGACGCATTGAAGACAAGGGGCGTGGGAAATGAAGCGACACGTCAATTGAGAAAAGAACTGCTGAAGAAAGAATTTGATGGTTTTACTTGTATGGAGAATGAGTCGTTGGGTGATTTGACAAGTCGATTTAATCACTTGTTGACTGAATTGAAAAATTTTGGGGTTGCTACAACTCCTGTAGAGATTGTGAAAAGGTTTGCAGATGCATTGCCACCTCAGTGGAATACATTCTTGGAAATCATGAAGTACAATGGTACTTTGGCTACAACAAGCTACAACGACTTTGTTCAAATTCTAGAAAACAAGAATCAGGAAGAAACTTTGAAGGCAAAAAGAATTCCCGTGCCTCAAAATCCTGAAATGTATTTTGGAACTTCTAGCACTTCTACAAAACCTGCTTCACACGCTCCAATCCAAACAGCGTTTGTGTCTACTACTGACATTTTTGGCAATACTATCCAAGTTTCGGTGCCTCCAAAGACAGACATGTATGGAAATCTGCTGGAACCAGTCCCTCAATCAGCACCACAACAGCAACGACCTCTCAGACCAACTGATATGTTCGGAAATCCTTTACCAGTTCGATCCACAACAACAGATATGTATGGGAATCCACTTCCTCCTGTTCAATCTACCGTACCAACAGATATGTACGGGAATCCACTTCCTCCTGTTCAATCTACCGTACCAACAGACATGTACGGGAATCCACTTCATCCTCCACAGCAAGCATGTTATGGAAGTACATCATCTGCTAGTCAGCAATCTAAGCCAAATACAGTACGGCTCGACACTTCAAGCTTCTCAAAAGTTAGTGTGGAAGTAGCTAAGGAACACATGGAGCTGCTGAACACTTTGGTGAGCGCTTACTGTGGTTTAGTAGAAGGTCAGATTGGCAACATTAATCTGACTCAAGAAGACTATCAGCAGATAGACAAGGAAGAGATGGAGATGATGGATATTAAGTGGGCCTTTGCCAGTGCTGTTAGGCGAGCAAAGGATTTCATGGAAAGAACGGGCCGAACCAGCTTGGAAAGCAAGAAAGACACCAAGTATGGGTTTGATAAACAGGCCGTCAAGTGCTTCAATTGTGGTGAACGTGGCCATTTCAAGCGTGAATGTACAAGGCCATCTCAACATGGGAACCAGAATCCCTTCAGAGGTCAAGGCAACCAGCAGAACCAGAACAGGAACAATGTTCGTACATTGGTGCCTGTCAACAACCAAGGTCAAGCAGGGCCATCTAATGCCAACCAGGCACTAGTGGTTCAAGTAGATGAAGGCTGTGATTGGTCAATCCAGTTTGGAAATGACGCACGAGATGGAACAGCTTGTTTTGCTGAAGTGGTTAACGAACTTAAACACGCCAGTGGTGGAGAATCTTCCACCAATGGTGATGTATCTTCTGAAGATGAAGACTCTTCTGGTTATAGTGGAAGCTCGGATGAAGAATCCTCCACTACAGGCAATGATCAGGTGGATGACACATCAAGTGCGTCAGTCGATGCCAATATTGATGAGCTTTTGGATGAAGCTGCAGCAGGAATTCAAAGAAGATCTATTTTGGTGGATCAAGCTGCTTATTCTTCGTCTTCTCTCCATTCAGCCTTTATGGCGAATGTCGACAGTTCATCAAGTCAGGTATGTGTCGATGAACCCACTTCTGTTAGCTGTAATAATTGTGATAGATTGCATGCTAGATGTGCTGATTTGGATGCAAACATGTCTGAGTTGCAAGGCAAACACGATGCTTTACAAGCTAGTTTGTTTGAATTGCAAGACAAACATGTTCTAGTAAATGATAAGTGGTGTGAATTGCAAAGCAAACACGAGGCTTTGCAAGAGAAATATGATGTGACATTTATTCACAATCAGAAATTGACAGTTGATATCTCCAAGTGCACTGAAGCCAATATGTTTTATGAAAACCATGAAAAGGATTTTAAAAGGATGATTGAAACATTGAAGAAAGATAAAACAGAGCTGACTAAAATGGTTTCCAGAAAACAAACTGACATTAATTTGTATATCACTCGTCTTGAGGTGATGCAAAAAGAAATGGCTTGTGTTAAAACAGAAAGTGAGGCGATCCGACTCAAGTTAGACAGTTATTTGAGTTCTAGCTATGTGTTGGATCACATCATTGATGTTCAAAAGGAGAAAAAGGATGTCACATGCATAGGTTATAAGCAATGTCCACCACCTGTCAGACACAATTATGATGCCTTGCCTGATGAGGAATATAGAACTCATTTTGAGCCCTCTGTTCCGTTAGATGTGAATGAGTTTGCTGCAGGACTCGGATATAAGAAAGAAGTATCATCCGATTCAGATGTGTCAGCAGATACCTTTGTAACTGCCGAACAGAATCAGGATCCTCCAGTTGTGATTGAGGATACTGATTCTTCTGATGATGAATCTGATGATACTGATTCAGCAAAGTCTGATGCGGTGATCAAAGATGAGGACATACCTCTTGAAAATCACATTCTGTGTGATCCTGTTGCAAAACCCGCTAAGACTGTTGCAACTGAGTCCTCGTCTGAGAAAGAGTCGGAGAGTGTGGATTTGCTGTACACTCTTGTTGGTGATGATAAAATTTACTCAGACAAAGATTTTCCTATTAAGAATGTAAATCAATCTCTAATTAGTAAAGTCTTTGAAAATTCAACAAGTAAGTTTTTGGGAAAGAAAGGACCACATGTTACAGTCACACAGTGTCCTCCTATCCCAAAGGCTGAAGTTAGAAAACAATTTGGGAACAAGAAATTACCAACAGTGGAAAAACAGCAAAATCATACCAAACCCAAAGGTAAAGCACCGACTCAGAATCAAAGGAAACCGAATCAGAAGAAGAAGACGAATGTGAACTTTGTGAAATCGAAGGGAACGGACAAAATTGAGAAGTTTGCAAATCAATCTAACTTAGATTTTGTCCAAGAAGTAACAGTGAGGAAAAGGAATGAACCAAATAGTTCAAAGCCTAGTACCTCGAAATCACAAAGTTCATCATCGGCAAGACAATCACATGATACTTCGGGGTTTGTAGAACGAAGATCATGTTTTGAGTGTGGAACAATTGGGCATATCATTCGAAATTGCCCGTATCTTCATAAGTTGAAAGCCAAAGATGATGATCCCCGTGGCCCAACTGACCGCAAGCAATCTGTTTCTGTAAAACAAGATCCCCGACTCATAAGAGAAAGGGAAAAGAAACAGAAACGCCAACAGGTCAAGAAAGTTGAAAAGGCAATTAAAACCGATGTGGTTCACAAATCATCTGTTTCAGTTAAACCAGATAATTCAAAGTTTTCAAAAACTTCAAACAATCAAACTGGTAAAACTCAACAGACCTGGAAACCAAAAACGGTTACTGGATCAGGGGGACCATCACAATTTTCCAATCATCAAAGAATAGAAGTAATTGTTGTTGATGAAAATGGAAGACCCAAGACCACAATGGCTTGGGTCCCCATCTCCAACTAATTATGTGAGTTCATGTGCAGGGTGTTCCAGGAGGAACTATCAGTAGTCATTGGATTGTTGATAGTGGGGCATCCAGGCACATGACAGGCGACATGAAGCTTCTCTACGACGTCAAATCTATTAGAGGAGGTTATGTTGTTTTTGCTGGAGATAAGGGCGGATATATTACTGGTGAAGGAATGATTTCCAACGGGGTTGTTAGCTTTGATAAGATCAACTTTGTGCAACAACTGGATCACAATCTTCTTAGTGTTTCTCAAATTTGTGACAAGCAGTTCTCAGTACACTTTGATACTAATGGATGTTATGTGCTGAAACCCGGATTCAAAATTCCAAAAGAATGGATTCTCTTGTCGGCTCCAAGGATAAATGATTTGTACGTCCTTGATATGAGCCAAGCTATCACTACGTCTGCACAAGCAACTTGTTTCGTTTCTAAAGCCACAGAAAAAGACACAATCTCTTGGCACAGACGAATGGGTCACATTCACTTACGCAAAATGAATCATTTGGTGTCAAATGAATTGGTGAATGGTGTTCCTCTCAAAAATTTCCATCTTCAAGACGTCTGTGTTTCGTGCCAGAAAGGAAAACAAACGAAGAAGCGACACCCTACAAAGAAGATCAACACGGTGGCTGTTCCTCTTGAACGTTTGCACATGGATTTGTCCGGTCCTGTGAAGCACAAAAGCATTAGGAATGATCAATATTGCCTCGTGATTACTGATGATTATTCAAGATTTTCTTGGGTGGCGTTCATGGCACACAAGAGTGAAACCTTTGGTATTATCAAAAACTTGATCATTCAGATTGAGAATCTCTATAACTTGAAGGTTAGGCGGATACGCAGCGACAATGGTACCGAATTCAAAAATCATGCCATGGCGGAGTTTTGCACTTCAAAAGGTATTCTTCACGAATTTAGTGCAGCTTATACTCCTCAACAGAATGGCGTCGCTGAACGTAAGAACCGCACATTGATCGAGACTGCTAGGACTATGTTGGTAGAGTCACAATTGCCGATTCCATTCTGGACTGAAGCTGTGGCCTCTGCATGTTACACATTGAACCGAGTCCTTACAGTCAAAAGGCACAACAAGACCTGCTTTGAGCTTATTAACAAACGGAAACCAGACTTGTCTTATCTTGAACCGTTTGGAGCTCCTTGCACGATAATCGATCCTAATGGAAAGTTCGGGGCAAGAGCAATTGAGGGATACTTTCTTGGGTATTCCACCCCGAACTTAAGAGTCTGGAATCTAGAGACTAAAAGGGTCGAGGAATGGTCTGAAGTCAGAGTACAAAGGCACACTTTGCCAGTTAGAAATCCTGGTCAGCCTTGGATGTTTGAGTACGATGACTTTTTCAATTCGATCAATGTTGAAGCAGTTGAAGAAAATGCTGCGGCAATGATGTTTTTCGAGAGTGACAATGCAACAGATTCACCGTTGGTTCGTCCAATTATTGTCAATCAAGAACCATCTTCAGTGAACAATAATGCTCTCGACAATGAGGATTTTCAAGATGCTTCCGAATTGAACGAATCTTCAGAGGATGACGAATTTCTTGATGCAGATCAAGGACCAACAGCAGCAGTACATGGTACTTCAAAAGGTACACCTCCTGTGGATGTTCCTAGAACAGCTGAAGCTACTGCATCATCCTCTTCGTCAATTCCGGGCCTTGAATTGATTGTTGATCTCAATCTCAACAATCTGGGTACAAATATTCCAGTTCAAGATAATCCAGAAACAAGGATTCACAATACCCATCCTCAACAAAACATCATCGGAAATGTACAGAGTGGCGTTCAAACAAGAAACATGTTGCGAAACAACAACAATGCAGGCTTGTATGCAACTATCCGAGAATCTGGTCAACAGAATGATTGGTCTTTCGCGTGTTATGTCTCACAGAAAGAACCAAGAACTTGGAAAGATGCTTTGAAAGATAGCTCATGGGTTGAAGCGATGCAGGAAGAACTGCAACAATTCCAGAAGCTTGGTGTCTGGAAACTCGTAGAGAAACCTGCTGGTTATAAGAAGATTGGAACCCGTTGGGTGTTTAAATGCAAAAAGGATGACCGTGGAATCGTTATCCGGAACAAAGCAAGGCTAGTCGTTCAAGGTTTTCGTCAGATTGAAGGAATCGACTACAACGAAGTCTATGCACCTGTTGCACGTCTAGAAGCAATTCGGATTTTTCTGGCTTATGCCTCATTCAAAGGTTTCAAAGTATACCAGATGGACGTGAAGAGTGCATTCTTACATGGTGTGGTAGAAGAAGAGGTGTACGTCGAACAGCCTCCAGGTTTTGAAGATCCTATCCATCCCGATCGGGTTTGGTTGCTCAACAAAGCTCTCTATGGTCTTCATCAAGCACCGCGAGCTTGGTACGCAACCTTATCTAATTATCTGCTGGAGAATGGATTTCGCAGAGGTCTTATCGATTGTACTCTTTTCATCAAAGAACAAGATGGAGATCTTCTACTGGTTCAGGTATACGTTGATGATATTATATTTGGTTCTACTAATGATGTTTTGTGTAGGAATTTCGAGCGCATTATGCAGGATAAATTCGAGATGAGTGCTATGGGGGAAATGACCTTCTTTTTGGGCCTACAAGTACAACAGACAGAGTCTGGGATCTTCATCCATCAGACTAAATATGTTGGTGACATCTTGAGCCGGTTCCAGATGTCTGATGCAACGCCCATCGGTACCCCATTGCCACAAAATCACGGAATTACTCCAGATTTGAAGGGTCAAGATGTTAGCCCCTCATACTATCGCGCGATGATCGGATCTCTTATGTACCTCACAGCATCAAGACCAGATATAATGTACCCAACGTGCCTCCTGGCCAGATATCAAGTTAACCCGAAGGCCTCACATCTTGCAGCTGTAAAAAGGATTTTTCGTTATTTGAAGGGTTACCCTGACACCGGTCTATGGTACCCTAGGGATAATAACTTTGACTTGATCGCATTCAGTGATTCTGATTTTGGCGGATGCAAAATCGACGGCAAATCCACAACGGCTGGATGTCAGTTTTTGGGAAATCGCCTAGTCACATGGCAGTGCAAGAAGCAGACGTGCGTCGCTACATCAACATGCGAAGCTGAATACATTGCTGCCTCAAGTTGTTGCTCCCAAGTCCTGTGGATCCAACAACAAATGCGTGATTACGGTTTTGAATTCCTAACTACTCCTATTTACGTTGATAATTCTGCTGCCTTACAGATCACTAGAAATCCTGTGCAGCATTCAAAGACTAAGCACATCGAAATTAAGTATCATTTCATACGTGATTGCTTTGAGAAAAGGCTAATCGATGTTGCTTACGTCCACACCGATGACCAACGTGCCGATCTTTTTACCAAAGCTTTTGACAAATCAAGATTTGACTATCTTTTATTGGTAAACGGCATTAAGGTCAAGCAAGAGTAAAACCAACATCGGAAAATCATTTTTGTAAATACCTTTGTGTTTTAAATTTAGCTTAGTTTGTTGATTTTAGGGGGAGTAAATCAAAAATTGAAAAATCCAAAAACATTGAAAAATTTCAAAAACACAAAAACAATAGAAAAGCAAAAATGAGTTTCCTGGCGAGCAAAAGAGAAAATGATAGTACATCAGTGGTCTGTCCAAATCTCTTTAAACCTAAAATGAAAAACGATAAGCAGCTCTATATAAGATGTATCGGTAGGCTCACAATCATTTTAAAGTGTGCAGGGTGATATAAACTTAAATCGACTGAAGACTGGGTGGGAACCATTCATTGGCATATGGTCTTGGTACCGAAATTTCGTTTGAGAGATTGCCGAGGTTCTGAGATATTCGGTCTTTATGCTGCTTATCATCTGGGTATCATGGTTGTATCTTTTACCGAAAAATAACGGGGACGCAAGTCTAGATCTTCCATGATACTATACATACGTGTACATATTGCATTCGACCTCAATAAGTGATCAACAATCACATGTCCCTCAAATAAGTGATAATATATCACAAATTTTATCCGGGAGTCAAGTTCGTCTCTCTGCTGTACGAAAGTACTGACCTGTTCACGGACTTGCTCCTGTGCCCTCATGCATCGAAAATCAAGTTCCTCATAAATAAGTGATTTTATCACATAGGGCTTGTTTTCAAATCAAAATAAGTGAGTTTCTCACATCATATACGGTCAAACAGATGATAATCGGTATACTCACCGGTAAGATGAACCCTCGTGCATACCTTGATACGGGAATGTGTCGTGATGTGGATGAACACCGGTCGGTAAGTATAAATCATACCTTAACGTATCCCCTCGCCATGATTACATCTGATAAGTTGAGCTTAAGTGGACAACAATACCGATAATTGTTATAGGATGCTTATCTTAATGTTAACTAATTGAACAACAAGAGCGTTTTGGCATGACCGTAAACTGATATGATTCTCTTACCCTCGAAACTCGCAAAAAGAATGTTTGTATATATTTATTTACTGCTTTCAGTCTTTACATTTGAAATATTCAAAAATACCAAAAAGATTTTAAGTTTGTTTTAATATAAACTTTATAAAATCCAAAAAGATTTTGTTTCTATTTTATTCTCGATCGTACGATGTTGGAACTCAAGTCTTCGTCACCTGAAACCTGAACGAAAACCAAAACGACTGAATCTTCATAAACGGTTAGAATTTGCAAGTTTTGAAAGTTATAGACTAAAATTGAACAATTTATTAAACTTTCAAACTGTCGGACGGTGTTTGTTTGAACAATGGTCACATGTGTGTCGTTTGCTTATGATATTCCAGGCGGTTGTTCTCATTACGCGTTTAGATTTCTTGCATGTGCAGATTCTAAAGGCTAGGAGAACATGGTCGATGACAAGCGTCGGAATGAAGACACGACGTGAAGGCACTCAAATGATGAAGATGATCGAGTTGCCGCTGACCATCATCAACACCACAAGGATCTCACTTCATAAAGAACAAGTATTTCACGAGCATAACTCAAGGAGGAGCTTATGTTAAGGGGGAGTTTGGCAACACACTTCCTACATGAAACGGGGAGTTTGTTGGTACACTTTCTGCTTTCAAGACGTGAAGACTTTGAAGATCCTCCGACATAGAAGATATGAGAAGAGAATCTCGCGAGTAGCGTCCAAGGGGGAGTTTGTTGATACATATTTATGGACGCGACTCGACGCGACTTGATTCGAGATTGTGGACGCGACTTTGCTCGGCTTATTTTGTGACGACTTTCCTCCGTTGTTTACAAGACTTCAAGCCGACACAAGAGACAAGACAAGGACTGGACTCAACATCACAGTCCTTGGGCTAAGACAAGTTGACGAAACAAGACTTGGGCTTATCTGCTTTGGGCCGAAGCCCATCATTGGCAAAACAGCCCAGAAGTCGACGAAACAGGTGTGTTTCGTCGACCATGATGCTGATTCGTCGCCTGTTTTCTGTTTCGTCGAGTATGTATGTGTCTGTAGTATAAATAGAGTTCTGTTGTTCTGTTTCGGCAGACACTAAAACAGAGGAACACAGAGAGAACAGAGCACATACACACACACTAGAGAGAGTTTACAAAGAGCATTGTAAACATTGGATTGTAACCGAACCCTTTTATCGTTATAATACAGTGGTGTTTAACGGTGATATCTGCGTGTCGTGTTTTTACGTGTTCCGTCTCGGTTTGCTATTCCGGTTGGATTCCGCACAACCGGAGTGGTTCGTATACAGGGATTAGGCGACTAGATCCTCCACTAGCCGGACCTACAAAATTTGCGACCGTTTTGAATTGGTCTCTAAATTTGCGGCAATTTTACAACCGAATTAATTTGGTTGCTACATTTACAACGGAAAAAAGTTGATTGGTACATTTGCGATTGTTGTGCGACCGAAAAAAACTCCGCTGCTACTCTTACGATAGATTTTTTTTTGTCGCTAAATTTGCGACCGATCTGGGTCTGGTCGCTTGCGACCGATTTTATTTTGTTCGCTAAGTTTGCGACCAATTTTTTTCCGTTGCGAATACTGTTGCTAAATCTACGACCGTTTTTCTTGGTCAATTTCAGTCGCTTTTGCCTATTTTGTATTACAGAAATAAGTCATTTGACTAACCTGGAGAAGTTGGATTTAAGTGATAACACTCTCGACGGGGTATCAAGTATCCAAGGTAAAAGAAGAATGATAACTTTAAGTTCTTGACGGATAATTCCTTTAGTTCATTCATTGTTACAAAAGTATATGACCTTGCTTTTTTAAATCATCTCTTACAGGTTGTAAGAACTTAATGAGATTACAAAATCTGGAAAGCATATCTCTTGGCACTAACTATTTTAACAAGAGCATCATATCATGCCTAAGTTTTCTCCCATCTCTCAAAATTCTTGATCTTAATGGTTCAACTGAACTCATAATTGATTCCTTTCCTTTGAGAGGCATGTAAATTTCTTGTGAAATATTTATCATTAAAATTATAGTTAAACTACTAAACCTCATTTTCACTGTTATTTATTAACTTATATAATGCTTTATGTGCAGAGTTATCTTCCTTGAGAGAGTTAACGACGCTTGACTTGAGCAATTGTAATCTTGAGTCACTCACAATAAATGGTTAAGTTGTTAAATTATGTTTTTAATTGCTATCATGTTTACAAGAGGAAGAAAAAAACATGATAAAAAGAAACTTAAAAGTGTGATGATGTTTAGTGTAATTAAGATCACATTAAAAACACTTTAAATAGAAGAAAATATCATGCTATAGGGTATGGGGTCCGTCCCCAACCCCGTTGAGGACTGGCGACGCTGGCAAACCATCCCGGCCCCCGTCCCCGTCCTCACCGGCAGCATCTGGACGTTAGCGACCGTCCGTTTTTGGTGGGCCCCCCTTCATTTTTGACTTTTAAAATTAAAAAAAAAATTCGGAATCGGATTGAGTTGTGGGTTGAATCGGAGTTGCCGGAATACGCCGGATAAACCGAACGGGAAAACGAAGATGAAGACAGGTTCTTTTTTCAAGACAAGTTCTTTATTCTTTTTTTTTAGTGGTGCCCCCCCCCCCCCCCCCCACATTTTTTTAGTCCGTGTTGTTTTAAGTTTTTACCAAACAGGTTCTTTTTTCTAGGATTCTTGTTTCCTTGAAAACCCCATTTTTTTTAGTTTATGTAATGGATTTTAATGTTAATGAAAATATTTTGTTAGTTTATTTGTTAAATGTTAAAAAAAAGTAGAGGATTAAAAAATAAAAAACATAAAATAGGTGGGGTAGGATCATCTAGGACCATCCTCCATACCCTCTAGTTTTGTGGGATGGACCATCTTTGGGAGGACTATGCCGTGGCGCCTATGTAGCGGATCATCGTCCCTTGGAGGACCATCACCATACCCTCTAGCCTAATGTTTTGTCAAAAATTCATTCTCAAATTTTTATTGTCTAGCTAATGATTGTCTTAACTGGGCATTCTACTAACTCTCATTTGCATGAGCAATTCAGGTACCATGAGCAAATTGACACACTTAAATCTAGATAACAACAGATTCAATGATGACATCATGAGGTCCATGGCTGCTTTTCCATCCCTAAGATATCTTTCTTTAGGCTATTGTTTTTTGGGAGGAAGACTTTATGGTAATGGTATGTTTATGTCACATGCTTGCCTTCTTTTGCTATAAACATTGACATAAAAAAGATCAAATTAGTCAAATTATTAGTTAGTAAAATGAGGGTCAATCTGTATGTGTGAAAGACCATCACTAATTGCTAGTCTAATTTCTTACTTTTCTTAGAACTCCCTGATTTACCTGACTTGGAAGTCCTCAACTTGAAGGAGAATAATTTCAGTGGAACATTACCAATAAAAGGTAAGCACCTTTTTTTTTCTGTTTGTTTATTACTGTAGAAATTATTATGTCATAAATAACAACTCCTATGTTATGAAAGAATATTAATAGCAACGGTAGCAGGGGCTGTGTATATATCAGTATCTGTCATAAATAACAACTCCATTCAACAATTTAAACAAATCAATATACTGTTCTGACTATGTCTTTTATATGTTCTAAATTTTTGGGTAACTTGAGAGAAAATGATGTTTGACAAGTGTTAAAAGTTTTGAAAAAAAAACAAATTGTATTTAATTTTATTAAATTTCAGCAAATTGTTTTATATGTTAATTTGGTAACATTTTTCAGCAAAAAATATAACTTTTATCTTTACTCGATCATAACATTTTTTTTTTGTTTAGTAACCTATATAAGTAATTAATCCTCTCTTTTTTGTCTTTCATATAGCTTTGGCATCTTTCCACCATCTTGAGGTTTTAGATTTGAGTTCGAACAATTTTGTTGGAAGCCTCTCATCAACGATAAAGTCATTATCTTCTCTTAAAGTTCTTTCATTCGCTTACAATAAGCTCAATGGATCATTGCCCGATGATGGTAATTAAGTTATATAAACCAAAGTTGTTACATTACCTTTGCCTGTTAATATGTCTAGTGTTGAATGCCCGTAGTTTTTTGTTCTCTTTTGGCAGGGTTCTGTGGATTATTGAACCTCCAGGAGTTAGATCTTCAAGAAAACATGTTTAATGGAAATATACCCGAATGCTTCAACACGTTGTCATCTCTTAAGATGTTTGACATTTCTTCAAATCTTTTTACCGGAACGCTTTCGCCATCTCTAATGGCTAATCTCACTTCTCTCCAATATGTTGATTTTAGTTATAACAAGTTTGAAGGTCCATTCTCATTCAGTTCATTCTCCAATCATACAAAGCTCAAGGTAGTAAAATTTATAAGCGACAATGATATGTTCCAGATTGAAACAGAAGAGCCTACAGGTTGGATCCCAATGTTCCAGTTAAAAGTTCTTGTGCTATCTAACTGCAATATAAACAGGGCAAAGGGAAATGTTTTTCCTAGTTTTCTAGTTAAGCAGCATAAGTTACAAGTACTGGACATGTCTCACAACTCCATGAAGGGACAACTTCCGAATTGGGTGATTAAACATAACCCAATGCTGGAAGTACTTATTCTAAGGAAGAACTTATTTTATGGTACTATCATGTTGTTTCGTATAAATCATAACATAAGGTTGTTAGATTTATCTGGAAATCTATTGACAGGTGTTATTCCCAAATTTATACAAAGGTTCCTTCCAGGTATATCTCATCTGGATTTGTCCAGTAATTCATTAGATGGTGTTATTCCATCTTCAATTGGTGATATGAGTGAATTAAGTGTACTGGATTTATCTAATAATAAGTTGTGTGGAGAAGTACCAAGTGGATTGATAGCAAACAATTCTCGGTTGTTATATACAGTAAAACTGTCAAATAATAAACTTCACGGTGAGGTGCTTTCTGGAAACTTTAGCTTGGATGGCATTTGGAATCTTCACTTAGATAGCAACAATTTCACAGGCAATATTGGAAATTTGGCAATCACGGATTCTTTAGGTCTTTTGGATATTAGCAATAACTTTTTTACAAGTTTGATACCAAGTTGGATAAGCAATGTGAGCATCATTTCTGAACTTTTGTTGAGGAATAATAGCTTGGAAGGCCCATTTCCTTGCGGAACCACTTCATTCACGTTTCTTGACATCTCAGAAAATTTATTGTCCGGGCCTATCCCATCTTGCTTAAATACGAGACGTCTAGAGCATCTTCATTTAGGTTCCAATAGCTTTACAGGACCGATACCCGATTCTTTTCGTAATTTGACTAAAGTTTTAACTTTAGACATAAGCAACAACTACTTGTCGGGTGAGATTCCTAGTTTTTTTGGTAAATTGTCCAATCTAATAATTCTTCTTTTACGAGAAAACAACCTGATGGGTTCTATTCCAAAACAGTTGTGCCAATTAACTAATGTTAGTTTGCTTGACTTATCCAACAACTCCCTTTCTGGTTCAATACCTAGTTGCCTCCATAATATTACTGGTCCAACTTACCAAGCTTTCGTGCAAGAAAGTACCGCATTAAGTCATGCGCCTTCATTTTACAGTTATAGAGGTTTTATAACTAAAATGCAGGACACCGAGGACAATCAATTCTACAGCCAACAAGACGAGGTTCAATTTACAACAAAAAGCCTTCATCTCACCTATAAGGGTGTCATTCTTGATATTATGTCGGGATTGGATCTATCATGTAACAAACTAACAGGTGAAATCCCTGAGGAGCTAGGATTATTGATCCAGATTCGTGTTCTGAATCTATCTCACAATGTGCTGACAGGGCCTATTCCAGTGAAGTTATCAAATCTCACAAACATAGAGAGCTTAGACCTTTCTTCTAACCATTTGACTGGAAAAGTTCCACCAGACCTAACTAAGTTGAATTCTTTATCTTCTTTCAACGTTTCTTTCAACAATCTATCAGGTAAACTCCCAGAAATGACTGCACAGTTTAGTACATTTACCAAAGAGAGCTATCAAGGGAACGCATTTCTTTGTGGTCTACCGTTAGAGAACAAATGCACCACTGACCCAGAGAGGACCTATCCATCCAATAATGAAGAAGGAACTCATGAGAAATGGTATAATGTGGATATGGTGTCCTTCTATGGAAGTTGCGGTTCCACATGGCTCGTGTTCATGTCGGGATTTGCAGCACTACTTTACATCAATCCGTACTGGCGTAGACAGTGGCTAGAGTTCGTTGAAGAATCTATGTATACATGTTATTACTTCCTTCTTGATTTAGTGAGGAGGCCTTCTGTGCTCTTACGTAATTATGACTTATAATATGTGCAAACTTGCTTTTTATGTATTTATATTATAAATTTTGTGTCTTGGTAGTTGATGTATCATATATGTATGATAATATATAACTAGACAAACCATAAACGTTTTGTGTGCATATATATATATATAGGGTAAGGTTCATGCGAGAACCACCTTTATTGCGAGAACCGCGAGAACCAATGTGAACACAACCTAAAATAGCTAAAAAAACCTAACACCCCCCCCCCCCCCCAACCCCAAAAACCTAACCCCCCCCCCCCCCCCCCCCCAAAAAAAAAAAAAAAAAAAAAAAAAAAAAAAAAACCTAAACTCCCTCCCAAAAACATAAACCCCCTCCCCCACCCCAAGCTAAAATGCTAAAAACTAAACCCCCAAAAAACCTAAAAAAATCTAAAACAATCTAAAAAAAATTTGCTACTAAAAGTAGCGATTTTTTTTATAAAAAATATTAAAAATTTTTTTGTGTTTTTTACCTATTTTTAGGCATTTTTGGTTGTGTTCACATTGGTTCTCGCGGTTCTCGCAATAAAGGGTGGTTCCTAACGGATCTATGTCCTATATATATATATATATAGAGTAGGGTTCGCACGGAAAGTGTGTTTTTCCTAGAAAGTCTAGGAAGCGATCTGGTCCATCCGATTGGTGTGTTTAAGGGTTGAGATTAAATCAATGGCAATCTTGTAATATTTGAGTTTAATTAATTGATTGTTTTAAATGAGTAGGGGCAATTTTGTCAATGGCCGTGTTTTAAATCAATTAGATAACACCCAGTTCCTAATTTCAAGCGATTTTCCCTCTCTCTGCAAACCCATCTTAGAAACCCCAATCCCAACCAAAAATAACTACAATCATGGAAGAAGATAACTTTAGAAACGATGGAGAGCACCAGATCAAATTAAAACACTTCTCCATCTCCACCATCTCCGAGTTCATCATCACCATTCAAATATTGTTCTTATCATCTCCGTTTTCTTGACGATGTGTTTTAACAGCAATCAAATTAATACAGTTGTGTTTTAGCAGCAAGCAGATTCATACAGTTGTGGTTTAGCATCCAGATTCATACAGATGTGTTTTAACAGCAAGCAGATTCATACAGTTGTGTTTTAGCATTCAGATTCATACAGATGTGTTTTAACAGCAAACAGATTCATACAGTTGTGTTTTAACAGCAAGCAGATTCATAGAGATGTGTTTTAACAGCAAGCAGATTCATACAGTTGTGTTTTAGCATTCAGATTCATATAGTTGTGTTTTAGCATCCAGATTCATACAGATGTGTTTTAACAGCAAGCAGATTCATACAGTTGTGTTTTAGCATTCAGATTCATACAGTTGTGTTTTAACAGCAAACAGATTCATATAGTTGTGTTTTAACAACAAACAGATTCATACACTTGTGTTTTAGCATTCAGATTCATACAGTTGTGTTTTAACAGCAATCAGATTCATACAGTTGTGTTTTAACATCAATCAGATTCATACCCTGTGTTTTACCATCTTTATATTGTGGGATCTATAAAAAAATTGACTTTAGCCCTGTAAACTTTTAAAACACATCACCAAGAACATGCTGATAAATTCCAGTAATCTTCTGAACAATGGAATATGCGATGTAATGTGACATAGACAATTACATAAAGCACATTCAGATTGTTAAAATGCAAAAGAACTGTTAAAACACAACCTGATTATATATTGACTTCAGAGTGTTAAAACACACTGACTTCAACCTCTCTGACTGGTAACACACATCACTAAGAACATGCTGATAGTTTTCAGATAAACACATTGACTTCCAGATTTGAATTCGAAAATAATAAAAATTCCGAAAATCATGGAATTTTAGTTAATGAAGATACATTCCAAAAATAAAATTAAAATATGAAATTACATGATAGCCCTTCTACTTAAAATCCCTCAATGACACATGTCCAATTCTTATTCCTTCCTAGACTTTCTAGGAAAAATAGACTTTCCACCCAACTCCTACTATATATATATATATATAGGGAGAAGATCATGCGAGAACCACCTCTTATTGCTAGAACCGCGAGAACGAATGTGAACACAACCAAAAATGCCTAAAAATAGCTAAAAATCACACAAAAAAAATTTTTATATAAAAATCGCCACTTTTCGAAGCCAAAAAAAAAATTAAATTTTTTTTTTAGAAAAAAAAAAAGAGTAAATTACAAGTTTTGTCCTTTATCTATGTCCCAAATTGCAGGCGCTGTCCTTTAAACCAAAACTTGACAGGCGGTGTCCTTTGTGTTTTCAAAATCTTGCACGTTTTGTCCTTTAGGCCAAACTTAGTTAGATTTGTTAGTTAAATCTGGTATCAAGGGGCTATTTTGTAAAAAAAATTTATTCAGGGACTAAATTGTACATAAACGACCCAAGCAATCTTCATCGTCCAGCTCAAGCTCCATGGCTCGTAGGATTGGTGACCCGTCTGACTCGCCTAGCTTCCCACTATCAGCCTACACATCGCTCAATTATACCATGTATATAACTATATATAACTTTTAGAGTAGGCCAATGTATTATATTACCTTGGATGAGTCATTGTCTAAGTAATTATAACTCTGATTATAATCTGTCAATGCAAGAAAATCATCAAAAACCTCTGGTGGGATGAAACTAAAGAGTTGACTGTGTGTATGGCAACATCATATTTTCTGCATAGTAATGCCCTGTCTTCGAGACAAAAGAAGTAGCCAGCGGCCTCCTGCACAATCAGACCATATCATGCGTATGACATCTAAAATTTACATACGAAACTAGAAGCAACTAACACTATGCAAACTTCACAGGTACTTTCTGCATCAGTGAGAATACTAAAATGATTGATACTCTGGTGTTTTGCTATCTTTAGCAGGGGTTTAATTCACAAAAGGATCGTTACACTCATTTAAAACAGCACCAAAGATATGGCTTGCCTGCTAAACGACACTCCTGACACTCCTGGCAGTGGTGGTTGAGGGCGGAGTGGTGTGGCGTCGGAAATGGTGGTCCGGCGGTTGAAAACGGCGGTGGCAGTGGCTGAGGAGGTTGACCGGTGTGAATGGTGGTGGAGATCGTGGTAATGGCGGTGGTTGAAGTCGGTGGGTGACTGACGGTGGTGTGAATCGGTGGATGGTCGTGATGAGGGAAGGTGATGGTTGAGCGGCGGAGGGCGGTGGGTGTGGTGGTAATGGCGGTGGTGGTTGCAGGTGTTTGGGGGCGGTGGTGAATGGGGATAAATGGGGAAGACGACCTAATTTGGGGGTTTTATATTTTTAAGTTTTGTACAATTTAGTCCCCTGAATAATTTTTTTTTTTACAAAATAGCCCCTTGATACCAGATTTAACTAACAAATCTAACTAAGTTTGGCCTAAAGGACAAAACGTGCAAGATTTTGAAAACACAAAGGACACCGCCTGTCAAGTTTTGGTTTAAAGGACAGCGCCTGCAATTTGGGACATAGATAAAGGACAAAACTTGTAATTTACTCAAAAAAAAAAATTTACCACTAAAAGTAGCGATTTGAGCATAAAAAATATTTAAAAAAAATTAGATTTTTTTTTATTTTTTTTAGATTTTTTTAGGTTTTTTGGTGTTTAGTTTTTAGCATTTTAGCTTAGGGGGGGGGGGGGGGGGTGGGGGAGGGGGGGTTAAGGTTTTTGGGGGGTGGGGGGAGGGGGGTTTAGGTTTTTTTTTTTGGGGGGGGGGGGGGTGCGGGAGGGGGGGTTTAGGTTTTTTTTTTTTTTGGGGGGGGGGGGGGTAGGTTTTTTTAGGTATATATATATATATATATATTTAGAGAGAACGGGTGAAAGTGTGAGAACGGTGAGAATGATTATGGATCGTCAGATCAAAACAATCTATGTACAAGATGGCGCGGTGGCGTTTTCGTAAATAACATAAACTTTTTAAAGTGGGCGCGCTTCCATAAGGGCAAAAAAGTAAATGTTCATCTACAAAACACATCAAAGCATGACTGAAAAATATATACTTCCTAGAGAAACCTCCCCAAAAACCAACGTAAAACGCGAAAAACCTAGAAAACGCGAAACAACAAAAACTATGGCATCGAGAAATCAAACCAGATCCAGAGGTAAAAAACATAGTGAGCTAACTTCGATTTACATTGTGCTATTTTATGCTGCTTTTGGCGTTCTAATTTTAATAATAAATTTGCAGTTTCTACAAGTGTGGAAGGGGATCTGCTCCAAAACGCCAAAAACCCAACGAGCACGAAAGAAGACAGCAAGAGGACATGGTACAGAATGTTACTTTTCGTGATGTAAAAATACGCTTTCATACTTTGTTGCCAAAACGCCAAAATTTATATCGTTTGTTTAACAATGTATGAGAACGAAATTCTACATATATGTCATTGTCTTATTGAAAAAACATATATCATTCGTGTGTTACTAAACACCACAAACATGTATCGTTTGATTGCTTTGTTACTAAACGCCAAAACATCTATGGTTTGTGTTATAAACGCCATGTATCGTCTGTTATTGTCTTATTCAACATCTATCATCTGTGATTGATTTATAAAACGCCATACATGTATCATTTGTGTTATTAAACGCCATAAAATAAAACGCCATGAAATCATTTTTTATAGGCGAAGAGAGGTTAAGATTGAGAATAAATGTCTACACTGGCAAGGCTCAAAACGCCACTAAGAGGAAGGCATTAAGTCAGAATGTTGAGGTTGAGGAAGATCCATATCATGAGTTCAGTGGGGCTAGGGTTTTGTCAAGAGTAAAACCTACAAACTTGACTGGTTGGTTTATGAATCTAAACCAAAATCAAGACAGGCAGTACACCAAATGGGGTTTGGTGCTACACTAAAGTTGAAAATAGACACCGTACCGACAATGCTTGGGTG
The DNA here is from genome assembly GCA_030545235.1 of Helianthus tuberosus. NCBI lineage: Eukaryota > Viridiplantae > Streptophyta > Magnoliopsida > Asterales > Asteraceae > Helianthus > Helianthus tuberosus. Next base: position 198,995,396 of record CM060370.1, on the reverse strand, counting down.
CTGGTTGGTTGAAAATAACAATGAAAAGACAAACACCCTAAACGTTGGCAACCATACCGTACATATGAATGAAGAATTGATAGAATGGAAGGGTGCCCATGAACATGAAAAAAAAGACCAACAACTAAAGACTAGGTGGTGGCTGAGTGGAACCAGACGTTCAAATAAACCAAATGAACTGGTGTGGTTATATCATCCGATGCTTGCAACACGCCAAAACCGCATGGTCTCCAACAAAGCATTACACAGGGCCACTGATCATACTTGCGGTAAGAATAAAATTTCCCTATATAACATATATCATTTGTGTGTCATTAAAACACCAAAAAATATCTGTCATTGATGGAGGTTGTGAAATCTGAGTGTTAATGTGTTTAATTTGTGTGATTTATTGCCGTTTACATGATCATACGCCTAGAATATGTTAACTACGTGTGGTTGTGGTTTTACAGGTTAACCGTTTAATTCAGATAAATTGGGATGCTTAGCGATGAACGGAACAAGTAAGGATGACAATCGAGACAAATTGAAGTGATCGGAACGTATTTCGGGTTGCAAGATAGTTTGGGAACACAAGAAACGTGAAATAGCGAAGTTGAAGGGCTTGCTGGTCATCAGTTGAAAGATGCAAGGAAGCTGAATTTCGAGTTGTGATCATCGAAAAACGGTTTGTTTATGTTCAACATTAATGATCACCATCAATATTAGATTATGAGCATGTGGACTTGGGATTGTTTGAAAGAAAAGACACGTATACATGGAGGTGAATACGCACACATAGGAACCATCATTATGCATCATTGAAATATTATACTCATCATCCAATATATGTGAAGATTGAACAAAAAGAAAAGGCAGCCATTTATAGGTAGATATTGGCGGCATTGGGCAGCATCACATCATCGAAATTATCATCATCACATGCTACGTGAACAGCAGACTCTATGGGGTGGAGATTATATTATTTTATCACAATATAAATAAAAAGGAATTTAATAGATAAAAAAGAGGACTCTCTCTTTTGGGCCGAATAGAGAGGAAAACATCAAGTGGGCAGCCAACGAAAAAAGTCAATCACGTGAGAGGGAGGTGGACTTCTTGAAATTGGATTCGAGATAGTGGGCCGAAACATTGAGAATATATGAATCACATTAATTCGTGAAGGGGGGGAGATTCACATCGGTAGTAGAAAGGAGGCAGCCGTCAACCACAACCTTAGGGACGAATTCATCACTATCTTCATCTTTCAAACCACACATGAAAGTCTAATCGGTTCGGGATGACAACCGATGCTGTGAAGACAACCATGAGCGGCTAGGTTTTTCGCGACTTCCTCCCGGTAGACGGTTTTATAGGTTGTTCATGTCTGATTTTTTTATAGTTTCAATCTATGTTATTTATGTGACATATATTTAACTTGATTGATTTGGTTGACATGTGACTTGTTTATATTTTGAGTTCCTTCTTTACAATGTGTTCGGTTGATGACAAAACTTTGAGCGGGTTGGGTGTGACATAAAGAGGGTAGACTTGATATAACTAATTGCTAGTTAACTAATTTATGAACTGGTTGTAACAGACTGCGTAATTTTATATTCACTTGCTTTATCTTTCAATGGCCGAGATTTCTAGTAAATGGCTTATATTAGAGGGGTATGTGGATTGGTAACGTGTAGTTGGTAATTTTGAGATAACCCCGCGCTGTTAGGCCAGTCTGGGAAAATGGTCCTTAATTATCACAACTGGTAAATAAACGTTAACAGAACTATGTCTATGTGGTTCTGTTAAATTAATTAATTCAGAACGTGTCAAATCTAGAACCTGAAATCTGGAGGGAGTTGCTTTGTTTTATTATTGTCTCAACCGTTTAGTTTAGTTTTTTTTATATAATTATTTAAACCGCTCAGTTTTTGCTTTTAGTTTATTTTAGTTTGTTTTAGTTAATCAAATAGAAAACTTAACTGACCACATACTCTCCGTGGATACGATACCCTGGTTACCCTAGCTATCTAGGTTAAATAGGTTTTTGATTGACACTCACGACAGTCATCAATCATTTGAAAAATCTATTTTGTTACAGCTTGCATTGGTGAACGATGCTTGCAATAGAAAACAATGGGACCGAAAAGAAGGATACCCAATTGAGTGGGTTACAACAGATACTCTTGACTTGTTTGAGAGTGCAATGGCAAACGCCTTGTTGGCAATGAAGTAAAAAAGGAAAACAATTAAAAAGGCTAAGGAAGGCAAACCTAAAAAACAAGGAAAATGCATGTTGTTGTTGAAGTTGAAGCTCACGGTGATGATGTTCAGAATGAAGATGAAGATGATGTTCACAACGTTGATGAGCATGCTGATAACGATGATGATGAGTTTGATGATGATGATGGTTTTGATCATGATGATCATTATGATTATATTGGGCTCCACCCTGTTGTGCAAAACGCCATGCACATCAATGATGAGAATGAGAATGAAGATAATGAGGATGAAGAGGCTTCGCTTCAAAGGATGGTGAATGAGGATAGAGAAAGCCGGGAAATGATGTTTGAAGTTTCTGCATCAGGGAACCATGCTCTTATCAAAGGAGTAACACAGTATGACAACATTTTTGCTGATGAAGAAGAACAATACAATGAAACTGAAGAGGTATGTTGTTCAAATAATAAATTTAAAAAAAAACACAAAACACCATGATCAACAAAATCTTTTTTTTTTTTTTAATTTAACAGGAAATGGCTGATAAATTGGATGGGGCATACAAAGAATTAGAAGACTGTTACAATAAAATGAGCACATTGTTAAAACAGTCAAAGACTGAATACGCAAACAACCTCCTGGTACACATTAAATACTCAGAATGTCTGACTTGTTGGAGAACATGTCAAAATTTGTTGATGAAAATGCCAAAGAAGTGCCAGCTGAAAGAGAACAAGGTAAATATGAAACTGAGGTTGAAAATGGGGTGGTACTAGGAGGTGAAAATGAAGAGAGAAAAAAAGTTTGTGTTTAACTTTTTAGGGATATGTTTATAGAAAATTTCGGTGCGGCCTACGTTAGTTTGCGACAATATTAAGAAGCAATCAAGTTCGAATGCGGCAAGTATCATTGATCGGTTCCGTAAGGAGGAAATCAAACAGATGGTTTTTTTATTGTGGCAATGACAAGGCTCCTGGCCCTAATGGCTTTAATATTAAATTTACTAAACATTTTTTGCAATTCTTTGAAGAGGATTTTACTAATATAATGAATGTTTTCTATGACACAAGGAATATAAACCGTGGATGTACTGCTTCGTTTATTGCTCTGATCCCGAAGATAAAAGATCCAGTGGGTTTGAATGATTACCGCCCTATTAGCCTTGTTGGGGTCATTAACAAGGTAATCTCAAAGGTCCTTGCTAATAGCCAAAAAAGGTTCTAGACATGGTAATTTCAGAGTCCCAATCCTCTTTTCTCAAAGGCAAATACATTCTGGATGGGCTATTAATTGTGAACGATGTGTGCTCATGGATTAAGAAGAACAAGAAAAATGCGTTTATTATCAAGATTGACTTTGAAAAATCTCACGACAATGTGAACTGGAACTTTGTGATTTCTGTTTTATCGCAAATGGGATTTCCTGAGCGTTACTGTAGGTAGATTTTAGGGATATTGTCATCGGCTAGGTCTTCAGTTTCAGTTAATGGCGCTACGACGTTTGATTTCCAATTGTCATAGTTAAGGGTCAAAAATGTAAAATTGTTATCTAGAATTGTTGGTCCGAGTTTATGTATTGGTCCGAATTTAAGAATCAGACCGAGTTTATTGTTTATTTTAGTTAAGTTTGGATTAGGGTTGTACACCCTAGTCCGAATTTATGTTGTATCTCGGAAGAACTTAGTGGGCTTCCAAGTTTATGATAGTTTTGGGCTTTAGCCTTTTTGTCTGTAATGTAATCCGAAACTCGTGTGTTCCGGATGTGTTTTGTATTTATACTGTAGTGGAATGAATGACAAGATAGTGAATCTTTTGTGGAAATTTTCTTACAAGCAAACCCTAATCTTTGTGTGGCAGCTACTACTGTGTGTAACGTCATATCTGAGAATACTCTGTGTATTCTCAGGATCTTCTTCAACACTTTCTTGTCCAAATCCCTACCCGCACACCACGTGTCCATGTTTGAGCGAGATCCATTATCGAGAGAGGTTTAAGTGACCTTACATTTACGCTTCTTAGTGTTGTACATGTGCATCCATTGTGTTTTATCCATTGGTTGGTTGTATTGGGTTTAAAATACCTAACCCCACCCATTTTCGTTCTCTCTCTAGAAATCTCTTCTGTCTAACCTCTTATTTTCTCTACCACCGTCATCCTCGATGTTGGTTGCCTTGGCCGAGAAATGTTGAACCAGCAACCAAATCGTTGAGTTGTGACGACTTTGGGTTTTCTGTCGGCTTCGTTTTAGCTGGGTTGCACTCTTCGGTTTAGTGGGTTGTATCCACTTTTGTGTTTAAATCGCTAGAAAACACCACTAATACCGTATATCTCTGCTGCCTAGGTTTTGCCTGAGAATGGGTGGATTTGTGGTTGCATGTGATTTTTTTTGGTTTTGACTCCTTTTTGGCTTATTGCCTGCCGGTATGTTGTCAGGCCCCGATGATGTTCGTTATATACTTTTTTGCCGTTGTTCGGCGATGTGGTTATTGGCTGTGGTTTTGATGGACATGTATGTGGTTCCTACTTTGTTGAGGGTTTTAATCAGCGATTATGGTGCTTTGCTACCTGGTGTGGCAACTCCGGTTGTAGCCATGGTGATACTGACCCGTGCTTTGTTGGCGATGATGATGATGATGACACGAGATGTACAAATGGGTCTAATTTGTAACATGTTTAGGCTTCTTGGTGTTGTACAATGTGCATCCATTGTGTTTTGTGCATTGGTTGGTTGTACTCTTTGGTAAGGGAGTTGTACCTCTCTTGGGTTTAAATACCCAGTCCCACCCACTTTTTTTTCTCTCTTTGAAAGTCTCTTCATAATGGGTGGATTTGTGGTTTGATGTGTTTTTTTCGTTGGTTTTAGCTCTTTTATTTGGCTTGTGTGTTGTCTGGCGCCTATGATGCTGCTTATATACTTTTTCGATGTTGTCCAGCGATGCGGTTGTTGGCTGTGGTTTTGATGGGCATATATGTTGTTCCTGCTTGAGTGCTTTAATTGGCGTTTATGTTAGCTTGCTACCTGGCATGGCAACTCTAGTTGCATCCACGGTGACACTGACTCGTGCTTTGTTAGCAATGATGATGACACAAGATGTACATCTGAGCCTCTTTATGTTGCAACGATTGTGATGATCTGTAGATCCGAGTCGATAGATTTTAGGCGTTTTTTATTTCTTTTGTTTGTGTCATGACTTTAAAGAATTTGCTTGGAAGGTTGGAAAATTATAATCGGATGTACTTGGTGTTTAGTCGAGTTCTTGATGAAATGGTGATAAATAGTGTTGGTTTGATAGTAAAAAAAAACTCATAGCTTTGTCACTAATTGAGTAACTGTCACATCATCATATTTATCAAAAACTTTGTTGTAATATTAGCAAAACGAATTACTATTTTTATTTCTTTAAACAAAAGCCTAGACGAATTAAAGGGTGATTGCTGATTAGATTGGTAGGTGGTGCAGGATACGGTTGTACATTGATCACCATCCCCACTTACATAGTGTTTGACTTCATTATTGATCTAACTCAAATCTTCTTCCATCACATCTAAATAATTAAACAATTTTTAATTACTTATTCTTATAACCTACAAATCTAAAGGACTTGCACAATAAGTAAATGGGCCAAGTAAATGGTCCACTTAGAGCAATCATATATTTTAGATAGGGGTGTTCATGAGCCGATCCGATCTGATCGAGGGCCTGCTCATGCTCGGATTGAATTACAACCGATCCGATCGGATCGAATTTGCAAAACCGAACACAAAAGTGATGCTCATGCTCGGATTGAATTTGAATTGATCGGATCGTTTTTTGCTCGGTTTCGCTCGGTTTTTATCAAATCCTAACTAAAATCGAGCGGATCGTTTTCGCTCGGTTTCGCTGGATTGAATTATAAGGCTGCGTTCAACAAAAACAAATCCTAACTTAATTAAAAACATGTCCAACACTTTACTAACAAAAGCAATACATAACTAAAATCATGATTCTAAAAATGTTTCTTTACAATATCAAGAAGCACAAAATAAAGTGCGAAATACAAATTGTCATTTAGTTCAAAAGCCATAAACTTCTGGTGTTAGATTTTGGTGTGTGGCAAGGCAACTGGCAGCGGCGATATGCAGATCTTCGAAGTTCGAACAATCAGTTTATGAGTGTTGTTTTAGGAATTAGGGATTTAGGGGTTAGATTTTAATATTATCTAATAAGTTGGGCTAGTATATATTTTGGGCTTTTAATTTTTTTTGGGCTAGTATATTTTTTTTTGGGGTTTTAATATTTAAAATCTATAATATATATATATATATATATTATATATATATATATATATATATATATATATATATAGGGAGAAGATCATGCGAGAACCACCTCTTATTGCGAGAACCGCGAGAACCAATGTGAAACACAAACAAAAATAGCTAAAAAAACCTAACCCCCACCCCCCCCCCCCCCCCCTAAAAAAAAAACCTAACCCCCCCCCCCCCCAAGCTAAATGCTAAAAATAAAAACCCCCAAAAAACCTAAAAAAAAACCTAAACCCCCCTCCCCCACCCCCCAAAAACCTAACCCCCCCCCCCCCCCCCCCAAACTAAAATTCTAAAAACTAAACCACCAAAAAACCTAAAAAAATCTAAAAAAAAAAATCTAAAAATTTTTTTTTTAATATTTTTTATGCTCAAATCGCTACTTTTAGTGGCAAAAAAAAAAATTTTAGTTTTTTTTTGCTTCGAAAAGTAGCGATTTTTATATAAAAAATATTAAAAAAAATTTGTGTGATTTTTAGCTATTTTTAGGCATTTTTGGTTGTGTTCACATTGGTTCTCGCGGTTCTCGCAATAAGAGGTGGTTCTCGCATGATCTTCTCCCTATATATATATGTATATATGTATATATATATATGTATATATATGTATATATATATAGAGTAGGAGTTGGGTGGAAAGTCTATTTTTCCTAGAAAGTCTAGGAAGGAATAAGAATTGGACATGTGTCATTGAGGGATTTTAAGTAGAAGGGCTATCATGTAATTTCATATTTTAATTTTATTTTTGGAATGTATCTTCATTAACTAAAATTCCATGATTTTCGGAATTTTTATTATTTTCGAATTCAAATCTGGAAGTCAATGTGTTTATCTGAAAACTATCAGCATGTTCTTAGTGATGTGTGTTACCAGTCAGAGAGGTTGAAATCAGTGTGTTTTAACACTCTGAAGTCAATATATAATCAGGTTGTGTTTTAACAGTTCTTTTGCATTTTAACAATCTGAGGGGCTGTTTGGCAAACCTCTTAATGATTCATTAAGAGGTGCACCTCTTATTCGGACAGAGGTGATAGTGTTTGGTTGTGCCTCTTAATGGCAAACCTCTTATTCATTCAGTGCTGAATCATTCAGCATTGTGAACTTGCTGAATGAAAAAAAAAAAGACAAATGGTACCCCTCTCTTCTCCTTCTCTTCTCTGGAACCACATATCTGAACTCGAACCTGAACCACATATCACCGCCGCCGTGAGCGGCGTCGGACGTCACTGCGTCACCCCCACCCCATCGTAATCATCATCATCTTCAACAGCGGCATCATCGTCTCGTAACACCACCATCACCGCTGCTGCTGCCGCCGTTCGTTTAATTAGAGAGAAGGAGAGGTCTGTGTGCGGCTGTAATCGAAGAAGAAAGAGAAGAAAGGGGGTGCGGCTGGAGTTGTCGGAGTAGCTGGCCGGCTCGTCGCCGGTGTAGTTTCATCGGAGAGAGATCGAGAGAGTTGAGAGTGAGAGCAGAGACAGGTGGATGATCAGCTCGGTTGTGTGGGTGTGGTTGTCGGAGAGGAACGGCGCCGGAGGGTCACCGACCACCGTCGGCTCCCCCGGTGTTCTTGCCGGAGCTCCGGTATTCTAGAGAGAGAGCAGAGGAAGGGGTTTGAGAGCTTTTGAGTTTTGAAAGTCCAGTAGACATTTTTATGTTTTTTTTTTGTTTAGAGGGGTAAAAATGTAATTTCACACGGTCATTTAGATGTGCAACCAAACAGCACTTTACTGGTTCAGCACTTACTGGTTCAGAGCCTCTTACCCATTCAGACCTCTTATTCATTCGGCACTTATTGATTCAGATGTTGCCAAACAGCCCCTGAATGTGTTTTATGTAATTGTCTATGTCACATTACATCGCATATTCCATTGTTCAGAAGATTACTGGAATTTATCAGCATGTTCTTGGTGATGTGTTTTAAAAGTTTACAGGGCTAAAGTGAAAAAAAGGGTAGGGATCTTAAGAGAAGTACACCCTATTTGAGAAACTTGAGAAGCAATCTGGACCACACATTTTCCCTAAGCAAAAAAATGCAAAAAAAAGGTGAAAAAAGTGCAAATTTTTTTTTTTTTTTTTTTTTTGGAAAAATCGCAGATTTTTATTTAAGGATTTAATTTTTTATTTTAATTTTTTTTTGGGATTTATACACATGTGTATATTGTTAATCTTTTAACTATACATATATGTATATTGTCAATTATACATATATGTATATACATGTTTAAAATTGAAAAAATATGTGTTATAAATCCTAAACCTTATACCATAAATACTAAAGCTAAACCTTAATGCTAAACCCTAAACCCTAAAGCTAAACCCTAATTCTAAACCCTAAAGCTAAACCCTAATTCTAAACCCTAAAGCTAAACCCTAATGCTAAACCCTAAAGCTAAAACTAAACCCTAAAGCTAAACCCTTAATGCTAAACTCTAATGCAAACCCTAAAAATAAAGCTAAACCCAAAGTTAAAGTTAAAGCTAAACCCTAATGCTAAACCCTAAAGCTAAACCCTAAACCATAAAGCTAAACCCTAAATACTAATGCTAAACCCTAAATAACACTTATTTTTCAATTTTAAACATGTATATACATATATGTATAATTGACAATATACATATATGTATAGTTAAAAGATTAACAATATACACATGTGAATAAATCCCAAAAAAAAAAAAATTAAAAAAAAAAAAATTAAATCCTTAAATAAAAAGCTGCGATTTTTCCAAAAAAAAAATTGCATTTTTTTCACATTTTTTTGCATTTTTTTACTTAGGGAAAATGTGTGGTCCAGAATGCTTCTCAAGTTTCTCAAATAGCCTACTACTTCTCACATGATCCTTATCCTATATATATATATATATATATATATATATATATATATATATATATATATATATATATATATATATATATATATATATATATTAATAAAAATAATTCGAGCGAAACCGAGTGATCGACGAGCGAGCAGATCTTTGCTCATGCTTCGATTGAATTTGAATCGAACCGATCCAAGCGGCTCATTTAAAACTGAGCGGGAACTGAACGAGCATTTTTCGAGCGATCGTTGAGCAGTTTGGACAACCCTAATTTTAGCTATCTTTTTCCTTAACTACTTTTTATAATGAATTATTATAATAGAGTTTATTTTTTGGTTTTCTATTTTTATAATTATTTTTTAATATTTTATTGTTATAATTCATTTTGAGTAGATTACGTTTTTCGCTTGTAACTAAAAAATATGATATTATATAAAAACTTTTGAGTATGCTATTACGATGTGCTTATTTATATCTACGTTTAGACATAATTTTTATTTAAAACCGAGTTGTACAAAGTAATGTAAAGTTTACCATTTTCGTTATTTTAGCAAGATAATATGTTTTATAAGTGGTTTACCCTATTCGTTATTTGAGTAATATAATATGACGTTTAATAAAATCCTGAATATACCATTGCGACGTGTTTAATTTTATCTACAATTCAATCAAGTTTTTATTCGAACAAACGTCGATACGGGTGTTGTGTTTAGTTTTATGGTTTTCTTGATACTGTGATACAAAATTAGTTAATTTTTTTTTATATAGTTACATTGTTTACCTTTTTTATATTTGAGTAACATAATTAAAATTTTTAATCGTTGCAACAAGCTTATTTTTTATCTACGTTTTTAATCGAATAGGTTATAGTTGATTTTTTTTTTTGTTCTTTACTGTGATGAATTTAACCAATATTGTTCGAACTATATCGATACGAGTACCTTATTCATTTTGTATGGTTCTCTCGATGATGTGACGGTATAATAGTGATTGAAAATAAAGTTGTATTGGCAATAAAGTATTTTTAGACCCGTGTGTTATAGCCAGTGTCAGTGAACCAATGCCCTGCAAGAACAACATCGGTACCCGTATTTGCTTTTATAGTTTTCGATCATTATGAAACATGTGTTGATATCCTTTTGGACGTATATCTTATGGTTGCTATATCGAGTAAAAATATCATACGGATACTTTAATGAACTGATCCAATATTGACCGAAATCCCGCTACGAAGCAAGGGGAATACCACTAGTTATGTTACATAATATATGATGATATGAAATACATGTATTACAACTTTTTATTTGTAATTAAACATTTCAAGTTTTATTTCTAATTTACTATAACATATAACATGAATGGAAAAAATCAAAATAACTAAGGACATCTCTATGATTGATCTAAATAGTTAAAACATTCATACCATGATCATACCCATGTCTATATGTTAACTATACATATGAATTGTATTAGGTTGAAGATATAAAATGTTATAGAATATTTAACACCAGAGAATAAAGAACAATTGTTAGCCACCAATGGTTCCATCTTATTACAAATAAATGAGAGTAATTACAAAGAAATTGGAACTGAATTAAAACTTAATGAACTAACTAATTGATTAGGTCTAATCCTTTAACGTAACAACACTCACATTTAACGTGTCAAATCGTGTATAAAAATATTAACTATTTTAGGTCGGTTAAATGAACTAACTAATTGATTAGCTCTAATCATTTAACCGAACAACACTCACATTCGACGTGTCGAGACATGTATAGATATATTAATCAGGGGCGGACCTAGCACTTAACGAGCCGTAGCACGAGCTACGGCTAAACTTCGTCGGTATAGTGTAAAATTAGTGTTGTTTCCTCTGTTTTTATAAACTTTCTTATATATATATTACACAAATTATTTACATAAACCAAAATGAAGTTGGTGTAGTGACTGGTAAATGGCTACCTTCTGTCTCTAATTGCTGAGGAAGGTTGTCCGGGTTCGAACCTTTCGAGCCAAATTTTTGTTTGGTAATGTGGGTTAATTTCTTTGTCTTTGTGTATGTCTATAAACTTTATTAGATACAATTCATAGTACAGTGCATTTAATGCCTTTTACTTTGTTTTTGTTTATACTCTACATCTCCAAACTTTATTAAGTGAATTTCATAAAATTTAACAAAACACGTATTCCATCCACAAAAATTTTTTATGGTAAATTCTCTCTTGATGACTAAAGGAATACAAATATTTTGACATGTTTATATGTTATATATAGTTGGTTATCAATGTATATGATACTTTTTTTTTCAATTTGACCTTTATACATAAATAAATACTAGTAGCGTCTCACGCTTCGTTTAACTATTTAAAATAATCATTTTGCAACAATAATTTTATTTTGTTTTATTGTTATGATATTATTAAAATTATCGTCTTATTATTATTTTTTATAAATAACTTTATATTAAGGGACGGTTCTGCCTAGATCTAAAATATTATTTTTTAGGATACCCCTAAACTTTTTTTCTTGTTCCGCCACTGAAATTAAGTATTTTAGGTGGGGTTCTAACACAATTTTAAGCTTTAAATTTATAAACAATGTAAAATAAAATCACTTCTACAACATGTTAGGACAAGTGCACTCACTGTTAGCGTAGTATAGCGAAAGTAAGATTCCAATATCGTCCAACGACCCAAGAGCTTTCAATACCGGAATGTTATCAACGCCTAGTCAAACCAACAACTAAGTTTGTGGCAATATTTTAAAAGTAAAACAAAGCAAATAAAAAAAAATGAAAGCGATAATCAAGAAGAATTACTTGAACCCAACTTCCTAATAATGTCTAAAATAACGTCTTTGGTTAAGCATTTTTCAAGCGATCATTGTACGAAAAATACTCCTATTCGATGTGTTCTCCCAAATACTCTGCGAAAGAACTTATCTAAAGTCGTTCTATAAAGAAAATGAATTTATACGCTATTAATGCCATAAGGTAGTAGGTTTCCTTTTTTGGGCAAACGTTACACTCGCCTATATTGGTCAAAAGTAGCAAGGAGACCATATGTTAAAAAAGGATACTATGATTCCCTTGATTTGGTGCTATCTCATCAAGGATAGTAGCAATGTGAAAAACCAAGTCTTTGCACATAGAATATACCACCTCTCCTTACAAGGTATACTTAACCCAAATCACATTTCGAACCCCCTTCCAAGTAGTTAAGATGTTTTTGTAAGACGTAAAGACACGAATGCTTGAATCAACATACACGAAGTAATGGATGAATTAACGCTCTCTTTCAATTTAACAAAACCATATTTAAAGTCATTAACATACACCAAATGAAAAGTCAAAAACTAAGAAATTAAAAAGACATTAAAGGTTCATCTTCACCAAGCGATATAAGAACTTTAGCAAATAATGGGCATAGTGATGAACATCCTCAAGCTTGTATGAATAAACATGTTAATCAACAAGATTTAATTGTTATAAATATAAGTTCTTACAATCTTGGATTCTAAGACAAACCAAACTCTATCCAAGACGGAAATATGGTGGACAGTGATGGTGAGTGAGAGAGACAGGGTGCCAAAGGATGAGGAAAATAGCAACCATACACTCTATTAATAGGCTGAAATAGGGGAGAGGCACGGCCGTGTGCCTAAAATGGCATGACCCGTGTGAGTGTCTTCTACATCCATTTTGTTTTTTAGCCAAAGTTCGTATATAGACAGGGGCGTGTGAGTTGAGACCGAACCCAAGTCCACTTTGTGGGTCCCATGAGACTTAGATTTGAAAATCGTCATGAGGAAATGCCACTAGGGTATTTCAAGGGACGCACTACCCGTGGTGCTGGCCTATTTTCACTACTAGAAAACTACATTTTTTCCTACAAATTTCCCACAACTCAATTTTTTTACAATTTTCCTACAATTTTTTGACAAAAAAGAAAAACAAAAAAAAACCCAAAACTTATCCACAATTTTCCTACAAAATTGCCACACAACAAGCATTTGTAGCAATTTTGTAGCAAAATATATTATCTTTGTGACAAAATTCCTACAAAATAAATAAGAAATTTAAATTATTTGTTACTATAGCAAAATAAATAATTTAAAAAATAAATTTTCATAATTTGTCGGAAATTTGTAGCAACTAGCTACAAATTTGCGACAAGTGTAATTTATTTTATTTTTCGAGTCTGAATTTCAGTAAAATAAATAATTAAATAACATAAAGTGTTAAATCTGTCGAAAATTTGTAGCAAATTGATCTTATTTGCTACAGTTTTTCGACAAAAAAGGGTCAAATTATTTGTTATTTCTTAAGTTAGTTAAATAAAAAAAATTTAAAAATAAAATGCTAAATTTGTCGAAAATTTGTAGCAAATTGACCTCGTTTTCTACAATTTTCTTACAAAAAAAAAAAGTTATTATATTTGTAATGTCTAAATTTTTGCAAAATAAATAAATTAAAAAATTAAAACTTAAGTTGTAGCAAATTTGTAGCAAGTTGCTACGGATTTCCTACAAAAATGTTATTTTATTTGTTAATTTATCAATTTTAGAAATAAAATGTTAAATTTGTCGGCAATTTGTAGCAAACTAACACACCAGTAGCTACATATTTCCTACAAAACCATATTTTGTCGGCAATTTGTAGCAAACTAACACACCAGTAGCTACAGATTTCCTACAAAACTATATTTTGTCGGCAATTTGTAGCAAACTAACACACCAGTAGCTACAGATTTCCTACAAAACCATATTGATTATAAAAAACATATAGTTTTGAAAATAAAATTTTACATTTGTGGATAATTTGTAGGAAATTGACCTTATTTGCTATAGTTTTTCGACAAAAAAGGGTCAAATTATTAATTATTTCTTAACTTAGTTAAATAAAAAAAATTAAAAATAAAATGCTAAATTTGTCGAAAATTTGTAGCAAATTGACCTCGTTTTCTACAATTTTCTTACAAAAATAAAAGTTATTATATTTGTAATGTCTGAATTTCTGCAAAATAAATAAATTAAAAAATTAAAACTTAAGTTGTAGCAAATTTGTAGCAAGTTGCTACGGATTTCCTACAAAAATGTTATTTTATTTGTTAATTTATCAATTTTAGAAATAAAATGTTAAATTTGTCGGCAATTTTTAGCAAACTAACACACCAGTAGCTACTGATTTCCTACAAAAACATATTGATTATAAAAAAAAACATATAGTTTTGAAAATAAAATTTTAGATTTGTGGATAATTTGTAGGAAATTGACCTTATTTGCTACAGTTTTTCGACAAAAAAGGGTCAAATTATTTGTTATTTCTTAACTTAGTTAAATAAAAAAAAAATAAAAAAAAATGCTAAATTTTTCGAAAATTTGTAGCAAATTGACCTCGTTTTCTACAATTTTCTTACAAAAAAAAAAAAGTTATTATATTTGTAATGTCAAATTTTTTGCAAAATAAATAAATTAAAAAATTAAAACTTACGCTGTAGCAAATTTGTAGCAAGTTGCTACGGATTTCCTACAAAAAAGTTATTTTAATTGTTAATTTATCAATTTTGGAAATAAAATGTTAAATTTGTCGGCAATTTGTAACAAACTAACACACCAGTAGCTACAGATTTCCTACAAAAACATATTGATTATAAAAAAACATATAGTTTTGAAAATAAAATTTTACATTTGTCGATAATTTGTAGGAAATTGACAACGGTTCTTACAGATTTCCTACAAACTGAAAGTTATTTTATTTGCTATTTATCAAATTTAGAAAACGTATATTTTTAAAAAAATAAAATTTTAAATTTGTCAGAAATTTGTAGCAAATTGTCACCAGTTTCTACAGATTTCCAACAAAAACAATATTTTATTTGTTAATTATTAATTATAAAAATCATTTAATTTTATTTGTCAATAATTTGTAGCAAATGACCCTGGCTGAGGAATAGTTACGGGGGCGTAAAACAAAAAAATACGCTGATGGGGACCGACAAACTATGTGCAGTGCTTTACTCATTTACGACAAATAATAAATAAAAAGGTCATTTACTCACTTACGATACGATACGATACCATACCATACCATACGATAAGATATGACACGATACGATACGATACGATACGATACGATACCATACCATACCATACCATAAGATATTATACGATACGATGCCATACCATACCATATTACCATACCATACCATACAATACCATACCATACCATACAACACCATCCATACCATACCATACCATACCATACCATACCATACCATACCATACCATACCATACCATTACCATACCATACCATACCATACCATACAACACCATCCATACCATACCATACCATACCATACCATACCATACCATACCATACCATACCATACCATTTCATATGATAAGATACGACACCATACCATACGAAAAATACGATACGATACGATACCATACCATACCATACAACACCATCCATACCATACCATACCATACCATACCATACCATACCATACGATAAAATACGATATCATACCACACGATAAGATACGAGACGATACCATACGATACCATACCATACCATACCATACCATACCATACCATACCATACCATACCATACCATACCATACCATACCATATGAGACGACATGATACGATACCATATTACACGATACGATACCATACTACACTATACTATACGATACGATAATATACGATATGATACGATGCGATACGATACGATACGATACCACCACCATATCTATATTTCTTTGTCTTCGACAACCACCACTATCCATGTGTCTCATCATCTCCGACAATATCTCTGAGTTCCGATCTAGTTTTGTGAAGTTGTGGATTTCGGCGGTGGTGGGTTTTAGAAGGGTTCCCTTTGCAGTTATACTTGAAAAAGGAAATTCTTTGATTTATTAGGGTTTAGTAGCAATTAAATATGAAATTAGTGGTTTAGGATACACAGCAGGCGATAGGGAAGGGTGTTGGATGTAAGGAGGTAGGTAATGATGATGGAAGCAGACGGATTTGGGGCGGCGAAGGAGGTAGGTGATGATTGCTGGATTTGGAGTTGTGGTGGTGACGGTTGGATTTGGGGTTATGGTTGCAGTCGAACTTGGGGTTTTGGGATTTGGGGTTACGAAGGGGTGCGTTTTTCAAGTGAGGTGATGGTGTTTGATAGTGGTGGTGAGGTGGTGGTAGTGGTGTCTGATGGTGCTGGTGACGACTGGTGGTTGTTACAAAAGGGAGAAAGAGAGATATACTGAGTGAGAGGAGGATGATGAAGTGAGGAATGTTTTTTTTAATGATTATAATACCATACCATACCATATGATAATATATTATACCATATAATATACGATACTATACTATATATACTATATTGTAAGATACGGTATGATGCAGGTCCTATAACGATTCCGAACGTTACCACCCTGAATCCCTTGTGTAACGAATCGAACCGATACGGACGATTTCTTACCGCATAGCACGGGCAAGATGCATTTAATTTTATATAATTCTTCTGAATCCCTTGTGTAACGAATCGAACCGATACGGACGATTCCTTTCAGTCAGCTCTTGTACTTGCCGTGACAAATCTTGGTTCTGATTGTTCAACCTAGCCATTTCAACTACCATTTGATCCGGATGTAAATCCATTTGAGGCACCGTACTTGGGCCTGCTATACCAGTTGGTGGTAGTTGTTCCACTTCGTTCAACAGTGACAGGAAAGACTGTGGCAAATGTGATTCCGGTTCTAATTGTTCTTGGAGCATCATGTTTTCATAAGTTTCTTACATTGCTGGATCCTCCTCAAAAACTATGGGTGAGAGGCCTTGTGAAACGTTTGATGCTAATGGTTGGAATATGTTAGTGGTAATAGGTTCGTGTACGTATGGCGGCGGTGGTAGCATGTCATATCGACAAAAAGATGATGGAGGGAATTGCAACAATAATTGTTGTAGATTTTGTGTGGGGGTACTGTCTAAAACAAATGGAGCTCCCCCCGACTGAGATGGTTGAGTCGGGGTTAGTCTAATGAGATTGCAATTTACAACCCCAGGTGCCTTTGGTGGAGATAACCCCTGGATAACCTGGTCACTTAAGACACCAAAAGATTTTGCTAGTCTAGTAATGTAAGATCAAGATAGACAATGGTAGATCATAAATGTCTTAATGGACCATTTTGGTCCTTAATGAATCGTAGTGGACCACAGTAGATCATACACGTCTTAATGGAACATATCGGGTCTTAATGGATCACAATGGCCAATTTTAGATCATATATATCTTAATGGACCATATTGGGCCTTAGTGAATCACAATAGATAATTGTAGATCATACATGCCCTAATAGACAATATTGGGCCTTAATAGATCACAGGCCATTGGTAGTTTCTCAAGTTTGTGCTTGATTAGGCCTCGACTCATTTATTATTGACTAATTAATATATTAGATAAAAATAATAGACCAATTTAGACCCGCGGGCTTGATAAGTGAAGCTCGGGCTCATTTACTAAACACGTTTATTTTTAGGTTCAGGCTTGGCTTGAAAGCAAGTTTAAATAAGTTTGACTCCGTCTCGATAAGGCGCAACTCGTTTTAAGTTTTTTTTCGAGCCGATCTCGATCAACTTACAAGCCGCTCGACTCGTTTGCACCCTAATCATAATGGACAATTTACTTTCTCTGCACAATATGTAATTTATATATTTAAAAAAAGTTGTATAATTTCAATTTAGTTTTTATAACTTTATATATTAAAAGTTGAAAAATTAGAAACTAGTTTTCCTCCTAAAAATTTCACCCCTTTAAAGCTTCCCTCCAACAAATATGGCTCCCAATTTGAACTCCCCCCAAAAAAATTCTGAAAAACAGCAACAAAACTTATGAAAACAAATCAAAACCCTAGCTTCCAATTTCATACCAATGGTTAGAAACTCTTCGACCACTAGTCCACTACCGTTCCCCCGCCCCTCCGTCGCCTCTCTCACCTTAATCAGATTCTACAACGAAGTTCCTAAATACAGCAAAGGAAAAAATCAAAGGAGTCCCTGCTGGAGGCAATGAGATCTGCTTCGGTAAATCATACAACCCATGAACATTCGTCGTTTGTTGTGGTGTGTTTCCGTTCAAGTCCGTTCGAGTCAGCACATCACCGAATCCGTTGCCTCTCTTCCGTCCAACTTTTAGGGCTCAAATGTCATCTATCGGAAACAACTGTTTCTTTAAACCCATAAACCCCATTATCGCCACCGGACCACCGTTATTGTCTCCAGGACCTTCACATCAACCCTAATTTGATAGCCGCTGCAACAAAACACATCAACTTACAAGCATGAGGGTAACTATCTTAAGGTAATTATGCTTCAGCGTCTTGTTGTTTTCGAGAATTACTTCAATAAACCTGATTTTGTAACAATTGCAGTGTGCATAATTACATTGTTAACTTGAATATATATTGTATTGTTGCGTCAGAGGGTTTCTAGAAACTACGGTCAGGAGAATGCTGTTGAATGAGTCAGAGCTCTAAATGCTGCTAAATTAGATAAGGTCATAGCTTATTGGATATTTAATTGATTTGTGTTTGCTAAATGCTGCTAAATTAGATAAGGTCATAGCTGTTGAATGAGTCAGAGCTGCTAAATGCTGCTAAATTGGCAATCCTCCTGCCAATGGAGTTAATCCACATTCTCCTATGCACACAAAGAATTTGGTGGGGCTTGGAATGAAAATTGATATATGCCTACTTATCAAGGCAAATTATTGATTTAGTAACTACAGTTAGAATTTTTATTGATGAAACCTTTGCAGATCATTAATTAGTGTTAGTTATTTGGTACCTTCTTACGAAATGACCCGGACCTATTTTGGGGAAAACACGTTCTGACCTGACCCAAAACAACCATCTTTTGAACTGACACGTTTTGCCCCAGACCCGTTCTAGCCGAACCCATCCTGACCTGCCACCCACCCGACCCAACTCAACCATTTCGCCACTCATCCGGGCGTAAAACAAAAAAAATACGCTTAATTTACTAGAAGTTGTATTAGTTGTCAAAGGATTTGAAGTTGGATTAGTTGTCATAGGATTAGAAGTTGTAGTTTTCTTTGGTTAATTACCCGTTTCAACCCCTTGTGCTCAATACTAGGTGGATTAGTTGTAGTATGTGAAAGCTTAAAACACAAAATTTCCTACTATTATGAACTGATTTTACTAGATGTTGATGAACATAACAGTGGTTGCTCACCACAGTTTAAGAATGACATGGCATCATATATTTAGACACTTAAAAGATGCATTTAAGAAAATTAGAGCAAAAGAAGCTGAAGAATTCTTTCATGTAAGTATAAAGAAATCGTTCATGTAAGCATGTCTTTCTTGTAATCTAGTTGGTATATCTCTAGACATGATGTAGTACAATTTCTTCTTCGGATCATTTCAGACCCATTAAATTGATTCAGATTTTATTTACTTAATATTTGTTTCTCTTTCTGGAATTGGGTATTTAGATAAAAGGAGTATTATAGACTTGTTTTTTGATTAGTTCAAATGTAATGCCTTATATATTTTGTGATTGCAGAAAGCCTTGATCGCGAGGACACCGGTGAAGAACAACTTTTTGCTTCAGAAAACTGCTCATCAAACGAGGTTGAGCTCAATATTTATCTACAAAGATTAAAGGTATATTGCGTAATACCCCTCGTTAACCTTCATTGTGATAAATGCTATTTGGTAATTAAATTCTTATGAGAGCACTCAGCCACTCACCTTGTAGTCTTCATCTCCTTTATCTCCAAATTTTAGAGATTTGTCTTATTTTTCTTCTCCATCTCCATCTCCAAACTATAAAGATTTGCTACAATGAATCTCTATGTATAGAGATTCACTATTCACATCTTCAAAATCTTTATTATAGCTCAAGCATTTCGGTTTGTACCTCAAGCATGGAAGAAAGAGAAAGAAATTATAAAAAATAATACTATAGAGATGGAGAATGGGATGTGGAAGGTTAAACAATTTTAGACATAAATTTAGAGAAAGGTAATTTTTGGAAATGGAGATGGAGATTCCAATGGGAATGCTCTAAGAAATGAAGGGTATTGAGATTTTTGTCAGTTTTTTAATACACACTACTAATCACTTCCTAGATATAACGTATTATCTCATGGATGATCTTATATATGTAAAGTGACATCTTTTGCAACCTGGGATCCTTTTGACACTTCCAATGTTATTAACAGGACCAATATGAAGTGTCGTGTTCATACCAGGAAGTTGCGGAAAGCCCACATGTACTTTTCTATTCCCTACTCTTGATATGTTTTGTTAGCATGCTGTCAACTGTTTGCAAGTTTTCTTGCTCTCTCAAATCCTTGCCTGCTTTAACATAATGTTTAATGTAAAAAAACTTCCAGTTGTCTGAGCTTTGCGCCTAGTCGTGCTCACGACCCGCAATCATCCTTTTATTATGCAATTTTATTAAAAGCTCAACATGCAATATATGAATATAAAAAATATATATTATTACAAATGTAAGTTTTAGTGAAGCAATTTAGGAAGTTCGTATGCATTTGGATACGCTATGGATGACTTTCAACATGTTCTACCCATTTGACCCCTTTCCTTTTATCTTTAACTTGATAACTTAGTCCATTGACCCGTTGGAGGTGAAACAGAGTAAAAATCAACCCATTCTTATGTAAATAAGTCGAACTTGCCACTTCGATATCAATGAAATTGGACCCATATATCTCATAGTTGAAGCAAATGATTCAAAAGCTTTGTTTTTTTGTTTTGTTTTTGTTTGACCTGTTTAAATTTAAACACAACTCAAAAAGACACTTCATAAGTAAATGGGTTGAAATTGCCTTCTCTACTAAAAATTATTCTGACAATTTGCATATTCTTGGTTTAAGGTACTTGATGCATTGATTGGTCTTTGTTGCCGAACAAGCATATCAGCAGATGCTTTATGGGATGGAGGTTGGCTTTTGAGGCAATTGCTTCCGTATTGTGAGACTGAGTTTAACACTCACCATCTTCAATCCCTCAAGGTAACTCCAATATTTTTTTGTCATGAATTATATTTATAATATCCGTTAAAACTGTAGTTTAGTTTGATTTAGATCAAGAAATAGTATGTCTGAAGAGAATTGGACATGAATCTGAGATCCTGCATGGTTTATTTTACAAGTGTTTTCTCTCAAGTGACATTAAATTCTTCCTTACAGGATTCCTTTACTAAGCGCTGCAACCAACTTGTTGAAGAACAAAGAGGATCCTGTCCCGATCTACTCATACAAGTGTTGTGTGATGAGTGGAGAAAATGCAAAAGAGGTACTTGATGTCTATAAGAAGTATATTAACTTCTATTTATGTTTTTTATTCATATCTCATAAATTCGTTTTTGTTCTTATTTGTAGCAATTGAGGCTTCCTCCCCTCGAAAGGAACCTAAGTCCATACTCTTCCGAACAAAGAAATCTTCTTTCGATGCTGGTGAAACAATGTACGATCGTGTAAAGGTATCCCCAAATCCAATCCTTAATGCATGTCTGTATTATGTATGCACTCTAATGAAAAACATGATTTTTTTTTCTTTTTTTTAAACTTAGGTGTTCGTGCTTCTCCATCAGCTCCAAATTTGCTCATCCGGTAGACCGTTACCAGATCAGCCTCCTGTATATTATTGGTCCAAAACTGTGCACTGAATTACATGTTGGTTAGTCTTTGCTTATCTAGTTATTAAAGGTTGCATACTTGATCTAGTTACCTATTAATCAGTCAATATGGTTACGGTTTATCTATAGTGGGCAAATAGATACACAACAAGAAGTAAATGCCCAATAGAATCCACCCATAGCCTACCTATTGATAGGGTCTCGGAGGGTGAGATGTAGGCAATCCTAACCTCGACCTCAAGGAATATAGAGGCTATTAGTGAAGGTAATAGTTTAGGCTTTAAATGGGAATAATGAGTTTGCTGATATGGGTTTCATATGGTCCTATTGAAGGTAGCTTGTTTGTGATTGATTGAGTACATTGCTGGTTGAATAGGTTTGTTATGGGCGGGTTTGGGTCACGGGTCAGAGTGGGCCGTGCGGGTCAGAATGGATCGGGTCAGAATAGGTTATTTTTAAACATGGTTAATTTGATTCGGGTTAGAATGGGTTCACGTCAATTTTGATTTGGGTCAGAAGGGTTCATTTTCAAGGTTTATTTGGTTTGTGTTAGGAAATTTTACAAAATAAGCACGAGTCGAGATGATTTTTACCACTCATGTATAAATATGTTTAAGAAAAGTAAAATTGCAAGAAACATAAGGAATTGCGTACTTATAATACTTTTTAATAATTTATTAAAATAATTAAGTACAAATAAATAACAACTTTTTAATATGATATTTCATTTTTTTTAATAGGTATGTTTGTTTGTATTTTGTTATACGGGATTTTTACGTTGTTAGTTAGATTTTTGTAGTGTTGATCGACCTGTTCGGGTTGATATGTGATGATTACGGTTTTATAATTTTCAGCTTCAAAAAGTTCAGGCGGAACTAGAAAGAGAGCGTGAGGCTCGACAAAACATAGAAGCCCGTTTCGAACTATTTCAACAAGAGCGTGAAAAAGAGCGGGCCGACCAAGACGCATGGCAAAAAAAATGGAAGAAATGGTGAAAAACATCGGAAAGAAGTAAACAAAGCTCTCGTTTTGTTAAGTATTGGAATGTTGGATTAGTTTTGAATCAAAAAACTTGCTCTTAATTAGGATTTTTTTTGTGTGTTTTGGAACTTTTGGAATATTTTAGAATCTTGCTTGTTGCGAATGTTTTGGAATGTTTTATAATTTTGCTTGCTGCATTTTTTGGAAATTTTTGGAATATTTTATATTTTGCTGCATTTTTATACAAAAAATGGTTTTTTAAAATTCAGATTTGTTATTTTGTCGCAAATCTGCCGCAGAAGAGTTTTATAGTTTGTAGGAATTTTGTCGCAGAAGAGTTTTATAGTTTGTAGGAATTTTGTCGTAGAAGAGTTTTATAATTTGTAGGAATTTTGTCGCAAGAATGTTTTTAACTGTTTGTAGGAAATTTGTAGCTACATTTTTTTTTGTTGTAGGAAATTTGTCGCAAACTGTTTTGAAAACTTTGTGGGAAATTTGTAGCAAATTGTTTAGAGAAAATTTATCAATTTGTAGGAATTTTGTCGCAGAAAAGTTTTATAATTTGTAGGAATTTTGTCGCAGAAAAGTTTTATAATTTGTAGGAATTTTGTCGCAAGCACGTTTTATAATTTGTAGGAATTTTGTCGGGAAAATAAAAAATTATGAATATTTTTTTTAATAATGTTATTAATTTTAAAAATAAAATATCATAAAATAATATAAAAAAGGCAAAAACGTGGAAGAATTGTCGGAATTTTGTAAGAAGAGAGTTTTGTCAGTATTTTGTAGCAAATTTTGCGACCAGAGATTTTGTAGGAATTTTGTAGCAGATTTTGTCGTATTTTTGTAGCTAATCCGGTTACCCACAAGTTTATATCCTACGAATTTTTTTTAGGAAATTTGTGGGTAAGGCCAATTTGCTACAAATTTGCTACAAATTTGGTTGTCACAAACTGGACAATTTTCTAGTAGTGTTTGTCTTGTCTGCAATAAGTTGACACGAGGTGTGTTTGTTCAGGCATGACCTTGTGTCAGGGGTCATCTTTTGTCTTTTCTAAGGGAATGAAGCACGTGGGTGTGTGATTTTTCTGATTTCTTGTGGAAGTCCTGTTTTTCACCGTGAATTTGCTCCTTTTGTCGCTTTATGCATTTTTTTACTTAGAAAATCAAAAGTAAACAAATAAATGACTTATTTAAAAAATTAGTACGTAAAAGAAAATGGTTAAAACGCGCTCCATTTGATATAAAATATATGTTAGGTTTTTCACATATCAAATATCCTCACCCTTGAATCTTTGTTTGTCGTAAAGCAAAACTTATAATAGTACTTGTAACACTCTCAAATAGAATGGGTAGAAGAGAAGTGTTTTGTCTTGTAAGTATGTTAGTGTCCAAGTTCATAATTTATTTTTCTTATTTACAAAATCCTACTTGACATGATTTTTTAAAACATTGAAAGAATAATATTTTTAGGCGTAACATGCCTACAAAATTTCCATTTCTCTATATACTTATTCACACACCTCACAAATAATCACTCAATACTGGGCCGGATGATGTTTTAAATGAACCAGTTGTGCTAAACACGGAACCTACACATATAATATGCTTGACAAAAAAATTGAACCTCTTGCTATTCTATAACATAAACATTGTAAATACCAAGAGATCTTTTAAAAGGGTTGTAATGTAGGCTTTGGCTATGGGCGTGGAATTTTTAGGTAAAAATGGCTAAAACTGGAAATAGAGTGGTGTAATGAAAATGTTTATTTTTATGACTAAAAGATAACTATATCACGAGCTTGACAAGATTTTTAGTACTCGGCAATTTATTCTATTTTCTTTTTCTTTTGTCTCTTTTTTTTTTGTTTTTCTGCTTTTCTATTTTAATTTTCTTTTTTTTTTCTCTTCCTCTCTCTATACACAAGATTTCTAAAGTTTGGAATTATAAACAAAGGAAAGTCACATGAGTGCATTTATCAAAAGATCATATTTTGTAAAAATAAGGGGTAATTTTTTTTTTTTTTGGCTAGTGGGTGGTTTTGCAAAAAAAAACTTACAGGTTATTGAAATAAAAGGGAATAGGCTTAAGGTTGGCTAACTAGAGGAATTGTTTTGGGTAGGGAAAAGTGGAAAACAAATTAAAAATAAGGCTAAACAAGGGGTTTAAAAATCCCAGTGACTCTATCATTTACTTACATTGTTTAGTCTTTTCGGACCGGGAAGAATTACCTAGTCAAGTTTTAAATTTATAGGAACCATTTGGCTTATCACCCAAATAATGAAAATGTGAGCATTTATAAAATGTATGTATATGTTCGGTGATGCTTAATATAAAGGCTCAACATTTCACCAATGTGGGAAAGAGTTAAAGAGAAAGTATGAATACAATCAAATTTTATTAAGCTTGTCACGCCTTTTTTAAATTTTCTTTTATCTTTCATTTATCATGACGCTTTGATTTGAAATTTTGGAAACATAGTTTATGAAGCATGTTTCCATAAACAATACTTAACAAGTAAGAAAAATAAAAAAAAATTTAAAAATGAGGTGTTTAGTGGTTCCAACATGAGTCTTTATAAGACTTTGTTAGGACAAGCGATTCAATAATTCCCTCCCAACACTAAAATTGCACATCTTCCCCAATGTGCCAAAATGCATACAAATTGGTTAAAATATGAAAAAGTGTGGCTTAAACAAAAGATAAAGTGAACAGACAATGAGACACGACCTTGTGTCTGGACATTAGAAGGTTACAAAACAAAAGACACAGCTCTGGGGTGACATGCTCCCGTGTTTATATAGACACAACCCCATGTCAAAGTTTTTACTGTCTACTTCATCCATGCCAAGAATAACAAAGTAGGCAGGAAAGGTAAACTCGCCAACTTTAACCAAACTATTTTTGGCAATTCCTAGGGGGTGTTTGACTGATCGATCCGTAAGTTGTATTCTTATTTTCATAGGGTGTGGTTTTCCTATCCATAGCCTTTCAAACATGAAGGCTGACATAGGGTTGATGCTAGCTCCCGGATTAGCGAGTGCATTTTTTACTAGATAACCCTCCTATGGAACAAGGGATAATGAACATCCTAGATCAAGCTTCTATTAGGGGAGTTTGTTGAGGAGAACTATAAAGCATTTTTTTGCTTAGGCTAGCATTTTAGATTTCTTCAATCTTCCTTCTGTGGGTAAGGAAGTCTTTCATGAATTTGGAGTATTTTGGCATTTAGATGAGAACTTCAACAAAAGGGAGGTTGACATGGAACTATTTTAAAAGGCTAATGAACTTACCGAATTTCTCGTTGGTCTGTTGTCTGATTAGACATCTAGGATAGGGTACTCTAGGTTGCTTGGATTTAACCAACTATTCTTTCGTAGTTAGAATGTCTTGCTCGATTTTTAGACTGATGTAGGAGTGGAAACTTAGTCAGAAGATGGAGTGGTTGTGGGATGAGGGGTAGGTGTGTCATCTGCACCCACTCGCCAACTTCTTAAGGTTATTGCATTGACCAGGGCATGAGAGTTTGTTTATCTGTTGCAGGGAAGGGCCCCTTGTGGTCTATCGGAGAATGATTAAGCAATCCGACAGCCCGCTGGTTACATACTCATGCGGAAAATGTTCCACATAACGTTTATCTTTTTTTGGCGTATAAATGGGTGGCCATTTCTTCGATTCACAACCCTCCACTGTTTCTTTCTTGTTATCGTGCAAGGGGTTGCGAATCATTTGTCACACCCTAACCATCCACGGAATGTGTCAGAAAGTGATGTGTGATTGTTTATAACTTATGACACTATTTAGAAAGTGATTATTTAATTACACCAAATTAAAGATGTAATCAGATTGTCTCAACATAACATAAACGAATATTAAATCACAATTTTTCATTTATTTAAAGTCTAAGTCCAAATGCACCCTATGTTTCTTGTGTCAAATATAAAATAAGAAGTCAACTAACAAGTTGGTGAGTACACATAGGTTGTAATACATATAATAAAATAGCGAATCAAAAGTCCATGATCTAATATAAGCGTATATGAATAAACGAGTTTGCAATGATCAAACCTACTTGACAAGAATCAAAAAATATAAAATCAGTCTTGATACCCAAATGTCATCACAGGTGAAATTAGGGTGAGTGTCAATCCAATAGCGATAATATCTACTTCTTAAGGCGTAGTTCGTTAATGATCAAAGCGAGAATAAAGATTAAAGAATAAGGCTCACAAAAGAATAAGTTTAACATATAACACAATAATAACATATAAATAAATTCCCATAATTTGAATAAGAAGAATTAAGAATTTAAGAATAGGTATATATGATACACCTCAAAACATAAAATGAAAAAGGAGCTATGAATACACACATGTTGCGAAAATAGCCAAAATACAACTTAACACAAGTTGTAGCGTTTTGGAAGAAATTCCAAAGGTTATCCTAACAACATATAATATATACAATTATAAATGAAATTAATAAAATAAGTACGATAGATTAGGGATTTCTAGGTTCGTACAAATAGGGGATTTTTAGTTTAAGCGATGAAAATGATTTGAATGTCAAAAATATAAATACAAATATCAACAATTTAGATATCAAACGACACCAAGATCCACGAAGACCCTATGGGCTTGACTTGATGTGGTGTCGTTTGCATCATGTCGTTTGAAAATCAAAGAACACACAAATGATTTTAAAAGACTATCAGGGTCAAACAACAACCCTGATGTAATCTGACTTAATCAACAAAAGCCCATGTCGTCTGAATCCCCAAACCACACCCGTATTCATTGTATTTCAAATTCAAAATTTATAGTTTTTGGTAAACATAAGATTTTGATGAAAACATTCATTCTAATAGATTATAATATGGACGATTAACCAAGATAAAACCACAGTTTTGTCATCTAACATTTAAAACCCCCTTTTATGATCTGTTTTAGGTCCGATATGGCCTCAATAATCAACAATCAAATAAGTGGATTACAAATCAAATTAGAAACGAAATAACATTCATATGAGACCGATTAATCTAACCTGGGTCTGATTTTAGTCTAAAACACTGTTTTAATGAACTGATTTAGACGTTCCCGAGTCTTATTTAACAGGGGGAGAGGAAAGAAAGAGATGAAAATATAAAAAAACCATGTTCCCGAGTTTTTTTAAGGATAGGAGAGGAGGGAAAAGGGAAGAAAATTTGTCCATATATTTATCCTCCTAAATTAGAGAGATTGTGAAAGAAAATATTATTAATTACTAAATTGACCTCATATCTAATTAAAATGTTTTATGTTTAAAGGGTAAAATGATAAAATTGTTCCTTTCTTTTCTTTTCCTCATAACTCGGGAACACATAAAATGCTTGATTTCTTCTCTCTTCCTTTACTTTTCTTTAAACTCAAGAACACGAAAAAAATCACATCTTTTCCTTTCTTTTCTCTCTTAATTTTATTTTTCTTCCCCTCCCCTGTTAAATGAGACTCGGGAACAATAGATTCTATGTTTCTGTTAATGCACCTTAAGTGATAAGTGCATGACTCCCATGTTACCAATGAAAGGATGAAGATCTAAAGTTCAATGAAGACCATGCACTGATCAAGGGGGAGTTTGTTAATGCACTTTTGGGTGATAAGTGCAAGGCTTCCAACATTTAGGGTCTTTATTGAACAATGTCCAAAGTTTGGAAAGAGTTTATGGCTAGAAAGAGTTTATGGCTAGAAAGAGTTTATTTTGGAAAGAGTTTATTTTGGAAAGAGTTTATTTTTAGACAGAGTTTATATAGACTAGCTTTGTCTGAGTTTTGTATAGATTAGGCTTGTCTGAGTTTTGTGGCAAAAACTCTGTGTTGGCTTTGTGCTCTATGTTTTGTCCGGGCTTTCTATTTAGTGTTGAAAGTCCGGGTTTCACCTGGTATATATACTTTAATATGGAATAGACAAGGTAACGATTTCTGTGTGAATTTCTGTGCCCTAATCATTGTGCTCTTTGTCTGGCGGCGCTTTGTGTGAGTGACGTCATTCATCTTCATCAAGAATACTCTGTGTATTCTTGATTTCTCTCTCAAATCCTTGCATTCTTGTGTTTCATCTACAGTGGTTGACCATCAGGTGGATTCCGCACACCTGTTGGTTGCTTTAGCTGAGTGAGATCTTGGATTAGGAGGCCTTACAAGTGGTATCAGAGCAGTGTGCTCATACTACTGTAGGTGTTCTTAGTTTGAAGGTTTTGGTGAGATTAGTTCATACTTTGATAGGGTTTAGTGAGATTTTAGTGAGTTTTTGTGTGTTATTCATGATTCTTTATTCATTTCTAGTGTTTGGATGATGGATTTTGAGTAGTTTAGTGAGTTTCTAGTGTTTTCTTCATCTGGGTTTTACAGGGGTTTTTGTTCTTGTTCATACAGAGCTTTGAAGGAGATAAAGATTCTGAGTTTTGATCTTTGGAAGCTTGGTCCGAGGTTTACACTTTGTGTTTGTGTCTCCGGGGTATTATTGAACCAGTGTGTAGTCACATTGGGGAGATACTCCGAAGATTGGCTCCTCTTTCTGAGTTTTGAAACTTGTCTGAGTTTCAACCAGTCTGAGCTTTTTCCTTGTCTGAGTTTTCCTTTTGGAGTAAATTGTGTCTGAGTTTCTTTGTTAGTTGGTCCGAATTTTTCTTTTTTAGGTAAATTGTGTCTGAGTTTTTATCTTGTCTGAGTTTATTTTGCTTCTAGGTGTCTGAGTTTATCTTATTTTTACTTGGTGTCCCCGAGTTTTTTTATTAGACTTTCTCGAGTCCGAGTTTAATTTAAGTGTTTTTTTACCCGAGTCAAATTTCTTGTCCGAGTTTATTATAGGTAATCTTTAGTCTGAGTTTTTTTTAAATTCTGGTCCGAATTTTATTTTAGTATATTTAGTCCGAGTTTGGTTAGTAGTCCGTAGAAGTTATCAAGTATATTAGTCCGAGTTTAGTGTCTTTTGAATATATAGTCCGAACTTTTTCTTTTAAACATATAGTCAGAGTTTTATAGTCCGACTTTGTTGCTTGATAGTTTAGTCCGAGTTCTTTTTAGGTTGTAGAGTCCGAGTTTTAAGTAATATTTAGTGTCCGAGTTTTTTTAAGTGATTTATTGAGTCCGAGGTTGTTGTTTACTTCATTGAGTCCGAGTTTTAGATTCTCTCTAGTCTTAGTCCGAATTTTATTATATAGATATTGAGTCCGAGTTTTTTATAGGTTGTTGAGTCTGAGTTCTAGTTGATATATTTGTCCGAGTTTCTTATTTTAGAGTCCGAATTAGTCTGAGGTATAAGTGTTCCTTAGTTGCTCTGAGGTTAAGTTCCTAACAGTCTAGTCCGAGTTTCTCTGTTGTGTTTATTTCAGGTTTCTGTGATCCGGGATTCACACTCTGATTGAAGCTCACTTCACTGCTTGGAAATTCTCTGTTGTTGTCTAAAATGGCAAACAACAATCTGACTACAATGGTGCAAAGCCTCAAGCACAATGCTGAGGTAGGAAGTAACGACAAACCTCCTTTGTTGGTCAACGAACTTGATTTTCCTGAGTGGAAGGAGCGTTTTGAAAGATATGTTCGAGCAAAAGACATCAAAATCTGGTTGTGCATCGTTAAAGGATGTGGTGCTACACCAATACGTACGTTGACGATTGATACGTATTTGGGGCTTACGGACGAACAGAAGAGATTCTTTGACTGTGAAGAGAAAGCTATGTCGATGATAACTATGGCAATGCCACAATCGATACTTCATACGTTTCGTAAGAGAAGTACTTCGAAAGAGTTGTGGGATAGCATGATAGAGCGATATGAAGGAAATGCAATCTACAAGAAACGACGACTCGAGAAGTTGAAGACTCAATTTGTTGTGTTTAAAGCGTTAAAGAATGAGTCATTTGATGACACTGTGAATCGATTTTATCATCTGCTGAGCGAACTTGATAGAAGTCAAGAGAATATCTACACGGAATTCGAGAAGGTTGAGAAGTTTCTGAATTGTCTTTCCAGAGAATGGAACATGTACACCGCTTTGATCAGAGAGGGTGTTCTCTACGAAGAGCTTTCATTGGAAGAAGCTATTCAGAAACTGAGGGGTTATGCTTGGAATATGGAAGATCAAGCATCTGATTTCGAGAAGATCCAAGATCCTCAGTTATACAAGGCTTCGAAACCAACGGATAAGGGTAGTAATGGTGGTGTCGGTGTTGCTTTGTATTCGGAGAATGAAGGTCCTGCAAGTGAAAATGCCTTCATAAGCAACACAGTCAGTTCAAGTGGAACAACCAATTCAAATCAAGGGATGTACTCTTCTAGTGGCGCTCAGAAGTCTCAAGGAACAAGTGTGAACATTCCTAAGATAGATGCAAGCGGTTTGAAGTTGATTGAAGAAAATATGGGTCTGTTGGCGTCCTTCATGACTGCATACGAGAATTTCTGTCTTGGGAAACTCGTTGAACCGTCAAGTCTCGATGAAGACTTCGATCAGATAGATCAAGACGAGATGGAAGAACTTGATCTACAGCTCAATATGGCATTGCTAGTCCGAAGAGCGAAGAAGTTTCTGCTGAAGACGGGTAGGAAGTTCATAGGGGGTCAGACAAAGACTCGAATGGGGGTTGACATGTCAAAGGTAAAGTGTTACAACTGCGGTATCTACGGGCATTTCGCACGTGATTGTCGAAAGCCGAAGATGGAAAGATCTGACAGAGACAACAACTCCCGAGGAAACAACTCAAGACCTCAATACAATGCATCAAATGCTACGTCCAACTCAAGTGCTCGTTCAAGTGGGTCTGAAAATACCACATCTTCGACAAACAATGCTATGGTGGCTCAACCTTTACAGAGTGTGACTGAGCCTTATGACTGGGGTTGTGCGTTGGAAGACATCTCAGGAGCTATTGTGTCACAAGCCTTTATAGCTGAAATTGTGAACGAAGAAGTGTATGAAGAAGTTGTTGAAGAGACAAGCATTGAGGAGCTTGCAGTTGTAGCTGAAGTTCTTGGAGAAGAGTTGGATTCGGGGAATGTTACTGAGAATGAAAGTCCTTCGATCGAAGAGACTGTTGAAAAGCCTAGCAAGACAGAAGATGGAGAAAAAGGAGAACGCTTTGAATTCAACATCTCCACAGCTGAAATGCAGCAATTTGCGGATGCAGAAGCTAAAAGATTGGAAGAAAATTCCGTAGAAAACGAGGCTTGTGCATTCATGGCTGGCATTGAGGTAAAATCATCTTCTGTAGATAAGCGATGTGCTAGATGTGTTGAGTTTGTGACTAAGATTGATAGATATGCACTTCATAACACAAACTTAATTGCAGATTTAGAAAAATCCAGAGAACTCATTGCGGTTTTGTCTAATTCGGATAAAGAACACCGAATTAAGATAAAAGCGCTAAAGAATGATATCTCTGAATTTGAGAGACTTGTGGCTAAGGGAAATCTTAAAAATCAGGAATTAAAATCTGAACTTGAAACAAGTCAAAATTCTGTTTTGGAAAAGAACAAAATCATTTTGGAAAAAGATAATTTGATTTTGGAATTGCAACGAAAGATTGAAAAGTTTAGGGATTCATCTGAAGTGATGAACTTCTGTATTAGCAGCCAACGTCTCAAAGAATCTGAGGAAGAAATGTTTGGCATTGGTTATACCAAGGTGCCTCCTCCGGTAAACCATAACTATACATCGATGCCAAGCATTGATCCTGAATTGGCAAACTTTGTGCCAACGACTCCTCTGACAGTTGAACCTCAAAGTGAGTCAGAATCTGAGCCAGATGAAGTTACAGACTCAGATCAGTCAAAGAAGAGTGGCATGTCTAAGAAAAATGAAGTGAACCTTGAAAACATTGAAAATCTGATAAGCAACAAGATTTTGGAAATTTTCAATCAAGTTCAAAATGAGAAATTAAAACCAAAGTCACGTGGGAAAAACAAAAAGGCTTTGAAAAATGTCCCTAAAACAGAGTTTGTTAAAGGGGAGGATTTTATCAAAGAAGAAGTAAAAATTGAAACAGGTTCCAACTCACAGTTTGTGAACCAAATTTTGAAAAATCCCACCAATTCCTCTTCATCTTCGACCGATCATGAGGAACGTCCAAAGAATGCTGCGAAAATTCGCAAATGCTACAAGTGTCGTGGGAAAGGACACTTAGCAGCAAACTGTCCAGATGACAGGGGTAAATCACTTGTTGATCCTGATCAAAAGAAACCTTTTGTTGACAAACCACAAAATGAATCAGTTAATGTTGAAAAGAAAAATGGTAAAAATCAAAAGGTTGAGAAAAACAAAGTGATTAAACAAGAAGTAAAACCAGTTGTTAAACCAAATGTTAAATCACAACAAAATCAGGATCAAGAGGAGAAACCCGCTGTTAATAACCGTGGGGACAGATCAGAAAATGTGCCTCAAAGACATGATACTCGTGAGAAAACCCCTCACAGACGACAAAATCATGTCACCTTTCAAGGCATTGAGAATGACAAACGTTCTGGAGGTTCGAACAACAA
Source organism: Helianthus tuberosus (assembly GCA_030545235.1). Classification (NCBI taxonomy): domain Eukaryota; kingdom Viridiplantae; phylum Streptophyta; class Magnoliopsida; order Asterales; family Asteraceae; genus Helianthus; species Helianthus tuberosus. Next base: position 198,961,882 of record CM060370.1, on the reverse strand, counting down.
CTATGCTAGACCTCATGCTCAGAACAGATTCGTGAATGATCGAAATGGGTCACCCCCCCGATTTCCAAATCAAAGACCGCATTCGGATAATCATCCACGATCATTCTCAAGACACGAAGATGCTCCTAGATTTGGTAGGAATTTTGAGCAACCCAGAAATCAAAATTACAATTACCAAAACTATGGAAGCCGAGGGTATGGAAACTCTGGTTATACCAACAGATCGTCAACTCCGTATAATCCACGATTTGCGGGGACTCATTCCAACAATTTCCGAAATGGAAATGGTGGACACAGAGGCGATGATGGTTATTTCAAAGAGTTTTCTTATGTTAACGAATCAGGACGACCCAAGACCATCATGGCTTGGGTCCCACACTCTAACTAAATTTTTGTTGGGGAGTGTAGGAGCAGCTGAAGAGGGCTATCTATATTTGGTATATCGATAGTGGCTGTTCCAGACACATGACAGGAAATAAAGAATTACTGAACAATTTTAAACAATTTCGTGGTGGTTATGTGAATTTTGCCGGTGAAAAGGGTGGTTATATCACCGGTGAAGGCTCCGTGTCGAATGGAAAAATCACGCTGCATAAAGTGAACTACGTTGAAGAACTGAAGCATAACTTGATGTCGGTTTCTCAAATCTGTGATAACAAGTACACAATGATGTTCACTGATAAAGCTTGCTTCGTATTGCGTCCGGGATTTGTTGTTCCTGAAGATTGGATCGTTATGAGGGCTCCAAGGGTGAATAACACATATGTCATGGACATGCGCCCGTTGGTTAACTCATCAGCTCCAGTGACTTGTTTACTCTCAAAGGCGACTGAAGATCAATCGTATCTCTGGCATAGGAGAATGGGCCACGTGCATCTGCGAAAAATGAACCACTTAGTGAAAAACAACTTGGTGTTGGGGGTTCCTTTACGTAGTTTTAATATGCACAACAAATGTGAATCATGTGAAAAAGGAAAAATCAAGCGAAAGCCTCATAAACCGAAAACAGTTAACTCAATCCAAAAACCACTTGAATTGCTTCACATGGATCTTTTCGGCCCGATCCATGTCGCTAGCATTGGTGGTATGTCTTATTGCTTAGTTGTCACTGACGATTTCTCACGTTACTCATGGGTATTTTTCTTAAAAACAAAGGATCAAACCGCTGGTATTTTAAGAGATTTATTCAAACAACTTGAGAAAAATTATTCACTTCCTATTAAGAAAATCCGAAGTGACAACGGCACTGAGTTTAAGAATCAATATATGGATGAGTTATGTCGGGAAATGGGAATAATTCATCAGTTCAGCGCTCCATATGTTCCTCAACAGAACGGAGTTGCAGAACGGAAGAATCGTACCCTAATTGAGGCGGCCCGCACTATGCTTTCTGAATCAAAATTGCCAATTTTCTTCTGGGCCGAGGCGGTGAACACTGCATGTTATGTGTTAAATCGTGTGCTTACTGTCAAAAGAGAAGATAAAACTTGTTATGAATTGCTAGAAAACAGGAAACCGAACCTATCTGGTTTTCAACCTTTTGGGATTAAGTGTGTTATCAAACGCACCAAAGATACTCCGAAAATGGGGGAAGTTGGTGAAATTGGGTTCTTTTTGGGTTATGCCAATGGAACTCCAAACAAACGCGTTTATAACATCAAGAAACGAACAGTGGAGATCGTGTTTGATATAACTCCTTTGAGTTTCGATCCTCCACCGTCCGAATTCGGTCCCAAAAGCGGTTATGATTATGATAAATTATTTGATTCGTTTGATCTTCCTGATGTTTCAGAAGAAGATTCGGAGGTTGTATACACACATCTTGTGAACAAAGATGAAGTGGATGCGAGCTGGAGAGCAAGTATTCCTACTAATGTGTCTTCGAGTGTTCCAGTCGCTGATTCTTCGACCGTAAATGACGTTGTTGCTGAGCAGATCCCCAATGCAGCTGCTCAAACTACCAGTGGAGATCTATACGTTGACTTTTCAGCATATCCAAATGTTGATGCGTCTTCTGGCAATGGTGGAGCTTCTAGTAGTAATGCACATGCTGAGGGGGAGATTCAATCAAATTTGGGAAACAATCTTCAAGCTCCGGCAATCCCAGTTCCAAGAACAAATATTCATCATCCTGTTGATAATATTATTGGGAATCCAACTGCGGGAGTGCAAACTCGAAGGAGTATTTCAGAGATGCAATGTCTGTTCTCTGCTATCAAGAAAGAAGAAATCTACAATCTTAGCCTGCACGAATGTTTTATTTCTCAGATAGAGCCGAAGAACTATCAAATGGCGCTGAAGGATAATTCTTGGTGTGAGGCTATGCAAGAGGAGTTAGCTCAGTTCGACAAGTTAAAGGTGTGGAATTTGGTCGATCTTCCTAAGGGCCAGCATGCAATCAACACGAAATGGGTTTTCAAGTGCAAGAAGGACGATAAGGGTGTCGTTGTCAGAAACAAAGCACGGTTGGTTGTTCAAGGGTTCAATCAGGAAGAAGGGATTGATTATACAGAAGTTTATGCACCGGTGGCAAGACTGGAAGCTATTCGTTTGTTTCTAGCCTTTGCCGCACACATGCGTATCAAAGTCTATCAGTTGGATGTGAAAAGCGCCTTCCTTTACGGGAAATTGCATGAAACTGTGTATGTGTCCCAACCGCCGGGTTTCGAAGCTCCAGGGTCAGACAACAAGGTCTATTTGTTGGACAAGGCTCTCTATGGTCTCCATCAGGCTCCTCGAGCATGGTATGAGACATTGTCAAAGCATCTTTTGGAGCATGGGTTCTCGCGTGGTGCAATCGACTCCACACTGTTCATTTTGAAGAAAGGGGGAGATTTTCTGATCGTTCAAATTTACGTTGATGACATAATTTTTGGTTCTTCAAATGAAGAATTGTGTCGTGAGTTCGAGGCTGTGATGAAGTCCAAATTTGAAATGAGCGCGATGGGCGAGTTATCTTTCTTTCTAGGTCTTCAAGTGAGTCAAGAAGAAACCGGGACGTACGTGCATCAGACAAAGTATGTCCACGAGATTCTCAAAAGATTTGGATTGGAAGATAGCTTACCCTATGACACGCCTCTACCGACAAATCTCAAGCTTTCACCTGATGATGAGAAAGATCCTGAAGTGGATCCGACTCTATATCGAGCAATGATAGGTTCATTGATGTATCTAACCGCTTCACGACCAGATATTATGTTCTCTGTTTGTTTGTGTGCTAGGTACCAATCAACTCCGAAGGAGTCGCACTTGAAAGCGGTCAAGCGTATTTTCAGATATCTGAAAGGAACGCCTAAGCTTGGATTGTGGTATCCAGCTGAAGGTGGTCTGGATTTGATGGCGTATGCTGACGCAGATTTCGGAGGGTGCCGGATGAACAGAAAGTCAACCTCTGGTGGCGCACAACTTCTTGGAAACCGTCTTGTCTCTTGGCAATGCAAAAAGCAAGTTGCCGTTTCTCTATCCACGTGCGAGGCCGAGTACATTGCTGCTTCAAGCTGTTGTGCTCAGGTTTTGTGGATTCAGCAGCAAATGAGGGACTACGGTTTGAATTTTACTCGAACTCCTATCCTTGTTGATAATAACTCTGCCATTTCCATAACAAACAATCCGGTAAATCACTCACGCACTAAGCACATAGATGTTAGGCATCACTTTATTCGCGACTGTGCTGAGAAGGGGTTAATAGAAGTGGTTAGGGTAGACACCTTGGATAATCTTGCCGACCTGTTTACGAAAACATTCGATCGGGCTAGATTTGAAAATCTGGTCCGAATGATTGGCATGATCAACCCAGAGTAAAATGCTTTCTAAACTCGCATAGAAACTTTATTTTATCTTTTCTGTATAGTTCTTACCGCTTTCGAAAAATTGAAAACTCCAAAAATATTTTACTTAGTTGTAGGATAAATTTCAGAAAAAATACAAAAACATATGAAAAATCTAAAATGAAGTCGTGTTGAGATATAAGGGAAATGATAGTACATCGGTTAGTCGTATCTGGTGCAGGACTATGGCTATATATATATGAGATTAACTGTTAAATGTGACAGCTTCATTATACGTTGCATCGGTAGGTTTTACACGTATATAAGAACCTGTTGTTGGGATATAAACATAATGAACTGCGTAACTCGTGTGGCGCATCTCTCGGATATATGGTCTTGGTACCGTAATTTCGTTTGATAGATTGCCGAGGTTCTGAGATACGTGGTCTTTATGCTGTTTATCATCTGGGTATCATGGTTGCTTCTTTTACCGAAAATAACGGGGACGCAAGTCTAGATCTTCCATGATACCATACATACGTGTAAATATCTTCAAAACATGATGCATCCGACCCGAATAAGTGATAAACAATCACATGTCCCTCAAAATCTTGCGGGAGTCAAGTCTATCCTCAATAAGTGATTCTATCACAAATGACTTGCTCCTGTGCCCTTTGCATCTGAAATCCCAAATAAGTGAGTATCTCACATTTGCTTATACGTCAAAAACAGATGATAAATGGTATACTCACCAGTAAGATGAACTCTCGTGCATACCTTGATACGGGAGTATATTCTGAGGTGGGTAAACATAGTTACAGTCAGCTATTAAAACACTTAATCGCATATCTCGAAAACAGTGTTCGAAAGCGTGCTAAAACTTAAGTGGACCACAATACCGTTGAACGTCTTGAACTGTCCACATTAGTCTAAAACATTAAAGCTAAATGCTATGGTTCCTGTGTTGGATACCGACAGAAAAACCGATATGATTCCTTTGCTCCGATTTCGCAAAAAGATAATTAGTGTAAATATGTTCGTAGGTTTAATTTCCATTTCAGTCAAAAAAAAAAAAAAAAAAAAAAAAAAAAAAAAAAAAAAAAAAAACCTCAAAAAGATTTTGCTTTCTTGTTTCTATGTGCGAGTTATCATTCTGAAAAATACTCTAGGGTTGTGAAAATTGTTTAAATAAGTTATTAAATGTTGGTTGTTTAATATTTCAATTGTTTATTCTGGGGTATTGGAACTTATTTTTGGGATCCAGGTTTGGGCCGAGTGTCTTGTGGGTTAAGTCTCTTAATCCGGGGTTAAGTGTTTCAGGTCTGGATCGGTCATCAGAAGATAGAAGATTTGCAGAAGCTGTGTGCATCTGGATCATTCATCTCAAGATGGAAGATTTGAAGAAGCTAAGACGTCTGCCGCTGCACTCCTTTGAAGAAGATCAACCGTTAGCTGATCAATACATCAAAGTCGTGCAGTTCTGTGTGGAAATCCAGGCAGCGAGTTCTCGAAGAAAGTATAAAGATCTCAAGTCCAATGAAGACCATGCACTGATCAAGGGGGAGTTTGTTAATGCACCTTAAGTGATAAGTGCATGACTCCCATGTTACCAATGAAAGGATGAAGATCTAAAGTTCAATGAAGACCATGCACTGATCAAGGGGGAGTTTGTTAATGCACTTTTGGGTGATAAGTGCAAGGCTTCCAACATTTAGGGTCTTTATTGAACAATGTCCAAAGTTTGGAAAGAGTTTATGGCTAGAAAGAGTTTATGGCTAGAAAGAGTTTATTTTGGAAAGAGTTTATTTTTAGACAGAGTTTATATAGACTAGCTTTGTCTGAGTTTTGTATAGATTAGGCTTGTCTGAGTTTTGTGGCAAAAACTCTGTGTTGGCTTTGTGCTCTATGTTTTGTCCGGGCTTTCTATTTAGTGTTGAAAGTCCGGGTTTCACCTGGTATATATACTTTAATATGGAATAGACAAGGTAACGATTTCTGTGTGAATTTCTGTGCCCTAATCATTGTGCTCTTTGTCTGGCGGCGCTTTGTGTGAGTGACGTCATTCATCTTCATCAAGAATACTCTGTGTATTCTTGATTTCTCTCTCAAATCCTTGCATTCTTGTGTTTCATCTACAGTGGTTGACCATCAGGTGGATTCCGCACACCTGTTGGTTGCTTTAGCTGAGTGAGATCTTGGATTAGGAGGCCTTACAGTTTCATTTGTGATGAAGATTACACAAAACACAATGATGATGATTACACAAAACACAATGCATATCAAAAACAATTTTTTTTTTGTAGAGTTTCAACATAGGTTTGAAAGAGAGAAACTGATATGGGAAAGTGAATAACTGATATAGAAAGTGAATAACCCAAACTCTACAATTTTTTTGTAGAGTTAGAACGTAGAGTTTCAATTTTTTTTATTATTATTTTTTTAGAGTTTCAACTTAGGTACAAATAGCGACCATATTTGTGACTGGAATTTCTGTCGCTACATCTACGACTGTTTATGGCCATAAATTTATAGTCGCCATATTTACGACTAATTTTGTTTCAGTCACTAAACTTGCGACAATTTTACAACCGCATTTTGCGGTCGCTAGATTTGCGACAAGTTTTTTTAGGTGGCGAAATTAGCGACTTTTATACGGCAGGAAATTTTAGTCGCTACATGTACGATTGAAAAAGTTGGATGCTTCATTTGCCATTGTTTTGCGACTAGGTTTTGTTTTGGTCTCTAGATTTCTGACCTGTTCTTATTTCAGTCACAAAATTTGCGACCGTTTTGAATTGGTCTCTAAATTTGCGGCAATTTTACAACCGAATTAATTTGGTTGCTACATTTACAACGGAAAAAAGTTGATTGGTACATTTGCGATTGTTGTGCGACCGAAAAAAACTCCGCTGCTACTCTTACGATAGATTTTTTTTTGTCGCTAAATTTGCGACCGATCTGGGTCTGGTCGCTTGCGACCGATTTTATTTTGTTCGCTAAGTTTGCGACCAATTTTTTTCCGTTGCGAATACTGTTGCTAAATCTACGACCGTTTTTCTTGGTCAATTTCAGTCGCTTTTGCCTATTTTGTATTACAGAAATAAGTCATTTGACTAACCTGGAGAAGTTGGATTTAAGTGATAACACTCTCGACGGGGTATCAAGTATCCAAGGTAAAAGAAGAATGATAACTTTAAGTTCTTGACGGATAATTCCTTTAGTTCATTCATTGTTACAAAAGTATATGACCTTGCTTTTTTAAATCATCTCTTACAGGTTGTAAGAACTTAATGAGATTACAAAATCTGGAAAGCATATCTCTTGGCACTAACTATTTTAACAAGAGCATCATATCATGCCTAAGTTTTCTCCCATCTCTCAAAATTCTTGATCTTAATGGTTCAACTGAACTCATAATTGATTCCTTTCCTTTGAGAGGCATGTAAATTTCTTGTGAAATATTTATCATTAAAATTATAGTTAAACTACTAAACCTCATTTTCACTGTTATTTATTAACTTATATAATGCTTTATGTGCAGAGTTATCTTCCTTGAGAGAGTTAACGACGCTTGACTTGAGCAATTGTAATCTTGAGTCACTCACAATAAATGGTTAAGTTGTTAAATTATGTTTTTAATTGCTATCATGTTTACAAGAGGAAGAAAAAAACATGATAAAAAGAAACTTAAAAGTGTGATGATGTTTAGTGTAATTAAGATCACATTAAAAACACTTTAAATAGAAGAAAATATCATGCTATAGGGTATGGGGTCCGTCCCCAACCCCGTTGAGGACTGGCGACGCTGGCAAACCATCCCGGCCCCCGTCCCCGTCCTCACCGGCAGCATCTGGACGTTAGCGACCGTCCGTTTTTGGTGGGCCCCCCTTCATTTTTGACTGTTAAAATTAAAAAAAAAATTCGGAATCGGATTGAGTTGTGGGTTGAATCGGAGTTGCCGGAATACGCCGGATAAACCGAACGGGAAAACGAAGATGAAGACAGGTTCTTTTTTCAAGACAAGTTCTTTATTCTTTTTTTTTAGTGGTGCCCCCCCCCCCCCCCCCCACATTTTTTTAGTCCGTGTTGTTTTAAGTTTTTACCAAACAGGTTCTTTTTTCTAGGATTCTTGTTTCCTTGAAAACCCCATTTTTTTTAGTTTATGTAATGGATTTTAATGTTAATGAAAATATTTTGTTAGTTTATTTGTTAAATGTTAAAAAAAAAGTAGAGGATTAAAAAATAAAAAACATAAAATAGGTGGGGTAGGATCATCTAGGACCATCCTCCATACCCTCTAGTTTTGTGGGATGGACCATCTTTGGGAGGACTATGCCGTGGCGCCTATGTAGCGGATCATCGTCCCTTGGAGGACCATCACCATACCCTCTAGCCTAATGTTTTGTCAAAAATTCATTCTCAAATTTTTATTGTCTAGCTAATGATTGTCTTAACTGGGCATTCTACTAACTCTCATTTGCATGAGCAATTCAGGTACCATGAGCAAATTGACACACTTAAATCTAGATAACAACAGATTCAATGATGACATCATGAGGTCCATGGCTGCTTTTCCATCCCTAAGATATCTTTCTTTAGGCTATTGTTTTTTGGGAGGAAGACTTTATGGTAATGGTATGTTTATGTCACATGCTTGCCTTCTTTTGCTATAAACATTGACATAAAAAAGATCAAATTAGTCAAATTATTAGTTAGTAAAATGAGGGTCAATCTGTATGTGTGAAAGACCATCACTAATTGCTAGTCTAATTTCTTACTTTTCTTAGAACTCCCTGATTTACCTGACTTGGAAGTCCTCAACTTGAAGGAGAATAATTTCAGTGGAACATTACCAATAAAAGGTAAGCACCTTTTTTTTTCTGTTTGTTTATTACTGTAGAAATTATTATGTCATAAATAACAACTCCTATGTTATGAAAGAATATTAATAGCAACGGTAGCAGGGGCTGTGTATATATCAGTATCTGTCATAAATAACAACTCCATTCAACAATTTAAACAAATCAATATACTGTTCTGACTATGTCTTTTATATGTTCTAAATTTTTGGGTAACTTGAGAGAAAATGATGTTTGACAAGTGTTAAAAGTTTTGAAAAAAAAACAAATTGTATTTAATTTTATTAAATTTCAGCAAATTGTTTTATATGTTAATTTGGTAACATTTTTCAGCAAAAAATATAACTTTTATCTTTACTCGATCATAACATTTTTTTTTTGTTTAGTAACCTATATAAGTAATTAATCCTCTCTTTTTTGTCTTTCATATAGCTTTGGCATCTTTCCACCATCTTGAGGTTTTAGATTTGAGTTCGAACAATTTTGTTGGAAGCCTCTCATCAACGATAAAGTCATTATCTTCTCTTAAAGTTCTTTCATTCGCTTACAATAAGCTCAATGGATCATTGCCCGATGATGGTAATTAAGTTATATAAACCAAAGTTGTTACATTACCTTTGCCTGTTAATATGTCTAGTGTTGAATGCCCGTAGTTTTTTGTTCTCTTTTGGCAGGGTTCTGTGGATTATTGAACCTCCAGGAGTTAGATCTTCAAGAAAACATGTTTAATGGAAATATACCCGAATGCTTCAACACGTTGTCATCTCTTAAGATGTTTGACATTTCTTCAAATCTTTTTACCGGAACGCTTTCGCCATCTCTAATGGCTAATCTCACTTCTCTCCAATATGTTGATTTTAGTTATAACAAGTTTGAAGGTCCATTCTCATTCAGTTCATTCTCCAATCATACAAAGCTCAAGGTAGTAAAATTTATAAGCGACAATGATATGTTCCAGATTGAAACAGAAGAGCCTACAGGTTGGATCCCAATGTTCCAGTTAAAAGTTCTTGTGCTATCTAACTGCAATATAAACAGGGCAAAGGGAAATGTTTTTCCTAGTTTTCTAGTTAAGCAGCATAAGTTACAAGTACTGGACATGTCTCACAACTCCATGAAGGGACAACTTCCGAATTGGGTGATTAAACATAACCCAATGCTGGAAGTACTTATTCTAAGGAAGAACTTATTTTATGGTACTATCATGTTGTTTCGTATAAATCATAACATAAGGTTGTTAGATTTATCTGGAAATCTATTGACAGGTGTTATTCCCAAATTTATACAAAGGTTCCTTCCAGGTATATCTCATCTGGATTTGTCCAGTAATTCATTAGATGGTGTTATTCCATCTTCAATTGGTGATATGAGTGAATTAAGTGTACTGGATTTATCTAATAATAAGTTGTGTGGAGAAGTACCAAGTGGATTGATAGCAAACAATTCTCGGTTGTTATATACAGTAAAACTGTCAAATAATAAACTTCACGGTGAGGTGCTTTCTGGAAACTTTAGCTTGGATGGCATTTGGAATCTTCACTTAGATAGCAACAATTTCACAGGCAATATTGGAAATTTGGCAATCACGGATTCTTTAGGTCTTTTGGATATTAGCAATAACTTTTTTACAAGTTTGATACCAAGTTGGATAAGCAATGTGAGCATCATTTCTGAACTTTTGTTGAGGAATAATAGCTTGGAAGGCCCATTTCCTTGCGGAACCACTTCATTCACGTTTCTTGACATCTCAGAAAATTTATTGTCCGGGCCTATCCCATCTTGCTTAAATACGAGACGTCTAGAGCATCTTCATTTAGGTTCCAATAGCTTTACAGGACCGATACCCGATTCTTTTCGTAATTTGACTAAAGTTTTAACTTTAGACATAAGCAACAACTACTTGTCGGGTGAGATTCCTAGTTTTTTTGGTAAATTGTCCAATCTAATAATTCTTCTTTTACGAGAAAACAACCTGATGGGTTCTATTCCAAAACAGTTGTGCCAATTAACTAATGTTAGTTTGCTTGACTTATCCAACAACTCCCTTTCTGGTTCAATACCTAGTTGCCTCCATAATATTACTGGTCCAACTTACCAAGCTTTCGTGCAAGAAAGTACCGCATTAAGTCATGCGCCTTCATTTTACAGTTATAGAGGTTTTATAACTAAAATGCAGGACACCGAGGACAATCAATTCTACAGCCAACAAGACGAGGTTCAATTTACAACAAAAAGCCTTCATCTCACCTATAAGGGTGTCATTCTTGATATTATGTCGGGATTGGATCTATCATGTAACAAACTAACAGGTGAAATCCCTGAGGAGCTAGGATTATTGATCCAGATTCGTGTTCTGAATCTATCTCACAATGTGCTGACAGGGCCTATTCCAGTGAAGTTATCAAATCTCACAAACATAGAGAGCTTAGACCTTTCTTCTAACCATTTGACTGGAAAAGTTCCACCAGACCTAACTAAGTTGAATTCTTTATCTTCTTTCAACGTTTCTTTCAACAATCTATCAGGTAAACTCCCAGAAATGACTGCACAGTTTAGTACATTTACCAAAGAGAGCTATCAAGGGAACGCATTTCTTTGTGGTCTACCGTTAGAGAACAAATGCACCACTGACCCAGAGAGGACCTATCCATCCAATAATGAAGAAGGAACTCATGAGAAATGGTATAATGTGGATATGGTGTCCTTCTATGGAAGTTGCGGTTCCACATGGCTCGTGTTCATGTCGGGATTTGCAGCACTACTTTACATCAATCCGTACTGGCGTAGACAGTGGCTAGAGTTCGTTGAAGAATCTATGTATACATGTTATTACTTCCTTCTTGATTTAGTGAGGAGGCCTTCTGTGCTCTTACGTAATTATGACTTATAATATGTGCAAACTTGCTTTTTATGTATTTATATTATAAATTTTGTGTCTTGGTAGTTGATGTATCATATATGTATGATAATATATAACTAGACAAACCATAAACGTTTTGTGTGCATATATATATATATAGGGTAAGGTTCATGCGAGAACCACCTTTATTGCGAGAACCGCGAGAACCAATGTGAACACAACCTAAAATAGCTAAAAAAACCTAACACCCCCCCCCCCCAACCCCAAAAACCTAACCCCCCCCCCCCCCCCCAAAAAAAAAAAAAAAAAACCTAAACTCCCTCCCAAAAACATAAACCCCCTCCCCCACCCCAAGCTAAAATGCTAAAAACTAAACCCCCAAAAAACCTAAAAAAATCTAAAACAATCTAAAAAAAATTTGCTACTAAAAGTAGCGATTTTTTTTATAAAAAATATTAAAAAATTTTTTGTGTTTTTTACCTATTTTTAGGCATTTTTGGTTGTGTTCACATTGGTTCTCGCGGTTCTGGCAATAAAGGGTGGTTCCTAACGGATCTATGTCCTATATATATATATATATAGAGTAGGGTTCGCACGGAAAGTGTGTTTTTCCTAGAAAGTCTAGGAAGCGATCTGGTCCATCCGATTGGTGTGTTTAAGGGTTGAGATTAAATCAATGGCAATCTTGTAATATTTGAGTTTAATTAATTGATTGTTTTAAATGAGTAGGGGCAATTTTGTCAATGGCCGTGTTTTAAATCAATTAGATAACACCCGGTTCCTAATTTCAAGCGATTTTCCCTCTCTCTCCAAACCCATCTTAGAAACCCCAATCCCAACCAAAAATAACTACAATCATGGAAGAAGATAACTTTAGAAACGATGGAGAGCACCAGATCAAATTAAAACACTTCTCCATCTCCACCATCTCCGAGTTCATCATCACCATTCAAATATTGTTCTTATCATCTCCGTTTTCTTGACGATGTGTTTTAACAGCAAGCAAATTAATACAGTTGTGTTTTAGCAGCAAGCAGATTCATACAGTTGTGGTTTAGCATCCAGATTCATACAGATGTGTTTTAACAGCAAGCAGATTCATACAGTTGTGTTTTAGCATTCAGATTCATACAGATGTGTTTTAACAGCAAACAGATTCATACAGTTGTGTTTTAACAGCAAGCAGATTCATAGAGATGTGTTTTAACAGCAAGCAGATTCATACAGTTGTGTTTTAGCATTCAGATTCATATAGTTGTGTTTTAGCATCCAGATTCATACAGATGTGTTTTAACAGCAAGCAGATTCATACAGTTGTGTTTTAGCATTCAGATTCATACAGTTGTGTTTTAACAGCAAACAGATTCATATAGTTGTGTTTTAACAACAAACAGATTCATACACTTGTGTTTTAGCATTCAGATTCATACAGTTGTGTTTTAACAGCAATCAGATTCATACAGTTGTGTTTTAACATCAATCAGATTCATACCCTGTGTTTTACCATCTTTATATTGTGGGATCTATAAAAAAAATTGACTTTAGCCCTGTAAACTTTTAAAACACATCACCAAGAACATGCTGATAAATTCCAGTAATCTTCTGAACAATGGAATATGCGATGTAATGTGACATAGACAATTACATAAAGCACATTCAGATTGTTAAAATGCAAAAGAACTGTTAAAACACAACCTGATTATATATTGACTTCAGAGTGTTAAAACACACTGACTTCAACCTCTCTGACTGGTAACACACATCACTAAGAACATGCTGATAGTTTTCAGATAAACACATTGACTTCCAGATTTGAATTCGAAAATAATAAAAATTCCGAAAATCATGGAATTTTAGTTAATGAAGATACATTCCAAAAATAAAATTAAAATATGAAATTACATGATAGCCCTTCTACTTAAAATCCCTCAATGACACATGTCCAATTCTTATTCCTTCCTAGACTTTCTAGGAAAAATAGACTTTCCACCCAACTCCTACTATATATATATATATATAGGGAGAAGATCATGCGAGAACCACCTCTTATTGCGAGAACCGCGAGAACGAATGTGAACACAACCAAAAATGCCTAAAAATAGCTAAAAATCACACAAAAAAATTTTTTATATAAAAATCGCCACTTTTCGAAGCCAAAAAAAATTAAATTTTTTTTTAGAAAAAAAAAAGAGTAAATTACAAGTTTTGTCCTTTATCTATGTCCCAAATTGCAGGCGCTGTCCTTTAAACCAAAACTTGACAGGCGGTGTCCTTTGTGTTTTCAAAATCTTGCACGTTTTGTCCTTTAGGCCAAACTTAGTTAGATTTGTTAGTTAAATCTGGTATCAAGGGGCTATTTTGTAAAAAAAATTTATTCAGGGACTAAATTGTACAAAAACGACCCAAGCAATCTTCATCGTCCAGCTCAAGCTCCATGGCTCGTAGGATTGGTGACCCGTCTGACTCGCCTAGCTTCCCACTATCAGCCTACACATCGCTCAATTATACCATGTATATAACTATATATAACTTTTAGAGTAGGCCAATGTATTATATTACCTTGGATGAGTCATTGTCTAAGTAATTATAACTCTGATTATAATCTGTCAATGCAAGAAAATCATCAAAAACCTCTGGTGGGATGAAACTAAAGAGTTGACTGTGTGTATGGCAACATCATATTTTCTGCATAGTAATGCCCTGTCTTCGAGACAAAAGAAGTAGCCAGCGGCCTCCTGCACAATCAGACCATATCATGCGTATGACATCTAAAATTTACATACGAAACTAGAAGCAACTAACACTATGCAAACTTCACAGGTACTTTCTGCATCAGTGAGAATACTAAAATGATTGATACTCTGGTGTTTTGCTATCTTTAGCAGGGGTTTAATTCACAAAAGGATCGTTACACTCATTTAAAACAGCACCAAAGATATGGCTTGCCTGCTAAACGACACTCCTGACACTCCTGGCAGTGGTGGTTGAGGGCGGAGTGGTGTGGCGTCGGAAATGGTGGTCCGGTGGTTGAAACGACGGTGGCAGTGGCTGAGGAGGTTGACCGGTGTGAATGGTGGTGGAGATTGTGGTAATGGCGGTGGTTGAAGTCGGTGGGTGACTGACGGTGGTGTGAATCGGTGGATGGTCGTGATGAGGGAAGGTGATGGTTGAGCGGCGGAGGGCGGTGGGTGTGGTGGTAATGGCGGTGGTGGTTGCAGGTGTTTGGGGGCGGTGGTGAATGGGGATAAATGGGGAAGACGACCTAATTTGGGGGTTTTATATTTTTAAGTTTTGTACAATTTAGTCCCTGAATAAATTTTTTTTTTTACAAAATAGCCCCTTGATACCAGATTTAACTAACAAATCTAACTAAGTTTGGCCTAAAGGACAAAACGTGCAAGATTTTGAAAACACAAAGGACACCGCCTGTCAAGTTTTGGTTTAAAGGACAGCGCCTGCAATTTGGGACATAGATAAAGGACAAAACTTGTAATTTACTAAAAAAAAAAATTTTACCACTAAAAGTAGCGATTTGAGCATAAAAAATATTAAAAAAAAATTAGATTTTTTTTTATTTTTTTTAGATTTTTTTAGGTTTTTTGGTGTTTAGTTTTTAGCATTTTAGCTTAGGGGGGGGGGGGGGTGTGGGGGAGGGGGGTTTAGGTTTTTTTTTTTTTTTTTTGGGGGGGGGGTAGGTTTTTTTAGGTATATATATATATATATATATATATATATTTAGAGAGAACGGGTGAAAGTGTGAGAACTGTGAGAACGATTATGGATCGTCAGATCAAAACAATCTATGTACAAGATGGCGCGGTGGCGTTTTCGTAAATAACATAAACTTTTTAAAGTGGGCGCGCTTCCATAAGGGCAAAAAAGTAAATGTTCATCTACAAAACACATCAAAGCATGACTGAAAAATATATACTTCCTAGAGAAACCTCCCCAAAAACCAACGTAAAACGCGAAAAACCTAGAAAACGCGAAACAACAAAAACTATGGCATCGAGAAATCAAACCAGATCCAGAGGTAAAAAACATAGTGAGCTAACTTCGATTTACATTGTGCTATTTTATGCTGCTTTTGGCGTTCTAATTTTAATAATAAATTTGCAGTTTCTACAAGTGTGGAAGGGGATCTGCTCCAAAACGCCAAAAACCCAACGAGCACGAAAGAAGACAGCAAGAGGACATGGTACAGAATGTTACTTTTCGTGATGTAAAAATACGCTTTCATACTTTGTTGCCAAAACGCCAAAATTTATATCGTTTGTTTAACAATGTATGAGAACGAAATTTTACATATATGTCATTGTCTTATTGAAAAAACATATATCATTCTTGTGTTACTAAACACCACAAACATGTATCGTTTGATTGCTTTGTTACTAAACGCCAAAACATCTATGGTTTGTGTTATAAACGCCATGTATCGTCTGTTATTGTCTTATTCAACATCTATCATCTGTGATTGATTTATAAAACGCCATACATGTATCATTTGTGTTATTAAACGCCATAAAATAAAACGCCATGAAATCATTTTTTATAGGCGAAGAGAGGTTAAGATTGAGAATAAATGTCTACACTGGCAAGGCTCAAAACGCCACTAAGAGGAAGGCATTAAGTCGGAATGTTGAGGTTGAGGAAGATCCATATCATGAGTTCAGTGGGGCTAGGGTTTTGTCAAGAGTAAAACCTACAAACTTGACTGGTTGGTTTATGAATCTAAACCAAAATCAAGACAGGCAGTACACCAAATGGGGTTTGGTGCTACACTAAAGTTGAAAATAGACACCGTACCGACAATGCTTGGGTGCTGGTTGGTTGAAAATAACAATGAAAAGACAAACACCCTAAACGTTGGCAACCATACCGTACATATGAATGAAGAATTGATAGAATGGAAGGGTGCCCGTGAACATGAAAAAAAAGACCAACAACTAAAGACTAGGTGGTGGCTGAGTGGAACCAGACGTTCAAATAAACCAAATGAACTGGTGTGGTTATATCATCCGATGCTTGCAACACGCCAAAACCGCATGGTCTCCAACAAAGCATTACACAGGGCCACTGATCATACTTGCGGTAAGAATAAAATTTCCCTATATAACATATATCATTTGTGTGTCATTAAAACACCAAAAAATATCTGTCATTGATGGAGGTTGTGAAATCTGAGTGTTAATGTGTTTAATTTGTGTGATTTATTGCCGTTTACATGATCATACGCCTAGAATATGTTAACTACGTGTGGTTGTGGTTTTACAGGTTAACCGTTTAATTCAGATAAATTGGGATGCTTAGCGATGAACGGAACAAGTAAGGATGACAATCGAGACAAATTGAAGTGATCGGAACGTATTTCGGGTTGCAAGATAGTTTGGGAACACAAGAAACGTGAAATAGCGAAGTTGAAGGGCTTGCTGGTCATCAGTTGAAAGATGCAAGGAAGCTGAATTTCGAGTTGTGATCATCGAAAAACGGTTTGTTTATGTTCAACATTAATGATCACCATCAATATTAGATTATGAGCATGTGGACTTGGGATTGTTTGAAAGAAAAGACACGTATACATGGAGGTGAATACGCACACATAGGAACCATCATTATGCATCATTGAAATATTATACTCATCATCCAATATATGTGAAGATTGAACAAAAAGAAAAGGCAGCCATTTATAGGTAGATATTGGCGGCATTGGGCAGCATCACATCATCGAAATTATCATCATCACATGCTACGTGAACAGCAGACTCTATGGGGTGGAGATTATATTATTTTATCACAATATAAATAAAAAGGAATTTAATAGATAAAAAAGAGGACTCTCTCTTTTGGGCCGAATAGAGAGGAAAACATCAAGTGGGCAGCCAACGAAAAAAGTCAATCACGTGAGAGGGAGGTGGACTTCTTGAAATTGGATTCGAGATAGTGGGCCGAAACATTGAGAATATATGAATCACATTAATTCGTGAAGGGGGGGAGATTCACATCGGTAGTAGAAAGGAGGCAGCCGTCAACCACAACCTTAGGGACGAATTCATCACTATCTTCATCTTTCAAACCACACATGAAAGTCTAATCGGTTCGGGATGACAACCGATGCTGTGAAGACAACCATGAGCGGCTAGGTTTTTCGCGACTTCCTCCCGGTAGACGGTTTTATAGGTTGTTCATGTCTGATTTTTTTATAGTTTCAATCTATGTTATTTATGTGACATATATTTAACTTGATTGATTTGGTTGACATGTGACTTGTTTATATTTTGAGTTCCTTCTTTACAATGTGTTCGGTTGATGACAAAACTTTGAGCGGGTTGGGTGTGACATAAAGAGGGTAGACTTGATATAACTAATTGCTAGTTAACTAATTTATGAACTGGTTGTAACAGACTGCGTAATTTTATATTCACTTGCTTTATCTTTCAATGGCCGAGATTTCTAGTAAATGGCTTATATTAGAGGGGTATGTGGATTGGTAACGTGTAGTTGGTAATTTTGAGATAACCCCGCGCTGTTAGGCCAGTCTGGGAAAATGGTCCTTAATTATCACAACTGGTAAATAAACGTTAACAGAACTATGTCTATGTGGTTCTGTTAAATTAATTAATTCAGAACGTGTCAAATCTAGAACCTGAAATCTGGAGGGAGTTGCTTTGTTTTATTATTGTCTCAACCGTTTAGTTTAGTTTTTTTTATATAATTATTTAAACCGCTCAGTTTTTGCTTTTAGTTTATTTTAGTTTGTTTTAGTTAATCAAATAGAAAACTTAACTGACCACATACTCTCCGTGGATACGATACCCTGGTTACCCTAGCTATCTAGGTTAAATAGGTTTTTGATTGACACTCACGACAGTCACCAATCATTTGAAAAATCTATTTTGTTACAGCTTGCATTGGTGAACGATGCTTGCAATAGAAAACAATGGGACCGAAAAGAAGGATACCCAATTGAGTGGGTTACAACAGATACTCTTGACTTGTTTGAGAGTGCAATGGAAAACGCCTTGTTGGCAATGAAGTAAAAAAGGAAAACAATTAAAAAGGCTAAGGAAGGCAAACCTAAAAAACAAGGAAAATGCATGTTGTTGTTGAAGTTGAAGCTCACGGTGATGATGTTCAGAATGAAGATGAAGATGATGTTCACAACGTTGATGAGCATGCTGATAACGATGATGATGAGTTTGATGATGATGATGGTTTTGATCATGATGATCATTATGATTATATTGGGCTCCACCCTGTTGTGCAAAACGCCATGCACATCAATGATGAGAATGAGAATGAAGATAATGAGGATGAAGAGGCTTCGCTTCAAAGGATGGTGAATGAGGATAGAGAAAGCCGGGAAATGATGTTTGAAGTTTCTGCATCAGGGAACCATGCTCTTATCAAAGGAGTAACACAGTATGACAACATTTTTGCTGATGAAGAAGAACAATACAATGAAACTGAAGAGGTATGTTGTTCAAATAATAAATTTAAAAAAAAACACAAAACACCATGATCAACAAAATCTTTTTTTTTTTTTTAATTTAACAGGAAATGGCTGATAAATTGGATGGGGCATACAAAGAATTAGAAGACTGTTACAATAAAATGAGCACATTGTTAAAACAGTCAAAGACTGAATACGCAAACAACCTCCTGGTACACATTAAATACTCAGAATGTCTGACTTGTTGGAGAACATGTCAAAATTTGTTGATGAAAATGCCAAAGAAGTGCCAGCTGAAAGAGAACAAGGTAAATATGAAACTGAGGTTGAAAATGGGGTGGTACTAGGAGGTGAAAATGAAGAGAGAAAAAAAGTTTGTGTTTAACTTTTTAGGGATATGTTTATAGAAAATTTCGGTGCGGCCTACGTTAGTTTGCGACAATATTAAGAAGCAATCAAGTTCGAATGCGGCAAGTATCATTGATCGGTTCCGTAAGGAGGAAATCAAACAGATGGTTTTTTTATTGTGGCAATGACAAGGCTCCTGGCCCTAATGGCTTTAATATTAAATTTACTAAACATTTTTTGCAATTCTTTGAAGAGGATTTTACTAATATAATGAATGTTTTCTATGACACAAGGAATATAAACCGTGGATGTACTGCTTCGTTTATTGCTCTGATCCCGAAGATAAAAGATCCAGTGGGTTTGAATGATTACCGCCCTATTAGCCTTGTTGGGGTCATTAACAAGGTAATCTCAAAGGTCCTTGCTAATAGCCAAAAAAGGTTCTAGACATGGTAATTTCAGAGTCCCAATCCTCTTTTCTCAAAGGCAAATACATTCTGGATGGGCTATTAATTGTGAACGATGTGTGCTCATGGATTAAGAAGAACAAGAAAAATGCGTTTATTATCAAGATTGACTTTGAAAAATCTCACGACAATGTGAACTGGAACTTTGTGATTTCTGTTTTATCGCAAATGGGATTTCCTGAGCGTTACTGTAGGTAGATTTTAGGGATATTGTCATCGGCTAGGTCTTCAGTTTCAGTTAATGGCGCTACGACGTTTGATTTCCAATTGTCATAGTTAAGGGTCAAAAATGTAAAATTGTTATCTAGAATTGTTGGTCCGAGTTTATGTATTGGTCCGAATTTAAGAATCAGACCGAGTTTATTGTTTATTTTAGTTAAGTTTGGATTAGGGTTGTACACCCTAGTCCGAATTTATGTTGTATCTCGGAAGAACTTAGTGGGCTTCCAAGTTTATGATAGTTTTGGGCTTTAGCCTTTTTGTCTGTAATGTAATCCGAAACTCGTGTGTTCCGGATGTGTTTTGTATTTATACTGTAGTGGAATGAATGACAAGATAGTGAATCTTTTGTGGAAATTTTCTTACAAGCAAACCCTAATCTTTGTGTGGCGGCTGCTACTGTGTGTAACGTCATATCTGAGAATACTCTGTGTATTCTCAGGATCTTCTTCAACACTTTCTTGTCCAAATCCCTACGGTTGTTGTGGCATGGCGGATTCCGCACACCACGTGTCCATGTTTGAGCGAGATCCATTATCGAGAGAGGTTTAAGTGACCTTACATTTACGCTTCTTAGTGTTGTACATGTGCATCCATTGTGTTTTATCCATTGGTTGGTTGTATTGGGTTTAAATACCTAACCCCACCCATTTTCGTTCTCTCTCTAGAAATCTCTTCTGTCTAACCTCTTATTTTCTCTACCACCGTCATCCTCGATGTTGGTTGCCTTGGCCGAGAAATGTTGAACCAGCAACCAAATCGTTGAGTTGTGACGACTTTGGGTTTTCTGTCGGCTTCGTTTTAGCTGGGTTGCACTCTTCGGTTTAGTAGGTTGTATCCACTTTTGTGTTTAAATCGCTAGAAAACACCACTAATACCGTATATCTCTGCTGCCTAGGTTTTGCCTGAGAATGGGTGGATTTGTGGTTGCATGTGATTTTTTTTGGTTTTGACTCCTTTTTGGCTTATTGCCTGCCGGTATGTTGTCAGGCCCCGATGATGTTCGTTATATACTTTTTTGCCGTTGTTCGGCGATGTGGTTATTGGCTGTGGTTTTGATGGACATGTATGTGGTTCCTACTTTGTTGAGGGTTTTAATCAGCGATTATGGTGCTTTGCTACCTGGTGTGGCAACTCCGGTTGTAGCCATGGTGATACTGACCCGTGCTTTGTTGGCGATGATGATGATGATGACACGAGATGTACAAATGGGTCTAATTTGTAACATGTTTAGGCTTCTTGGTGTTGTACAATGTGCATCCATTGTGTTTTGTGCATTGGTTGGTTGTACTCTTTGGTAAGGGAGTTGTACCTCTCTTGGGTTTAAATACCCAGTCCCACCCACTTTTTTTCTCTCTTTGAAAGTCTCTTCATAATGGGTGGATTTGTGGTTTGATGTGTTTTTTTCGTTGGTTTTAGCTCTTTTATTTGGCTTGTGTGTTGTCTGGCGCCTATGATGCTGCTTATATACTTTTTCGATGTTGTCCAGCGATGCGGTTGTTGGCTGTGGTTTTGATGGGCATATATGTTGTTCCTGCTTGAGTGCTTTAATTGGCGTTTATGTTAGCTTGCTACCTGGCATGGCAACTCTAGTTGCATCCACGGTGACACTGACTCGTGCTTTGTTAGCAATGATGATGACACAAGATGTACATCTGAGCCTCTTTATGTTGCAACGATTGTGATGATCTGTAGATCCGAGTCGATAGATTTTAGGCGTTTTTTATTTCTTTTGTTTGTGTCATGACTTTAAAGAATTTGCTTGGAAGGTTGGAAAATTATAATCGGATGTACTTGGTGTTTAGTCGAGTTCTTGATGAAATGGTGATAAATAGTGTTGGTTTGATAGTAAAAAAAACTCATAGCTTTGTCACTAATTGAGTAACTGTCACATCATCATATTTATCAAAAACTTTGTTGTAATATTAGCAAAACGAATTACTATTTTTATTTCTTTAAACAAAAGCCTAGACGAATTAAAGGGTGATTGCTGATTAGATTGGTAGGTGGTGCAGGATACGGTTGTACATTGATCACCATCCCCACTTACATAGTGTTTGACTTCATTATTGATCTAACCCAAATCTTCTTCCATCACATCTAAATAATTAAACAATTTTTAATTACTTATTCTTATAACCTACAAATCTAAAGGACTTGCACAATAACTAAATGGGCCAAGTAAATGGTCCACTTAGAGCAATCATATATTTTAGATAGGGGTGTTCATGAGCCGATCCGATCTGATCGAGGGCCTGCTCATGCTCGGATTGAATTACAACCGATCCGATCGGATCGAATTTGCAAAACCGAACACAAAAGTGATGCTCATGCTCGGATTGAATTTGAATTGATCGGATCGTTTTTGCTCGGTTTCGCTCGGTTTTTATCAAATCCTAACTAAAATCGAGCGGATCGTTTTCGCTCGGTTTCGCTGGATTGAATTATAAGGCTGCGTTCAACAAAAACAAATCCTAACTTAATTAAAACATGTCCAACACTTTACTAACAAAAGCAATACATAACTAAAATCATGATTCTAAAAATGTTCTTTACAATATCAAGAAGCACAAAATAAAGTGCGAAATACAAATTGTCATTTAGTTCAAAAGCCTTAAACTTCTGGTGTTAGATTTTGGTGTGTGGCAAGGCAACTGGCAGCGGCGATATGCAGATCTTCGAAGTTCGAACAATCAGTTTATGAGTGTTGTTTTAGGAATTAGGGATTTAGGGTTAGATTTTAATATTATCTAATAAGTTGGGCTAGTATATATTTTGGGCTTTTAATTTTTTTGGGCTAGTATATTTTTTTTGGGGTTTTAATATTTAAAATCTATAATATATATATATATATATATATATATATATATAGGGAGAAGATCATGCGAGAACCACCTCTTATTGCGAGAACCGCGAGAACCAATGTGAACACAAACAAAAATAGCTAAAAAAACCTAAAAAAACCTAACCCCCACCCCCCCCCCCCTAAAAAAAAACCTAACCCCCCCCCCCCCAAGCTAAATGCTAAAAATAAAAACCCCCAAAAAACCTAAACCCCCCTCCCCCACCCCCCAAAAACCTAACCCCCCCCCCCCCCAAACTAAAATTCTAAAAACTAAACCACCAAAAAACCTAAAAAAATCTAAAAAAAAAAATCTAAAAATTTTTTTTTTTAATATTTTTTATGCTCAAATCGCTACTTTTAGTGGAAAAAAAAAATTTAGTTTTTTTTTGCTTCGAAAAGTAGCGATTTTTATATAAAAAATATTAAAAAAAATTTGTGTGATTTTTAGCTATTTTTAGGCATTTTTGGTTGTGTTCACATTGGTTCTCGCGGTTCTCGCAATAAGAGGTGGTTCTCGCATGATCTTCTCCCTATATATATATGTATATATGTATGTATATATATATATGTATATATATGTATATATATATAGAGTAGGAGTTGGGTGGAAAGTCTATTTTTCCTAGAAAGTCTAGGAAGGAATAAGAATTGGACATGTGTCATTGAGGGATTTTAAGTAGAAGGGCTATCATGTAATTTCACATTTTAATTTTATTTTTGGAATGTATCTTCATTAACTAAAATTCCATGATTTTCGGAATTTTTATTAATTTCGAATTCAAATCTGGAAGTCAATGTGTTTATCTGAAAACTATCAGCATGTTCTTAGTGATGTGTGTTACCAGTCAGAGAGGTTGAAATCAGTGTGTTTTAACACTCTGAAGTCAATATATAATCAGGTTGTGTTTTAACAGTTCTTTTGCATTTTAACAATCTGAGGGGCTGTTTGGCAAACCTCTTAATGATTCATTAAGAGGTGCACCTCTTATTCGGACAGAGGTGATAGTGTTTGGTTGTGCCTCTTAATGGCAAACCTCTTATTCATTCAGTGCTGAATCATTCAGCATTGTGAACTTGCTGAATGAAAAAAAAAAAAAAAGACAAATGGTACCCCTCTCTTCTCCTTCTCTTCTCTGGAACCACATATCTGAACTCGAACCTGAACCACATATCACCGCCGCCGTGAGCGGCGTCGGACGTCACTGCGTCACCCCCACCCCATCGTAATCATCATCATCTTCAACAGCGGCATCATCGTCTCGTAACACCACCATCACCGCTGCTGCCGCCGTTCGTTTAATTAGAGAGAAGGAGAGGTCTGTGTGCGGCTGTAATCGAAGAAGAAAGAGAAGAAAGGGGGTGCGGCTGGAGTTGTCGGAGTAGCTGGCCGGCTCGTCGCCGGTGTAGTTTCATCGGAGAGAGATCGAGAGAGTTGAGAGTGAGAGCAGAGACAGGTGGATGATCAGCTCGGTTGTGTGGGTGTGGTTGTCGGAGAGGAACGGCGCCGGAGGGTCACCGACCACCGTCGGCTCCCCCGGTGTTCTTGCCGGAGCTCCGGTATTCTAGAGAGAGAGCAGAGGAAGGGGTTTGAGAGCTTTTGAGTTTTGAAAGTCTAGTAGACATTTTTATGTTTTTTTTTTGTTTAGAGGGGTAAAAATGTAATTTCACACGGTCATTTAGATGTGCAACCAAACAGCACTTTACTGGTTCAGCACTTACTGGTTCAGAGCCTCTTACCCATTCAGACCTCTTATTCATTCGGCACTTATTGATTCAGATGTTGCCAAACAGCCCCTGAATGTGTTTTATGTAATTGTCTATGTCACATTACATCGCATATTCCATTGTTCAGAAGATTACTGGAATTTATCAGCATGTTCTTGGTGATGTGTTTTAAAAGTTTACAGGGCTAAAGTGAAAAAAAGGGTAGGGATCTTAAGAGAAGTACACCCTATTTGAGAAACTTGAGAAGCAATCTGGACCACACATTTTCCCTAAGCAAAAAAATGCAAAAAAAAGGTGAAAAAAGTGCAAATTTTTTTTTTTTTTTTTTTTTTGGAAAAATCGCAGCTTTTTATTTAAGGATTTAATTTTTTATTTTAATTTTTTTTTGGGATTTATACACATGTGTATATTGTTAATCTTTTAACTATACATATATGTATATTGTCAATTATACATATATGTATATACATGTTTAAAATTGAAAAAATATGTGTTATAAATCCTAAAGCTAAACCTTAATGCTAAAGCTAAACCTTAATGCTAAACCCTAAACCCTAAAGCTAAACCCTAATTCTAAACCCTAAAGCTAAACCCTAATTCTAAACCCTAAAGCTAAACCCTAATGCTAAACCCTAAAGCTAAAACTAAACCCTAAAGCTAAACCCTTAATGCTAAACTCTAATGCAAACCCTAAAAATAAAGCTAAACCCAAAGTTAAAGTTAAAGCTAAACCCTAATGCTAAACCCTAAAGCTAAACCCTAAACCATAAAGCTAAACCCTAAATACTAATGCTAAACCCTAAATAACACTTATTTTTCAATTTTAAACATGTATATACATATATGTATAATTGACAATATACATATATGTATAGTTAAAAGATTAACAATATACACATGTGAATAAATCCCAAAAAAAAAAAAAAAAAAAAAAAAAAAAAAAAAAATTAAATCCTTAAATAAAAAGCTGCGATTTTTCCAAAAAAAAAATTGCATTTTTTTCACCTTTTTTTGCATTTTTTTACTTAGGGAAAATGTGTGGTCCAGAATGCTTCTCAAGTTTCTCAAATAGCCTACTACTTCTCACATGATCCTTATCCTATATATATATATATATATATATATATATATTAATAAAAGTTTACAGGGCTAAAGTGAAAAAAAGGGTAGGGATCTTAAGAGAAGTACACCCTATTTGAGAAACTTGAGAAGCAATCTGGACCACACATTTTCCCTAAGCAAAAAAATGCAAAAAAAAGGTGAAAAAAGTGCAAATTTTTTTTTTTTTTTTTTTTTTTTTGGAAAAATCGCAGCTTTTTATTTAAGGATTTAATTTTTTATTTTAATTTTTTTTGGGATTTATACACATGTGTATATTGTTAATTTTAACTATACATATATGTATATTGTCAATTATACATATATGTATATACATGTTTAAAATTGAAAAAATATGTGTTATAAATCCTAAACGTTATACCATAAATACTAAAGCTAAACCTTAATGCTAAACCCTAAACCCTAAAGCTAAACCCTAATTCTAAACCCTAAAGCCAAACCCTAATTCTAAACCCTAAAGCTAAACCCTAATGCTAAACCCTAAAGCTAAAACTAAACCCTAAAGCTAAACCCTTAATGCTAAACTCTAATGCAAACCCTAAAAATAAAGCTAAACCCAAAGTTAAAGTTAAAGCTAAACCCTAATGCTAAACCCTAAAGCTAAACCCTAAACCATAAAGCTAAACCCTAAATACTAATACTAAACCCTAAATAACACTTATTTTTCAATTTTAAACATGTATATACATATATGTATAATTGACAATATACATATATGTATAGTTAAAAGATTAACAATATACACATGTGAATAAATCCCAAAAAAAAAAATTAAAAAAAAAAAATTAAATCCTTAAATAAAAAGCTGCGATTTTTCCAAAAAAAAAATTGCATTTTTTTCACATTTTTTTGCATTTTTTTACTTAGGGAAAATGTGTGGTCCAGAATGCTTCTCAAGTTTCTCAAATAGCCTACTACTTCTCACATGATCCTTATCCTATATATATATATATATATATATATTAATAAAAATAATTCGAGCGAAACCGAGTGATCGACGAGCGAGCAGATCTTTGCTCATGCTTCGATTGAATTTGAATCGAACCGATCCAAGCGGCTCATTTACAAACTGAGCGGGAACTGAACGAGCATTTTTCGAGCGATCGTCGAGCAGTTTGGACAACCCTAATTTTAGCTATCTTTTTCCTTAACTACTTTTTATAATGAATTATTATAATAGAGTTTATTTTTTGGTTTTCTATTTTTATAATTATTTTTTAATATTTTATTGTTATAATTCATTTTGAGTAGATTACGTTTTTCGCTTGTAACTAAAAAATATGATATTATATAAAAACTTTTGAGTATGCTATTACGATGTGCTTATTTATATCTACGTTTAGACATAATTTTTATTTAAAACCGAGTTGTACAAAGTAATGTAAAGTTTACCATTTTCGTTATTTTAGCAAGATAATATGTTTTATAAGTGGTTTACCCTATTCGTTATTTGAGTAATATAATATGACGTTTAATAAAATCCTGAATATACCATTGCGACGTGTTTAATTTTATCTACAATTCAATCAAGTTTTTATTCGAACAAACGTCGATACGGGTGTTGTGTTTAGTTTTATGGTTTTCTTGATACTGTGATACAAAATTAGTTAATTTTTTTTATATAGTTACATTGTTTACCTTTTTTATATTTGAGTAACATAATTAAAATTTTTAATCGTTGCAACAAGCTTATTTTTTATCTACGTTTTTAATCGAATAGGTTATAGTTGATTTTTTTTTTTTTGTTCTTTACTGTGATGAATTTAACCAATATTGTTCGAACTATATCGATACGAGTACCTTATTCATTTTGTATGGTTCTCTCGATGATGTGACGGTATAATAGTGATTGAAAATAAAGTTGTATTGGCAATAAAGTATTTTTAGACCCGTGTGTTATAGCCAGTGTCAGTGAACCAATGCCCTGCAAGAACAACATCGGTACCCGTATTTGCTTTTATAGTTTTCGATCATTATGAAACATGTGTTGATATCCTTTTGGACGTATATCTTATGGTTGCTATATCGAGTAAAAATATCATACGGATACTTTAATGAACTGATCCAATATTGACCGAAATCCCGCTACGAAGCAAGGGGAATACCACTAGTTATGTTACATAATATATGATGATATGAAATACATGTATTACAACTTTTTATTTGTAATTAAACATTTCAAGTTTTATTTCTAATTTACTATAACATATAACATGAATGGAAAAAATCAAAATAACTAAGGACATCTCTATGATTGATCTAAATAGTTAAAACATTCATACCATGATCATACCCATGTCTATATGTTAACTATACATATGAATTGTATTAGGTTGAAGATATAAAATGTTATAGAATATTTAACACCAGAGAATAAAGAACAATTGTTAGCCACCAATGGTTCCATCTTATTACAAATAAATGAGAGTAATTACAAAGAAATTGGAACTGAATTAAAACTTAATGAACTAACTAATTGATTAGGTCTAATCCTTTAACGTAACAACACTCACATTTAACGTGTCAAATCGTGTATAAAAATATTAACTATTTTAGGTCGGTTAAATGAACTAACTAATTGATTAGCTCTAATCATTTAACCGAACAACACTCACATTCGACGTGTCGAGACATGTATAGATATATTAATCAGGGGCGGACCTAGCACTTAACGAGCCGTAGCACGAGCTACGGCTAAACTTCGTCGGTATAGTGTAAAATTAGTGTTGTTTCCTCTGTTTTTATAAACTTTCTTATATATATATTACACAAATTATTTACATAAACCAAAATGAAGTTGGTGTAGTGACTGGTAAATGGCTACCTTCTGTCTCTAATTGCTGAGGAAGGTTGTCCGGGTTCGAACCTTTCGAGCCAAATTTTTGTTTGGTAATGTGGGTTAATTTCTTTGTCTTTGTGTATGTCTATAAACTTTATTAGATACAATTCATAGTACAGTGCATTTAATGCCTTTTACTTTGTTTTTGTTTATACTCTACATCTCCAAACTTTATTAAGTGAATTTCATAAAATTTAACAAAACACGTATTCCATCCACAAAATTTTTTTATGGTAAATTCTCTCTTGATGACTAAAGGAATACAAATATTTTGACATGTTTATATGTTATATATAGTTGGTTATCAATGTATATGATACTTTTTTTTTCAATTTGACCTTTATACATAAATAAATACTAGTAGCGTCTCACGCTTCGTTTAACTATTTAAAATAATCATTTTGCAACAATAATTTTATTTTGTTTTATTGTTATGATATTATTAAAATTATCGTCTTATTATTATTTTTTATAAATAACTTTATATTAAGGGACGGTTCTGCCTAGATCTAAAATATTATTTTTTAGGATACCCCTAAACTTTTATTCTTGTTCCGCCACTGAAATTAAGTATTTTAGGTGGGGTTTTAACACAATTTTAAGCTTTAAATTTATAAACAATGTAAAATAAAATCACTTCTACAACATGTTAGGACAAGTGCACTCACTGTTAGCGTAGTATAGCGAAAGTAAGATTCCAATATCGTCCAACGACCCAAGAGCTTTCAATACCGGAATGTTATCAACGCCTAGTCAAACCAACAACTAAGTTTGTGGCAATATTTTAAAAGTAAAACAAAGCAAATAAAAAAAAATGAAAGCGATAATCAAGAAGAATTACTTGAACCCAACTTCCTAATAATGTCTAAAATAACGTCTTTGGTTAAGCATTTTTCAAGCGATCATTGTACGAAAAATACTCCTATTCGATGTGTTCTCCCAAATACTCTGCGAAAGAACTTATCTAAAGTCGTTCTATAAAGAAAATGAATTTATACGCTATTAATGCCATAAGGTAGTAGGTTTCCTTTTTTGGGCAAACGTTACACTCGCCTATATTGGTCAAAAGTAGCAAGGAGACCATATGTTAAAAAAGGATACTATGATTCCCTTGATTTGGTGCTATCTCATCAAGGATAGTAGCAATGTGAAAAACCAAGTCTTTGCACATAGAATATACCACCTCTCCTTACAAGGTATACTTAACCCAAATCACATTTCGAACCCCCTTCCAAGTAGTTAAGATGTTTTTGTAAGACGTAAAGACACGAATGCTTGAATCAACATACACGAAGTAATGGATGAATTAACGCTCTCTTTCAATTTAACAAAACCATATTTAAAGTCATTAACATACACCAAATGAAAAGTCAAAAACTAAGAAATTAAAAAGACATTAAAGGTTCATCTTCACCAAGCGATATAAGAACTTTAGCAAATAATGGGCATAGTGATGAACATCCTCAAGCTTGTATGAATAAACATGTTAATCAACAAGATTTAATTGTTATAAATATAAGTTCTTACAATCTTGGATTCTAAGACAAACCAAACTCTATCCAAGACGGAAATATGGTGGACAGTGATGGTGAGTGAGAGAGACAGGGTGCCAAAGGATGAGGAAAATAGCAACCATACACTCTATTAATAGGCTGAAATAGGGGAGAGGCACGGCCGTGTGCCTAAAATGGCATGACCCGTGTGAGTGTCTTCTACGTCCATTTTGTTTTTTAGCCAAAGTTCGTATATAGACAGGGGCGTGTGAGTTGAGACCGAACCCAAGTCCACTTTGTGGGTCCCATGAGACTTAGATTTGAAAATCGTCATGAGGAAATGCCACTAGGGTATTTCAAGGGACGCACTACCCGTGGTGCTGGCCTATTTTCACTACTAGAAAACTACATTTTTTCCTACAAATTTCCCACAACTCAATTTTTTTACAATTTTCCTACAATTTTTTGACAAAAAAGAAAAACAAAAAAAAACCCAAAACTTATCCACAATTTTCCTACAAAATTGCCACACAACAAGCATTTGTAGCAATTTTGTAGCAAAATATATTATCTTTGTGACAAAATTCCTACAAAATAAATAAGAAATTTAAATTATTTGTTACTATAGCAAAATAAATAATTTAAAAAATAAATTTTCATAATTTGTCGGAAATTTGTAGCAACTAGCTACAAATTTGCGACAAGTGTAATTTATTTTATTTTTCGAGTCTGAATTTCAGTAAAATAAATAATTAAATAACATAAAGTGTTAAATCTGTCGAAAATTTGTAGCAAATTGATCTTATTTGCTACAGTTTTTCGACAAAAAAGGGTCAAATTATTTGTTATTTCTTAAGTTAGTTAAATAAAAAAAATTTAAAAATAAAATGCTAAATTTGTCGAAAATTTGTAGCAAATTGACCTCGTTTTCTACAATTTTCTTACAAAAAAAAAAGTTATTATATTTGTAATGTCTAAATTTTTGCAAAATAAATAAATTAAAAAATTAAAACTTAAGTTGTAGCAAATTTGTAGCAAGTTGCTACGGATTTCCTACAAAAATGTTATTTTATTTGTTAATTTATCAATTTTAGAAATAAAATGTTAAATTTGTCGGCAATTTGTAGCAAACTAACACACCAGTAGCTACATATTTCCTACAAAACCATATTTTGTCGGCAATTTGTAGCAAACTAACACACCAGTAGCTACAGATTTCCTACAAAACTATATTTTGTCGGCAATTTGTAGCAAACTAACACACCAGTAGCTACAGATTTCCTACAAAACCATATTGATTATAAAAAACATATAGTTTTGAAAATAAAATTTTACATTTGTGGATAATTTGTAGGAAATTGACCTTATTTGCTATAGTTTTTCGACAAAAAAGGGTCAAATTATTAATTATTTCTTAACTTAGTTAAATAAAAAAAATTAAAAATAAAATGCTAAATTTGTCGAAAATTTGTAGCAAATTGACCTCGTTTTCTACAATTTTCTTACAAAAATAAAAGTTATTATATTTGTAATGTCTGAATTTCTGCAAAATAAATAAATTAAAAAATTAAAACTTAAGTTGTAGCAAATTTGTAGCAAGTTGCTACGGATTTCCTACAAAAATGTTATTTTATTTGTTAATTTATCA
Source organism: Helianthus tuberosus (assembly GCA_030545235.1). Classification (NCBI taxonomy): domain Eukaryota; kingdom Viridiplantae; phylum Streptophyta; class Magnoliopsida; order Asterales; family Asteraceae; genus Helianthus; species Helianthus tuberosus. The sequence continues at coordinate 198,930,243 of CM060370.1, read as the reverse complement.
ATTTTAGAAATAAAATGTTAAATTTGTCGGCAATTTTTAGCAAACTAACACACCAGTAGCTACAGATTTCCTATAAAACCATATGTTGTCGGCAATTTGTAGCAAACTAACACACCAGTAGCTACTGATTTCCTACAAAAACATATTGATTATAAAAAAAAACATATAGTTTTGAAAATAAAATTTTAGATTTGTGGATAATTTGTAGGAAATTGACCTTATTTGCTACAGTTTTTCGACAAAAAAGGGTCAAATTATTTGTTATTTCTTAACTTAGTTAAATAAAAAAAAAATAAAAAAAAATGCTAAATTTTTCGAAAATTTGTAGCAAATTGACCTCGTTTTCTACAATTTTCTTACAAAAAAAAAAGTTATTATATTTGTAATGTCAAATTTTTTGCAAAATAAATAAATTAAAAAATTAAAACTTACGCTGTAGCAAATTTGTAGCAAGTTGCTACGGATTTCCTACAAAAAAGTTATTTTAATTGTTAATTTATCAATTTTGGAAATAAAATGTTAAATTTGTCGGCAATTTGTAGCAAACTAACACACCAGTAGCTACAGATTTCCTACAAAAACATATTGATTATAAAAAAACATATAGTTTTGAAAATAAAATTTTACATTTGTCGATAATTTGTAGGAAATTGACAACGGTTCTTACAGATTTCCTACAAACTGAAAGTTATTTTATTTGCTATTTATCAAATTTAGAAAACGTATATTTTTAAAAAAATAAAATTTTAAATTTGTCAGAAATTTGTAGCAAATTGTCACCAGTTTCTACAGATTTCCAACAAAAACAATATTTTATTTGTTAATTATTAATTATAAAAATCATTTAATTTTATTTGTCAATAATTTGTAGCAAATGACCCTGGCTGAGGAATAGTTACGGGGGCGTAAAACAAAAAAATACGCTGATGGGGACCGACAAACTATGTGCAGTGCTTTACTCATTTACGACAAATAATAAATAAAAAGGTCATTTACTCACTTACGATACGATACGATACCATACCATACCATACCATACGATAAGATATGACACGATACGATACGATACGATACCATACCATACCATACCATACCATAAGATATTATACGATACGATGCCATACCATACCATATTACCATACCATACCATACAATACCATACCATACCATACCATACCATACCATACAACACCATCCATACCATACCATACCATACCATACCATACCATACCATACCATACCATACCATACCATACCATACCATACCATACCATACCATACCATTACCATACCATACCATACCATACCATACCATACAACACCATCCATACCATACCATACCATACCATACCATACCATACCATATGATAAGATACGACACCATACCATACGAAAAATACGATACGATACGATACCATACCATACCATACAACACCATCCATACCATACCATACCATACCATACCATACGATAAAATACGATATCATACCACACGATAAGATACGAGACGATACCATACGATACCATACCATACCATACCATACCATACCATACCATACCATACCATACCATACCATACCATACCATACCATACCATACCATACCATATGAGACGACATGATACGATACCATATTACACGATACGATACCATACTACACTATACTATACGATACGATAATATACGATATGATACGATGCGATACGATACGATACCACCACCATATCTATATTTCTTTGTCTTCGACAACCACCACTATCCATGTGTCTCATCATCTCCGACAATATCTCTGAGTTCCGATCTAGTTTTGTGAAGTTGTGGATTTCGGCGGTGGTGGGTTTTAGAAGGGTTCCCTTTGCAGTTATACTTGAAAAAGGAAATTCTTTGATTTATTAGGGTTTAGTAGCAATTAAATATGAAATTAGTGGTTTAGGATACACAGCAGGCGATAGGGAAGGGTGTTGGATGTAAGGAGGTAGGTAATGATGATGGAAGCAGACGGATTTGGGGCGGCGAAGGAGGTAGGTGATGATTGCTGGATTTGGAGTTGTGGTGGTGACGGTTGGATTTGGGGTTATGGTTGCAGTCGAACTTGGGGTTTTGGGATTTGGGGTTACGAAGGGGTGCGTTTTTCAAGTGAGGTGATGGTGTTTGATAGTGGTGGTGAGGTGGTGGTAGTGGTGTCTGATGGTGCTGGTGACGACTGGTGGTTGTTACAAAAGGGAGAAAGAGAGATATACTGAGTGAGAGGAGGATGATGAAGTGAGGAATGTTTTTTTTAATGATTATAATACCATACCATACCATATGATAATATATTATACCATATAGTATACGATACTATACTATATATACTATATTGTAAGATACGGTATGATGCAGGTCCTATAACGATTCCGAACGTTACCACCCTGAATCCCTTGTGTAACGAATCGAACCGATACGGACGATTTCTTACCGCATAGCACGGGCAAGATGCATTTAATTTTATATAATTCTTCTGAATCCCTTGTGTAACGAATCGAACCGATACGGACGATTCCTTTCAGTCAGCTCTTGTACTTGCCGTGACAAATCTTGGTTCTGATTGTTCAACCTAGCCATTTCAACTACCATTTGATCCGGATGTAAATCCATTTGAGGCACCGTACTTGGGCCTGCTATACCAGTTGGTGGTAGTTGTTCCACTTCGTTCAACAGTGACAGGAAAGACTGTGGCAAATGTGATTCCGGTTCTAATTGTTCTTGGAGCATCATGTTTTCATAAGTTTCTTACATTGCTGGATCCTCCTCAAAAACTATGGGTGAGAGGCCTTGTGAAACGTTTGATGCTAATGGTTGGAATATGTTAGTGGTAATAGGTTCGTGTACGTATGGCGGCGGTGGTAGCATGTCATATCGATAAAAAGATGATGGAGGGAATTGCAACAATAATTGTTGTAGATTTTGTGTGGGGGTACTGTCTAAAACAAATGGAGCTCCCCCCGACTGAGATGGTTGAGTCGGGGTTAGTCTAATGAGATTGCAATTTACAACCCCAGGTGCCTTTGGTGGAGATAACCCCTGGATAACCTGGTCACTTAAGACACCAAAAGATTTTGCTAGTCTAGTAATGTAAGATCAAGATAGACAATGGTAGATCATAAATGTCTTAATGGACCATTTTGGTCCTTAATGAATCGTAGTGGACCACAGTAGATCATACACGTCTTAATGGAACATATCGGGTCTTAATGGATCACAATGGCCAATTTTAGATCATATGTATCTTAATGGACCATATTGGGCCTTAGTGAATCACAATAGATAATTGTAGATCATACATGCCCTAATAGACAATATTGGGCCTTAATAGATCACAGGCCATTGGTAGTTTCTCAAGTTTGTGCTTGATTAGGCCTCGACTCATTTATTATTGACTAATTAATATATTAGATAAAAATAATAGACCAATTTAGACCCGCGGGCTTGATAAGTGAAGCTCGGGCTCATTTACTAAACACGTTTATTTTTAGGTTCAGGCTTGGCTTGAAAGCAAGTTTAAATAAGTTTGACTCCGTCTCGATAAGGCGCAACTCGTTTTAAGTTTTTTTTCGAGCCGATCTCGATCAACTTACAAGCCGCTCGACTCGTTTGCACCCTAATCATAATGGACAATTTACTTTCTCTGCACAATATGTAATTTATATATTTAAAAAAAGTTGTATAATTTCAATTTAGTTTTTATAACTTTATATATTAAAAGTTGAAAAATTAGAAACTAGTTTTCCTCCTAAAAATTTCACCCCTTTAAAGCTTCCCTCCAACAAATATGGCTCCCAATTTGAACTCCCCCCAAAAAAATTCTGAAAAACAGCAACAAAACTTATGAAAACAAATCAAAACCCTAGCTTCCAATTTCATACCAATGGTTAGAAACTCTTCGACCACTAGTCCACTACCGTTCCCCCGCCCCTCCGTCGCCTCTCTCACCTTAATCAGATTCTACAACGAAGTTCCTAAATACAGCAAAGGAAAAAATCAAAGGAGTCCCTGCTGGAGGCAATGAGATCTGCTTCGGTAAATCATACAACCCATGAACATTCGTCGTTTGTTGTGGTGTGTTTCCGTTCAAGTCCGTTCGAGTCAGCACATCACCGAATCCGTTGCCTCTCTTCCGTCCAACTTTTAGGGCTCAAATGTCATCTATCGGAAACAACTGTTTCTTTAAACCCATAAACCCCATTATCGCCACCGGACCACCGTTATTGTCTCCAGGACCTTCACATCAACCCTAATTTGATAGCCGCTGCAACAAAACACATCAACTTACAAGCATGAGGGTAACTATCTTAAGGTAATTATGCTTCAGCGTCTTGTTGTTTTCGAGAATTACTTCAATAAACCTGATTTTGTAACAATTGCAGTGTGCATAATTACATTGTTAACTTGAATATATATTGTATTGTTGCGTCAGAGGGTTTCTAGAAACTACGGTCAGGAGAATGCTGTTGAATGAGTCAGAGCTCTAAATGCTGCTAAATTAGATAAGGTCATAGCTTATTGGATATTTAATTGATTTGTGTTTGCTAAATGCTGCTAAATTAGATAAGGTCATAGCTGTTGAATGAGTCAGAGCTGCTAAATGCTGCTAAATTGGCAATCCTCCTGCCAATGGAGTTAATCCACATTCTCCTATGCACACAAAGAATTTGGTGGGGCTTGGAATGAAAATTGATATATGCCTACTTATCAAGGCAAATTATTGATTTAGTAACTACAGTTAGAATTTTTATTGATGAAACCTTTGCAGATCATTAATTAGTGTTAGTTATTTGGTACCTTCTTACGAAATGACCCGGACCTATTTTGGGGAAAACACGTTCTGACCTGACCCAAAACAACCATCTTTTGAACTGACACGTTTTGCCCCAGACCCGTTCTAGCCGAACCCATCCTGACCTGCCACCCACCCGACCCAACTCAACCATTTCGCCACTCATCCGGGCGTAAAACAAAAAAAATACGCTTAATTTACTAGAAGTTGTATTAGTTGTCAAAGGATTTGAAGTTGGATTAGTTGTCATAGGATTAGAAGTTGTAGTTTTCTTTGGTTAATTACCCGTTTCAACCCCTTGTGCTCAATACTAGGTGGATTAGTTGTAGTATGTGAAAGCTTAAAACACAAAATTTCCTACTATTATGAACTGATTTTACTAGATGTTGATGAACATAACAGTGGTTGCTCACCACAGTTTAAGAATGACATGGCATCATATATTTAGACACTTAAAAGATGCATTTAAGAAAATTAGAGCAAAAGAAGCTGAAGAATTCTTTCATGTAAGTATAAAGAAATCGTTCATGTAAGCATGTCTTTCTTGTAATCTAGTTGGTATATCTCTAGACATGATGTAGTACAATTTCTTCTTCGGATCATTTCAGACCCATTAAATTGATTCAGATTTTATTTACTTAATATTTGTTTCTCTTTCTGGAATTGGGTATTTAGATAAAAGGAGTATTATAGACTTGTTTTTTGATTAGTTCAAATGTAATGCCTTATATATTTTGTGATTGCAGAAAGCCTTGATCGCGAGGACACCGGTGAAGAACAACTTTTTGCTTCAGAAAACTGCTCATCAAACGAGGTTGAGCTCAATATTTATCTACAAAGATTAAAGGTATATTGCGTAATACCCCTCGTTAACCTTCATTGTGATAAATGCTATTTGGTAATTAAATTCTTATGAGAGCACTCAGCCACTCACCTTGTAGTCTTCATCTCCTTTATCTCCAAATTTTAGAGATTTGTCTTATTTTTCTTCTCCATCTCCATCTCCAAACTATAAAGATTTGCTACAATGAATCTCTATGTATAGAGATTCACTATTCACATCTTCAAAATCTTTATTATAGCTCAAGCATTTCGGTTTGTACCTCAAGCATGGAAGAAAGAGAAAGAAATTATAAAAAATAATACTATAGAGATGGAGAATGGGATGTGGAAGGTTAAACAATTTTAGACATAAATTTAGAGAAAGGTAATTTTTGGAAATGGAGATGGAGATTCCAATGGGAATGCTCTAAGAAATGAAGGGTATTGAGATTTTTGTCAGTTTTTTAATACACACTACTAATCACTTCCTAGATATAACGTATTATCTCATGGATGATCTTATATATGTAAAGTGACATCTTTTGCAACCTGGGATCCTTTTGACACTTCCAATGTTATTAACAGGACCAATATGAAGTGTCGTGTTCATACCAGGAAGTTGCGGAAAGCCCACATGTACTTTTCTATTCCCTACTCTTGATATGTTTTGTTAGCATGCTGTCAACTGTTTGCAAGTTTTCTTGCTCTCTCAAATCCTTGCCTGCTTTAACATAATGTTTAATGTAAAAAAACTTCCAGTTGTCTGAGCTTTGCGCCTAGTCGTGCTCACGACCCGCAACCATCCTTTTATTATGCAATTTTATTAAAAGCTCAACATGCAATATATGAATATAAAAAATATATATTATTACAAATGTAAGTTTTAGTGAAGCAATTTAGGAAGTTCGTATGCATTTGGATACGCTATGGATGACTTTCAACATGTTCTACCCATTTGACCCCTTTCCTTTTATCTTTAACTTGATAACTTAGTCCATTGACCCGTTGGAGGTGAAACAGAGTAAAAATCAACCCATTCTTATGTAAATAAGTCGAACTTGCCACTTCGATATCAATGAAATTGGACCCATATATCTCATAGTTGAAGCAAATGATTCAAAAGCTTTGTTTTTTTGTTTTGTTTTTGTTTGACCTGTTTAAATTTAAACACAACTCAAAAAGACACTTCATAAGTAAATGGGTTGAAATTGCCTTCTCTACTAAAAATTATTCTGACAATTTGCATATTCTTGGTTTAAGGTACTTGATGCATTGATTGGTCTTTGTTGCCGAACAAGCATATCAGCAGATGCTTTATGGGATGGAGGTTGGCTTTTGAGGCAATTGCTTCCGTATTGTGAGACTGAGTTTAACACTCACCATCTTCAATCCCTCAAGGTAACTCCAATATTTTTTTGTCATGAATTATATTTATAATATCCGTTAAAACTGTAGTTTAGTTTGATTTAGATCAAGAAATAGTATGTCTGAAGAGAATTGGACATGAATCTGAGATCCTGCATGGTTTATTTTACAAGTGTTTTCTCTCAAGTGACATTAAATTCTTCCTTACAGGATTCCTTTACTAAGCGCTGCAACCAACTTGTTGAAGAACAAAGAGGATCCTGTCCCGATCTACTCATACAAGTGTTGTGTGATGAGTGGAGAAAATGCAAAAGAGGTACTTGATGTCTATAAGAAGTATATTAACTTCTATTTATGTTTTTTATTCATATCTCATAAATTCGTTTTTGTTCTTATTTGTAGCAATTGAGGCTTCCTCCCCTCGAAAGGAACCTAAGTCCATACTCTTCCGAACAAAGAAATCTTCTTTCGATGCTGGTGAAACAATGTACGATCGTGTAAAGGTATCCCCAAATCCAATCCTTAATGCATGTCTGTATTATGTATGCACTCTAATGAAAAACATGATTTTTTTTTCTTTTTTTTAAACTTAGGTGTTCGTGCTTCTCCATCAGCTCCAAATTTGCTCATCCGGTAGACCGTTACCAGATCAGCCTCCTGTATATTATTGGTCCAAAACTGTGCACTGAATTACATGTTGGTTAGTCTTTGCTTATCTAGTTATTAAAGGTTGCATACTTGATCTAGTTACCTATTAATCAGTCAATATGGTTACGGTTTATCTATAGTGGGCAAATAGATACACAACAAGAAGTAAATGCCCAATAGAATCCACCCATAGCCTACCTATTGATAGGGTCTCGGAGGGTGAGATGTAGGCAATCCTAACCTCGACCTCAAGGAATATAGAGGCTATTAGTGAAGGTAATAGTTTAGGCTTTAAATGGGAATAATGAGTTTGCTGATATGGGTTTCATATGGTCCTATTGAAGGTAGCTTGTTTGTGATTGATTGAGTACATTGCTGGTTGAATAGGTTTGTTATGGGCGGGTTTGGGTCACGGGTCAGAGTGGGCCGTGCGGGTCAGAATGGATCGGGTCAGAATAGGTTATTTTTAAACATGGTTAATTTGATTCGGGTTAGAATGGGTTCACGTCAATTTTGATTTGGGTCAGAAGGGTTCATTTTCAAGGTTTATTTGGTTTGTGTTAGGAAATTTTACAAAATAAGCACGAGTCGAGATGATTTTTACCACTCATGTATAAATATGTTTAAGAAAAGTAAAATTGCAAGAAACATAAGGAATTGCGTACTTATAATACTTTTTAATAATTTATTAAAATAATTAAGTACAAATAAATAACAACTTTTTAATATGATATTTCATTTTTTTTAATAGGTATGTTTGTTTGTATTTTGTTATACGGGATTTTTACGTTGTTAGTTAGATTTTTGTAGTGTTGATCGACCTGTTCGGGTTGATATGTGATGATTACGGTTTTATAATTTTCAGCTTCAAAAAGTTCAGGCGGAACTAGAAAGAGAGCGTGAGGCTCGACAAAACATAGAAGCCCGTTTCGAACTATTTCAACAAGAGCGTGAAAAAGAGCGGGCCGACCAAGACGCATGGCAAAAAAAATGGAAGAAATGGTGAAAAACATCGGAAAGAAGTAAACAAAGCTCTCGTTTTGTTAAGTATTGGAATGTTGGATTAGTTTTGAATCAAAAAACTTGCTCTTAATTAGGATTTTTTTTGTGTGTTTTGGAACTTTTGGAATGTTTTAGAATCTTGCTTGTTGCGAATGTTTTGGAATGTTTTATAATTTTGCTTGCTGCATTTTTTGGAAATTTTTGGAATATTTTATATTTTGCTGCATTTTTTATACAAAAAATGGTTTTTTAAAATTCAGATTTGTTATTTTGTCGCAAATCTGCCGCAGAAGAGTTTTATAGTTTGTAGGAATTTTGTCGCAGAAGAGTTTTATAGTTTGTAGGAATTTTGTCGTAGAAGAGTTTTATAATTTGTAGGAATTTTGTCGCAAGAATGTTTTTAACTGTTTGTAGGAAATTTGTAGCTACATTTTTTTTTTGTTGTAGGAAATTTGTCGCAAACTGTTTTGAAAACTTTGTGGGAAATTTGTAGCAAATTGTTTAGAGAAAATTTATCAATTTGTAGGAATTTTGTCGCAGAAAAGTTTTATAATTTGTAGGAATTTTGTCGCAGAAAAGTTTTATAATTTGTAGGAATTTTGTCGCAAGCACGTTTTATAATTTGTAGGAATTTTGTCGCAGAAAAGTTTTATAATTTGTAGGAATTTTGTCGCAGAAAAGTTTTATAATTTGTAGGAATTTTGTCGCAAGCACGTTTTATAATTTGTAGGAATTTTGTCGGGAAAATAAAAAATTATGAATATTTTTTTTAATAATGTTATTAATTTTAAAAATAAAATATCATAAAATAATATAAAAAAGGCAAAAACGTGGAAGAATTGTCGGAATTTTGTAAGAAGAGAGTTTTGTCAGTATTTTGTAGCAAATTTTGCGACCAGAGATTTTGTAGGAATTTTGTAGCAGATTTTGTCGTATTTTTGTAGCTAATCCGGTTACCCACAAGTTTATATCCTACGAATTTTTTTTAGGAAATTTGTGGGTAAGGCCAATTTGCTACAAATTTGCTACAAATTTGGTTGTCACAAACTGGACAATTTTCTAGTAGTGTTTGTCTTGTCTGCAATAAGTTGACACGAGGTGTGTTTGTTCAGGCATGACCTTGTGTCAGGGGTCATCTTTTGTCTTTTCTAAGGGAATGAAGCACGTGGGTGTGTGATTTTTCTGATTTCTTGTGGAAGTCCTGTTTTTCACCGTGAATTTGCTCCTTTTGTCGCTTTATGCATTTTTTTACTTAGAAAATCAAAAGTAAACAAATAAATGACTTATTTAAAAAATTAGTACGTAAAAGAAAATGGTTAAAACGCGCTCCATTTGATATAAAATATATGTTAGGTTTTTCACATATCAAATATCCTCACCCTTGAATCTTTGTTTGTCGTAAAGCAAAACTTATAATAGTACTTGTAACACTCTCAAATAGAATGGGTAGAAGAGAAGTGTTTTGTCTTGTAAGTATGTTAGTGTCCAAGTTCATAATTTATTTTTCTTATTTACAAAATCCTACTTGACATGATTTTTTAAAACATTGAAAGAATAATATTTTTAGGCGTAACATGCCTACAAAATTTCCATTTCTCTATATACTTATTCACACACCTCACAAATAATCACTCAATACTGGGCCGGATGATGTTTTAAATGAACCAGTTGTGCTAAACACGGAACCTACACATATAATATGCTTGACAAAAAAATTGAACCTCTTGCTATTCTATAACATAAACATTGTAAATACCAAGAGATCTTTTAAAAGGGTTGTAATGTAGGCTTTGGCTATGGGCGTGGAATTTTTAGGTAAAAATGGCTAAAACTGGAAATAGAGTGGTGTAATGAAAATGTTTATTTTTATGACTAAAAGATAACTATATCACGAGCTTGACAAGATTTTTAGTACTCGGCAATTTATTCTATTTTCTTTTTCTTTTGTCTCTTTTTTTTTTGTTTTTCTGCTTTTCTATTTTAATTTTCTTTTTTTTTTCTCTTCCTCTCTCTATACACAAGATTTCTAAAGTTTGGAATTATAAACAAAGGAAAGTCACATGAGTGCATTTATCAAAAGATCATATTTTGTAAAAATAAGGGGTAATTTTTTTTTTTTTTTGGCTAGTGGGTGGTTTTGCAAAAAAAAACTTACAGGTTATTGAAATAAAAGGGAATAGGCTTAAGGTTGGCTAACTAGAGGAATTGTTTTGGGTAGGGAAAAGTGGAAAACAAATTAAAAATAAGGCTAAACAAGGGGTTTAAAAATCCCAGTGACTCTATCATTTACTTACATTGTTTAGTCTTTTCGGACCGGGAAGAATTACCTAGTCAAGTTTTAAATTTATAGGAACCATTTGGCTTATCACCCAAATAATGAAAATGTGAGCATTTATAAAATGTATGTATATGTTCGGTGATGCTTAATATAAAGGCTCAACATTTCACCAATGTGGGAAAGAGTTAAAGAGAAAGTATGAATACAATCAAATTTTATTAAGCTTGTCACGCCTTTTTTAAATTTTCTTTTATCTTTCATTTATCATGACGCTTTGATTTGAAATTTTGGAAACATAGTTTATGAAGCATGTTTCCATAAACAATACTTAACAAGTAAGAAAAATAAAAAAAAATTTAAAAATGAGGTGTTTAGTGGTTCCAACATGAGTCTTTATAAGACTTTGTTAGGACAAGCGATTCAATAATTCCCTCCCAACACTAAAATTGCACATCTTCCCCAATGTGCCAAAATGCATACAAATTGGTTAAAATATGAAAAAGTGTGGCTTAAACAAAAGATAAAGTGAACAGACAATGAGACACGACCTTGTGTCTGGACATTAGAAGGTTACAAAACAAAAGACACAGCTCTGGGGTGACATGCTCCCGTGTTTATATAGACACAACCCCATGTCAAAGTTTTTACTGTCTACTTCATCCATGCCAAGAATAACAAAGTAGGCAGGAAAGGTAAACTCGCCAACTTTAACCAAACTATTTTTGGCAATTCCTAGGGGGTGTTTGACTGATCGATCCGTAAGTTGTATTCTTATTTTCATAGGGTGTGGTTTTCCTATCCATAGCCTTTCAAACATGAAGGCTGACATAGGGTTGATGCTAGCTCCCGGATTAGCGAGTGCATTTTTTACTAGATAACCCTCCTATGGAACAAGGGATAATGAACATCCTAGATCAAGCTTCTATTAGGGGAGTTTGTTGAGGAGAACTATAAAGCATTTTTTTGCTTAGGCTAGCATTTTAGATTTCTTCAATCTTCCTTCTGTGGGTAAGGAAGTCTTTCATGAATTTGGAGTATTTTGGCATTTAGATGAGAACTTCAACAAAAGGGAGGTTGACATGGAACTATTTTAAAAGGCTAATGAACTTACCGAATTTCTCGTTGGTCTGTTGTCTGATTAGACATCTAGGATAGGGTACTCTAGGTTGCTTGGATTTAACCAACTATTCTTTCGTAGTTAGAATGTCTTGCTCGATTTTTAGACTGATGTAGGAGTGGAAACTTAGTCAGAAGATGGAGTGGTTGTGGGATGAGGGGTAGGTGTGTCATCTGCACCCACTCGCCAACTTCTTAAGGTTATTGCATTGACCAGGGCATGAGAGTTTGTTTATCTGTTGCAGGGAAGGGCCCCTTGTGGTCTATCGGAGAATGATTAAGCAATCCGACAGCCCGCTGGTTACATACTCATGCGGAAAATGTTCCACATAACGTTTATCTTTTTTTGGCGTATAAATGGGTGGCCATTTCTTCGATTCACAACCCTCCACTGTTTCTTTCTTGTTATCGTGCAAGGGGTTGCGAATCATTTGTCACACCCTAACCATCCACGGAATGTGTCAGAAAGTGATGTGTGATTGTTTATAACTTATGACACTATTTAGAAAGTGATTATTTAATTACACCAAATTAAAGATGTAATCAGATTGTCTCAACATAACATAAACGAATATTAAATCACAATTTTTCATTTATTTAAAGTCTAAGTCCAAATGCACCCTATGTTTCTTGTGTCAAATATAAAATAAGAAGTCAACTAACAAGTTGGTGAGTACACATAGGTTGTAATACATATAATAAAATAGCGAATCAAAAGTCCATGATCTAATATAAGCGTATATGAATAAACGAGTTTGCAATGATCAAACCTACTTGACAAGAATCAAAAAATATAAAATCAGTCTTGATACCCAAATGTCATCACAGGTGAAATTAGGGTGAGTGTCAATCCAATAGCGATAATATCTACTTCTTAAGGCGTAGTTCGTTAATGATCAAAGCGAGAATAAAGATTAAAGAATAAGGCTCACAAAAGAATAAGTTTAACATATAACACAATAATAACATATAAATAAATTCCCATAATTTGAATAAGAAGAATTAAGAATTTAAGAATAGGTATATATGATACACCTCAAAACATAAAATGAAAAAGGAGCTATGAATACACACATGTTGCGAAAATAGCCAAAATACAACTTAACACAAGTTGTAGCGTTTTGGAAGAAATTCCAAAGGTTATCCTAACAACATATAATATATACAATTATAAATGAAATTAATAAAATAAGTACGATAGATTAGGGATTTCTAGGTTCGTACAAATAGGGGATTTTTAGTTTAAGCGATGAAAATGATTTGAATGTCAAAAATATAAATACAAATATCAACAATTTAGATATCAAACGACACCAAGATCCACGAAGACCCTATGGGCTTGACTTGCTGTGGTGTCGTTTGCATCATGTCGTTTGAAAATCAAAGAACACACAAATGATTTTAAAAGACTATCAGGGTCAAACAACAACCCTGATGTAATCTGACTTAATCAACAAAAGCCCATGTCGTCTGAATCCCCAAACCACACCCGTATTCATTGTATTTCAAATTCAAAATTTATAGTTTTTGGTAAACATAAGATTTTGATGAAAACATTCATTCTAATAGATTATAATATGGACGATTAACCAAGATAAAACCACAGTTTTGTCATCTAACATTTAAAACCCCCTTTTATGATCTGTTTTAGGTCCGATATGGCCTCAATAATCAACAATCAAATAAGTGGATTACAAATCAAATTAGAAACGAAATAACATTCATATGAGACCGATTAATCTAACCTGGGTCTGATTTTAGTCTAAAACACTGTTTTAATGAACTGATTTAGACGTTCCCGAGTCTTATTTAACAGGGGGAGAGGAAAGAAAGAGATGAAAATATAAAAAAACCATGTTCCCGAGTTTTTTTAAGGATAGGAGAGGAGGGAAAAGGGAAGAAAATTTGTCCATATATTTATCCTCCTAAATTAGAGAGATTGTGAAAGAAAATATTATTAATTACTAAATTGACCTCATATCTAATTAAAATGTTTTATGTTTAAAGGGTAAAATGATAAAATTGTTCCTTTCTTTTCTTTTCCTCATAACTCGGGAACACATAAAATGCTTGATTTCTTCTCTCTTCCTTTACTTTTCTTTAAACTCAAGAACACGAAAAAAATCACAGCTTTTCCTTTCTTTTCTCTCTTAATTTTATTTTTCTTCCCCTCCCCTGTTAAATGAGACTCGGGAACAATAGATTCTATGTTTCATTTGTGATGAAGATTACACAAAACACAATGATGATGATTACACAAAACACAATGCATATCAAAAACAATTTTTTTTTGTAGAGTTTCAACATAGGTTTGAAAGAGAGAAACTGATATGGGAAAGTGAATAACTGATATAGAAAGTGAATAACCCAAACTCTACAATTTTTTTGTAGAGTTAGAACGTAGAGTTTCAATTTTTTTTATTATTATTTTTTTAGAGTTTCAACTTAGGTACAAATAGCGACCATATTTGTGACTGGAATTTCTGTCGCTACATCTACGACTGTTTATGGCCATAAATTTATAGTCGCCATATTTACGACTAATTTTGTTTCAGTCACTAAACTTGCGACAATTTTACAACCGCATTTTGCGGTCGCTAGATTTGCGACAAGTTTTTTTAGGTGGCGAAATTAGCGACTTTTATACGGCAGGAAATTTTAGTCGCTACATGTACGATTGAAAAAGTTGGATGCTTCATTTGCCATTGTTTTGCGACTAGGTTTTGTTTTGGTCTCTAGATTTCTGACCTGTTCTTATTTCAGTCACAAAATTTGCGACCGTTTTGAATTGGTCTCTAAATTTGCGGCAATTTTACAACCGAATTAATTTGGTTGCTACATTTACAACGGAAAAAAGTTGATTGGTACATTTGCGATTGTTGTGCGACCGAAAAAAACTCCGCTGCTACTCTTACGATAGATTTTTTTTTGTCGCTAAATTTGCGACCGATCTGGGTCTGGTCGCTTGCGACCGATTTTATTTTGTTCGCTAAGTTTGCGACCAATTTTTTTCC
Source organism: Helianthus tuberosus (assembly GCA_030545235.1). Classification (NCBI taxonomy): domain Eukaryota; kingdom Viridiplantae; phylum Streptophyta; class Magnoliopsida; order Asterales; family Asteraceae; genus Helianthus; species Helianthus tuberosus. The sequence goes on along the minus strand of CM060370.1, from coordinate 198,915,183 downwards.
GTTGCGAATACTGTTGCTAAATCTACGACCGTTTTTCTTGGTCAATTTCAGTCGCTTTTGCCTATTTTGTATTACAGAAATAAGTCATTTGACTAACCTGGAGAAGTTGGATTTAAGTGATAACACTCTCGACGGGGTATCAAGTATCCAAGGTAAAAGAAGAATGATAACTTTAAGTTCTTGACGGATAATTCCTTTAGTTCATTCATTGTTACAAAAGTATATGACCTTGCTTTTTTAAATCATCTCTTACAGGTTGTAAGAACTTAATGAGATTACAAAATCTGGAAAGCATATCTCTTGGCACTAACTATTTTAACAAGAGCATCATATCATGCCTAAGTTTTCTCCCATCTCTCAAAATTCTTGATCTTAATGGTTCAACTGAACTCATAATTGATTCCTTTCCTTTGAGAGGCATGTAAATTTCTTGTGAAATATTTATCATTAAAATTATAGTTAAACTACTAAACCTCATTTTCACTGTTATTTATTAACTTATATAATGCTTTATGTGCAGAGTTATCTTCCTTGAGAGAGTTAACGACGCTTGACTTGAGCAATTGTAATCTTGAGTCACTCACAATAAATGGTTAAGTTGTTAAATTATGTTTTTAATTGCTATCATGTTTACAAGAGGAAGAAAAAAAACATGATAAAAAGAAACTTAAAAGTGTGATGATGTTTAGTGTAATTAAGATCACATTAAAAACACTTTAAATAGAAGAAAATATCATGCTATAGGGTATGGGGTCCGTCCCCAACCCCGTTGAGGACTGGCGACGCTGGCAAACCATCCCGGCCCCCGTCCCCGTCCTCACCGGCAGCATCTGGACGTTAGCGACCGTCCGTTTTTGGTGGGCCCCCCTTCATTTTTGACTGTTAAAATTAAAAAAAAAATTCGGAATCGGATTGAGTTGTGGGTTGAATCGGAGTTGCCGGAATACGCCGGATAAACCGAACGGGAAAACGAAGATGAAGACAGGTTCTTTTTTCAAGACAAGTTCTTTATTCTTTTTTTTTAGTGGTGCCCCCCCCCCCCCCCCCCCCACATTTTTTTAGTCCGTGTTGTTTTAAGTTTTTACCAAACAGGTTCTTTTTTCTAGGATTCTTGTTTCCTTGAAAACCCCATTTTTTTTAGTTTATGTAATGGATTTTAATGTTAATGAAAATATTTTGTTAGTTTATTTGTTAAATGTTAAAAAAAAAGTAGAGGATTAAAAAATAAAAAACATAAAATAGGTGGGGTAGGATCATCTAGGACCATCCTCCATACCCTCTAGTTTTGTGGGATGGACCATCTTTGGGAGGACTATGCCGTGGCGCCTATGTAGCGGATCATCGTCCCTTGGAGGACCATCACCATACCCTCTAGCCTAATGTTTTGTCAAAAATTCATTCTCAAATTTTTATTGTCTAGCTAATGATTGTCTTAACTGGGCATTCTACTAACTCTCATTTGCATGAGCAATTCAGGTACCATGAGCAAATTGACACACTTAAATCTAGATAACAACAGATTCAATGATGACATCATGAGGTCCATGGCTGCTTTTCCATCCCTAAGATATCTTTCTTTAGGCTATTGTTTTTTGGGAGGAAGACTTTATGGTAATGGTATGTTTATGTCACATGCTTGCCTTCTTTTGCTATAAACATTGACATAAAAAAGATCAAATTAGTCAAATTATTAGTTAGTAAAATGAGGGTCAATCTGTATGTGTGAAAGACCATCACTAATTGCTAGTCTAATTTCTTACTTTTCTTAGAACTCCCTGATTTACCTGACTTGGAAGTCCTCAACTTGAAGGAGAATAATTTCAGTGGAACATTACCAATAAAAGGTAAGCACCTTTTTTTTTCTGTTTGTTTATTACTGTAGAAATTATTATGTCATAAATAACAACTCCTATGTTATGAAAGAATATTAATAGCAACGGTAGCAGGGGCTGTGTATATATCAGTATCTGTCATAAATAACAACTCCATTCAACAATTTAAACAAATCAATATACTGTTCTGACTATGTCTTTTATATGTTCTAAATTTTTGGGTAACTTGAGAGAAAATGATGTTTGACAAGTGTTAAAAGTTTTGAAAAAAAAACAAATTGTATTTAATTTTATTAAATTTCAGCAAATTGTTTTATATGTTAATTTGGTAACATTTTTCAGCAAAAAATATAACTTTTATCTTTACTCGATCATAACATTTTTTTTTTGTTTAGTAACCTATATAAGTAATTAATCCTCTCTTTTTTGTCTTTCATATAGCTTTGGCATCTTTCCACCATCTTGAGGTTTTAGATTTGAGTTCGAACAATTTTGTTGGAAGCCTCTCATCAACGATAAAGTCATTATCTTCTCTTAAAGTTCTTTCATTCGCTTACAATAAGCTCAATGGATCATTGCCCGATGATGGTAATTAAGTTATATAAACCAAAGTTGTTACATTACCTTTGCCTGTTAATATGTCTAGTGTTGAATGCCCGTAGTTTTTTGTTCTCTTTTGGCAGGGTTCTGTGGATTATTGAACCTCCAGGAGTTAGATCTTCAAGAAAACATGTTTAATGGAAATATACCCGAATGCTTCAACACGTTGTCATCTCTTAAGATGTTTGACATTTCTTCAAATCTTTTTACCGGAACGCTTTCGCCATCTCTAATGGCTAATCTCACTTCTCTCCAATATGTTGATTTTAGTTATAACAAGTTTGAAGGTCCATTCTCATTCAGTTCATTCTCCAATCATACAAAGCTCAAGGTAGTAAAATTTATAAGCGACAATGATATGTTCCAGATTGAAACAGAAGAGCCTACAGGTTGGATCCCAATGTTCCAGTTAAAAGTTCTTGTGCTATCTAACTGCAATATAAACAGGGCAAAGGGAAATGTTTTTCCTAGTTTTCTAGTTAAGCAGCATAAGTTACAAGTACTGGACATGTCTCACAACTCCATGAAGGGACAACTTCCGAATTGGGTGATTAAACATAACCCAATGCTGGAAGTACTTATTCTAAGGAAGAACTTATTTTATGGTACTATCATGTTGTTTCGTATAAATCATAACATAAGGTTGTTAGATTTATCTGGAAATCTATTGACAGGTGTGTTGATACATATTTATGGACGCGACTCGACGCGACGTGATTCGATTAGTGGACGCGACTCGACGCGACTCAGCACGGCTTATATTGTGACGACTTTCCTCCGTCGTGTACAAGACTTCAAGCCATCAAAGGAGACAGACAAGGACTGGGCTCAACATTACAGTCCTTGGGCTAATAGATGATGGCGAAACACAGTTTGGGCCTCAACTGATTGGACCGAAGCCCACTATCGACGAATCAGCCCAGAAGTCGACGAAACACATCTGTTTCGTCGACCATGATCTATTTCGTCGCCTGTCTTTCTGTTTCGTCATATGTAGTGTGTCTGTTAGTATAAATAGCATGTTATGTTTCTGTTTCGGTAGGCAGAACAGAGAGAACACACAGACTTTCAGAGAGAAAGAACAGAGCACACACACACACACTAGAGAGAGTTTACAAAGAGCATTGTAAACATTGGATTGTAACCGAACCCTTTTTTCGTTATAATACAGTGGTGTTTAACGGTGATATCTGCGTGTCGTGTTTTTACGTGTTCCGTCTCGGTTTGCTGTTCCGGTTGGATTCCGCACAACCGGAGTGGTTCGTATACAAGGATTAGGCGACTAGATCCTCCCCTAGCCGGACCTACAAGTGGTATCAGAGCCTTGGCTCTTATCCTTGTTAAAACCGAGGAGTTCTTGCTGATTTTCGGATTTAGAGTTCATAATTTTCTGGAAAAATCTCTTAAAATCGGCTGTAATCTTGTTGTTTTGCATTTTGTTTGCTTAAAAACCGTGTTAAACTAAAGTTCACATATTGTTTGTTGGTTTTTATTAAACATCTTAGCAAAATTCAGCTTTCGGAAATTTATCGGGTCACCGGAAAACTCATAGTTTACCGGAAAATTCATTGTGTTCTTGAACATCTTCAAAGTGTTCTTCACCAAGACCCACTTTTTGATCTTAAAATTTTTAAATTAAAAAGTGTTTGTGAATTGGAAATTGAAATAGATTATTAAAATTGGACACCTTACCGGGTTAGTAATCTTACCATACCAGTTGTTTGAAAAAGAGTGTTGTGTCTGACAGATCTCACCCACCCAGCTACTTCTTCGACGAATCAAACATCAGACGAAACAGGTCTCATTCGTCAAGCCACTCCTCGACGAAACAGACCTTCTGTTTCGTCGATATTACTTGTTGTTGGGCCTCTGTTTCGTGGACTGTGTTGTGGGATTGGGCTAACAATTTGGGCTTCTGTTTCGTAGTACATCTTGGGTCTCTGTTTCGTCGAGTGGCAGCCCTAAATCACAAGTGGGCTTGTTTCTTCGACACATTTAGCCCAATATCAGTTTCGTCGAACCCTTTGTTTCGTCAAGCCCATCACATCCAATCTGTTTCGTCGACTGATAGGCTCCTATTTGTTTCGTCAATCACGTCTGTTTCGTGGAAGCTGTTTCGTCGAAACACTTATCAGTTTTTAACAGAAGGCATACAAAACTGTTTTAACTGTTTGTTTGAGTTGTAATTTTCAGATATTATTTTTCTTGATCAAAAATGAATTCGGCCTGGGGTGTTCCCTTACCTGCATCTCCTGCATGGGCCGAATCTCCCGTACCTGCATCATCGCAAGCTAATGCTACATCTACCGGTCAATGGGCATTCGTATCAAATCAAGCTCCAAGTGTTCAAAGCATTTTGCTAAGTGAAAGTGAAACGGGGAGTTTGAATAGGCCTCCAAAGTTGATGCATTTAAGTGAATATCCGGGATGGTTTGGTAGATTTCATACATACGTCCTTGGTCAAAATACAGAATTGTGGTTGCGTTTCATCACAGATTTTGATCAAACAATAGAGGTTGCCGCTTCATCTGCTGCTACGTTTGCCGATCTTACGGAAGATCAGAAGAAGGTGTATGACTTAGAGAAGAAAGCGTATGCCATTCTTACTCAGGCGTTAAGCAAAGATATTTATCATCAATTTGTCAGTCACAAGACAACGAAGAGGTTGTGGGACGCATTGAAAACAAGGGGCATAGGAAATGAAGCGACACGTCAATTAAGAAAAGACCTGCTAAAGAAAGAGTTTGATGGTTTTACTTGTATGCAGAATGAATCTTTAGGAGATTTGACAAGTCGATTTACTCATTTGCTGACTGAATTGGGAAATATTGGGGTTGTAACAACTTCAGCAGAGACAGTGAAGAAGTTTGCAGATGCACTGCCACCTCAATGGAATAATTTCTTAGAAATCCTGAAGTACAATGGCACTTTGGATACAACAAACTTCGGTGACTTTGCTCAACTCCTGGAAAACAAGAATCAGGAAGAAACTCTCAAGGCTAAAAGAGTTCCAGTGCCACAAAATCCTGACATGTATTATGGAGCTTCTAGCACTTCTACAAAACCTTCTGCACACGCTCCACTTCAAACAGCATTTGTGTCTAGCACTAGCTTGTATGACATTCCTCCTCCAACAACAGACATATATGGAAATCCGCTTAATCCAGTTCCTCAACCAGTGCCACAACAGCAAAACCAACAACCTATCAGAGAAACTGATATATTCGGAAATCCACTTCCTCCTCCTCCTCCTCAACAGCAAGCGTGTTATGGAAGCACATCATCTGCTGGTCAGCAATCAAAGCAAAATACAGTACGGCTCGACACCTCAAGCTTTTCTAAAGTCAGTGTTGAAGTAGCAAAAGAACACATGGAGCTGCTAAACACTTTGGTGAGCGCATACTGTGGATTGGTGGAAGGTCAGATTGGTAACATTAATCTGACACAAGAAGACTATCAGCAGATAGATAAAGAGGAGATGGAGATAATGGACATCAAGTGGGCCTTTGCCAGTGCTGTTAGGCGAGCAAAGGATTTCATGGAAAGAACAGGCAGAACCAGCTTGGAAGGCAAGAAAGGCACCAAGTATGGGTTCGATAAGCAGGCTGTCAAGTGCTTCAATTGCGGGGAACGTGGTCATTTCAAGCGTGAATGTACGAGGCCATCTCAACATGGAAACCAGAATCCTTTCAGGGGTCAAGGCAACCAGCAGAACCAGAACAGGAACAATGTTCGCACATTGGTGCCTGTCAACAACCAGACTCAAGCAGGACCATCAAATGCCAACCAGGCACTTGTGGTTCAAGTAGATGAAGGTTGTGATTGGTCAATCCAGTTGGGAAATGACGCTCCAGATGGCACAGCTTGTTTTGCTGAGATCGTGAAGGATTTGAATCACGCCAGTGGTGGAGAATCTTCCGCCAATGGTAGTGACTCTTCTGAGGATGAAGACTCTTCTGGTTATAGTGGAAGCTCAGATGAAGAATCCTCCACTTCAGGGAATGATCGGGCAGATGACACATCAAGTGCGTCAGTCGATGCAAATATTGATGAGCTTTTGGAAGAATCTACAGCAGGAATTCAAAGAAGATCTATTTTGGTGGATCAAGCTGCTTATTCTTCGTCTTCTCTCCATTCAGCCTTTATGGCTAATGTCGACAGTTCATCAAGTCAGGTATGTGTCGATGAACCCACCTCTGTTAGCTGTGATAATTGTGATAGTTTGAATGTTAGATGTGCTGATTTGGAAGCAAACATGTCTGAGTTGCAAGGCAAACACGATGCTTTACAAGCTAGTTTGTTTGAATTGCAAGACAAACATGTTCTAGTGAATGATAAGTGGTGTGAATTGCAAGGCAAACACGAGGCTTTGCAAGAGAAATATGATGTGACATTCATTCATAATCAGAAATTGACTGTTGATCTTTCAAAATGCACTGAAGCCAACATGTTTTATGAAAACCATGAAAAGAACTTTAAGTCGATGATTGAAACATTAAAGAAAGATAAAACCGAGCTGACAAAAATGGTTTCCAGAAAACAAACTGACATAAATTTGTATATCACACGTCTTGAGATAATGCAAAAGGAAATGGCTTGTGTTAAAACCGAAAGTGAGGCGATCCGACTCAAGTTAGATAGTTATTTGAGCTCTAGCTATGTGTTGGATCACATCATTGACGTACAGAAAGAGAAACGGGATGTCACATGCATTGGATACAAGAAATGTCCACCACCCGTGAGAAACAATTATGATGCCATGCCCGATGAGGAGTATAGAACTCATTTTGAACCATCTGTTCCTCTAGATGTTAAGGAATTTGCAGCAGAATGTGCAACAGGTCTCGGATACAAGAAAGAAGTATCATCAGATTCAGATGTGTCAGCAGATACATGTGTGTCCTCTGCTGAACAGAATCAGGATCCTACAGTTGTGATTGAGGATACTGATTCTTCTGATGATGAATCCGATGATACTGATTCGGAAAAGTCTAATGCGGTAATCAAAGAAGAGGACATACCTCTTGAGAATCATATTCTATGTGATCCTCCCGCAAAACCCGCTAAGACTGTTCCAACCGAGTCAACATCTGCAAAAGAGTCGGAGAGTGTGGATTTGCTGTACACTCTTGTTGGTGATGATAAAGTTTATTCAGACAAAGATTTTCCTATTAAGAATGTTAATCAATCTTTAATCAGTAAAGTCTTTGAAAATTCTACAAGTAAGTTTTTGGGAAAGACAGGATCACGTGTTACAGTGACACAGTGCCCTCCTATCCCAAAGGCCGAAGTTCGAAAAAAATTTGGCAATCAAAAATTACCAACAGTGCAAAAACAGCAAAATCATGCCAAATCAAGAGGTAAAACACCGACTCAAAGTCAAAGGAAGCCGAATCAGAAGAAAAAGAAGAATGTGAACTTTGTGAAATCTAAGGGAACGGACAAAATTGCAAAGTTTGAAAATCAATCTAATTTAGATTTTGTCCAAAAAGCAACTGTGATGAAAAGGAATGAACCAAGTTGTTCAAAACCTAGTACCTCGGGATCACAAAGTTCATCATCGGCAAGACGACCACATGATACTTCGGGGTTTGTTGAACGAAGATCATGTTTTGAATGTGGAACAATCGGGCATATTGTTCGAAATTGCCCGTATCTTCATAAACAAAAAGGCATAGTTGATGATCCCCGTGGCCCAACTGACCGCAAGCGATCTGTTTCTGTAAAACAAGATCCTCGACTCATAAGAGAAAGGGAAAAGAAACAGAAACGTCAACAGGTCAAGAAAATTGAAAAAGCAATTAAAACCGATGTGGCTCAAAAACAATCTGTTTCTGTCAAACCAAACAATTTAAAAACTTCAGACAATCATGAAGTTAAGTTTTTAAAGAATAACACTGGTATAACAAAACAGACTTGGAAACCAAAAACGGTTACTGAATCAGGGGGACCATCACAATTTCCGAATCATCAAAAGGTGGAAGTTATTGTTGTTGATAAAAATGGAAGACCCAAGACCACAATGGCTTGGGTCCCCATCTCCAACTAATCGATTGAGTTCATGTGCAGGGTGTTCCAGGAGGAACTGTCAGTAGTCATTGGATTGTTGATAGTGGGGCATCCAGGCACATGACAGGCGACATGAAGCTTCTCTACGACATCAAATCTATTAGAGGAGGTTATGTTGCTTTTGCTGGAGATAAGGGCGGATACATTACGGGTGAAGGAATGATTTCCAACGGGGTTGTTAGTTTTGACAAGATCAATTTCGTACAACAACTTAATCACAATCTTCTTAGTGTTTCTCAAATTTGTGATAAGCAGTTCTCAGTACACTTTGATGCAAATGGATGTTATGTGCTGAAACCCGGCTTCAAAATTCCAAAAGAATGGATTCTCTTATCGGCTCCAAGGATAAATGATTTGTATGTCCTTGATATGAGCCAAGCTATCACAACGTCTGCACAAGCAACTTGTTTCGTTTCCAAAGCCACAGAAAAAGACACAATCTCTTGGCACAGGCGAATGGGTCACATTCACTTACGCAAAATGAATCATTTGGTGTCAAATGAATTGGTGAATGGTGTTCCTCTTAAAAATTTCCATCTTCAAGACGTCTGTGTCTCGTGCCAGAAAGGAAAACAAACGAAGAAGCGACATCCTACAAAGAAAGTCAACACGGTGGCTGTTCCTCTTGAACGTTTGCACATGGATTTGTTCGGTCCTGTCAAACACAAAAGTATTAGGAATGATCAATATTGCCTCGTGATAACTGATGATTATTCAAGATTTTCTTGGGTGGCGTTCATGGCACATAAGAGTGAAACCTTCGGTATTATCAAAAACTTGATCATTCAGATTGAGAATCTATATAAGTTGAAGGTTAGGCGGATACGCAGCGACAATGGTACTGAATTTAAAAATCATGCCATGGCGGAGTTTTGCACTTCAAAAGGTATTCTTCACGAATTTAGTGCAGCTTACACTCCTCAACAAAATGGCGTCGCTGAACGTAAGAACCGCACATTGATCGAGACTGCTAGGACTATGTTGGTAGAGTCACAGTTGCCGATTCCATTCTGGACTGAAGCTGTGTCCTCTGCATGTTATACGTTGAATCGAGTCCTCACAGTCAAAAGGCACAACAAGACCTGCTTTGAGCTTATTAACAAACGGAAACCAGACTTGTCTTATCTTGAACCGTTTGGAGCTCCTTGCACAATTATCGATCCTAATGGAAAGTTTGGGGCAAAAGCAATTGAGGGATACTTTCTTGGGTATTCCACCCCGAACTTAAGAGTCTGGAATCTAGAGACTAAAAGGGTCGAGGAATGGTCTGAAGTCAGAGTACAAAGGCACACTTTACCAGTTAGAAATCCTGGTCAGCCTTGGATGTTTGAGTACGATGACTTTTTCAATTCGATCAATGTTGAAGCAGTTGAAGAAAATGCTGAGGCAAGGATGTTTTTCGAGAGTGACAATGCAACAGATTCACCTTTGGTTCGTCCCATTATCGTCAATCAAGAACCATCTTCAGTGAACAATAATGCTCTCGACAATGAGGATTTTCACGATGCTACCGAATTGAACGAATCTTCAGAGGATGATGAATTCCTAGATGCAGATCAAGAAGTTCCAATAACAGCAGTTCATGGTACTTCAGAGGGTACTCCTCCAGTGGGCGTCCCTGGAACAGCTGAAGCTACTGCATCATCCTCTTCGTCAATTCCGGGCCTTGAATTGATTGTTGATCTCAATCTCAACAATCTGGGTACAAATATTCCAGTTCAAGATAATCCAGAAACAAGGATTCACAATACCCATCCTCAACAAAACATCATCGGAAATGTACAAAGTGGCGTTCAAACGAGAAACATGTTGCGAAACAACAACAATGCAGGCTTGTATGCAACTATCCGAGAATCTGGTCAACAGAATGATTGGTCTTTCGCGTGTTATGTCTCACAGGAAGAGCCAAGAACTTGGAAAGATGCTTTGAAAGATAGCTCATGGGTTGAAGCGATGCAGGAAGAACTGCAACAATTCCAGAAGCTTGGTGTCTGGAAACTCGTAGAGAAACCTGCTGGTTATAAGAAGATTGGTACCCGTTGGGTGTTTAAATGCAAAAAGGATGACCGTGGAATCGTTATCCGGAACAAAGCAAGGCTAGTCGTTCAAGGTTTTCGTCAGATTGAAGGGATCGACTACAACGAAGTGTATGCACCTGTTGCACGTCTAGAAGCAATTCGGATTTTTCTGGCTTATGCCTCATTCAAAGGTTTCAAGGTATACCAGATGGACGTGAAAAGTGCATTCTTACATGGTGTGGTGGAAGAAGAGGTGTACGTCGAACAGCCTCCAGGTTTTGAAGATCCTATCCATCCCGATCGGGTTTGGTTGCTCAACAAAGCTCTATATGGTCTACATCAAGCACCGCGAGCTTGGTACGCAACCTTATCTAATTATCTGCTGGAGAACGGTTTTCGCAGAGGTCTTATCGATTGTACTCTTTTCATCAAAGAACAAGATGGAGATCTTCTACTGGTACAGGTATACGTTGATGATATTATTTTTGGTTCTACTAATGATGTTTTGTGTAGGGATTTCGAGCGTGTTATGCAGGATAAATTCGAGATGAGTGCTATGGGGGAAATGACTTTCTTTTTGGGCCTACAAGTACAACAAACCGAGTCTGGGATATTCATCCATCAGACTAAATATGTTGGTGACATCTTGAGCCGGTTCCAGATGTCTGATGCAACGCCCATCGGTACCCCATTGCCGCAAAATCACGGAATTACTCCAGACTTGAAGGGTCAAGATGTTAGCCCCTCATACTACCGCGCGATGATCGGATCTCTTATGTACCTCACAGCATCAAGACCAGATATAATGTACCCAACGTGCCTGCTTGCCAGATATCAAGTGAATCCGAAGGCCTCACATCTTGCAGCTGTAAAAAGGATTTTTCGTTATTTGAAGGGTTACCCTGACACCGGTCTATGGTACCCTAGGGATAATAACTTTGACTTGATCGCATTCAGTGATTCTGATTTTGGCGGATGCAAAATCGACGGCAAATCCACAACGGCTGGATGTCAGTTTTTGGGAAATCGCCTAGTCACATGGCAGTGCAAGAAGCAGACGTGCGTCGCTACATCAACATGCGAAGCTGAATACATTGCTGCCTCAAGTTGTTGCTCCCAAGTCCTATGGATCCAACAACAAATGCGTGATTACGGTTTTGAATTCCTAACTACTCCTATTTACGTTGATAATTCTGCCGCCTTACAGATCACTAAAAATCCTGTGCAGCATACGTGTATCACTTCATACGTGATTGCTTTGAGAAAAGGCTAATCGATGTTGCTTACGTCCACACCGATGACCAACGTGCCGACCTTTTTACCAAAACTTTTGACAAATCAAGATTTGACTACTTATTATTGGTAAACGGCATTAAGGTCAAGCAAGAGTAAAACCAACATCGGAAAATCATTTTTGTAAATACCTTTGTGTTTTTAAATCTGTCTTAGTTTTATTGATTTTAGGGGGAGTAAATCCAAAAATTTGAAAATCCAAAAACATTGAAAAAATTTCAAAAAACACAAAAACAATAGAAAAGCAAAAATGAGTTTCCTGGCGAGCAAAAGAGAAAATGATAGTACATCAGTGGTCTGTTTAAATCTCTTTAAACCTTAAATGAAAAATGTTAAGCAGCTCTATATAAGATGTATCGGTAGGCTCACAATCATTTTAAAGTGTGCAGGGTGATATAAACTTAAATCGACTGAAGACTGGGTGGGAACCATTCATTGGCATATGGTCTTAGTACCGAAATTTCGTTTGAGAGATTGCCGAGGTTCTGAGATATTCGGTCTTTATGCTGCTTATCATCTGGGTATCATGGTTGTATCTTTTACCGAAAAATAACGGGGACGCAAGTCTAGATCTTCCATGATACCATACATACGTGTACATATTGCATTCGACCTCAATAAGTGATCAACAATCACATGTCCCTCAAAATAAGTGATAAAATATCACATTTATCCGGGAGTCAAGTTCGTCTCTCTGCTGTACGAAAGTACTGACCTGTTCACGGACTTGCTCCTGTGCCCTCATGCATATGAAAATCAAGTTCCTCATCAATAAGTGATTATATCACATAGGGCTTGTTTTCAATCAAAATAAGTGAGAATCTCACATCATATACGGTCAAACAGATGATAATCGGTATACTCACCGGTAAGATGAACACTCGTGCATACCTTGATACGGGAATGTGTCGTGATGTGGATGAACACCGGTCGGTAAGTATAAATCATACCTTAACGTATCCCCTCGCCATGATTACAAGTGATAAGTTGAGCTTAAGTGGACAACAATACCGATAATTGTTATAGGATGCTTATCTTAATGTTAACTAATAGAACAAAGAGAGCGTTTTGGCATGACCATACACTGATATGATTCTCTTACCCTCGAAACTCACAAAAAGATTGTCTGTAAATATTTATTTAATGCTTTCAGTTTCTGCATCTCTGTATATATTTATTTACTGCTTTCAGTCTTTAAATTTGAAATATTCAAAAATACCAAAAAGATTTTAGGTGTGTTTTAACATAAACTTGATAAAAGCCAAAAAGATTTTATTTCTATTTTATTTTCGATCGTACGATGTTGGAACTCGAGTCTTCGTTACCTGAAACCTGAACGAAAACCGAAAATGACTAAATCTTCATAAACGGTCGAAATTTGCAAGTTTTGAAAGTTAAAAACCTAAAATTGATAAATTTATTAAACTTTCAAACTGTCGGACGGTGTTTACTTGAACAATGGTCTCACGTGTGTCGGTTGGTTATGTTATGATATTCCAAGCGGTTGTTCTCATTACGCGTTTAGATTTCTTGCATGTGCAGATTCTAAAGGCTAGGAGAACATGGTCGATGACAAGCTTCGGAATGAAGACACGACGTGAAGGCACTCAAAAGACAAAGATGATGGAGTTGCCGCTGACCTTCAACACCACAAGGATCTCACTTCATAAAGATAAAGACTTTCACGAGCATAACTCAAGGGGGAGCTTATGTTAAGGGGGAGTTTGTCAACACACTTCTTACATGAAACAAGGAGTTTGTTGATACACTTTCTGCCTACAAGACGTGAAGACTTTGAAGATCCTCCGACATAGAAGAAATGAGAAGAGAATCTCTCGAGTAGCGTCCAAGGGGGAGTTTGTTGATACATATTTATGGACGCGACTCGACGCGACGTGATTCGATTAGTGGACGCGACTCGACGCGACTCAGCACGGCTTATATTGTGACGACTTTCCTCCGTCGTGTACAAGACTTCAAGCCATCAAAGGAGACAGACAAGGACTGGGCTCAACATTACAGTCCTTGGGCTAATAGATGATGGCGAAACACAGTTTGGGCCTCAACTGATTGGACCGAAGCCCACTATCGACGAATCAGCCCAGAAGTCGACGAAACACATCTGTTTCGTCGACCATGATCTATTTCGTCGCCTGTCTTTCTGTTTCGTCATATGTAGTGTGTCTGTTAGTATAAATAGCATGTTATGTTTCTGTTTCGGTAGGCAGAACAGAGAGAACACACAGACTTTCAGAGAGAATGAACAGAGCACACACACACACTAGAGAGAGTTTACAAAGAGCATTGTAAACATTGGATTGTAACCGAACCCTTTTATCGTTATAATACAGTGGTGTTTAACGGTGATATCTGCGTGTCGTGTTTTTACGTGTTCCGTCTCGGTTTGCTGTTCCGGTTGGATTCCGCACAACCGGAGTGGTTCGTATACAAGGATTAGGCGACTAGATCCTCCCCTAGCCGGACCTACAAGGTGTTATTCCCAAATTTATACAAAGGTTCCTTCCAGGTATATCTCATCTGGATTTGTCCAGTAATTCATTAGATGGTGTTATTCCATCTTCAATTGGTGATATGAGTGAATTAAGTGTACTGGATTTATCTAATAATAAGTTGTGTGGAGAAGTACCAAGTGGATTGATAGCAAACAATTCTCGGTTGTTATATACAGTAAAACTGTCAAATAATAAACTTCACGGTGAGGTGCTTTCTGGAAACTTTAGCTTGGATGGCATTTGGAATCTTCACTTAGATAGCAACAATTTCACAGGCAATATTGGAAATTTGGCAATCACGGATTCTTTAGGTCTTTTGGATATTAGCAATAACTTTTTTACAAGTTTGATACCAAGTTGGATAAGCAATGTGAGCATCATTTCTGAACTTTTGTTGAGGAATAATAGCTTGGAAGGCCCATTTCCTTGCGGAACCACTTCATTCACGTTTCTTGACATCTCAGAAAATTTATTGTCCGGGCCTATCCCATCTTGCTTAAATACGAGACGTCTAGAGCATCTTCATTTAGGTTCCAATAGCTTTACAGGACCGATACCCGATTCTTTTCGTAATTTGACTAAAGTTTTAACTTTAGACATAAGCAACAACTACTTGTCGGGTGAGATTCCTAGTTTTTTTGGTAAATTGTCCAATCTAATAATTCTTCTTTTACGAGAAAACAACCTGATGGGTTCTATTCCAAAACAGTTGTGCCAATTAACTAATGTTAGTTTGCTTGACTTATCCAACAACTCCCTTTCTGGTTCAATACCTAGTTGCCTCCATAATATTACTGGTCCAACTTACCAAGCTTTCGTGCAAGAAAGTACCGCATTAAGTCATGCGCCTTCATTTTACAGTTATAGAGGTTTTATAACTAAAATGCAGGACACCGAGGACAATCAATTCTACAGCCAACAAGACGAGGTTCAATTTACAACAAAAAGCCTTCATCTCACCTATAAGGGTGTCATTCTTGATATTATGTCGGGATTGGATCTATCATGCAACAAACTAACAGGTGAAATCCCTGAGGAGCTAGGATTATTGACCCAGATTCGTGTTCTGAATCTATCTCACAATGTGCTGACAGGGCCTATTCCAGTGAAGTTATCAAATCTCACAAACATAGAGAGCTTAGACCTTTCTTCTAACCATTTGACTGGAAAAGTTCCACCAGACCTAACTAAGTTGAATTCTTTATCTTCTTTCAACGTTTCTTTCAACAATCTATCAGGTAAACTCCCAGAAATGACTGCACAGTTTAGTACATTTACCAAAGAGAGCTATCAAGGGAACGCATTTCTTTGTGGTCTACCGTTAGAGAACAAATGCACCACTGACCCAGAGAGGACCTATCCATCCAATAATGAAGAAGGAACTCATGAGAAATGGTATAATGTGGATATGGTGTCCTTCTATGGAAGTTGCGGTTCCACATGGCTCGTGTTCATGTCGGGATTTGCAGCACTACTTTACATCAATCCGTACTGGCGTAGACAGTGGCTAGAGTTCGTTGAAGAATCTATGTATACATGTTATTACTTCCTTCTTGATTTAGTGAGGAGGCCTTCTGTGCTCTTACGTAATTATGACTTATAATATGTGCAAACTTGCTTTTTATGTATTTATATTATAAATTTTGTGTCTTGGTAGTTGATGTATCATATATGTATGATAATATATAACTAGACAAACCATAAACGTTTTGTGTGCATATATATATATATAGGGTAAGGTTCATGCGAGAACCACCTTTATTGCGAGAACCGCGAGAACCAATGTGAACACAACCTAAAATAGCTAAAAAAACCTAACACCCCCCCCCCAACCCCAAAAACCTAACCCCCCCCCCCCCCCCCCCAAAAAAAAAAAAAAAACCTAAACTCCCTCCCAAAAACATAAACCCCCTCCCCCACCCCAAGCTAAAATGCTAAAAACTAAACCCCCAAAAAACCTAAAAAAATCTAAAACAATCTAAAAAAAAATTTGCTACTAAAAGTAGCGATTTTTTTTATAAAAAATATTAAAAAAATTTTTGTGTTTTTTACCTATTTTTAGGCATTTTTGGTTGTGTTCACATTGGTTCTCGCGGTTCTGGCAATAAAGGGTGGTTCCTAACGGATCTATGTCCTATATATATATATATATAGAGTAGGGTTCGCACGGAAAGTGTGTTTTTCCTAGAAAGTCTAGGAAGCGATCTGGTCCATCCGATTGGTGTGTTTAAGGGTTGAGATTAAATCAATGGCAATCTTGTAATATTTGAGTTTAATTAATTGATTGTTTTAAATGAGTAGGGGCAATTTTGTCAATGGCCGTGTTTTAAATCAATTAGATAACACCCAGTTCCTAATTTCAAGCGATTTTCCCTCTCTCTCCAAACCCATCTTAGAAACCCCAATCCCAACCAAAAATAACTACAATCATGGAAGAAGATAACTTTAGAAACGATGGAGAGCACCAGATCAAATTAAAACACTTCTCCATCTCCACCATCTCCGAGTTCATCATCACCATTCAAATATTGTTCTTATCCTCTCCGTTTTCTTGACGATGTGTTTTAACAGCAAGCAAATTAATACAGTTGTGTTTTAGCAGCAAGCAGATTCATACAGTTGTGGTTTAGCATCCAGATTCATACAGATGTGTTTTAACAGCAAGCAGATTCATACAGTTGTGTTTTAGCATTCAGATTCATACAGATGTGTTTTAACAGCAAACAGATTCATACAGTTGTGTTTTAACAGCAAGCAGATTCATAGAGATGTGTTTTAACAGCAAGCAGATTCATACAGTTGTGTTTTAGCATTCAGATTCATATAGTTGTGTTTTAGCATCCAGATTCATACAGATGTGTTTTAACAGCAAGCAGATTCATACAGTTGTGTTTTAGCATTCAGATTCATACAGTTGTGTTTTAACAGCAAACAGATTCATATAGTTGTGTTTTAACAACAAACAGATTCATACACTTGTGTTTTAGCATTCAGATTCATACAGTTGTGTTTTAACAGCAATCAGATTCATACAGTTGTGTTTTAACATCAATCAGATTCATACCCTGTGTTTTACCATCTTTATATTGTGGGATCTATAAAAAAAATTGACTTTAGCCCTGTAAACTTTTAAAACACATCACCAAGAACATGCTGATAAATTCCAGTAATCTTCTGAACAATGGAATATGCGATGTAATGTGACATAGACAATTACATAAAGCACATTCAGATTGTTAAAATGCAAAAGAACTGTTAAAACACAACCTGATTATATATTGACTTCAGAGTGTTAAAACACACTGACTTCAACCTCTCTGACTGGTAACACACATCACTAAGAACATGCTGATAGTTTTCAGATAAACACATTGACTTCCAGATTTGAATTCGAAAATAATAAAAATTCCGAAAATCATGGAATTTTAGTTAATGAAGATACATTCCAAAAATAAAATTAAAATATGAAATTACATGATAGCCCTTCTACTTAAAATCCCTCAATGACACATGTCCAATTCTTATTCCTTCCTAGACTTTCTAGGAAAAATAGACTTTCCACCCAACTCCTACTATATATATATATATATATAGGGAGAAGATCATGCGAGAACCACCTCTTATTGCGAGAACCGCGAGAACGAATGTGAACACAACCAAAAATGCCTAAAAATAGCTAAAAATCACACAAAAAAATTTTTTATATAAAAATCGCCACTTTTCGAAGCAAAAAAAAATTAAATTTTTTTTTTTAGAAAAAAAAAAAGAGTAAATTACAAGTTTTGTCCTTTATCTATGTCCCAAATTGCAGGCGCTGTCCTTTAAACCAAAACTTGACAGGCGGTGTCCTTTGTGTTTTCAAAATCTTGCACGTTTTGTCCTTTAGGCCAAACTTAGTTTGATTTGTTAGTTAAATCTGGTATCAAGGGGCTATTTTGTAAAAAAAATTTATTCAGGGACTAAATTGTACAAAAACGACCCAAGCAATCTTCATCGTCCAGCTCAAGCTCCATGGCTCGTAGGATTGGTGACCCGTCTGACTCGCCTAGCTTCCCACTATCAGCCTACACATCGCTCAATTATACCATGTATATAACTATATATAACTTTTAGAGTAGGCCAATGTATTATATTACCTTGGATGAGTCATTGTCTAAGTAATTATAACTCTGATTATAATCTGTCAATGCAAGAAAATCATCAAAAACCTCTGGTGGGATGAAACTAAAGAGTTGACTGTGTGTATGGCAACATCATATTTTCTGCATAGTAATGCCCTGTCTTCGAGACAAAAGAAGTAGCCAGCGGCCTCCTGCACAATCAGACCATATCATGCGTATGACATCTAAAATTTACATACGAAACTAGAAGCAACTAACACTATGCAAACTTCACAGGTACTTTCTGCATCAGTGAGAATACTAAAATGATTGATACTCTGGTGTTTTGCTATCTTTAGCAGGGGTTTAATTCACAAAAGGATCGTTACACTCATTTAAAACAGCACCAAAGATATGGCTTGCCTGCTAAACGACACTCCTGACACTCCTGGCAGTGGTGGTTGAGGGCGGAGTGGTGTGGCGTCGGAAATGGTGGTCCGGCGGTTGAAACGACGGTGGCAGTGGCTGAGGAGGTTGACCGGTGTGAATGGTGGTGGAGATTGTGGTAATGGCGGTGGTTGAAGTCGGTGGGTGACTGACGGTGGTGTGAATCGGTGGATGGTCGTGATGAGGGAAGGTGATGGTTGAGCGGCGGAGGGCGGTGGGTGTGGTGGTAATGGCGGTGGTGGTTGCAGGTGTTTGGGGGCGGTGGTGAATGGGGATAAATGGGGAAGACGACCTAATTTGGGGGTTTTATATTTTTAAGTTTTGTACAATTTAGTCCCTGAATAAATTTTTTTTTTACAAAATAGCCCCTTGATACCAGATTTAACTAACAAATCTAACTAAGTTTGGCCTAAAGGACAAAACGTGCAAGATTTTGAAAACACAAAGGACACCGCCTGTCAAGTTTTGGTTTAAAGGACAGCGCCTGCAATTTGGGACATAGATAAAGGACAAAACTTGTAATTTACTAAAAAAAAAAATTTACCACTAAAAGTAGCGATTTGAGCATAAAAAATATTAAAAAAAAATTAGATTTTTTTTTATTTTTTTTAGATTTTTTTAGGTTTTTTGGTGTTTAGTTTTTAGCATTTTAGCTTAGGGGGGGGGGGGTGGGGGAGGGGGGTTTAGGTTTTTTTTTTTTTTTTTTGGGGGGTGGTAGGTTTTTTTAGGTATATATATATATATATATATATATATATATATATATATATATATTTAGAGAGAACGGGTGAAAGTGTGAGAACTGTGAGAACGATTATGGATCGTCAGATCAAAACAATCTATGTACAAGATGGCGCGGTGGCGTTTTCGTAAATAACATAAACTTTTTAAAGTGGGCGCGCTTCCATAAGGGCAAAAAAGTAAATGTTCATCTACAAAACACATCAAAGCATGACTGAAAAATATATACTTCCTAGAGAAACCTCCCCAAAAACCAACGTAAAACGCGAAAAACCTAGAAAACGCGAAACAACAAAAACTATGGCATCGAGAAATCAAACCAGATCCAGAGGTAAAAAACATAGTGAGCTAACTTCGATTTACATTGTGCTATTTTATGCTGCTTTTGGCGTTCTAATTTTAATAATAAATTTGCAGTTTCTACAAGTGTGGAAGGGGATCTGCTCCAAAACGCCAAAAACCCAACGAGCACGAAAGAAGACAGCAAGAGGACATGGTACAGAATGTTACTTTTCGTGATGTAAAAATACGCTTTCATACTTTGTTGCCAAAACGCCAAAATTTATATCGTTTGTTTAACAATGTATGAGAACGAAATTTTACATATATGTCATTGTCTTATTGAAAAAACATATATCATTCGTGTGTTACTAAACACCACAAACATGTATCGTTTGATTGCTTTGTTACTAAACGCCAAAACATCTATGGTTTGTGTTATAAACGCCATGTATCGTCTGTTATTGTCTTATTCAACATCTATCATCTGTGATTGATTTATAAAACGCCATACATGTATCATTTGTGTTATTAGACGCCATAAAATAAAACGCCATGAAATCATTTTTTATAGGCGAAGAGAGGTTAAGATTGAGAATAAATGTCTACACTGGCAAGGCTCAAAACGCCACTAAGAGGAAGGCATTAAGTCAGAATGTTGAGGTTGAGGAAGATCCATATCATGAGTTCAGTGGGGCTAGGGTTTTGTCAAGAGTAAAACCTACAAACTTGACTGGTTGGTTTATGAATCTAAACCAAAATCAAGACAGGCAGTACACCAAATGGGGTTTGGTGCTACACTAAAGTTGAAAATAGACACCGTACCGACAATGCTTGGGTGCTGGTTGGTTGAAAATAACAATGAAAAGACAAACACCCTAAACGTTGGCAACCATACCGTACATATGAATGAAGAATTGATAGAATGGAAGGGTGCCCGTGAACATGAAAAAAAAGACCAACAACTAAAGACTAGGTGGTGGCTGAGTGGAACCAGACGTTCAAATAAACCAAATGAACTGGTGTGGTTATATCATCCGATGCTTGCAACACGCCAAAACCGCATGGTCTCCAACAAAGCATTACACAGGGCCACTGATCATACTTGCGGTAAGAATAAAATTTCCCTATATAACATATATCATTTGTGTGTCATTAAAACACCAAAAAATATCTGTCATTGATGGAGGTTGTGAAATCTGAGTGTTAATGTGTTTAATTTGTGTGATTTATTGCCGTTTACATGATCATACGCCTAGAATATGTTAACTACGTGTGGTTGTGGTTTTACAGGTTAACCGTTTAATTCAGATAAATTGGGATGCTTAGCGATGAACGGAACAAGTAAGGATGACAATCGAGACAAATTGAAGTGATCGGAACGTATTTCGGGTTGCAAGATAGTTTGGGAACACAAGAAACGTGAAATAGCGAAGTTGAAGGGCTTGCTGGTCATCAGTTGAAAGATGCAAGGAAGCTGAATTTCGAGTTGTGATCATCGAAAAACGGTTTGTTTATGTTCAACATTAATGATCACCATCAATATTAGATTATGAGCATGTGGACTTGGGATTGTTTGAAAGAAAAGACACGTATACATGGAGGTGAATACGCACACATAGGAACCATCATTATGCATCATTGAAATATTATACTCATCATCCAATATATGTGAAGATTGAACAAAAAGAAAAGGCAGCCATTTATAGGTAGATATTGGCGGCATTGGGCAGCATCACATCATCGAAATTATCATCATCACATGCTACGTGAACAGCAGACTCTATGGGGTGGAGATTATATTATTTTATCACAATATAAATAAAAAGGAATTTAATAGATAAAAAAGAGGACTCTCTCTTTTGGGCCGAATAGAGAGGAAAACATCAAGTGGGCAGCCAACGAAAAAAGTCAATCACGTGAGAGGGAGGTGGACTTCTTGAAATTGGATTCGAGATAGTGGGCCGAAACATTGAGAATATATGAATCACATTAATTCGTGAAGGGGGGGAGATTCACATCGGTAGTAGAAAGGAGGCAGCCGTCGACCACAACCTTAGGGACGAATTCATCACTATCTTCATCTTTCAAACCACACATGAAAGTCTAATCGGTTCGGGATGACAACCGATGCTGTGAAGACAACCATGAGCGGCTAGGTTTTTCGCGACTTCCTCCCGGTAGACGGTTTTATAGGTTGTTCATGTATGAGTTTTTTATAGTTTCAATCTATGTTATTTATGTGACATATATTTAACTTGATTGATTTGGTTGACATGTGATTTGTTTATATTTTGAGTTCCTTCTTTACAATGTGTTCGGTTGATGACAAAACTTTGAGCGGGTTGGGTGTGACATAAAGAGGGTAGACTTGATATAACTAATTGCTAGTTAACTAATTTATGAACTGGTTGTAACAGACTGCGTAATTTTATATTCACTTGCTTTATCTTTCAATGGCCGAGATTTCTAGTAAATGGCTTATATTAGAGGGGTATGTGGATTGGTAACGTGTGGTAATTTTGAGATAACCCCGCGCTGTTAGGCCAGTCTGGGAAAATGGTCCTTAATTATCACAACTGGTAAATAAACGTTAACAGAACTATGTCTATGTGGTTCTGTTAAATTAATTAATTCAGAACGTGTCAAATCTAGAACCTGAAATCTGGAGGGAGTTGCTTTGTTTTATTATTGTCTCAACCATTTAGTTTAGTTTTTTTTATATAATTATTTAAACCGCTCAGTTTTTGCTTTTAGTTTATTTTAGTTTGTTTTAGTTAATCAAATAGAAAACTTAACTGACCACATACTCTCCGTGGATACGATACCCTGGTTACCCTAGCTATCTAGGTTAAATAGGTTTTTGATTGACACTCACGACAGTCATCAGTCATTTGAAAAATCTATTTTGTTACAGCTTGCATTGGTGAACGATGCTTGCAATAGAAAACAATGGGACCGAAAAGAAGGATACCCAATTGAGTGGGTTACAACAGATACTCTTGACTTGTTTGAGAATGCAATGGCAAACGCCTTGTTGGCAATGAAGTAAAAAAGGAAAACAATTAAAAAGGCTAAGGAAGGCAAACCTAAAAAACAAGGAAAATGCATGTTGTTGTTGAAGTTGAAGCTCATGGTGATGATGTTCAGAATGAAGATGAAGATGATGTTCACAACGTTGATGAGCATGCTGATAACGATGATGATGAGTTTGATGATGATGATGGTTTTGATCATGATGATCATTATGATTATATTGGGCTCCACCCTGTTGTGCAAAACGCCATGCACATCAATGATGAGAATGAGAATGAAGATAATGAGGATGAAGAGGCTTCGCTTCAAAGGATGGTGAATGAGGATAGAGAAAGCCGGGAAATGATGTTTGAAGTTTCTGCATCAGGGAACCATGCTCTTATCAAAGGAGTAACACAGTATCATAACATTTTTGCTGATGAAGAAGAACAATACAATGAAACTGAAGAGGTATGTTGTTCAAATAATAAATTTAAAAAAAAAACACAAAACACCATGATCAACAAAATTTTTTTTTTTTTAATTTAACAGGAAATGGCTGATAAATTGGATGGGGCATACAAAGAATTAGAAGACTGTTACAATAAAATGAGCACATTGTTAAAACAGTCAAAGACTGAATATGCAAACAACCTCCTGGTACACATTAAATACTCAGAATGTCTGACTTGTTGGAGAACATGTCAAAATTTGTTGATGAAAATGCCAAAGAAGTGCCAGCTGAAAGAGAACAAGGTAAATATGAAACTGAGGTTGAAAATGGGGTGGTACTAGGAGGTGAAAATGAAGAGAGAAAAAAAGTTTGTGTTTAACTTTTTAGGGATATGTTTATAGAAAATTTCGGTGCGGCCTACGTTAGTTTGCGACAATATTAAGAAGCAATCAAGTTCGAATGCGGCAAGTATCATTGATCGGTTCCGTAAGGAGGAAATCAAACAGATGGTTTTTTTATTGTGGCAATGACAAGGCTCCTGGCCCTAATGGCTTTAATATTAAATTTACTAAACATTTTTTGCAATTCTTTGAAGAGGATTTTACTAATATAATGAATGTTTTCTATGACACAAGGAATATAAACCGTGGATGTACTGCTTCGTTTATTGCTCTGATCCCGAAGATAAAAGATCCAGTGGGTTTGAATGATTACCGCCCTATTAGCCTTGTTGGGGTCATTAACAAGGTAATCTCAAAGGTCCTTGCTAATAGCCAAAAAAGGTTCTAGACATGGTAATTTCAGAGTCCCAATCCTCTTTTCTCAAAGGCAAATACATTCTGGATGGGCTATTAATTGTGAACGATGTGTGCTCATGGATTAAGAAGAACAAGAAAAATGCGTTTATTATCAAGATTGACTTTGAAAAATCTCACGACAATGTGAACTGGAACTTTGTGATTTCTGTTTTATCGCAAATGGGATTTCCTGAGCGTTACTGTAGGTAGATTTTAGGGATATTGTCATCGGCTAGGTCTTCAGTTTCAGTTAATGGCGCTACGACGTTTGATTTCCAATTGTCATAGTTAAGGGTCAAAAATGTAAAATTGTTATCTAGAATTGTTGGTCCGAGTTTATGTATTGGTCCGAATTTAAGAATCAGACCGAGTTTATTGTTTATTTTAGTTAAGTTTGGATTAGGGTTGTACACCCTAGTCCGAATTTATGTTGTATCTCGGAAGAACTTAGTGGGCTTCCAAGTTTATGATAGTTTTGGGCTTTAGCCTTTTTGTCTGTAATGTAATCCGAAACTTGTGTGTTCCGGATGTGTTTTGTATTTATACTGTAGTGGAATGAATGACAAGATAGTGAATCTTTTGTGGAAATTTTCTTACAAGCAAACCCTAATCTTTGTGTGGCGGCTGCTACTGTGTGTAACGTCATATCTGAGAATACTCTGTGTATTCTCAGGATCTTCTTCAACACTTTCTTGTCCAAATCCCTACGGTTGTTGTGGCATGGCGGATTCCGCACACCACGTGTCCATGTTTGAGCGAGATCCATTATCGAGAGAGGTTTAAGTGACCTTACATTTACGCTTCTTAGTGTTGTACATGTGCATCCATTGTGTTTTATCCATTGGTTGGTTGTATTGGGTTTAAATACCTAACCCCACCCATTTTCGTTCTCTCTCTAGAAATCTCTTCTGTCTAACCTCTTATTTTCTCTACCACCGTCATCCTCGATGTTGGTTGCCTTGGCCGAGAAATGTTGAACCAGCAACCAAATCGTTGAGTTGTGACGACTTTGGGTTTTCTGTCGGCTTCGTTTTAGCTGGGTTGCACTCTTCGGTTTAGTGGGTTGTATCCACTTTTGTGTTTAAATCGCTAGAAAACACCACTAATACCGTATATCTCTGCTGCCTAGGTTTTGCCTGAGAATGGGTGGATTTGTGGTTGCATGTGATTTTTTTTGGTTTTGACTCCTTTTTGGCTTATTGCCTGCCGGTATGTTGTCAGGCCCCGATGATGTTCGTTATATACTTTTTTGCCGTTGTTCGGCGATGTGGTTATTGGCTGTGGTTTTGATGGACATGTATGTGGTTCCTACTTTGTTGAGGGTTTTAATCAGCGATTATGGTGCTTTGCTACCTGGTGTGGCAACTCCGGTTGTAGCCATGGTGATACTGACCCGTGCTTTGTTGGCGATGATGATGATGATGACACGAGATGTACAAATGGGTCTAATTTGTAACATGTTTAGGCTTCTTGGTGTTGTACAATGTGCATCCATTGTGTTTTGTGCATTGGTTGGTTGTACTCTTTGGTAAGGGAGTTGTACCTCTCTTGGGTTTAAATACCCAGTCCCACCCACTTTTTTTCTCTCTTTGAAAGTCTCTTCATAATGGGTGGATTTGTGGTTTGATGTGTTTTTTTCGTTGGTTTTAGCTCTTTTATTTGGCTTGTGTGTTGTCTGGCGCCTATGATGCTGCTTATATACTTTTTCGATGTTGTCCAGCGATGCGGTTGTTGGCTGTGGTTTTGATGGGCATATATGTTGTTCCTGCTTGAGTGCTTTAATTGGCGTTTATGTTAGCTTGTTACCTGGCATGGCAACTCTAGTTGCATCCACGGTGACACTGACTCGTGCTTGGTTAGCAATGATGATGACACAAGATGTACATCTGAGCCTCTTTATGTTGCAACGATTGTGATGATCTGTAGATCCGAGTCGATAGATTTTAGGCGTTTTTTATTTCTTTTGTTTGTGTCATGACTTTAAAGAATTTGCTTGGAAGGTTGGAAAATTATAATCGGATGTACTTGGTGTTTAGTCGAGTTCTTGATGAAATGGTGATAAATAGTGTTGGTTTGATAGTAAAAAAAACTCATAGCTTTGTCACTAATTGAGTAACTGTCACATCATCATATTTATCAAAAACTTTGTTGTAATATTAGCAAAACGAATTACTATTTTTATTTCTTTAAACAAAAGCCTAGACGAATTAAAGGGTGATTGCTGATTAGATTGGTAGGTGGTGCAGGATACGGTTGTACATTGATCACCATCCCCACTTACATAGTGTTTGACTTCATTATTGATCTAACTCAAATCTTCTTCCATCACATCTAAATAATTAAACAATTTTTAATTACTTATTCTTATAACCTACAAATCTAAAGGACTTGCACAATAAGTAAATGGGCCAAGTAAATGGTCCACTTAGAGCAATCAAATATTTTAGATAGGGGTGTTCATGAGCCGATCCGATCTGATCGAGGGCCTGCTCATGCTCGGATTGAATTACAACCGATCCGATCGGATCGAATTTGCAAAACCGAACACAAAAGTGATGCTCATGCTCGGATTGAATTTGAATTGATCGGATTGTTTTTGCTCGGTTTCGCTCGGTTTTTATCAAATCCTAACTAAAATCGAGCGGATCGTTTTCGCTCGGTTTCGCTGGATTGAATTATAAGGCTGCGTTCAACAAAAACAAATCCTAACTTAATTAAAACATGT
Organism: Helianthus tuberosus; assembly: GCA_030545235.1. Taxonomy (NCBI): domain Eukaryota; kingdom Viridiplantae; phylum Streptophyta; class Magnoliopsida; order Asterales; family Asteraceae; genus Helianthus; species Helianthus tuberosus. The sequence continues at coordinate 198,888,300 of CM060370.1, read as the reverse complement.
CCAACACTTTACTAACAAAAGCAATACATAACTAAAATCATGATTCTAAAAATGTTCTTTACAATATCAAGAAGCACAAAATAAAGTGCGAAATACAAATTGTCATTTAGTTCAAAAGCCATAAACTTCTGGTGTTAGATTTTGGTGTGTGGCAAGGCAACTGGCAGCGGCGATATGCAGATCTTCGAAGTTCGAACAATCAGTTTATGAGTGTTGTTTTAGGAATTAGGGATTTAGGGTTAGATTTTAATATTATCTATTAAGTTGGGCTAGTATATATTTTGGGCTTTTAATTTTTTTGGGCTAGTATATTTTTTTGGGGTTTTAATATTTAAAATCTATAATATATATATATATATATATATATATATATATATATATAGGGAGAAGATCATGCGAGAACCACCTCTTATTGCGAGAACCGCGAGAACCAATGTGAACACAACCAAAAATAGCTAAAAAAACCTAACCCCCACCCCCCCCCCCCCCCCTAAAAAAAAAACCTAACCCCCCCCCCAAGCTAAATGCTAAAAATAAAAACCCCAAAAAAACCTAAAAAAAACCTAAACCCCCCTCCCCCACCCCCCAAAAACCTAACCCCCCCCCCCCCCCCCCAAACTAAAATTCTAAAAACTAAACCACCAAAAAACCTAAAAAAATCTAAAATAAAAAATCTAAAAATTTTTTTTTTAATATTTTTTATGCTCAAATCGCTACTTTTAGTAAAAAAAAAATTTTTAGTTTTTTTTTGCTTCGAAAAGTAGCGATTTTTATATAAAAAATATTAAAAAAATTTGTGTGATTTTTAGCTATTTTTAGGCATTTTTGGTTGTGTTCACATTGGTTCTCGCGGTTCTCGCAATAAGAGGTGGTTCTCGCATGATCTTCTCCCTATATATATATATGTATATATGTATATATATATATGTATATATATGTATATATATATAGAGTAGGAGTTGGGTGGAAAGTCAATTTTTCTTAGAAAGTCTAGGAAGGAATAAGAATTGGACATGTGTCATTGAGGGATTTTAAGTAGAAGGGCTATCATGTAATTTCACATTTTAATTTTATTTTTGGAATGTATCTTCATTAACTAAAATTCCATGATTTTCGGAATTTTTATTATTTTTGAATTCAAATCTGGAAGTCAATGTGTTTATCTGAAAACTATCAGCATGTTCTTAGTGATGTGTGTTACCAGTCAGAGAGGTTGAAATCAGTGTGTTTTAACACTCTGAAGTCAATATATAATCAGGTTGTGTTTTAACAGTTCTTTTGCATTTTAACAATCTGAGGGGCTGTTTGGCAAACCTCTTAATGATTCATTAAGAGGTGCACCTCTTATTCGGACAGAGGTGATAGTGTTTGGTTGTGCCTCTTAATGGCAAACCTCTTATTCATTTAGTGCTGAATCATTCAGCATTGTGAACTTGCTGAATGAAAAAAAAAGACAAATGGTACCCCTCTCTTCTCCTTCTCTTCTCTGGAACCACATATCTGAACTCGAACCTGAACCACATATCACCGCCGCCGTGAGCGGCGTCGGACGTCACTGCGTCACCCCCACCCCATCGTAATCATCATCATCTTCAACAGCGGCATCATCGTCTCGTAACACCACCATCACCGCTGCTGCCGCCGTTCGTTTAATTATAGAGAAGGAGAGGTCTGTGTGCGGCTGTAATCGAAGAAGAAAGAGAAGAAAGGGGGTGCGGCTGGAGTTGTCGGAGTAGCTGGCCGGCTCGTCGCCGGTGTAGTTTCATCGGAGAGAGATCGAGAGAGTTGAGAGTGAGAGCAGAGACAGGTGGATGATCAGCTCGGTTGTGTGGGTGTGGTTGTCGGAGAGGAACGGCGCCGGAGGGTCACCGACCACCGTCGGCTCCCCCGGTGTTCTTGCCGGAGCTCCGGTGTTCTAGAGAGAGAGCAGAGGAAGGGGTTTGAGAGCTTTTGAGTTTTGAAAGTCCAGTAGACATTTTTATGTTTTTTTTTTGTTTAGAGGGGTAAAAATGTAATTTCACACGGTCATTTAGATGTGCAACCAAACAGCATTTTACTGGTTCAGCACTTACTGGTTCAGAGCCTCTTACCCATTCAGACCTCTTATTCATTCAGCACTTATTGATTCAGATGTTGCCAAACAGCCCCTGAATGTGTTTTATGTAATTGCCTATGTCACATTACATCGCATATTCCATTGTTCAGAAGATTACTGGAATTTATCAGCATGTTCTTGGTGATGTGTTTTAAAAGTTTACAGGGCTAAAGTGAAAAAAAGGGTAGGGATCTTAAGAGAAGTACACCCTATTTGAGAAACTTGAGAAGCAATCTGGACCACACATTTTCCCTAAGCAAAAAAATGCAAAAAAAAGGTGAAAAAAGTGCAAATTTTTTTTTTTTTTTTTTTTTTTTGGAAAAATCGCAGCTTTTTATTTAAGGATTTAATTTTTTATTTTAATTTTTTTTTGGGATTTATACACATGTGTATATTGTTAATCTTTTAACTATACATATATGTATATTGTCAATTATACATATATGTATATACATGTTTAAAATTGAAAAAATATGTGTTATAAATCCTAAACGTTATACCATAAATACTAAAGCTAAACCTTAATGCTAAACCCTAAACCCTAAAGCTAAACCCTAATTCTAAACCCTAAAGCCAAACCCTAATTCTAAACCCTAAAGCTAAACCCTAATGCTAAACCCTAAAGCTAAAACTAAACCCTAAAGCTAAACCCTTAATGCTAAACTCTAATGCAAACCCTAAAAATAAAGCTAAACCCAAAGTTAAAGTTAAAGCTAAACCCTAATGCTAAACCCTAAAGCTAAACCCTAAACCATAAAGCTAAACCCTAAATACTAATGCTAAACCCTAAATAACACTTATTTTTCAATTTTAAACATGTATATACATATATGTATAATTGACAATATACATATATGTATAGTTAAAAGATTAACAATATACACATGTGAATAAATCCCAAAAAAAAAAAAAAAAAAAAAAAAATAATAATAATAATTAAATCCTTAAATAAAAAGCTGCGATTTTTCCAAAAAAAAAATTGCATTTTTTTCACCTTTTTTTGCATTTTTTTACTTAGGGAAAATGTGTGGTCCAGAATGCTTCTCAAGTTTCTCAAATAGCCTACTACTTCTCACATGATCCTTATCCTATATATATATATATATATATATATATATTAATAAAAATAATTCGAGCGAAACCGAGTGATCGACGAGCGAGCAGATCTTTGCTCATGCTTGGATTGAATTTGAATCGAACCGATCCAAGCGGCTCATTTACAAACTGAGCGGGAACCGAACGAGCATTTTTCGAGCGATCGTCGAGCAGTTTGGACAACCCTAATTTTAGCTATCTTTTTCCTTAACTACTTTTTATAATGAATTATTATAATAGAGTTTATTTTTTGGTTTTCTATTTTTATAATTATTTTTTAATATTTTATTGTTATAATTCATTTTGAGTAGATTACGTTTTTCGCTTGTAACTAAAAAATATGATATTATATAAAAACTTTTGAGTATGCTATTACGATGTGCTTATTTATATCTACGTTTAGACATAATTTTTATTTAAAACCGAGTTGTACAAAGTAATGTAAAGTTTACCATTTTCGTTATTTTAGCAAGATAATATGTTTTATAAGTGGTTTACCCTATTCGTTATTTGAGTAATATAATATGACGTTTAATAAAATCCTGAATATACCATTGCGACGTGTTTAATTTTATCTACAATTCAATCAAGTTTTTATTCGAACAAACGTCGATACGGGTGTTGTGTTTAGTTTTATGGTTTTCTTGATACTGTGATACAAAATTAGTTAATTTTTTTTTTATATAGTTACATTGTTTACCTTTTTTATATTTGAGTAACATAATTAAAATTTTTAATCGTTGCAACAAGCTTATTTTTTATCTACGTTTTTAATCGAATAGGTTATAGTTGATTTTTTTTTTTTGTTCTTTACTGTGATGAATTTAACCAATATTGTTCGAACTATATCGATACGAGTACCTTATTCATTTTGTATGGTTCTCTCGATGATGTGACGGTATAATAGTGATTGAAAATAAAGTTGTATTGGCAATAAAGTATTTTTAGACCCGTGTGTTATAGCCAGTGTCAGTGAACCAATGCCCTGCAAGAACAACATCGGTACCCGTATTTGCTTTTATAGTTTTCGATCATTATGAAACATGTGTTGATATCCTTTTGGACGTATATCTTATGGTTGCTATATCGAGTAAAAATATCATACGGATACTTTAATGAACTGATCCAATATTGACCGAAATCCCGCTACGAAGCAAGGGGAATACCACTAGTTATGTTACATAATATATGATGATATGAAATACATGTATTACAACTTTTTATTTGTAATTAAACATTTCAAGTTTTATTTCTAATTTACTATAACATATAACATGAATGGAAAAAATCAAAATAACTAAGGACATCTCTATGATTGATCTAAATAGTTAAAACATTTATAAAAATAGAAGGGCTTATGAATTGAACTAATTTTATGTGTTCTAATAAACCGTTGAAACCAATTAAAATGCATATGATATAATTTATGTTTGTTCCTCTAAGATGTGCATGCATGGTTAAGCATTTTTACGTCTTGGACGAATACAATACACTGAATGTGTCCCGCATTGACGGCATGAAAGAATTCTAAGGGTGTGCTCCTTTATAAGACAAAGCCACCATCCTAATGTGTACAGACCTGCCCCAAATGAAGCAAATGGTTTTAACCGGTCGACGGTTGAAACCAGTACATAACTGTTTGTTCTATCAAAATGGACCGATGACCTTGCCAGTTTCCGGTCGAATTGGCTGGTCCGATCAAGTTTCAAAAACATTGTTGTTGGTTTGTCTCTGACGATGGTATGTCACTAATGCTATTGCCTATTTGCTACGCTTTTGCCCCCATCGCAACGCAGGGGCGGCTTCCATCTAGTTCTCTTTATATTAATAGTAGATTAGCTTAGATTAGATTAGATTATCTTTAAATTTTATGATGATAGAGGACATACAAAAATTAAGTATATATTTTAAATAAAAAGCTCTAAATATTTTTAAACAATATTTTTTTTGCTTTTTGTTCTAAACGAGTTAACGCTACCCCGCACGTTGCAGCGGGATGTTGATAATGAAAGTCTTTAGTATGTTGATTATAAAATTGATATTGTATGTTGGATCTTAAATGAGTATAGTACTTTGTAAAAGTCGATTAATTGATTATTGTTACATACCACACATTCTATTTAATAAATATTATTTAACAATTATGTATGCTTCTTCAATAAACAAATCATTAAATAATTCTAATGATACTAATATGCAGGGGCGATGTATAGAAGGGGCGGGAGGGGGCGCCCGACCCCCCGAACTTTTCACTCAGTAGTGTTATATATTTAGTTTTCGTATAGAAATTTTTTGGTATACACGTTTTCTGTCACAACCCCTGATCCCTGATCCCCGGGAACGGGCAGACGTGATCACAGAGTTTGGTGGTATCGGTTTGTTTAGTCTCGCAGCGGAATTTACATCAGGACCGTAGTTAGGAAATGTTTATCAGAGTAAAACCACCATATTTCATATTAATAATAACATGGGCAAAACCCAAGTTTCTTATTACAATATATTTATAGGGACAAAACCCCATTTTATTAAATTTAAAACATCGTTTATTAGGTAACTTTTATAGCCACATTATCCCCAAGCCTTCAGTGCTCTCCAGCTGCTTTTTTACTAATTGGCTTTCACATTGGGTTACCTGAAACATGTTTTAAAAATATTTGTCAGCGGGAAATAATGGTGAGTGAATCCCAGTTTAATCTAGAAATCTTTTACTGATTAAAAACAGTATCGAGGACGATTACAATGTTTATGTCTACACAATTACTCCATTTGGTACTATCAATCCACTGACTTGTGGGTCATATTACACATTGACTAACTCATTGTCCAATGGTAACGTACTGTCAACCTTGACTTACTACTCACAAGTAGTACAAATTTTGTATACAAAACCCCAACATACCGGCAGTAACTGAAGACTACAAAGACTCAATCACCGCTTAATCACATTATAAAACATTTAAGGTTTTGTAAATTATTCCAAAAACATTAACAAAAAGAGGATAAACTCACATTGCTATTTTAGGCTTTTCGTAAAGGTTTCCTGGATATAATCTATAATTTATACAAATGTACATTGGTTAGTATCATAACCCTTTGAAATTATTAAGGATACCCTCCCCGAGACAGTATTCCAACAACTACGTCGGGCAGAACCACGACAGTTGTTACGGAACCCTAAATCAATCGGGCAGCGTAACTGTTACGAAACTGGGGTTATAATACTTACAACGGAGCAGAACCTCGCTAATTAGGGGTATAATACCCAAAATATTATGCCTAATACTTCAGAATTCGAGAATGAGATTTGAGAATGAGCGACGGAAACTGAAAACTGATGCCTGCTATTTATAGTTGTGTAATCTAGTCCTGTCGCGGCCCGCGTAAAAGATAAGGGACCCTTATGCGGCCCGTGTCAACATCGGTCAACTCAGTAGCTTAGCTGGGTCAGCTAGTAGACTCGACACGATGTCGACACGTGTCGTCCTCTGGTGTAATCGCGTGTGATGCTATGTCGCAGCCCGCGTCAACTTAGACGAGATCTTACGCGGCCCGCTTGAACTTAAGAAGTCAGCGGAGTCAAGTCTGGTCTTGATACTGCCCGCGTAAACTTGAGGTGAGGTCTTTCACGGCCCGCCTCAGTTTATATTTTCAGATTTTTATTTTCTTTTATATGTTATAATCTATTTAGGGCTCGGTTTTCACATACGGGGTGTAATATAAGACATATAAGGGTATTTTAACAAATAACAGGGTGTCGAAATAATTATAAGGGTGTTGATTTTACCGAGGGTTGTTACATTCTCCCCACCTTATTTAGAACTCGTCCTCGAGATCTACTGGAATAAATGCGGATATTTCTTTTTCATTTCTGACTCGAACTCCCATGTATATTCAGGTCCTCTTTTGGAGTCCCATTTCACTTTGACCAGAACTAATCTTTTATGCTTGAGATTCTTGACTTTCCTGTCTTCAATTTGTAGAGGTCTTTCTACAAACTTGAGTTGTTCATTTACCTCTGTATCCTTAAGAGGCACTATCAATGATTCATCAGCTAAACACTTTTTAAGATTAGATACATGAAACACATCATGTATTCCTGCCATTTCCTCTGGCAATTGTAGCTGATAGGCTACATGTCCTATTCTTCTAATAATCTTAAAAGGTCCAATATACCTGGGACTTAGCTTTCCCCGTTTGATGAATCTTACCACTCCTTTCCAAGGAGAGACTTTCAACAATACTTTATCTCCCACTTGAAATTCCAAGGGTTTGCATCGGTTATCAGCATAACTCTTTTGTCTATCACGTGCTACTTTCAGTCGTTCATTGACTTGAATAATTTTGTCGGTTGTTTCCTGTACTATTTCAGGTCCAGATAGTTGCTTTTCCCCAATTTCTGCCCAACAGGCTGGGGTTCGACACTTTCGTCCATAAAGTGCTTCAAATGGTGCAGCATTGATACTTGTGTGATAGATATTATTATAAGAAAATTCTATTAAAGGTAAGTGATCGTCCCAATTACCTCCAAAGTCAATTACACAAGCTCTAAGCATATCTTCCATTGTCTTAATTGTCCTTTCGCTTTGTCCATCTGTTTGTGGATGATAAGCCGTACTTAACTTTATCTTGGTTCCCATTGCCTTTTGGAAACTTGACCAGAAATGAGATGTAAAGCGGCTATCCCTATCAGAAACAATTGATAATGGAATACCATGTAAAGAAACAATTTCATTTACATACAATTTATATAATTGTTCCATACTAATTGTTTCCTTCATTGGTAGAAAATGAGCTGACTTAGTTAGTCTATCTACAATCACCCAGATTGTATCATTTCCTTTCTTGGTTTTGGGTAATTTAGTAACAAAATCCATTGTTATTAATTCCCATTTCCAAATTGGCATTTCTAATTGTTGTAACAAACCTGAGGGTTTCTGATGTTCAGCTTTAACTTGTGAACAAGTCAAACATTTAGAAACATAGATTGCTATGTCCTTTTTCATTCCTATCCACCAGAATTTTTTCCTTAAATCCTGTTACATTTTATCACTTCCTGGATGCATTGTATACTTAGACTTATGGGCTTCTTCTAGTATATGATGATGTAAATTTCCTAATTTAGGTATCCACATTCTCTTTTCATGGAATCTCCAAATTCCATCTGTTCCCTGTTTTAATTCTTTCTGCATACCTTTCAATTTTTCAGAATCATCCTTGATTACTGATTCTTGTGTTTCTCTTATTTGATCATTTAAATCTACTTGCAGATTTAATTTAAGAGAACGTACCCTTCTTGGATTTTCATGATACTTTCTACTTAAAGCATCGGCTACTACATTTGTTTTTCCTTCATGATACTGGATATCACAGTTATATTCACTAAGAAATTCCATCCAGCGTCTTTGTCTCATATTTAACTCTTTCAGCCCGAAAACATACCTTAAACTTTTATGATCAGTGAATATGGTAAACTTACTACCATAAAGGTAATGTCTCCAAATCTTAAGAGCAAAAATTATAGCTCCTAATTCTAAATCATGGGTTGAATAATTCTCTTCATGATTCTTAAGTTGTCTAGATGCGTAAGCTATAACTTTTTGTCTTTGCATTAATACACATCCATAACCTAATTTAGAAGCATCACAATAGACTACAAAATCTTCAGTTCCTTCTGGTAATGCTAGTATAGGTGTATGGGTTAATCTTTGCTTAAGGATTCTAAAAGCTTTTTCTTGTTTTAATCCCCATTCAAACTTAACAGATTTACAGGTTAACTTAGTTAAAGGAATGGCTATTCTAGAAAAATCTTTAATAAATCTTCTATAATAATCGGCCAATCCTAAGAAATTTCTAACCTCAGTTGGTGATTCAGGGGTTTTCCATTTAGTAATTGCCTCGATCTTTGTTGGATCCACATGAATTCCTTCATGATTGACTAGGTGTCCAAGGAATTATACCTGTTCTAACCAAAATTCACACTTTGAAAACTTAGCATAAAGCTTTTCCTTTCTTAACAGACTTAGAAGTGCGTGCAAATGTCTTGCATGATCCTCTTTATTCTTAGAGTAAATTAGAATATCATCTATGAATACAATTATGAATTTATCCAAATATGGCTTACATACTCGGTTCATCATGTCCATAAATGCAGCTGGGGCATTGGTTATGTTGGTGCACTTGTGTCTGTACTTTGTCTGTATTTTGTCTTGTTACTGAACGATGTCTTTGTTAGTCTGTAAGTTTGACCAAGTCAACCATCCTCCGGTTTGACTTGGCCAAACAGTCAACATTATGTTTGTAATTTGTTTGGTTCGAAGGATGTGTCATCGAAGGATCACTTATATCCTTCGATGATGAGCTCGATAGATAGCTTTCGATAGATGGACCACGAAAGATCCCATCTTTCGTGGTACATGTTGATCATTCGAGCTGTTCCTGGTCGAAAGATGATCTTTCGACCGGTCTGCATGATCCTTCGACCGAACCTGCTGTGTTTGGGTATAAATACCCGTGTGTTGTGTTCATTTCGGGCATGACAGTTAGCAGAGAACACACACACAGTTAGAGAGTTTACAGGACTGATTTGTAAACATTGAGCTGTAACCGGACCTTTCATACGTTTAATACAAGTGGTGTTAATCGTTGAGTCTTGTGTGTTGATTATTTGCGTGTTCTATCTCGGTTTGCTATCTCGGTTGAATTCCGCACAACCGGGTTGGTTTGTACACAAGGATTAGGCGACTAGATCCTCCCCTAGCCGGACCTACAAGTGGTATCAGAGCCTTGGCTCTTCTCCTTGTTAAAACCGAGAGTTTTCGGACTGTTTTTCGGGTTTAAAAAAGTTCACTATTTTCTGAAAATCTTGTTGTTTTTGCTTGGTGTTTTGTTAAAAACCTTGTTATTCTTCATGCTTACATGTTAGTTGTTGGTTTTTGTTAAACATTTTAGCAAAATTGTGTGTTTGGAAAGTTTCGGTTCACCGAAATTCTTGTTTTTCTGGGTAGTGTTCTTGCTATATTCATAGTGTTCTTCATAAAACTACACTTTTGATCTTAAAATTTGAATATTCAACTTGTTTGTGCATTGAAAAGTGTAATCTGATTAAAATATTGGGATCCTTACCTGGTTGGTGAAAGCCTGCATATTCAGACCTGAAAGATATGGTCTGAACATACTTTCTGCCGAAAGTTCTCACCAACCCGTCAACTTTTCACCAACCTGTCACCATTGTCAACTGTGTCAGAGCAAGTTCGAAAGATATCTTTCGAAGTCGAAAGATCATCTTTCGACCAAAGGAGGTTCGACAGATAGTCATCCTTCGAGCATCCTTCGAAGTGTGAGACTTATCTTTCGTTCCAAGGAATATTTTCGAAACATATATCTTTCGGTCTTCTGCTCATTTTCGAAAGACTAGGATCCTTCGATTGGGGAGTCTTTCGAAGTCATCTTTCAAAATCATCTTTCGGTGTACAGTACTTTTTCGAAAGATAAGGATCCTTCGGTTGGAGAATCTTTCGAAAAACATTGTTCGAAATTCAACAGAGATCCTTCGAACCCTGTTGATCCTTCGAACAGGTGTTGATCTTTCGATCATTAGCCTGTTTGTGTTTAACAGTTTGTGTTTTTCAAGTCTTTCGACAGGTATCCTTCGGCTGATTAAAAAAAAAAATGAATCCAAGGTGGAATACTTTGGTAAATACAGATATGTATTTTGGTACTCCGTCATCTTCCGCACCGGTATCTTCACAAGCTAATGCAATTTCTACCGGTCAATGGGCATTTGTATCAAATCAAGTTCCAAGTGTTCAAAGCATTCTTTTAAGCGAAAGCGAAACTGGAAGTTTGAATAGACCTCCAAAGTTGATGCATTTATATGAATATCCAGGATGGATTGATAGATTTCATACATACGTTCTTGGTCAAAATACAGAATTGTGGTTGCGGTTCATCACAGATTTCGATCAAACAATAGAGGTTGCCGCATCATCTGCTGCTACGTTTGCAGATCTCACGGAAGATCAGAAGAAAGTCTATGATCTAGAAAAGAAGGCATACGCCATTCTCACTCAGGCCTTAAGTAAAGATATCTATCATCAGTTCGTCAGTTATAAGACTACAAAAAGGTTGTGGGACGCGTTGAAGACAAGGGGCGTGGGAAATGAAGCGACACGTCAACTGAGGAAAGAACTGCTAAAGAAAGAGTTTGATGGTTTTACTTGTATGGAGAATGAGTCGTTGGGTGATTTGACAAGTCGATTTAATCACTTGCTGACTGAATTGACAAATTTCGGGGTTGCTACAACTCCTGTAGAGATTGTGAAAAGGTTTGCAGATGCATTGCCACCTCAGTGGAATACATTCTTGGAAATCATGAAGTACAATGGTACTTTAGCTACAATGAGCTTCAACGACTTTGTTCAAATTCTAGAAAACAAGAATCAGGAAGAAACTCTGAAGGCAAAAAGAATTCCCGTGCCTCAAAATCCTGAAATGTATTTTGGAACCTCTAGCACCTCTACAAAACCTTCTTCGCATGCTCCAATTCAAACAGCTTTTGTGACTAGCACAGATATGTATGGCAATACTATCCAAGTTCCTGTGCCTCTAAAGACAGACATGTATGGAAATCTGCTGGAACCAGTCCCTCAATCAGCACCACAACAGCAACGACCTTTCAGACCAACTGATATGTTCGGAAATCCTTTACCAACAACAGATATGTATGGGAATCCGCTTCCTCCTCAACAGCAAGCTTGTTATGGAAGCACATCATCTGCTGGTCAGCAATCAAAGCCAGATACAGTACAGCTCGACACCTCAAGCTTTTCTAAAGTCAGTGTGGAAGTAGCAAAGGAACACATGGAGCTGCTAAACACTGTGGTGAGCGCATACTGTGGATTAGTGGAAGGTCAGATTGGTAATATTAATCTGACACAAGAAGACTATCAGCAGATTGATAAAGAGGAGATGGAGATGATGGACATTAAGTGGGCCTTTGCCAGTGCTGTTAGGCGAGCAAAGGATTTCATGGAAAGAACAGGCCGAACCAGCTTGGAAAGCAAGAAAGACACCAAGTATGGGTTTGATAAACAGGCTGTTAAATGCTTCAACTGTGGTGAACGTGGTCATTTCAAGCGTGAATGTACAAGGCCATCTCAGCATGGGAACCAGAATCCTTTCCGAGGTCAAGGCAACAGGGCAAATCAGAACCAAGGAAGGAACAACGAACGAACACTGGTGCCTGTCAATAACCAGAGTCAAGCAGGACCATCTAATGCCAACCAGGCACTTGTGGTTCAGGTAGATGAAGGTTGTGATTGGTCAATCCAGTTGGGAAATGATGCACCTGATGGAACAGCTTGTTTTGCTGAAGTGGTTAATGATCTTAAACACGCCAGTGGTGGAGAATCTTCCACCAATGGTGTTGAATCTTCTGAAGATGAAGACAGCTCCGGGTACAGTGGAAGTTCAGATGAAGAGTCCTCTGCTTCAGGCAATGATCAGGAAGATGACACATCAACTGCATCAGTTAATGCAGACATTGATGAACTTTTGGAGGAAGCTGCAGCAGGAATTCAAAGAAGATCTATTTTGGTGGATCAAGCTGCTTATTCTTCGTCTTCTCTCCATTCAGCCTTTATGGCGAATGTCGACAGTTCATCAAGTCAGGTATGTGTCGACGAACCCACTTCTGTTAGCTGTAATAACTGTGATAGTTTGCATGTTAGATGTGCTGAGTTGGAAGCAAACATGTCTGAGTTGCAAGGCAAACACGATGCTTTACAAGCTAGTTTGTTTGAATTGCAAGATAAACATGTTTCTGTGAATGATAGGTGGTGTGAATTGCAAAGCAAACACAAGGCTTTGCAAGAGAAATATGATGTGACATTCATTCACAATCAGAAATTAACAGTGGATCTTTCAAAGTGCACTGAAGCCAACATGTTTTATGAAAACCATGAAAAGGAATTTAAAAGGATGATTGAAACATTAAAGAAAGATAAAACAGAACTGACAAAAATGGTTTCCAGAAAACAAACTGACATTAATTTGTATATCACTCGTCTTGAGGTGATGCAAAAAGAAATGGCTTGTGTTAAAACAGAAAGTGAGGCGATCCGACTCAAGTTAGACAGTTATTTGAGTTCTAGCTATGTGTTGGATCACATCATTGATGTTCAGAAAGAGAAAAAGGATGTCACATGCATAGGTTACAAGAAATGTCCACCACCCGTGAGAAACAATTTTGATGCTTTGCCTGATGAGGAGTATAGGACTCACTTTGAGCCATCTGTTCCTTTGGACGTTGAGGAATTTGCAGCAGGGCTCGGATACAAGAAAGAAGTATCGTCAGATTCAGATGTGTCAGCAGATACATTTGTAACTGCTGAACAGAATCAGGATCCTCCAGTGGTGGTTGAGGATGTTGATTCTTCTGATGATGAGTCTGATGATACTGATTCGGAAAAGTCTGATGCAGTAATCAAAGAAGAGGACATACCTCTTGAGAATCATATCCTATGTGATCCTCCCACAAAACCTGCTAAGACTGTTCCAACCGAGTCTACATCTGCAAAAGAGTCAGAGAGTGTGGATTTGCTGTACACTCTTGTTGGTGATGATAAAATCTATTCAGACAAAGATTTTCCTATTAAAAATGTTAATCAATCTTTAATCAGTAAAGTCTTTGAAAATTCTACAAGTAAGTTTTTGGGAAAGACAGGACCACATGTTACACTCACACAGTGTCCTCCTATCCCAAAGGCTGAAGTTAGAAAACAATTTGGGAATAAGAAATTACCAACAGTGGAAAAACAGCAAAATCATACCAAACCCAAAGGTAAGACACCGGCTCAAGATCAAAAGAAGCCGAATCAGAAGAAGAAGAAGAATGTGAACTTTGTGAAATCTAAGGGAACGGACAAAATTGCAAAGTTTGAAAATCAATCTAATTTAGATTTTGTCCAAAAAGCAACTGTGATGAAAAGGAATGAACCAAGTTGTTCAAAACCTAGTACCTCGGGATCACAAAGTTCATCATCGGCAAGACGACCACATGATACTTCGGGGTTTGTTGAACGAAGATCATGTTTTGAATGTGGAACAATCGGGCATATTGTTCGAAATTGCCCGTATCTTCATAAACAAAAAGGCATAGTTGATGATCCCCGTGGCCCAACTGACCGCAAGCGATCTGTTTCTGTAAAACAAGATCCTCGACTCATAAGAGAAAGGGAAAAGAAACAGAAACGTCAACAGGTCAAGAAAATTGAAAAAGCAATTAAAACCGATGTGGCTCAAAAACAATCTGTTTCTGTCAAACCAAACAATTTAAAAACTTCAGACAATCATGAAGTTAAGTTTTTAAAGAATAACACTGGTATAACAAAACAGACTTGGAAACCAAAAACGGTTACTGAATCAGGGGGACCATCACAATTTCCGAATCATCAAAAGGTGGAAGTTATTGTTGTTGATAAAAATGGAAGACCCAAGACCACAATGGCTTGGGTCCCCATCTCCAACTAATCGATTGAGTTTATGTGCAGGGTGTTCCAGGAGGAACTATCAGTAGTCATTGGATTGTTGATAGTGGGGCATCCAGGCACATGACAGGCGACATGAAGCTTCTCTACGACGTCAAATCTATTAGAGGAGGTTATGTTGCTTTTGCTGGAGATAAGGGCGGATATATAACGGGTGAAGGAATGATTTCCAACGGGGTTGTTAGCTTTGACAAGATCAACTTTGTGCAACAACTTGATCACAATCTTCTTAGTGTTTCTCAAATTTGTGACAAGCAGTTCTCAGTACACTTTGATGCTAATGGATGTTATGTGCTGAAACCCGGCTTCAAAATTCCAAAAGAATGGATTCTCTTGTCGGCTCCAAGGATAAATGATCTGTATGTCCTTGATATGAGCCAAGCTATCACAACGTCTGCACAAGCAACTTGTTTCGTTTCCAAAGCCACAGAAAAAGACACAATCTCTTGGCACAGACGAATGGGTCACATTCACTTACGCAAAATGAATCATTTGGTATCAAATGAATTGGTGAATGGTGTTCCTCTTAAAAACTTCCATCTTCAAGACGTCTGTGTTTCGTGCCAGAAAGGAAAACAAACGAAGAAGCGACACCCTACAAAGAAAGTCAACACGGTGGCTGTTCCTCTTGAACGTTTGCACATGGATTTGTTCGGTCCTGTCAAGCACAAAAGCATTAGGAATGATCAATATTGCCTCGTGATTACTGATGATTATTCAAGATTTTCTTGGGTGGCGTTCACGGCACACAAGAGTGAAACCTTCGGTATTATCAAAAACTTGATCATTCAGATTGAGAATCTTTACAACTTGAAGGTTAGGCGGATACGTAGCGACAATGGTACTGAATTCAAAAATCATGCCATGGCGGAGTTTTGCACTTCAAAAGGTATTCTTCACGAATTTAGTGCAGCTTATACTCCTCAACAGAATGGCGTCGCTGAACGTAAGAACCGCACATTGATCGAGACTGCTAGGACTATGTTGGTAGAGTCGCAGCTACCCATTCCATTCTGGACTGAAGCTGTGTCTTCTGCATGCTATACGTTGAACCGAGTCCTTACAGTCAAAAGGCACAACAAGACCTGCTTTGAGCTTATCAACAAACGGAAACCAGACTTGTCTTATCTTGAACCGTTTGGAGCTCCATGCACAATAATCGATCCTAATGGAAAGTTTGGGGCAAGAGCAATTGAGGGATACTTTCTTGGGTATTCCACCCCTAACTTAAGAGTCTGGAATTTAGAGACTAAAAGGGTCGAGGAATGGTCTGAAGTCAGAGTACAAAGGCACACTTTATCGGTTAGAAATCCTGGTCAGCCTTGGATGTTTGAGTACGATGACTTTTTCAATTCGATCAATGTCGAAGCCGTTGAAGAAAGTGCTGCGGCAAGGATGTTTTTCGAGAGTGACAACGCAACAGATTCACCGTTGGTTCGTCCCATTATTGTCAATCAAGAACCATCTTCAGTGAACAATAATGCTCTCGACAATGAGGATTTTCAAGATGCTACCGAATTGAACGAATCTTCAGAGGATGATGAATTTCTAGATGCAGATCAAGAAGCTCCAACAGCAGTTCATGGTATTTCAGAGGGTACACCTCCAGTGGATGTCCCTAGAACAGCTAAAACTTCTGCATCATCCTCTTCGTCAATTCCGGGCCTTGAATTGATTGTTGATCTGAATCTCAACAATCTGGGTACAAACATTCCAGTTCAAGATAATCCAGAAACAAGGATTCATAATACCCATCCTCAACAAAACATCATAGGAAATGTACAAAGTGGCGTTCAAACAAGAAACATGTTGCGAAACAACAACAATGCAGGCTTGTATGCAACTATCCGAGAATCTGGTCAACAGAATGATTGGTCTTTCGCGTGTTATGTCTCACAGGAAGAGCCAAGAACTTGGAAAGATGCTTTGAAAGATAGCTCATGGGTTGAGGCAATGCAGGAAGAACTGCAACAATTCCAGAAGCTTGGTGTCTGGAAACTCGTAGAGAAACCTGCTGGATACAAGAAGATTGGTACCCGTTGGGTGTTTAAATGCAAAAAGGATGACCGTGGGATCGTTATCCGGAACAAAGCAAGGCTAGTCGTTCAAGGTTTTCGTCAGATTGAAGGGATCGACTACAACGAAGTGTATGCACCTGTTGCACGTCTAGAAGCAATTCGGATTTTTCTGGCTTATGCCTCATTCAAAGGTTTCAAGGTATACCAGATGGACGTGAAAAGTGCATTCTTACATGGTGTGGTGGAAGAAGAGGTGTACGTCGAACAGCCTCCAGGTTTTGAAGATCCTATCCATCCCGATCGGGTTTGGTTGCTCAACAAAGCTCTATATGGTCTACATCAAGCACCGCGAGCTTGGTACGCAACCTTATCTAATTATCTGCTGGAGAACGGTTTTCGCAGAGGTCTTATCGACTGCACTCTTTTCATCAAAGAACAAGATGGAGATCTTCTACTGGTACAGGTATACGTTGATGATATTATTTTTGGTTCTACTAATGATGTTTTGTGTAGGGATTTCGAGCGTGTTATGCAGGATAAATTCGAGATGAGTGCTATGGGGGAAATGACCTTCTTTTTGGGCCTACAAGTACAACAAACAGAGTCTGGGATATTCATCCATCAGACTAAATATGTTGGTGACATCTTGAGCCGGTTCCAAATGTCTGATGCAACGCCCATTGGTACCCCATTGCCACAAAATCACGGAATTACTCCAGACTTGAAGGGTCAAGATGTTAGCCCCTCATACTACCGCGCGATGATAGGATCTCTTATGTACCTCACAGCATCAAGACCAGATATAATGTACCCAACGTGCCTGCTTGCCAGATATCAAGTGAACCCGAAGGCCTCACATCTTGCAGCTGTAAAAAGGATTTTTCGTTATTTGAAGGGTTACCCTGACACCGGTCTATGGTACCCTAGGGATAATAACTTTGACTTGATCGCATTCAGTGATTCTGATTTTGGCGGATGCAAAATCGACGGCAAATCCACAACGGCTGGATGTCAGTTTTTGGGAAATCGCCTAGTCACATGGCAGTGCAAGAAGCAGACGTGCGTCGCTACATCAACATGCGAAGCTGAATACATTGCTGCCTCAAGTTGTTGCTCCCAAGTCCTGTGGATACAACAGCAAATGCGTGACTACGGTTTTGAATTTCTAACTACTCCTATTTACGTTGATAATTCTGCTGCATTACAGATCACTAAAAATCCTGTGCAGCATTCAAAGACTAAGCACATCGACATTAAGTATCACTTCATACGTGATTGCTTTGAGAAAAGGCTAATCGATGTTGCTTATGTCCACACCGATGACCAACGTGCCGACCTTTTTACCAAAGCATTTGACAAATCAAGATTTGACTATTTATTATTGGTAAATGGCATTAAGGTCAAGCAAGAGTAAAACCAACATCGGAGAATCATTTTTGTAAATACCTTTGTGTTTTAAATTTGTCTTAGTTTATTGATTTTAGGGGGAGTAAATCCAAAAATTTGAAAATCCAAAAACATTGAAAAATTTCAAAAACACAAAAACAATAGAAAAACAAAAATGAGTTTCCTGGCGAGCAAATGAGAAAATGATAGTACATCAGTGGTCTGTCTAAACCTCTTTAAACCTTAAACGAAAAACGATAAGCAGCTCTATATAAGATGTATCGGTAGGCTCACAATCATTTTAAAGTGTGCAGGGTGATATAAACTTAAATCGACTGAAGACTGGGTGGGAACCATTCATTGGCATATGGTCTTAGTACCGAAATTTCGTTTGAGATATTGCCGAGGTTCTGAGATATTCGGTCTTTATGCTGCTTATCATCTGGGTATCATGGTTGTATCTTTTACCGAAAAATAACGGGGACGCAAGTCTAGATCTTCCATGATACTATACATACGTGTACATATTGCATTCGACCTCAATAAGTGATCAACAATCACATGTCCAAACAAATAAGTGATAAAATATCACAAATTCTTTCCGGGTGTCAAGTTCGTCTCTCTGCTGTACGAAAGTACTGACCTGTTCACGGACTTGCTCCTGTGCCCTCATGCATCGAAAATCAAGTTCCTCGTCAATAAGTGATTATATCACATAGGGCTTGTTTTCAATTCAAAATAAGTGAGAATCTCACATCATATACGGTCAAACAGATGATAATCGGTATACTCACCGGTAAGATGAACCCTCGTGCATACCTTGATACGGGAATGTGTCGTGATGTGGATGAACACCGGTCGGTAAGTATAAATCATACCTTAACGTATCCCCTCGCCATGATTACATCTGATAAGTTGAGTTTATGTGGACAACAATACCGATAATTGTTATAGGATGCTTATCTTAATGTTAATTAACTGAACAACAAGAGCGTTTTGGCATGACCGTACACTGATATGATTCTCTTACCCTCGAAACTCACAAAAAGAATGTCTGTAAATATTTATTTAATGCTTTCAGTTTCTGCATCTTTGTATATATTTATTTACTGCTTTCAGTCTTTACATTTGAAATATTCAAAAATTCCAAAAAGATTTTAGGTGAGTTTTAATATAAACCTTATAAAAGCCAAAAAGATTTTATTTCTATTTTATTTTTGATCGTACGATGTTGGAGCTTGAGTCTTCGTTACCTGAAACCTGAACGAAAACCGAAAACGACTAAATCTTCATAAACGGTCGAAATTTGCAAGCGTTGAAAGTTAAAATTGAAATTGATAAACTTTGTTAAACTTTCAAACTGTCGGACGGTGTTTGCTTAAACAATGGTCACATGTGTGTTGTTTGCTTATGATATTCCAAGCGGTTGTTCTCATTACGCGTTTAGATTTCTTGCATGTGCAGATTCTAAAGGCTAGGAGAACATGGTCGATGACAAGCTTCGGAATGAAGACACGACGTGAAGGCACTCAAATGATGAAGATGATCGAGTTGCCGCTGACCATCATCAACACCACAAGGATCTCACTTCATAAAGATAAAGACTTTCACGAGCATAACTCAAGGGGGAGCTTATGCTAAGGGAGAGTTTGTCAACACACTTCCTACATAAAACGGGGAGTTTGTTGGTACACTTTCTGCTTTCAAGACGTGAAGACTTTAAAGATCCTCCGACATTGAAGACGTGAAGAGACGTCAAAGACTTGAAGACACGAAGGACCTACAAGAATGAAGATCAAGACAAAACTATCTCGAAGATCGAGACAAAGCTACAGCCAAGGGGGAGTTTGTTGGTGCACTTGTGTCTGTACTTTGTCTGTATTTTGTCTTGTTACTGAACGATGTCTTTGTTAGTCTGTAAGTTTGACCAAGTCAACCATCCTCCGGTTTGACTTGGCCAAACAGTCAACATTATGTTTGTAATTTGTTTGGTTCGAAGGATGTGTCATCGAAGGATCACTTATATCCTTCGATGATGAGCTCGATAGATAGCTTTCGATAGATGGACCACGAAAGATCCCATCTTTCGTGGTACATGTTGATCATTCGAGCTGTTCCTGGTCGAAAGATGATCTTTCGACCGGTCTGCATGATCCTTCGACCGAACCTGCTTTGTTTGGGTATAAATACCCGTGTGTTGTGTTCATTTCGGGCATGACAGTTAGCAGAGAACACACACACAGTTAGAGAGTTTACAGGACTGATTTGTAAACATTGAGCTGTAACCGGACCTTTCATACGTTTAATACAAGTGGTGTTAATCGTTGAGTCTTGTGTGTTGATTATTTGCGTGTTCTATCTCGGTTTGCTATCTCGGTTGAATTCCGCACAACCGGGTTGGTTTGTACACAAGGATTAGGCGACTAGATCCTCCCCTAGCCGGACCTACAGGTTAAACCAAATGGCATGACAGTAAATTCATAATGACTATACCTTGTTCTAAACGCGGTTTTAGGAATGTCCTCTTCCTGTACCTTTAATTGATGATATCCTGACCTTAAATCGATCTTAGAGAAAAATCGAGCTCCTTGCAGTTGATCAAACAGATCATCGATTCTTGGTAATGGATACCGATTATTAATCGTGACCTTGTTTAATTCACGGTAATCAATGCACATACGCATTGATCCGTCCTTCTTTTTAACAAACAATATCGGCGCTCCCCATGGCGACGAACTTGGTTGTATAAATCCTTTTTCCAAAAATTCATCTAGTTGTTTCTTCAATTCTTGCATTTCGGCAGGTGCCAAACGGTAAGATGCCTTGGCAATCGGTGATGTTCCTGGTATTAAATGGATTCTGAATTCAACTTCTCTGTCTGGAGGTAGTCCTGGTAATTCTTCTGGAAAGACATCTGAAAACTGAGATACTACTGGAATATCTTTTAGTTCTTTTCCTTTAGTGTTAGTGACTATAGAAATCAAATACACTATAGAAACTTTTCTTATACAACTTGCAGTTTTCATCACCGAGATGAATTTTGTGGACCTAGAAGGCTTATCTCCTTTAATTGTGATCATTTTACCTTTTGGTGAATTTACTTGAATTATCTTTTTATCACATAAAATACTGGCTTTATTGGCTATTAACCAATCCATTCCTAAAACAACATCAAATCCTACCAAATTCATGGGATACAGGTTTGCAATAAACTTCTGATTTAAAATTTCTATTCTTGCTCCCTGCAAGATTTCAGAAATTCTAATGGTTTCTCCATTAGCTGTTTCTACTAAGCATTCATGTGGTAGTTTAGTTAATGATTGATTTAGAAATTTGCAAAACGATGTATTAATAAAACTTTGGTTTGCACCAGAGTCAAATAATACTTTTGCAAAAACATCATTAACTAAAAACGTACCAGCTATGACATCTGGAATCATCTTAGCTTCTTCTGCAGTCAGAACAAATGCTCTAGCATTTTTAGTATTCTTGTTGTCTGCAGCTGGAGCTAATTTTGGACAGTTTGGCCTGATATGACCTTTTTCTCCACAGTTGTAACATAATCCATTACTGGATTTCCTCTTACAATTTTCTTCCTTGTGTCCTGGCATCTTGCAGTAATTGCAGAGATTGGAGCATTTTCCCGAGTGCTTTTTCTTGCAGACCTTGCAGTATGTTGCAGAGGTAGAACCCATATTCCTATGATTGTAATTTCCAGAACGGAATTCTTGAGTAAGCCTTTGGGTTAAGTTTCTCCTCTGATCCTCCTCTCTAGTACGTACTAATTCATCAGTCAAGGTATTTGTCAATTCTACCGCTTCTTCTATGGTTTGAGGTCTAGCTGCCTTGACTATGTGTCTAATCTCTCCAATTAATCCCCAAATATAACGAGAAATTAACACTGGCTCTGGTGAAGCAAGAGTTGGTACTATCCTAGCATATTCGAAGAATAACTTTGTATACCCTTTGCTATCCACACCAGTCATCCCAAGATTTAGGAATTTGTTTGCTATCTGTTCTTTTTCATTGGGTGGGCAGAATTTCCTTTCTACCTTGTCCTTAAATTCTTCCCATGTCATATTGTAAGTTCTATCACTTCCTTTTGTTTGAAGGATAGTGTTCCACCATTCTAGTGCCGCATTCTTAAACAGATTAGAAGCAAACAATATTCTATCTTCTTCAGCACACTTACTTATCCTTAAGACTGCCTCAGTCTTTTCTATCCAGCGTAAGGTTGCAATGGCCCCTTCATTGCCTGAGAATTCCATTGGTTTACAAGACCAGAATTCTTTATAAGAACAACCATAAGGCATGGTTCTTCTTCTTTTAGGAATAGGCATTTGAAGTACCGGTCCATTGTTTACACTATTTTCTTGTTCAATGGGTCGTTTACTGCTATGCTTACTTTTATTATCAGCATCTTTAACAGTTTGTAGTATAAATGGCATAGCATCTATAACTCCTTGTGCTACTATGTGTTTAATAGCACTATTGTCCATTTGATTTCCATTGTTATTGATACTCGGATTATCATTAACCACGTTAATGTTACTCTGGTTATCGTTATTCAGATTTCCTTGATTTCCTTCACCGGCCATCTGAATTTTAAACATTTATCCCATATTAATATCACAATTAATATTTTAATATAGTTACTCACATAACACATAATCTAGTCAAAAACGTAGATCATTGCTACTATACTCTTTTTCATATACTTATGCGTCTATTACACACTAGTACAGAAATAAAGTTACAATACCAACAGAAATAAAATAGTAATATGCATCCGTACACACATATTTTATTTTATTTTTATTATATTATTATTACTACCGCTTCCTTCATTCTATCCTTTAAGGATATGGATTCATCCAAAAATCCATATTGCGTTCATCGTATTTCCATACGAGACGCTCTCCCACCTGACGCATCCTCTCACTGCTTTCTAAAATTCCCTCCCCAAAAGTCCTAAGTTCTTGGACGTTTTCTGCACTCATTGGGGGTGCAGGTTCTAGGACTGGGTTTGGAATCTGGGGTGCGGGTTCCTGATATGGAGGTAAAAGTGCCTGTAATTGGTAAGGATCTTCCAATATTCCCCTAATGTAGTTATCGTGGTAATAGGGATCTAAAGGGTCCATACCTGGGTAGGCTCCTATAGGTGTGTCTTCAAGAATAGAGTAACGTTGCACATAGTCCCTATTCTCATCCCACCATGGGTCATAATTTGGGTCTAGAGGATTTGGTGCAGGTACCCTTGGAATTTCGTCAGGGTTAAACTCAGGCATCTCTACTTGATTCTCCGGATTTTCTATTTCCATCGGTTGTTCTGGGTTTTGTGGTTGTGGGGCTACTAGTTGTTCCAGACTTGGGTCAGCAGCAGTTGTAGCTAAGATATGGAAATTAGCTAGGCGTCTATTTAGCATATCTTGAGTATGAGCATCTGTCTCTCGCTTAATAGCTGCTAAGGCCCTTTGCTGTTGCAATTTTCGCATTCTCTTCCTATGAGCAAAAGCTTCTTTACTGAACCATCCTCGTTTCTTAGTAGGAAATGGTTCCTCCGACTTAGCTCTAAAGGCAAATATCCCGTCTTCCTGATCAGCAGTATACCCATAGAGGGCAGGCTGTGATGATGTACCTTCACTCCTAGGTGAATCAGATAACTGACGATTCATATCTGATGGTTCTTGATCACTCATACTGAAAACTAACAAATAGTCAAATAACACATAACAATTAAATACAGTTATGCACTTATTTCCGTAATTTATTTCCTAACACAAATTTCAAAATTTTAAGTGTCAGCAGAACACTTCTTTGGCTCAAACCAGTGACTAGGCTCTGATACCACCTTCTGTCACAACCCCCGATCCCTGATCCCCGGGAACGGGCGGACGTGATCACAGAGTTTGGTGGTATCAGTTTGTTTAGTCTCGCAGCGGAATTTACATCAGGACCGTAGTTAGGAAATGTTTATCAGAGTAAAACCACCATATTTCATATTAATAATAACATGGGCAAAACCCAAGTTTCTTATTACAATATATTTATAGGGACAAAACCCTATTTTATTAAATTTAAAACATCGTTTATTAGGTAACTTTTATAGCCACATTATCCCCAAGCCTTCAGTGCTCTCCAGCTGGCTTTTTACTAATTGGCTTTCACATTGGGTTACCTGAAACATGTTTTAAAAATATTTGTCAGCGGGAAATACTGGTGAGTGAATCCCAGTTTAATCTAGAAATCTTTTACTGATTAAAAACAGTATCGAGGACGATTACAATGTTTATGTCTACACAATTACTCCATTTGGTACTATCAATCCACTGACTTGTGGGTCATATTACACATTGGCTAACTCATAGTCCAATGGTAACGTACTGTCAACCTTGACTTACTACTCACAAGTAGTACAAATTGTGTATACAAAACCCCAACATACCGGCAGTAACTGAAGACTACAAAGACTCAATCACCGCTTAACCACATTATAAAACATTTAAGGT
The DNA here is from genome assembly GCA_030545235.1 of Helianthus tuberosus. NCBI lineage: Eukaryota > Viridiplantae > Streptophyta > Magnoliopsida > Asterales > Asteraceae > Helianthus > Helianthus tuberosus. Next base: position 198,863,651 of record CM060370.1, on the reverse strand, counting down.
TTTGTAAATTATTCCAAAAACATTAACAAAAAGAGGATAAACTCACATTGCTATTTTAGGCTTTTCGTAAGGGTTTCCAGGATATAATCTATAATTTTTACAAATGTACATTGGTTAGTATCATAACCCTTTGAAATTATTAAGGATACCCTCCCCGAGACGGTATTCCAACAACTACGTCGGGCAGAACCACGACAGTTGTTACGGAACCCTAAATCAATCGGGCAGCGTAACTGTTACGAAACTGGGGTTATAATACTTACAACGGAGTAGAACCTCGCTAATTAGGGGTATAATACCCAAAATATTATGCCTAATACTTCAGAATTCGAGAATGAGATTTGAGAATGAGCGACGGAAACTGAAAACTGATGCCTGCTATTTATAGTTGTGTAATCTAGTCCTGTCGCGGCCCGCGTAAAAGATAAGGGACCCTTACGCGGCCCGTGTCAACATCGGTCAACTCAGTAGCTTAGCTGGGTCTGCTAGTAGACTCGACACGATGTCGACACGTGTCGTCCTCTGGTGTAATCACGTGTGATGCTATGTCGCGGCCCGCGTCAACTTAGACGAGATCTTACGCGGCCCGCTTGAACTTAAGAAGTCAACGGAGTCAAGTCTGGTCTTGATACTGCCCGCGTAAACTTGAGGTGAGGTCTTTCGCGGCCCGCCTCAGTTTATATTTTAAGATTTTTATTTTCTTTTATATGTTATAATCTATTTAGGGCTCGGTTTTCACATATGGGGTGTAATATAAGACATATAAGAGTATTTTAACATATAACAGGGTGTCGAAATAATTATAAGGGTATTGATTTTACCGAGGGTTGTTACATTTTCGACCCCCCGGTTTCATAGAAATTTTTGGGTATATGTTTTCGCCCCCCCCCCCCCCCCCCCCGGGTCATTCAGGTCAAGCTTCGCCACTACTAATATGTGTATTAGTTTAATTGGTTTTATTGTTTTTTTAAAACTTTAGGGCTTAATATAATTATGAATAAACCATAGGGTGTAAGTTTTAAATAAAGTGCACACTAATGATTTTGTTTGTCACTTTCGCTCTTAGACCTTAGAGTTAATTTTGAAATTTTAAATAAAATGCACACTAATGAGTTTGTTTATCACTTTCGCAACTGTTACACCAATTGTTCAGTTATATATGTATTTTTAATTTTAATTTAATTTAATTTGTTAAAAATAGACTTCTAAGGGGCTGTTTGGTAGCCTCTGAATGGTCATTAAGAGGCTACCTCTTAATGGAACCATTAAGAATTTTACCAATGAGAAGGTAGAAGAATGTGACATGTGATGATTTACCATTCAGAGGTTACCTCTTAATCATTCAGACTTGAGGTTACCTCTTATTCATTCAGATATTTTAAACCATTAAGAGGTAGCATCTGAATTGTCATTAAGAGGCTACCAAACAGCCCCTAAGACTCTAAGGTTATTTTTCTATTTCAAATAATAATCAAGAGTGCATGTCTTTTCATTTATGAATCAACGTGGTTTTTCTTGCGAACCGACATATCCCTTATTTTGTATGTTGACTATTAAACCAATATGCCGTATGAACCGATGCTATTGTTCGCATGGCGGTTACAGGATAAATATAAATTAAAGGATCATAACTTTTTGTAAAGGGTATAGCGGTAACTTGATAAAAAATATTAAATTTGACCTTTCAATACATGTTTGGTTAAATAATTAAATAAGAAAGAAAGTTAAAAATATAAAGGGTTAATAGTCATAACCAACTTTCGTGGGAGATGAAAAATTCGTGTCTACGCTCTACACGCCGTTTCACTTTTGTGATACTTTCTCAATTTTTTTATCATATACAAAACGTGAATAACCGTCTTTTGTCGCCTCTTTTTTTAGAGAGGGTGTCTTTATTTGCAAATTCTATAATGGACGCGATTATTGGAAAAGGGACGTACCCCAAGTTAATAATTGTATGTATAAATAATATAGAATAGTTAATTAAGAAATATCAGCAGGAAGTTAAAGTTTGGTATTAACCATTAATCTTCAGTGATTATCTCAAAGTTAATCCTCACATTCCCAAACACTATTACGTTGATTTGACACGAGCCTACATCCCACCCAAACCATGCAACAATATCTTTAATTGAATGTCATAAACAACATCACCTATATATATTAATATTCACATTTCGTCTTGCATGCTAATGTTTGAAGATCAAATCGTCCGGACACCATACCCCTTTGAGCTTTGTAGTAAATGAAGCCTTTACCTCCCTCACCTACTTAGTATACAATTCTTCAAGACAGAGATCACCATTTAAATACAACAGCAATTTAAAAAAAAAAAAAAAGAGTTATATAAGTGCAAATATAAATGAAATCTACACTTTCTCACCAACCTAGCTAACTCATTTAAATCATAACAATATAATTTTTTTCTTTCCCTACCACTGTATCTGCATATATAATCTGCCTTTTTTTAAGAATTAATTAATTAAATAGAAGCAAATATAAATGAAAGGGTTATTGGATTTTAATAATCCTAAGTTTCACCTGTTGGCCGATAATAATCGCAACTTTAAAAATTCCCTCCAATAATCCCAACTTGTAAAAGTTTGGCCGCCATTGATCCTTTTCAAACATATAAGAATTTGGTCTCCTCAATAGATTCAATTACACTTAGAGACTCCTTAATTGATTTAAGTGCACATATATTAGAAAAGGATCAATTGCGGCCAAACTTTTACATGTTGGGATTATTGGAGGGAATTTTTAAAGTTGAGATTATTATCGACCAATAGGTGAAACTTAGGATTATTAAAATCCAATATTCTAAATGAAATCTTCACTTTCTCACCTACCTAACTCATTTAAATCAAAATGTTATTATTTTTCCGATCACACTTTAAATACTCCATCCATATATCCTCATTCTGAGATTAGCCATTTCCACATCTTCTCCTTCCCTCTCACAGTCTCACTCAAACACGATTAATTTTATATATCCGTCCATATATCCACATTCATTTTTCAGTTCAAGTGCATCTTTACAGCCTCTGTTATGGGAATCCACAATAAGCATAGAAAACTACATGCCTTTTGATATTTCTATATTTGTGTCTCTAAAATTGTTCCCTTTTTCACCGATCTAACATTATAGGGTCGATGATAATAATACTCACGACGTGTTTCTAAGCTTTAAAATGGAATCTACAACTCCAGGGTTTCTGGTATGTGTTAGATAATCTTGAATGGTCGACGGGTACGGTCATGAAAAACGGGTCAACGGGTGTCTTTATGGGTCAAGTCAATAAGAGTTAATTTTAGTCATGCATTTTATTACTTTGTTGAGTTAAGTGTGGTTGAATAAGTCTATCTAAACGTGATCATGCAAGTTTATGTTGAGAGCAGTTTGTTTGGGGTTTTGTTTTAATGGTGAGTGTTTTGTCCGGGTATTAGGGAGACTCTAGTAGTAACTTTTGAATAAGTGTTCTCTTGTTTACGTTGAGTGTTGCATGTGATTACCTATTTAAGGGATGTTGAGTTATTGAATAAAGAAACCTGTTTCTTGTTCACTTTTCTTTTATGCAAATTGGTACACATTTCTGTTTCATATATTTAAGTTTACAAACAGCAAATACAACCTTCTATATGCAGGGGCCACCTATGAGAATGTTAAAAAAAAATTGGTTTCCGTCACTTTTAAAATATCCACGCACACGGCAAATGTGAAGGCACATTTAAAACACCCCGAGTGATTGCTAATGTTGTTCACTCTCTTAAACAAAGACCTAACGGTGAACAAGAATGGATTGCATTGGAAATTCTTCATTTCCAACTTTTTTTCTATCATAAAGAAACATTTTTTGGTCTTAAAATGAAATATTCTTTAGATTATCTATTGTTTCTATCCCTTTTGTTTGAATTTTATTTGATATTTCTATTTGTTTATTTTTTTCAGCCAATCAGTGAAATAGCAGACCCAATAAGAGACAGGGCAGACGCTGTGCAAATAACAAAATCGGATTTTTGTTTTAACGTGTAAAGCCATATGTATTTAGTGAAATGATCAACGAATATGATCTAGTACTTGTAACCATCATTAGCGGTGATGGGAGAGGACCAAACATCAAAAAATATAAGATCTAATGGGGCATATAAGGTTAATATGGAGAAGGAAAAAGGGAGCTTGTGACTTTATTAATTTTGGAGACAAAAGATAAAATACAAAGAGTGTTATCGTACATAACGTACGAAGTGAAAGTTTTGCTGAAAAAACGCATTGCCATTTTCGTAATTAAAACTCATAGAGTAATTATCCAAATTACCCTACAAATGATCTTCTAGTGTAATTTTTTATTTGTAGGTTAATTTTGTAAAATAATCTCATAGGGTAATTTTATAGAGTGTCATAATTACTCTACAAACGATCTTGTATGGTAATTTTGATCTTATATGATAATTTTGTAAAGAGTAAATTACAAAAGTCATTCTTTATGTTAACACTAGATTACAAAATGTGTCATTTGTCTTTAAAAAGTAAAAACGTATTCAATGTTTGCAAACCCCTGCACGTTATGTTCTTTAGTCCTAATCAATTAGTTTTCATGGTTAAATTAGTGTAGATTGGTAATTTTACTTATTTATTTAAAATCTATTTAATAAAACAAAAACAAAAAAAGAATTGTGATATATTAAAAATACATAAACAAACAAATAAATCCCTCAACTCTCTTTCTTTTTCTCTCTTAACTCACTCTCTCTCTCTCTCTCTCTCTCTCTTTCTCTCTCTCTCTCTCTCTATAGTTCTTGTTCTCACCACCACCACCCACCCTACCACCACCACTACCACCCACTTGCCACCACCACCACCACCTAACCCCACCAGCCATCACCACATTCCCCACAACCATCAACACCTCCCTCTACTACCACCCACCTATCACCGGCACCTACCCAACACCGCCACCACCACATCTTCCACCCCACACAAACTTAAAACCCCTAAAAATCCTCAATCCACCACCAAATAACACATTATATATATATATATATATATATATATATATATATATAATATGTAAGTATCTATAGAAAACCCACTTTAATTTAGAAAACCCGGGAAACTCTAACCTCCCGAATTTAAAAAAAAAAAAATATACACATGTTATATACATGTTTTTAAGGTATTTGGGCAAAAAAAAAACCAAATAAGCACCGAGTAGATATTTTAAAAAAAAAATAAACAAGTTTTGTTCTAACACGTGTTACAAATATGTCAGATGAATCTAACACGTGTTAGACCAAAACTTGTTTATTTTTTTTAAAAATATCTACTCGGCGCTTTTTTGATTTTTTTGGCCCAAATACCTTAAAAACATGTATATAACATGTGTATATTTTTTTTTAAAAAAAAAACATCGGGAGGTTAGAGTTTCCCGGGTTTTCTAAATTAAAGTGGGTTTTCTATACATCCTTCCCCTATATATATATATATATATATATCACACACACTCTCTCGGCGTTCACGTTACAACTCAGCCACCACCTGTGACCACCACCGCCACATGCGACTATGGTGGTAGACCATCAATCTTGTCTTGTCTGACGCCACCTACTCCTCCTTCCTTTATATCACACTTGACAACGACATCCGTTATGTTTTCCGGCAACCTAATACGACAGCAGAAGCATGTGCAGAAGTGCCTTTCAAGCCTCGATCTGCTCTGTGATTGTAGATCGGGGTTTTTTGGGCTCCATTCTAAGTAATCAGATCTGCAATGATGGTTTAACAACCATGGATGTTTGGGCTCGGTTCCAGGTGACCCGATCGGCTGTGTTGGATCAGATAGGTAAGATGGAGATTGTGTGTAGATCTGTTGAATATGGTGGCTGATTTGGTCACCCCTTTTCTTGTGCTTATTGTTTGTGTTAGATCAGATAGGTTAGAGGGAGATTGTGGTGGTAAATGAAATTACAGAAGAAAGAGAAAGAGGGAGAGATAGGGGAGGGAGGGAGAAAGAGTATTATTAATTCTGTTTGTTTTAATTGTATAATGAGTAAACTGCCATTTTGGTCCCTGAGGTTTGGTCACCTTTGCCACTTTAGTCCAAATTTGAAACCTTTTGCATCTGAGTCCCTGTGGTTTAACTTTTGTTGCCATTTTGGTCTAAAAATGAAATCATGTTATATTTCTCAAATTAAATCCTAGTGTTTTGTCATTTTCCTCAGGGGCAAAATGGCCATTTTATTTTTATTTTATTTAAAACTTTTATTAAAACAATAATCTTTTGTGAGTCCCACCACACCCCCAATTCTTCTTCTACCTCATTTCTCTCTGTATCTCTCCTGCATAACAACCACCATCCATCACCACTTCCACCACCATCAATCTCCACCACCACCGCCACCATATATCTCCCCCTCCACCACTACTCAACCTCACACCCAAAACCCCGACCACGAAAACCAGAAACCGCCATAACATCATTGATGATTTGTAACCACAAGATGAGATATTAACTAGTTTGGGCCAGTAGAACACACATTACTACATTATAAGCAAAAATTTAGGATCCTTCAAGTTAAATCTAACAAATCGATCAAAAACATTAATCTGCTAAATATAAATTGTAATTTGCATCATAAAACCCGATCTAACGCAGATACATGAACATATATGACGAGGTAAGGTACTTGACCTGGCCCAAATGGTTACACGTTACTTATCGCCTTTTATGTTAATGTTTATTATTATTGCGTACTAACCTGCGAAGCCCTGCGCGTTGTAGTTTATACTATACTAGGCTGTGGGCCCTAACTCGGCCTGGCCCATTGAGGTTAGGGTTTCCCATATCTCCTATATAAGGAATTCTCCACCTCCTTATTAGGGCATGAGATATTGAGCAAACACTTTTGTAGCTGGAAATAGGGGATTCTTCCTCTACCGGTCGTCTCTACGTCCCTGTTTTTCTCTCTTCTTCTTGTTTGCAGATCTAGGATGAGGCGGAGAAGACGAGGTGTGGCCATATCCGTATTCATCACCATAGAAGTACCGACCCGCACGGGTTCACTCTTTTACATTGGCGCCGTCCGTGGGACCCAACACAAACCACATCTCGCTATTCTTTCCTACCCAAATTTCTAGATCTGTGTTTTTTCATTAGCTAAGAGAGAGGTGTAAATCTGTAGCCGTACAAGATTTTCTCAAACAATAAATCTAGACAAAATTGCAGAAAACAACCTTTATGTATACCCAAAAATGCACTTTATACCTTTCACTATGAAATCCGTCAAAACCAACCTTTACGTTCATGTTTTGCTACAAATTCAACCTTTACACCTAACCTAGTAAAAAAAGTCAGTTAACTTGCCCCACGTGAGATGCACGTGAGGGCATATCTGTCTTTTCCATTTACCCCTTTTACAATAAATGTTATATTTAATCCCTTTTATTTATGTCCTTCAACTAACAAATATATGATATCAGATTACCCCCATTTCTAAGAGACTTATCAAATTCCCACCATAAGAAATCATAAACCCTCATCTTCATCACAATCGATTATAACAAAGGTGAAATGGATCCTGTTCCGATTCAAGTACGTGGTCCTGATGATGATTTTGCACTAGACCTTATATACGGTAATACTTCTTCACTCCAAATATGTGTATTAGGTCAAAATTAAGTTGAGTTTTTGGTCACTGATCATGTTCTGTAACTTGCATTGTAGGTGATTATCCAACGTTGTTCTCTATACACTTGTATCATGGAGGGTATTTTACTGATCCTCCAGGACGAATCTATAAGAATGATGACCTAGATTTCTTTGATTTTATCGACAGTGACAGGTTTGGGTTTGCACAATTAGAGTCGATTAGGGATAAGCTAGGTTATAACGATGATGTGCCTCATTACTTTCACTTTTCTGATCCATCAATGAATGACCTTGATAATGGACTTACATTATTAAGTAATGATCAAGATATTAAGAAGTTGGTTGCTTTTGTTAGGGATGGTCACAGGTACATTAATGTTTATTTGGAAAATGGGATGTCTAATGTTCAACGATTAAGTCAAACCCAAAGCAATACTTCTTTAGATGTTAACGATGTGAAGGTTAGTGCTAATGAGGCTAAACAAGTTAGTGATCATGAACTTAGTGATAATTCAGATAAGGACTATGAGGAGGAAGAAGTTAGGGATGATACAACAGAGGATGAGGATAACAGTGATGAGGATAGTGATTATTTTGAAGATGAAATGAATGATATGGATGAGGAGGTAGATATGAGAGATTTTAGGTTCATGGTTGATGAAGTAGTAGATGATACAAAACAAGACCTTGGTAATGAATCTGATGTGGATGTTTTAGACAATGATGACTTTGATAGTTGCAGTGATTCTGATGAGAATCTTGCAAACATAAGAAAGAAAAGTTTGAAGCATGCTAGAAGGGCATTTGGTAATGAAAATGATTTCTATGTTGGACAAATGTTTAGTACAAAGGAGGAGGTTAAGAAATTCATAAGGAAGTACACAGTTGAAAGCAGACGACAATTGAGAATTGTTAAGGATGAGGCTGATAGGGTCAGGCTAGCATGTTTAGGTGGTTTAGGGAATGAGGAGGTGAAACATGGTGCAAAAGAAGGTGCAAAGAAAGTGGCTGGTGAGAAGAAATTGTCTGGTGAGAAGAAAAAAAACAAGGGGCCAGAACTGAAAAATGATAAAAGTCCAGGGAAAAAAGGCAAGGGGCCAGAATTGGAAAATACTGAAGTGGAGAGGACTATTGAACAAAAACATAAAGGGGGCAGGGGGCATAAGAAAAACCCTAGTCAAAACACATGCCCTTGGGTTGTGTTGATATCTCTTGACAAAGAGACTGAAACATGGTTGGTCAAAACCTTCAACCACCATCATAAATGTCTTCAAAGCCGAGTGATCAAGGCTTGTACTTCCACCTATCTTGCTGAGGAACTTGTAAAGGCCACAACAGCAGGACCTGTACAGGTGTGCCGCCTAATCAGCAAAACAAGGGTGTGAAGTCAAAGAAGAAGCAGGGTAGGGGAAAGAAGAAGGCCTGATGGAGTCTATGTTTGAAGCATGCTGTAATGGAGTCTAGTTAGTTTGGGTCAGATGGTCTTTTGAACTTATGTTTAGATGATGTAATGTTTTGAACTTATGTTTGAATGCTGATCTTTTGAACTTATGTTTATGATGTAGTGTTTTGAACTTATGTTGAATGCAGTGGTCATATGTTGAATGCAGTTTATGTTTGGTATTTTGGTCATTTGTCCGATGTCAAAACTTTGGTAATTTGTTCATTATGTTTGGTCTTTTGGTTTGCAGTGGTCATATGTTGAATGCATCCAATATTTCATTTCAGCAAACATCAGTTGGATTACAAAAGACCTAAACATTCAAAGACTACATCAGTTAACAAAAGCTAACCTGAAAATTACAACAAGACAAAAAAATAACCAACTATAAACCAGATAAGTCTTCCTACGTTCTGATTCATCTTCTTTAGCTTTCAATTTGTCCAACAGGATTACATTCACAGCTTCAATTTCTTGTTTTGCAGCTTCCATCTCTTGCATTGCATTCATTTGAGGTTGGCTTCGTTCCACCCATCCAAGAAATGATCGACACCTAAAATTAGAGCATGAGTAGAATCTTCTGCCTGGATTTTTTCGAGTTGTTGAAGTTAGAATTATGCCCTCCCCACCACATCTGCAGTAGATCGTCGGCATGAATGATTATTTGTAGTTGTTGATGCAAAACTAGGGTTTACAAATGGGGGGAATTGGATTTTGGGGGTAATCTGATGTTGGGAACTTGGGTGTAGTTGAAGGAATTAAATAAAAACCTTTAAATATAAATATAACATTCAGGGGTAAATGGAAAAGACAGATATGCCCTCACGTGCATCTCACGTGGGGCAAGTTAACTGACTTTTTTGACTAGGTTAGGTGTAAAGGTTGAATTTGTAGCAAAACATGAACGTAAAGGTTGGTTTTGGCGGATTTCATAGTGAAAGGTATAAAGTGCATTTTTGAGTATACATAAAGGTTGTTTTCTGCAATTTTGTCATAAATCTAAGACTCATGATCAGTGGGGTGCTATACCTCCTTTGATGAGGCTAACCACCATTTATACACCTCATCAGGTAAGTTGTTTACCCCTCTTTTTTCTTTTGATGCAAGTTTTTGTCTCATGAAAATATGACAAAGTCATGTAAAACAATTTTAATGGCTAGCAAAATTTCGTGAAGAGGAGAACAAATTACAAGATCTCTTATGTCACCTAAGAAATCCCTAAATGCTCTGTTAATTTATTATTTATTGACTTTTGAGAGCTCATGGGATGATGACTTCAAGTTTGTCTTGGTGAAACGAGGCTTTGCAATTATAAATTATTAAATAACAAAAGTATAACAGCAAGTAAAGTTGTCATTTTCATTTAAAAGGGGGACCATCGTCAAAACCGTGCGGAACACAGCTCACGGGCGCGTAGTTAAGGAAATCCTGCGCTCGTCGGATGCACTCTACCACTACGGTTAAACTTTGTCGCTAGAGTAAGTTGCGCCCCTGTTACACTCTACCACCTCGGGTGAACTCCGTCACGCAAGCACATTATGCCCCTAGCATACTTCCATCGCCGTGCGTGGACGTACTCGACGTTTGTTGGGAAAACTCCACTGCGCATAGATATAGCCCGCATTGACCGGAAGAGTTATGCTGTGCGCAGAGCTTGCCCTCACGCTAGTACACACCGCTGCACGGGTACACCTTGTCGGCCGGACACACTCCGCCGCAGCGCGAGTGCACCTCGCCTGCCAAAGACAGGTGGCCAAAATAAAATAAAGAAAACATTCAATTATTTATCAGATGAGCTCAAATAGGATTAAAGTCGACCATTCAACATATGGTAAACTCAAAACAACTTGAATGCAAGGTCAAATTAAATTTTTCTAAATTTGCAAACAGTAAATGGACCATCTGAACCTTTGTTTAGTCAATTTTTTTTTTGTCATCATCAAAGATTCAGAACTATTTGTCTAAAGGGAATGCATGTTGGTAACTCTTGCATTCACACCTTCCGCTTACATTTGACCTTTGTTTTACCTGGGATCAAACGGAGCACCAAAGCCACCACGCACGACGGATACTCCCTCCGTCAGTTGCGCTCACACCGTACAAGTTTCGCGGCACACGTCAGATGCTTGATGCGCCACCACCGCGCTCGTCAAACACTGGCCACGCCAACACCGTACACGAAAACGCTCCGCCCCCGCCGGAAATATCCTGACGCGTAAGCAAACTATACGCCTGAACCACCCGGCCTGCCGCGCAAATAAGCCATGCCTGCCAGGCACACTCCACCGCCGAGCGAGTATACCCAGCACCTACCTTCACGCCCCTTGCATCTGCATCTGCGCAGCTGGTCTTAGCGCCAATCACCTTCACACCAAGCCTCCTTTGTACCACCGGCCTTCGACCACTTGTCCTCAACCATGCTATGACTTTCTCTATTTGACGTTCAGGTCTATTTTCTTTCGGTTTTACACATGATCCATCTAGGGAATCAGTGACCTATTGAACTTATGTGCGCACACTCGTGCACAGGGTACATCATATCAATGCACAAGGCTGCAACAATTTCTGTTTCATTAGTTTTTTTACCATCATCATAATGCATTTATCTATACGGCTAATACAAAACGTGTGTACATGATACCATATGCCACTTTTGCAATACACAAGTAAACTTCACAGGTGATGACCGCCATTTTTGCGATGACCCCTCCTCCACGCAAACCTTCTCTTTCACGTCCTGTATTTGCAGGAAACTAATTTTTCCCACTACAGGCGGACACTTTTCTTGGTCACGCCACCTCTGGCACACAATTTTCTTGGTCACACCATGATTTTCTTCAACATGCCAAACTCGGGCGGAATCTTTTATCCACGCCACCACAATCAGCAGCGGGCAGTTTTCATGATTACGCCAACTCCGGTGATGACTTCCTTTGCCGCACCGTTCCCAGCGCGCACTTCTTTTGCCATTTTTGGCCTGATAATCCCCTTTCAAGCATTGGTCGAAACTTGAAACGCCTTGCTATATGGTACCTCTCCAGCGTGATTCGTTGTTTAACCAACACACTTTTAGACGCCTCACCGGTTGGGTTGCGTGGTCATTCTTGCTCGCAACTTCAGTGTTGATGGTCGTTGGCGGTGCTGTGGCATTGATGCTATTTGTCATGGTTTTACGCCCCCACCACAACGCGGAGGGGCTTAATACTAGTTCTCTCTATATTTAAATGTAGATTATCTTAGATTAATTTTCTTTACATTTTATGATAACCGAGGACATACAAAAATTAAGTATGTTTTAAATTAAAAAGCTCTAAATATTTTTAAACAGTAGATTTATTCTTTTTGTTCTAAATATAGAATAGTTAATTAAGAAATATTAACAGGAAGTTAAAGTTTGGTATTAACCATTAATCTTCAGTAATTGTCTCAAAGTTAATCCTCACATTCCCAAACACTATTACGTTGATTTGAAACGCGCCTACATTCCACCCAAACCATGCAACATCTTTAATTGAATGTCATAAACAACATCACCTATTTTAATATTCACATTTCGTCTTGCATGCTAATGTTTGAAGAACATTTCGTCTTGCATGCTATTTTAATATTCACCTCACCTACATAGTATACCATTCTTCAAGACAGAGATCACCCTTGAAATACAACAGATTTTTTAGAAGAGTTATATAAGTGCAAATATAAATGAAATCTACACTTTCTCACCTACCTAGCTAACTCATTTAAATCATAACAATATAATTTTTTTTCTTTCCCAACCACTGTATCTGCATATATAATCTCCATCCATATACGCTCATTAGCCATCTCTCCACATCTTCTCGTTCCCATTCACTCAAACTCGATTACGTAGCACCATCATTTATATAATCCATCGCACCAATCGAAAACCAATGATTTTTATTATTTTCTTCGGTTGGTAAGCTGACTTTTTAATTTTTATGTTCAAGTGCATCTTTACATCCTTGTTTATCCTAATCGACAATCATAAAAAACTACATGCCTTTTGATATTTGTATATTTTGTCTCTTCAATTGTTTCCCTTTTTCATCGATCTAACATTATAGGGGTTGATGACAATAATACTTACGACGTGTTTCTAAGCTTTAATGTGGAATCTACAACATCAGGAACTTCCTACAACTCTATAGAAATGGTTTGTTATAAAGCACAATTAGAGTTTACGCCATAGTTTATTACATTTGCTTCATTTTTAGATTTTATAGGCATTCTTTTTATATGCCTTTTCTCAACAGATGTTGGCCAAACAATGTGAGCAGAATGTGTGTTCTTTAGGGTATAGGTGTGTCATTCATACATCCTTTTCATTCTCATTTATCTTTTCTAAATCATTAATTTTTTTTTCAGGGCCATTTATCCAGAAGTATGGACTGCAAATGGGTGACTATATGTTGATATACATGGGCCAATGAAGTAGTGGTGGAGTGGTTGATGAAAGAATTGGTGTTCCTTGTGATCCCGGTTTAATTCTCACTCTCCTCATTATTTTCTGCGGCATCCAGGTGAAAAGCGAATACTTGACGTGGCGCCGGTTCGACTTGGATGGAAGACGAGGCTTTATCGATTATTCCACTGTCGTGTCTTCGGGGCGGTGGAGGTCGGGTTTCCACGCATCTGGGGAGAGCCAAGGGGCTAGCAGCGGTCGAGTAGTCGACCTTGGTCACAGCGCCCGGTGACACAGTGGTTGGCACGTCGTTCCTTGCCATTCAAAAAAATGTTGATATACATGGATATGGTAACTTGGAGCAATGTATGCATGGATACAGTACAAAACGTTTTGAGTATAACAACAATGAGAACAAATCTTGGCCATCTATTTTTTTAATCAAATGATGGTATTGATTACATATCACCCCTTAGAATATGTTATGTTAATCAGTAAGGGTGTTTTGATAAGTTTGCGAATTTGGTAAAAGATTGCATTTAATATACTTCCATGTAATATCGCATTCACCTTTAACAATCCAAATTTCAAAATCACAAGCTCAATCTTCGAATATTACACCATGATCGTCGGCGGTTATTATCGAGGTCATTTATCTCGCTGGAACCTTCGCAATCGCTGCAACCATTGCTCAGTGTCTCCACCAATGCTCACCGCCACCGTCACTTCACCACACACTCATCACTCACAACATCCAATCAATTTCCGTCATGTTATCGAACTTTATTCTATCACTAGTGATATATTTTAGTGGAAATGTACATCATTCACCACACACTCATCTCCATTGTAAAACAACTCACCACACAAACACAAACAACGCGTGCTCATCATCACGCTTATCTTTCACCACGCGTGATAACATCCACCGGCGGTGGTGTTCTACGACAATCATCGTGTCATGGTTGGTTGACAACGAGCACCTGTAAGTGCAGTTCCTGCAGGGTAACTGTCGCTTATCAGTTCTGGTCAACCAAAGCAGAAGTCCAAGTTAAAGTCAACGATAATGAAGAATTCAAGACCACATGAAGACCATGCACTGATCAAGGGGGAGTTTGTTAATGCACTTTGGGTGAAAAGTGCATGCCTTCCAATTGTTAGGGTCTTTATTGTACATGTCTTGAAACTTAGTCCATGGTTTATCCTTGGACAATTTGTCCAAGTTTCTGTCTAAGAACTTTTGTCAGGGGTTTGTGTTTAGGCAAAAGGCAGGGTTTTTGTGTAGATTATTTTGTCTGGGGTTTAGTCCCTAGTCTATATATATGTGTTGTATAGGGTAGATTAGGGCAACCCTTGAGAAAGCTTGGTGCACCTCTCACAACATCCCATCCATCCTCCATCTGTGTGAATTGTAGAGAGAGGGAGACTATGTGTTAGTCAGAGAAAGCTAGGGTTTAGATCTTTGTGATCTAAACCAGCTTGTAGATGGTGTATACTCTTTTGGTATGTAATCTGTGATGACTGATTCGTTAATAAAGAGATTCATCTTCTACATCTTGTTCATCTTATGATTGTTCTTCATGTCTTGAATCAAGTGCAATGTTTGATGTTCGTAATCGATCCGGTGCTTTAACAGCACCCCGTCCCCATTATAGTGTAACAACCATTAATTTTCAACTTTATATTTATTTTCCAAATTTTATTTCCATTTTAATTGTACTTCTATCTATTTCAATAAAATAATTGGATCTTCCATCTATTTCAATCAAACAATTGGATATTTTTACACATGTGCTTCTTTTCCATTTAGAAAAAAATTACACCGTTGTGGTTTCTGCTAAATTTTAATGTCGGGTACTAATAGTTTTTTTTGTTGTAAAATCAGGTATTAACGTTCTAATTTGTCACAATGTTGAGTACTAAGACCAAAACTTGTCACAATGTTGAGTACTAAGAGCATTCACATCCATTCCATCATATTTTCACCCTAAATTACACTAAAAAACACTACATTTTTTCTCTTCTTTTCAATTAAATAATATTTTTTTATACCTTTATAATTACCTTTTCTCTTTCCTCCACTAGCTCACAACCATTTTCAAAATATATTAAAAAATTATAGGGGGTGAATAGTGTCCCCCAAAATATACAGATGAACAGTAACATTTTCTCTCTTCTCCACTCACAACCACTTTTTATACTTTTTATATTATAAAAATTTAACACACAAAATTTGATGGATTGGATGTGAATGCACTAAGGTCAAACCTTGTTAACTTTCTTTGTTAAGTCTTTCTAAAATGACTAAAATGTCCATTAACAAAAAAAGTTAACAAGGCTTGGCCTTAGTACTAAACATTGTGACTAATTAGAACGTTATTACCTAATTTGCAACAAAAAACTAATAGTACCCAACATTAAAATTTGACAGAAACCACAAGGACCAGCGGTGTAATTTTTCTGCCATTTATGTGACACTGTGCACTATTCTTTGTATATTAACTGGTTACAAATTTGAGTTTTCGGTTTCATGTTAATAATGAAAGAATTGGAAATGATATGGATTGATAGTAGTATTTTTAGGACAAATTGTGTAGGATATATGCGTGTAATTGTTCGGTATGAGTTAAATTGTAAAACTGGGAGTTTTAACAGTTTTGTCATTTGTGAGGATGAGTCGCATAGTCACATCTAGGAAATTTTGTTGGTGAATGGTAAAATCAATTGCCAATAGCACAACTCCAACCGAGCACCTAAAATCGTTAGTCGGGGGCAAAAACCTATTTGTATTTATATAGGTAAATTAGCGAGAGATTATTTTAAGGTTGTTCTGACTAATTTGTAATTTTTATTTTTATAACTACAATAATAGTAATGTCACAATATATTTAGTTTGCTATTTTTTTTGTACTTTAATTGTATATATAGTTGGAGCAATACATTGTTAAGAATATAGGTTTATTATCGTCGCCGTGTTGCGGCGAACTTCTTTTGTTATTTGGTCTATGTTTACATGTGGTTTGAAATCACAACGACCGCGTTGCGCAAGGAACCACTCACAATATTAAAAAGAAAATGTAGAAAAAAAATACTAAAAGATAACTGAAAGAAAATCAACCCAAAAAGTTGTATGGTAATGATGTTGTTCGTATGAAACCCATGGTCAGAGATAAGCAAATGGTACTAGGTACCGGTACTGAATTTCCCGAACCGAAAGATTTTAAGTACCAATTCGGTACCGACTTTTGGCATTTAAGTACCCTCGTTACCAATGGCGGAGCTTGACTAAAAGTTTCGAGGGGGCGAAAAGTCATGGGACCTAATTTATATATTGTATAAATATTTAGGCAAAATAATTGGGGGACAATCCTATATAATTTTAAAATTTTCGGATGAAAAATAGAAAATTTTACACTTCTAATCGAAACATTCGGGGGCCGGTGCACCCCCGACTTTACACTATCCTCCACCATTCGTTACAGCTCCCGATGATATGCGCGATCCAGAAGAAAAGGAAAGGAGACATACAAAATGGCGAGCTGAATATATGAGGCGTATTGTTAAGCCACAGCCTCCTTCTCGACAAGTTGCTTACATGCTGATGAGGATACGTCCTTGGTCGGACCGAATCATCGCCAAGCATAGAACCGAACTATAGCACATCAAGGTCGGATCGCACCTCATGCCATAGACGGAACGGGTAGACACACTGGTACGCCATAACTAACTGGGCCCCACTTCCATAACCGCCATGACAATGACTGGTACGACCCTAACTAACTCGCTACCTCAGCACACCCAAAAACTATAAATACCCCACCAAGACCTCCAGCAAGGGGTAATCACTACTTTCTCTCTCTAAACTCTCCTCTCTCTCTTCCTGACCTATTTCCTCCTCACAAATACTTATTCTCACGCCCGAGCTTGGTCTTGCAGGTTTTTTGCTAGGTCATCTGAAGCGCTGCTCTAACCAGGTAGGACCAACTGGTTTTGAGTCTTCAGTGGTGCCATCCTCTCGAATTCACTTGATTCATCTTGTTACCTTTGTTTGTTCCACGTCATGGACTCCACAACAGCTGCTCCCACAAACACTTTCCCATCTTACAACAATATCTGGGAAGGAAACGCCGCCTCTACAACTGCCTCAATAGCAGTTGCTGCCGCAGCGGCTTCGATAGGATCGGTGTCGGCACCCCCAGCTGCAAGTTCTGTAATCGCGAGCTCTGTCACCACGCTCTCGGTTACTGCTCCAGTTGCTACACCATTACCTACTTTTGACAATGCTTTCCTCCTACGGAATGCTGATTTGCTGCGACAGCTACAGCAGCAGCAGCAGCGAGAAGAGATGTTGCAGAGTCTCTGCACGAACTTGTTCAGTAATGGCTATCCAGGGGCTAACCCCGTCTCGATGGGAACTTTCACTTCTGGATCTATGGTAAGTCCTATAATCTCCACTCCCATAACATGTGTTGCACAATTTTCCTCGTTTACGAGTGCTCCGATGAATAACGGTCTCAACGACCTGTTTCGCCAGGGATCTATGGGATTAAACCCTTAGGATCAAGAGCTCATCATGCTGTATCATCCCACGTCTATGACTTCTCAGTCGAAGTTCACGCTGCGGATCGTTAATGCCCCACTCCCGGCCAAGTTAAAAATGCCCCCCACGTTGAAATTCTATGATGGTACGTCTGACCCGGACGATCATATATTCGCGTTCGCCGGAGCAGCTAAGGTCAAACATTGGCCCATGCCAGCTTGGTGTCACATGTTTGCCCAAACTCTCACCGGATCGGCAAGAGTTTGGTTCGATGGGTTGCCAGAAGGATCGATTGATCACTTTGAAGACTTCCGGCGCATATTATTGCAAAACTTCTACCAGCAGCGACGCTGCAAAAAAGACATTACCGAGGTTCACCATATAAAGCGCCGCGACGGGGAATCTGTGGAAGATTTTATTGATCGCTTCAACCGAGAGAGCATGCAGATAAGCGGAGCAGTTGACCAACTCCGAGTTTCTGGGTTTTGCCACGGAGTTCGAAACAATCAGCTTGTGGAAAAGCTCCACGAGGATCTCCCAAAAACCATGGAGATATTGATGGAGCGAGCTCGAGCTTTCGTTCGGGGAAAGAGTGCCTGCGGTCAACCGAACGAGACAACAGCAAGGAGTGCCAAGGCTCGAACCACATCGTGGAGACAGAACGCATCACCACCAAAAGACAGAAGTAACAACTGGAATAGAAGCCGTGGCTCGTATCAGAAATCAAACTGAAGCAGTTTCTGAACCGGGAACGTGCGATTTAACACTTTCTCCGAGCTAACAAAATCGCCGAGTGAAATCCTCAGTACGGAAACCACCCGTTTCCCCACATCGTCGAAGCAACGACCTACCTCGGATAAGCACTCCAAGAAATATTGCGAATACCATCGAGACAAGGGGCGTACAACTGATGAGTGTTAGGCTCTGAAGCAAGAGATCGAGAAGGCTGTACGGTTCGGTAAAATCTCTCATCTCGTGAAAGAAGTAAAAGATGGGAAGAAATCTGCAGCAGCAATCGATAACCTAAACACCGAGCCCGGAATAAATATGATCCGGTCGACCGAATCAAGAGGAGTAAAGCGATCGAGCCAACATATGGCAGCATGGATGCACCAACCAACATACTTCCCTCCATCGATCCAGATGATGCTCGAGACGGGCCAATTACAATCTCGGCCCGAATCTATGTAGACGGAGGAAGCGCCTTTGAAATCATGTATCTACAGTGTTTCCAGCAGCTGAACCCCCAAACGAAGAGGAAGTTGATTGAAGTCTCCACTCCTCTGATAAGTTTTTCGGGAGAAGTGGTTCGTCCAATAGGACAGATTTCCCTTCCGACCACCTTCAAGGATGGTGACAAGAGTAGAACTGTTAAACTAACCTTTCTGGTTGTTGGAACTCACTCGTCGCATAACATAATATTCGGGCGACCAGGACTGCGAGCTCTTGGTGCAATCAGCTCGACAATACACGGTGCCATTAAATTCCCCACCGAAGCCGGGGTCGCCACTATTCTTTCGGAATCAAACTCGTTCGTAGCTAAAGTAAGACATGCAGCGGAAACGAGCTCCAAAAAGTCCGAAGTGCCTACAGAATTCTGGGCGATCAATCCGGACTTCCCTGAACAGCAAGTAGCTATCGGCGCTCAACTCCCAAAGCGAACAAAGAAACTCCTATGGGAATTATTGAGCAACTCGATCGATGTTTTCGCATGGAAGCACTACGATATGCAAGGGGTCCGCCGGTCTATGGCGCAACACCACCTGAACGTAAAAGAGTCAATCAAACCGATAGCACAGAGAAAAATACATATGGCGCCGGATCGGGCCAAGGCTATTGCAAAAGATGTAAAGAGTCTCCTAGACGCCGGGATCATTAGAGAGGTCCGGTATCAAACATGGGTATCGAATCCCGTTTTGGTGCGGAAAAGGATAATTCGTGGAGAATGTGCATCGACTTCACCGATCTAAACGATGCGTGCCCGAAAGATTGTTTTCCGTTACCAGAGATCGATGAGAAAATCGACTCTGTTGCCACGTTCAGGTTGAAGTGTTTTCTAGACGCCTACAAGGGATACCACTAGATACAAATGGCAGTCGAAGATGAGGATAAGACAGCCTTTGTCACTAATGAAGGGGTGTACTGTTTTACCAAGATGCCATTCGGTTTAAAAAATGCCGGTGCTACGTATCAGCGTTTAATGAGCAAAGCTTTCTGAGACCAGATCGAACGAAACGTAGAGGTATATGTTGATGATATTGTAATTAAAAGTCACGATGAAGCCGCCATGCTAAAAGACAAACTTGAAACATTTACCCGACTCCGAAGCATCAACATGAAGTTAAACCCCAAAAAGTGTACGTTCAGGGTAGAAGAAGGGAAGTTTCTGGGAGTCATGGTCGGGTCAAAAGGCCTGCGAGCCAACCCAGACAAGATCGATGCTGTTCTTACAATGAAGCCTCCAACATCGGTAAAAGAGATCCAGTCCTTGAATGGACGATTGGCCGCCCTCCATCGATTTTTGTCAAAAGCAGCAGACAGATCACTCCCATTTATGGACGTACTCAGAAAAAGCTTTAGATCGGAGTTTAAGTGGACCGAAGAAGCCGCACGAGCCTTCGAAGAGCTCAAAGCTTATCTCGGCACCTTGCCGACCCTCACCGTACCAGAAAAAGATGAGGTACTGACGGTCTATTTAGCTGCATCATTTGGTGCAATCAGCGCAGTACTAGTCGCCCACCGAATTGGAGCCCAGATTCCCATCTACTATGTAAGCCGAACATTAAAGGATTATGAAACGAGGTACTCAAACTTGGAAAAGCTAGCGCTGGCATTGGTTCATGCTTTGAGAAGACTACGCCGATACTTTCAAGCCCACCCGATCGAGGTACGAATGGATCAAAGAATCCAGCATGTTCTCCGACGACCTGAAGTTTCAGGTCGTATGGCAAAATGGACGATCGAGCTGGGCGCATTCAATATCACCTTCAGGACCAAAGGTCCGTTAAAAGGACAAGTGATAGCCGATTTCCTAGTAGAAATGCCGGAGGATAAGGAAATGGAAGAAATCGAGAAAGCTCCAGAGAAGCCTTGGTCCCTGTATACCGACGGGGCTTCAAGCGCCGAAGGAGCGGGAGCGGGCCTAATTCTCACCGATCCAGATGGAACGGATATGACGTATGCGCTCCGGCTAGAGTTTAAGAGTTCTAACAACGAAGCCGAATACGAGTCCCTCTTAGCTGGTCTACGTCTAGCGTTAAAAGTCGGAGCAAGAAATGTCGTAGCCCATGTAGACTCATTGCTCGTGGCGAATCAGGTAAACGGAGAATACGAAGCAAGGGAATCCAACATGATTGAGTATCTCGAGCAAGTAAAGCAAGTAATGACATCATTCGAGTCATGTAAAGTCGAACACGTTCCTCGTAGCAAAAACAAAAAGGCTGACGCATTGAGCAAGTTGGCATCGGTATCATTCAGTCACTTGGCCAAAGAGGTGAGGGTGGAAGTGCTAGTCACACCTTCAATAGCAACTCCGCATGTCATGCAAGTAGAAGCTACGTATCAAACATGGATGACGCCTATAATCAACTACTTGGTACATGATGTTCTGCCGATCGATAAAGCAGAAGCAAGAAAGATCTAAATCAACTCTCTTCAGTACCAGATACAGGAAGGAGGTCTATACCGAAAGACTTTCCTCGGGCCTTTGCTAAAATGCCTTGATCTGGAGCAGGCCAGCTATATCATCAGAGAAATACACTACGGCATTTGCGGAATTCACGCCGGACCAAAGATGATTGTGACAAAGGTAAAAAATGTGGGGTATTACTGGCCCGGGATGCACGAGAGTGCAGTTAAGGAGCTCCAACAATGTGATGAATGCCAAAAGCACGCACCAATAAGCCTTCGAGCTAAGAACGAGATGATCCCAGTAACTGCAGCATGGCCCTTCCAAAACTGGGGCGTGGACATAGTCGGTCCTTTTCCACGATCAAGCAGAAGTGCCCAGTACTTGCTAGTCGCGGTGGATTATTTCACCAAATGGGTGGAAGCTCGACCGTTTACAGTCATCTCCGGTTACAATGTAACGAGATTCTTTTGGGAACAAATCGTGTGCCGTTTCGGTCTTCCACTATACATTGTAAGCGATAATGCAAAGCAATTCGCGGAAAATCCGTTCAAACGCTGGTGCGAAAGCTTGAAGATTAACCAAGTCTTTTTCTCGGTCGCCCACCCCAAGGGAACGGGCAGGTCGAGCAGATAAATCGACAAATTGTTGATGGGATAAGAGAAGGCTCGGTTACGAGGGCAAAGGTTGGGCGAATGAACTTCCAAACGTGCTATGGGCTCACAGAATATTGCACAAGACTAGTAACGGAGAAACACCGTTCAGTCTTACATATGGCACTGAGGCCGTGATCCGCGCAGAGATCGGACTCCCGAACCAAAGATGTAAAACTTGGGAAGAAAACGAGCATGAGCTCCGATCCAATCTTGATCTACTAGAAGAACGTCGGAACATCGTGGCGATCAAAGAAGCCCGATACAAAAAAAAGATCGAGAAATACTATAACGCCCGTGCCAAGCTTTACAATTCAAGGTCAGAGATTTCGTGCTCCGAAGTAATGACGCAAGCCGCGTTGAAACCCCTGGCAAGCTAACCCCAAAGTGGGAAGGACCGTACCGAGTCAAAGAGGCTAGTGAAAAAAAATCGTACGTGTTGGAGAAAATCGATGGAACCCCAGTACCCAGGACATGGAACGGGGTATATCTGAAGAAATGTTTCATGTAAACGGACAGCTCCGGCCAAGAAAGATCGCTATTTCCTATTTTTATTTTCAATTTCCATATGTAAGTTGGGAGGGTAGTACCCCGAACAAATTTCTGTTTTCCTTGTAACCGGGAGGGTTTTTCCCCGGATCTACGATTAAATAGTCAAATAAAGAGATCAATAGATCTCGAGGACGAGCTCTAAAACAAGGTGGGGAGAATGTAACAACCCTCGGTAAAACCAATGTTCTCATAATATTTCCGGCCCTCTAATATATTATAAAATGTCTCAATATGTCTTATATTACACCCAGTATGTGAAAACCGAGCCCGAAATACGTTATAGTTTATAAAAATAAAATAAAAATCTGAATTCTGAGCTGAGGCGGGCCGCGTAGGATCCCACCTTAAGCTCACGCGGGCCGTATCAAGACTGGAATTGACTGCGCCGATTTCATAAGTTAAAGCGGGCCACGTAAGAGTCTTGGTTAGTTCACGCGGGCCGTGCGTGTTCCAAATGGTGGCACATCCCGGAGCCGACACGTGTCAACATCGTGTCGAGTCTACAAGCTGACCCAGCCAAGCTA